>BCKB01000002.1:192491-1484958 GCA_001950555.1 Pichiaceae sp. JCM 15000 | reverse complement strand
GAATCTGCTTCCTTGGTGGGCTGTATACATGGGAGTATGTAATATTCATCCATGACAGTGGATATGACGTAACGTATTTTTGAATGCGACCCACTATATTGCTCTGTGAGGACCATCTGTTGCTTCTAAAGTCTCCATGGTGTAGTATGAATTGTTCTAGTACTGTTTCCAGCAATTATGCTTAGTATCCTTAGGAGTATTCAGTGTATATCTACGGGATACTTCTTTCGACTATTTCTAAGGATTCAGATGATGCTCTATATTAATGTATATAAATGAAGGTATGCCAATTCACATATAAACGCCCCAATTTCTCACTATTACCAACTATAACTCTATGAACTCTGTCCAGACACCAACTCCAACCTCAGATACAACTCCATTGATGACCATTAATGGCAAAACACACCACAAACCAACCACTTGTGTTCCCCCGCAGTGAGTCTCACCTCACTACTATTTTTCACGGGTGAACGCACATTTTAGTCATCCTTTATATATAGATAGTTCCTTTACACTTCTCCCCGAGATGAGCGAACAATTAGACTCAATAGACCCACAACCACCGATGTCACCAGTCCTTTCAAAGGTGCACACATCGGCTCCGGAGACCAATGCTGCCATTGATCGCTCGATCCCGGAGTTCCCAGCTGCAACGCCAATCGACGAGGACAACTACTTCAGATTGCACAAGCCTCCTCCATACCTGTCTCGTATCTCACGAGACGTGGCAGATTTCATCAACTACCACCACCAGGCCAAGCGTCGGGTCGTGCTGGTCACCTCTGGAGGTACCACGGTGCCTCTTGAGAATAACACTGTGAGATTCATCGATAACTTCTCCGCAGGCACTAGAGGTGCCACGTCCGCCGAGTATTTCCTCGAGAACGGGTACGCGGTGATCTTCTTGCATAGAGAGTTCTCATTGCTGCCATACTCTCGCCACTACAGCCATACTCGAAACAGTTTCTTCGACTACATGAAGGAGTCTGAAGACGGCTCTCGTATCGAGATCGACGACGAGTACCAGGAGGAGATGCTGAAAGTGCTCAAGAAGTACAACCATGCGAAGGAGAACAACCTTCTGTTGATGGTTCCATTCACCACAGTGCATCAGTATCTGTTCACATTGAAGCTGATTGCCCAAGAGATGAGTGTGATTGGCCACGATGCCATCTTCTACCTGGCCGCTGCAGTGTCCGACTTCTTCCTTCCATCTTCAAGGATCCCTCAACATAAGATCCAATCGAAGGACGTTGGCGGCAAGCTGGTGGTTGATTTAGAACCTGTGCCCAAGTTCTTGCGCCGGCTCGTCGATTCCTGGGCTCCTATTGCCATGATAGTATCGTTCAAGTTGGAGACGGACGACTCTATTCTGATAGAAAAAGCTCGCACCGCCCTCAAACGGTACAACCACCAACTTGTCATTGGTAATCTGTTGCAAACGCGCAAGCAGGAGGTTGTGTTTGTGACTCCACACGGTGGCGAGCAATGGGTCCGACTCACTCCCGACCAGATCGAACACAACGTTGATATCGAAAGTGTCATCGTGCCAGAAATTGTCAAGTTCCACGAGGAATGGATCGAGAGTAGAACAGAGATGGGCCTGTAATCTATAATAACCACCCAGCTGTATCTAATCTATCATAATCTATTACTTACAAGAATGACAGGCCTAGTCCCCATTGAAGGCCTGTGCGCAGCTCTTCACCTCTATGTGCTGCTACAGGTAGCACGTAGTTCAACTCAAACCGAGCCACTGGGTGTGCGTACAACACACCAAATCCAACGCTCATATCCACCTCGGATGTCAGCTCCTTGGCTAGATTGGTGTCTTTTGAGACGTTGATCAACTTACCAGTGTTAACAAATCCATGCAATTTGAAGTTGGAGTCTCTCGCTTGTGGTATCGGACCAAAGGCTGACAGTCCAACTGCGTAGTAAGCATCACCACCGGTCGACATACCCATTTGTTTTGGACCCATACCAGAAAGAAGGAATCCTCTAAGGTCGTTTGGCCCTCCCAATTGGAACTTGTCCATCGGATGAACCGGGTCACCACAAAGTTTCGAGATGAGGCCACCTCGGATGTTCAAGTTGACCCAAGAATCCTCGTTCACTGCGTAAGCGGACGTGGACTCCAAAGCGGTTTTCATGAACCGTGAACCTGGCAGAATAGACAACTCTGAGCACAACTTCAGATACTGACCTGTACGCGGGAGCAGTGTGCTATCACGGGAGTCCCACTTGAGAGTATACGTGAGGCTGGATTTCGGCATGGTACCAGCGTTCAGAAGGAAGTAATCGTTGACGAGAGAATTACCACGCCAGTTACCGGGCGACTTCGCCATCGAAATCGTCCGCACAAGGTTCTCAAAGGATACCTCATGGTTCCACTTGGCCTCATCAGGATAGTAATTGGTGCTGAACCGATTTGTTAAACCTGTAGCCACCTGTTCGTGGTACGAGGTGTAGTCGATATTTCGTGAAGAATGGTATGCAATAGCATCGTACTTGAAATCAGGACTGTTATTGATTGGAGTCGTGTAACTGACAAGGTACTGACTGCGGCTCTTGGTACCAATACGGTTCGACGTCAGGTTGGTGTCGAAGTTGAGCACTTCTCCGCCTCCAAAGATGTTCTTCCATTGAGCAGTGAGATACCCATCACCTTCTCCATTGCCGACATTCGTTCCCACCTTCATGAAGAACTTCTTCACTGGATCTATTGTGAGATTGGCCACAATCTCCATCGTGTCAGCGGGATAACTGGCCGATTTGTACTGCGGTTGGGCCACGGTCAATCCGATATTTCTCACTGTGCCGGTCTTGGTGAAGTTTGTCGTAGTCAAATCCGCATTTTGTAAGAACCCTTCCAACGTGAGTCCGTCGTTGTTGTCCAGCAACGGTTGCAACTGTCTCTTTAAAAAGCTGTCTCTATAGTTGTTACCAGCTCCTACCACGTTGACCCTACTCACTCTGACAGGTCTCCCACTGTTCTCCTTGAGCAAGTCCGCCAGCACTTTCGTGTTGTACTCAGCGATCGCCTGCTGCTTCTGCCACGCCACTTCCTGCCTCTGGGCCAAATCTCCAGAGTCCTTCGAGAAGGACTCCATGAACTTGTCAGAGAAACCGTCAGTCATGGTCAAGGGGAAAAAAGATTCACCTCGCGATTTCAATCCATATATACATACCTGTAAGCGTTATATTAGTGCTAATTTAGCAGTAGCGTACCGCTAGCTAAACACATCGACCCAACTAAAGTACTTGAACCACTTGGGCTCTACCAGAATACACTCACCCTCCGCTATACGTTCTGGGACAATCGACTTGTCTCCGCCAGTAAATGTCTCCACATGTCCATCGATCGTACACCTGCGGCCATGGACTTCTCTGACCTTGGCAACAAGCATAACCATTGTGTTAGGCGTCACCTTCTTGTGGTAGTCAATAGTGAGTCTTGCTGTAACTCCGCGCTTCGACGGAAGCTTTGGGAATCCGCAGAAACACAATGACTCGTCCATTAGAGTACTGATGACTCCGTTATGGATTTTGCCATCTGACCCAAGCATGTTATCACCCAATTGAACGAACGAGTACATCTTGCCCTTCTGCTCGTTGATGAACACCAGAGGACCAACGTCTAACCTATTTGGAGAGTTCATCAGTCCCAAGCCGACATGATTGGCCCTATGAGCTTCCGGGATCAAATCTGATGATATCAGCATCCTATAACGAGGATCATTGATCAAATCCTGGAAAACATGCGACTTCTGAACACTGTTGAACAGCTCCAGTGTCTCCTTATTTCTCTCAGACATCTTCCTCGGATCACTGTCTTTCGAAGGCGGCCAAGGGTGTAAACATATGAGAAAACCCGCCCCAAACGATCCCAACGCCAGTGCCGTCTTTCCAAGTGTCTTAGCAAATGCCATTGGATATCAATTGCGTCTGTTTCGTAGCCCAATGCTATCTCTTACTTAACTAACGTTTAGGAGAGGAGAGATTATTCCAACGTCGATAGTCGCCATTTTTTTTCCGGGCTTTCTTTATTTTCAGTACAGCCCCCCAGTTCCTTTAACCGACCTGTTTTAAAGCCGTTGCCAACAACCGTTGAAAGACCCAATTGTCATTGCAATGGCCGAAATAGACCAGGAAATCCCTGCTACGGAGCCTACCGTACCAGAAGGTGTGCCATCACCAGATCCCACTCCAGTTGCTGAGGGGTCTGAGCTTGAGAAAAGCGAAGAACCTCTCGTCACAGACAACACCGAGGAGACCGCCCCAGTGGAGGCAGAAGACACCACGGCGGCTGTGCCAAAGGAAGAACCTATCGAGGAGAAGATTAAACAGGAACCAGGTGTTCTAGAAGACATAGATGTGGAGATGAAGGATGTTGATAAACCCGCCATCAAGAGCGAGACCGAGCGCGATGTCAGCACCGAGGGGACTAACACGCCAGGTGTGGCTTTGGAGTCACAATCCACGACAGAGGTTGGACTCAACTCGCCTGCTATTGCTGCCGCGGAGACACCCGAGGCACAAGTTCCCCAGGTTCAGACGATACCGCTGTCAGAACTCAAGAAGCAGACGCATACAATCGTTCTGCCTTCGTACACATCGTGGTTCAATATGGCCAAGATCAACAAGATCGAGAAGGAGTCTCTGCCGGAGTTCTTCAACCATGCTAATCGCAACAAGACCCCGCAGATCTACCTCAAGTACCGCAACTTCATGATCAACTCTTACCGACTGAACCCGAACGACTATCTGTCATTCACGGCAGTTCGCCGCAACCTTGTGGGAGATGCCCCAACTATTCTTAGAGTGCACAGATTCCTCGACAAGTGGGGATTGATCAACTACCAGGTGAACCCAGAGACTAAACCTGTGCCTGTTCAACCTCCGTATACTGGAGATTTCACCGCCGACTATGACACCCCTCGTGGAATGTTCCCATTCGAGAGCTACAAACCTCCTGTTCAACTTCCTGACTTGTCCAAAGTGAAGAAGCTGCTAGCGAACGGCGATGAGCCTTCTGAAACTGCTGGATTGAACGATCTGCCTCTGGAAGGTGAAAACACAGAAAATGAGCCTCCAAAGAAGAAGATCAAGATCGTGAAGCCCGACATCAACAAAGGCTGGACAGAAGAAGCTCTTGCCACGCTGTTGCAGGCTATTAAAGAGTGCCACGGTGACTGGTTCAAAATTGCCGAGAAAGTCGGTGATAAGACTCCTGAGCAGTGTGTGATTCGGTTCTTGCAACTGCCAATGGAAGATCCATTCCTCGAGAAGCACAAGGAGTTGCTCGGTCCTCTCAAGTACATTCCTAACCTGAGCTTCTCCGCCAATGATAACCCAGTGATGTCGACCTTGGCATTCTTGTCGCGCATGGTTGACCCCGAGGTTGCTGCCGCTGCATCTAATCGTGCTATCAAGGCTATCGACGAGAGAATCGTTGAGAAATTGAACGAGGTGTCGAAGGCCAAGGCCGAGAAGGAAAAGGAGAAGGATAAGGAGAAGGAGAAGCAGAATGAGAAGGATGAAAAGAGTGAAGAGAAGAAGGAGGACGAGGGTGAGGAAACCAAGGAGGAGTCTACAGAGGAAGGGAAAGAGGACGAGATCAAAGATGAGTCGGCACAAATCGAGGAGACGGCGGATGTTGAGATGGAGACTGAAGATAACGTCGAAGAATCTACAGAAGATTCAGACCCTCTTGCTGATATCAAAGATGCGGCTGTGAATTCGTTTGGAATCATCGGCGCCAAGTCGCACATGTTTGCCACTTTCGAAGAACGTGAGATGAACCGCGCATTCATGAACATCCTTCAAAACGAGTTGAAAGTGGTTGGGTTGAAACTGAAGAAACTGAAGTCCCTTGAGAAAGAGTACGACATGGAACGCCGGCGCCTGTCGCGCGAGAACGACGACCTGTTCTTGGAGAAACTGTCGCTGTTCAAGTACACGAACATAGCATCGTCCAAGCTTCTGCAGGCCATCGAGCTTCTTACCGGTGCAATTCCAGAGGATTCAGATGCCGATACTGTCAAGTTGTCGGGCCAAGACGTTGAGAAACTACGCAAACTTGTATCCGATGCCAAAGGTATCGTACTAAGACCTCCAAGAAAGCAACTGAATATCCTGGAGACAACTACAGAGGAGGAACAGACCGAAGCGAAGGAGGAGGAAGGAGTCAACCCTGTCAGTTTAGAAGCCCCACAGCTCTACCGTTATTGGAGCGGCTGATATGTATTTTAACCATATGTTCTATCATAATTACAGTGCATTGGTACATGCTATAGGAAAGTGTCTAGTTTGCCGCCACTGGCATCTGCCTTCTCCTTGGAGATCTCCGTCTCTTCGATCTTGCTTGGTGCCTGGTTGTCCTCTTGCGCTTGCAGTGGAACACCTTTATACTTGTGATACAACTCACGAACATACTCTCTGTCAAGTCCACGAAGACCTTCGAACTCAGGCCGTGGGAGGTGGAACAAGTTGGCAAACCGATCATTCACCGTATGAAGTTCATCCTGGACGTCTTCCAACACCATATCGCCCACTTTCAGAGCCTTGAGGATCTTTTCAAACTTGTTGAACTGAATCCGATAGTTATCGTCGAGTTCTTCCGCCTCGTTCTTCTCTCTCATAATATTCAGCGCACTCGAACCGATCAAAGTGACCAGAAAGATCTGCCAAAGTGACATCTTCCTGGATCGGCTTCGGATCTGCTTCTTCATCCTGGCATCCTCGTCGTCTTTCTCTGCGGTGGGGCCCGTGCTCTTCGCCTGCGAATCCTCAGGCATGTCGGGATCAGGTTGCTCACCCATCTTCGACAAGTACTCCGGCGATGGCTGCCCCATAGTGCTGGCAAGGCGCACCTGGAGGGCCCTCGTACACTGGAAAGTGCGAGGCCTTAGAAGACGATACATGGTGATAAAGGGAGATTTTTCAGTCCAAGGATTGAAGGATTTAATTAAGAAGATTGGAATTTATTGCTCGTTACAAACCAATTACACTTCGAATGGGTTATCACTCGATGGAGCCGGTTCATCGTCACCGACATCGTTCTCGACACCTTCATCCAAGAAACTATCGATTTCTCTGGCATCGTCATCGTCGTCATGGTACCGGAACAGAGAATCATCCTCGTTATCATCGATGATTCTGTCACTGAAAAATGGAGCAGTGCTCGAGCCTATGCCGTGATCACGATGTAGGAACCTGCGATTGACGAAGGTCGCCATCTTTTGAATGGATGAGTTGACAAAACTGTAGGCATGAAGTCCTTGGCGCACAATACCGTTCACCACTTTATCAACACCGTTCTCTTCCACCAGATGTAAATCATCGTCATCGCCGAGACGGATCTCTCCGAACCGCTCGAAGCCACCGTTACGTCTAATACCCTTGTCATAGATGAATGCAGCAGATACGAGGAATGCAGTCAAAGGAACAGCAATCACCATGAACAGTTGGAAGCCATGGAACTCGACCCGATGGTCCTTATAATATTGCTTCTCCTTGCCAGGACATGGCTTGGATTCCCACTTATCGAGTGCCTTGCCACCTTGGCAGGTACTCAGAGGAACTTTTCTATAACCAGTTGGCTCAAAGAACTCCAAGATATTCTCCTTCTTGCACACGAAGGAGTGGTCCTCTGGTTCGAGACCAGTAATCAACTTGCAAGTGCCATCGGCGGCCTTCTCAAAGTTGTAATCGCACTCATAGTCCTCCCTCGTACACGTACAATTGCGCAAAATCCGGTAACCTTTGCTCAAAGGAGCAGCTCCAATGAAACAGTCCGTCACTTTTGGGTTTCTCGTCAAGTACTCTGCCTCATGGCCGAACACACACACATCAAGCTGTGCTCCACGTATAGGAGTCCAGTAGACGAAGTCACCGTTGCCCTTCTGAATACTTCCGTTTTCGTTCAACTCTAAGTTGCACTGTCTCTGATGAACACGGCTGAAGTCGACCGTGAACACTTTAGAGACACCGTTCTGGTCCTCCGTGATAAGCATGAATTTGGCAGATGTATCGGATGGAACAGTTGCCAGGTCCTTGATCGAGTAGGAGTCCTGAGAGAACGCATACTGTTTCCAAGTCTCACCATAATCAAGAGAGTACCAAATGAGATTTGTGTTCTCTAAAGCATCTGCAATCACCAGGATCGATCCTTGGTCACCGTATTCCCACATCCACTTACCCTTTTTCACTTCTTTCCAAGACACTCCGGCATCCTTGGTGAAGTAAAGAGCCAGACTATCTTCAGTCATCGCATCCAGCTCGGTACCAACGTTTCCAAGTCCAAATAGCATACCGACAGCTGAGCCGGAGGAGAACGTGTCCCTGGTTGGATCGTCACGCTCCGTGTATGAGTGTAGATGCAAGCTGCAACCTTTGCAATTCTTGATCTTTTTCCCGGATTCATCACGGTCTGGTGGAGGTAACGTATTCCAGGAACCTCCATCGTTGAATGTGATGTATGTTTTCAACTTCTTCTCTGCTTGTTTCTTCACCACATCATCAGCATTGGCCACCACATTCAGCAACGAAATTCCTTCCAAGTTCTGAATGCTCTCATAGTCAACGTAAGCATCGTAGTTCCGATTAACGTTTCGCACAGATGTCACATAGAGAGTACCGTTGTAGTTACCCTTGAGCAGACTACCAAACTCGTGGTCACTCTCCGAGTTGGTCGTCACATGCAAAAAGAGCTGCTTCGAGTTCACCCTTAGCACAGTGTATGCCGTCTGTCTCGTCACCTCAACATCAGCAGGGAACTTAGCTTCCGCATACGTGTTACCATCCACAGTGACAAATGCTGTCAGAGAGTTATCGTCATTCAGACGAGCAGTCATGAAGAATTCACCACTCGATGTAGAGCCCACAACCTTGCTAACATCCACCTTCTTGGTGGTGAACAGGTCGTGACTAGAAACGAGATTATACCAAGGATTGTCTCCGGATCTCTCCTCACAGATCACAAACCGTGGATCCACGGTTTGCATGTCCGACTCAAAGATCGAGTCTGCAAAATAGCACCGGTGTGCGTCTGCAAGAAGAACAGTGAATGTGAGTCCGTTGTCTTCTGTGTATGCGGCATCTGAGACGCAGATTCCATTGGAATCGCATTTTTTCTGAGAGTACCAGATGAATGTGGTTGCATTAGTTTTGCTGAAAGTCATGTCGAAGCTTGGATTCGACGGGACAATGAATGGAGACTTGAACATGTTGAAAGAGATTGCTCTGTTTGTAGAGTAATAGACGGAGCCATCGGTCGTCGACACGTAAACGCTGTTTGGGAAGAATGGGTTCGTAAACACGTTCGAAACCTTACCCTTAATACGCGTAAGAGCTTCTGGGATACCGAAGCTGCTGCCACCGTTGTAAGACACGTAGATGGACATCGTATCGGTGACCAGAAGCAGAGTCTCATCAGGAATGCCATCATTATTTGGATCGCGGTCCAAGTATGTATAATAGACGACCTTCTCATTCAAATTGCTCTCCATGACTCTGAGACGTGATTCGGCCTCTTCCTCATTGATCGCTTTGCAATCGACATTATAGTCGTTGTCTGGAATCTTATAGGTTCCAGTACATGGACTTCCTGGGATCATCCGGCGTGATGGAAGCTTGAGCTTCTTCTTTTTATTGTTGCCGATGCAGAAAGTCTCAGCCATCACTTCAGGGATAGGCACGCACTTGCCATCGTCATCCAAGTGGAATCCATTCTCACACTCAGTATCGTTGAATCCACAGGCACATGGGTAGTCAGTGACCTCTATGTCTTTATAAAGCTCGCTCGCAAAGCAGCTGACAGACTGCTTGCGACGGTTATAGCTTTGGCGATGTCCATTGACACAGGTACCTTCAGGATGGTCTTGATCAGAGCGAGCAAAGAATTGTTCAAAGTCGTCCTTCTCACACTTACGAGGGAGAGCTCCCGAGAAGTCGACTGTAATGGCAACGGAGGTTCTGTCGCCGGCTTTCAAACCGATGATGATCACCTGGTGTGCTGTTCCGTCCTTAGCAGTGATGAGGTAGAAAGGCACAACTTTGGTGCCCAAAGAGACCTCATTCCAGGTGAGTCCTTGATCCAGCGAATACCGGAACTTGTCAGTGATTCCATTCAAGTTACCTTCCATGAACTGTTGGAGATTGATCGGAACACTGACTGCAATGTTTCCAAAGTCCGCAAAAGTGAACGCGGCAGGCCAGTCGGCCACTTTGGACCACGAAATTCCTCCATCTCTGGAGAAGAAGGTTTTCAGCTCGTCAAACGAGTCTGGTAGATACTCTCCGACGGCACCCAGTCCCATCAGAATACCAGGAGTTGGTCCAGTGACGGTGTCACCGTTTCCAGATCTCTCGCCAACCCAGAACAGGTTGACAGAGCATTTTTCGTCGTTCGAACATGTATTGTCGTCCAAAGTCCTTAGGTAGCGCCAAGAATCTCCGTCGTCCAAAGTAATCATGGACTTGGACAGCGGAGAAAGTGTCTGTGGATTGGTGCCGACATCTTCAGCGGCAATCCAGCATCCATCGATGCCTTCGACCTTATTAATGACGTTCATATCCAGGATGCTCGAACGAGTATTGGCGAACATCTTGCGGAAGTAGTAACCTTGAGAATCGGAACGATAGACGTCAACGACCGGAGAGTTACTACTGCTAGCACCGAAGGCAGCAATATGCAACGAGTTCTTGCTGGAAGGCAGAAGCTTGTACAACCAGCGACGCAATTGGTCCTGGAAGTATGCCTTATGGAAGTTGACGCCGTCTTTCGAGATGTACAACTCGATAAGGCTGTTTTCACTGAACCGATCGCTGCGCACCGTCGCAATCATGAAAGAGCCTTTGACTTTGAGAGAGATAACGTACGAGTTCTTCATATCTTCGTCGTTCATAGCCATATATGACTTGAAGAAGTCAGTTGACGCGACGATCTCGCTCGATTGAGGCAATCCAAATGCATCCACGTCACGTTTGATACAGACCATCAGATTGTTGTCGGTAGCCTTGAAGTTACCGTTAGTCTTAGCCCATGTACACTGATTAGCGTCAATGTCAAGAGGCAGTGGAGCCGTCTTCAGTCCATCCTTGGAGTACCAGGTGTGGTCGCCACAGATGGTCGAGGAAGTCTCAGGGTCCTCTGCACAGCTGACGAACTGGAAAAGTATCAAGTTGTGATCATGGTAGTTGACTTGAACCTCACCACCATGATATTCCCCGGCGGGTAGGTCGAAATGCTGCCACGTCTTGCCCATATCAACAGTATAGAACTGGCGAGGCGAGTTGGTTAGCACGAAGGCCAGGTTGTTGTCGCAGTTGATCTGATGGATCGATTGAGGTTTCACAGCAACGCCAATATCATCATTGAGTGCAAGCGGATTCCACGAGAATCCGTTATCATTGGACTGATAAACTTCTTCGGCCGTCTGTAAAAGCACCACAGGCGAATCATCCAGATAGAGAGCGTTCTGGATAAGCCCGAAACTTCTAGAGTAGAGTGTCGGGGACCATGTGCCATCGGCGGTCACTGCGTGTGCGAAACACCACAGCAGCGCTATCAGACACTGGCTGAAGAGAGGAGCAGCATCGCGCATTGAGATTGCTGTCGTTAGTTTCTTTCCAGAAGTAACAAACCTCCCTATTGATAGATAGTTTTTTTCAAGGCCAACACTTGGCCTTCCAGAAAATGATAAGGTGACGATACAGGAGTTGGGAGAGGGTTAGAAAATCTAGGGGAACCGTGTAGGATGACGAGGTTTTAAGGGTACTATCAGGCATATATGGTCTATGATATGCTAAAGATACGATCTAAGGGACAGTATAAGGCCAGCTGCAGAATCTAGAATGATATGTCATAATTACTTAGTAAAGGCAGCAGTGAAATATATGCAGCGGTCCGCAAGAAGATTTCTCCGCTAAGTAGCCACCCAATTAAACCTGTCAGGTGCTGTCACTCCCGTCAAATACTGGCTTCTAGCAACGATCGTGACAGATCCTGTGGTATTTGGGCCTCGGGTGGATAGACCGACCGATCTAGGGTCGATTGACAGAACAGATGCTACCAGGCAGTCAATGAACGACTCTGCATCTACCGTGGGGACCCTCAGCAGCGCAGTGTCTTCGTTCGTGTCCAACACGTCGAACTGGATGGCCTGACCCACCACACCTTTGAACATTTTAAGAGCGTCCAGGATCAACAACTTCCATGTAGTGTTATCCAACTTGGGTCTCTGATCATCGGAAACCGTTCTGTCGTTAGTATATGCGAGATATTTCTTTTTGCTGCGTTATACATACAATTTCACCCTCAAATAGTACCATTCAGGGTCCTTTAACTGACACGCCGTCACCTCTTCAACCATGCTCAAGTGGAAATAAAATTTCCCCTGCTTAGCTCAGCACTGTAAATTTCCTCGATTTATTTCATCCATTCTGGCGATTTTTTAGATAGGTTTACGGCATCTCAAATTCAGCCTTTCGATCTTGGCAATTTTCACCTCGTGTTACCTGCCGTTGTCCCCATTCTTGTAGAAGGGGGTGGTTTGTACAAAATTCAAATAGTATATTGCGATGATCTGGATGCAGTGCCTTAATTTTAAACACAGGGTATTGCCCAACTGGGATTCAGATAGAGTTGAAAAGATCAGCAGGCCGATCGTTGAAGCATAATGTAATTCCGTAGTGCCAATAGTTGGCTTTAACAACTTTGAACAGCAGAAAACAGCCATAAAAAGACTATAGTTGTGGCCATACATGTTCACCTCAATCAAGGATTACTAGACCAACCTAATTGGACCAGCTCTACCAGCATGATTGAAGAAGCTATACATCACCACCAATCCATCTGCACCACGTATACGTCTATCTCTACGAGACCTTTCCATTCACACCAGACTTACTCGCGCTCCATTGCACGTGGCTTAGCATCCAAAGTCCTAGGATAAATTACTTGCTACCTAAAAAAGTGTACAGATTCGCCAAAAGTTGGAACGCTAACTCCGCCTCTTTTAAAGGCTGAAACCCATTTCAACTTTTCTATTCTTATACATCACAGGTCAGGATGACTCAAATACCAGTGGAGAAGCTGCGTGCCGTGTTTCTCGCTGGAATTGCGGCCAACGTACTCTACTTTTTGTACCTGTTGGGCAGCTCGTCGGTGGTGAACTCCGGCAAAGGGGCCACTAGCCCTACGGTGGGGACTCCGAAACGATCTTCGGGATTCCAACCTCTCAACTTGACGTACGAGAACTTCGACCAGTTTACGTTGCCTGTGGATGAAGACAACGCAACTGCTATCTTCAATGAGGTCAATAATGCTCTCAAGCAGAAGAACTCGAACCTCAACCCTATCAGTGTGTCGTACTTCCCAGTGTACGTCCCGATAGGAACCCATGTGTTTCACTCTACTCGCGGCGACAACCAGATACCTGCCTCATACGAGTGGATTGCGATGGACTGGGAGTTCAGTTACAGTTTTGCTCACATGAACAGAGGAAAACCCGGTGGAAGATGGGGTCCAGGAGGACCGGGAGGAGGACCACCAGGCGGCAGGCCAGGAGGACCAGGCGGTGCGGGACCAGGAGGAGGCTTTGGAGGTGGTATTCACCATGGAGCAGGCGGCGGTGGAGCCGGTCCGGTTCCTCCTCCACATAACGAAGGAGCTCCAGTGATGCTCACATTTGAAGTGGTCAAGCCGCTGGACAGAATGCTCTACCTTGGAGGTTCTTCTGCCGCCAAGGATGATGCTGGAGATATGGATACGCAGTACGTTCTCTCGCAAGCGGACTCATATGATACGTTCAATGAGCGTTGGGGTGCCGAGAAGATCTGCGCCTGGGGAAAACAGTTTGGAGGTATCGACGGTTACATTCGGATCGAGAATGCGTTCGAAGCTGTTCTGTGCGATTTCCACGAAAAGGTGAAACTGATCGGCAACCAGACTCTGTCCAACGTGACTGGAGTTGTCGAATTGCCATACGAAAGATTCGACAACGAGTCAATGAAGGATCCAGTCAACATTGCCAAGACGGAGCTGTTCGATGATATCCAACAGATGGCTTCGTACGATTGGGCTTGGGCCGGTGCACGTGTGGGCCAGGGTGAGGACAGAGTGTTCATTGACTGGGCCAAGTTCGTTACGCCTATCAACAGAACTTACATCAGCACTGATCCATTCACGCGCCGTATTTTCAACATCTCTGAGAAGATCAAGAAAGATTTAGTCACTGAGGTTGGTGACGGCCTCAAGACTCCGAACGATCCATTCACTACCACTGACTGGCGCCAGCAGACGTCTATGATCGAGGAGAAGTTTGGTCCGTTGCTTGGCATGTTGAACACCAGCTATGCCATCTACGACATCGAGCAAGACCCACACATGTTGGGTGATAACATCACACTTTACACATACAACTTCATTCGTCGTTACATGGATGCTGAGCTGTTCGAGTTCACAGATGAACGCCAACGGTTTGCCACCTGGGAGTACGTCCACCCAAGCCATCCGATCAAGTCTGCCAGCGAGCAGCTCATCTACAGTTCTCTCATCAAGGTTCAGCAGAGAATTCTCACTGTGATGAAAAACCAGTTCAATCTCGGCAAGACCCTTCTTGCCCGGTACCGGTACGAGGAGTTGCCAGAAGACACTGCCGATCTTATAGAGGCAGGAGAAACCGAGCTTCGGACTCTGCTGGATGATCTGAAATGGGTCATCTACTACCGCTGCCAGAACGCTTGCAAACTCGATGAGATCTGCTTGTACCCTGGCTGGGGTCCCGGCCCAACTGGAGGTGGCCATGTGCATCCATCATACGACTGCCAGTGCATCAGTTGGCACCACAAGTCAAAACATTAAATTATACATACTAGTCATCGATCGATATATTCACACTATCTATTTATTGGGTCGTCTGACCGATCTGAAAAAAAACCACTCAGCCTCATTGCAAACTTCTTGACTTAGAACACGATAGCATCCTTTCGTTGCCCAACTCGCTGGACACCAAAGATGACCGATATATCGGTAGATAAACTGCGTTCGGTGTTTCTGGCCGGAATAGTGGCGAACCTACTCTACTTCGTCTATCTATATCCGGCGTTTTATCTGACAGATGTTGATAACGTCAAAAAGGATACACCACCGGCGACAACATCTCCCTCAGGGTTCCCACTCTCGCTGACGATAGACAATTTCGACGAATACATACTGCCTATTGAGGATGATAATGCCACTGCCATCTTCAGTGAGGTGAATAACGCCCTCAAGCAGAAGAACTCTCTTCTGAACCCTATCAGTGTTTCATTCATTCCTGTCTATGTTCCCGCCGGAACACATCTGTTCCATGCTACTCGTGGAGGCAGAGGCGAGATTCCAAGCTCATTTGAATGGATTGCATTTGACTGGGAGTTTAGTGTGAATTTCGCTGGACTCGGTAGAGGTACTCCTACACAGCACGGATTCTTAGGCCATCCTGTGGAAGGAGGACTAGGAGGAGGACCAGGCAACTCTCCAGGCCATGGTGGATGGAGAGGAAAGCATGGACCAGGAGGACATGGTGGACCACCAGGCGGAGGACCACCAGGAGGAGGACCAGGCGGACCAGGAGGCCCAGGAGGCCCATGGGGAGAAGGACATTTCCCAGGCCATGGCCATGGATCTCCCGTGCTTCTCACGTTTGAAGTGACAGAACCGCTCGATAGAATGATCTATTTCGGAGGAGGATCCGCTGCTAAGGATGCCAGTGGAGAAATGGACACCCAGTACGTCTTGGCCAATGCTACTTCGTATGATATGTTCAATGAACGGTGGGGTGCACAGCAGATCTGCGACTGGGGCCAGCAGTTTGGAGGCATTGATGGGTTTGTTCGTCTTGAAGGTGCATTTGAGGCCGTTATCTGTGACTTCAACAATAAGATGAAGCTAATCGGTAATCAGACCCTCATCAATGCCACCAATGTCATTGATGTGACACACGAAAGATTCGACAACGAGTCGCTGAAAGATCCAATCAACGTTGCCAAGTCGGAACTCTTTGATGGTCTTCAGAATATGCTCAGTTATGAGTGGCTCGAGTCCGGCACTCGTGTGTTAGATGGTGAACCGCGTGTGCTAATCGACTGGTCGAAGTTTGTGACGCCGATCAACAGAACTTGGATCAGTACCGATACCTACTCTCGGCGGATTTGCAACATATCCGATGATATCAAGAAAGACCTGAGATACGAAGTCGGAAAAGGATTAGAGACTTCGAACGATCCGTTCACGACTACGGATTGGCGGCAACTGACTACAATGATCGAAGAGAAATTCGGCCCGATGCTTGGTATGCTGAACTCTAGCTATACTATTTACGACCACTCGGGAGACGTCAATATGCTGGCAGACAACCTCACGCTTTACACATACAACTTCGTTCGGCGGTACATGGATGCAGAACTTTTCGAGCTCACAGATGAACGCAAGCGGTTTGCACTTTGGGAGTACGTGCACCCAAGTCATCCTATCAAGACTGCCAGTGAACAACTGATCTACAGCTCGATCATTAAAGTGGAACAGCGCATTCTGGATGTGGTTTACAACCAGTTCTCTCTGGCCAAGACCCTCCTTGCCCGTTATAGATACGAGGACTTGCCAGATGATGCAATAGAGAAGGTAAAGCAAGGCGAGCAGGAAGTGCGGCAACTTATTGATGACTTGCAATGGCCGATATATTACCATTGCTCACAGAGCTGCCAGTTGAACGAGTTCTGCCTGTTCCCAGGATGGGGGCCGGGACCATGGGGAGGAATGGGAAAGCATGCCAAGCCTTCATTGGACTGCAAGTGTGTGAACTTCGATAACATGAGGTCATAGCGGTCCAAAATATATACAGATTCATCATATAATGAACTAATACAGAGTAGAGATCCAATCCGTCGTGCGACGACTAACACCACCCAATTTGAGCAGTTTTTTTTTTCAACAACTCCATCCAACCAACCATGTTCACTAGAGCCTGTGGTAAATTGGCCTCTAGAGGCCTCATGAGACCGTCAGTGCAGGCACGCGGGTATGCCGACCAGCCAGAGTTTGGAGACTTGATGAACAAGTTGAAAGAGATCTCGAAGAAGTCGGATCAAGTGGTCAAGTCGAAGAAGGACGGCCAGACAAACGTGCTGGAGGCTACTGGGTCTAAAGAGCACAAAACCAGGGAGAAGAAAGCCGCATCTGACAAGCCTAGAGAGAAATCAGCAAGCAGGTTCAGAGATAACCGGTCAAACCGGCCTAGAAAGCCAAGAAGAACTGACGATAGATCTTCAAGATACACACGGAGAGCATCGAATAAGACGGGTGGTTACAAGAGAAGCGACCGTCGCCGTGCCCGCAGAGATCAGGAGGAGTCCACTGGTGACAATGGAAGCGAGTTGTTTGAGTTGGAGGCACAGCAACTGAAAATTCAGGCCAAAGAGTTGGAGCAGTGGATCGAGAAGAACTTCGGAGCCGATTTCAAAGTGGACAAGCTTGCACCAGTGCAGAGCGAACGGGCACTTCTTGAGAAGATACACAACAGATACAAGTTAAAGCAGAAAACGAAAGGCCAAGACGTTATTGTGAGTTTGAAGACGTTGCAGGAGTTGCAACAGGCCGGAAAGACGGCCCAGCAGTTTGAATCAATTGCATCGTCGGATTCGAAGTACTCTCCGAAGAGTGTGGACATCTACGAGTTGGAGTTGACCAAGGACAAGATCCCATACAATGGTAAGAACCGGATTCTGTTGGCCATGGAGCAGATTGCCAAGAAGCGTGGCTTCAAACTGACCGATTTCAAGGCGGCAGGCTTACCGTTGGTGCCATCGAGCAGCGTCAACTATCCGTTTACCAACACACTGTTGTCACGGACAGAGGCACGTCCATTGGCAGAGATCGAACAACTGTCGTCGGTTCCTCAGGAAGAAATCGAGGCCACTGTCGATGCTACAGTGCTAGGAAAACGGCCCGAGTTGAAGTTTGACCCAAAGAAAAAATACAGGACGCCGCAGCTGAAATTGAATGCCGAAGTCGTGGCTAATGCTCTAAATGGCAATGCGCAGTTTAAAGTGGACAATGTCCACGAGAAGCTGCAACCGGTCTTGGACGGTGATGCGGGACTTGCGGAACTTCCTACTGGAGGCAGCAGCCAAATCAAGGCTTAATGTCCTTGAATATCTCTGCCATTATTCTGTGATGACCCGGGGATAGTTCGGTGAATGAAATGTCTTGGCCTGCAGATCGAAAGTGGACCCAACTTTGTAAATAGCTATAAATAGTAACGGGAAACCAATTCACCCTTTCTTTCTTCTGTGCCTGCCGTCGTGAGCGGCGATCTGTCCAATAATAGAGCCCCCCCTTGCATTAAGAATAATGATTAACCTGCCTAGTTTGCGCACTCCGTGAATTCTATCGAGGCTGAGCCATGTTTTTTCTTGAAACCCGGTGGAGGAATTCATATATGGTGATAACTATGATGAGCCATAATTGTCGGCTCCTTTATTTGCTACGGTACCAAGATCGTTGTGAACCATACTAGCCTGTAGGTAAAAGCTATCTAGTTCTAGATGATCGATTTGTAAAGTTATTAAACGTGCCCCCTCCAAGTAATCTTTACCCCCCCCCTCCTATCCGCCAAGTCCTGTTCGACCGAAGGTTTTTTTTCTCTGCCGTTTTTCTTTTGCAATAAGAGGTCTCAGAGCAGAAGCGAACTCTTCGGATTCACACGTCAACGTTAAGAGTCGGAACGAATACTGGCTGTGTCAATAGAGTTAGTGCTTGGTTGACTCTTGAAGATCGAAGTCAACAGATCCACTATGAGCACAAGAAAGAAGAAATCGGACACAACGGCCAATGGTATCATAAGAACCGCACAGGGCGACTCCCATGGGTATCGTGCAAACCAGGCCTCATCAGGGTCCAACAGCGATCACCGGCCATCTTACACGGTACCTACACCAGAGCCCAAGCAAGAAGTGGCTTCTACAATGAGTTTCGACGAGGATCTGCAGAACTACCTCTCCGATAACATGGTGGGAGGACTCTCTATACCCACTTTGGCCAAGTCCACAGACGATCCTGCGTCTGAGAAGGACTTGGACCAGCTGTTTGAGTTTGTGAACTCGATGGGCGAGCTCGGCAGCACCACTCCAACCACGGCAAGTCCTACCGTGGGCGGCGCTCCAGTTATACAGATTGATAGGGCAGCAACGTTAGAACTACAGCAGCAGCAGGTCATCCAACAGCAGACGATACAACAACGGAGGCAACAGATGATTTACCAGCAGCAACAATTAAAGCATCAACAAACACAGCAGGCCCAACAGGCTCCACAGTTGAATCTGCCACGGTTGCAAACGACGCGGAGCAACTATTCACAGCAGAGCGTTTCCCCAATCGAATTTGGTGGAGCAGACTCGCCGCAACTGCTATTACCGACATCCACACAGACAAACTATCTGGACACCTCCGGTTCCTACTCGGATAGGTCTGCATCCACCACGCCTTACCTCTCTGCCAGCGAGACACCTTACGATGACTCAGGCAACTCGGCACCAAATTCGTTCAAGCGCGAGGTGATATCACACACCCCAGATGCAGAGATGCTGTTCTCTCCGATTGAACACCTCTCCATCTCCCGCAACCCTACCGAGAATGAAATCATGGGTATGAGGTTAGCCCAGCCGTTGACAGAGAGTAACCTGCAACGGCAGGCTGATATATTACAAGCTCCAGGCTATGACACCGATGGCATAATACAGGACCCAGGTAAAGTGGCTCGCCATACGCCGTCGTTGTTCTCGTCGAGGTCTGGTTCCAGCAACCACTCCGGCATGTTGGAAGGACCGACGATCATGGTGGAAAACGCATCCGAAGGAGAATCCAGCAACGCGGGCATCCCAGTTGGATCAGGAAATAGCAAGGCTGGAACCAATGTATCGCAGACTGACATATCAGAGTCATACTCATACCTGTCGTTACCACAGGACGTGGTCCACGAAGATATGAGGCTTGGGAGACAGCGGCGGGGTTCAGCATCTTCGCGGTCGACATCGCGGTCAAGTTCACGTTCACGCACATCAATCTATGAAGAGACTCGAGATGAGAACGGTAACGTCACTTACAAGTTGACCAGGGAGAGGCTGAGCGATTTGGCAGCCCCTGCCAGCTCTAAGAAGGGCCACAAGAATCCTGCCATTTACGCATGCCGCATCTGCAACAAGAAGTTCACACGGCCTTACAACCTCAAGTCACATCTCAGAACGCATACCAATGAGAGACCCTACACTTGCAGCGTGTGCGGCAAGGCATTTGCAAGACAGCACGACCGGAAGCGTCACGAGGACCTGCATTCGGGAGAGAAACGGTTCCAATGCAGAGGCACATTGGCGGATGGTACCGAGTGGGGCTGTGGCAAGCGGTTTGCCCGTACTGATGCCCTTCGAAGACATTTCCAAACCGAGTCTGGCAAGGAGTGTATCCGGCCTCTCTTGCAAGAGATTGCCAAAGAGAGCGGTACTGACGTCAACCCGGATAGCAGTGATTTCGACCCTATACTTGCAGCCATGCAGAACGCACAAAGATCGGTTGGACTGTAACCTATCTCTACATATTTTGCACGGTTGACCGCCTGCGATCTCTCTACATAGACCCAAGCCATCATCCACTGGGAATAAATTTTCACCGCTGGCGAAAAATTGTAGCTAACACGGTTTGTCTTCGATTGACTATTAGATGTTTAGCGTGCTGGCATTGGCAACTTTGACAGATCCAGCATACGCTTTAGAGGTTAACTACAACAACAACAACAACTTGGTCTTTGAATCCCAAAGTCTCATATATAGAGTGTTTCCCTTTCTTGATTGGAACAGCAGCGGCGCACTCAAGCAACAAGGTTGGACTCTCATTGCATCGGGTTTAGTCACAGTCGTACTACTCGCTTACACAACAGACTGGATCCTTTTCGGTCGCAAACATACAATTTCACTTATAGGCTCCATGACAGGACTTGGAGAGCGGTTTTCGAGCGCTCTTAACCTTTGCAACGGCAACTCTCAGAGACCCACCTCTTCTGACTCTGCCGAATACACGGCCAGTTACGAGAAGGCATTAGCACTGGGTGGTTTCCCCGGTGGCCTCTCCAATGATGGAAATACCTGTTTTATGAACTGTGTCTTGCAGAGCTTGGCATCTTCAAACGAGATTGTCGAATTCCTCCAAGAGTACACAGATGATACGAAGAAAACTGTATCGCCGTTCTCGGATGTGCTTGTGACCATACTGAATCAACTCAATGACAAACATGGCACCAGATCGCCCACTTACAGGACGAGGAAGCTGTTAAAAGCCATGAAAGACGGTCCGAACAGGAACCTGTTCCTCGGTTACAACCAGGAGGACGCTCAGGAGTTTTACCAGAGTCTAATGAAGCAGGTGGAGAAAGAGTACATTGGCAAGACGGATCCAAACCATGCCAAGAAGAAGAAAGAGGAGAAGCCTCAGGATAAGTTTGTGGTGCACGAGCCAGCAATGAGAATGGGGTTGCAAGATCTGGGAGATCTTGGCGAGATCTACGTTCCTGCCAAGCAGGTAGATCCATCGTATCCGGATGTCGACGACAAAGTATACCCGCTGCGTATAGTAACACCAGTTGACGGTGTCCAATGCGATCGGATCGGTTGTATTCGGTGCGGAGAGACCGGGGGAATTAGATACTCGGTGATCTCTGGCTTGGGACTCACTCTGCCTTCGTTAACGAAACCCCAATACGATCTGAAGGATCTGTTAAACGATTGGGTGCAGCAGGAGACCATTGAGGGTGTTGAGTGCAATCGGTGCGGATTGAACGGAATGCGTGATGCGTTGCAAGCACAACTTGCCAAGTACGAGGCCAAAAACCAAGAAGGAAAGATGGACAAGTTGATCAAGATGACGTCCAAACGTATCGATGAGATCACCGATGAGTTGAAGAAGCCGATCATCATTGATGAGGACTACGAACGGCTCTGCACAGAGAATATGGTGAAGAAATCGACCAAGATCAAGCAGAACTATTATAGCAGGCCGCCCGCTGTGCTATGTATCCACGTGAACAGGTCAGTGTTCGATCCGAAGAGCTATACCGTTCGCAAGAACAATGCAAGGCTGGTGTTTCCACTCAGATTGAACATGTCCGACTACGTGGCCGTTCCTGAGGACATCAACATGGACGCTCGTCGGCCATTCCGCAAGGAGGACGAAGACCCAGAAAAACATGAACCGAACGCTCGGTTGAATTACTCGCTTAAGTCTGTTGTGTCGCACTTTGGTACACATAACTATGGACACTACATTGCCTATAGGCGATTGAGAGGTTCCTGGTGGAGAATCAGCGACGAGATCGTCAGACTGTCTAGTGAGAGAGAGGTGCTGAATTCTCAAGGTACATTCATGTTGTTCTATGAGTTGTCTGATAGGAACGATGTGAAGGATGGTATAGACGAAGAGGCCACGGTGGAGCTGAAGACCGGTGAAAAGGTGGCAGTAGATTCAGACGATGAGTCGGATGATGAGTCAAGCGACGACGAATCGGGTGAACCAGGCGATATGGAAGTAGCTGGTGATGTGGAAGAGCTCGAAAACATAGGCTCCAATATAGAGGAGCCACCTAATCCAACCCAAGTCTCTTCTGACTCGATGGAAATCGACCCCATCGATGACAACGTCCAAACACAACTATTCGCGGCCCAGGCCAATCTCTAATAAATAGGTTGATAGATTACACCTCATTATAATCGGCAGCATTGGCTTCTATACGGTCCTTTTGCAGCTCTTCCTCGATTAACTGGTCCAGATCATAGTCGTACTGGTTAGGATTCTTGTCGTCCAGGTTATGACGGGCATGGCTCCCACGTTTGCGGAGGTTAGACAGATCTGCATCTTGAAGGCGAAGTTTCACCGGTATATCGTCTCCAGTCAGTTTGGCATCACGCAACCTCCTACCTGTACTGGGTTTGTCATCCTTGTCGACTTCCTTGTATGACTCGACTTCGTCTGGTGCCAGATACGTCCCCGTAGGGTTCACTGGTGTGTACTCGTCTGTAACGGACTGATCTTTCTTTTTGGCAAGATACTCCGGGTTTTTATCGTACGAAGCAACTCCCGAAAGCGCAGGAAGTGCCACAATCAGGGCAATCATAACCACCATGATCAATAACAGTATGAGAAACAACGGCATGGCCCTATAAGTAATGGAGTTTTTGCAGTGTTGATTTTCATTCCTTAAACAAAACACCCGTTATGCTAAGACGTGATCCTACAACAATACGGCTGACTCCAGAGGACATCAAGGAGTTCACAAGGGAACAGACGTATAAGATCATTAGCCATCCGAGCGATATAAGCGAGAACAAGAACGCAGCATCCGATTCAGAGTCGGCGCCAGATGGCTCTTTTACAAGTGATCGGTCTGTCAAGGAAAGGATCCTTGGTCAGGGGGCATCACACGGCCAGTCCACTCTGTGACGATTTTGCCGCTTTTCTACGTGTTCACTGCATAATATATATTTAATGTACCATCTTACTTGTAACTACCATCGTGGGGGGAGTCGCGGAAATTATATCGTGAAAAGGCAAGATTTCTACCCTACAGATTATCATCCTTCACAGAGATTTGGCAATTCTCCAAAATGGCTCCAGATTTGACTGCCCTAGTGGGCAAGATGCTGATGGCCGGCTTTGAAGGATATGAGCTTCTACCGAACTCGCCCGCCGAACAACTCATTCGCAAGTATAGGGTGCATGCGTTCATTCTCTATTCGAAGAACTTTCTCAACGTCAAACAGATGAAGTCGCTTATCCAGTCCTTGCAAGATCTTGCAAAGAGTGAAGGCTACGAGTACCCACTTCTGATTGCCGTTGACCAAGAACTGGGATGCTGCAATTCTATGTATGACAGTCAATTGCTCACCCAATTCCCTGGAGCTATGGGACTAGGAGCAACTGCAGATTTGGACCTCATCTTTCAAGTGGGCAAAGCTGCCGCAGAGGAACTCAGAGCGGTAGGTTTCAACTTATATATGGGCCCTGTTTTGGACGTTTGCTCAAGTATTGCCGACCAGATTGTTGGAATCCGAACTTTCGCGTCTACCAAGGAGGAAGTCACCGCCTATGCTAGTGCCTTTGCTAAAGGCATCCGGGCCGGCGGTATGCTGACCTCCGCCAAGCACTTCCCCGGAATAGGTTCCGCGTTCGTTGATAACTTGGTGGAACTACCATTGATGCTTGAAACTGCCCAGGAGGTCGAGACGAGCACGTTACTGCCATTCAAGGACTTCATAGCCAACGGACTCGCCGATAGCGTACATGTCAGTGGTGTTGCCATGCCAAACGTCGCGTTTGACGATATACGGTCATGTCTACCACCTGTGATGATTCATCGTCTGCTCAGAACAGAGTGTAAATTTGACGGATTGGCTATATCAGAGTGCATGGAATACGAGACTCTCTCCAAGATTGGATCGAGCGAAAACGCCATCATGTCTGTGCTCTACTCTGGATGCGACATGATCATGTATTGCAGCGGGTTTGCACATCAAAAGGAGGCATTGCACTCACTTCGCAATGCTTATGAACTGGGAAACTTCCAGTTCATCTTCAAAGATGCACTTCGACGCATCAACAATGTCCTGGCCAAACTCTCATGGCCCTCGTCGGCTCTCATATCTCGACAATTGCTTGACGAACATGCTTTGCTATCAGAAAAAGCCTATCGGGAGTCTATCACGCTGGTCCGCGACAACAACTCCCTGCTTCCTATCACGAAACACTTTACAACCTCTGGCACAAACAACATCCTACTTCTCACACCACTCATTCTGCCAATCCACCCAGCAGCACATCACAGCTATCCTAATGCTGACACAGATATGCGCTCTTTGCTTCCAGGTGAAGATGTCTTCAGAGACTTTGGAGAAGCCCTCTCCTCTTACGATAAATCTATCGACTACGATGTGCTGCATACATCATACACTGCCAACGGGCTCACGGATGCACACGAGGCCCTCATAAATAGAGCCAAAGTGGTTGTGGTTGTCTGTGCAGAGGCAGGCAGAAACATGTATCAAATCGGTGTCGCCAAGCATGTCAGCCTGCTCTGTGGTGCCTATAAGAACGCCAAAAGTCCAAAGAAACCAGTGATAATTGTTGCTGTCACCACTCCGAACGATTTCCTGTACTACCAGGACATTGCTCCAACATATATCTGCACGTATGACTACACATCGAGCGCGTTACGCAACATCCCGCCGTTGTTTTTTGGAGCGTTCAAACCAACGGGACGCATACCTAAGGGCAACGAACAGCAAGTTACCATGCATCGCTCACCGTCAAGCTCGATAAGCACATCGCTATCACCCAACCTTGATTCACCAACAAAACTACTGGACAAAGTCAAGGATGACAGTGATGACAGCTTCAAGTTCATTCCAGCTCCACAGAATGTGCAGTCCCCAACATCTCCTACTTCTACTCCAGTGAAGGATGAAGTTGCAGCAGCGGCTACTTCATTCCAATATTGGCCTGTCGAGCAGTTTAACCTCGCCAGAGACTTTAACGATTTGATACCTATGCTACAGGAATCATTTGGGTCCAATTTCAATGACTCATTGAATACTCGAAGGCTACACAGTCTTCTGTCTACCCAGAACGACGGACATTTTGTGGTTCGCAATGCTGAAGCTTTATTGGGAGTTGTCCTCACCTGGTCTGACAGTGACTCAACTAACGGCCGAATCGCGCTTTTAGCCGTGAACAAATTCTACTGGAGGCAATCGGTTGGTCTGTTCCTACACCAACATGCTATCAACTACTTGACCCTAACCAAAGGGTGCAAGACTGTTACATTGGGCTGTGACTTCCCTCTGCTTAATATCATGAAGTCTTCTCTTTCCAACGAGCTGGCGGACAACTGGACTGCTGAGTCACCGTCGAAACTGAGCACCGCTGCTTCACGGATAATGGGCTTTTTCAAAGCACTTGGATGGACAGGTAATTCCGGAGCGTTTACGAGGAAGCAGCCTGTTGAGAAGTGTATCCTGACACTCGATATGAACAAGTGGGAGATGTTTGAGAAACTATTCAAACAACTCAAAGTGTTCGATGTCGAGTTCGAAGTATCCACCGACCACCAGGAGATCATCGACCTCATTCGTCACAACAATTTCAAACCGGACCAAGACGAGGCACTGTTCGTTGACATGTACAAGTTAGCGTCGAGTTGTATGGCACCAGAGGCGGAAAAGCAGAAGAGGAGCACATTGATCTTCAAAGTCATCGAGTCGACAACGAAGTCTCTAATCGGTTCGATCATCGCCTTCAACGACAAGTCAACGCTTGCTGACTGGTATCCGTGCCTGAATACATCGGCCACTGCATCCACGTATCTGACGGGAGTGTTCGTCGACTCTGAGTACTCTGCACTTAAGGCTGTGATGAAACTCTGCTTGATATGCACTGGAGTATCGGTTGCGAAACAGTTCCAGAGCAAGCGGGTCATCCTCGATAACTTCATAGAAGAGGAAGCGAGAGAGTTGATCCACTGCGGATTTGAAGTCGATCAAGAGTACATTTCATCGGTTGGAATCAAGATGGGATACGAGTGGCCTGTTTAGTACATAATATATAGTATAGGATCATCTTACTTAGCGCCTTTCTTGTTGTTGCTTGGTGACGTTGCCTCGCTACCGTTCGTGTTCGGCGCAGACTGGCTGCTCGTAGTGACAGGTGAAGACTTGTGGTTGTAAGGATACTTGTTCAAAGACGTTGGTGACACTGCTCGAGGACTCACATCCGGTTCCAGCTTCACCTTTTGGGTATTAGCATTTGCTGCAGCTTCAACGTGCTTGTAAGCGTCAGGTCCTGGACTGTACTCGTTGTGCAATCCAGGAACGTTCTTCAACAGACCATCTATTTTCTCCAGGGCTCTGTTGGCAATGTCGAAACTCCGCGAGTTAACCTTGAGGATCCACCGATAGTCAAACAGTTGCTCTTTGAAACCCATCGCTTCCTCTGGGGTAGACGATGTTACGTATAGCAAAGTGGCAAAGACTCCAATCAGTGCAAAATTGTTTACTGCAGAAGAGTGCCAGAATGCTTGCATGTGTTCAGCCTTGAGGTCACGAGCGAATTCGATCGATGCTGCCAACCGAGACTGCGCAGCATTGCGACAGACACGTCTCAAATCAGCAGGTGCAGGTGGGCTTTTTTGCTTGTAGATGGTGGAGATGATTCGGCGATGAAGGGTGATCTCTGAGGCAAAATAGGCCAGTTGCAACGAGCCGTTGCTGTTGAATTGGCGAGGCTTGAGAGAATTCATTTGAAGCTCCTTTGGTAGTTCATGATACCAGTTTCTGAGTTTCAATTGGAGTGGTTTAGCATAGGCGAGTACCATCTCGATACCAGACACCTCCTGCATAGCAGATGCAGAGTAGAAAGTGTTGAGAATCTCACCAAGAATCTCCGAAAGTGAGACCATCTGGCGGAAAGATTCCTTGCCATTCTCGACATCAGCAGAACCTTCTTTCATCGTATCAGGGTCGGTACTCTTCTCAGGGAAGTCTTCGTCAGACACCTTATTGACAAGCCAATTCTTACCTTCCTCTATGTGACTAGGTCTTGCCTCGATCAAGGACGACCACTTGTCCTGAACATAGACAGACCATGCCAAACGTCTTCTTAAGCCACGTTCCCAGCGTGGCAGGCGCCAAGTTCCACACTCGAGCCCTAAGCCGAGCTCTTCGGCGAGGGCAACCACCTGGGCACACAGCAGCCAGTTTTTGTCGCCAGAATCTGGAGTCCTGCATTGCAAAAGCAAGAGACCAGCTTGCACGGCACTCAATTTAGGACGATGTATGATATCAGCAAAGGAGCGGATGGCGAACCTGTGGAGGGACTCCACGTTAGGCTTCGGATATTGTGAAAGAGACGGATCATAATCCCACCATTGGATGGCCAGTAGGTAGACGGCAGCGAGTAATGGTGCACCAAACTCACGATGGGTACGCGAGTACTTCTCGAGGAAGATTTTCTTGTGCAGGACTGGGAAAGACGGATGCACCGTACGGAAGTAGAGGTCGATCAATGCCTGACCGTGCGGTGCCACGTACCGTTCGACAGTATCAGCATCTTTCTCGGATTTCTCATAGAGCGCCTCGGAAAAATCATCTCTGAGGGTGAACTGAACATCGTCAGAAACTTTGCGGATCGAATTGGTCTTGCTAAGTTGGAACTGGTCAATCTTGTCGAGGGTGACACGGTCGAGGAAGATAGGGTCGTAGATAGAGGTGGGTCCCACGTAGAAGCTGGACCGCGGGTATTGCAAGCTGAGAGTCTTTTTGAGCAGTGAATGACCCGACATCTTGGCATAGTCTCTTATCGGATGAACGTCCCTCAGTGGCACCTCTGGAGGCGGCTGTATCTGAGGGTCCTCAATGCGCATCCGCTTCGACTCGCCTTCCTCACCAGCGAGACCACGTTTGAGGTTCGAATTAGAGTCTGTGAAAGTACACTTGAGTCCCTTGGCCTGGCACAGACGACAGCTGTTAATCTCTGGGATCATCACACACCTGGTCTTGCGACGACGGCAGTGGTCGCACGGACGAACTTTAGTCCGAGGTTGTGGAGGATCATTGGCATGCTTCTTATTACCGCGGCGGCCATGCTGCTCAGCGACAGCATTGGTGGCAGACATCACACCAGGAACTGAACCATTATATCCAACCCGAGGAGCGGCTGCAGAAGATTGCAAGATGGGCGAGCGCTGAGGCATCCCAGTCTCCATCTGTACATGTTGCATGGTGAACTGGCCGTTGTTTATCATCATGCCCTCATTATTGGAGAATGCTGGATCAATGGCAAACTGGTGCTCGCTGCCATTATGAGACTCGAGCTTCTTCTGCTTGTTGTTCATCATGGTCTGAGTCTCGAGAAGCAGATTTTGATACTGTTGCAACTGGGCAGCATAGTCATTTGGAGACCCAACAGTGGTTGACTGACCCGCCACCGTGTTCGGTGAGTAAGTATTAGACTGTTGGAATGGAGTAGGGGCCTGCGACGAAGTTTGGGGCGGTCCCAAAGGTAGCCCTGTGTCTGAGAGGAAGTTAAATTCGGCGGGATCGTCCCAGCTCGAATAATCGAATCCCATGTGCTGTTGGCCCGTGTCTTCATTGATGTGGACTCCGTTACCATTGGAGTCCCCCATATGGGCCTCTATCTGTTGTGGGACAGACGAATTATTAGCTGACATTCAACGGCTTAATGGGCGATGGGAGATAAGGATTTGTGATTTGCCCTAAAAATTAATAGCAGAAGTCAATTTAGCAAGGGTAGCGGAGATCCTTTGGAATTCGGCCAGACCTGGGCCGTGAAAGAGCGGGAAAGCTACTGAAAAAGGCTAGGTATACTGTTATAGTGAAATGGGGAGGTTTGAGCATAGATTAAAGGTCACCTTGCAAAGATGTCTACTAGAGTACCAGGTGGCTATATACTAGTAGATGCAGAGGAGGAAATAATTTTTCACTCATCAGTAGACACCATGCTAACGTTCTGTCCATACTGCTCTAATATGCTGGTAGTGACGAGGTCGGACACAACAGGGGCAAACACATTCTCGTGCCCAACGTGTCCGTACGAATTCCCGATCTCTGGGTTGCAGATGTTTGAGCGCAAGGAGTTACCACGGAAAGCGGTTGACGATGTACTTGGAGGTGAAGGAGCTTGGGATAATGTGGACCAAACGCAGGCACAGTGTCCTTCGGAGAGTTGCAACGGCAACAGAGCATACTACTTCCAGATACAGATTCGGTCTGCTGATGAGCCGATGACAACCTTTTACAAATGTTGCAGTTGTGGCCATAGATGGAGAGAGAACTGATCTGGGCCTATGGCCAGCAATATGTACCAATAACGCCTACGCAGGTGGGTCTTTCGCATTAATCGCATCTTTTCATTACAGATAGATCTTTATATACCCTGTACACCCTGGAGACGAACCCAAGGCACCCCAATAAGTAGTGCCGCGCGCTGTTCATTCCATGCGGCCCACAATCTCGTCCTCATCTTTGCTGTCACCTTCCTCGTCAGACGAGTCCTCGATGGCGTCTGCCTTTGTGGCATCCTTAAGTTGGTCGTCCTCGGCGCGGATCTCCCGGAGAGACGATCCGGTTATATTAGAGATCGACTCTGCACGAGAGTTCATCACGGGTAACGAAGATGGTGGATACTGAGACACGGAATTCTTGCGGCCTTGCAACGGAGGAGACGAGCTGTAAGAGGCCGAGCGGCTGTAGTTGGAGTCATCTATCAGACCCTTTTTCTCGTTCATGCTGCACAGAATGGAAGCAGCTTCAAGCAACTGCACCTGCTGGTGTTTGCTGATCGACAGCTTCTTGGTACGTTGCCACTCGGGTGTGTGCTCCCAGAGGTGTTTAGCCAGCGAAGTGATGTGCTTGTAACCTTTTCCACAGGCCTCGCACTTTAACTCCTCCTTGAGGCGTCCACTTTCACCCTCGCTGATACGCCGCACCACAAACTCACGCGAGAGCATTGGTATCGGTTGTTGCGACTCTCCTGCCTTGCCGCGATGCTGGCTCTGGATCTTGTCGCGGGCCATCTCCATTTGAGAGGCCACTTGCTCTTGCAGGTGCTGTTGTTGTGCAGTGTACTGTTGTTGGCGCAACCGGATCTCTTCCTCTTCGACGGAAGGATAGTGATGTGTCAAGATTGGACCACCCGTTCTAGAAGGGCTTGCCACACTTGCCACACTTGCACCGTTCGCCACGCTGCCGACTGTATCATCATCGGCCGACTTCGCTGCCTCAGGCTTGGCATCTGCGCTAACTGCCGCCAACGAGCCCAGTGTCTTGCCTGCGCTGCCGGCTAAACTAACCTTGTTAGCGCCATTCTTGACGGGGATCCTGTAAGGGTCTGTCACCAGTGAGGACTTTCTGCGCCGTTGCACCTGATAGTGGGAACTCTGGATCTCATTGCGACTGGAGAACTCCGCCGTTGGACCTATAATCTGTTCGGTTTGCATACTCTAAACGCTCTTGAAGCCAGGGTTGTTATCGTAGCTATAACTCCGACCTGCTGTCTTCTCTATAACTAACGGTCCCTGCCTATTGATTGAATCGAACAGGCTATGTGAAAGGATTTGTAATGCACCTGCCTGAGCCCCTTGTGCTTGTATTGGACTCCCGGTCTGATGGTTCTTGATGATCCCCTTGTAAAGGCTGTGACAGAATCAATCCTCGAATTTTTTTCAGATTTTTTTTTTAAAAAATGCAGTGCGACTCACTTCCCAAGGTAGTGCAGAAACCAATCGGTGCGTTCTGCTTACGTAATCAGTTATCGATCTATTTATCTTTTGCCAGTTTAGGATATCTTGATGGGTGTATCATAAGACAACGGAAGATCCGATGGGCTCAACTTACAGGAATTATCGTCACGACGTTCATCTTGCAATGATATCGGATACCAGCCGATATTCACATCTAACCAGGGAAGAGCTTCTGTCAAGGTTACTTGAGACAGAGGCGGAATTTGTCACTTTCCAGCAACAGAGTAAGGAGTTGGAAGAGTTTCTAGAGAGTGAGTTGAATTCGAGCAACAACAAGCAGACAGCGATGGAACGTACTTTGCAAGCAAAAGTCGATGAAGTGAACCAATTACGCGGCAAACTTTCCCAGTGCAACAGACAGTTACAGGAGACCTCGTCCAAGTTGAAAGACAGTTACACCAAGCTCGGAGAGTTATCAAATACAGTGGTCAGTTTAGAAGTGAAGGAGGATTCTTCGCAGGAACAACTACGTGCTAAATTGAACCAACTACACACAGAGAAGGAAAGAGTCGATGGATACATTGAACGGATAGCGATATTGGAGAACGAGGTCACTCTGAGAGATGCCCAGATCGACCAGTATCAGGAGGAGAGCACCGAACTAACTACACAGCTAGAGTCTGAGACTCGAGAGACGACACGATTACAATGTCGGATCCGACAAATGGAGAAGATTCTCAAGCTGGCCACCTTTGACCGTAACAACATCAAGGTGTCCAAGTTCCAAACGCCGCCCGTTCAATAGACCGCCAATTTACATATGTATTTAATAGGATTACCCATACTTAAAGCTGGCCCCAGCTGCTTGCCTGAAAATTATCAATTTTCTCATCTCCTTCGCTATGGCTAAGAAGACCCTCAAGACCGCCCCTGGCGACCAGTCCTCTAACCACAGGCGCTCCAAACTCTACAATTCGAATCAGATCCGTAATGAGTTGCAAGATCCTGCGTTTACCAGGCCTACCCACGACAACACCAGCAAAGATGTGATCAATGTGAACGATATGGGTAACAAGTTGGATATCCCTTCGTTTCTAGCATCCCGTCGCAAGGAAATCGATTCCTTTGAGAAGGCCCAGTTGCGTTCTCGGTACTCATCATCTGCTCGTATCTTCCAGACGTTACCACGCGAGTTGAGACGGAGAACGGCCAGTCATAATGTCCGTCGAATCCCCAAAAGAATGAGACCGCGGGCTATCAAGGAGATGGGGCTTACCATGGAAGGCCAGGAGACTAAAGGTGTCACCGAGAGTGGTAAGCCACAGACTGAGAAGCATCCAAGAGGTCGCCAGTTGTACCACCTGCGCAGGCGGTCCAAGTTGCTCAAGTATGCTGCCAAGCATAAATTGTCTGGACATCTGATCGACGGAGAGGTTGTCAATATTAAGAAGCTTAACGTTCGCGATAAGCTCAAAGAGATCAAGAAACAGATCTCTCGCATAGAGGAGGAGAGGGCCGGTGGATCTCCTTCCAAAATCCCGCACTTGAACAACCTGGCAGGCTCTTACGACAATACAGGTGTCAACGAGTCTGCCAATCAGCATCAGATCTCTTCGTTGAAGTATGCCACACGTCAGGCCAAGTTCAAGTGGTTGCCTACACATGTTTGGCACGCTAAGAGGGCCAAGATGATCAAGCGGTGGGGTTGGAACCTCGTTAATCAGCCTACGATGAAGTGCTTCCGTAAGACTAGCCGCAGCTCTCGTGATAAGGGATGCATTGCATGGGACACGTCGTTCCTGAACACAGTCATTGTGAGTATAGACAGTGATGATCTTGATCCGCTGATCAAAATCGTTAGTTTGCTGACCCGAGGCTTGGCCGCTAAGCCGAACTTCACTTCAGGACGCAAGGCATGGGAGGGGTTCCTTTCTGATGGTGACCAGCCGCTGTGTATTGGTTCGGTCCTATTTTTCCAAAAGCAGGTCATGATCCGTTTCCATCCCTCGGTTCATGACCGTATGATCACCTTCTTCAAACAGCTCGTCCATGATCGTCCCGAAATCAACTTCCAGGATTGCCGATACTCGATTGGATCGATCAAAGTGGCAGGTCCAAAGGCACTTTCCTCGTTGCAAGTGATATTCCACGAGGCTAATGAGACCCCGGCATACCAAATTTGGAGACAGTTGGCAAGACTCAATGATACGTCGTCTATGCCTGAAGGTTTCTACTTTGCTTTCGATATTCAGGATCCTCGATTCAATAACGAACATTCATTACCTCATGTTAATATGGAAGCTGATGATGTGCTGGAAGCAATTTTCCAAGTGAGAGAAGGTAAAGGCGTCAACAGCGCTTCTCTTGCCAAACTGCTCTCCATTGAGGGTCGCACAGAGTCGTACAAGAACCAGTCTACATTGAAACAGCTTGGCCAAAGGCACGCTCCAGAGAGGTCTGGGCAGCCCATTCCAGTCACTGCCAACGACCCAGCTGTTCCTATATGTGTTGTCAGACGCAGCGATTCTTACGATGTCATAGCTCCTTGGTTCTGGATCTTGCCGATATGGTACCAGTTGGTCCATGTGCCACATCTAATGATTGGTGGGCTCAAGCAGATGCAACAGTTATCGTTTGAGAAATGTCAGCTAGGAGTTAACGATCTTGCATTCACACCGCAGGGCTACGCTGACGGCAATGTCCAACTCGATGAAAACGAGATGAGATACTATAGACGGCCCAAGAGTAAACGTCTCCGCTTCGACTCTATAATGCTTGGCTCAGAGAAGGGCGAGGCCTTATCACCATTTGGTTGTGACTGGCGTGGACTTCAACTGCTCCGTTATGGTCTTAGGAAGTTGCCAGACGATGCCCCGACTGCTATCGGACCATCGATGTTCGATCCGGTTACGCTTGGAAGAATCATCAATACCAAGTACGACCTGTTTGAAATGATCAAGGATATCAAATCAGTTGGACCTCCGAAGGTGCTGCCGATCAAGTTGGGCCCTTCACAGCCTACGGTCGACTTTGAGATGACCCCAGACGGTGTTCCGCCGCTGAATGTGACGCCTATCAGTTTCAAATGCACTGCTCGCGGCAACATCACCGACTATGCACGCATCTACAAGATTCCAGATGATTCCAAGGACGGCTGGTTGACTTTTGCTAGTAACTCCGAGAAGGATATACTTGGACATAACGTTTCTACAAGTCCTTTGGGAGTACCAGGGAGCGAAAACTTGATCGGGCTCACCACGAGTGCCACCTACAACTTGGTGGAAGGACAGAGCACGGGCATTGGCTTTATCGACTCGTCAGAGTTGCCCCTTGACAGATATGTTTTGGTCCGCAACGTCGGTTCCAATATCTGCCATCCAGCTACTTGGAGCGAGATCGATTTCAAATAATTTGCCCAATGCGGTAGTTAGTAAATAAAAATTATAGATAGGACTCAACTGAGCTTTAACACCCTCTTCTTCTTTCAGTATTTTGATACCTCACAAGCGCATGGACTCGTCACCTTACAAGAAGAGTACCCCGCGCAGACAGCTAAGGGGCGTTTCTTCAAGCTCGCGACTGTCGGTGCCCAAAGTCAGACCGGGTTCTTCGTTGTCAACGACGCCAACGCAGAATAGAACCAAAAGAGGATACACGCCTTCACGGCTCGGCAGTAATGGACCACCCAGTTCACTTGGGATCACGCGCCGTGCTTCCAGTGCCAACTTAGGTAGTTCGACAAGGTCTGTTTCGAGATTGTCGAGGAGGCCTTCGAGCGCGATGAGTATCAGTTCATCCAACTCATCGGGGGGAACGCAGCAACAGAACGTGTACACGGGCACCATCAACGTGGCGATCCGGCCGCGCCCAGCTGAAGTTACTAGAAATGTGTGGATGCTTAATACGGAGGCAAACTGCCTCTTTCATAGAGAAGCAGGCGAGTTTTACTACGATAAAGTGTTTGGAATGGAGTCTAACAACCGAGAGGTGTACAGCGAGCTCGTTGCACCTGTTGTCAAGAAGGCTCTTGACGGTTATAATGGGACTGTGTTTGCCTATGGAATGACCGGGTCCGGCAAAACCTATTCGATGCAAGGTGAAAGCAACGAGATGGGACTAATAGATCTGTGTGTGGACCAGATCTTCCGCCATTACACAACGACAGCACAGATGGGCGCTATAAACAAGGTTTCTTGCTCCTACTTGGAGATCTACAACGAAAGATTGTACGACTTGTTGAATCCAGAGGCTACTCGGTACTCGTCTCTTGGCAGACACTCTGCTCCACCTCCAGAAGAACTCCGAATTCGTGACGATCCACAGTTCGGAGTCAAGGTCATTGGACTCAATGAGGTTGGAGTGACCAGTGCTGAAAGTCTTGTTGAGATCATTAGCAAAGGTGATACACTTAGAAGAACGAGCACCACTGACTTCAATGCTAGGTCATCGCGGTCGCATGCCATTGTTCTTTTGAGACTATCGAGCAAGAACGCACCGGACGCTCCAGAACACGTTTCGACTCTATGCCTATGTGATCTGGCCGGTTCTGAGAAGGCTACACTGCAAGTTGAGAGACGCCAAGAGGGTTCGTTTATCAACAAATCGCTTCTCGCCCTGGGAACGGTGATCGCCAAACTGTCCAAGGGCACGACAGGCCATATCCCATACAGAGACTCCAAGCTCACAAGACTTCTACAGCCATCTCTCAGCGGTAATGCAGTGATATCTGTTCTGTGTACGATTCATCTGTCGTCACAGACTTTTGCAGAGACCGTTAACACTCTGCGGTTCGCGTCGCGCGCCAAGAATATCGCTTACAATGTTCACCGCATCGAAAGCACCGAGAAAGGCTCGTACAGTGACAAGTTTGTGGAGAATTTGATCAAGGAGAACGAGCAACTCCGCAAGAGAGTCAAGCTGTCTGAGGGCCAACCTACAAGCGGCACGGAAAACGAGCAGATTGCAGAGGTCGTGGCGGAGAATAAGATCCTCAGCGAGCAATTGGAACATCAAAAGAGGTTGAATGAGGAAAGGGTGATGGAGCAAGTGATGGAAAACAACGAGGCGATCCAGCATCTTTTGCAGTACACGTCGGATCCGCGCTGCCAGCAGTGTGTCCTGGCATTGGAGCAATTCGGCAGGACAAGTCTGGGCCGAATCGAGGAAATGCAGTCGTATATCATGCATTTGGAACAACAACTGAACAATAAGGAGTACGCCAAGACTTTACAGACGGTCAATGAGAACCAGAATACCTCTACACAGCGCAGAGACGAGATCGATGAGTTGAAACAATCCTTGAAAAGCAAAGACACGATCATCAAGGCGTTGAAATCAGCCAAAAACATGCGCGATATCTTTGATGAGTGCAATAGAGATGACCTTGAAAACATGCCGCCACCCCTGGGCATGCCGCTCTCCAAGTTACGCAATATCTAATCATATAGAATCATTCTTTGCTTGGCATATGCTGGTCCATACTAAAATTTTTCACTGCTCTCAAGTGTATACTGCAAAGCCAAGACACCGTTTTCGTCCACAGTCAATTCTCGTTCCCATTTTTAAAAGGATCAAGGTCAGACCGGTTAACGTGGCATCCCCCATCAGTTGCAGGCATTCCCCATATATACACAGATCTTGCTACACCATTATAGTGAGACTACCGCCGTTCCCTTCAGACCAAGACTCCCCTACAGTCGCATAAACAACCCAAGATGCCGGATAACCCCTATACAAGTGACATTGAACTGCATTCGCGTGATATATCGCCGATCGTGCAAGAAATGACCGATCCGTCACCGTCCACGTCGCCACAGATGCGTAACTCCGTCTCAGCGAAATACTGTGTCCGTTCCGTCGAAGACACGATCAACGACTTTAACAGTGATGTCCAACGTGGCCTTACTAGTCGCCAAGAGATTGAGTACCGTCGCTCCGTGTACGGCACGAACGAGTTGACCAAGAAGGAGGAAGAGTGGCTTGCTATTAAGTTTCTCTCATCGTTTTACACGGATCCCATGATCATGTTACTGATCGGATCAGCCGTGATCAGTTTCTGGATGGGCAATATAGACGACGGAGTGTCAATCACCTCCGCCATAGTGATCGTGGTGACAGTCGGATTTGTCCAGGAGTACCGTTCTGAGAAGTCATTAGAGGCTTTGAATCAGTTGGTGCCCGAGATGGCACACCTGACACGTAACGGTAACATGGAAACCGTTCTGGCTTCCAACCTGGTTCCAGGCGATCTGATTCATTTCGCCGTTGGCGATAGAATCCCAGCCGATGTCCGTCTTACAGAGGCAGTGCATCTCGTCGTCGATGAGAGCAATCTGACCGGAGAGACCAAGCAGGTCACCAAAAGCACCGACACCATCACAGAAATCAACACCTCGATCAGCCAGCGCCGTAACATCGCGTTCATGGGTACGCTCGTGCGTGACGGCCACGGTGCCGGTATAGTCATCGGTACTGCCCGGGCTACAGCGTTTGGCTCGGTCTTTGACATGATGTCTACGATCGAGAAACCAAAGACTCCGTTGCAGAATGCCATGGACAAGCTCGGCAAAGAGCTGTCTGCGTTCAGTTTCGCCGTTATTGGTATCATCGGTGTCATTGGTGTCATCCAAGGTCGCTCTTGGCTCGATGTGTTCCAGGTCTCTGTCTCTTTAGCTGTCGCTGCTATTCCTGAAGGCCTGCCTATCATCGTTGCCGTTACTCTCGCTCTCGGCGTCCTGCGTATGGCTCGTGAGAAGGCCATCGTCAAGCGGTTACCGAGCGTTGAGACTTTGGGATCCGTTAACGTTATCTGTTCCGACAAGACCGGAACTTTAACTCAAAACCACATGACTGTGTCCAAAATCTGGGCGCCATACTTGGGTGAGGAACATCTCACGATCGACCAGAATCTCGACTATTCTGCTCAGGTCACTCCGGCTTTACAAACACTGATGGCCACCGGATGTCTTTGCAACAACTCGCACTTTTCTGTGGAGAAGGAGAAGTGGCAAGGGAATCCGACCGATATTGCGTTGATCGAGTGTCTTCACTGTCTTGGATTAGAAGATATTCGTGATACCAGACAGCGCATTGAGGAGCTTCCATTCAACTCTTCTCGCAAGTACATGGCAGTTTCTGCCAATGATGGTAACCCTCAGAATACAGAGACATTTGTGAAAGGTGCCGTTGAGAAGCTGCTCGCCATGTCCACATCGTACCTGACTAGAAACGGCGAGCCAAAGAAACTCACCGAGGCAGTCATCGCCCAGATCAACCAGATGGCCGATGTTCTCGCCGAGGATGGACTCAGAGTGTTAGCTTTTGGCAAATCCGACACTAGCTTTAAGAAGGAGCCTTCGGGACTCTCATTCTGTGGTCTCATTGGAATGAACGATCCACCACGTCCATCGGTCAAGAAATCTGTTGCATCGCTTATGAAGGGTGGTGTTCATGTCATTATGATCACAGGAGACTCTGAGACTACGGCATTGAACATTGCACATAAGATTGGCATGCCCGTGACGGACCCTGAACGGTGCGTCATGTCTGGAGACCGTATCGATGTCATGGGAGAGCAGGCACTTTCCGAGGCCATTCAGTACGTGTCTGTGTTTGCTAGAACCACTCCCGAGCATAAGTTGTCGATTGTTAAGGCATTGCAGATGCGTGGAGATGTGGTGGCAATGACCGGCGATGGTGTGAACGATGCTCCGGCTCTCAAACTGGCAGATATTGGTATTGCCATGGGACAGAACGGAACAGATGTTGCCAAAGAGGCCGCCGATATGGTTCTGACTGATGATGATTTCAGTACCATTCTCAATGCCATCAAGGAAGGTAAAGGTATCTTTTACAACATCCAGAACTTCTTGACATTCCAGCTGTCCACTTCCGTGGCTGCCCTGTCGCTCGTTGCCCTCGCCACCATTTTCAACCTCCCAAATCCATTGAACGCCATGCAGATTCTTTGGATCAACATCATTATGGACGGTCCTCCGGCACAATCGCTCGGAGTGGAGCCTGTCGACCCTGAAGTGATGCAGAAGCCCCCACGTTCGCGTAACGATAAGATTCTCACCGTTAAAGTGATCCGCCGGGTTCTGTGTTCGTCTTTCGTGGTCATCCTTGGTACACTGTTCGTGTATGTCCGGGAGATGTCCGATGCTATCACCAGAAGAGACACCACCATGACATTTACATGTTTCGTGCTCTTTGACATGTTCAATGCTCTATCGTGCCGGTCACAGACTAGATCGATTCTTGAGCTGGGAATGAACAATAAGATGTTCAATGTGGCAGTCGGTGGCTCGTTGATCGGACAACTATGCGCAGTGTACATTCCATTCTTCCAGTCGATCTTCCAAACGGAAGCCATTTCTTTGATGGACTGGGTCTTCCTGATCGCCCTTACAAGCAGTGTCTGGATCAGTGATGAGGTGCAAAAGTACATTCACCGCCACAACCAGAGCTTCCTTGCAGGATATAGCACGACTGTTTAGACGGAGGGGTGGCCCTCGCCATATACATATACTTTTACTATCTGTGCTGCCACCAAGCACTTGTTATACTCTTAGACTAATATCTATGCGTTCTATATTTACTCGTTGATAAGCTTCTCTGTGAGAGCCTCCAAGTCGTCGATCGTTTCTGGCTGCTGGATCTCGATGATTTCGGTTCTGGCCTTCTTCTTTCTTGGTCTTTCGTCTTCCTCAGGTTCAGATTCGGCCTCGGATAAGGATTTCTCCTCCTCCTCTTCCTGAGCTCCACGCTCTAAATCTCTATCTAGATCAGGTTCATCAGACTCCTCTCCTGATGGAGGTCCAAGGAACACTCTGACTTCTTCTCCCTCACTCTCACCACCTTCCATGGCAAGACGCTCCAATTCCTTCCGTCTGCGCTTCTTCTCATCCCGCTTGTTCTTGGCAATAGACTTATCAATTTTATCCTGGAGCTGCATCGTCTCAAGTTCATCAGTCACGAACTTCTTCTTCAATTCAGCTGCTGCACCTTCCTCGTGGAACTCACCTTCATCAACGAGATCATAACTTGGATGAGCAACTCCCTCGTCATCAAAGACCATTTTAGAACCTGCTCCTTTCTGCATGGCAGTCATCTTCTTCGAAAGAGCTCTCTTCTGAGCACGCTTGGATGTTAGAATCGTCTCAAGAGATGGCAGCTCCGAATCGTCGATTTCTCGCACGTTTCTGCGCACAGTTAAGAAATCGTCACCGTCGTCTTCTTCACCGTTGTCCTTCGTCAACTGCATGTAGTGTTCGGAGAGCACGTTCTGATTCTGTCTCTCAAACATCTTGTCGATCTTCGTCCTCGTCTTCTTGGTCTCTTCGAATTCACCTTCATCGTTGGCCTTAGCAAGCGTTAGAAGCCTTCTGGATGCGTTCTTCTTAGCCTTGAGTTTTTCGAGGTCTGAGTCTTTGAGATTCTTACCCTTCTTAGCAGCCTCCAGAAACTTCACCTTTGGAGTGCCCGGAAGGCCCATAGACGATGCATACTCTTCAAGATTGAGCTTGGACAAGTCAAATACGTCTTTATCACCCTGAATAAAGACAGATTTGCAATAGGAAATGAATGCCTTCTGTCCCAGGTACTTCAACTCTGGACTGTGGAAGCAGAGTGATTGCAACTGGTTTCGGATGCTTCTCTTTTGGGTGTCCTTGACATTGAGCTTCTTGGCTTCGATTTTCTTCGACTTGAGTCTATTGAGGAATGGCACTTCCTCGTTTGGCGTCAAAAACAGAAGAGACTTACCCGCCCGCCCGTACCGTGCAGACCGTCCAACTCTGTGGATGTAAGTGCTTGCGCTCTCTGGACAATCCAATTGGACCACCCAGTCAATACCGGGAAAATCAAGGCCTCTTGCCACCACATCAGTAGCAAAGAGGCAGCAGTTGCGCGCATGCATGAACTTTTCAGTGGTCTCCAATCTGGCCTTCTCCTTCTGACGGCCATGTAGTTTCATTAGCTGAGATCCCGGACGCAGCTTTCTGAAGCATTCATAGATGAAATGAACCTGTTTAGAAGACGATGCGAACACAAGGATCTTCGTTTTCAAATGAGACTTGAGGAAACTCCATAGCACATCAATCTTCTCCTGCAATTCCGTAGTGATGTAGAATTGTTCCAGAGATTCAGGTGTGGTAATCTCCTGCTCTGTCGATGTGGCAATGTATTTAGGGTTCACAAGTGATAATCTGGCCAAATCCTTGACAGATTGAGTCTGCGTAGCAGAGAATAGAAGTGTCTGTCTTTGAGGAGGTAGTTCTTGCACGATACTGTCCAAAGTTTTACGGAATCCCATGTCAAGGATCCGGTCAGCTTCATCCAGTACCAACATCTGCAGATTGTTCATGTTCAACTGGGCTGACTCGTCCATGTGTTGCAAGATCCGACCCGGAGTACCGATCAGGACGTTGATACGACCGATTCTCTCCGATTCATAGGCATAATCTTTGCCACCAATGACCAGACCGGCAGACAGTGAGCAATGCTTACCGATCTTGATCAACACCTCGTAAATCTGAACGGCCAACTCTCTAGTTGGAGCTATAATGAGCGCCCCCACGCCATCAAACTCTCCCCATCTCTCACACATCAACCTCTCCAAGGTTGGAACCAGGAATGCAAGCGTCTTTCCCGATCCTGTCTTAGCAGCACCGAGCACATCTGTTCCTTTCAAACACACCGGGATCGCTTCGCGTTGAATGTCTGTCAGTGTCATATATCCGGCCTCTTTCAATCCCTTCTTGGTCTCATCTGTCAAGGGGAGCTGGTCGAATTTTGTCACTGTTCCATTGACATTTGGATCGTAAGCTTTCACCTGCTCCTGAATTTGGTTCAGGCTCTCTTCATACTGTTTCCTGGTCTTCTTCCTGTCGGCCCTTGATACCGTTCTGTACTTCTTGGCCATTTTGACAAGTTCCTTTCTAGATTGAAAATTTATCAAAAAAATTTAGATCAAGCTTCCTGATAATGTAATGAATGAATGCATTGTGGAATTTTCATTAGGTGGCAGCAGTTTGCCTCATAATATTTATACGCCTCGTCTCTTGGACGTTGTCGAATTTCATCTTGCCTGCCAGATCAGTGGACTGGAACTTGAACTTGTGATCGATCTTGCAGAAATCGTCTGTTAAAAGCATGGCAGCTGTAGGACGTTTCTCCGGATCAACTTCAAAGCATCTCTGTAAGAAACTGTAACCTTCTGGGCTCATATTATCTCTAGCTTCCTGAGAAATTGGCGGAGCACTCTTAGTACCGAGCTTGTAGATTGCCCCGGCAACAGCATAGTCCGCCCATGGCCGTTTACCCGAGAACATCTCCAGCACGGCGCATCCGAGCGACCAGATATCAACTTTAGCATTGTAGCCCTTATGAGATTGATTGTCGACGATCTCAGGAGCCATCCAGAAGACAGTTCCTTGGAAGTTCATCGATGCATCATTCGAATAGATGTCTTTGGACTTTTTGCTGATACCAAAATCACTGATCTTGCATATACCATCTGTCTCCAAGAGTAAATTGTCCGCTTTCAAGTCTCGGTGTAGGATTCCTTTCGAGTGCAGGTAGCACAATCCTTGCAACACCTGTTTTGTTAGGTACCGGATCAACGACTCGTTGAATTTGCCGTAGCTCCGTATCAAATGTCCCACGGAACCACCAGAGACATACTCCAGGAAGATACTGTAAGTATCACCCTTGCGACCAAAGCCAAGGTATTGCACGATGTTCTCATGGTCCAGATCTTTCAGAGTTTCCACTTCTGCTTTAAAACTGTTCATGATCTCGCGAGTCTTCCTGTTGTTGACGAACTGCGGTGAGATCGTTGTCTGCTTCACGGCTATCATCTCACCGGTAGTAACGTTCAATGCGAGGTACACTTTGCCGAAGGTACCAACACCGATTAGCTCACCTTTGACCCATGCAAATTGCTGATAGCTTCCGTCTTTCGTGCGTAGCCTGTTCATGTATCTCTGAGTGTTCATTCCAGGGGTCACTTCAATGACTTTCTGTCCCCACATCTTGGTGCTTGTCCTCCTCAATAGACTGTTCTGTCCTTGCAAGCTGCTGCGACGCTTCTGAGCTTCACGGGCCACAATACGGATACTTTTCATACGGTGGAAGTGTCCTTCGTCATCTTTATCGTTCTGTTGCTTCTGCAATTGCTGCTGTTGTCGCTGCCGTAGCTGCCGTTGTTGCCGTTGTTGCTCTGCCACTGGGGAACTAGGAGGTGATACCACCTCATCAATGATCAGCTTATCCAAGTCAGTGTTCGGGAAATACACTTCCAGGTTATTGTAGAGCACATCTGCTGGTGGTCTAATATCCAGTGATGATTCAGACGATGAAGTGGTCATCAAGGAATCTGCACCATTGCTTTCGATCTCAATCGCAGGGCCACTGGTTTTCTTTCTCGTTTTCGCTCTCGATGGTGCTTTCGCAAACAAATCATCGTCGGAGTCTGTATCCGAGCTCTCACTAGACGATTCCAGTTGAGGGGCGTTCTCGAAATTGACCTGGTTCTCACTAAATGGATCGAAGCCACCGCGCTTAGATAGTACAGTATTCTTTCTCCGGATAGTGCCTTGGCGAGAGAGCGACATCAACCGTTTGAAGGAACTTCTCCTCTCCATCTCCTGCAGTGTTTCGGCAGGTAACGCTGGCGGTGGTTTCCTGTTAGTCTTTTTGGACGGAGGCAGCGGAGGCGTACGAAGAGCCACCAGGTTGTCGCTGGCGGTTGACTTGGCAAATGGAGAGTCCCGGCCTTGGTCGAAGTCGATCTCCTTAGCCGGTCTAATCACCTTGAAGGACTCGGCAGAATCGATGACAGTAGGACTCTTTTCACCAGAGGTGGTTGTGATCGACTTTGCTGTAGTGATGGAAGGACTTCTGGTCTTCGTCATAAGACTCTTGCTAACAGAAGGAGACATCTTACGATGCATTTTCCCATCGAGTCCATCAGCAAACACTGCAGTTGACTGATTCTCGGGAGTCAATGCAAGTCCCTTGCCACTATCTGTTGTCTTCAGATTTGTCAATGGTTGCACATAGATCTTGCAAACACCACCGAAGAATCCTGAATCCATCAGCTTTTCAAGCTCTGCCTCATCAAGAGCCTCGCCTCTCTGGCAACCGAACTCGGTTAAGTAAAACCTTGCAAGTTCTGGATCTCTGAATCCAAAGGCCTTGGCAAACTTCTCTTTCATCTGCTGGACAGAGGAAATCTCAGTGACATCAATCGTCTGGAAGGTCTCGTTATTTGAAGTGGCTAACACATATAGCCTATCCTCTTCGGAGTCCTTGCGCACGGGACGGAACTTCTCATCCACAAAATAGTATGGAGTCTGTCTCTTACGAATGGTTCCGGCAGATGGTAGTTCCTTTTGCTTGGTGGACGCAGAGAAACTACTCTGGTTTGAATGCAAAGTTGACGATGTGATAACGGGGATGGTGACACCTGTAGGCGATGGCTTCTTTCCCACTGGGCCCAGTTTCTCAAAGGAGGGAGTTGGGTTCTTTTTGAATGTAGTTCTTCTCGATAGGAAGTTGTCTCCGGACTTCTTCTTCTGCTCGGTGAATGTGTAGTCTCCAAGTATGGTACTAATGCGTTTCCTATCAAGGTCAAAGGATGATTTCTTGCGACGAGACTCGGTGGATGCGAACATGTTAGAGATCGATATTGGACTGATGGGCGATTCTTCAACCTTGGCAGCTTTTGGGTAGGAAAGATCGGTCTTATTCTTGCCGAAGAACTTGTTGAACAGACCCTTCGGTGTAGTAGCATCTGACATCGAGCCACGGGATTGGCTTCTTTCATGCTTGGTGACAGGAGTCTCGGCGTTGATGTCTATCGTGGAAAACGCCGAGGACTGTGAGTCGGTCTTGCGGTGGCCACGTCTGGTCAACCGACGCACTATAGGAGGTGATTTAGACCCCGTTGCATGGTCAGCCTTGGAATAAGTTGGCTTTTCTATGGTAGACACGGGACGTGGCTTGATAGGAGAATGATGCAGGCGTGGTCTTGCCGGTTGATAGTCTTCCTCAGAGTATGGTGCCTCTTGGCTCATAGAGTCAGGAGGAGCCGAAGCAACCGGCACAAGGTTCTCGCCTTGTATAGAGTCATTAATAGATTGTGGAGAGCTCTGTAGGAGCGAGCCAGAGGATGAGTTTTCTAGTAGGAGCGAGGAGCTGCTGCGGCCAAACGAAGAAGATACTAGCGATGAGGTAGAGTCGTGGCTAGGAACTGGAGGTGGTAACGGAGCACTGTATGGGCCATTATCATAAGAGGTGTTTGTGAGAATGTCTGGCATGGGCAGCGGCAGACGCGTTGCAACCTCATGCTCGTGTTGATCGGGTGAATGATACGACCTCTCTGGAGTTGATGTAGCTATCTTAGCTCTAGATGGTTCACTGCCGCGTTTTGGTGTGTGTTCGAAAGAAAACGCCGATTCGTCTGCTTCTGTGGGTAGTTGCGGTATCATAGGTTCATGCATAGTGCTACTGCCATCAGTAGCGTTCATGATACTGTTTAGTTTGTGGTTGACCGCATCGTATAGGGGCGAAACACCCGTACTCTGCTTCTGTTTCTTCTTTGGCGTCTTCAATACTTGGATGGGAACCGGCTCAGAGTTGACAGACGTGTCCAGTGTAAGAGCCTGGCGGTGTTTCTTCTTCTTGGTGTGATGTCTCTGTTTTGATGGCGTCTTATGTGACGAGGCACTTGCCTTGGATGTGTTGGGATCTTTGGTCAGAGACGTATAGGGTGAGTCTCCCATTGAACTCAGCGATTGAGACGTGATCTCTGATGGAAACTGATCATAGAGAAACTCTGGGATCTGGTCCTTTTCACCACGGCCCGGCATGGTTAGGGATGGGTTAAAAAGATGAGGTGGGGAAATCGTGATAGATTTCTTGGCATGTTATTTATGGAGGTAATGTTGGTTGTAAGTGGTCCCACTGTGCTACTAGGATCGGTTACCGGTGGCAGGCTAAGTGACAAGTTACACGATAGTTGTTCTATGGATTATATTTACATGATGCGATCGAAGCAAAGCCAGCTATAACTTCAGTGAGAGCTCGGTGATACGAACCTTGGTAAGATCGTGCTTCACCTGGACGTGACGAGTGTGTCTGTTTCTGCGCTTGGTGATCTCCTTGACAGTCATCGGGTTCTTGGTCTTTTCCAGGATAACACCCTTGATAGTGGCCACGGATGGGTCAATTCCTTCTGAGATGTTGTAAGTGTAGTTTTTCGAGCCGAGCGTCTTGATATCGGTGAACCGAAGTGTGTCTCCGATCTCTGCATGCTTCATACGGAAAGGCAGAGTGATCTCGTCACCAAGAGTCACCAAGTATGGCCGGTTGTGGATATCGATGGTAGCATAGATGTTTTGCTCAAATTTCAGTGGAGTCAAATCCGGAGCCTGCCCAGTAGCGAGCCCACGACTTGTTGTGTATACACTGGACTTGATTCCGTTCGCAAATGGTGCAAACTGGCCTATCTTGGCCGTACGAAGTAGACTTCTTGCAAACATGGTTGACCTTCGATGGTTAAAATTTTTTTTCAGCGGTGAAAAAGTGATTTGGGATTCTATAGATTGTGTGTGCTAGTTAATTGAGACCAAAGATTACTCTGTCTTTTCCTTCAATTCGCTCATCACTTTGGAACGTTGCTTCAGCATATAGCTGTATAGAACGTAGGCACCAGGCACATAAGCGGCAACGCAACCGATCAGGAAGTACCGGTAGAACTCGCCAACGGCAAAGGCGGCCTCGGCAAGGCTGGAAATAATGATATACACTTCAGACGAGATGCCCATTGGATAGAGCACGGTGAATGTGTTATAACGGAGCCACTTGAGAAGTGGTGGAGGATTGCCCTCGGTGAGGATGTTGGCGGCGTAGTAATAGTATCTGATGATCTCTGTGATGGACCAAGCGATCGAGAGGGTCAAATAGGCCCAGTGGAAATTTGCTGGCGAGTATGGCAACAGTTGGAAGATTCCAATCACAATGAGCAACCGGGATGCAACCTGCATCACTGTGGTGAATAATGGAGACCGCACGTTACCCACGGCCGAGTTATACACCTCAACGAGTGCGCAAAGCTGGACGAGTGTAAGCCAGGTCGATGTTAGACTGAACATCTGGGGCTGACCGAAAAACGCTCCTGTAAGGAGGGTGTTGATGAGAATGAACGACCACATACTTCCAGACACGAGGTTGTAGTTGGCTATCCACATTGGCGTTGGTTCAGACGACCGTTTGGAGCCAGCAGCTGCAGCATCGGATTCGGTGGTCTCAGGAGACTCGACCGACTCTGAAGGCTTCTCTGCTTGCTTCAGTTCCTTCTTTGAAACCTGCTTTGTTACCTTGTCGGCCTCACTCACCACTTTAACGGGTATTTCAGTCTCGGTGCTCTTCTCCTCAGACATAAATCGAATCGATAGGTTTTTCAAATATTTTTATACGTGTCCATGAAGCTTCTTATACTTGTTCCGTTGCTGCCGTCGCTGGTAGCAGCTGATCTGTTCAACAACTTCTTTGGCCATCAGATGCGCCAGCAACCACAAGCGTTTGACTATCAGGCGCAACAGTTGGGGAGCGACTGCGGCAAGTACCTCTGTCCGGAGAGTTTTGCCTGTGTGAATGAGCCAGCACAGTGTCCATGTCCATTCCCAGATTCCCAGCAGAAGTGTGTTCTGCCGGACGGTAAGAACTACGTGTGTATATCGAAGACCAATAAGGGCGAACTAAAGGACTTCAAAGGTGAAGTTCGGGGTTGTGACTGGGTGTTTAAAGCTTGGAAAGGTCAAGTTTAGTTAATAGATTAGTATAGATTACTCACGGGTCCTGTTAGGACTCCACCGCTTGTAAACGACCTCCTGTAACCTGTACAGGTTGATCAGATCCGTTAAGTCGTCCAGGTTGTCCCAGACCTCGTTGAATATGGAGGGTTCTGGTGACTCGATGTAGCAAAGTAGCATGGTTTTTCTCACTCCGCTCACCACTCGGTGAACAGATCCATAGTCGCACCATGACTTGGAGTCGTCGACTATGGTGACGCCAAATGCAGCGTGTTGGAATGGGGGTCCTCGCTGGTACAGAATGAAATCTGTCGAGAACTTGAGCCCACTACGAACGCACCATCCCAGAGATCGGTAGTGGAAGTAGGCCACGAGACGACGTAGAAAAGCATTGGAGGGGTCTGCGGGTATCAGTTTCTTCAATAGAGTAGCAGCAGAGATTCCAGGGTCGACAGATCCAATGTATTGAAGAAACAGAACCTCACATGGCGACAACTCAAGATACTCTTGCTCTTGCTCTTGCTCTTGCTCTTGCTCTTGCTTTTGCTTTTGCAAGTTGTTCTGCGTAGGCTGCCGAAGAGGTGCTTGATGTTCCATCTGCTCCTCCTTCAACTTCTCCTTCTTCAATGCAATGTCATCCAGCGCCCCCTGGTCTCCAGCAAGCTTGTATTTCTTCTCCTCATCAAGTAACACCTGACGACTCTCTTTGAACTGTTGACGTTGTTCACGTCGTTGCCGTGTACGTAGCTCAGCAGTGGTTCCAGACAATCTTTTACTGTAGGTGGGTTCTGAACGAGACAATGAGCCTCTTCCAAAGAACCCACAACTCCACAAGGTCTCCATGTCTTGCGGATCGTCGACTCTAAAAGAGCCCACTTTCTCGTCGTAAACCACAGGAATACGGCGATTTTTCACAGTATAAGCTTGCCTGACAAACGATCCAACCGCCCACAACCACGACAGTGGGTTCTGTGGGTAGATTGTCGGTAGTTCGATCACTTGTAGCGGAAGCGGACGGGCATACCGCCTGGCATGCCTGTTACCCTTCGACATTCATCTAACTGTTAGTATTTTGCAAAACCAACGTGTCTAATTGACTCCTCAGATACCGTTGTAGTCTATTTGTGCTTACATCGCGTGTTCAAGCAACAAGATGAAAGAATGTCATCACCAGAGTCTATAGAATGTACTTACCAAGAAGAAGTAGGATTATGTAGAGGAGAGAAATTTTTTTCACTCACAGAGTTGATATAAGTCACAATGGGCAGGGTTGCGCAATGGGCCCCATCTAGTTGGAACTTGGTGACCTTGTTTACCGGCTCGACCTGACCACACGCTCCCCAAATACCAATTTAGTAATATTGGCGGTTAGCGGTAATATCCATTTTGGGCACAGATCACGTGCATTTACGTTTGACGTTCTTATCTCAGTATCTCTATCCGATACAACTCTTCCTTGCTTCGTCGACATGGTAGGACTCTCCTTCAAGGAGCTGGTTGCCGAGGTGAGCAAAGTGCTCGATGTTAAGAGAAGGCTAAAGCTGAGCGAGGTCGACCATTCATATCTGCAAAACCTGATGACCCAATATAGATCTTCAGAGGCCGACTGGGCTCAGTATGCTCGGCAGGACCCTTCCAAAGGTTATTCACGAAATGGAGTGGTTGATTTTGGACCCAACGGGAACCTTTTAGTGCTCGTATGGAATCCAGGAAGAGGATCAGCCATTCATGACCATTCTAAAGCTCACTGTGTGATGAAGATCTTACACGGCGAGCTCCAGGAGGAGCTTTACAAGCCTCAGATCGGCGTTCCTCACAAGTATTTAACGCATTCGTTAGCTCGCGATTCTGTGAGTTACATTGCTGACACCATAGCGTACCATCGGATCACAAACCGGTCCGAAACACAGGCGGTATCTTTGCATCTGTACACTCCGCCGTATGCCCAACTCTACGGTTGCAACATTTTTGACGAAGAGACCGGCCAACCAACGCATGTCTCGATGGACCGGCTGTACAGTTGGAAGGGGAAGATCTTAAACTACAACGCATCCACCGCTGGATACAACTGATATAGAAATAGCGTGTTAATGGGACCAAATACTCTGGAAATTACAATCCTAATCCTGTAATCCAGTAACTCTCTGCTGCGTTGTAACCATACGTGTTTCTGAACTTGCGGTTCACCCTAATGCTCAGCTCGTACCGTTGCTTCTTCAACTCCTGCGACCGCTCTTCCAACTTCTCTCTGGCATAGCTCAACTTCTTATAGTCGGAGGTCTGAGACACCTCCGATCCGTCAAAAGTGTCAGGAATCAACTCGTTCAACACATTGATCTCCCTGTCGATCTTATCGATCTTGTCACTCAGCTTGTCCATCGTGCGGTTCAACTTGTTAAACTTGTTCGGGCCGGTCTCTGTGGTTGGTGAAGTGGCCTTCTTGACTGTCACAGTCGAAGAGATCCTTCTGTAAGCGTCAATCTTCGAGAAGTCTTTCACAGACTTTTCTCTCTGCTTGGCAATTGCCAGTTGTGGCATCTCTATGTACTGTGCATCTGGAGCCTCTGCCGTAGTTTCCGCGCTCAAATCACCAACTGAGTTGTAAGTCTCCGCGGTGGTGTCTGGGGTGATCTCGGGCACGCTGTCATCGGCAGCCTGCTTCGGTTCCTCTGGCGGCGGCAAGTCTGCGAAGTCCGAAACGGATCCGTTGAAAGTCTCGTACTCCAAGTCGAGATCCCTATAATCTGCGGTGGATTGCGTGCTGAAAGTGGCGAAGGAGGAAACGCTCTTGTTGTCTGTGTCCAGAGGTGGTCTGCTTGTCAAACCAGCAATGTCTTTGTAGTCATGATGACCTTGATAGCTGCCTGGACCCGTCTGATGGTCGGTCATTAATGGTAAAGGAATGAAATAAGTTGGTGGTGGAGGGGAAAAAATCGCGCCTTACTTCCTGCTGGTAAAACGCGGTGCGAGGATCGGCGCGTCACGGGGTTGCCGTTTTGGGTAATACATTTGGAGTTAGTCCTTTATTTCAATCAAAAGTGTACAAAACGAACTGAGCTATTAGCTCAAAGTAACAGTAGCCACCACAGACGTCACAGTGAGTGTTGTGTATGGTGCATCATCTGTGTACGAGGAGGTATCATCGTCCTCGGCGTAGTAAACGTAGCAGGTACCGTCGGCCACCTCTGTAGCATAGGCACTCCAAGAAACCATGTCTGTTTCTTGGACAAGACCATCACCGGTTGATGATGTAGCAGCAGCGGTGGTTGTGGTAGACTGGGCAGCGCTCGTGATAGTGGACGAGGTCGTGGTACTGGTGGTACTAGTAGTAGTAGTGGTGTCATCGGAGCCAGTAGCGTAGACTGCCGACTTGGTCGTGGTGGAAGCCACAACAGATGAGACTGTAGTGATATCACCGTTGGCCAGAGTCGTAGTGTCGACGATAGTCGTCGTGACAACGTAGGTAGAAGCTGGTTTCAAAGTAGAGGTGTAGACAACTTCCAGGTATGTACCGTAGACGCCGTTAACCTCGGTGGTCACCGTTGAATATGCGGCACCAGCAGGCAAAGAGGTATCTCTCTTAGCGAGTGGGACAACCATGGCAGAGGCGCCAATTATGAAAGGAGCAAGCAATTGAGTGAAAAGCATCGAAAGAGTGACTGTAGTTGGAGTGTTGTTGAAGTGTTGAACACAGAGAGGTCTAAATGGCACAAGTAGCGTGTAGAGAGTGACTGAAGCAAGGCTTCTGAGAGCTGACTTTGTGTATTTGAAGAGTGGTATCAAACGATTGACTCGTAAGCTGTGAACGTTAGTTAGGAGAAAGACTATATAGTAAGATTATTATTTATTGCTCTTCCCTTGGCAGGTCAGGGTGGCTGGTTTAGTTCCAGTGCCTGTATTGGATCGGACCCCTTGTCAACAAGGGTCTTTCATCCCTTTTCAGCCTGCACTGCTACTCTTTTCGGCTTGCTATAAGCCTATTTTGGTGAGCTGGCTGGCTCATCGAGATACCCTATTAGGCAATGGTCAAAATCCCAATTTTTTTTTTGGGACCCGTTTGGCTGCGGGTTTTTTTTTTCATGGGCCGTCATCAGATGAGCTAAGCAACATGTAAACGAGCTAAAAACCAACACAATTTTGTCAGCTGATCCGGAACCGGATGCGGCGGATGCTGCGCGGCGGGGGCCGAACAAAACGATCGACCCGATTAGGAATAAATTTGAGACAGTTGTCATGAATACGAGGTAGATAACAATGATTACGATATGATTGTGTTATTGTTGGCCCATGTTTAGGGGCATCGGATCATTTAGTGTGGTCAATACAATATGTTGGTGTTGACTAGAATGTTACCCCACCTCTCGTATCGTCTGTAGCCCCTCTCCGGCTGAGTTCATGCATACCATGGAAAGTAGTCAAAAAAAATTTGCGCCTCGCCAATTCTGTCTAATTAGCTACACACACACTTCTTTCTAGAGCCTGGAGTCCTGTCATCTTACACGACACCATTGACTACGAGACCAATCTAATTGACACCTGGCAGCTCTGCAAAATAAGCTGGATACCTGGTGCTTTGGCCGCTTTTCGTAAGTCTAATCTGCTCTAACGCATCAGTCAATCCTCGCAAAAAAGGGGGGTTGGTATTAGCAAAAAAAAAATTAGGCGCGTATTGCGGGAATCTCATACCCCTTTACTTGTCACTATCACCTCTTGATTCTAGAGTCCCACCCGTTCAGCATGCCTTATCTGGGACCGAGGGCATTCAAGACGGCTCCTTTGACGAGCCATAACCTTGAATACCTCAACGATAGGCTCGTGGAATCTCAAATAAAGGCAGGACAGCAACCTGATCGGATTGTTGGGAACCCTCCTGTTACGACAACTCCGACCGCCCACGTTGCCCCTGTTTCCGACGAAAACGTCACCCAATATGCCGCCCGAGCTGCTAAGACCAGCTCGCAGCGGCCTCAGTGTGTCACTACAACGCACGACTCTGCATCTCTTTCCTCAAACTCGTACGACTCGTCACCAAAGGGCGAAGACGAGGAAGGTTTCACGATCTCAACCCCGCTCAGCTCGATCTCTTCCAGCTCCCACTCTAACTCATACGAGAGTGTTGTGTCGGCTGTCAACTATTCGGATCCAACAAGCGGCCTGGTGTCGTCTTCTCAGCTAGATGCCCATACGATAGTGCCGGACGACGATAAGACCGTTGTTTCTGGTGTGGCTGGCCGCGGCTCACCATCACCCGGTTTCCAATTTTCTGACGCTGATACCGACTCGTACGATGACAAACCGGCCCTGCTGCGCAAGAAGTCCGGTGAATTGATCAAATCCTCGTTGAAGTTGCCGACTTTGCAACGGTCCAACTCGTTACCAAACACGAAATCGGTCCGATTTGCAACCAGATTGGAAGATATTAAATTCTTCCACAAGACTGAGAAACCGACAGCAGTGTCCAACAACTCGTCGCCAGTCCAATCTCCTAATGTGAGACCAACCATCTGGGACTGGGACGACCCACTGTCTGGCTCATCGTCCGATGACGAGGGAGATTTCCCTGCAGAGGAGCACTGGACTACAGTTGAAAATGATTGTGCTCCAGTGTCTTCTGGGGCTCTCAACTTTAGTCGGTTCAACACGGGCAGGCCCGTCATCTTGGAGAGCATCAAGCTCAACAGTTTCAAAACCGCCCTTATCGGATTCGTCTACGTCAGAAATATCTGCTACCAAAAGAAGATCATTGTCCGTCTCACGACCGATGACTGGAAGAGCTACGTTGAAATCGACAGTGCAAACTACATCTGTTCCAACAACATCTTCAAATATTCCGATGAGCAGTCCAACTATGATAAGTTCTCCTTCATCATCAAATTGGGCTCTCTTTGCAACTTTAACCAGTTGCTTGACATCCAGTTCTGCATAGAGTACGTTGCTGGTCCTAATGTTTACTGGGACAACAACGATGGCAAGAACTACCACCTCGTCTTGAAGAATGAGACTACTGTGCCATCGCAGGTGGCAAAGCAGCCTGCATCATCTGCATCCCTCGATCTCGACGACGTTGCGTTCCGCCTCAAGGCCAACCACAACTTCAATGACTCGTTCAACAGACCCGTCCAGAAGTTTGTGTTCCACCCAAAGAACTCCAGAAACTACATGATGAAGAAGATCAGATCGGAGTCCTCGCTGGCTTCTCTCGATTTGCCAACGGCCTCTTCTCCTATCGAGCATGCCTCCCACAAGTCTCTGTCCCTGAACAACTCCGCAGCTTCAAAGTCCTACACAACTGCACCGGTGTCTGCCTCCGCTGTGCCATCGCCACGCTTGCAAACAGGTGGCTTTGACAGCCCTGAGGATTACTATGACTACAACCAGATTGTCAAGAACTTTTGCTTCTACGGTTCAGTCCAGAAACCTGCATCTCTCACCAACACGTCCCAGATCGTCAGACATACCTCTCCGGAGCCCCATGATACTCTGACCGCGGACTTGTCATCTTTTGCTTGAGTTTCTTTCAACTTAGGCAACTCATCCACCTGGCAAATATTGTAACTGTCGCTCGTTCGTTTGCCACCACCACCACATTCAATCGCTTATGCACCACACCCTACACGAAGTTGGAATTCGATAACTATCGCTTAATTCATTGGTTTCGCACCGCATCCACTTCCCGCGTGGCTCGCTTTTATACAATAACAACAGGCTTCATTTTACTTTCGTAGGCATCTCTTAGCTTGATTAATTGCACCTGTTGACAAAAAATTTTCGTCTCTGATAAGACAACCAAACCATGTCATCAACTTCAGAGGAAGAGCTCACAGAGCTGTTCACCAATTTCGGCTTTGATGACAAGCTAACTGAAGAGATTCTCAAGAACGATAAGATTTCCCATACTTTGGGTGCATTGATCGAGTTGGCAGACACTGACAAACCTGTCGCTGAGGGATCGGCAACGTTGTTACACGGACTTGCCTCCTCCATGAAAGGACAGAGCTATACCCATTCCAAGCAGGTTGTTGACTACGTTACCAATGGTAAGATCAAGAGTAAAGCTCAGGTGAACGGAGCCCATAAATACGTCAAGGAAAACGATGATTCGTTTGATCTGGCCGCTTTTGAAGATGCCGCTGGTGTTGGCCAAGAGGTGTCAGACGAGCAGGCTGCTGCATTGATCCGTGATTACTTTGACCAGAACAAGGCCGAGATCGTCGCTGGACGGTACAGCCTTGTTCCTTCGTTGTTCACCAAGGTGAAGAACTTGCAAACGTTGAAATGGGCCTCTCCAAAGTTGTTCAAGCCAACCATTGACGCGCTCATGATCGAGTACGTTGGTCCTAGAGACGAGCGTGATGTGGGCAAGAAGGACAAGTCGAAAAAGAAGAAGAAGAAACAGGCTGACACCAAGAAGGCTGCCCCAGTTGAGGAGTCTCATAACATGTTCACCGAAGGTTTCCTTGGTGAGTTGCACAAGCCAGGTGAAGAGCCTCAAATGTGGGATGATGTGATCGCTGCACATAGAGAGTTCATCCAGGGCCAGGTTTATACACGTTTCCCACCTGAGCCTAACGGATTTCTTCATATCGGACACTCCAAGGCCATCATGGTGAACTTTGGTTTCGCAAAGTACAACGGTGGCCATTGCTACCTGCGGTTCGACGACACCAACCCTGAGGCTGAGGAACAGGTGTACTTTGATTCGATCCGCCGTTGTGTCAAGTGGCTTGGATATGAGCCTTGGAAGATCACTTATTCGTCGAACTACTTTGACGAGTTGTACGAGCTAGCAGAGAAACTTATCACCACTGGACATGGATACGTTGACCACTCTACTGCCGAAGAGGTGAAACAGCAGCGTGGAATCAAGGAGGATGGCACTCCTGGTGGTGCAAGAACACCATCTCCTTGGAGAGACCGTCCTATTGAGGAGTCCCTGGCGGAGTTCCGCAAGATGCGCGACGGATTCTACAAGCCAGGGGAGGCCACTCTTCGTATGAAGATGGACCTGGACTCTCCTTCTCCTCAGATGTGGGACTTGGTTGCTTACCGTGTCTTGAACAAGTCACACCCTAGAACTGGTGACAAGTGGAAGATCTACCCAACCTACGACTTTACGCACTGCTTGGTCGATTCCTTTGAGAACATTACCCACTCTCTTTGCACGACAGAGTTCATCATGTCTCGCCAGAGTTATGAGTGGCTCTGTGACACTTTGCATGTCTACCGTCCACCTCAGAGAGAGTACGGTCGGTTGAATATCACAGGTACCATCATGTCCAAGCGGAAAATTGCCAAGCTGGTCAACGAGCACCATGTTCGGTCCTGGGACGACCCTAGACTTTACACTCTGGAGTCTCTGAGACGCCGTGGTGTCCCACCTGGAGCCATTCTTACTTTCATCAACACTCTTGGTGTCACTACAGCAAGTACTAGTATTCAAGTGACCCGGTTCGAGTCGGCTGTCAGAACTTACCTTGATTATACCACTCCGCGTCTTATGATGATCGTGGATCCAATTAAGGTTGTTTTGGATAACGTGGCAGATGACTTCACTATTGACTGTGAGATGCCATTCAAGCCTGGTAATGAGGAATTCGGCGGAAGAACGCTGGCCCTGACTAAGGAGTTCTACATCGACTCTTCCGATTACAGAGATGAGGCCGTCAAGGGCTACTTCCGTTGGGCTCCAGAGCAGGACGTTGGTCTGATGAAGGTTCCATTCGGAATCTCTGTCATCAAGGTCGAGAAAGACTCTACAGGAAAGCCAACATTGATCCATGCCAAGTACTTGAACGATCCAGAGATCAAGCAGAAAAAGCCAAAGGCATACATACAGTGGGTTCCAATTAGCAAGGATTCGCCTGTCAAGGTTGACGAGGTGAGAATCTACAACCAGCTGTTCCACTCCGAGAACCCTAGTGCCAACCCTGGTGGATTCCTTGCTGACATCAACCCAGACTCTGAGGAGGTCATCAAGGGTGCCCTGATTGAACCGGCCTTCAGAACGATCCAGCAGAAATCTCCACTGAATATGCCGTTCTCCGACCCTAGATTCTCTATTCCCGAAGAGGAAGGTCCTGAAACTGTCCGTTTCCAAGGTGTTAGAGTTGGATACTTCTGTGAGGATAAGGCCTCAACTTCGGATAAGATCATTCTGAACAGAATTGTCACTTTGAAGGAGGACTCCTCCAAGGATTAGGTAGATTCCGAATCTGGTAGTAATATGAAAAAAAAAAAAAATTCGAAAAATATTAGCCTTCTAGTCATGTCAAGCGTGGAAGTTGCACAGGACTACGTTGACCAGGACGTCAAGTTTGACGACCTTGGACTCGACTCCCGGATAATACAGGCCATTAATAAGCTTGGGTATGACCATCCAACGCTGGTGCAGACGCAGGCGATCAAGTTATCGTTAGAAAACAAAAAGGACATCATCGCCAGAGCTTCGACGGGATCTGGAAAGACTGCCGCATACTGCATCCCTATAGTGCAATCCATCTTGGACAGCGATACCAAGGATCAGATTCAGGCTGTTATTTTGGTTCCTACGAAAGAGTTGGCCGCTCAGGTGACCAAATTCTTGAAAGATTTGACCGTCTTTTGCGGTAAGTCCATACGGACGGTGAATTTGAACGATGGAATGAGTGATGAGTTGTTGGTGTCACTCATCAAGGAGAATCCAGAGATTATTGTTTCTACACCTGCAAAATTAGTGGATATTCGTGAAAAGGACAGCAGCATGGACCTGATGAATCTCAAGTATTTCGTGATTGATGAAGTGGATTTGATCGCTGGATACGGATACAGTGACGACATTGAGACTCTATCAAAATACCTCAACTTGAAGCAAGACATGCAAGTGTTTCTTATGAGTGCCACTTTGAGCGATGAAGTGGAAGCTCTGAAGAAGCAGTTCTGCTCGAAGCCGGCAATCCTGAAATTGGCCGATTTAGAATCGAACACCAAGAACCTGTCGCAGTATTACATCAAGACCAACGAATTGGACAAGTTTCTGTTGATTTATGTGATTCTTAAACTCAACTTGATCAAGGGTAAGGTGCTGGTGTTTGTGAACAACCTCGATAGATGTTACAAGTTGAAGTTGTTCCTACGCAACTTTGGTCTGCGGTCTTGCGTTTTGAACTCTGAACTGCCCTTGAACTCCCGCATGCATATCTTGGAGCAGTTCAATAAGAATGTCTACAATCTGTTGATTGCTACCGATGAGTCGAACGAGCAAGATGACGAAACCCCTGAAAAGCACGATAAGGCCAATGGTTATGGTGTTTCTAGAGGAGTTGATTTCAGAAACGTTGCATGCGTGTTGAACTTCGATCTTCCAACTTCTTCCAAGGCATACACACATAGAATCGGACGTACTGCTCGCGGAGGAAAATCCGGTATATCGTTGTCATTCGTTGTGAATGAAAAAGACTGGGGTAAGCACCGTCCGTCGACGCTTGATACTGCCAAAAAAGACGAGAAAGTCCTGGAGCGGATAGAAAAGACGCAAAAGAAGCATGGCTATGAGCTTAGTCCATACCAGTTTGATACGAAACAACTGGATAACTTCCGATACAGAATGGAGGACTCCTTCCGGTCGGTTACCAAAGCTGCTGTTAGAGATGCTCGGTTGGAAGAGATCCAGGCCGAATTATTGAACTCTGAGAAGCTCAAGAGACACTTTGAAGAAAACCCTGAGGATCTGGCTACATTGAAACACGATAAAGGCAGTGCACAGGTGCGTACTGACCGTAACTTGCGTGACGTTCCAGAGTATTTGCTGCCAAAGAATGCCAGGAAAGGTGTGAGCGGAGTCGGGTTTGTTCCATATAAGGGGAAGAACAATAGCCGTAAGCGTCAAAGACGGAAAGTGGATCCATTGAAGAGGAACAGGAGGTAAACGATTACAGGCCATATAGAGGACTACTAATAATAGCATGTGCCAATGAGAAATTCCCTACACTAGATCGCTACCCGGAGCACCATCAGATTTTCAACTGATATCGACATTGAAAAGCGAAAGTTGTGAGTGAAGCAGCTGACTCCAAGAATGATGATCTAGCAACGACATGATAACCAGATTTGAGAGGCACAGCCGAGATATTTTTCGGCTACAAATTCGGTCTAAAGCTCTCGAAAAAGTTTAGGTCCATATTTAAGTCCGAGATTTGGGACTATATATAATACGTGAGATTGCATGAGAGACCTTCCTGTATGAAGATGGCCTTTTTTTGGCAAGGTGTTGCCATAGTTGGTATAGCAGGAGTGGGATTTGCTGCCTGCAAGAGAAGATACAATCATTCTGTGTTCCCAGTCATTTTTGGTGGCACTAGATTAACTCTGCTCAGCAATGAGTATCTTACGGTGAATTCTCGAGTGCTCACATTTGGTCTTCCCGATGGAGTAGAAAGGGTCGGTGTTAGTCCTGGAGCCCATATTCTGACAGAGGTAACCACTTCCAGTGGAAAGAATGTCCGGCGTGATTACACTCCTATCTACACCGATAAGGAAGATAAAGTGCTGAGACTCGGTGTCAAGCAGATGCATCTTGGAGGAGCCAGCGAGGCATTGTGCAATTTGAAACCTGGTGAGCAGGTCAAATTCAAGGGCACTGGTCTTAGTGATTGGAGAGTCAAACCCGACAGACTCAACTCCGTTAATATGGTGGCAGGTGGCTCGGGTATAGCTCCAATGTACTCGATTCTGCGGTATCTAATGGCAGAGAAGCCGGGATCTACAGTGAACCTTATTTATGCCAACCACAGTGCTGACAATGTCATGTTCCGCGAAGAGTTGGACAAATTGCAATCCCAGTATCCAGAACGGCTTCACGTGACGTATGTCACGGGTAGAATTCAGAAGCCGCTTCTGGAAAAGACTTTGTGGAAAGGTACCGACAGTTATGTGTGCGGTCCTGACGGTATGGTTCGATCTCTTGCTCGCTTGCCGCGTGGAGGAGTCATCAATGAAGTCACAAACTCCAGGGTGATCCCATTCTACTCTTAATTGAAGCCATTATATGTAGATGAAGAAAGTGTTGATATTCAAATTTTTTCAACGCGCGTTTTTGCTAACACGTAGCACTCAATGGCCAAGGAAAAGAATTCCCACACAGCCAAATTGGCTGCTGCTAAGGCCCGGTCCGACCTGCTTGCTGAGCAAGACAAGCTTGTGACGACGGAATTGATCATTGAAGAAGGTCCAGAGCGTCCGTATGCGGCCTCTGTGCTCTCCGATGACATTCTTGACAGACGGCTGACTATGTGCAACAAGGAGAAGGCTGCCGTGGCTGCACTCGTCATCCTTGCACTGTCTTTGCGTACTGCTGGACTGGAATGGCCTGACAGTGTTGTGTTCGACGAAGTTCACTTCGGAAAGTTTGCTGCAAAGTACATCAAGGGTATCTTCTTCTTCGATGTTCACCCTCCGCTTGCCAAGATGCTCTTTGCCGGTATTGGCTTGCTCGGTGGCTTCAATGGTAACTTTCAGTTCGAGAAGATCGGTGACGAATACCCAGCAGATGTCCCATACGTTCTGATGAGACAGCTGTCTGCGTTTTCCGGTGTTGCTACGGTGATTCTGCTCTATGTCACGTTGAAAGCCAGCGGTGTCAGACCTGTCGTGGCGCTCGTGACTGCTCTTCTGCTCATATTAGAAACTGCCAATGCCACCATTGACCGGTTCATTCTGTTGGACTCGCCAATGCTGTTCTTTATTGCGGCTGCTGCCTTCTCCTATGTGAAGCTCGAGGTGTGCAAGCCATTTACTGGAAAATGGTACAAGTCCCTCATCGCTACTGGTCTGTGCCTCGGCATGGCCGTCTCTTCCAAATGGGTCGGTCTCTTTACAATTGCTTGGGTTGGAATCTGCAACGTTCTTAGTCTCACCTTGAAGACCGGTGACTTGAACCTCACCACTAAGAGTCTCTTGCGCCAGTTCTTCCTGCGTGGTGTTGCTCTCTTGGGAACTGCCTTCGTCGTTTACCTCGGTGCATTCTATGTTCACTTCAGTCTGCTTCAGAACGAGGGAGATGCTCCAGCGTTCATGTCATCGCGGTTCCGGTCCACTCTCAAGGGTAACAACCTGCCAACTAACGTTCTTGCTGACGTCGGTGTCTCGTCGATTATCACCTTGAAGCATTACCAGGAGCCAGAGGCTTACTTGCACTCTCACGATGAAATGTACCCTTCGGGATCAACGCAACAGCAGATCACTCTCTACCCATACAGAGACGAAAACAACAAGTGGTCCGTCGAGTTGTACAACGTGAGCAGTGAGCCTTTAGAATTCCAGCCAATCACTGACGGCACCAAGATCCGTCTGATGCACTTTACCACGCAGCGTCGCCTGCACTCGCACGATGTTCGTCCTAGTGTCTCTGAAGTTGACTGGCAGAACGAGGCCTCCGGTTATGGATTCGAAGGCTTTGAAGGTGATCCAAATGATGACTTTATCGTTGAGATCGTTAAAGATCTAACTCCACCAGGTGTTGCTCAGGAACGTGTGCGTGCTATGAACACCGTGTTCCGCCTCCACCATGCCATGACTGGCTGCTACCTGTTCTCTCACGAGACCCGTCTTCCAAAGTGGGGATTCGAGCAGAACGAGGTCACCTGTGCTAAACAAGGTATCGAATCTCTTGAGTATTGGTACGTTGAGGAGAATGAGAATATCTACTTGGACCAGGAGACTGCTGACCGTGTTTCTTACGAGCCTCTGTCCTTCTGGGGCAAGTTTGTCGAGATCAATAAGAAGATGTGGGCCATGAACAACAAGTTGACCCAGCACCACCCATACGAATCGCAGCCTACCTCTTGGCCAGCCATGGTGCGCGGTATTTCGTACTGGAAGCAGGACAACAGACAGGTGTACTTCCTTGGTAACCCAATTGTCTGGTGGATCTCGTCGTTTATTGCCATTCCATTCGCTATCACGTTGGTTGTCCAGCTCATCCGCTGGCAATACGGCTGCAAGATTGATGTCACCGCAGACTCTGCAAACTACACTGTCTGGATGACGTTCTACTTGCTTGGCTGGTTCCTCCACTACTTCCCTTCATTCCTCATGGGCCGCCAGATGTTCGTCCACCACTACCTTCCGGCACTCTACTTTGGCATTCTTGCTCTGGGCCAGACCCTCGAGTTCTTCTATGTCTATTTCTTTAGAGGAAAGTTCTACACCGCCTATGTGGTTTACGGAGTGTTGCTGTCGATTGCACTGTTTTCATACGTGCGCAGGGATAATCTGGTCTACGGAAAGGCCTGGACTCAAGCCAAGTGCGAGTCTTCCAAGTTGTTTAGCTCTTGGGACTATGACTGTAACATCTACAAGGAGCCACCTCCAGATGCTGTTAAGAGTATCTCAGAGGAGCCATCTGCCCCTTCGATCAACTTTGCAGACGCTATTAAGGTTGATAACGCTTAGACATAGTTTTAAAAATGCATATTATGCTGTACTTTCATCTATAAGCTTCCGGAGCGTTTCCGTCTGTTCCGGACCTGTACGGCAGCATCCACCAACGATACCGACACGTTTCACTGATAGGAACTCTTTGCCTGCCCTTGCGAAGGCATCTTTTAAATTGTCCGTGTGTAGCTTAGGGTCCAGAGTCCACGTCTTGGTATCTCCGTGGTAAACCTCTCCAGAGTTTGGATAGATGATGATCTTTACCTGTTCATCCAGTTTCGAGAAGTTGCTCAGCTCCAAGTCAAACTTGTGCACTAAGATCAGACTCGTGCTCAACTTGCAGCAGTTGGTTCCAACGGCCACCAAGTTAGGGTCCAAGTGCTCGTCAAGGAAGCCGAGCAACTCGTGCAAACTGGTGCCGTCTACCATCCTCAGATCATCACTGCAAGTCACCGACAGATAGTACGGTTTGGCGTGCTCGCCAGCTGCCTCTCCAAGTTGTCTCAGCATCTCCAACACGATCTTAACCTCGTCAAAGTTCGGGAAAGTCTCCAGACCAATCACGGCCACATCTCGTGAAAGATATAGGTCTTGCAACCGGTCCTGGTGGAATTTTGCAATCTTCACGTCATCAATCTCCTTATATGAGCCGGTGTACTCGGACCCATCGGCCAGGTATGCTCCATAGGGGCCAATACTGCCCACAATTCCTGGATTTCTCTCGGGAACTTTGGCCACTGCAGACGCAGCGATCTCCACAGATTGACGGTACACTTTCTGACTTTGAATGTTCTTCTGCTCCAATGCCGCTGTAGACAATTGGTAGGTGGCTGTCTCTATTAGATCGGCTCCTGCTTTTAAGTAGTTCTCGTAGACTTTCTCCAACTCAGCAGGCTGATCGAGCACCGACAACCCCGACCATAACGCGTCGTTAACATTGACACCATTTTTCTCCAATTCGGTTCCCAGGCCTCCATCAAGCAGTAGACGCTCGCCTGCTGCCAACCTTGACTTGATAGATCTCTCAATAGGCTCTGGCATAGTAGTAAGATCGGATCTGATTTACTTCACGCCTTTTAAGTTTTTTTTCCACTCTGCAAACTGCTCTTTTTCCTCTGTCTCCACAGCCCATGTCATCTGATCAGAGGGAAACCGCGCAGCAACTGCTGAACGCACTCGACGCCAAAGGTCTGTTACAGGATGTGAACTCGGTGCGAGACTTTGTGGCCCGCAATTTGGACCCGTTAGGCAACTCCCAAGAGTCGGTGGCTGTTTGGGTCGTCTACATGAATACATATCTGGATATGGTTCCTCCTAGCCGGCTTTTACAGACCCAGTCGTGTGCAGACTACGTTTACAGCGTCATCTCGAAGTTCTTAGAGTCGTTCAATTTGCATGCTCTATATAATAAGGAGACGGCCGCGCAATTGAATCTGCTTATAACCAGATTCATTGATATCAATGCTCCATTGGGCACAGATGTGCTTCTATCGCAGACGAAAAGGTTTACTAGTCTCGATAAGAACACCCTCAACTTCCTGCATGTGTTCACAGTGTCCTGTCTTTATCAGCGAGGTCGTACCAGTGACATAACTCTGTTGCACAATGACTTTACGTATATCGACACGGTGAGTCTTACTCGCAACGATATCTTCGTCTTCTACTCGCAATTGGCCCGAGCTCTGTTTGCCGAGAAGTCTTACCAGGTCTCAAGAGAGTTGTTCCAAGTAGCATTCATGCTCCCTGTCGTGCTTTATGATGATACTCTCTTGAAAGAGTTGATCTCCGTCTACACGATCGAGTCGATTCTCTTGGGATTGAGGTTGAAGGATAAAGATCCATACCTGGTCAAGTTCAGTTCGCTCATTCCGTCCAACATTCTACACATCTTCCAGTGCTATCAGATCTATGATTTGAACCAGTTCATACGATTGACATACCTCGAGTACGTGCAACGCCAAGAGATTCATCCAAATGAGTATCTCTTCACCAAGGATAACGTAGAAGCACTCATCTCGAGGTTAGTGGCTGAAAAGGGCCATCTGGGAGGCCAGATTCCTATTCAGCAGATCTTGCAGCCTTTGGGATTGACCTTGCGTCCATTGGAACCTGATACACCTAAGACTCTGGACATGCTCTCTGGTGTTAAAAGTCTAGCAGGAGCAAACTCGCGCCTTTCGAAAGCACGCAAGGACTTGAACCGCGCGTTACAATTGAGGGACTTCCAAAGAGGTCAGCGTGTATCGCTTTACTAAATAGATATAGGTTTATATTACTCCAGCTCGCCGTACGCTCCACGAGTCTTGGTTGTGTCATACTTTCTGACGATAATCTCCTGTCCTTCGGCCTGAGAGAAGGCAAATCCACGCTGTTTCCGCATCCGATGCACCTGCCGCACTTTGCGGATCGTCTTCTGGAATGATGAGAACTTGGGCTTGTGGTCCTGGATCTGGTACTTTTGAATCTTTTGCACCTGGTGGTAGAACTCTGGCTTCCAATTCCGCTTGTAATACTTCCACAGGAAGTCTCTCATCAAGCATAGCAGTGGCACAACAATGATGCTCAACCAGTACGCCGCCGAACCGTAGACGATCGATATAATACCGTAGTACTCCTGCGACACGTCCACTCCCGGCGCTATTAATGCATAAAGTGGGAAGGCGATCAACCAAATGAGGAATGAGCCTGGAATCGATATCAGTGTGAACTTGGTCCATTGCGATGAGATGATCGCCGCCTTGCCCAGAGATGTCACCACTGCACATGTGAACAGTGTCAATCCAACAGCCCAGATATTGGCGATCTCACCACCTGCTAACTCCGCTCCATACTTGTAAATGTTAATGACACAGACGTAGATGACACCACTATGGTAGAATCCATTCACAACCCATGCCCAGAAGATCTCCACACTGAAGAATTGTCCCTCTTGGCCGATCTTGTAGATCTGCGGGTACTGCAAGAGCATCTGTGCAGAAATGTACTGGTCAAAGATACCGATAACGAAAGGTGGGAGCACCACAAACAGCACATTGTACAAGGTCAACGTCCAAGATTCCACGATCGACTGTCCAGAGAATCCACTTGAGAAAACATACCAGAATTGGCACATGAACAGAACAATGTTCTTGTAGAAGGAATAGAGTGTAGCCAGGGCTAACCGCTGGTAAGACCACGAGCCGTGCACCAACAGCAGTTTCTTCAAGTACTTGAACTGGCCGATTGCAAAGTCGGCCGCTCTAGCTGCCTGCATTCCTTCTAATCCGCTGATTCCAACTCCAACATGAGCGGCCTGGATCATCGAGACATCGTTGGCTCCATCGCCAATGGCCAGCAACAGCGCCTTCTTCTTGCGCTTCACAAGCTTGACAACGAGGGCCTTCTGCAGAGGAGACACTCTGCAACAGAGCACGGCTTTACACAGCACACCAAGTTCGAGAAACTTGTCCTCAAGATTGGGTTGCAGCGCATAGCCTAAAGACTTTCCATCAATGATCAGGGCCAAAGAATCTATATCGTCCTGAGAAAGTTCGTTTCCGTGTAACGCATCGAGCTTGTCTTCGATATTCTCACGAGTTGCCTCCATAGTCTCCTCGTTCACAATGAGTAAATTCATATCCTCCGAAAGTAACCGGCAACTCATACCGATATTGAGTGCGGTCTCTTGACGGTCACCCGTGAGAACCCACACCTTGATTCCAGCCTCCTGGAGTGCGGCAATGGTCTCTGGGACACCGTCCTGTAACTTGTCCTCGATGGCAGTGGCTCCAAGAAGGAATAGATCTTGCTCAATCATGTCTGCCACCTCATCGAGCTTGTCTGATCTGTCTGTTAGACTGACAGATGCCTCGTTGTAGGCTGTGTTCCACTCCTGATACTCTTGCTCTGTGATGACACGTTCTGCCATACACAGGGTACGCAATCCTGCGGCAGCAAAGTCCTCCAAGTGCCTTGTGGTTGCCTCGACAAATTCGTTCACTTCGGAGAGTCTCTGGAATATGACAGTGTCTGCACCTTTCACATACACTCTAATCTTCCCATCAGGACAACGGAACACGGCACTCATCCGCTTCCTCGTTGAGTTGAACTCGCAAATATTGAGCAACTCAAACGTCTGCTCAGTGCCGTGCATCTTAATGCGGATGCTCGATGGCTTACGCATGTCAAATTGGTATCCAAGCATGGCTGCACCATCAACTAAGGCACCTTCATCGAGTGAAGAAGCCTGGTATTTGATGGTACCATTATCTTGGACCTCAGGAATGACTGTATGACAAGCCGAGAGTAACGTCAGGAACTGATTAATGACCTCAGCATTCGAGGAATTTGTTCTGTGTGTTTCGAGATCGTCGAACGAGTGGAATCCGATTTCAACTCCGTCTTCCATGTGTGCTCTACCATCTTCTGGTATAACCTGTGTATAGCAGCGGCCTGCAATAGAGCAGGCTTTGAACTCCATGACGTTTGTGGTGAGGGTTCCCGTCTTATCACTGAACACATACTTTATCTGGCCAAGTTCATCAACCAAAGAGGACGTACGTGCAACCATTGGCGTATCTGTTGGCTCGTAGTACATGTCCAGATCAGAAGAAATGAGGTAAGCCTGGTAGAATTTGATGATCTCGACACTAACGAAGAGAGAGATCGGCACCAAGTTCGAGTAGAGGATCCAGAATGTAAGTAGATCCAAGAAGAAGTGGCCGACTTTGTTGACACTCTGCAGGTAAAGGTAACTCAAGTCCTTCTTCTTGACAGAGAGTGTAATAATATCACCAATGGAAGATGCAATGGAAAGAATGACGAGAATAGCAAAGAGAGCCAGGATCTGCTTGTTGATGATCCGGTCGGTGTCTGTACGTTTGATTGGAGCTGCTGTTGCATTGCGCATCAGCTTGGTCTCGTGGCCTGTAAAGACAATGATTCCTTGAATCCACATGGTATTGCGCAGGTTTGCTCCACGGAGCACGATCTGGTTTGGATCGAGAGGAACCTGTCTTCCATTCATCATCAGAGTTCCCTCATAGGTGTAAAGACTGCTGTTTGGCCGCTCACTCAGGAGCTTGCCTCTCATGCGAGAGACATCCTGCGGTGCCAGCAAATGTGCAGTCTCTGTGCTTGCCTGCTTGATCTTGAGGTTTGTCTCTCCGTCGAGATTGGCGGTTTCTATGTAGCAAAGTCCATCGGGCTCGGAGGTGCTCAAAAGAACGAGGTCTGCAGGCACAGGACACTCGTTATTCACCTTGACAATGTCTCCAACACGAACTTTGATCCACTTCCGTTGAACGTACTCGCCCAGTTGAGGATCGAGTACATCGACGAGGGAGCCGTTCAACTCGTTATCGGAGGAGTGTCTCTTGAGATCTTCGTTAATCTCCTTTGCTGCTGACACTATCAACACAACAACCAATGTACAGATGGTCGTGTATGGGTTCATAGGAGAAACATTAGGCACCTGTTGGATGATCGATGTGAAAAGGAAGAAGAGGTTGGCGTACTTTGAGAACTGTTCAAAGAAGAACTTGGGCAAGAATGTCACCAAGTTGTACTTTGTCGTCGAGATATGATTGTCGCAGTATCCGTACCGATAGTTCTCATCCGCGTTGTTGATGTAGATTGTTCTCGGCTTCGTAGTGTCCTCGTCAGTCTTGCGACGGAACCAAGTACGAGGATCGAACTTGGATTTGGAATCACCCATTACTTCCTGCTCTGTGACCGCCAACGACTCAGCGTCCATGGATCGACGGTCCTGTCTCACACTGTCGTAAGGGTCATCTGGCAAAGAACGGTGAGTTGAGTCCAGGCCGAATCTGTTCTTCAATTGATTGAAGAACCCGCCTGATCCGGTCGCGGGCTCCGTTTCATACCTATAAGAATCGCCTGCAGCCAAATCCTCGCCCTCTAACTCACCATCCGTATAGATCTCGTCATCCAAGCCTCTACCTTCGAAAGGATCCGAGGGCCCTTCGTCAACATGGACGTTTGACTCCATGAAGGGATCATAGCTCGAATTGTAGGCTGAGTTGCCATTTCGGTCGGCAAATGGGTCAAGATTGTTCAAGGCAACGGCATCTCCGTTCGTACCGAGACGGTCGTCTAGATCCACTAGCATTTCATCGTCATCATCTACGACGAAGTTATGATTACGTGACATCTCGCCTTGCCACCTATTGGTAAGAAATACGTAAATAAGTGTTTTTTAGACAGGCCCGCCAATATAGTGGGCAGGTTGAATATGGTGGTGTTATAGAATGGATAACCATGATAGCATGTTGTAGTTGTAACACGTTGTCAACAACAGGAATCAGAGTTGAATTACGAAGCGACAATGTCTACAATCTCGGGCTACTTCAAGGTATTTGATCATAAATGACCACCTCGGTGTCAATTAAGTGCTTTATATTGTGTGCATATATACCGACATGCTTAAGCCTCCAACGTAACTCTGCCCTTAGGGTTGGTCACCTTGACGCCAATGGCCTTGGCTCTGGTCACAAGGGCAACTCTGTTTCTGGCAGAGATGTTGTGGGCGATCTCGGCAGCGAAACTCTCTGGCTCCATAAGGAGAGCATCAAGGTCCTTGATGGTGCTGACAGTGATGACTCTCTTTCCCTGCTTGTTGAGGAATCTGGTTCTCTTGTCGTTACCGTATCCGATCTTTGGTGCCTTGATGGTACCTCTGAATCTTCTTCTAACACAGGAGTCGATACCCTTCTGGAGTCTCCAAGAGGTTCCGACTCTAATGTAACGATCAGAGTGGTGTCTCTTGAAAGGAGGGGTCTTCTTCTTAACAACCTTTGGTGCTTTAGTAGCCATCTTTGTTCTTCTCTAGGTTGGTTGGAGGTGAAAGATTCAAGTTTTTCACTAGTCTGTATAAAAAATTTTCCCAGTAGAGAATTCGCAGGCAGGGGAGAGGGAATTCCCGGTGTACAGATTATTTGGCACCTACCTAGTCACATTCGGGCTTGGTGTCAGGAGTGGTCATGTGATCAATATTCGAATGCCTAGTATCAATATTCTTTACAGTAACATCGCTGGCGATGGTGAAAAGAGCAACTAGAAAGGGGAAAAATGCGGCAAAGAAGACACCAGCGCACGTGAAGTCTGAAGTGGTTTCACCTGTTGAGCCTTCTGAGCTCGTTCCAGAGGTAGAATCGGCCCCGGCTGTCACTACAGATCAGGTACAGTCAGATGCCTCGCCACCTCCAGGAATCGACGGTTATTACTACGTTGGGAGCAAAGAGCACACGCCGTTGGATCCTTCGTTGCGCACTGATGTGATTCGTACCTATGGGCTATTGGACTTAGCGGAGGCGCTAAGTAGAACGAAGCCAGACGGATCAAAAGGTGTCAAGCTGCGCAAGTCTTACAAGAATCACATTGCTGATCTTCCCGGCAAGTACACCATCCCTACCGATCGTACACTCTCGCCAATTGTGTGTGCTCCAGACAATCCCGATATTCCCGATCCGGAAATCAAGCCTCTGGACACACATTACTTGGAAAGCCTCCTCAACTTGGAAAAGAGCTCCATCAATGGAGTTCCTGGCTTCGATGCCAGCCTGCTCGCCCTCGACAGTGTCGGCAGTTTGCCTCCAGAACGTAAGAAACGGAAGCCATCCCCAACTCCTTCCACATCTCCTGCTCCAAGGGAAACTAAAAGACGTCACGTCCAAGTCAGATTCAACTGACCATCCACTTTACTATCTCATCATCTAATGACTGTTCTAATAAATAGCATATCTAGCTGCCGTTCGTAGTGCTGGTCTCTCCAGCTGATGCAGAGTCACTTGCGTCATCCGTTGCTCCACTGGCGATCCGTTTCCTGCCATGGAATAACTTATTACGTATCAGCTTTCCAGAGTGCCTCATCAGGGACTTTGCAACGTGGGCCTCAATCGCATGCACCAGTTGGTACATAGTCATGATCCGATGGTCGATGTGGTATGGTGGCACGTCAAACACAAAGTTGTTCACGTTCATGGCCCGCAACATACCCTTGGCAGAGATCGAGATCCGGATCGTGAGCTGGTTCAGTGTAAACTGGTTGATGCTGAAGTATTTGTTTGCACGAGACACCATCTCGTCAACTCCCGAGTCTTCCGATCCAATGTTCATTGTATCATCGAACGCGTTGGCGTCTGGGTACAATGAATCCTCCTCGTCTTCACTGTCTGACGAATTCGATTCTTCTTCCTCCTTCCTAGTCCTACTCAGATTTTTCACAGTACTGAGCTCGTTCACCAGGTTTGCACTGTTGCTGCCCTGTGGGAACACAAACCTCATCAGTTTCAGTCCAGTCTTCTCCTCGATTTCTAACTGAATCGGATGGAAAGACACATTCATGTAGGTCACCACACGAATACCACCGACAGGTTTGTCCATAGCCCAGACAATCTCCAACATATCATCTGTAATACCATGGTAGTGCTTGCTCTTCGAAGGTGGATCGTACTCTGTCAGCAGGTTTGGATACAGGATGTTGTCGTCTCTGTTCAGTGCACTAATTGTGCCCACTTTGAACTTGTTCTTAGTCGTACCGTCCTGCAACTCCAACCGTTGTAACACGCAGTCTCCGATGTTCAACGTCAGGAACTTGCGGCTCTCAACCATTAGATTGATGGTGAATTGTTCAGCTGTAACCAGCAGCTCATACTTGCACGAGTCGTCTGCAGTAATCTCTTGGCTACCTGACATCAGTGCTCTAAGGTAGACGAAAGCTTCCAAAGTCAGCTTGCTGATCTCTTCTCTCACTTGGTGATCGTAGAATTCTGCCTCTTTCCTTGTGTATCTGATAGCCTCAAGGCAGTTCCGCACCTCGTAGAGAGCAGACAACCGTTCTCTGATATCAGCAGAACGGTCAAATACCTCATGAAGATCGCTGAAATCGGTGGCTAGCACCATCTTCCGAACTGTACTATTCAACTTCTTCATCTCTGGCTCCGTGTAAATCAAAAGGTTCTGGATCAGTGACACGAACGATAGTAAGGCGTCAGAGTCGATCTTCGTCTCGAATGTTGGCACATCCAGGTATATCTTATTGCGCTTCTGGTCATTCTCGATGGCACTCAGCACATAATCGTATCTGGCAATGATACGAACATTCGACAGGATCCGGTTCCGCTCTAAGATATCTCTATACTTGTCATCGGTCTCGAAGATTGGCCAGCAAGTTTCAGAGCCGTATGCCTTGACAGGATCCTCGGGTATGTCCTTTTTGTAAACGATAAACAAGTCTGCAGACTTGAAGATCGTACCAACTCTCATCTCATAAGGCGATGAGTGCACAATGTTCAGCAGCGTCTTATCACAAATCTGAATCACGTTCAGATTGATATTTGGCGTGTAAAGCAACATCATAAAGTCGGCGCTGTCAGTATTGATCATTTGCACTTGTAACTTAGTCAATTGGATCAGAAGATGATCGATTGGCACGAGATTCGGCAGGTAGTCGCCAGTTTCTCGTATTTCCTTCTCAAAGTTGGCCTCTGTTGGTCTGTTCAGCTTATCAAACTTGACTCTTGCCTTCTCTTGCACCTTATCTTGCTCTTGGGTGTTCAATTGGATCTTATCTTTCACCGAGTTCATCGCCTTGAAGTTGGTAGACAGCATGTAAGAGTTTCCCAGTTGCACTTCTCTACCATACTGGTAAAGGGCGTCTCTGATCTCACGGTTCCATTTCACGTTGATGTCTTGGGCATCAAGAACGTTGTTAAACGTGGTGTCCGTAAACTTGAACTTGTCCAGTTGACATTCGTGAGAGTCCTCGTGCCCAAATTCAGAAGTTCCGTCACGCTTAATCGAATAGTTCAGCACCGTCGAATGCATCAATGGTAACACAGATCCTTTCAAGTCACAGCCTGACAAGTCTGGTAGATCGATCTCACTATAATCGTCAATATCTATCCAGTCTTCATCGTTGTCAAATATGTCAAACTGGTAGCTGTGGCTGGCTATACTGTCTGTATCATTGGCCTTTTGCTTGAAATCGATGCAAATAAGACGAATGTCAACATCTGTGAGTGACATAGCACCCAAATAGAACTTCATCTCCAAGAACTGTGTCTTCTTATCCAATGCAGTGTTCTGTCTCATCATCAGCTCCTTCCTCTGATGGATATCAAACTCGAATTTATCCATGCGAGCCTTGAGTCCGATCAGTTTATTGGTGTCTGGATCTGTCAAGTCCAGCCTATAACCATGGAACAGGTACAGCGGTGAAAGATCAAACAGATACTTGAATGTCATCAAGTGCCGACTGAACTTGACAGAACTGCTGTGACTTCTGAACAGTTTTCCCTTCTTGACTGGCGTCGTCACACTCGTATCAAAGAGATCGAACCACTCCCTAAAGAGCTCCCATGCTCTTGGTGAGAGGTGGATCGAGTTCATCTGGGAGTTTCTTGTCCTCAAAGTGAATGCCATATGAATATAGTTGGATCTGAATCCTTCGTAGGCATCGTAATGCTCGATGTCTTCCACAAACTTTGGATTGCGGGTCACATTCCTATAGTGAGGTTTGAATTCGGAGGTAAGTGTACCATTCGGAAGACGACGTTGCAGCATCATTGACAGTTTGATCGTGATATCTCCAGAGAGGTTGATACATTCTTTCAGGTAGTCATGCTCATGTGTGATTCCAAGCAGCGAACGTACGTCGCTCGCCGAATCAAAGTAGCACTTCCTGTTGAGATAGTAGCCGTACATTGTGGAAATGGCCGTTTGGGACTTGCTGGCTGGGAGGAAGACGAGTTTTGGTGAGCACCAGCATGGTAGAGGCTGGCTTAGATAGTTGGGTATAACCCACAGAGCACGTTTGGAAGTGACAGTCATGACGTCACGCTCAAACTCTCTGGTTGGATCGTTAATATGCATGCAAACTTCATCCTTGAAGCATAATGAGAATCCAGCAGTATCCGAAAGCACCTCGTAAGGGTCCATGGATCCTTTGAGATTGAACCGGACATCGCTGGTAGGATTGTCCCAAAAGATTCTGATGAACCCGTGATAACTGTTCCGCATATTGTCCCAAAGACCCAATGATGGGGAAGGATCTGTCTTGGACTTGCACCACAGAGCAAACGTGTGATCAAGCTGCCGTAGCGCACCAGTGATCGATTCACCCCATGTGAATATAGTAGGTTCGTCTGTCTTCACGTGGCCAACAAGTTCTGCAAGGAATTTCATAGTAGTGATAGATCTAGGCACGTTCTCTGCAAGGTACTTGTCATTCTCTCCACGCACACATCCAGGCAGGAATGTCGTATAGACATGTCTCAATTGGTAGTCTGCCTTGGCCAGCTGCTCCAAGAAGCATACATCTCCTTCGATACTGAACGTCTTTCCGATGTTGTAAGAACTTGATCTCGTGATGTAGACTGTCGGAATAGGGTAGTCTCTGATATGCACCCTCATGCGATTGGTACGCATCTTGATATGGAACGGATAGAAGAAGGCGAACTCTGAGTCCAATGGGAAGCCGTCACCGACACGGTTGACAAAGTGCATGATATCGGCATCCTTATCCACTTTCGGAGGTCTCAGAGACACCTTGATATCATCAAAGAAGACGGAGAACAGGGCCGGTTCGTAGCGGAAATCGGTCAGATTTGCATTGAACTCCCTGGTGCATGGAGATGTCTCCAGACCAATGCTGTTCAAATACGTGATGTTCTCGTCCACAACCTGCTTTCTTCTGAGCTTAAACTCGTTGATTTCCGTGATCCAGGTCTCTGCAAGATTCCGTTTCAACGCATTGAACTTGTCGTTGATCTCCTTGAGGTCATAATCATTGGTTGATGTCCAAGGATTATTGATGATCACATCAATCTTGGCACAGAAGGACTCGTTGTCCTTCATCTTAGCCTTGAGTCCTTTCAAGTACTTTTGGAAATCCTTCATCTTGGCCATTCTTGATTTCTGCTCGACCAGTCCCAGCTGGTAGATCATAGCGAGGTCTGTCTCGAACTTGTCATCCTCGAACAGAACACTGAGTGTCTTGGCTCTGATATCAGTACCGTATATTGCCTGAGGTTCATGTGCATGCGGTCTTAAACTCAATTCAGCCTGGTTGGTCTTGAGAATTGTATCCATCTGATGCATAACTTTGTAAGTGGCTGACCAGCCTTCGAACAGTTCGTAAACGACAAAGTCGTATGGCACATTGACGATGATCTTATTGGTGAAGACGTCAAACCGCTTATCTGTACAATGCACCCAGTCAAACAGTGCACTGAGATCGCTGACTCCCATGACCCGAGTCCACTGATTTTCTCCTGTCAGCACTGCGACACGGATCAGTTCACCCTGAACAGTGACAGGATTCTCATTGGTATCCACAGATATGTTGAGAGCATCTGCACGCATTCTAAAGCCATCGGCAAGAAGGTACCTAGTCTGGCACTCCTGGATGCTGATTTCCAATGCCAGTGCATTGATGATCTTGGTTCTGAGATACTTAATTGGTTTGTGCGGAGCCTTAGGGTCGTATGTCTTCTTTGGCAGGACGTTGAGGTCGAGTAGTGTGTTCTTAATAAGATACACCGAAGAGCAGACGAGGAAATGTGCTGCCAAAGAATACTTGAAGTTGAGTGTGGGTAGCCGACCTTTCAAGAGGAGCTTTTGAGGCTCTTTCAAAGCCATCAGTTCTCCCTTAAAGTCTGGGATAGTCAGGATGCGTGCTCTTTCCGCAATCTCTTTCTGTGTACCCATGCTATAGTGGCCAATGACCTTGATATCGTCCAAGTTAACGGCCGTGCTCCAGTAGTGGTGGTCTTGAGCCGGCTTGCAGTTGTTGATCTCGAACATAGCACGAGACTGATGGAAGCCGATATAGTTACCATTGGCGGTAAACTGCTTAGCAATGTCCTCGGGTAAGTGGTTGGCCTTTAAGACATCAAGCGGCATAAATATAGATCTGGCACCGAGCTTGATGGATATCTCTTGAATCTGCAACCGACACACGTCGACGCAGTCGGGCAAGTTGTTGAAGATCAAATGAGATCCACTTTTAGACTCGCTTGATTTATGTTCAGGCAGATTGGTAGCGTCGGTAACAGCGTTCACGAGTGTACTGATTCCGTTCAAGCAGATGACCTCTGTCAGATTAATGTCAAGGAAACTGAACTCCTGAAACAGGGACAGCTTGCTATCATTGCCTATCTGTCTGTACGTAGCCTTCAATTGAGTATCCTTGAGGCAAGCCACGCGTTGGAAGAAGGCCTCGTCTTGGCGGCGATAGTCGACGTTGAAGTTTGGCATATCAAGACGAGCCTCGATCTCCGACATTGCTCTCTTTTTCTGAGCCCCAACCTCCAAGTTACACATCGATGGGGTCATCACAAGCATGTGGTTGCCATTACCCTTACTCTTGATCATAAACACAGGCTGTTCAACCAACACTTTAAGAATGATCCAGGGAAATGACTTCTCAAGGTATTCCCTGTAGACTTGCCAGATCCGTTTCTTGGTATGCTTCGACTTGGGCTTGTGTACTGAAGCCTTTTCATCCTTCTTATATGCGGCGCAGTGTGACACGAGTGTACCCAGCTGCTGAGCATTCATATCAACTGTGAGACCCGTCACTGTGCACATAAGTGTAACGATGGTCTTCAGCATGTCAGTATCATCGGGTTTCTTGTTACTAACAACTAGCTGAAGCAATTCAGTAAGGGCTGTCGAATGTGTCTTGATAGTAAAGGTGGAGATGGATGCAATATCGGTTGGCTTCCAGTGGTCATCTGAAAAGTTGATGGCCATCTTGAGGCTGAGGACCGAGAGCATCAATTGCAACGGAACATCATTGGAGTCATACCTAAGATCGTATCCAACATCCTCCGGCAGCAATTTGGATAGATTCAAGTTCAACGAGTGCATATTAATCTGGCCGAGGAACTTGGTGGTCATATTAGGTCCGTGGACGAGTTGACGACCAGGAATCGGAATATCTTGCAAAAGCAACTGATCCAGTGTGATTTCAGCCTCCGATAGAAGTCTAATGACTGCACTCATCCGGTAGAAAGTGCGGTGAGTCTCAGCAGAGTATGGTTTGTCCGATGCTTGCTCAGGCTCTGGCTGCAGTGTTGCGTCAGATGGTTTGTGGCTGCGTTTCTTCAAAGCAGCGGTCAATTGGAGCAAAGATAACTTGGCAGAACCTATACCGATAGTCCATTGGAATTCGGAAGCATCACCCGTATCCAAGTTGATGTTGAATTGGGCATTGCAGTGCTGCTCGCTTATCTGAGCAATTGGTTTCTCTTGATAGATGCCAGTATCTTCGATTCTGACCGAGGATTTCAACTGGTAGTCGGCATTCTTTGAGAATGGCGACCAGATGTCGAGCCAGCCGTGGCTGATAGACCTCGAGTTGATCGATAACGACAGAGACGACACCTGAACATCGGTGCTATTAGGCAGCAGCAGTTCCAGATCGACCAAAGTGACGCTGAATATCGGACACACCCGTAGTAAGAAGCGGACCAGCCGTCTATGTTTTGGATCTGTTGGATATATGCAGAATGGAGTGTCTAGCGAGGTGTCATCGTCGTGATTCTCCTCCTTTAATGGCCTCTTAGCCTTGGGCTTGGACTTATGTTTGGGTTTATCGGTCTTGCAGTCGACCACAACACCAAGCAGCTTGATGCTGAACAGTTTGCCTCTATCACTGAAAGGTGGAACCCGCACTTTGATCTGTCTGATGTCGACACGGGTGGAACCATTGCGGAAATGGCACTTGTTCACTGATAGATTGAACGGATTGAACAGGCCAGTCCAGACGCCAAACACCAAGTAAAGGAGCCAATGGACAGTGAAATGTAATAAGAAGAAGGCTGCCAAGACTTGCACAAGAAGTTTGGACCCCCACTGTGCAGCGGCTGTGCTGTCCATGTCAAAACTAATCTTTGTTGTGTATAGCCTTGCCTCAACTATAATTAGTGGATCGACAGAGCACTGCCCCGAATTGAGACCCAGTTTAGAGCTTGGAAAATTTTTACAGATCATCTAACTAGTTATTCCTTATATTACTTAACATGCCTAAGGGAAAACAGATCAAGATGGACCTTGGGTCCTTCCTTTCAGACGACAAGTTTGGAAGCAATGATTCGTGGGCAGACGACTTCAACCCGAACGATCTCTCGACTCCACAGTCGGGAACTTTGGACTTGGGTGCCAGTATGGGCGCTCAACAAGGTGGCACACGCAGTACAAGCGGCTACGGCGGCTCCTCTGGTGGCTACGGTGGTTCTTCTGGTGGATTTGGTGGTAGCGGCTCGGAAGAAAAGTGGCAGCGTGAAGAGTACCCGGTTCCAGACGAACCTCCATTCACCGCACGTGTTTCGAACCTTCCCCATGAGATGGAAGACTCTCTACTTTACGATTTCTTGGTCGATGGACTCAAGTTGGATACTCCAGATGTTCAGATCACCGACTTCTATGCTCCAAAGGATAGCACGACGGGAGGTCTGCGTGGATTCGCCTTCGTTTCGTTCAAGGAGAAGAACCTCCTGGAGCAGGCTTTGACTCTGTCTGCCCAGCCATTGGGTGGAAGAACCGCCTATATCTCCGTTGCTGCACCTAACAGACGCGGTGGTGACCGCGGAATGGGTGGAGGACGTCCTTCCCGTGAGCCAGAAGTCGACTTGGACTGGGGCTCAGCAAGATCTACCCGGGCAGCTCAACCTGAGAGCTCGTACAGGAGAGGTGGTGCTCGCTCTTATGAGAGAGATGAAGGTGGATCTCGTTACGAGAGAGGTGACAGACCTCCTCGCAGAGATGAGCCAGAGTTTGATTGGAATTCGGCACGGTCGACCCGTGAGGAACAGCCACAGCGCCGTGAACGCTCTTACAGAAGTGATTACAGAAGTGAAGGAACAGACAGAGAGGGCGGTGAGAGACCTCCACGCAGAGAGGAGCCAGTGCTCGATTGGGGTTCTGCTAGAAACACTCAGGAGGAACAGCCACGTAGAAGATCTCAGCGTAACTTCTCCAGTGAAGGTGGACGTTCCACCGAAGGTGGAGAGTTCAGACGTGTCAAGAAGCCAGAACCAGAGTTCGATTGGAACTCGGCAAGAGACAGTGTTGCCTCGCGCCCAGAGAGAACTCAGAGAGAGCCAAGAGAGTCGGCCAGACGCACTCCACGCACTCCAAAGCCAGAGGAGCCTGCTGTCGATTGGGGCAACCTGCGCGGATCTGCCTTGAAGGAGAAGCGCACCACTTCGAAGCGCGGAACTTCCTCTCGCAGTACATCTGGCAGAGGTGCGTCCCAGCGTAGCGGTTCTCAGAAGAGTGAGAAGCCTGCCACCACCACTGCCGAGAAGCAGGACGGTCCAAAACAGTCCGGATTTAATGTTCTTTCGTTGGATGACGATGACGAGACAGAGTCAGAGCCGAAGGCTGCCACCACTGCTACTCCTGCTGCTGCTACTACTACTGCTACTGCTACTGCTACTGCTACGACTCAGGAAACCGATGCTGGCCTTGAGAAGGCCACTGCAGACCTGTCCCTTGATGACACCGAGGGCTGGGATGTTGTCGGTAAGAAATAGACGGCATTGTCCATTTTTGTACATCTTTGCTGTTAATCAAGCGCATATACGAACTCTATTAGTATTAAACCATCATACCTGAATGGCGTGCAGCCTCCTCGCGCGAAGCGGATGCTGATGTTCCTTCAGGTAAAGTAGACGTTGATTCGTGCGATGAGGCGGCCGATGTAGTAGCATCAGCTGGCACCACGTTGGCCTCTTGCTGGTTGTCGGTATGATTTGATCCGTTTGTAGTCGTCGGGTTTCGGGCGTTTCCAAAGACGCGGTGATCTTTCTTCTTCTCGTAGCTCCAGACCACAAAATGGTAGTACATGTCCAACTCAGTGATGCCCATAATGCGCCAGAAAGGAACCATGTACCACTTGTACATGCCAAGGGCAGCAGAGTAGGCCAACTGGTCGATATCGGCAACGTCTTCCTCGTTGAACGGATGGGAGCGTAACAACTGCTTGATTTTCCAGTTGATCGTCGTGATATCTGGCATAGGAGGGCAGTCAAACGATGTCGATATCATCTTTTGGTAGTACTGTCCGTGTGGACCGTTCGGGTTGACGTCGTCAAATGCTTGTACTGATGGGCGTTCATCGTCGTCGTCCATGCCCACAAGACCGTCCGTATGGTAGTGTCCATCGCGAACAAGTTGCAGGCAAACCAGCAATGTCTTGGCCTTGAACTGGGTAGGTTTCCGATAAACGATCTGTGAGAGGGGTGGTCTTTCGACACTGAAGATACTATCAATATCTCTGTAGTCAGGGTCGAGGTCCTCGTGAGGAGTCTCCTCCTCCTGGATAAACTCGTGCTTGCAAGTAGGGCAGCAGCCGCGTCTGTTAGTGAGCCATGGGTCAATGCATTCCTCGTGGAAAACGTGACCACACGACAATCCACGGACCTGGTCGTCCTCTTGGAACGGCTCTAGGCAGATGGTGCAATCCCCCGATGTGAAGTGCAAAGGATGGTGATGATCCGAGAGAGTAGAAGCTGTGTCGGGCGATGTTTCTGGCACGTTCTCGGGTGTTGCTTCGCCTGTCGACTCCAAAGAGGCCTCCACAGGCTCCTTACTCTCGACAATTTCACCTTCGGCATTCTCCGCGGTTTGACTGGCCCTCAGTCTCTTCTCGTCCTGCGTGGATCCAACGGTGAGTCCTAAAGTGGACCTGGATCTGGCGTCGACTATCCTGGCTCCAGGTGCCCCCTGTACTATGATAGCGTCCAATGACTGGTTCTCTCTGTCAACGGCGTCCACGAAGACACTGCTGGCAGCATCCGATGCCAACCAGCCTGAATATGATTGCACAGGGAACTTCTCATCGACTTCCTCCTGTGTAAGCTTTCTGCGCCGTGTAACACCTCCGTAGGCATCGCCGGGTGGGCGGAAAGCTATCACGTAGTTGAAACCGTCGTTAACCAGATAAGGCCCCAAAGGGCTGATATTGTTGCGATTTGCCTGGCTCATGTCGAATGGAGACCCAATGTATCCAGCCGAGGGCATGTAGATTCCGTACCTAGAGCGTATTAGGTAACGGAAAGTGAAAAAGATGAACATGAGCGCAATGATGATACCAATACACAACGCCACGAAGAAGAGAACCGTCGACGGCTTGCTGCCGATGAAGCTCGAGTTGGTATCCCTCTTGATGACAGCTGTGAATCCTGATGCCAGTGATAGCTCTTTCGCAGAGCTGGCAGCGTTTTTTATGAAACTCATAGGACTGTATATGGGTGGCTAGTGGCCACTGATGAGCTGATTTAAGATCTAGAAAAATTGGTGGCAAGATAGTGTCCATTTATTTTTAGGTCAGCAACTGGGCGAAGCGTGATAAGCCAGATAGAACCACGATGGTAAAATCGGCAAAGAACTTGGCCATGGTGATTAAGTTCAAGCGTCAGGCTGAGACGGTGTTTGTGACTGCGACGCCTCGAGAGACTTTTGGCACTCTCGTTGGACGGCTCATTGAGATGATCAACGCCGCTGGAGGGCTTAAAGAGCGATGCGATCCGCTGGGGTTGGAAGAGGAGACCGCTGACGCTGCAGGAGCGCCGCTGGTGATCCCAAAGCCGTCGTTTGATACTGGCAGCAGTGATGAGGAGGATGTCGATATAGATACGGATGCTACGGCGGAGACGGTTGATACGAGGGGGCAGATGGTGGAGGCTGGGCAATTGACGTTTGGGGTGCCCAAAGACGCCTCCGATATCTACCAAGGAGGGTATGAAGCTGTGGAGTTTGATACATCTGCTTCATTGGAGAAGTTACCTCTGACTGATTATAGTGTGGTAGTTTTCGCGCTAGCCGGTGAAGAATTTGAGATCGTTCAACCTGAGCCGGAATAGATAGATGCCGATCGACATCTGTAATGAATAGCCATGATCTACAAGCCACTAGTGGCACTACTAATTGTCGTAGTGTATGTATTAACCTAGATTGAACGATTCACTGCCGTTTATCGATGCAATCAGTTGACCAAAGCAGAAGCAGTAGCCGACTCGTACTTCCAGTTAGGTGGGAGAACTGCGACAGTTCTGTAGTATCTGGCCAATCTGTGGATACGGGACTCAATCAGAATGAGTCTGAACTTGGCGTCCTTGTCCTTTCTGTTTCTCTCGAGGTGCTTTCTCACAGCGACGGCCTTCTTGATCAAGAAGTAGAGGTCCTCTGGGAGCTCTGGAGCAAGACCGTTGGCCTTCAAGATTCTCATAATCTTGTTACCGGTGATGATCTTGGTCTGGTTGACTCCGTGGGCGTCTCTGAGAACGACACCGATCTCAGATGGGGTCATACCCTTTCTGGCGTACTTGATGATCTGCTCCACGACAGCGTCTGGGGAAGACTTGAACCATGAAGGAACACTTCTCGAGTAAGGTGTGGCAGAAGAGCTAATGCCCTTGCCCTGTATTTGTTAGTATGCGTCTCAAGTTACTTAACCGTTGGATGCTGTTCAAAACTGGTAAAAGTCAGCTCGTCCTCAAGAGAGGAGCCTGTCGAATCTGTCTGTGTCGACTGCTCGTCATGTGGTCACCGATCTATCCCTAGTTTTGTCCTGTTACCGTCTGGCTTGAGTTGCTGTACATACGGATCCGTACATTCTAGCCATCTTGTTAGTATTAAAAGCTGAGTAAGGCTGGTAGCTGAAAGTGAAAAATTTTGGTTTCAACTTGAGGAGATGATGAAAAATTATTGGGGTTGTGAGGGTCATGTGACCTGCGAAACCTAATCGATTGTTTCTATGTAATGAGTGATATGAGCGGGAGCTCAGGTTGTGGGGACTCTCTGCGGGCGGGTAGTCACCAGAGACCAAGCTATTGCTTGATCAGATCCTCTAATTCATCAAAGTCGTCCTCTTCGACAACCTCCAGGAACTTGTTAGGAGACACTTGGTTCTTGAACAGCTCCAAGCAACCAGCGTATAGCATCTTGGACTCCTGTCTGGATGTGGAAGGCCGGGAGTAGACCATGACTAAGGGGCACAGCGGGCGGCCATCGTCAGACTTGTATGGGTAGTTAATAACGACAAACCGTGGAGTATTGTCGGGCAATTCCTCGGCAAGTGCCTCAAGCGAGTCGATCTCGTCATCTGGCTCTTCGTAGAGCACCTGGTACGATTTCGGGTCGATCTTGTAGATTTGTGCAGACACGTCGTCGCTTCTGGACCCGCTAAGTCTGAATTTGCGAAGTTTCTGCGTGGTTTCTGTGGGGAAAGTGTAAAGAGAGGACATCTTGATAGATCCAAGAAATTCTACTAGGGACGGATTTTAAAGCTGGCATTGCCAAGTATATAAGGGAATAAATGATGCTGCTAGTCGAGGCCAGCAAGTTCTTGCTCTTCCTCCTCAGTCTTGCGCTGTTTCAAGACCAAATCGTGTCCCGTGACGCGCCTGTAAAGGTCTTTGACGTTGTCAGTGGTCGTCTCAAAGTGTGACGATGCATCGTAGGACCGCGAAATATAGATGTGGTCTTTGGAGCCGTCCTCCTTGGGCTCGTACAACTCGGCAATTCCCATCAGCACATCCTTGGTTGGTCCCAGCACTTTAAATGCGGGCTCTAACTCCAAGTGGGGCTTGTCGGTCTCGATGATCGTCGAGATGATCGCAACGTAGTAACCTTTGGCACAGATGCAGTGGGCCGAAGAAATCACCGCAATATAGATGTCGTTCTTACGACCCACCTCTTTCTGGGGAAGAATGATCTGGGCAGAATCCGCATCATGGGTGTGTTCAATTGGGTGGTCCAAGATACAGATGGCACGGATGACTTTCTGTCCAGTAGACTGAACTTTATCGGGGAAGTAGGTTGGATCGGCAATGACGATCGGAGCCTTGGCAACACCTTCTTTGGTCTTGACTCCAGCAAACGATTTGTCATCCTCCCAGTAGAACTCCTCGATTGGTGTGTCGAGCATGAAGGTACCTCCATAGATGGCCGAGAGTCTGGCAAAACCTTGAGGCAGCTCGCCCAGTCCGTAGAGTGGATAGATGTATGGGGACTTGCCGTAGCGGGCCATAGACGACACGTACAGCATGATACGGTCATAGGTCTCGCGAACAGGCTTGGTCAGGTAGTTGTCGTTTGTGTAGAGTGCCATAGCGTGTCCAATGAACTCCTGAGTGCCGTGCTGCAAGCCATACTTGTAATACAGCTCGGTCATGGTGGTCTTATCCAAGTCGACGCTGTGGTGAGTAGCGGGCTCTTCCTCTTTGTAGTCGGCGATGAACTGCAAGAAGTTGCGCATCCGACGCTTCTCGAAGAATCCCATCAGAGGAGACGAAACAGCCTCGGCAGTGGTGGCTGGCACTTTAGCAATCCGGCCATCCCGATAAACGTAGGAACCGTTTATCTGTTTGAACTCCATGTAGCGAGTAACGTCAGTATGGACCAGAATATTGGTCAGTTCGCCATTGGACATGAGGAACTTGGGGATCAAGTCCACGCACCAGTCGCGGTCCTTACCGAATTGGCCCTGGTACGGCTTGGATGGTTTGAATTTGGCATACAGCTGCGTCAGGTTCAACGAAGCACTCTCGCCGCCGTAGTAGTCCTGGCGGTCGATCTGAAGCACTTTCTTGCCATCTATCGACAGCAGGCCGGACAGAATGCACTCGGTAAGCCCCGTTCCAAGGATTATCACGTCGTAATTCTCATCCATGGTGTGTTGACTAGGGCAATAAAAATATGGAGGTCAGCAAAATAACTATCTGCCGCTAGGTGAGAGTACGAAAGTGTATGAATTAGAAAATGGTTCGTTATAGGATCACAGAGGAAGGGTCGAGCTTCTTGTGGATGAAGGCTCTGTTGCCTCCACCACCTTGGTAGTCGCCGACGATCTGGCCAGACCCGCGCAGTTGATAGTAGTAGCAAACGAGACCTTCCAGGCCAACAGGCCCACGGGCATGGATTTTGTTGGTCGAGATGCCCACCTCAGTGCCGAAGCCGTAACGGAATCCGTCAGCAAACCGTGACGAGCAGTTCCAGTAGACACCGGCAGAGTCGACTCCCTGTAAAAAGTACTCGGCACGCTGCTTATCTTCCGTGATGATCACATCGGTGTGTTTGGAAGAGTGCTGGTTGATATGCTCGACAGCAGCCTCCAGGTTGTCGACAGGCTTGATGGCGATGTCCAAAGAGAGGTACTCAGCATGGAACTCTTGCTCTTGGGCCTCGACTATCCACTTGGAATCGATTGAAGAAGGCACCGTTTTCAACAGCTCGGGCACGAGATGGCAGGTGACTCCGCTGGAAGTGAGGTTGGTCAACAGTGCCGTGTAGAATGGAGTGCCCACGAGCTTTTTGTTGATCAGCAAAGTCTCGACGGCATTGCAGCCGGCAGGGTAGTTGGTTTTGGCATCATTGACCACCTTGATGGCCATTTCTTGGTCTGCCAAGTCGTCCACATAGATGGAGCAGATACCGTCAGCGTGGCCCAACACAGGGATTTTGGTGTTCTCCTTGATGTGACGAACGAGCGCGTTCGATCCTCGTGGAATCACCAGGTCTATATACTTGTCCTGGTCCAGCAAGTCGCCCACTTCGCTCCGAGTACTGATCAACTGGATGGCGTTCTTAGGAACATCGGTTTCTGTGTCCAAAATGTTGTTGATCACCTCTGCGATGGCCTGGAACGTATGCAACGATTCCTTGCCACCTTTCAAGATGGCAGCATTGCCCGATTTGATTGCCAACGCTGTGATGTTGGCAATAACATCAGGTCTGCTCTCGAAGATGATCAGCAGCACCCCCACTGGGGAGGTGATTCTGTAGAGGTTGAGGCCTTCGTCTATCTCTGTAGCCAGCGTGATCTTGTTCAAAGGGTCTTCCAGCTTGGCCACATCCAGCACACCTTCACACATCGAGTCGAATTTGTCGTTCTTTTCGAGATCGAGTCTCTTGAGGAGAGACGATGACAGGTTGGTCTCGATGGCCGCTTGTAAGTCGATTTTATTGGCCGCCAGAATCTCCTCCTTGTGTGTGAGGAGACCTCTGTGGATCGCCGTCAGTGCACTCGACCTTTGTTCATCGCTCAGGGTCTTGAGCACCGTGGCAGAGAATCTTGCCTCTTTTGCTAGTTGTTCGGCCATGGAAAAATTAGTCAGAGGATTGGGACCGAGAAATAGTAGAGGTGGTAGCTAGTAGTAGTAGTAGGAAGGGCGGGGCTTGCTACATGCTGGCTCCTCCTGCCATGCTACTGCTTCCTCTCATACTACTGGTTCCTCCCATACTACTTTCATGCAGACCTCGGCAGACGATTCTAAGTTCGACCAGCCCAAATACCACTGCTACACTTTCAGCTGCCAATTGCAGTTTAAACGTCCTCCCGCCATACGCTAAAGAGGTGTTTTTGACGTCACAGCGTCCAAAGTGTGATGAACCAACCCATCGATGGTGATTGATAGCGGTGGACGGTAGAAGCCGCCGTTCCGTATTTGTCCGTTTACTGCAAGATTAACAGGGGGCAAGCCCTCCCATTATTTGACATCCTTAGCGGGCATGATTGGCTGGAGATCTTGAAAAAAACGCGAAAAGGACTCGGTTTCAGTGGCTAGGCTGGTCCAGTTGGTCCCGCTATGCTCCCCATTCGGAGAGACGACGATGGCTGTGGCTGCAACGGTGCCTGAGGTTGGCCTGGTAACACTATCAAAGGATAATTATTACGCGTCACGGGCCCAGCGTATTTGTCTAGATTGTCCGATTCTGGCCATCGCTTACTTTGGCCAGACCGTTTGCCGGTTTGGGTAGCCGGGCAACTAAAAATAGGTTCCAGAACTTTAAAAAAAATTTTCTTGATAGCCACAGGCAGCATATATAAGGCCGAACTCCTTCCGAATTTTCCCTTCTTCACTCAACACATAGTCATAGTCATATTCATAAACATGCAGTTCTCCCAGATCGCCCTTGCATTGACCGCCGTCTCCGCCGTCCAGGCCGTTTCGAACACCACTTCGAACACTTCCAACGCCTCTAACGACACCACTTCGTCGTCCGTTTCTACTGCTGGCGCTGCTGTCAACACCTTCGGCTCTGTTGCCCTGGGTGCTGCCGCTGCCGCTGCCTTGGCTTTGTTCTAAGTGAAAACCGTGTGTTTCTCTATACTGTCAATCCACTAATTGTTATATTACCACTCTGTAACCCGCTACCTAACCTGATCGCTGCCTGGTGACCGCTTTAAACTCCCTTGACTCCATTATCATCCTCGGACTTTTCAGACCGATAACGCTGCTATTCTGCCACGAGATGCCCTACGCCAAGACTATACACTACGTAGCTCCGTGCGGTGGCCACTGCTGCCACATATCTGGCCGTCTTAGAGGCCCCAGTTGATCTAGCTTGCCCGACCAGCTTGCTTCTGAAGGAGGCGTTGATGGCTTCACCAAACCCGCAGTTAGGACTTGGCCAAATACAGCCTGATAGAATTTCCGCATTCGGTTTAATATGGCCCGCAGCAAAAAAAGTCTAGGCCCTTGGGAGAAAGACTCATTTACCGCCTCCTTTTCGCGTCGCATCCACCCTTTCAAAGGGATTCTTACTCACAATGCACCCCTGACCGTTCCTGACCACGTGCAGTCCGCCAGTTCCATCCTATTGTAGCCGCTCGTCGTTTCAGCTGCACCGTTTGTGCGAAAAAGTACAATTAATGGCCACTGTTTGGCTCTCGCTACAGCCTCAATCACGCTGCGCCCCAGCTACGCCACTGCAACATGCCGTTACTTCCTGACAGAACCGCACCGCCCAGGGGGGGGGCAACTTTTCCCACCTAAATGCTTGCACCGTTTGGTCTGTGCCTGCTTGAACCCCACGCTGTATCTTGGAGGCCTCCTGCTGCCCAGTACGGCCAGTGATCTCAACTCCGAAACTCTGGCAGACTCTGTAATCTTGATTAAATAAGTCATCGGTCAAATGTCTCGCGCTATTGATATTGGCTCGTATCGATCAGATGTTTTGGCCATGTTTGGTGTCTGTTTCATCGAAGTACCCCAGTAGCTTACAGATCCACCGTATACAACGGCTATGCTCCCCACTATCTACACTGTATCGTCGTCTCTAGTATCTCCCCCCCTGAAGATCCATTTTTGCACGCTTCGCGTCGGTTGCGTCGCCGTCCCTGAAATAATTTGATACTATCTAGCGTCTTCCTCGAAACATATGACAGATCTCACCACGCCTCAACCTATAAACAACCAGGACCGACCCACAACCGACCCACAACAGCCAAATGCAAGGCATCCGTTGATCTCTATGGACAAAAATTCCACCGATCCAGCCCCTGACTCCTCTAGAGGCCGTCTATTGAACCGGTGCTTTGAGGAAAGTGCTGCTCAACAGGCAAAGTCCATAGACAGCCAGAATCTGTCCAAGTTGCAAGCTGAGATCTCTTCGATGGACATATAGAACCCGATGTCGTGCCATTGGACACTGCAGCACCCTCTCGTTGCCGTGGGAACTCGACTCTCTTCGGTGGCTCACGGTGTCGAGGCTCGAATTTCCAGGTGCACGGGTGGGACGCGTCTCAAATTCGTCCGTGAGTATCATTTTACTCTTGCACCATGTCCGCGGATCTTCTTTCCAACGAGGAGCTGCTTGGTCTCCATGACGAGGCTGCCGACCAGCAACCGGAGCTTGTCGATGAGAAGCCTCACAGGCACTACTACAAGTTAACAGATGAGATTATGATGGGGCCTCGAGGTCTTCCGTCGTTGAAGAAATCGTTGCACAAGTTCAAGTTCCATTCCAAGAAACCAAAGGCTAGTATGACCGCGTACGATCGGTATGTGTCCAAGAGATACGATCACAGCATCCACTACGAGAATCTCACCAGACTACTTCACAACTACCAGATTTGGGGCCACGAGATCTACCCAAAGTACCGGTTTAAAGACTTCATACATCTTGCTGCCAGAACCTGCTCTACACCGCGTATCAAGGACTACAGACGCGACCTGATCAGAACTGAGATCGAGGATAAGATCAGTGGCAAGGAGCCTGCCGATTCCGCTGAATACAGGCCCTCTAGGCCCTCTGAGTCTGTTGACTCTGCCTTTACAGCTGAGCCTGCTGGTCCTGATGATTCTACGTCTGGTCTCTTCGTGGGAGATGACGAGGAGTTGTACACGCTTGCCGGCGATTATACAGCAGCACCTGTGGAGAAGCCTCCGTCTAAGGATGATCTGTTCCTTCAAGACCTCGACAGAAACATCGAGGCTGGAGACCAAACTATTATATCTGCAGAGAAAACGCTCGATACTGAGAGGTCTCTGCCAGAGCAACCGCCACAATCTCAATCACAGGCTCAATCACAGCCACCACCGTCATCGCCTCTCAACGAAGGTATCCTTGGTGATATCCTCAGTGATGATGACGACAACGAAAACAGCCAGGACGAGTCTGAATTCCTGGCCAAGCAAAACGTCGCCGAGTCTCAGATGTTTGGCACTTCTACACAGAAATCGCAGCCACCTCCAACGCAACCACCAGCTGATGATGTGGATGAGGACGAGGAAGCATATGCTGACCAAATGATGCGTGAAATGGGACTGTAATATAGATAATCCACCGCTAATAAATTCCATACCGTTATCTCGACAGTTTCCCTTTCGGGCAGCAGATCGTAAGGACTTGGCAGCCGATCAACACGCGCACTTCACCTTGGTTATGTGCTGGTGTCCCGAAGTCATCTGCCAACCAACCACATACCAATAACTCCCAATTAATCCTTGCTCTTGCCACTTTCCCTTCTATCGGTTCCCTCGACTCCCAAGATGCGCATATCACTTCAGGGGGGACACTTGTTGATCGTGGATGTCCAAACCTAGCCGTTCCTAGGCTTTTTTTTCATCGCACTCTATCGTGCCCATATACGTTATATATTAATACCAACTCGACTAAGGGGTATTCTGGCATTACAATTGTATCGTTCTCTTGCTCGTGGACACCTTTAGTCAACCTGTAGTTGGTCCTTCTCGAGGGGGGTATTCTCGCGCTGGAATTGCCGTAAATAAATCGCCCTTCAAATTTCGTCCACTAAGCGTTTTTTGTAACACGGTTTATCATGGCTCGTCATCGATCTTTCAAGAAACTGCCCTCAGAGGAGGACGACGAAGAGTACTCTGATGTTGACAACAATGAGGAGGAGGAAGATGATGATGACGATCTCGAGGAAGAGATTATCGTTAAGAAACCGGCCCCTGAGCCTGAACCTAAACAATCTGAGGAGGAGGATGAAGATGATATGCAGTTCTCGCACCGGACGCGCAAAAGGCGTGTTAATTATAACGAGGACACGCTGATGGCGGATCTGAACGAGGAGATCGATGAAGAGGAAGAGGAAGTGGGCAGCAAGCGGCAGCGCACTGATGATGGTGACTACGATGATGCCGGCGAGCCTGAGAACAACGATGATGATGACTTCATGGCTGGTGATGACAGCGACGAGGACTTCGAGCGTCCTAGACGTGTACGCAAGCCTGCGTTCATAGTCAAGGATGATATAGATGTTGCTGCTGATGATGAGTATCACTATGTCAGGGATAAGACTAAGCATAAGAAGCGCGGCAGAGGTCGTCCGCGCAAGACCCAGCCGTCCTCTGAGCAGCCTTCCGATGGCAGCGAGAGCGAGCATTCCGAGCCGATGACATTACAGGAAGAATTGCAGGCGTTGAAAGAGACGTCGGGTCCAAACTCGCCAAAGGCTTCCGAGCCCAATGAAGACATTGATTCCGATGAGTTTGGTTCTCCTGTCCATAGGAATCTACGTCGCAGGAAGGAGGTCGACTACGCACTGCCTCCACCGATCCTCACAGACGCACAGATCGAGCAGATGAATGCTGGTGGTGGGTCGCCACGTCGTCGTACCGGCCGCTATGGAGGTGGTGGATCATCGGCTACGAGCAGTTTCCATTCGAGTTCTCAGGTGCGCCAACTCTTCCCTACAGTCGGGCCATTCGGTGGCAGCGAGGTCACCTCTCTTTATGGTGTCAATCAACCACAGAATCTAACTGCGCTGGGCAACCCAGAGTCGAGTGATTCCGATGATGACAACGACTTGTACAAGGCAACGGACCCTGCTGATACGTCCAAGGCTCTAGTTGTGTCGGAAGCCCGCAAACATAACACATTGGCAGATACTGACCCGTTGGGTATTGATACAGAGATCGATTTCACTGCAGTTGGAGGATTGGACAACTACATCAACCAGCTCAAGGAGATGATCACTCTGCCTTTACTGTACCCAGAGATCTATTCCAAGTTCCACATGACTCCTCCAAGGGGTGTCCTCTTCCACGGACCTCCTGGAACAGGAAAGACTCTGATGGCTCGTGCATTGGCCGCTTCTTGCTCATCGCAAGGTCAGAAGATTACATTCTTTATGCGTAAAGGTGCTGACTGTCTCAGCAAGTGGGTCGGTGAGGCCGAACGTCACTTGCGCTTGCTGTTCGAAGAGGCCAAGCAGCAGCAACCTAGTATCATCTTCTTTGATGAAATCGATGGTCTTGCACCTGTGCGGTCTTCAAAGCAGGAACAGATCCATGCCTCGATCGTTTCCACTCTCTTGGCACTCATGGACGGTATGGATAACAGAGGCCAAGTTATTGTCATTGGTGCTACAAACAGACCAGACTCTGTTGATCCGGCTCTAAGAAGACCTGGAAGATTTGATAGGGAGTTCTACTTCCCACTGCCTGACGAGAAGGCCAGAAACGAGATTCTCCACATTCATATGCGCAAATGGGACCACCAGATGCAGCCTGAGTTCATCGCCGACCTTTCGAAGCTCACCAAAGGTTATGGAGGTGCTGACCTACGTGCCTTGTGTACGGAGTCGGCCCTCAATGCCATACAGAGAGCATATCCACAAATCTATGACTCCAACGACAAGTTGAAGATCAACATCAACAAGGTCAAGGTGGAGCCTCGCGACTTCACGCGTGCATTGCAGAAGATTGTTCCATCTAGTGCCCGCGCGGCTACGTCTACTGTGGCAGCACCAATCCCTGATAGATTGAAGCCTCTGCTTCAATCTCAAGTGGATGACTTGTCCGCAAGTATCGACAATGCCTTGCCAAGCGACAAGCCGCTTTCCTCTTTGGAAGAGGCCCGTCACGTCGACCTTACTGCACGTCTGCCCGATGGTGGGTTCAGACAGCAGCAGCTTTTGCGCCAGTTGCAAGAAGCTCGTGTTTACAAGCCTCGTTTCATTGTTGGAGGCAGTGAGAATCAAGGAAGTCATTACGTCTGTGCAGCACTGTTACATCACCTGGAAGGGTTTAACATTCAAACCTTGGATTTTGCAAAGCTGTATGGAGATGCTACTGTGCCTCCAGAGACCGTGGTCATCCAGGCATTCCAAGAGCTCAGAAGACATAGTCCGGGTGTTCTATTCATACCGGAGTTGACCAATCTGATCGAGAATCTGCCACCATCTGTGCGCGCAACGCTTCGTGATATGGTGCGCTCCTTGGATTCTAGTGACCGGATTCTGATCCTTGGAGCACTTGACAAACCTGAAGAGGAAGCCGTAGTCACTCAAGATATGCAAGATATCTTTGGATTCAGCAAAGATGCCTTCCACTTCTTGGAAGAACCTAATAAGGCTCAGCGTGAGGCGTACTTTTTGTCTGTTTGGGATGCCGTGTCGATGAGTCCTTATGACTTTAATGATCTGTCGGTACGCCCTAAACGCAAACTGAAGAAACTTGCTATAGTCGAAGTGCCAGTCGTGCGTAAGGAAGATCCTCAGAAGGAGAAAGACCAGCTGAAGCATGATCTACAGTTGAAGAACACTTTGAAAGTGAGACTTTCAGGACTGATGGATATCTTCAAGAACCGGTACAAGCGGTTCCGCCGGCCTGTTATTGATGATGCCTATGTCGCGCACCTGTTCGATGAGGAGCCAGATCCGAATGCTCCATACCAGCTTGAAGGTGACATGATCAAGGATGCTGCCACAGGCAGACTTTATCATAACATGGATCTCGAGGTGGTCGAAGAAAGACTTTGGAATGGCTACTACTCTGAGCCGGCCCAGTTCTTGAAGGATCTTGAGTACATTCTACGTGATGCTCAGACTGTCGGTGATAAAGAGCGGATCTGGAAGGCCAACGAGATGTATGCCAATGCTCAGGTTGGAATCGAAGAGATTGCTGCTCAGTTCCCAGTGCTTGCCAAGGAATGGAAAGAGGCGCGCCGCAGAGAGAAAGACCGAGAGGCAGAGTATAGACGTACTCATACGTTACCACAGGTTGTTGGTGAAGTCGAAGTCTCTGATAAGCTTGCCTCTGTCGATACCAATGTGCAGTCGCAAGAGCAGGCTCAAGCACAGTTGCAAGTCGGCCAAGATGATGCTGCTGAGGATGGTGATACTGAAGTCCCACATCCTGTGACCGTTACAGAGCCAGTGCAGAAGAAGTCCCTAGAAGTGGAGACTGCTGGAGCTGACGATTCTGATGAGGACATGTCTAGTGCCGAAGAAGAGGAGGAGATCGAGGAGCCAAAGATTGTGATTGATTCAAAGTACTTGGATCAACTACGGTCTGCACTGTCTGAAAATACTAGCGGATTCACTGTTAGCCAGTTGGAGGGTGTGAACAGCAGTTTGGTCAGTCTTATCTGGAAACATCGGTTGGAAACCGACAAGCTGGAGCTATTGAGGGAGTTTGATGAACTTATTAATAGCTTGTAGGAAAAATCCGAACAAAATAAAAAACAAAGTGCATCCATCCATCATATATTTAACGAAGCGGTTTTTTGTAACCTTGCAACATGTCGAAGAGAGAAGAGATCGATAAAAAGAAGCAGCTACAGGCTCGGCTTCAGGTATCTTTCTCAATGGTTGACTCAAAGATTGCCTCCTGGATGGGAGAGGATGTGAAAGAGGACAAATTTACCAAGAGCAGCTTCGATCAGCTTCCAATTATAGAGCCAGGCAAGGGTCTAAATCTAGCAGACGATGAGCAATCGACGAAAGTTGCCGACTTTGTTAGGCCACGCAAGGGTTCAACAAAAGTAATCAAACGTCGCCGAGAAGAGAGTGCAAGTATGCGTGCATTACGGAACAAAATGAGGGATACAAAGAGACAAAAGTTACAAAGGGAACAAGTATCTAAGAAACCAGAACCAGATTCGGACTCTGATTCTGAGGCAGAGGTGCCTCAGAGCAAGCCAAAGAAGGTTGCAAAGGGTAAGCGGCCATTCTAGATAGGTTAATGTCGTATTATATGTCATAGGGTGTATTAAAGAAGTAGAGATATTAGGAAAGACTCATGAGACAAGGTCTTTCAAAGAGACTCTTTTGATCGGTTTAGTGTCATTGGGACTAATGTTCAGAGACGTCGGAAGTGCAGAATTTGGTGTATCAGTATGCGGCAGAGCAGTCTTTGATGGTAAAGTCTTTGGTGTAGTGTGGATCTCTGGTAGTTTGGTCCCCATAGAGCTGCGGTGCTCGGTAGAGACCGAAGAGATGGAGTTGTGGTTGGAGAATATGCCTTCCGAGATGGATGTGTGGTTAGAAAAAATGTCGTCCGCTCTGCTAGACGGGCGGTTCGATGTGGACTTCATTAGAGAGGCAGGATCCGTGCGACGGATTATAGGCGAACTTGCAGAACGTGGTTGGTTGGCTGTCATGTATCCGCGGAACGGTACCTCTCCCACGCTGTGCCGCTGAGTTGGCATCTGTAGCCCTCTTGTAGGTAACGAAGCCAGCGGTGTGACTTGGGCAGATTCAGTGGTAGGTGCTGGTGCGTACGGATCTAAGATCACTGAAGGATAGCGGCGTCTCGACGTATGGAAAGAGAATCCCTGAGGTAAGCCTGGCAGCGTATCAGCTCCCTGAGGTTGTGCTTCCACTTTCTGCAGTTTTGGTAGTTGGCTTTGCTGTTGCTGTAGCTGTTGCTGTTGGCGCAGAATGGCGGCGTCGGCCTGTTCCTGAACAGTTTCTGGTTGTGTTGTCTCGTCAAGCTTGGCATTCTTGGCGAGTTTGGCCTTGTTGGACGTTGAACGCCGCCGTATCAAAGGTAGTGAGACCTCGTCGCCTCTGCGGAACTTGCCAGACGAGTGTCTAAATTCCCAGACGTGCCGAGGGTCATATCTAGGCTCGGGTCCTCCCAGTTGTAGAGACATTTTCTCAGAAGTAGGATTACACACCTTGTGGAATCCATACATGTGCAACTGCCGGACAAACGAGGCAACATTGCCATGTTTGAAGTATAGTGTAAGTGCGTCGGCGAACTCGAAGCCAGGTAGAAGAGCAAATATTGTGGTGTCGCCTTGATCTAAACGACTCCACCAGATAAGCTTGGATAGTTTTGGGTCATCCAGCATCGAGTACAGCTTGGACACGAAGGCAGAGACCTTGTGACGGGGAGGGACGGTTGCCCCAGACCCTGAACTTGATGGGTGATGCGGGAGGAAGGAGGAACCGACAACGCCTTTAGGAGCTATATTTGGCATGGCAGCCATCGGAAGTCGTTCCTGGATATGTTGCTGCTGTTGTTCGATAGCCACGTACTGCTGTTGAGGAGCCAACTGTGCGGAGGCGTAGTAAGGACCTGACGGGTAGTATGGCTGCACTCCCGTAGGGTAGAACGCCGGGTAGACGACAGTAGGGGGTGCCATCTGTTGAGGTGCAACAGGCTGGTACGCCATGTATGCGGTGGGAACCTGTGAGTATATCTGGGGTTGGCCAGGTTGAACAGAACCCATTGCACGTGTCAATTGCGTAGGAGCCAGCGGCGCAGGCTGGACAACGGGGACCTTGGCAACGTAGCGGTTCGCATCTAGAGTCTCAGAATTATACATAGAGACAAAGGCCCGACCGAAGGGTGTCGATAGAAGGGAGTGTGTGGTATAAGGTGTCGGATAAAGTGCCTGAACAGCTGACAAAATGAATATCCGCCCTTTTATATCAACTAAAAAAGTACGGAATAAAAAAACGCTTGGATTAATAACCGCCCAAGCTACATGGAAAAGAAACGATTATCGTTCGGAAGCCTGACACAGATGGGAAGTCAATCACGTTCAATTTAAATCTCAACGGTGGGGCTCACAATGAAAAACTGCCGGCATAATGTTGCATATTATAAAAAGAGCTTGTGAATTAATTACGGCGGTTCTATTAATGCCATTACGAGGCAGTCGTGCTTTGTAGGAAGCCTCCCGTTGTCTATGTGAGTCGTTTGTTGATTTAATGGACAATTTTAAGCGAGAGACCAGTCACTGCAACTTCGGCCTAACTCGAACTTTCCCCAATTGCAGATCCTCACCTGTTTCACCTCTGATCATTACATCATCCACATGTAAGGCATAGTTGCTACTGCAAGTGAGTCTTCGTAATCACATGTATCCGTGAGCTAGAATCACCCTGCTGTTTCGCCACACGTTCGGAATATCGAACCTTTTTTTAGTAGTAATCCACGGCAAGCAACTGGAAGCAAAGCCCTATTTGTGGCTTCTCTGCGTGGAAGGTGCGTGCTTATTACATCAGTCCATTAAATTATTCCATTGTCACACCTGTCAACACCAGAGAGCTCCCTCAACAGCATCACCTGTCCACTCTCGACATTCCTTCTACCTCGTAGATGCGCCATCATCATCTCTTGTACGCTCGATATGCGCGCCCAATTTTGTTAACCGCGTCGATACCGGTCATTACATGCAGGGATCGGGGCAATTACAGGAGTGCGTCCGAGTTATTAACCGTAGTACAAATTGTTATAAATAGGACATTCATACCACCAAAGTCTGCAAAACCTCTCGTAACGTATCGCGAGTGCAGTTAAGTCCCAGCCAGACCCGATCGTAAATGTTTCCATCAATGAATGAAACCGATTTTCCACAGAATTTAATCAATGCGGCCGCATTACAAATTGTTTTACGATGTGATACGTCAAATCACCCCATGTATGATACTCGTGACTTATTCATGTAATATATGTATGGATACATAAGCACTAGGCCTTCAACTCAGAGTCTTTACGCAGCATCAGGCGTCCACTCAAAATATCGTTCACGACATTGAACTGTTCCCAATGAACATCGAGACCAGTCCGCCGTTGCTTATCAGTCTTGTTGTTCCAAAGGTACTCGATGTCCTCAAACACCACCTTGGTACCTTGAATTCCAACGAGTTTGGCGTTGTCCAAGTCGGGAACCTCTTTCTTGGCACCGTTCTGATAAACGAACTTTAGCTCAGCATCCGGCCGTGACACTCCTGTCTGTTCGTCAGCTCCATAGCCTTCGTTCTCCCAAGCATCCAATGTTCTGGAAATCTTGCTGTTATTCTCCTCAAGGAACTGGCATGCCTTGATGGCGAACCGGGCTGCGTAGCACCGGTCCATCGATGACGGTAACTTGCCCTGTTGGACGTGGCCAGGAATAGCAGTACGAGTCTCAAACTTGCCATCTGCTTCCTCCCTGAGGATATCAGCAATCAGCTGTGTCGTGTATATTTGAGAGGCCTTCTCATTACGCACCACCATCTTTCCAGATAGGTTGTCACCGCGGTCGTCTTCGAACGACTGTTCGAGCAATTGCAAGTCCTCCCGCACACTTCTTAGTGTGACAGTATTCTCTGGAACATAGACAGCAAGAGCACCCGTCACCAGACCAGTACAGGAAGCAACGTATCCGCAGTTTCCTCCTTGCACTTCCACGACGAAAACTCTCCGACGTGAGGCAGAAGCACTCTGCTTGACGGCATCGCAGTAAACAACCAGCGTGTTCAAGCAGGTATCGCATCCGAGCGAGTATTCTGTGCCTGGAACGTTGTTAGAAACCGTCGATGGCAGACACAGCATTGGCATGTTGAAGATTGGATATTGGTCTCTAGCCATCTTCAACTCGTAGAGCGAATGATATGCCTCGAATCCGCCAATGATCAGCAGTCCTTGGATCTGGAACTTCTGCAAGTAGAATGCAACAGTACCGATATCCTGGGAAGGAAGCGACCGGTTGGTTCCTAGGAACGAACCGCCCGCATTGTGCCAGTCAACCACATCGATCCATGACAACTTCTGGATCGCACCGTGGTGAATGAGTCCTGAGAATCCATTCTCCACTCCGTACGGTGTATGTCCTCTGGACAGAAGATAAAGAGTAGCGGCTCTAGTGGCTGCATTCAACGTGGCTGTTGGAGCACCAACGTGGACGATGGCAACGTTCAACCGCTGGTCCTCTGGAAGCTCATGAGATCCATCATCGTAGGTGGACAGCGAGCCAAAGTCCTCAAAGGTTTCTCTGAAGACAGGGTCACGAAGCTCGTAGGCACGCTCGAAATCCTTTGCGTCAATGGCAGCAGCGACTGCCTTGGTCTGCTTGACTGCATCGACCAGTGGAATACGCACAATACGGTTCTCTTGGATTCCGATCATTGGCGACGGTGTCTCTGGTGTAAAGTCGAGGACAGCCTTGACAGCTTCGACACCTTGTAAAGTAGCGAGCTGACGGTCAAATGCCACGGCGGTACCACCACGCTGGACGTGTCCAAGAGTAGTGACTCTGGTGTCAAGGCCAATCTCGGTTAGAGTGTCCTTAACCTCTTCAGAGGTAATTGGGTTTAATTCATCATCGAGGGCACCTTCAGCAACAATGACGGTTGTCTTACGGCGACCCTTGCCACGATGTCTCAGGCAAACCTTCTTGAGGTCTTCACGCCAGGTTTTAGCGGACGGTGGTTGTTCAGGCACGAACACAAAGTCTGCACCACAGCACACACCAGCCATCACACCAAGCCATCCACAGTGACGACCCATGACTTCGACAACGAAGGCACGAGAGTGCGAGGCGGCAGTTGTATCGATATAGTCGACCATTTCACAGATTCTCTCCAGCGAAGAGTATGCACCGATCGTGTTGTCTGTCATAGCCATGTCGTTATCGATGGAACCAACCATTCCGACGATGGTCAGGTGCTTGAATGGAGCGATCTGGTCAGTGGTGAGTTCGTTCGTGGACACGAGCTCTTCCAAAAGAGATGGCCATTCCGAGCGGAACAAGTCGGCTCCAGTGAGAGAACCGTCACCTCCGCAGACTATCAACGCATCGATACCGCGCAGAACCATATTCTTTGCAGCATGAAGACGGCCCGAGCGTTCTCTGAACTCTTTGCAACGAGCGGTACCAATCAATGTACCGCCCATGGAGAGCCAACCACGGACATCCTGCCAGTCGAGAGGACGCAGCAGCGTACCTCCTTGAACGAGACCCTCATAACCTTCGTAGCAACCAAACACCTCACATCCGAAGTAGATTCCTGCTCGAACAACGGCTCTCACTGCTGCACACATACCTTGCGAGTCACCGCCAGAGGTCATGACGGCAATACGTTTCTTAGTGGCAGCAGAGGTGACCTCGGTAACGGCTGCTGTTAGCTCTTTCTGGCGCAAATCCCGCACATTAGCCTCACTAGCAAAGAATTCGTCCTTGGTTATCGTCTCTAGTGGCTGTTTGTCCCCAGAGGCAGTGATAGAGGCCGATGGACTGGCTCGGTCCGTGAAGCCGACAATGGTTCCAACAGGGTCCTTGACGTAGAACGAGACACCGAAGTCGGTGGACTCGATAATGTCGTAGCCCTTGTGGACAATGACGTCTTTAATGGCTTCCAGATCCCATGTGAGGATCACAATTCGACCAGGCATGTCCTGGTTCTTGTGAACGTCACGGGAGACGAGACGAATCTTCAACATGACGCCCCTGTTCAACGAGGCCAGAGGTGAGTTCAACTCCGGGTGGCGGTACTCAATTGTCTCCTGGTAGGGGACAACATTGCCCGCCTCGTCAACGTGGGCGACAGGGTGCTCAGCAAGCCAGCATTCGTTTCTGGAGTCCGTCGAGATGCCGTTGAGGTCGACTCCCGTTGACTTGGCGTCTTTATTGAAGATCCGGATCACCTTGAACCCGAAGGCCTTGTAGAATGCGATCAGGTCCTCGTATTCTTGTGTCTTCACCGCCGTCAGCGATGTGAAGGCGACGCTCGACACTAAAGGTTGTGTCATTGGTTGTACGACTTTCTACTAGAATTAACTTTTTAGGAGGTGATCGGGCCGGCCTAATTAAATTGCACGGCGGTGCAGCCTATCAGCAGGTTCCGGTTATGCTGGCAAACGGATGCCCTCAGGCGAGAGTTATTGAAGTATTGACGGGCTGTTGGGTCGATAGGATGAGTTTAGGGTAGTTTTAATGTCATTTATGGTAGAATTGGATAAAACTGTGACATGTTGACCTGTCAACTGGTGATGACTCTCAGGGTACCTCTAATAAAAATTGGGACTTAGTACAGGGTAAGTGTATTTTATTTGAATATGATATAAGTTAATCATCGTCAGGGCCAAAGAAGATGTAGGTGAACCTCTGGAGCCACTTTCTGGTCTTTGTATGTTTCTTTGGGTGGGCAGCACGGTATTCTGCCAGCTTGCGCTCGTGGTATTCGACCTCGTCAAGTCCTGAGACCAGGTCGACCTCGGTTGGGTTTCTTCTGTAGGTCGTACGTTTGAGCAGTTTCCAGCCGATAAAGATAGCAACATCGACGAAGATCATCAGGTAGGAGAAAAGGAACGTCTCAATGGACCAGGATCCCGGCATAAACACCGTGTAACCTTGGACCCAGAGCATGATGAAGACCACAACCAAGGTGACGATGGCACCGTAAGGTTGGAACCAGGATCTGAATGGCAGAGCACGCCTGTCTAAGTCTTGGGCTTTTGTGGCTCTGTAGAAATGGATGTAAGTGAAAAGAATAACGCAGTAGTTCATCAGTTGTGAAGCAGTCACCAGGTTGACAATCCAGTTCAACACAATGTTAGCCGACTCGCTCAATTGCATGAAACCAAGACATCCCCAGCATAGCGACACTAGGATAGCAAAGATTGGGACACCTCGAGCGTTACAATAGGAAAAGATCCGAGGAGCCCGTCCCTGACAGGCCAGTCCGTAAAGTGTCCGTGAAGAACAGAATGTGTAGGAGTTACCGGCAGAGAAACACGACGTGACCAGCATGGCATTCAAGATGTGTGGGAGCACTTTGATTCCAAGGTTATGCATGGCAATAGTGTAAGGAGAAGATCCCGCACCTGGCTTACCGTCAGCGATGGCATCGATCAAGAGCGGGTCGCTGGCAGAGCATAGAATGCCGATACAGAGAGCACCACCGACGAAGAAAGCCGTCAAACGGAAGAACACTCCCTTGAAGGCAGCAGGCATCACTTTGCGTGGATTCACGGTCTCTCCGGCGGCCATACTGAGGTATTCTGGTCCGGCAATCATGTAGGAGGCTCCGATGAGGCATGCCAAAAAGCCTTCAAACCTTCCAAGCGGACCATCCGCAAGGTACTCCAACATGACTGGGCCAGTGGTCCAGTTGCGGAATCCAAACACATCGTGCTGAGGATTGCCGCCGACCATAGCAATAAATGTGAATATTATAAGCCCAACGGCTAGAAACACTTTGCCGAGGCACAGCCAAAATTCAACCTCGCCGTACCAGGCAACAGCACTCACATTGATAAGGAAATAGACCACCAGTTCGCAAACCAATGGGATTGCTGCACTGTAACCAGTGACCCAGTAGTGCAGAAGCGTATTGAAAAGAGTCAATTCGAATGGAATCAGCGCACCTTCCAACACCCAATAATTCCAAGATGCCATCACTCCGAATGCCTCATCGACAAATCTGTCAGCAAAGATGCAGAATGGTGCTCCTCTGATCGGTAGGTAGCACACCATCTCTGCGCAGCAGGCCGTGATAGACAGCACTGGGATGCACCATATGGAGTATCCAAGTAGTAACGACAAAGGTCCTCCCTCCGTCAAATATGTGCCAATGCTCACATAGAGAGCAACACCGATGGTTCCACCAATGGCTATCAGCTCTATCTGACGACGCTTCAATCGCCTGTGAGTGCGGCCCTTCTCGTAGTCAACGGAGTTGAAAGTGTGTTCGGACTCCGCCTCGGCTTTGGCCTTGGCCGTTTTCTCAAAGGTACTGCCAATTTCATCTTCGCCATCGCACGATGTTGCACTCACAAACAATTCCTCAGGTTGGACCGGTTTCACCGGTAGAAATGTGTCCGTGATGAATTTGATCGGATGCATAATACTAGCTGTGTTGGTTTCGTCATTCGTCATGATTTTATACTGTAATCTCGTGAATTACCCCCGCTAGAACCTATAATGCGTTGCGCAGTCTTGCAGTAATAAAAGTCACACACACATCCCGGCTGGGTGGATTCGCAGATGGAGCAATTTTTTCCAAGGGCTGACGTCACGGGGTTCTTGTCTGTGGGGTAGAAACAAGGGTACCCGCAATTTTTTATCTTTTTTGCTTCGGAGTCCTGCGCTTCGGATAAAATTGGATGCACAAAAGCGCTTTTATGGTCATTCTTTAGTTATATTTACAGACTGAGACTGGCCGTTGCAGCGGCCAATTGTTCATCCAACTCCGCATGATACTTTGCCAATTGTTTCGACATCTCCTGCACGTTCAATGCGCGGATCATTAGCTTCATATCACTGGCCAGGGCTCCGATTTCGATCAGCATCCGCACGATTGTATCTGAGCAAGCCTTTGAACCTGGTGCCACCAGCTGTTTGAATGTAGGCCAGCTTTCTTCACCTTCGTTTGTCGAATATCCTGTATCGTTCAATAGTCCCAACGTTGTCTGGGTATCATACTTATCAGCATTGTTGTCCGGCCCATCTGAGTCACTAGAATTCTTGTCGGCATTGTCCGTGGATGTTGCCGTGACTGTAGGCTCTTCTGATGAAGCCTCGAGAGGATCGACTTCATCTTTATCCAGTGTACTTGTGGACCGTTTATGCCCCACATTCGATGCCTGCTTGAACAGGACAAAGTCGGTGACGCCGTCATCCAACGTCGAAAGACATTTTTCAAACCTGTCTGTGGCCGATCCCGATCCAAACCAATTGTCCTGCGTGCTCAAACCTTTCGATGCCACTAATGCCTTCAAGTTAGCCGCATCCTCTAGTAGCGCAACCTCCTTTCTGGCAATGATCACGAACAGAAGCTCAAGAACAAGGTTGAATAGCAATGGCACGTCGTATCTCTTGGCAATGAGCAGCAGCTCGCTCGCTGTTGGGAAGATCTTCCAATTGGTTCCCATCTGGCCGCTGCATAGATATTCCGCAAATGCCTTGACACTGCTACCGGAGTATGGGAATTGTAGAGCACGCGGCAGTTTGCTGTAATCGATGGCACTTTCATCTGGTTCAGGGAACTCGATAGAGTCTTCCAATGATGAGTACGATTCCACTTCGGCGGCTTCAGATTCCGCAGGTGTCATGATGATCGGTTTCTCTGTCCGTGGTGGAGTCGAAGAAATACCACGTGCAGATAGTGCCGGCGGTTGTGATGTCGACCTGGCAAGAGAGATATCCAGAGGATCTGTACCTAACTCCAAAGTGGGCGGAACTTGAATTGTAGCCTCGGACTCATCAACACGCGAGGTTCTCGGTGACATCGTAGGTGGCATCGGCAGTTGTGGTGGTAAGTCGTCCATGGAGAAGGGCAGCGACTGTTGTAGACTTGGAGTAATCGAGCCATGTCTGCTAGACGATGACTTACCCACAATTGAGTTCCCTCTCGATGAAAGTTCCGGTAATCTTCCGGCAGAATTGTGAGAGAGTCCACTAGGACCGGTGTAAGAGCTCTGCCTTGACCTGAACTCTGAGTTCCGGCGTAGTTCCGAGTCCAGAGATCCTCTCCTTGGAGGAAGCTGGGTCATGGTGATCGAATTGTGCCGAGAGTCTGTGATACTGTAGCTCATTTTGCTTGCAGGTTGGAATGGATACCTGAACTGCGGGCCAGTATTGACACTATCAGTACTCTGCCTGCGTGACGATGTGGGCGTACTTCTTCTGGAAGATGGTGTTGTTCTCGACCCACGCGAGCCGTGCAAGATGTCCATAGCCTCTGGAATCTCGGAGTCAACGTAACTCCAAGCATACGCTTCCATCAACATCGCATCAAACTTTTTCCCCCACCGACGTCTTAACATGACAAGTGGCACTGACACGGACGTACCATCGGCAGAGACCAATTCAAAGTCAGTCAGCGATGTCTGCCTTTCAAAAGCGTTCTTCGACAACGCCACTGCAGTAGCAGGGAATGCAGCAGGAATGTTACTCACCTCCAGTTGAGGTGCAATCTGCCGTGCGTATTCGTCAAAGTCTCCACCGGACTCTTTAGAATCTGTCGTGGTGAAGCTCATCACAGAGCCTTCCCTCGACATGTGTGGTGCTGCCTCCAGCTCCTCAGCTGATGGTTCAGTAGCCAACACCTCTGTCTCGATGCCAAACGTACTTGTGAAGGGCAGTGGGACGAAGAGGTACAAGTCAAACAGTTGCGTACACGGTGGAGTCGATTTCTCAAAAGTCCGACTTCCAAGGAAGAGCATCTCATGATGAGACTCCCACACGAAACCTCTAGTGAGCCTGTGAGTGAATTGAGGGTCAAAGCACTTGATTTGCAAACGCATCCACTTCTTTGACCGGAGGTTGTGGATGAAAGCAACCATTCGTTTAGTATCTGGTGTAAAGCCTGCTATTATGAGGTTCTCGCCGAAACCGTGTATGTTAGCGAACTCAAGCCCGCGCGGAACATTGTCATGGTCACCCATGAGCACTGGCTGACTAATAAACTGCCGTTCACCGAGTGATGGACCCATGTAGTGGACTAACGGTTCCTGGTTGTCCTTGGCAGCCTTATCATAGACAACAATCTCCTTGGGGAAGTGTTGTAACTCGCAGAGTATGCTGGGGTTTTTGCTGTATCTGTAACCTTTTGCCAGAGGCTGTGGTCTCTCGACGCTTGGGCATGTTGGGCCATCGCAACCGAGCTCTTCGGATTGAAGATCTGGGTAGTAGTCCCACTTTTCGGACGTGAAATCAAGCGTCGAAAGACCAAGATAGAACTTGTTCTCTATATTAAGTCCTCCACATATCAGCATACCAAAGTGTTTGCGGCCAATTGGCGCAAACGAGTCCAGCAACGACAGTGCATGCTCGAACCGAGGTTCGACAACGTCGTTCCCCAGTGGGTAAAGGCAGGTCCATTTCCTTTCGAGTATATCGAACCTCCACACATCATTCAACACTTGTGGTTGTCCCTCTGGGGTGAATCCAATGCCTCCGTGAACGTAGATGTAATTGTCGAAGATCATAATGGCATGGTACATTCGACCAACGGGCTTATCGTCTCCCTGCACTGCCAGATGCTTCCACTTGTGATTGATCAGACTCAATTCAAAGCACTCGCTCGATAGAGAGTCTGCGCAGTCCCTAGGTTCCACTCCTTGCTTGCTCATCTCCTCTTGCAAGTCTGAAATGGTAAACTCGGTGGATAATGAGAGTTGCTTGGTACTACCCCCATAGGCGTATATTCTGGACCCAAAGATCTTGATAGCCGCGCCGGTACGCACATCAAGCCTCAATCTGTCATCAGCCTCCCTTTGATTGGGTAGCTCCACAGGATAACACCTGCTAGCAGACAAATCTATCGTCTCCATAAAGAAGCAGACGTTGGAGGTGAATTTATCCTATCCTCTCTATATCACCTCCAGCCATCAATTTTCATATTTGGAAAATTTTGTGAACAACCATGTTGCCACTCTTCTTGCTCAACTCCATTAAGGGCGAGCCGATCATGATCGAGCTCAAGCGTGGCGAGACAATCAATGGAGTGCTGTCCAACTGCGATTCGTACATGAATCTTCTACTGAAGGACGTTGTTGTGAGCGACGCTCACGGTGAAAAGTTCTATAAAGAGCCGGAGATCTACGTCAAGGGAATCCACATCAAGTACATCACGATGAGCAACGAGCTGATAGATAAGTTCAGAGAGATGCAGATCAGGGATAAGGAGGAGTACCAGCAGTCACAGCACCATAACAACAACCGTCAAGGCTACGGCAACCGTCGCAATTACAATCGCGGTGGACGTGGCTACAGCGGCCGTGGAGGTCGTGGTGGTTACAACAACCGTCGTGACAGGTGAGCAGCGGGCTGCAATCTCTATAGATGCAATGTATATTAACCTACAATGATTACCGGCTAAAGGAACGGGCACCACCCTGCGTAGATAGTAGCCAGATTCCCGACGTTTGTAGCGTCTCTAATCAGCACACGCACTGCAGCCTCGTTGCCCAGCTGGTCCGCACGCAGCTTCTTATCGACACTCTCAATGGCAATGCTGGCCTCCGATCCGGAGTCCTTCCGTAGAAGCTTATCGAGGGGAGCATCTCCCGCGCTGAAATTCTGCAGCTGCTTCTTCCTCAGAGGTGACAGAGTCCATGAGTAGAGCGGGTCATACCGGAGCACATCTAGAATACCGCAGATGTACTCAGAGTGCGACCGTAAAACACGCAATGCCTGTTCACAACTCTTTGAGAACAGTCCGTCCACTCCAGAAATACCCATACCGTCAACGATATCGCGGGTCAGTCTGAATGGGACTGTCTCTGGGATAGTCAGTGCCTTGCCTTGGTCGAATGCCACCCCAAGATCGATATGGATCGGTTCTCCAGACGATTTATCGATCAGAATATTGTTGCAATGACGGTCTCCTAGTCCCAGAACGTATCCGGCGATCGACGTCGTGGCGACGCCGCGTGTATACATCAGTCTTGACCAGTACCATAGATCTGGACTCACAAAGTTGTTGAAGAAGAACATCCGGAACACCGGTGGAATCTGTGATGTGATCTCCTTGAATACATCTGTTCTCCTCTCTTTGCTCTCTTCCTGGCACTCCTTCATCTGCCCACGAGCTTGCTCGATCTTTAACGTATCTGTCGCATGTAATTGCCTGAGAACGTCATATAATGCGGCCGAGTTCGTCACGAACTCGATTATGCCAGACCTGGTGCCCAGCGAGATCACTTTATAAGTGCGGATCCTCAACTTTCTCTTACGAGTCTGATCATCACGCTCCCATAGATCGTTCACCTTCTCAAACACTTGCTCCATGATAGCGTCCTGTCTGAGGTCGTCCGATCCACCTTTCAGAAGCAACTTCTGGGTCACTCCCGATGACAACTGCACTTTAACAATCTTTGGTTGTGATATACCTGTAGATGTCGACGACACATATGGCTCCACGGCCACCATCGTTGCCATTGTCTTGGTATTGTATGTACCAAATCGTTTGACTGGTAGATGCAAGACAGGAGACGGAAGTCCCAATGTTGGTAAGGTTTGTAGCCACCAATCACCTCCTGGCAGGTCCGCCAATCTTGACTTCCTGTTTCTATGCTTCAACTTGAAATTGGCCAACTTCACAGAGTTATCGCACAACATATCAATCGATTGAAGCACATGTCTAGTCCCTTCGATGTTTATCTTGGACTCAGATTTCAGGAGCTGTTTCCAAATACCAGCAGATGCCCTGCCTCTTGATTGTGCAGCAGTATCAGAGGATTCTGTCATGGTAATACACAGCGACTTAAGCAAGTAGGCTGTATGGAATGGATGCTCAGTGGCCACTCTCAGCAGCAGACCTTTCAGTAGTTTCTGGAAGTATGTCTTCTCATTCAACAACCGTGAAGTCAGCTGGTTGATCCATGTCACGAACAGCCAAGCTGGAACTCTATTCAAGTAATCGGCCTTCAGTTTCACATCACTGTTCTCCAGCCATAACGCACAGAACCGATCGATACCATTCTCCTCCTTGGCATCGAGAATGATCGCCTTCATATAGTACTCGATAGCCTTTAGCATGTAGTTGTTCTTGCTATCCTGAACGTTTCGTAGCTCGCTGATCGTCTCCTCATAACTCACGTTCAGCCTAGAGAATGCCAGTCGTGCGTCCTTGGATGATCGATCCTTCTTTGCATAAGCTTCCAGCTCTTTCAAGTCACTATGGAGCCGTGTAGCCTTCTGTCGCAAAGAACTGATCTTGGTAGCCATCTCACCACCTCTCAATTGATGGTCGCAGAACTGCGCAAACATGTAATACATCTGTCCATTCTCCACGACTGCATTAGACTTCTTGGATGCTTCGCGTTCCACGTACTGCTGCATAATACTGTCAGGAGTGTCCTGCCGAGATTCCAAACACCAAGTAGCAATATGTGCATACAGTATGCCATTGCTGAGCTTTGGACAGTGTACTGGGAACGATTTCGGTTCTCCCTGCTCCACAAGTTTCTTCAAGGTCACAACAGGGAACGTTGTCTCTTCTCCCTGAGACCAGAACGATGCAGCAAGGTCGAATGTGGCTATTCTCGACATCTGCTCATGTATGAGGGTACTCTTCTCAGTAAACTTGTCAGCAAACCGATTCGAGTACACGGCAGCATTGATACTATCCTGATTGTTACCTTTCAACCGCATCAGTTGTCCGTATCTGTGCAACTCGTTCAGAACCCCAAATCCGTGTATCGACTCGGAATCGATCTTCCCGTCGAAGATCACATGGTCGAGCAACTTATAACCAGCAGCACTTCCTAGAATGATACTCGAAGACGCTTTGGCTTCCGCTTTGGAGATCCATGTCAACCGCTTGTCGCTATCGTTGACATACGGTAACGTCGTCTTAGAATTCAGCTCCAGGATCTCATCCATATTGACGAGAAATGCCAGTGTCCTGTACCAAGACTGCAAATCGTTATCCAAAGACTTGGAATCACCAAACTTAGGTTCGTCCATAAGCTGACACAGTACTGATTTGCAGGCGTCCGCATTGTTGATAGGATCCGCTTGTACTATCTTCAATGCCTTATAGATCGCTTGATGCTCTGTCATTGGGTTATCGGGCGCTGGAATGTCCCACTGGTTTAATTTCCAGGCTCTTTCATACGCCATGTCATGACCCATCTGTTCCTGTACCTGTTTTCCTTCCAGTATGTCAGTATATTCATATGCCTTGCTGAACATCTCACTGCCCTGTTTCTTGTCGTTGTGATTGATGAAGTTGATTCCACAAGTGAGAGTAGGGTTGGCTGGCAGACCGAAAAAGAGATCGTTCTCGTCAATCTGTGAATAAACGTCGCTGAGGAATTCATACTCTGTGGCTTTCCAGTCGCCGACATCTCTGTCTGGAACTCCTGAGCCGATCAGATAATAGTCTTCCATCAGCATCAGTGCAGTTTTTGGTTTATGAACACGTAAAGCAGCACGGTAGATGGTTTCCTGGCCTAGAAAAAGGTTCAAGTTGATAAACTTGGCATTGCCGTTCTTTGCACCGATTCTGATCAGGAGAACCAGTTCAAGGAACAAGTCTGTTGCTTCAGTTGGCGGTGTTTCAACGGCAAAGAAATCATTGATCATCTTTGCCACCATTCTTCCCTTTCTGATATTCTCGTTGTTGACGTAGTACATCACCAATGATGAGAAGCTGGTCTTGGCAAACGAGGGAAGCTGGCAGATGTATCTGGTAAGAATCGTCACTATAGAAGAGCGACTATTCAACTCATTCACAATTGCAAAGTAGATCTTGACTATCCACTGGTTGAAATCAGTCTGTTGTACCGTCATTGTGAAACCTTTGAGTGCACTGTCGAGCTGCTCGTTGTAATAGAGTTGCTGGTTAGGCTTGGTGTCTGTATTCGCAAGTGATGAAATGTATGTGTCCATAGGATAGATGTACTCCTCATACTTTGCAAACAGGTCCTTGTAACTGAGCAACCCGTCCAACCCCTGCGGTTGATGCGATTTGTTGATGATAACTCCAGCAATCAGATTGAAGCATAGTTGAGTGTCCAAGTCTGCTTCCGGAAGAGTAGCAATCATCTGCTCAAAGACAGGATCAAGCAGTGATACTTGCGAATCGAAGTCCCTGAATGAGTTGAGCAGGGATATATTGAACTCCGAGTGAGGAGATGATGGTCCCAGCCCTGTCATCAGGTAGTATCTTCCAATGCAATGGCCGATCCAAGCTTTGAACTTGCCAGATACTGGATACTGTTTGATATCAAACAGCTTCTGTATGAGTTCCTGTGAAAGCAAACTGTCAACATCCAACTCCTCCCAGCCGTCAGTATACGGCAGAAGATCCGAAATCAGGACAATTGTGTCTACATCATCCGTCTCTGTCAACAGCTTGATGATGTTCTCCCAAGTATAGTCTGTTTTCCCCTCTCTCAAGAGGTCAAGAGCTGCCATGACTAAGAAGTTATCCCCTAGATTGGCAGCATGCTGATGAAGAAGTTCCAATAAAGGACTGTTCTTCTTCTGCAACCTGAACAGACTCTTCACTATAGGAACCACCACTTGGCAGTATCCTTTCTTATTGTAAGTGACGAGAATGTCCAGTAAGGTAGCAAGCACGCTGGTTAGGTAAGGCTCGAGCTCAGAATCGGATAGAAGTGCTGGTATGTTCTTGGCTAGAAGACCTACCACCTCTTTGCGAGCAAACAGCCTTGAATCAATGAATGAGAGGACTTTCAACCGACGCAAGTAGGATCTCTTTTCAGAGAATAGAACAGACTTGTTCAAGAGGAGGAGGAAGTGTGAAGTCATGTAGAACAGCGTTGGAACGTCCCAAAAGTCGACAGTGTTATACTGGGAGAGCAACTTCCTGATCAATGCAAAGCATTCCCCAGGAGATATGGAAGTATCGAACTCCGAAAGCAAGTCTGTAAATGCATCTTCCGAATCGGGTGTACCCTTAACTGTGATAGCATAGTGACTATGGATTGCCTTTATCAGTGCTTTCTCCGATGAGCAGTCACAGAACTTGAGTAACTGGAAGACGATGAGTACCAGTTGCCTCCCGATAGCTTTGTCAGTTGGTTGCAAAAACGCCTCGATCACCTTAAACACTTTACTCTGGATTCCGTCCTTGGTCTCCGACATGGCAATTGCAACAGCCATTGAATCCTCTACTATACTAGACGCATCGTTGCCTGCCACCTGCGCTATCTGTTTGACAGTCTTTTTGTCGTTGAAAGCCAGTGCTATAGCAGTCAGCTCTCGGTAGTAGTTTCGAATGAAATCAGAATAGTCTTCACAGTCAAGAATGTCAAAGGGGAAGTCCTCTATTGGGAGGTCCAGTGACCGCCAATACTTGAAGATCAGCTCTTTAAAGTTCCAAAAGATGTTATCAGTTTCACCAATACTGTTCAAGTGTGATACTTCATGTAATGAGTACTTCAAGTACGCTTTTGCCTGATCGTACTGAGAGAACTCGATCAGGTTGCAAATTGCAGCCATCGTAAGGCTGTCGGAGGAAGACGATATCATGCAAAGGAAGTAGTTGAATGTAGCTGAGCTCTCAACAGAACTCTGTGGCTGTGTAAAAGCATCGATGAACGTCTCATAGATTACGAATCGATCCTTAGGAACATATCTAATGAGATCGGTGATGATATCAGTCAAGGAGCACTTGATACTGTTATTTGATTCAGCAAAGCAGCTGGCCATCACTGTAATGGCGTTCTTTGCATCAAAGTCCGAACTGTCGTCGTGGTGCTGAATGATTCTACCGATGAGGTTGCCAAACTCCAACAGTTCACGTTCTGAATATAGCATGCCTTTCTCTAGCAGAGTTTTGAAGTACTCGTAGACGCCGTAGCAGTCACTTGTAAATTCGTCATCGTCCAACTCCATCCAGCGACAGCTCCCAAGGAGTCTGCACAGCACCACAACTGATAGCTCATACACTTTGGTCTTATGTCTTTCGAGTAGTTCCATCGACCCACCAACAATTGCCTTATAGTCTTTGGAACTCAGGTCGGCACTATCGATCCATTTGCTTATCTCAAAGTAGCATGCTAGCACTTGTAATTCGGAACCCTGCTGGAATATAACCTCCATATAGCTCTGAGGATCGGAAAGACGTGAGCAGAAGGATATGAGACGCATCTCGTAAGTTGGTGATTGCAGCAGGTCGGTGTAGTTGTAGATGTTTGTCGTTGGCACTTGGATCTGCTCCGAATTATTCGATGATGGGCTGTCTCTGAGTAAGTTGTCGATCATCTGGGTATCAAGGGGGTCGGCCTGTTCTGGTTCATCACGCATGAGACCAAGAATGGTGGACAACGTTTCCTGGAAATTGATGGTGGTGGCGATTTGTTGCAGGATATCTGTGTCCGTTCGAGGTATGAGGTTGATGGCATCCACAAATGCCATCAGAGATTTTAGGTCTTTCTGGCAGTTCTGGAGAGGTGAATCTGTCTCAAATTTGGGGTCCTTGCGAAGAGTGAATATCCATAAGGCAAAGGCTGTCTTAGTTGAAGAGTGGTAGCAGAATGAGTGGACGATCTCTTGATAACTGAGAAGGATGCTCTTGGAAATGGCGGGATCGACAACGAGTGTAGGCAAAGTCAACTGTATCGGATCAGATTTCGGGATTGTGAGTCGATTCTGCATCAATATGTACTCTCTGAGCAGCGATTTCTCCTCATATAGCAGTGATACATCGCAACTAGTCACGGCACTGCTGGACAATGAAGGGGTACAGGAGCTCCCTGTAACCCAGAAGACCAAGTTACACGCGGCCTCGATATCAGCGTACTCAGAGAGATCCTGGATCTGATGGAGTCGAGTTAGAAGCCATCTGCCTATCTTGGAGCTTAAAAGGTCTTTGGATCCGCGCAATTGGACTGCTGAAAGACTATAAGTATCGCAAAGAGTGTATATACGATGCCAGAAGACCAACGACTCCTTGCAAATGAGGGCGGGTCCATTGACCTCAGATAGATCGAGCATTGTATCAAACTGTTGTAGAACGAGTTTATCTAGTATATCCTCATCGGCAACGTAGGACATGCTGGCATTGAGAAGAGTGCATGAGATTTTGCAGAGACGAGAGTCCTTGGCGAACTCCAAGGCGTACTTGATGGTGGTATTGATGAAGGAAGAATCGATCAATTTGTCAGAGGAGATGCTGAGGATTATGTAGAGGCAGAGAAGACCCCAATATTTGGTTTCAATACTCTCAGCTTCCATCTGGGCCAAGAGAGCATCAAATAGTCGAGCATTCTTGGTGACCATCCGGTTGACAGAGTTGGTAGAACGGGTAAGGTGCAACGTGCAAGCATATGATGAGTAGAGCAACGAGATCATCTGCATAGAAGTGAGTGGAAAGTTGTCGAGCAATGACAGCAGGAAGGAGATGGTATCCTGAAAACATCTGAGCTGCTGTCTAATGTTGAACCCGAGAGTGAGCCGGCGCCGTTTGGTATCAGACTCAGCCCGTCCCAAGACGGGAGAGTTAATTTGGTAGTAGATATCAACTAGCTTGGATGTACCCAGAATCAAGAGCCAGTACGTGGTTTTGGTGTTGGTTAGCTCAATGTACTGAGTAGAAAACCAGGATTTGCAACCTGGGTTGAGTGGGAGGTTGATTGAATCCGATGTCAGAGAGCCACTGGACTCGTTTTTCAGTAACTGGAACAGTACAACGAGTAGGTCTTCGAGTTGCTTCTGTTTTGGAGGGTGGTCTTGGAGAGAGAACGAGTCCTCGCTGCTGTGAGAGACTATGATACTGGATCTGGAATCCAAACTGTCTTCGTCCACAAGACGACCTTTATCGTCAAAGTTCCAGTTGTCACCTACGATATGAGGGAAGTCTGGCAGATAGACTATATCGGGTATGAGGTTAGCAAACAGTGAGATCTCATGGATCAGCTTGTCAAAATGGATCGACTGCAATTGAAGCAACAGATTGCGGCCCACCAGGTAGATTCTGTAGCAAAGCTTGACATCGACGGTGGCCAGATCAACGAGGCACCGGTTTAAGATGCGGAAGATCACAATGATAGTATGTGTTTCTCTGTTATTGAACACATTGGCACTGTAATTGATGATAACGTTGACGATCCGCAGATAGTAGTTGTCGATGGCAGCAGGCGTGTTGCAATTGGAGAAGATGTTCAAGGTTGACGTGGACTTCGGTCCTTGGAATTTGTAGAAAAGGTTGAGCAACTCGGTGATGAGCAGCTCGTGGTTGGATGACTCGTCCGCATCTTGGAAATGGGACCCTTTTGGCGTCGTGAGTAGATCAAGGCATCGGAGTACGATTGAGATCACCGATTGGTATTTCGAAGGAGGCATGTGGCCTCTGATATCCTCAGACGTGAACAGCACATTGAGAGCCTTGGCACAGTTGCGTGCCACTGGTTCCAGAACCTGTTCAGGACCAATTGTCTCCATGATCATATTAGCGGTGATCGCGTCGATGATGGTTTCATAGTGTTTGATGCGAAGTTTCGACACGACGTGAGAAGACAATGTCATAGCAGCAACCAGGTCCTTCAGCAAATGCGACGCTTTGACGAGCCGGATCTCTGATTGAGCGTTGGAGGTCTTGATGAACGTATTGGCTTCGTTATTGATCATCTGTGCCAATGCCTTGATCAGAATGAGGCAAGTGTCGCGATCCAAGGATCGGCGTATCGACTGCGACCGTAAGTTCACATCTTCCAACTCTGTCAGAGCATCGTTACGCTCTCTGACTTTGGCCGAGCCTAAACTCTCGGCGATGTGTCTTAAAATCATGCGATCAGAAGAGTGATGATTAAGGCGTGAGTTAGATTTCACGCTAGCTACTATAGATTTGATATGGGTTTATATTACTGTAAGGTTTGGCAGTGGGGTTGTTCATGGGACCGTTGCAGATCGCAGCTGGTACTTCCCAATACCCCTTAAGCGGGGGTCGTCAAACCCCTTAAGCAGGGGTCGTCCTAATACTATGAAGCTTTATTAGACCATTAGATGTTTAAACGACGACACCAGAGTTCGAGGCGATTCTCGGCCACAGGTCGGCGCACTCCTTGGCGACCGGTCCAGTAATGGCAGATCCCTTCATCTCTCCCTTAGGGTTGGCGATGACACCGGCGTTGTCCTCGAAGTAGAGGAAAGTACCGTCTTTTCTTCTCCATGGCTTCGACTGTCTGATGACGATAGCTGGCATGACTCTCTTTCTGAGTTCTGGCTTACCCTTCTTCACGGTAGCCATCACCATGTCTCCAGCAGCGGCAGCTGGCAATCTGTTAAGGCAAGCACCGTTACCCTTGACTGCCATAACGTAGAGGTTCTTAGCACCAGAGTTGTCGGCGCAGTTCATCACAGCTGCAACAGGCAGTGCGAGAGACATTCTGAACTTGGTACCTTGAGCACCAGACTTGGTTTCAGACATCTTTTGATGATAAGTAGTTGGTTGGAACGAACAATTTTCAATGAGCTTGAAAAATCTATAGTGATGCTAAAAATTTTCCCACCTCGCACCCAAGAGGAGCAAGTCACGTGATTGTGTGAAACCTTTAAATTCATATATTGCATTACGGTCTAGAAAAGCGAAATGGTTGAGGAGTGAGCCGTGGTCAGAGGGTGACTAGTCCTCTCGACAGTACGGTGGATCCTCTCGATTGTACGACGACTAATCCTCTGAATAGTACGACCTTAAAAACTCTTGGACGTAAACGGAAGATCTCTTGAATCGGCGCTCAGCGTACTTGTCGAAGATGGCCTTGTGGTGGGACTTGGCCCGAAGACAGCACTCCACGTAGACGTCGTAGAGCGGGATCAGTTGCTGCTCGGTATAGCCCGAGTAGTAGACGTGGGCATCGGACCAATTGTAGCGGCCGAGCATCTTGCGAGCAGCGTATTGGGCGCCAGCAGCGAGCCAGCTCACTGGACAAGCGACGAAGCGTGGATCCATGATGGTGATCTCCAAAAAGTACTTGGCAACGGTACGCACTTCGCTGTCATAGTTGTCGGCTTTGGAACCCCGGCGAAGGAAACTCATCGGACCAGGGTATCCGAACTCGAAATTGAGAGCCTCGACCATGAACCGTTCCGCCTTGAGGAACTCACCTCGGGAGAACTGGTTGCCCACCATGTAAATCATCTGGGAAACCGTTGGAACGTTGATCTCCTCGTACTTGGCGGCCACAAACAGGGCAACTGCACCGCACAGTTGGAATCGTGACAGCGAGATCGCCTGTTTGCTGAGGAAACGATCGATGATGTTCACTGAAAGGTAGAGGGTCTCTGGCAAGAGGTTGAACCGAGAGTGCAATTGCACCAGCCAGTCCATTAGAGTGGACCGGTGCTCCCACATGATCTCCGTCTGCACTTGCTCGATAAAGTGTGGGTTTGGTGCAAACTTGATCTCCAACTTGTGCATGTAGTTGAACACCTGGTTGCCGTACTCGGCCACCATAGTTATGTCGTAGGTGTCCTCATCCTCAGGATCCAAACTGTTCTTCGAATACTTGTTGTAGGCCTTGCTAATCTCCGTATAGATCTCGTCGTTCATCATTGGAACCATCGGTTCCACTCCATAACCGAGCTCGTCCTCCAAAGCTGCCTCTTCGTCTGATTCAATGTCATCATCAACGTCCTCCTCCTCCTCCTCCTCCTCCTCCTCTTCCTCCTCCTCCTGATCCATGTCGCAAGTATCCTGCTCTTGTAACACACTGATCTTGGATCCGTCGATCGCCTGACGGTACTTTGCCTGTTGTTGTGGAACCATTCCACTCACTTTCAATTCACTTCTGCTGTTCAAACTAGCATCTGAGACAACTCCAAGCACTCGGCGCTGTTGGAGCAGTTTCTCTGTAGTTGTACCATTCATCTGGTGTGTCTCCGGTTGTTTCTCTTGCTTCCTTGATTGGGGATCAACGTTTTCATCGTTGATCCTGCGAAAAGTCGATCTGCTCATCATTTCGGCGGCTATTACTTTACAATCTGATGAAATCCAGGTTTGCAACCGCTTGATGTCCTTCTATGTTTCTCTAGTTGGTCTGTGGCTGCGAGACGGGTATAGAGAGGGCTGAGAAGGCGGCTAGTTAAAGAGCAACAAGCGCTATAGATCGATTAAACTGCCTTGTTTTTTTTTGCCTGTAAACATTGAGCAGCTGCTGAAGCCAAATTGGCCCAATTGGGAAGCTGAGCGTGCTGGGACTGCCTTAGAATAGGATCGTTGCAATGTGGTTGGTTGTTGACCTTTGTTGGCTGGGTGGATACAAGGTTGGTTGGGTGGTTCAAACGGCACGTGCCAGTTTGTCTGGTGACCATCAGACAGTGTCTTGAGCTGAGGCGGACGTCTCATCACACCGCCTTATGACAGCACATGTGTGGTCGTATAGTGTATATGATAGTCTAATTTGTGGTCTCATGGAGTAGTTAATTGGTTGAGGATCGGTTGATGAGTTGAAACGTGGTAAATCCTTTCCAAGTATACTTCCTCGAAACTACCATAACATACTATTGGGTATGTTCTTGACATTATTGAATACCTATGCCGAGTAGTATACTAGTTATTTAGACATATACAGGTATATTAAATTTGGGAGGTATTTCCTACTCAAGGCTGAACTCATTGTGTATAAAATGGCAAGTTAACCTTAAACAACACACTATGGGGCGTGTCCACCTCCCCTAATAACCAAATTGCTAACCCCCCGCCATCATCTATCATCATCAACTAGTCCTGAAAATTTTACTATAGAACCACGATGGGCTTCTTGAAGTATAAAGATATTATAGAGGACGGAGACCTCGTGATTGTCTATCTGTCAAGAACAAGCTATCAGCCGATCACGGTGAAGGCAGGAGACACTCTTAATACCCGATTTGGGTCTTTCCCCCATGATACAATGATAGGTAAGAAGTACGGATCACAGCTAATCACTCCCAAAGGTTTGGGATACATCTACTTGCTGTTCCCAACGCCAGAGCTCTGGACATTATCTCTACCACACAGAACGCAGATTGTGTATACGCAGGACTCCAGCTATATCATCGAGCGGATGAACGTGATATCAGGATCACGAGTGATAGAGGCTGGTACGGGTTCAGGCTCTTTCACACACGCCTTTGCCAGAAGCGTCGGTACGAAGGGCACGGTGTTCACGTATGAGTTCCACGAGGAAAGATACTTGAAGGCCAAAGAGGAATTCCACTCTCATGGACTCGACGAGTGCGTTGTGTTCACCCATAGAGACGTGTGTGCCGATGGATTCGAGGTGAAAGGTTTGAAAGAGCCAATGAAGGCCGATGTGGTGTTTTTAGACCTGCCTTCGCCTTGGGAAGCCATTCCTCATCTAGATAAGGTGATTGCCAAGGATCGGAAAGTGTCGATCTGCTGTTTCTCTCCCTGTGTGGAGCAAGTTGTCAAGACGGTCGAGGCATTGACAGAGAATGGATGGCTCAAGCCTGAAATGACCGAGGTTTCTGGCATCACCTGGGAGGCTAGGAAAGAGATGTGCAGAGAAGTTGACGATGCTATCAAGAGACTGAAAGATGTCAAGCAAAGGCAGCGTGAAGGCTTGGACGAGGTGAGGAAGATGGCTTCAGAAGGTCCGAAGCCAGAAGATTGGGATGAGAAGCATAACAGGAAGCGGACCCTTGAAGAGAGAGACAGAGGGTTCAATCCGTTTGGTAAGGGAAGAAGGGTTGCAGAAGGTGAGGAAGGATACGAGTGGTTTGATGTGTCGAAGGCCGAGCAAGAGATCAAAACTCACACGTCGTACTTGACGTTCGCTTGTAAGGTTCCGCAGTTGAAACCTAGTGCTGTGAGCAATTCCAGCACGCCTGGCAAAGGATAGTTCCCGGCTATAGATAGTTCCCAGTATATATTGCGCCCAATATAGATAGAATAACTCCCTAAAAGCAAATCCTAATTCACCGGACTTTTTCCTCACAATCAATACATGCTTCTTTCGACACTAGGACGTTCAGTGGCGCGCAGAGCTCTGATACGACCTTCTATTGGGTACATTGGACTGAAAGCATTGCCAAACCAACACATGTTCTTTTCACAAACCCCTGCCTTCTCCCGCTGTGGAAGAGGCCCCTTTGGGGGCGGACCGCCTTGGATGAGAGGAAGGCAACGGTTACAGATGGGTCAGATGATGAATAAAGTGCCGGACAGTGTCAAGCTGATCGGAGGACTGGTATTTGGTGCCTGGGCACTGGTGACGATTGCACTGCCAGCGTTGTTCATCTTCCTGCCACCGTTATTGATCGGAGGATTCATCTTCGGACGAGGATCCCGGATTCTCGGATATAGGAAACAGGAGGCGCGGTGGGACATGGTGAACGGATCCACGTTGAAGTACGTGCCCACCTATAAGCAGACGGCGCAAAAGTTGCCCTCACCTTCGCAGGTTAACAGCCAGATCGCCAAGTTCGAGTACGATCGGCTCGTGGATGCGTTCTGGAACAACGAGCAAGGTATTGCAGACTACTTTGGAGTCAAGAACGTGAACGATCTAGTGCTGAGCAAGCTTGAGAGCGTCGATTATAACTTCGAGTCGCAGGCAGTGCTGTTCTCAGAGGAACCTACGATCATGGTGTCTCAGACGAGAAGCCTTTGGGATCAGAAGACGTCTACGAAGCTGGCCGATCTGACCATCCTGCTCAAGACGGACACTCCTTTCCAGACGATTGGAGGAGTGGACCTGGCGTCCCAAGTTGGAGGCGGTACTGCCGTGCTAATAGTGAAAGCGGGCAAGCAATTTGTGATTGACACACCTCCAGAGTACTTGAACGGAGGCGGAGACGACGAGATTATCGTCAAGGGACGCACGAGGAATATCTAAGTGTCCCAGCTACTTGTAAATAGACTGACTGCATTATGTATGTAAATCTAGTGCGCTAATCCCGCTTCTTAGGCTTCTTCTTCTCTGCCTCGGCCGCCTTGTCCTTCTCAACCTGTTGAACAACATCCTCGATCTCTTCGCTCGTCAACGTGCGAATCTTGCCTGGCTTCATCACAGAAATTTCGATGTTCTTCGAACCGGTCTGCACAACCTCCAGCAATGCCTCGACGGCCAGGCGGATTGTCTCGTCATCAGTCAACTCCTTTTCCTTGTCGTAATGCTTCTCCAAGAACTCGCGTACCGTCGTACTGCTACGTCCAATGGCGTTTGCCTTCCAGGCCGAGTAGATTCCCGACGGCTCTGTCTGGTACAGCCTTGGAATGGTGTCATTTGGATCGAATCCTGCGATCAGTGTGGCAATACCGAACGGACGAGTACCACCACTTTGGGTGTACCGTTGTTGGACGCCGGCCACGTATCTGGTCAGGTACTCGATGGTGACAGGATCCTCCAAAGTAAGCTTGGACGACTGTGCCTCGACACGAGCCTTGTCTATAAGGATTCTGGCGTCGGCATTGAGGCCTGCAAATGCCAACAGAACGTGGTTATCGATCTTGTTGATCTTAGAAGGCGTGATCCGCGGGTCTTGGAGCTTGAGCGTGGTTCTTCTCTCGCACGCGAGAACCACTGCCTCTTTGCCCTTAACACCGACGGCACACGTTCCACGCTTCACTGCCTCACTAGCGTACTCAACTTGGAACACGTGTCCATCTGGACTGAAGATAGAGAGGGCACTGTCGTAACCACTCATGAAGGCGAATATGGGAGGAATTTTGGGCAAGAAATTTATCCGTGAAAGATTCACTGCTAGAGAATGGCTAAGAAGAAGTTAAAGGCTCCACGGGGGCCTTCCAAGAAGGAACACAACCAGAGAATCAGCTATTTGTACCAGGCAGGTGCTGTAGCTGCTAAGACAGATTTAGATGTGTTGTCAAGGGCCATTTTGAGGAAGATGGACCTGGTAGCAAAGAAGGCAGTGATCAAGCTTCACCCGAATATCAAGAGAACCGTTTGCAAAGGTTGCTCTAGAATATTGGCAGAGAACTCGGAGATCAGGCTGGTTAACCCGTCCAAGGATAAATCCCCGGAAAACGACGTGCTCGAAGTGAAGTGCGTCTGTGGAAAGATTCGACGGTATCCAGTTGGTAAGAATCGGTCTTACGAGCTGTTCAGTGAGCGTAAGGGGATATTATACAACCCTGGCGAAGGTCCAGAGAGTGATTAAAGAGATCTGGGGCATGGCAAAGACTAATAATCTGCAGTATCGCCAGTTGACTACTTCATATAGATTTGAGATACTTTCCTATATAGCAAACGAGCCACGCAGAGTAGCGCTCTCTAAAGCTCTCTAATACAAGGCACACGCGGCACCGAAGATGCCATTATCATGCAACAGAGTAGTCTCCTTTGAGCTCTTATCAAGAGTGTCTTGGCAGCGCTGCTTCCAAGCCTTGAGGGCCACCGGGTAAGCAATTCTTTCGTACTGGTCCAGAGAGGCATCCTCGTCGTCGATAACAAGTTCGGACATCATCACAACATTCTCACCACGGATCAGGTATACTTGAGGGCGCTCAGATTCGGCCCATTGCTTCTTATCCAAGAGGTATATTCTCTCGACGCCGTCGTGCAACACAAGGTTACCAAACTGGTCAAAAGTACGCAAGACACCCACCAAGGTACGTCCATCCCATAAGTTGACGATGACTTTGCGGTCGACTGAGCCGATGAGCGCAGCCGCCGTCGTGAACGGGTACGATTGCAAGTAGAGGTCTTCAACAGAAGTGTCCATTATGGAAGAAGATTTTCAAAGCGAGTATTTTTCACTTACATAGATGGGTATTTACAAGAACTCGCTCGCCTTACGTCTGTACTCGTTGCAGTCCCGAAGCCACTGTCTGTAGTCCTTCAACGAGCCGATCTTCTCTCCGTAGTAGTCCGGAACAGGGTTGTTAACGCTCTGTCTGGAAGCATCGGGCCGCATTTTGGCAATGTGTTTGAGGAAAAGCTTCTGTTTCACGCTGTAAGCCTTGGCAATTCCTCTGTGTGTCAACATGAAGAAGGGGTCACCCAACAGGGGTGCTCCAGCAACGTATCCCATCATACCCATACACATAATGGCTCCAATATAGACGGTAATTTCGTCCAATCCAAAGATCGTCGCAGTTGGATCGATGTTTCTTTGGGAAACGTAGACCCACGAGCCAGCCATAGCCAGAATTGCACCAGCGACAGAACCACCGACAGAACTACGACGTTGCAAACGTCTCAAAGTCAGGAATTGCTCCCAGGTGAGCTCTCTGGCCAGCTTAATCTCCTCTGGCGTCAAGCCTTTGGCAAGCAATCCAACGGGGGCCTCTGTAGGTGTAGCTGATGTAGAGTTGAACCTCACCTTGTTAAAAGCACGCTTGAAGGGGGCAGATCTGTTGGAAACACGCAATTCTTGTCTGAGCAGTGCTCCAAGAGGCCGTATACCGACTCCTCTAAGTAGAAATGACATGATGATGGGCAACGAGTAATGAAGAAAAAATTCCACCCAGCCTGTTATGTGGGGTGAGGTTTGAGTAAGCCCATGGGAGTGTCTATTGAAGGTATAATATATCGATATAACTGGCTGTGGCAGGGAAACAGAGCTGTCTATCTCTCAGGGGTAGGGTCCTCGCTCAATTCGATCCATTCAGGGAGTTTCTGCATTGGGAAGTCCTCGTAGATGATCAAGTAGGTGACTTGGAACAGTGGGAACTGGTCGATCACACCGTGAGAAGAGAGGAACTCGTACACCTCTTTGGTAGTGTGACGACCTTGACACGACTGGCCATTCAACAGAACCTTCTCTGCATCTTCGGCGCTGACGTGCTTCTCAGCCATGTACTTTCCGACACGGACGTTACGTCCACCGGCGCATGTAGTGATAAGGTCGGCGACACCGGCGGATTCCTCAGTGAAAGTACGATCCAAGCACTCTGGGAAGTAGATCTTGGCGAAATGGATCATCTCACGTAGACCAAGACGCATCACAGCGGCCTTGGCGTTATCACCCCAACCCATTCCTTCGACAAATCCGGCAGACATGGCAACGACGTTCTTTAGAGCACCAGCAAGCGACACTCCACCAACATCCTCAATCACATGCACGTGGAAGTAAGGTCTATGGAAGATGTGCTTGAGCACACGATGGTCGATATCTTTGCCCTTTCCACGGAAGTCGTCCTTGATCGTATAGGCAACGGTAGTCTCAGACCACTTGCAACGGGCGACTTCTGGAGCCAAATTGGCACCGGAGAGCGCACCACAGTTGATGCCAAGAGTCTCGCTGATCACGCTCGGCAGCAGTTGGCAGTGGGTCCTGTCAACATTGAGACCTTTCAAGCATGAGATGGCTCTCGCATTAGGGTTGATGTTACCCTTAAGTTGTTTCAAGATTCCGCTCAGGAACTGGTGGGGAATGTTGAAGATGATCAAGTCGGCATCGCGGCATGCGTCCACAACGCTTGGAACGGCCACAACGTTCACAGGCAAACGAATACCTGGCAAATACTTGACGTTTTCGTGACGTGTGTTGATGATCTCTGTGAGCTTTTCGCCTTTAATTTTCTCCTCGAACACCCACATCTTCACGGTTTGATCAAACTCTTGAGGACGCTCAGCGCAGTTCTCGGCCACAACCTTGGCGATTGTCGAACCCCAGTTACCTGAACCGACGACGGTTGCTCGGTAAGGTCTCTGAGGAATGTCTTCGGGCAAAACTGTCGAGCATGTTGCTGGGGGCGTCAGGGCCTTTTCGATACTTTGCAATCTGTCTTGGGCGGTCATTATGCGGATCTGTCTCTGTAATCGGTTCCAATAAGGTGCCATACAAAGTCTCAAGACTGTTGAGAAGGGAGGAAGGAAAAAAATATTCTGAAATTTGATAGCATCGGCACTTTGATTCATCATGGTTTACAGTGGTATCAACAAGCAGAAGCACAAGACGGCTCGCAGTGGGAAGAAGGCAGTGCTTGCTAAGAAGCGCAAGGCATTTGTTGAGCGGAATTTGAGATCAACAGAGCTCACATTAAAGGATTTTAAGGCCGGTAGTAAGTTGGATGTGTCTGGCCGTGGATCTGTCGTTTCCAGCAAGGTTCTGAGCAAGAAGAAGGCTCAGAAACTTGCCAGAGCCATCAGAATTGCCAAGGCTCGGTCAGGAAATGCCGAGGTGGAGATGGACCTCGGTGAGGAGAAGGAGGACCAGTCGAATCCGGTCCGTGCAGCCCTGTGGACTCTTTTGGAGCAAGACGAGGCTCCAAAGCCCGCCGTGGGCGAAGGTACTACATTGGGAGGCCCAGCACATTAGGCCTGGTTATAGAGGGATGATCTAATACTTAATATACCTTTAGTCGAGCAGTCCTTTGGATTCGAGGTTCTCACGCACGTGCGAACGCAACAGCTCGATCATCTGCGCAGGATCCTCTGCTTTGAACACAGAGGTGCCTGCCACAATAACATTAGCACCGGCTTCAGCGGCTGGTGCGATCGTAGTAGCACCGAGGCCGCCATCAACCTGGATATCTAAGTGCGGGAACTTTTCACGGAGAGCCTCCACTTTAGGCATCATGTCAACCATGAACTTCTGGCCTCCGAATCCAGGCTCGACTGTCATCACCAGAGCCATATCGAGAATCTCTGCTAGTGGGTACAACACTTCGACTGGAGTGCCCGGCTTGACAGCACAGGCGGCCTTCATTCCAGCAGCCTTGATCTGCTTGACGAGCTTCCATGGATCCGTAGTAGCCTCGTAATGGAAAGTATACTGGTCACCGCCGGCCTTGGCGATCGGCTCGACCCATTGTTCTGGGTTCGAAACCATCATGTGGCAGTCAAAGTAGTACTTTCCAGGCTTGGCGTCGTCTCTAGGCACTGCTTTGCGGAGGCATGCAATGATAGGAGGACCCATGGTAATATTAGGCACAAAATGACCATCCATCACGTCCAAGTGGATCCAGTCAGCGCGAGCATCAAATGCCTTCTTGCAGTCGTGTCCTAGTTGGGCAAAGTCGCCGGCAAGGATGGAGGGGGCAATGATAGGCTTAACCATTTGGATGAGATTTGAATAGAATGTGCTATGCAATTTTTCAGAGATCTCACTATTCAATATAGAGTAATGTTCAATGGGAATAAATAAGGGTAACGTGGCACTTGGCGGTCTTGACACGACTACTATTTGTCAGTGCCATTTACACCAAGCCAGTGCAATTTGTGACAGGCACTTGTCTGCAAATCGCAATAAATACTACTCATCGTCAAGTCCTTGCTCTTCCAAAGTTTGGAACTCCATCTTCTCAGTGGAGGCCGGGAAAGAGATTCCACGCTCCAGCAACCGGGAAAATGCAGAACTGAAGTCCTTCATGCACAAATCAGAGTCCTTGGCATACTCCTCACAGTACTTGCGGAACTTTTCGTCCGTCTTAAGAACCATATCAGTTGGGAGCATCATCAAAGAGTTGGTGGCATCGTCCTGGTACTGCTGAGGGCCGTCCCACTTACGGAAGTGCCAACTGCCATTCAAGAGCAGGTCGTAGAATGAGTTTGTGATCGTAGTTGGAGAGAAAGTCCAGTTGTCGTCGAAGCCAGAGCTGGTTGTGTGGCAGCGGCCGATACCGTGGCCGACTCCAATGAGACAGACCATCTCCTTGTCGGTGAATCCCAGTCTGTCGGTGAAAACCGACCGAACGTAGTCTCCCGTGGTCATATGGGCGTCAGGCAGCCGATGGTATGGAGGAATATCTTCCTCTGGCAGATCCAACCGGCCCGGTCTCCATGGAATCTTTGGACCATCCATCTCCTGGACGGCCACCACTCCACCGAGAGTGTTCAAGTCTCCAAACGACAGGTCTGGATACTTGGCATGGATCGATTCAAGGAACTTACTTGCACTAGGCAGTCCAGCATTCTCTGGGTCCTTCTGCTCTTTCTCAAACCGCATCGTTCCACCGTAAGAGCCACCTTTGGTATTGGTCTTATCGTGCTGGTCATACGAACCTGAGTTGTGCCAGGCAAACCGCACCAATAATGGACCGTAGGAGCCATCATCCCAATCGTCATGGTCAAGAATCTTCTTGGCTATCTCGTTGTACACACCCTGATAGTACGCCTTATCCTTGGCGGGTGCTGCCTCGCGCGTGTTCACTTCATAATCTGCTACAGCCGAGGCTCCAAAACCGAACCATGCCTTATTCAATGGATTGCCGTTGCCGTTGCCGTTGCCGTGTGGCGGGGAATTACGCCGCGACCGCTCCTCATAGTAGGCAGCGGTAGCCAGCGCGATCGATCCCAATGCCACACTGAACCGTGTCCTTGATTGTGACCGGAATGTTCTGCTGATGTTCTTTAAAGGAATTGAAAGAGACATTTGCGATAGGTAACGAGATTCTTTACTTTGCTATTTATACGCCAAGCTGAGTGTCTAGAATTACACTGTATTTTCCTCTTGAGGAATATTGCGGGACGCGCCCTATAATTTGGACAATTCTGTACCTGGTGATCTCATATCAAGACGGCAAGGTGATCGATACATATGGAGATGATACAGCGTGATACAACTGGCTACGAGTCAATTTAATACCTCTTTCTCGATGATCATCGGCCCTTGGAGATCTACTCCGTGAATCCTGGTGACCAATCACACCAAATAAATTTGTAAGCTGTGTCAGTCTAGAAGGATTTAAGTGCTAAGAGAATTAATCAGCGGGCTGAGTAGAAGCATGAAGTGTAGTAGTGCAGAGCCAGAAATGAGCAATTCGTCAGCGATGTACCAGGTGCAGCAGATACACCAAGTGCAGTCAGTAGAGTGCAGCCAGTATATGCACCAAGTTGTGGCCCATAGTCCCAGACATCCATTTAGTTAGTTAGTGAGCCCTCAAAGATTTCAACACCTGTCAAAAGCCTCTAGGATTCATTCTTTGCCAACCCCATTCCTTAATCACCCCACTCAAACAGAGTAAGAAAGCCAAACGCTCTGTTACTCTACTTGTCTACTCAGATGCGCACATCTGCTACTCGCGTAATCGTCGGTGCTCACTCATTAAAACTTTGGAGCTGATGACGATTCGCATCTCAGATAAACCCTATACATTAACGACTAGTCCTCCTCGACAATGTTGCCCTTCTCGGAGACGTAGATACCGTCCAAGAACTTTCTGATATCCTTGTTTCTAACACGGCAGATCTGTTGAACGTCAGCGCAGGTCTGGGAGACACTCTCGACAGAGTTTCCCTCGACAATGAGCTCRTCCTTCTGGGCCTTGGAGATCTCGGCCTTGACACCTTCTGGCACGAGGACCTTTCTAACACGCTTCTCTCCAAGGAAGTTTCTGATCTCGACGTAGGTGCTTCCGTCCTCCTCGATGATGTTGACGTTGATTGGGAAGTGCGCATAGACGAATCTCATCTTGTACTTGTAACCGACGGTGACACCGGTGATGAGGTTGTCAATGAGCGACTTGACCGTTCTGAGAGTGGCAACGTGCTTTCTGTCACCGTCGTGGACGGCAACGTGGACCAAAGTCTCGTCGACCTTGGTGAAGGCCACGTTGGTGTGCTTGAGGTCCTTGGTCAAGGTACCTCTTGGACCGGTGACCTTGACGAATCTCGACTTGATGTCGAGAGTGACTCCCTCTGGGATGTGAATGTCCTGAACTGATGAAACGTATCTCATAGTGGTGGTTGGAGAGGAAAATTTTTCAGTCTTTGAAAGTGAAAAATATGGAGTGGGTCGTGTGATGCCCAACCTGGACAGGTGAGAGCATTGCGCTAGCTGAACGGCGAGCCGATTGAAGGGCCACAAGAGACCTTGAACGCTCTGGATTCATCCAGTCTGGTTCATTCTATCCATCCAGGTAGGTCCATACAACCAATGGTCACAGCGTCTTGAGAGGTATTCTCGCTAGCTTAATTCTCCTCTCCTTAATCCTCCTCTACTTCCTAGTTGAAAAATCAGACTAGGAATTTTCACTCATCATGCTCGCTAGACTTAACAAGTACTTTGGGTCCAGAGCCGTCCACACGTCAGCCCCAACCTTGGGACTGTCACGGATGGAACAGAAGCTCGCGGTGGGCCAAAGGAGAAAGAAAAACCTGGCGCTGCAGGCAGCACTGCAGAAGAGTGGAGAGCAGGTGGATCCTGTGCTGGGTCGTCCAAACAACCCATTTATGCACCGCATTACGATGGAAACCGAGGAGCCAAACACTCTGATCGGAGGTTACAAGTACCATGAGGTTGAGAAGTTGTTGTATGGAGCCAAAGAGGCCAGAGAAGTCAAACTGGTGGCCAAAGTCGGCCAGGACCAAGAATTGCTCGATAAAGTTGCAGAGCAAGAGGCCGAAAAGAAGGAGATTGTGATGCGGATCCTCAGTATGCGCAATGCGGAGAACACAGAGAAGGAGAAGGTGATGACTGCCCTTGCCATGGAAGAGTTTTCCCGGTTCGAGGGTGACACTGGGTCCCCAGAAGTGCAAGCGGCAGTGATGACCGTTCACATTTACAACTACATGAGACACATCAAGGCCAATCCTCAGGACCATGTTCATATTCGGCGCGTTAGAATGCTCACACAGAAGCGCCAGCGGATCCTCAGGTACTTGAAAAGGGACGATCCTCAACGGTACTTCTGGTGCATCGAGAAGCTTGGACTTACCGATGCTACCGTCCACATGGAGTTCACCTTCGATCGCAAGTACGAGGACGAGTTCCAAGTGTGGCCCGGCCGCAAGATGGTCAAGATCACTAAGAGAGAGAATGAGGAGCGTCGTAGAGACCGTCGTATTGCCAAGAATGCTTTGCGTCGTGCTCTGACTCAGGGAGGACTGAAGTCTTTGGAAGAGGAAAAGACGGAGATTCGGTTAGAGAAGCAGGAGAAGCAGGATGCTAAGAAGGAGCACAAGCGCGAGCTGAGAGAGGAGGCAGAGGCAGAGGCGGAGGTTGAGGAGGAAAAACTCTAGTCATGTACATACATCATTGACATATGTTGTCGTAGCAGTTGTCGTAGTAGGCCGTTCATGGCCAGTCTAATCATTAAGTTTATACAGGTTGCGAGACCAGCTTCGCTGGATCTATTGCTTGCCAGTCAAGACTAGCTTTTGGTTGGCTTAACATCGCCAATTTCGTACTCACCGGTGCGAGCATTGTTCATCGTAATATACTTGTCACATTTTGGCACTTCCTCATCAACGTGTCCAATGATCAAGCAACACCCCTTGTCCCAGTTGTCAACGAGACACTTACCCTTGATGACGTCCTCATCCGTCATTGCAGACAACGATTCGTCCAAGATGAGGATCTCTGGGTCGTTGATTAGTGCTCTCAACAGCAACACCAGTTTCTGGTTGCTGACAGTCAAGTCACCGAACCGATCGTTCTCATGCGACCGAAGGTCCACGATGTCCAGATACTTTTCGATCTTGGTCTGTTGTTCTGGAGTCAATTTCTTGGGTGGAATGTACGAACCCACAACGTAACCAGTCGAGATCGTTTGGTTCACTGACAGATTCTTGGGGAAGATCGCATGCAACTCAGGCGACGTGAACCCAATGATCTTATTGGCATCAAAGTAGTTGGTGTTTCCTGCCTTGCGTGACGTGCCGTTAACGATGATCTTGCGTGACCAGGATTGAGGGTGGTCCAACGTCACCAACGACAACAGCGTAGTCTTTCCGGTACCGTTGCGACCGCGAATGTGCCATTTCTCGCCTTCTTTCACTGACCATTCTAAATCTTTCAACACTGGAACGCCCCGGTACTTGATGTTGACACCTTTCATCTCGATCATCGGCTTTCCCGAGTGTTTGCGGTGCTTTGGAGGTAGATACGCCTGGACTTTGCTATGAGTGCTCTTCTGCAATGCATTATGGTGCTCATAGAACAAATCCTGTAGGTGTTGCAACTCGGATTTCAAGTCTGCTCTCGTTCCCTGGTGCGTGATACCTGACTTGTCCACGATGACCACCTTTTCCACCCATTCAGGAACATTATCTTGAACTCTAAGGCCCATTGCAATAGTCGTTGGAGACGATTCGCTGCCAGCGATCTGGTTGAGCACCTGCGAGACAGTCTCAGTGGCCACAGGGTCGAGGCCCAGGAACGGGTCGTCGATCAGAAGCAGAGATGGGTCCCTATAGAGGACTTTTGCGATCCGGGCCCGACGGTACTGACCGTTACTCAGGCTCGTCAGAAACTTGTCTTCCAAACCGTCCAAGCTCAGACTTTTCAGCAGATAGTCCAGCTTGTCGGTGTTGAGTTTCAAGTTGGAGTTGTAGCTCTGGTTAGACACGAAGTCCCTCGTCTTGACGTCGATCTCCAAGTCTTTGAAGAACTCGTATCGGCTTGAGAGGTGTGTGAACCCTCCTGCAGACACAGATCCATTATTGGCAAACTTGACCAGTTCTGTGCGGAAGTTTGGGTCCTCCAGCGAGATCGGATACGTCCTCGCCTGCGGGCTGTTGGCAAGGTAAGAGCCTGACAGCATTCTGAGGAAGTCCGTCTTATGGGAGTCACCAACGACGGCCCATTTTTCCTTCTGGTTGATAGAAAAGTTGATAGGGTTGGTGAACAGTGGCCGTGGCTTCCGCTGATGCCCAAATTCCTTGGTGAACGTAGCGTTCTTGATGTTGACCACTTTCATTGGGGGGAAGAAATTCCCCGCTTGGGATTCTTAGTAAATGTGTCATAAAATGTTATATAACGTAGTAATCAAGGGTAGAGAGAGAGGTTATCGCACCAATTCTTATGATTTGGCAGCCTCAGTAGCTTCCGTTCTTGCTTCGGTAGCTTCTGCTTCGACCTCAGTGGCTTCCGTATCTTCGGTGGCCTCCGTAGCTTTGGCGGTTTCCATGCCTTTGGCGGCTCCATCCTTCTGTGCAAACCACACAAATTCGTTGCCAATAAACTCGACATCGGTAGTGGTCAATCCAACTGCATCACCCCACTCGGTCACCGTGTCAGGATTGTCAAATCTCATGGCTTCGGCCATAGAAACGGAAAACTTCTCGACGGAGTCTTTCATGCCAGGTGCGGCTGAAGAAATCACCACCCATCCTCCAGGTTTAAGCACTCTGGCTATCTCTGACAGGGTTGTTTCTGGCTTGGGGAAGAAGAAAAACGCATTCAGAGTGTACACTTTGTCGACTGAGGCGTCCTCGAGCGGCAGTTTGGTGACGTCCGCTTCGATTACTTCCAATCGGCCATCTTTCACAGCATCCGCATTCAGTGTCGAGGTCGAATAAACCATATCGGAACTGTAATCAATACCAACAGCATTGCATCCACTGGCTAAAGCCCGTGACATGAACACTCCACCTCCGCAACCAAGCTCGACGATTTTATCGGTTGAGGCTGGTGGCTTCTTCTCCAAGACGAGATCAAACCCTGGCTTATGTCCTATTGGGTAGCGGTACAATAACCGCCCAAGGAACCCGCTAGGTTTACGGGCAACCATATCAATGAATCCTTCCATAGACCACATCTTACTGGGAAGTTAAGACTAGATGATAAAATGCCAGCTTATAAGGGACGGCGGGAAATCATTCATATTGCCAATTCGGGATTTCTCCCGACGGAGCGGGTATAATTTATTGGGAGTGATGATTTAGCCTCGGGAGTACAGTCTGATGTCCGGTCTGACTCTGTAGTCTCAATGAACCCACGAACGATCCGTCACCAGTCTTCTATGAAACACTTCGAACGGCAGACGCAGACTTCTAGTTCTCGTATTCTTACGACTAGGTCAGGAGACTGCCATCCTTACACTAACCGACGCGGTAATATGCACTTGCTAGCAATCATTACCAGAGATTGCAGTTTAGAGTCCATTTGGGTTGAACTGATCAATGACTTGTTGATCTTAAATACTCCTAATGTACACTCCTTCTTACTAAGGAGTGCAGTGATCTAAATAAGGATTATCACACTAATTAGGATAATCTGATTAGAAGAAAGACCAACTAATATTTGATAGTTCGCGTTTTTTTTCTTCAACAGAACGATCACTTTAGACCTCTCCAGATATCTCATATCTTCGCAAGATTTCGCGTCTTCCACAGAACTATATCATTCGAGACCTCTCTAGACCTCTCATATCTTCACAAGATGAGCTTCGCTGCTTCTAAGATAGATTTGTCCCAGTTCTCCACACGGGTTCCGGACGCTCCGCCGGATACCAGAACGCCTGAGGAGAAAGCCGAAATGGAATTCGGTAAACTCACCTCTACCGAATGGTTGGCAACAGCTTCAAGCACGACTGGGTTTCGACAAGTGATACAAGAGGACCCTCCTTATCATGTGGTTATAATTACGTGGCTCAATTATGGCTTCATGATCTTGTTTGGGTACTTTCAAGATTTAATGGAGAAGCATTCGAAGAGCTTCCAAGCGATGCTTCCTTCTGATGGTTATGCGCCATGGTACACTGCCTTTGAGACATTCTACGCACGTCGGTTGAAAGGACGTATGGACGACTGTTTTGCGCGGCCTATTCACGGAGTTCCAGGCAGATACACTGCTGTGTTCAATCGCGTTTCACCAGATTGCAACGACAACTACTACTACGATGGAACGTCGACCGAGTGCATGAATACTTCATCGTACAACTACCTTGGATTCGCACAGTCTGTTGGAGTGTGCACGGATGCAGCCGTGGAAGCTATCGAGCAACGCGGAACGTCTGCTTGCGGTCCTACCGGTGTTGCCGGTGAATCGGACTTGCTGAGATCGACCGAGAAGTTCTTGGCCGAGTTTGTGGGCAAGGATGACTCGTTGATCTTCCCTATGGGCTACGGTACGAACGCGCACTTATTCACGTCGATTCTGAACTCAAAATGTCTTGTGATTTCAGACTCTCTGAATCATGCTTCGGCTCGGTTCGGTATTCGTCTGGCGGGTGCTGCGGTCAAAGTGTTCCCACACAATGACATGGAGGCACTGGAGCGTATCATCCGGGAGTCGATCTCGCAAGGTCAGGCCAAGACCCACCGGCCTTGGAAGAAGATTCTCGTCTGCACGGAAGGTCTTTACTCGATGGAAGGTGAATACTGCAATTTGCCCGAGATGGTGAGACTGCGCAACAAGTACCACATCTACTTGTTCGTGGATGAGGCTCACTCGATCGGTGCTCTTGGTGAGACCGGAAGAGGTATCTGTGAATACTACGGAATCGATCCTTCCAACATTGACATCATGATGGGTACTCTGACGAAATCGTTCGGTGCCGCCGGCGGTTACGTTGCTGCAGACCAGTGGATCATCGACCGGATGCGGATTGACATCAGTTCGAACTTCTACGGCGAGTCACCATCGCCAGGTGTTCTTGCGCAGATCCAGACGTCGATGAAGATCATCGATGGTAAGTTGAACGGCAACGAAGGTAAAGAGCGGTTGCAACGTATTGCGTTCAATTCGCGGTACTTCAGGCTGGGCCTGAAGCGTCTTGGTTTCATCGTCTACGGTAACGAGGACGCTCCAGTGATCCCAATGCTTCTGTATACACCTGCTAAGATGCCTGCTGCCAGTCGTATGTTCCTCAAGTACGGTGTGGCCATTGTCATTGTCGGATACCCTGCGACGCCGATCATTTCGTCTCGTATCCGGTTCTGTGTGTCGTCTGCTCTCACCAAGGAAGACATCGACAAGCTTCTGGCCATCTGTAACCTGGTTGGTGATAAGTTGTGTCTCAAGTTTGGCTCTGGAAGGGCTGGTGGTGAAAAGCATCCTGGCGATTGGAAGAAAGGCATTGCTCCACGGTGGTCTTTGGAGGAGGTTCTTGCGAAGACTCCAGAGGATTGCAAGCACGATACGTACTGATCAGATCAGAACGGCTGCAAGCACCGTACTAATAGCACTCTGTGCGCCACTACATACTCTAATCAGCAGTTATATTCTCAGTAGTTATATTCAGAATTGAGGTGGTGGTGGTGGATACTCACCAAGGTAACCAACCAATGACAGTAGGAAACCCAATCCAACAATCGCTCCAGAGTACAGGTAACCCTTCTTGAGCTCGAGCAACTTGGCCTTGGTCTCATCAGCGGTCAGCACTTTGGCAGGCACTTCAACGGGAACTTTCTCCTCGACAACTTTCTCTTTCGTCTGAGGCTTTCCCAAGTCTCCATACGAGGAGTTGTCCAGAGGAGACGACTCCTCTTCAGCAGGCTCAGCCACAGTCTTCTTGACAGTCTTATACTCAGTCAGTGGCTTGCCCTCGGACGAGTCCACGAGAGCCTGTTCGGTGTCGTACAAATTGTAGTAGTTGTATAGCAGGCCGATAGGGACAATCAGAGCGGAATAGATCAAATAAGGATGCTTCAATTCTGGAGGAGCACACTTGAACGACTCGTAGAAGAGGAACGAAGCCAAAGAGCCGGCTCCCCAGAACAATCCTCTTGCCCTCACGATCAAACTGGTGATTTGCTTCTTGGACTCGTCAGACGTGACATCGCCCTTGAGGATCTTAGGAATGACAACCTCTGCAGAGTAGATGTAGTTGGCGGTCGGAATGCCCAGAGAGCCGATCCCCACAAGTTTGCTGATAGTGAGACAAGTGCCCATGGTAGAAGAATAGTAGTGGTTTTAAGAAATCGAACGAATTTAAGTCTCCGACAAGTTCCCATAATCCGCGATGGTTGTTCCTTCATTTAACCTGGGAAACGACCTTATTCCTGCAGTTGGTAAGTATTACTCCCTCAATAAGGCCCTCATTAACACCAGCTTTCGGTACTGGTACCCAGCATAGGATCAAGAAACAGACCGATCCAAACCTCGATGCCACAACGATCGACGAGGATCTGGTTAACATTGTAACGAACGCATTGAACGCTGGATTCACCCATATCGACACTGCCGAGTGCTACCTGACTCGTGTGGAAATCGGAGAAGTGTTGAAAAGAACTGGCGCCGACCGGAGCAAACTGTGGATCACCGATAAGTGGGACACTGGTTGGAAACTTCCTGACCGATTGGTCGCTTCGCACAGCCCTAAAGGTCCGTATTCGTCGCTCAAGAAGGGCCTTGCACTGACTGGATTAGATCAGGTGGACCTGTTTTTGATCCATGCGCCATTCTTCGGTAAAGGTCTCCACGATATCGATTTGAAGGAAGCGTGGCGTCAGATGGAACAGATCAAGGAGGAAGGATTGGCACGGCACATTGGCGTGTCGAACTTTGGCCTGGACAAGCTAAAGGAGGTTTTGGGGTTGGCTCAGAAGTATAAGGCGGAGGTGAATCAGATAGAGTGGCACATGTACGCGCAGTGTCCGGAGCTGCTGGAGTTTTGCAAGGAAAACGGAGTCCTGGTCGAAGGATTTGCGCCATTGAGACCGTTGAACACGGCGGCAGTTGGCACCGGCAGACCTTTGGAGCCTGTGATAGAAGAGCTATGCAAAAAGTACAACGTTGAGCCGAACCAGTTGCTGTTGAGAGCTTCGTATCAAAGCGGAGTGCTCCCAATTACAACGTCGGCCAACTTTGAGAGAATGAAGGGCACTTTCAAGATGTTTGAATTCGAATTGACCCCAGAAGACCTTGCCAAGTTGAAAGCGGCCGGTGAAAAGTACTCGTACAGGTTTATACTACCGGAACAGTTTCAATAAACTCTATATATCATATTCATCGGAATCCTCATTCCACCATGTGTAGACCTCTTTGAGATCTGACAGCTGCTCTCTGAGTTCCTCGCGCTCGTCTCCTTTAGAGAACCGCACAACAAACTTCAGCATCTCGTCGATAGTATCCTTAGACTGGTCTGTGATATCGAACTTGCACCAATTGAACGGGTCGTGCTGCTTAAACTCTTCAGGGAACGAGTCTAGTTTCTGATCAAACGGCACTGTCGTGTGGAATGCGTGTAAATTGCGAGCATCCGTGCCAGTCTGTGCCAGGTTTTGGAAGTCGCATAGTTTGGTATCGGGTTCGTCTCTGCTGATGACAGAACGAGCAAACGTGTGACGTATATGGCCCCGCGGAGATAGCATTATACCATTGACATTGATCTCACTGACCATCTTTCGTCCACTCGTTCCAGCCAACACTCCTATGAACTGGTTCAACCCCACTCTAGATTTCTCCATCGTCAAGGAGCTGACAAAGTCAAGCGGGAGCATCTGATAACTGCTTGCCAGCCAGTTGGATTGGTCGGGAATCTCAAGAGGCAGGTAGAGCAAGCACTGTTCTAGCAACGAAGTGGTTGTCCTGATGCGCTCCATGGTCTGGCGTCGTTGCAACTTTTGGGAGCAGCAAAGAGCCCAGACGAGCACCGGCGATTTGGGCAGGTAATCGTCCCGAATTAAGGCCAGTGCCTGTGCACTGAACCCACCCCATGCAGTATCCTGCTCAGTGATGACGTTCAGTCCGTTGATTGTGTCACAGTCCTCGAGAATCTTTCGGAAGTTGTCAAACATGGCATTGTCAAATTCGTTTGCTCCCAATTGGCAGCCTTCGAAGTAGATTTCAGGATGCATCTTTAAATGGCCTCTTTGGGCTTCGAAATCGTAGTCCCAACCTTGTAAGCTGTTCAAGCTCTCTGGACGATAGATAACACGGCTGAAATCCGACCAGTACTTGACGGAATCAGGTCCATTGGTGCTGCCACCAGCATCGAGCTGTTTCTGATAGTCGGATTTGGGCACTTTTTCACCTGTCACTATGATATTGTCAAACTGCTTCTTGAGTGAATCAATATCAGTATGTTCAAAGTACTCGTACTTGCCCAAGGACCCAAATCCGTTCGAGTAGTCCCATAGTAAGGCCCGTGGATAGTAGTTTGCAGTCCTCCCATCTGGCGAGAGCCTGCTCATGAGATGGATGGAATTGTTGACTTCCGCATACAATCGACTCTCCTGTACATTGTAGAAATGGGTAGCAACATTGTTGGCCCTCTGCGAAAACGATAATGTGATAACCTCGTGCATCACAGAGCCATCGGTGTAGATAAAAAATTCCGAGTGAAAAATTATAGAAAATTTTCCTGCAGGATTGCAAGAGCTTTAGCTTGATGGGTAACTCATTAGAGGTAAGTTTAGGAGGTGAACGGCGCTACAAGTGCGATACTAACAATCTATAGGAACGTTTGAAAGCGCACTCGAACGCATTTGACGGGCTACTGTCCCTGATTCCTGCTGAGTACTACTACGATGATAAATCGTCTAATCAGTGGAAGCAGAAGAATCACAGTAAAGAGGAGCATAAAGAGCAACAGAGACAGAATAAAAGACGCAGATTGAACCCTGACGAAGGTGTTGAGACTGTGAAGGATGTTATGGACAAGAAGGAGAAGAAGGGCAAGCCTGCTTTGGTGCCTGGTCCGAAGCAAGCGGTGAAACCTACCAAATCTGCCGATGAGGAGCCTATAATAAGCGATGCATTGGTGTTTGATGACGATGGAAATAACGGTGTGTCTGAGGAGGAGTCTGAGGAGGAGTCTGAGGAGGAGTCTGAGCCTGAGGCTGTCAAATCTGGCACTTCCAAACCCCCGAAAGCCGATTCTGTCAAAGCACCAAAAGCCGACGCTGTCAAACCCGCCAAGAAGGACCCTGTCAAACAGAAAGAACGCGCAAAGCACCTGGCAGACCTCCGTTCAAAGCTCTCTGCTAGAATCAGCAAGATGCGTGCTACTCGAAAAGCTGTTGGAACGAACCTCCCCGGTGCTGCCACTTCACGGCAACAGATTCTAGAAGAGAGACGTCGCAAAGCTGAGTTAAAACAGCAACGCCGCAAGAAATCTGAAGAGGAAGCTGAGAAGAGCGACAGCGATAGTGACAGCGACGATGACGACGAAGAGGCGGCCGAAGAAGGCGAGAAGTCGTCCATGTTCTACGGAAACATTCAGTTCGGTAAGGAAAGGGTGACGTCGGACCTAAGTGCTATTCGCACGAGCCTTGGAAAGAAGAAAGGACCTGGAAATAAAGACGCCAAGGCACATCTACGTATACTGGAGAAGGAGAAGGAGAAGTTGCAAAGCATGGACGCTGAGCAGCGCAAGAAGGCCGAGCAGAAGAAGCAGTGGGGCCGCGCACTTGCCAGCGTCGAAGGTGTCAAGTTGAGAGACAACGAGAGACTACTTAAGAAGTCGTTGAAACGCAAGGAGTCGCAGAAGCGCAAGAGTGGAAAGGAATGGGCTCAAAGGAAGCGGGACGTGATTGAAAGCAAGCGTGCTCGCCAAGACCGGCGCGATGAGAATCTTCGGATTCGTCACGAGAATAAGGGCAAAGGCAAGAACAGCAAGGTCAAGCAGCTACCGTCGCATAGGAAGCTGGCTGGAGGAAGTTCTCGCCGGCCGTTACTCGGGGGTCGTGCTGGATTCGAGGGCAGTATGAAGACGGGCAAGCGTGGAAGGAAGCGTGAGGAGTAATTTGCTAATGTAATAGTCATACAGTACCCACTTGTAGGGCAGCTCTCTGCAAGAGGCCCGCAGCAGGGGTGTAGTGTTTTCCCGCTTGCAGGGAGCCCCCTCTGCAGGAGGACCACTTAGTATTCCCTTTTAGGAATTAAATACACATGCTTTTTTTGATTTCGTGTTCTGTCGTTGTTACATTACAAGCCCAGGGCGCTAGCTAAACAAATCAACTATGTGTGGAATCTTCGGCTACGCAAACTATAACGTGAACCGAAGCAGAGGCCAGATCGTGGAGACTCTATTGGAAGGTCTGACGAAGTTGGAGTATAGAGGATACGATTCGGCCGGTATTGGTATCGATGGGTCAGAGGACTACGACGAGACGTCCCCAGTTAAGGAGACTGTTCTGTACAGACAGGTGGGCAAAGTGACGGAGCTGAGAAAGGAGATTGCGTCGCAGAAACCCGACCTTACCGAAGAGTTTGCCTCGCATGTTGGTATTGCTCATACCAGATGGGCTACACACGGAGGTGTTACTCAGAACAACTGTCACCCACAGCCGTCCGATGACAAGAACCAGTTCATTGTCGTGCACAATGGTATCATCACGAACTATCGGGAGCTGAAGTCGCTGCTGACGAGCGAGGGCTACCGGTTCAACAGTGACACCGATACCGAGGTGATTGCCAAGCTGTTCAAGTACTACTACGAGAAGGACCCAGACATGGAGTTCTACCAGCTGACCAAGGAAGTCCTGTACCAATTGCAAGGCTCGTACGGTCTGCTTGTCAAGTCTGTCCACTACCCGAACGAGATGATTGCCACTCGTAAAGGTTCGCCTCTTTTAATCGGTGTCAAGACCGAGCAAAGGCTGAAAGTGGACTTCGTTGACATCGAGTTTATCAACGATGACGATGCCACGGTGGTTGAATCGGCCCCTGCACGGAATAACCTCCGTCAGTCCGAGTCTAGAGCCATCTTACCCGACTATAACAAACCGATCGAGTTCTTCGTGTCCTCGGACGCTTCGTCGGTTGTCGAGCACACCAAGAAGGTTCTCTTCTTGGAAGACGACGATATTGCGCATATCGACCACGGAGAGTTGCATATCCATCGTGCTCGTCAGAGCGCAAGCACTTCCACTACGCGTCCAGTGCACACGTTGGAAATGCAACTGGCAGAGATTATGAAGGGCGGCTACGACCACTTTATGCTTAAGGAGATCTTCGAGCAACCTGACTCAACTTACAACACGATGCGTGGCCGTGTCGACTTCAAGAACAAGACTGTCACCCTTGGAGGTGTCAGTGAATATCTCAGAAGTATCCGTCGGTCGGGCCGTTTCATTATGGTGGCTTGCGGTACCTCGTATCACTCGTGCCTGGCTGTGCGGCCACTGTTTGAAGAACTTACTGGAGTGCCTGTGACGGTGGATGTGGCATCTGACTTCCTTGACAGACAACCACCGATCTTCCGTGACGATACATGCATATTCGTGTCACAATCTGGAGAGACCGCCGACTCTATGCAATGCCTGCGCTATTGCAAGGCTGCCGGAGCTTTGACCGTTGGTATCGTTAATACTGTCGGTTCAAGTATGTCTCGTTCCACAGATTGCGGTGTCCACATCAATGCTGGTCCCGAGATCGGTGTCGCCTCTACAAAGGCATACACTTCTCAATTCATCTCTCTGGTTATGTTGGCATTGCAAATCTCAAGCAATGTCATCGATAATGGTCCACGGATCGCTGAGATCATTGGCGGTCTGTCCACAATCCCACAATTGATCCAACGCGTGTTGAAGAATGCCGATAAGGTGAAGCAGACGTGTGTGAAGAGTCTGGCTGGCGCAACATCAATTCTCGTTTTGGGACGTGGATTCCAGTACGCCTCTGCTTTAGAAGGAGCACTCAAAGTGAAAGAGATCTCCTACATCCATGCAGAGGGTATCCAGGCAGGAGAGTTGAAGCACGGAACGTTGGCTCTCGTCGATGATAAGATGCCGATCATCATGTTTGCTACGAAGGATTCTCTGTCTGCCAAGACCAATTCGGCCATCCAGCAGGTGACTGCCCGTGACGGACGGCCAATCATCATCTGCTCTGAAGGTGACACATTGATCGACCGCACCAAGTGTGCTGCCATGATCGAGGTGCCAACCACCGTCGACTGCTTGCAAGGACTTGTCAACATTATCCCTCTACAATTGATGGGCTACTACTTGTCTGTCGCTGCAGGTAACAATCCAGACCGTCCGCGTAACCTCGCCAAGAGTGTTACCGTCGAGTAATTAAATACCCTATACCTTTGCTGTAACTTTTTTCATGCAAAAGCTTCCCCGGCTGCTGTCACCACGAATTACTAAACGACTCATGAGTAACTTTCCTGATAATTCAGTGCACGAGGCACTGCCTACTCTACTCACACCACTCCATTATAAGGTCCACCTGTTTGACATCGATGTCAAGAAGAACACCTTTTCTGGTCTCGTCAACTTGAGACTGGCAGTCAATGCACCAACCAGTTCCATCACTCTCAACCAGAAGAAACTCCGGTTCCAGTCCGCCAAAGTCGTTGCCAGTATCACCAAGACCCAGACTGAGATCCCGGTCACTGCGATTTCCACCGATGATAAGAAAGAGACTGTGGATCTGGCCCTCGAAGGCAAACCGCTCGAATCTGGCCATCTGGATGTCGAGATCCGGTACACTGGAGAGCTGCGTACCGACATGGCAGGCTTCTATACTTCGCACTATGAAACCACTGAGGGAGCCACTGAGTATGTGCTGGTGACGCAATTCGAGGCTGCCGAGGCCCGGTCTGCGTTCCCTTGCTTTGATGAGCCTAACAGGAAGGCCACGTTTGATTTCAGCGCCGTTGTCGATAAGGACGTTGACGTACTGTCTAATATGCCTCTACTGTCTTCGAAGACACTGGACAGTGGTAAGAAGGGTCCTGGTTTCGACAAGCCATTGAAATGCGTTCAATTTGAAACCACTCCTAAGATGTCCACGTACCTGGTTGCCTGGGCAATTGGCAAGTTTGAATACATCGAGACCCAGACGGAAAAGAGTTACCGCGGTAAGCCTCTAACTATCCGTGTGTACACTCAGCCTGGACAGTCCAAGACGGGAGAATTGGCCCTGGATGTTGCCAAGAAAGACGTTGATTTCTTATCGAAGATCTTTGATGTCGACTATCCGCTGCCTAAGCTCGACCTTGTGGCCGTGCCATTCTTCGGTGCTCATGCAATGGAGAACTGGGGTATGGTGACCTTCCGTGCAACTGCACTCCTGTACGATGCTGACAAGTCTGACAAGGCATACCAACAGAGCGTTGCCTACGTTGTTTCTCACGAGATCGCCCACTCATGGTTCGGAAACTATGTCACCATGAACTGGTGGTCTGACCTGTGGTTGAATGAGTCATTTGCCACGTTCGTCGGTGAACTGTGCGTTGATAATATGCACGAAGATTGGGAAACGTTCCCAGATTTTGTCACAACTGGTCTCGAGGTGGCCCTCGACTTGGACTCTCTGCACAACTCTCATCCTATTGAAGTTGGTGTTAACACGGCTGCAGAGATTGACGAGATTTTCGACCATATCTCGTACTTGAAAGGTGGTTCGATCATCCGCATGGTCGCTTCAACGGTTGGTGTCGACACTTTCTTGAAAGGTGTCTCGGTCTATCTCAAGAAGTACGCCTTTGGCAATGCCAAGTCGGACGATCTCTGGGATGCTGTGTCCGCAGTTAGTGGACGTGATATTACCACACTGGTCGCCCCTTGGATCAGAGCCATTGGATTCCCATACGTCTCTGTCAAACAAGTTGGTGACGAATTGCTTCTAGAACAGAAACGGTTCTTTGCCGCCGGTGCTGCCCGTGCCAGCGAGGACCAGATCGTTTGGTGGATTCCAAACATCCCGGCCTTGGAGAACTCTAAAACGGGTAAGATCCCTGCTGCTGGATTCACAAAGCTCAATAAGGACACTACCGGCTTCTACCGTGTCGTGTACGATGAGAAATCGCTCGCCACTGTCTTGTCGCACCTCGATGAGTTCTCTATCGAGGACAGAATCGGACTTGTTGGTGACATTGCCGCCGCCGCTCAGGCCGGTTTGCTCAAGACATCGAAATTCTTGGAGTTGTTGAGTCTTCTCAAGACAGAAGATGACGTTAATGTGTGGATGGAGGTGATTAAGCGACTGGGCACTCTCAAGCAAGTGTTCTTCTCGGAACCAAAGATCTCAGAGCAACTCAATGCCTTTGCTAGAGACCTCTACAAAACCCAGTTTGAAAAGCTGTACTCGCTGCCTTTGGGTTCGTTAACGCTTCCTCAGACCAAACTGCTTTCGTTGCTGTTTGCAGAGGTGGGTCTTGCTGGACTCCCTGAAGCTATCACCAACGCCTCCAACTTGTACGCCACTGAGATCAACCCATCATTCAAACTGCCTGTTTACCGGACACTGCTGTCCAACGAGAAGACATGCACCAAGTCAGTGTACGATGCCGTTCTCAAGGATGTTGTGACTCCGTCATCCATTGACTCCACAGAGATTGCACTCCAAGCACTCGGATCCATTGCAAACACCAAGCAGTTCCTCCAGCCAGTGCTCGACCTCTACTTCTCGAAGGACCTTTTGGAGATGAACTATATCTTCCTGACAACTTCGCTTGTGCAGAACTCTCGTACCAAGGTGGCCTTCTGGAACTTCTTCAAGGAAAAGTATAGTCTTTTCAAGTCGGACGTGGCCATGTGGACGCTGGACCGTGTTCTCAAGACTTTCTTGCCAGATCTCGTCTCGAAGGAGCTGTACTCTGATGTCACAGAGTTCTTTGCCGATAAAGATACCACCGGTTACACGAAGGGCCTTGCACAGAGCTTGGATGCTATCAAGAACAGACTTTCGTGGCTCGACTTTGCCAAGGATGACGTTGCAAAGTGGTTGTCTGAGAAGGAATATTAACATACGTAATATGATAATGATTTAGGCAGCTCGCTGTGAAATTTCACTAGTAGGGTATGTAACGGCAGGATCGATCGGGTCCGGGTCACATGGATTCGTATCGGCGCTCGACGGCGGCATAATGATGCAATCAGACATGAAGGGATACTGAGGGATCAACCAGTCTTCCATTCTTTGGCATAGGCCGTTAGATGCCTCAGCTTTGTCCATCTCAGTTGTTGCATATCTCTCTAAGTTCATATCACCAACGAGAGCCCCAACCACCCTCTTGGACAGCTTATTTTCCTTAATCCAAGTAGCCAAGTCCATATATTCAAAGGGAGAAATCCTGGAGAAATAAATCCCTTGAAATATTTCCTCCAAACACCAGCATCTCTGGTCACGTGCATTAACGCAAATCCATCTCACTCATTTGGTACATTGTGGCCTATTGCCATCTGCAGCGCAATTATCTGAATTTGACCCCCTCAAATACATCCCGATAGATCATTACATCTACTACCTTCCAGCAGAGAATGTTCGTCTATAGAAAGAACCTGCTGGCGGCCTCCAAACCGCTCGTCAGGCATCTCAGTCGCAGTGCCACAGTCCTGAGTCCTCGGCCCACGGGCACGGCATCTGCCGCTGCCAACGATAGCGAGTACAGGCAGCCTGTTACGGGCAAAACCAACCCACAGATGTCATTCCCGTGCTTGGAGAAGCTCGAGAAACGGTCCAAGAGGCTCACAGAGGAAGGCCCAGAACCAGTATACTCCAAGATCAGCGAGAAGAACGTTGAAATCTTTCACTCTGGAGAACCGATCTTTCTCGACTACGGAGGGTTCCTACCGGAGTTTGACATCGCCTACGAGACCTGGGGACGTCTCAATGCCGAACATACCAATGCTATTCTGATCCACACGGGATTGTCGGCTTCTTCGCACGCACATTCTACCAAGAAGAACCCAAGCAAAGGCTGGTGGGAAGGTTTCATTGGACCGGGCAAGTATCTGGACACAAACAAGTACTTTGTGATCTGTACGAACGTCGTGGGAGGTTGCTTTGGTTCCACAGGACCTTCATCGATCGATCCGTCTACTAAAAAACACTACGCTACCAGATTCCCCGTGCTATCTGTCAATGACATGGTCAGAGCTCAACATAGACTGATCCATGATCATTTCGGCATTGCCAAGCTGTTTGTGTCGATGGGTGCCTCTATGGGAGGCATGCAATCGCTTGCATACGCACACGAGTTCACAGATGAGGTGGAGAAGATCATCAGTATTAGTGGATGTGCGAGATCTCATCCATATTCGATTGCCATGAGATTCTGCCAGAGACAGGTGCTGATGACCGACCCTAACTGGAATAAGGGCTACTATTACGACCGTATCCCACCCCACACCGGTATGAAACTTTCTAGAGAGATTGCCACGGTCACGTACCGTTCCGGCCCAGAATGGGAGCAACGGTTTGGCGTGGAAAGAGCTGATCCTGACAGACAACCGGCACTATGCCCGGATTTCAAGATCGAAACGTATCTTGACCACGCTGGAGAGAAATGGTGCCTGGACTTTGACCCAAACTCCTTCCTATATGTTTCTAAAGCTATGGACCTGTTCGATCTCGGCAAGAGAGGCCGTGATAAGGCGCTGCGTAGCAGAACGCAGAGCGAACAGAAGTTCATGGGTGAGCATTTGGCCGCCAACGAGCTCGAATATAAGCCGTTGGGCCAGTGCAGCTTTGACAAGCCTGTCAAAAACAATACGCGGACCCGCTGGTTCACCCCAGAACAGTCTCAAGAGGACCTCTTACAAGGTGTCTCGAAGCTCGCCCAGAAGGACGTGCTCGTGATTGGCGTCGAATCCGACATTCTGTTCCCGGTGTGGCAACAGAGAGAGATCACCAACCTGCTCAAGCAGGCCAACGCACAGCAAGGTGGAGATGGCCACAACTTGCACCACGTGGAGCTCAGTAAAGAGGACAGCTACTACGGTCACGATACTTTCCTACTGGCTCTCGACCACATTGGGAAACCGGTTGCCAAGTTCCTCTCGTCATAGATCGCTAATATATGTTAAACATTTAGTTTTCTCTAGCGTAGAATAGAATGTATGCGTTGCCGTTGATCACTTTGCTCGTCTTGCAATGCTTGTAAACGACTTGGTCCTCAAACAGGCACCAGCCGTGACGGCCTTTGCGCACATATGCAGTGTAGTGGCCCGACTTTAACGTACCAAAGTGGTTGATCACTCCAAACAGGTTGTACTTGAATGGTGCCACCTGCCCGCGAGTAGGCAGCTTGGCCAATTCCGCCCGTTGGAACTCCGTCTCCACTTTCGGCCAGTACTTATCCAACTGGATATGCTCCTGGTACGCCACATTGTTGTTAATCTTGCTCAGGTAGTTGCCCATACTGAATCTTTTCAGGTGAATCACGAGCACTTGTGGTAGCCGTGAGATCTTGAGCTGTTTAGAAGCCACTTGCTTGTTCTTGCAGTGTGGACAGAACCACATGTCATCACCGTCCAGGATTTCAGGTTTCACAAACTCGTCCAGGCAATCCTCCAAAGTGATCGATTTCTTATGCTTTGGAATTGGAACACTCAATGCACTGAATGAGCTGTAATTAGTCGACGTTGTACCACAGCGCAGACATTTGAGCTGTGACATCATCTGGCCTTCGAAGATATCGACGATGATCGAGAAGTTCGTCTTCAAGTATCGTTCCCACTCGATTGTCGATGCAATCCGTACGGGCAGAGCTTCCCTCTGCTCCTCCTCCTCCTTCGTGAGCTCCGGCAGCGGTGGGTGGTTGCCGTTTTCATTGAGATCCTCATGCAACGAATCCAACATATAAGTGAGGAATTCAGAACAGTCCTGTTGCTCACAGTTATTGAACGTTGAATTGAGTGATGCTATCACACGCCTGAAGTGAGCCGTGTTGATGTAAGTTGGCCTGGACTCGTTCGTGTGCTTATACATCTCATTGCACAGAGATGCAAACTCGTTGGCCAGAATACCCTTTGAACCCAGTCTGGAGTTCACATTTATATGGGCCTTGTAATTGCCCGTGAGAAAGAACTCCACCAGCCCCAACGCACCCATTAGACCTTGCACACCAGAGTTCATGTAACAGGAGTTGCCAAGGTTTGTCAACCCCGTCATTATCATTGGTGCTTGCAACTGCTTTTGAGGCGGTAGCGGCGGCCGTTGTGGCATATTTGGGGCCTGTAGCTGATGGAACGATTGTTGTCGTGGTAACGTAGCAGGAGGTGCATAAGAATTACTCTTAGAGCGAGCCATTGGAGTCTGGGACGGTGTGGGAGAGGCGTATCTTGGAGTGGCAAAGTACTCGCTGACGTTTCTAATGAGTTTGAGTTCGTCGTACGCTCCAGGTATAGGGATTGGTTGCACCTGCGGTTGCGACCCGTGTCTAGATCTGGCCTTCGTTGGTGATTTGATCTGTCCATTAACGTTTTCCCACTGTGCATAGCCACCGTCTAGAAACACCGGTGGCCGTTTCAATCTGCGAGAGTCTGGCTTGTTTTGCAAGATGTTCATAAGCAGGCCGAGGTCCGGTTGGACGTTGTTCTTCGAGGACGATCTATCAATGCAAACAACCAATTCAAACGAGTCTCTGCTGTGGAACAGTTGTCTCTCTTGCACAGAGTTTGTCACCATCGAAAAGTCCTCGATGTCTCGACAGGTATAGTTGATACGCACACTGACAGGTTCGATCTGAACGATGGAATCTGTGCGACGAATATGGTCAAGATCAAACTCGCGCTTCCTGCGAAAGTCTATAAGCAGCACACACGATGATCTGTCTAAAAGGTATGTGAGTTCGTTGACCGAAACGACGGCTCGACTGCTCAAAGCATCGAACTCCGTAGATGGCACTGACGGTGGTGATGGCAGCGCCGACCTGGTAGGAGACGGGCTCGAACTAGGGCTGGACTCTGTATTCTTCAAGTTCTGAAACCTCATGAGCAAGGAATCGCCGCTGCTCGTTCGTAGTTGAATGTATCGTCTAATCTCATCGTAAACATCCCTTTTGCGAACGAGGTAATCGACCAAATCGTTGTAAAACTGCCACAGATCCGGGTTCCTGTTGAGGGTGTTAAAGTCAGGCAGAGCTGGAATGACCTGGCTCACCAACTTCGATGCAGAAGTGTAACAGATGAATGCTTGTTCGCATTTGGCAGGGTCCTTGGAGGAGCAGTTGGATTTGAATACCTCGATACATTCCAAGGCCTTCATGAGCAGGGCTTTCGTAGAATAAGCTCCAGCCACCAAGAAGGGCTCTACCAGCTCATCGGCGAGCTTCGTGAGCTCTAGCAAAGATCGTAACTCTTTGCGTTCGTCTGCGACGGCCATGAACGCCTACTAAGGTGGTTGGATATTTTCGTTAGGGAATTATTTAGCATTAAGCTGGGGATTTGGTGGAAGTAGACTTGAGAGCTGGCTTGAGTTCCGACTCCTTAACTGGCTCGGCCGACTCTGTTGGCTTTGCTGGTTTAGTTTCTGGCTTGGTATCAAGCTCGGTTTCAGGTTCTGCCTTAGTCACCGCCCCAGTCTCTGCCTTAGTCTCTGCCTTAGTCTCAGGCTGTGCCTCTTCCTCTCCCTCTCCCTCGGACTCACTATCATCCCAGTCAAAGTCCTCGTCTTCAACATCAGTGGCCTTCTTCAAAAGCTCCTTGCGCTTCTGCTCTTCGGCAACAATGGAATCCTTCGTGTCAAAGTAGTACTTCCAAAAGAAGTCATCGTCAACCTCCGATGGAACAATCTCCTCGTGTATCTTATAAATCTCGCCCTTTGCTGCCAAAAGCGACTCCTTCTCTTTGGTCTCAGCCTCTGTCAACTCGTACTCGTCATATGCCTTGGGATCCTTGGTGTGTTTCTCCAAGTATGGCTTCTTATTCGATTGTAACTCTCTCATCTGGGCTTCAACGCGAGTGCCTGCAATACCATGAGGCAGATTGAACAAGACCTCCGAGTCTTGCTCGGTAGTGGCGGCGTCTGCGTCGCTCACGAGCTCAAGGTCGATACCTGTCTTAGACTTGAGGAAAGAGCTGAACTTGGAAGCATAGCCAAGAGTGACATTCTCCACTTTTTCCAAGTGGCTATCGAGGTCGTCCAGGTACTTGTCCGTGTTCTTAGACACTTTCTGGACCTCGTCGTCCAGCTTCAATTCCTGTAACTTCTGCTTGGTCTTGTTCAGGTCCGTTTCCAGCTTCTTCTGCAATTCGGGCAGTTGCTTCTGGATATTTCCCAAAATACTGCCGAACCCCCACGCAGAAGCAGTGGACTGTTGAGTACCAGCAGTAGTTTCAGCTATCGGCGTAGCAGTGTCGTTAGTTTCGTCCGTCATTGACAAACAACTCAAGATGTTATTTTCTCCAAAATATGATTGATGATGCCAGCCTTAAAAAAAGACCCTAACCATGTCGTCTCCTACTCTTCTTGCTCCCCCGATAAAGTTCAGCAAGATCGAACCGACACTGTTCCGAGGCGCGTACCCGCGAACCATCAACTATAGATACCTGAAGACGTTGAAACTAAGGACCATGATAGCTCTGGTACCGTACGAAATCAGCGAGGAGTCCGACCCTGGCTTGATCGCCTTCTGTAACGAGCAGAAGATCGAATTGATCCATGTTGAGACTGATAAAGACGCTAAAAACAAGGGAAAGAAGAGAAGCATTCCTGTGGATCAGGCGCAGGTGTTGAAAGTGCTAGAATTGGTGCTCGATAAGAGAAACAGTCCCGTTTACCTGTTCTGCAACAACGGGGGCCAGGCCACCTCGTTGGTGGTAGCGTGCCTTCGGAAGCTGCAATTCTGGAGCTCCATCTCCATCTATAACGAGTTCACATACTTCAGCTCCACTATAAACCACAACGACCGAACGTTTATCGAGAACTTCCGAGCTCAATTGAAACTGCCAAGTGCCAACCACCGAGTCGGTTGGATCTGGAACGGGATCAGTACGAACGTGATCGAAACACACCCGAACTTACAGTACGCATCGTTCGATAACGACACTCAGGAGAGTCTTACTACGCCAAAATAATACGCATTAACTATTTCTTATCGTGGTTGAGGTCGTTCTCTTCCACACATAACACCGAGATCCAGGACGCAATTGCAGTAGCTATCAGGAACAGGAACACATAGTGGCACGCACTATCGTAGGAGTCGATGATGCTCTCTTTAAAGAATAGTGGCGCCCCTTGGAACGCATAGTGAGGGTCTTTAAGTGCCTGCCGTTTGATCTCGTTCAATACCGACGGATCAGCGTACTTTGCCGGGATGTGTTGCAAACTTGCAAAGTTCTGGTCCACTTGGTATTGTAGTCCGTACTCCATAATAGCAGTGGCAATTGACACTCCCAGTGTAGAACCGGTCGATCTGAATCCGTACTGGATAGACGTAACTAGAGCCTGCTCTGAGTGAGACACTGCCGAGATCATTGCCACGAGAATCACAGTAATGTTACAAGATCCACCGTACCGGGTTGGTAGATTGATGATATTATCCTTGAAGACACCGTCGGTTCTAGACGCACAGTAGATGCACAGACTACCGATGAATTGGAACACTCCGCTACCCATGAGCAGATTCCAATACCGAGACGTCTTCTTGATATACCAGCCAGCGTATATGGAGGACAGTGATGCCACGACCGATCCCACAATGAGTCGAAGCCCACATTGCAACGGTGACAGGTTTTTAACTGATGCCCAGTAGAACGGCACGTAGTAGAGGTTGACGAACATGTTCATGCACGAGAACCAGCAGTCTAAAGAGGACGCAAATATCGTCCTGTTGTGTAGAAGATACACTGGGATCACCGGCTGAACTGCCACGTGCTTTTCGTACAGGTAGAACACGACAAGTCCGATCAGACTTCCCGCAATGAGTCCAACGAAGGTCTTGCTACTGAACGCCACCTGTCTACCACCAATGGCAGCAGCAAACATCAGTGCCAGTAATGCAAGCACCAGCATGATGGATCCGCCGTAATCTAGCGTCTTGATCTTCTTTCTCGCAGATTCACCTTGCACTCCGAGTCCTTTAGAGCCAGCAGGTAGCTTCAAGAAGTTGTAAGTGAGGTACGAGTTGAAAATGCACACTGGAACCTGTAAAAGGAACGCATTACGCCAACCAAAGTACCGCTGGATCACTCCGGCAATGACTCCACCTGAAGCAGCTCCACAGTTGAAGAAGATGTTCACGTATCCCTGGTAGAGTCCTCTCTGTCTATTTGGGACCACGTCCGAGACCACAATTGTAGCCATGGCCATCATTCCGCCGGCTCCTATTCCACTGATAAATCTGCCAGCGACTAGCCACCACAAGGTCGACGAAACACCGCTCAGAAGACATCCAAAGCCGAAGAACACCACACAGTAGAACACAACGATCCTTCTACCGAAAACGTCGGAGATCTTTCCAAAGAGTGGCTGGAATGCAGCACACGACAGTAGATAACTTGTAGCAACCCACGAAACATTCTCCATTGCTTCTAGATCACTGGCAATCACTTCTAACAGCGTGGCGACCATCGTCGAGTCCATAGCACCCAAGAAGACGTTGGAAACGGCGCAAAACAGCGTCACATAGAATGCGGTGTCTGACATGCCCTCGCCAACTGTGGTAGGCACCATCGGCACTGTACCATACTCTGGTTGCTCAGCACTCAGAGGCTCCTCTTCGTTTTGTAATTTGGGAGACGCTTGCCCTGACATGAAGAAGAACTGAGTTATAGCGATAAGCCATAGTTGGGGTTTTCGCAAATTCCTCATTACCATATCCGACTATTTCGGGCAGTGAGTCGGGATTTGTATTTAATTAGTTAAATAGTAGCCCAGCAGCCATCTCTATGTTGTTGTTGGTCTGAACCAGAGCTTGTTCTGCTAGCCTCTTGTCGAATCCCATTGCAACAAGCTGGTCCACTTTGGCCGGGTCCGCGGTAGTCTTGGTTGGTTTCTTGGTTCTCTTGGCGGAGGAAGATTCCGCAGATGATGCAAGCCGTGGCGACGGTCCCGAAACGCGTTTTGGTGTGTCATCTGGAGCAAATATGTTGGAGCCCAGCTTATCACCAGAGTCCACTGATGGTCCTATTTCATTTGGACACTCGTTTTCGGGCAGGAACTCGGTCTCAACATCATCAATCACCAACCTGTTACGTTTGAGATCGATTGTGGCAGAGAACCGACGTAGCATGTCAAGACCCAACAGCATCTGGACGGAGGAATCGACCACAGTGAAACTGCATGAGAAGTAACCCCCATTGATCTTCAATGGGGCCGAATGGATCCGTCCTTGGATCTTGGCTGACCCGACGCCGTGGGCTTCACCTTGGAATCGCTTATCGATCAATCTTCCCAATCCGCATTTTTCAGCCAGTCCTGGAGATAGGATGGTCATCTGTGCTCCCGTGTCCACAAACGCCTTCACGGGGACACTGTTGACTTCACAGTTGATGTAGAGCATGTGAACTCTAGTAAACGCCTCGGGCGACTCCTCGTATGCCATCTTCATGTTATCCTCGATTGCTTGCTGACGTATTAACTCGAGGATCTTCTCCTGGTTCTCCGGATTGTCGGGGTCCTTATACAATTGATCGATCTGATGTTGCTGTGTACGCCTCAGAGCATCCTGTTGGCTCATCTGCTTGCGCATCTCTGTGAAAAACAGCTCTTTATCGTTAAGGACGTCCTTCAAGTGTGGATCCAGACGTGATTGCAACTCTGGGTTGTCCAAGAATTGCTGTCTAACTTGCTCTGTTTGGGTTCTAACGAACGCTTCCTCGGATACTGGCGCCGTCGGTGTCTTAGCAGCTGGCTTTTTTCTTAAAACAACGAACGGATCTGCCTCTAACCCCCAATCGGCCAACGTCTTGCCCTCGACCAACTCCGCACCGTTAGACAGCAGAACCTGACTGGACGGAGCGATGGCGGTTTCAGACTCTAAGTAAGCCTTGAAATCATCGATTTCGAACTCTGGAGGTAACTCGATTGTCAGAACTTGGTCAGTTCCTTCCACTGCAATAGTAAGGTTCATGAAGATGAGATCTTATCGAGGACGCGACAATTTATATTCGAGAAACACTATTTGCCTTTGCCCTCTACTTTTGCCCTCATGCCTAAAAGGAAGCAACCGCAGAGTGGCACCGAGTCAAAGAAGGCCAAGATCATTGCGTTTGAGGATTCGATGCCTCAATTGGATTACTACAGCGGTGGAACGGGCGCCATCTTGGCCCCCAAGGTGAAGAAGGCACACACCGATGAGTTTCTCAAGGGATTGCAGTTCGTACTGTCCAAGGACCCTTCTTTGGCCATTTATGCACAGGAACCTTTCGGGGTTGGGTTGAAGGGCAAGACCAATCCTTCTTTAGCGTTCTATTTTCAGCGGCTGGTTAGTGGGTTGATTTCACAGCAGATCAGTGGTAAAGCTGCCGATGCCATCCAGAAGAAGGTTGTCGACAACGTGGGCACAGCAGGTCTGTTTCCTACGCCGGCACAGTTCCATGCAAAGACTGAGACAGAGTTAAGAGAGTGTGGACTCTCGATGAAGAAAGCAGAGTACGTTAGACGATTATCGAGAGCTTTCAACGCGGATATCGACCTGAAAGATGTCGAGGAAGGCATCAAGTTTGATCTGGATTACTTTGATGCCGTGGACGATCTCCAATTGCAGATCGATCTTCAGAAGTTCAAAGGAATAGGGCCTTGGTCGTCCTCGATGTTCACTATGTTCGCGCTCGAGAGAATGGATGTATTTGAGCCAGGAGATCTGGGCATCAGAAGAGGGTTCACCAAGTATTTAAAGGAACGGCCCGACCTCGATAAGGAGGTGCGATCTCTGTTGGCTGATGGTACAATTGTGCGTGAGAAGGGCCGCAAGAAGATCTCTGCAAAGGATAAGTACATTGCAGACGTTGACCTGATGGACGCTGTGGCACACCAATTCAGGCCGTATCGGTCGATATTCATGTATTTATTGTGGAGGTTGAGTGATACGACGGTGTCAGCACTGGCTGCGAGATGAGGGGTTACAGGGTAGATACCCATCCAGACCGGATAAGCACCATAGGGTAATCTAGTGTGAAGTGTATTACTTAGAAAACGAGTCTTTCCCTTGACTCAACAGACCACCACCTAAAACGACGGACCTTCGCCGCCTGGAACAAGCATGGCCAGGTTCTTCGAAGAGAGAAGCATCTTGCTCTTCTTAGACACCTCCTTTCTGTTCACGTCGTACTCAGTGACATCTTCCAAGATAATGTTGACGAAATCGTCGAATCCGACCAGGGTACCGACAAACTCGTGGAAATCGGTCATTATAGCCCAGATCTTGGTTCCGATACTCTTATCGATCAATTCTAAGGGCAACACGGCAGGCACAACCGGCGTGTCTGGGATGGCTTCTGTAGACATGTTAGATGAAAATTCTCAAGCAAGAACGGCGCTCATAAAAAGTTGCCGGGTAACTTTAGCATCCTCTCAGTTCTAGTGTGTCGAGTGTTTTCCGTCTTTACGCTAATAATCGATTGAGAGCATTGCACACGTATACAACAAGATGTCAACAAAGCAAGCTACGACCGATGCAAAGCCGGCCGCCACCAAGCAGAGACCGCAACATCTGTGCATCAGGCCATTGACTATATACGACCTTGATCAGGCAGACAAGCTCGAGGCAGAGGGGTTCAAGGACGTCGAGAGGGCCTCTAAGGAGAAGATCGAGTACAGGTTGACGGTGGCACCGGAATTATCGTCCGGTTTGTTCGTTAGAGAGTTCGAGGACGTTGTTTCTGATGCCAAGAAGCTGAAAAAGGGCGACTCCGACCTGATGGATGAGTCAGGCGACATAGAGTTCCCTCCTCCACGGTCCACCATCAAGACCGAGACATTGATTGGCCACATCCTGGGCAGCAAACAGTACGACCCGAAGATTACCGCCAGATCGATGGCCATTCCGAAGCTCACCACCGATAACTTGCCCGACGCTACTATTCCAGGTAACGAGAAAGTGGGCCATGTGGAGAAGTCCAGAACCATTGGAGTTCACTCCGTGGTCATTGCCGAGAAGTACAGGGGATTGAAGTTGGGCTCGCTGCTTCTCAAGGACTACTTGCAAAAGATGAACCAGCAATGTGTTGGCGATCGGGTCGTGATCATCGCCAAGCAGGCTCTCTTGCCATTCTACCAGGCTCTCGAGTTCGTTGACGACGGCATCAGCGCTGAGAAGTTCGGCGGTAGTGAGTGGCACGATATGCACTGTGTTCTGACCCACGAGGAGGACGATGACGAGATGTAAGGCGGGATTGCTGTCTCCATATACTATCTATCTAGCACCGAAAATATTAATGTTAGGCTATATCCATGATCGATGATGACCTTCACGTATTGGACCGGTATCACGATTTGATACTGTGTGAACTCGATGATCTGGACAGTCCACGCATCATATACCTGGATAATATCGGTCCCTGCCTTCAAATCTACTTGCGAAGGAACGGATTACCCCAATCCGCCATATGGGTCTACGATGGGACATCGCCACCTCCACGGCCATACGCGGTGGCTATCTACAATGTATCGTTTGATGCACGTGATGCCGTTGTTCCTGCTATGATCTGGGCTCTGGGCAAGTTCAGTAAGTTGTGCATTGTGGGCTCTGCGGACAGAATCAACTCAGACAGTATACTCGAATGGAACTTTACAAATCCATCCAATTACAGTGTGTTTCTCCAGTCACAAGTCGAGGTCACTGCTGCATCTATTGCTCCATACCTCAAGGGAATCTCGGTGGTGGTCGGTGTTGACATGGAAGGTCCAATTGCCAAGACTACTGACGATCTCAACATGTTGAAGGGCTCAAGCCTGTTACTGGTTAACGATTGGCACCTTCTATCGGCTCTGTTGCAACTGATCTACTTGGGTACTGTTGTCGTGGATCAGATCATCGTCAATGATTCTCAGATAAAGTCGTGGATCCACTCCGAAATGGGCTACGACTTCTATGGATCCTCGGATCATTTGATCCATGACTGGATTCCGCTCTTAGACCGTCTTGCACAACTCACCAAGGTTTATCATTTGGTCACAGAGGTCCAGTATGATAAGTGGCGCCAGCTTCCTGAGACAGAGTCGCTGGCCGGCACCTTAATGAAGTTTAGGTATGGTCAAACTACTATCAGCAAACTTAACATGGACCGGCTGAGACTGATGGGCTGCCTTCAACCGGACCACATCCTTTGGCAAGTATTAGACCTGCTCAAATTCGAAGATGGACTTATTACTGATAACTGGATATCACTTTGCGCCGCTCTCGACTATGCCTATACGTTTTCGCAAGAGGTTGTGGACCAATTGGCACTGTTTCTCTCGTTAATCAACTACTGTGACAACCACAGGCTGAAACCATCCACTCTCATCTATGAGATGGAGGACAAGTATAAGGCTGCGGAAAGTGATATACTCAGTTTGCTCAACTACCTACCAGAATCGGGTCTCTACGGTCGTCTCAAATCCACCGCAAAAATGTTCGGCAGGTTAAAGAAGCCTCAATTCAAAGATACCCCAGTTGATCGGGCCATTCTTGACTGTTTCATTCATGGCTTCTTTTACAACGTTGGTCGGCTCTCTCGAGTGTCCCTAAAAGAATCCCAACTCACTCGATTCCGTCTACTAAGTGTTCCTGAAGACCATTCAGTGCCTGAACTCCACTTAGAATTCGACTCTCGACTGTCCGACTACTACACGACAGGAAACTACTATTGCTGGTATCAACTACAACAACCAAGATCCCTCGATGACTTCTACCCGTTCCTTGGGTGCCGGATCAGAGGCCACGATCTCGTTGACAGATACCATTATCAAATCCCAGGTGAAAATAGCACTGCCTAAAAAAAAAAAAGATTTGAAAAAAATTCAACCAATTTTCACCTTCATCATGTCAGACAATCCAGAATTGAAACCTGCTGCCGTGGAGAAGGAGATCGAAGTCCAGTACGATATTGGAAACCTTGCCGTGTATGATCCAGCTCCACTGGATCCTTTGAAGATCTCGGACTCTACAGAGAGAGAAACATATTTGAAGAGCATCACTAGAAACAATGTGCAGCTTCTGATCAACCAGGTTCTTTCGCAACCTCTGGTCAGCAAGAGTGTTGACAGTAAGACCCAGTTGACGGTGGTGGAGTTGCCAGATCCAATATACCCTCTTCCAAGAGAGAAGTCTGCTCCAAAGCCAAAGCAGATGACCAGATGGGAGAAATTCGCCGCTGCCAAGGGTATCCAACAGAGAGGCAAGAAGGACAGCAAGGTGTTCGACGAGGCCACTGGCGAGTGGGTCAACAAGTGGGGATTCAAGGGTAAGAACAGCCAAGTGGATGACCAGTGGCTCGTGGAAGTGGACGACGAGAAGACCGATGCCGATGGAAACGAGATCGATGCTAGAAAGCTGAGCCGCCAGGAGAGAAAGCAGCTCGTCAAGAGAAACCAGGCCCAGCAGATGCGCAACAGACGTGCTGAACAGTAACAGTAACTGCATGTGCCTTATCTGCAGATCAGCATCTCTTTACTAATAGAACCTTAGAACTTTTTTAATTTCTTCACTTAAGATTCTCCACTTCGATATGGGCGACTTTGAAGTCCAACAGTATGTTCCAACTATTGACGCCGTTCTTAAAGTATCCGACTTGAAAGAATTGACTGTTAAGAAGATCCGCAAGGCCCTGGAGGCTTTGTTTGGAACGGATTTCGGTCAGAACAAGCATGCGATCAATGAGATCATCACCGAGCGATACTACAAGTTCAGCGGTCAGGCAGACGAAGATGAAGGATTCGTCACAGAGCAGGACAAGCTGAAGTTGAAGATCAAAGAGTTGGAGAAGGAAAACCGACAATTGAGCGCCAAATTGAACCAGAGTCTGTCTTCCGGTAAGATTAGATCTGCCACTTCCAAGAGAAAGAAGAAGAAGGCCGATGGACCGCCAAAGGAGACTCCATTTAGCAAGAAGCTTACCATCAGCGATACACTGGCCACTTTTCTCGGTAGTTCGGATCCTATTTCAAGACCGGAGACTGTGAAAAGATTGTGGCAGTATATCAAAGCAAACGATTTGCAAAATCCTGATGATAAGCGGGAGATCCTATGTGATGATAAGATGAAGCCGTTGTTTGGCGATAGAATCAACATGTTCAAGATGAACAAGGAACTTTCGAGCCATTTTGGCGAGCCTGCAACTAGTGGTGATGCTGAAAGTGGTACTAAAGAAGAGCCCGCTGCCCCGCTTGAAACGCTAGCGACCCCGAGCAAACCCGAGCCGGCAGCTGGCACCTCATTGGATAATGAGTAGGGACCGTAATGGTGTGAGTGAGGATACGTATAATAGATAGATATGTTTCATCTAAATCCTAAATCTCCACTATAAATTTAACCCAACTTATAATGGTCGATGAGAATGGGATCGATCAGAAACCGGTACCAATTCCGGTATCCGGCGACCTGTTCGACCAATACTTGAAGGTTCAACTGCTATGTGACCCGAAGTTTAAAGTGACCAAAGTCGGAACTATCCCAGTCTTACCCAAACAGCCACAGGTGTGTACGAAGAAGGTTCATCTTCGTTTCGGTCATCGATCCGATGTTATGAAGAAGGAGTTTGCCGATTCTGTCACTAATATCGATCAATTCAACCAATTCAAGTTGGATCCTCTGTTCAAGCAGAGTGTGACGCGGTTCTATGCCAAGAACAGGGCCCAGATCGACGATTGGGATACGTCGGAGATCGTCACGCAGTTCGAGAAGTATATCGAGCAGTATTACAGCTCATCTGACCCGGCATACTACGTTCAGAAGGTGCAATTCATAGACTTCTTACTTACGTGTCGAACCACAGATCATCAGAAGGAGATACTGAACAAACGCCGACAGCAACTGATATCTACAACTTTCCAAGAGTTGCCAAGCCTTGACATGGAGACGGCTCAGATGATCGAGAAGGAGTTTCACATCGATTCCAATGCTCTCGTATCAGATATAGCACAGTTGATACCATCTCTGTCTAAGCAGGATGTGGTAGACTATGCGGATTCTAGGAGTTCGCTAGCGTTCGCATATACGAAGGACGATTTCGACGCTGAGGAGAAGTGGAACGCCTGGTATGGCAAGGTGAACCAACTAGTTGCAGAAATAACTCAACAGTTTGCTTCTGGCAAGTCGAACACTCGTTTGGTTCCGCCTGATATCGTGGCATTCGTTGGCATGGCCTTAAACGGTAGTCCTAAATTCTTTGAGTCTTTCCTCAAGTGCACGAGAGTTTGGCTAGTGGATCCATTCCAACTGACCTTAGACTTCTTGGAGGCCTCTGATGAGACAGACCCGGACTCTGTTACACGGGCACTCCACTTGGCATACTTGGCAACTCCGGTCCAAGTTGAATGGGAGGATTGGCCGTCGCAAAAGAGAACCGACTTCCTCTCCAAGACAACTGTTGTGTTTAATCAGTCCAAAGACCTTGTTCACGACATGATATTACATCTATTTGAGGATGCTTCTGCCTTGACAGCAGCTCTAGACTTTGTGCAACAACTTCACTTGGATACTGACGGCCTCTCTGGCCGTACTGTGGTTGATGACACTGTCAGTAGCACGTTCCAGTCGAGGTTCGCTGATCATTTAAAGTCCACCGGTCTCGATCAGAAACGGTGCAATTACGACCGAATCATCGCTCTCATTACACTTGTGATCAAGGACTTTGGCATTCTGTTGCCGTGGAAAGCCAGCAACTCCTCTCTGGACTCGACTTTCGGTATATATGTCAAGGCCGTCCAATTCCTAGGTCAGCCTGCTGCAGATTACCTGAATAAGTTCATATCGGAATCCAAATCCAAGGGCAAGAGCCTTGCATCGGGAGATTCTACAAAACTTCCGACTTTGCTGGAACTGGCGCAAAGCTTGGACGACGTTACAGGTATGAAATTGAACATTCAATCGTTACTATTCAATGATTTCCTCCAAGTGGTGACTGGTTGGAGCAAAGAGATATCTGAGAAGACTACGAGTGCCATTGAGCAAGACTCAAATCTTGAGAGGCTCCCTGGTTGCTCGTACTCCGCGAGTGTTCAGAACGTGATGGGGATTTGCAATGCCTACGTCAAGTTACTGGACTCTTATAAGTGGAAGGACAAGTACCAACTGGCCCTAATGTATGCCCAACTATACAAGGGTATATCGGAGTCCTTGGTGGGATACTCTGAAGCAGTGTTAGCTCGTGTGAACCACTCCAGTGAAGTGTACACTCCGCTAAACAACGTGACCAAGATCCTCGAGTACTTTGGAGAGTTTGAAAACGAGCAACTCGTTGAGAGTTCACGGCTGCTCAGCGCTGGTGGCAGTGTTGAAACAGGCCGGAAGATTGTCTCTCTGTGTATCATTGGAGCAGATAATGTCGAGGACGGTAAAGGTAATCCGGTGTCTCTATTTGTGGAGGTGAGCGGTTTGGTTAGAGGTCGGACTCGGTTCATCCTCGACGACTACGATCCAACATGGAGCGAAGAGTTCCAAACTGAAGTCGTCAATATCCATACCGGTGTGCTACGATTTGACATCATGCAGGGAGAGATGTCCGAGTACAACAGTCTTCCATATACATTTGATATCGACAAGGCTGCTGCAATGCCAATAGAAGAGAAGCTGAGTTTGCAACCGAGAGCAGGCACTCTTGACATAACAATCAATGTGGAAACTGAGAAGAACGACCCATTGTTTTACCTGAAGCGGGCCAAGTCTGAGATCTCCAAGGCTAGAGACAGAGAGATCCAGCAGCTCGTTGATACGATAGCGGAGCCTGTGAAACAGATCTTCAGCAGAGAACATCTTGAAAAGAGCTTGAAAGAGGCGCCTGTGCAAAAGGGCAGCGACTACCATAACCTTAAGGATGCACCTGTTGATAACTACATCAATGATATGCAATTGCGTATCATCGATGGACTCTATGACAACCTAGAGACGGGTCTGTTTGATGAAGTGATATTTCAACTCTGGGTGAGAATCCTAAGGAGTGCGAAAAACCTGCTGCTTCCGCGGATCTCGCTGATCTTCCATACGATTGTGAGCCGTCTCGACAAGAAGATGACTACATTTACCGACCTGAGTCTTGGTTGGAGATATAAGAAGACCACTCCTTCGGAAATGACCCGTGTTGACGACTGGTGTTGGAAGCTTCGTGAGATGTTGAACGATCCGCACAAGATCTTACAAGATCCATTGGATCCTGTCTTTGAGGAGTTCAACAAGATTCCAAAGCTGTACTCCATGCACAGTGTCAGTTTGAAAGAAGACTACCAAGAGATATGGTCAGTCTTGAGCCACGAGATGCCAAAGCGGTTGGCGAAATCGGTCAAGTTTGACGAGTCTGGGTATGAAACGAATTCCAAGCACCGTGAGACCGTTCTACGGGTGCTTCTCGCTAAGGGAGAGACCAAATTTGCCAAGAATAGCTTGGAAGTGGAGGAGCGGTATCAACGCGCGCTCAGGGCGGAATTGTCAAGGCAATATATCATTGACACTGGAGTCAATCCTTAGATTCGCTAATAAAAATGGGACAGATCAAGAAATTATAGGAGCCTCGTATATTCGTATACTAAAGCACATTATATATCGGAAGATGGCCTCGGTATTCCAAGACCCGGCCTTAGAGCTTGCACTCACCGATAGTAGTGATGGTCACTCGCCGCCAGCTACACCTCCAGATACGCCCAGCGTGTCAATGCCGAAAACTAAGGTGTCGCCCGCATTTACCGTCCCAAGACTCCCTGATGACGAAGACGGACAGAATCCCGTCACAGAAGTGGCTCCAACCAAGATCCCCGGTATGTCATACCCTTCTAAGCAACATACAGTGGCTACATCGCTCTTGGGCTCATCGTTGCCTAGTCGAACGGGCCAATCGGAGACTGAGTCGTTCGACTCGGTTGCCTCTTCTATCCCTGTGAGTACGCCGATCCATTCGCAGCCTGCGGTGCCTGCAATTACCTGTGCGGATGTTCCAAGGTCCGATATCAGCCATGTTCTTAAGTTCGAGCAGTCCCGTGAGGCTCTCGATCACTTCCTCGAAGAGAATGAGTCGGCGGTGTCTACAAACCGACTACCCCGATCCAGCTCTCCAGACGAACATCCACAGGCTACGATGATGTCCACGATACGGAACATTGCCGGTAGTATGAGAGGTCCATCTAGAAGATCATCCAGTGGATCACAGCACAATCCTTTGAAGCCCGCTGAGGTCAACGCTTTGCCCAAATCGGTGATTGATGAGGATATAGAACCCACTGGTGCCGATACTGAGTCTGACTCCAAGGAGGAGTTGCCGGAAACTCCTACCAAGCAAGCAGGTTCTAATGATTATGCATGGACATCACCATTCTATCCTAAGAGCCCCACCGATGACTACGACCATACACTCTATGATGAAGACAAGTATCTGGATACACAATTCCGATACGCCTCCAAAAAACGAAACGATTCGTTCCATCATCTATTCCCCAACGTTCCTGAGGATGACAGACTGTTAGATGACTTCAGTTGCGCATTGAGTAGGGAGATCCTACTTCAAGGTCGTGTCTATGTCTCCGAGCACTACATGTGCTTCAACTCGAACCTACTAGGCTGGATCACCAACCTCGTTATGTCTCTAGATGAGATTGTGCGTTTCGAGAGACGTACCACGGCTGGTCTATTCCCCAACGGTATCATTGTAGTTACCAAGGAGGCTAAACATACGTTCGCCAGCTTCCTCTCGAGAGACACTACACTTAATTTCATCGAGACCATCTGGTCCAAGAGCGTCGCATTGAGCCTCAAGCGGAATGAGAAGGCCCGCGACCTCGATGTGGTCCAGTCGGGTATCACGATCAATTCAAATCACTCCAGGCTAAGTGAGAGTGATATTCTCACTATTGATGAGGATGCCAGTGTCCATAGTGGCACGACTAACGAGTCCACTTCGCAGTATTCTGTGTCCGATATACAATCAGATGCTGAGACGGAATCGGGCTTCCAAATAGAAGGACCAATGACACATTCGCCTACAGTCCATGAGGATGGAAAGGATGAGCACGAGATTATGCTGATCGACTTTGATGTCAACGCTCCAATGGGTTACATCTACAAGCTGATGTTTGGTGTGAATAGTGAGTTCACGGAGAAAGTCCTTGGTCTGAGTGACGGATTTGAATTCACAGAGTTTGGACCATTTGAAAAAACTGATGAGTCTGAGGCGCCCTTGCGCACCTATCAATACCAGAAGGGGCTGAACTATGCGATCGGACCAAAGTCGACCACCGTCTATGCTACGGAGTATCTGGTGAGTCGGGTTTTAAGTGACCATGTGGAAGTTCTAACAGTTGTGCGGACACCAGACGTTCCTAGTGGATCGGCATTTGATGTTCGGATTCGGTTTTTGCTCACGTGGGGTCCAAACGGATACACTCATGTTGCGTGCAGCTATTGGGTGAACTGGACGGGATCATCATGGATCAAGGGATTGATCGAGAAATCTACCCAGAGCGGACAGATAAAGTATGGAGACGATTTGAAATGTGAGATGTTGAAGAGCGTTCCTGAAGACCGTGACTGCTATGTGACAAGCAGCACGGAGGAGGAGGAGATTGCCATTGTGGAACCTGTTATACCTGTCAAGCCGAAAGAGATCAAACCGACACCAAAGTCCAAGTCTCTCAAGAAGATCATTCCTTGGCCTTTGGTCATTGGCGTGGTGTTTGTGGTTCTGGTGGAAATCTTGTTGATCATGTACTTGGTTGGTCTCAACAGGAATATTTCAGGCATTCTCAAGACGCAGAATGTGATCATGGAGTCGATCGATAAGCTGCAGCGGCAGCTCGCCGAGCAACAACTGTTACTGCGGAGGCGGTAGCAGTGGTACTACTGCACGAGCAGTATGCATTGAAAGAATGTATATTCCTTAAATATATATATGTATGCATGTAACGAGTATCTATGTACAGTGTCTTAGCTCGGCGCAAATCCTATCACTTCCTCCGGGTTGGTCTCTCCGTTCTCGAGCACGTCGCAGTTGTCGACAGTGATCACGTTGATGATCGTATTCTCTGGGTTCAGTTCAAAGATCAGCGAGCCCGTAATCACCCGTTCTAGCTTCTCGTGACGCTTGCTTTGGGATCGTGGCGCCAATTCGCTCAGTATTCTAGCAGGCAATTGCATGCCCTTGGAAGAGATGAGCCTCGAGAGATCGAAATCGTCAAACGAGAACGAACCCAATTTGGCACTCGTCGTGCTCGAATTATGCAAGTCCGGGCAGCCTCTTATACAGGTTCTGAACTTGACGATGATTTTGGTCGCGTACCGGTTTGTATCCTGCAACGCATCGATGATATTGGGAGACAGTTTGGAAGAAGTCGGCTCTTCAACTTTCAGGTGTGTAATATGCAGACGGCTCTGTGGATTTAGGTAGAACGACGTCAACAGCAGTTGGAATGTCTTGACCGTCGTAGCATACAACATGTATCCCTTGATTTCCGGCAGCTTGGGTAGTTGGTGCGGCAAAACACGAAGTATAATGTCTTTGGAAACGTACTGTTCCGGTAATAGAACTTGCAACATGTCGGGGACTCTCGATTTAGTCATCTCTATCATAACTCCGAGGTTTGCCTTACGCCTCAACTGGTTTCTATCAGGCCCGCGCGGTTCCTGGCCTCCTCCACTGCTCATAAGGTAGCCTTCGCGAGGTGTAATCACAGAGCTATACGGGGTCCGAAGCAATGGGTCCGGAAGCCCGCTATCGAGATCGTGCCTGATCTCCAGCATTCGTGGCACCGAATATGTTGTAAATCGCCTAGTAAATGTCTGAGTGTTGCATCTCCAGCGAGGACGAAGCATCAGGATACCAAAACTTGACGGTACTAAGAATGCTTGTGCCCAGGGCTGGCTAAAGTGTTTAAATGAGTACAATTTTTATGGTGCAGGGGTGAATTGCCAAGGATTGATTGCGATGAGATCTGAGTGGAGATGGGCGTCAAACGAGGGCTTGCGATTGGTATAGTATCGAGCAGAAGCTTGGGTTCAGAAGTTGTCGTTAGGTTATGAATAGCTCTCTGTAGTCCATAACAGTTGTCAGATAGTTCTATTCGGCTTCAGAAGGCCCAGCTAATTGGAGTATCTGACATGTCTTATCGTTCACGTGGGCCCAAATTTTGATGCGCATCGGTTTGACAATTATAAACAGCTTACACAGTCAATGCCTTTGAAAGTCTACGATTCCGAGGATCCACATCTTCCGAATCTCCCTGATAGGGAGGACTTGGCATGGTCTGACTATGAGTATCTTGAGGACGATAGTTCAAGCGGGTCCTCTATAGATTCGGGTGAAACCTATGAATCTGCTTATGCTTCAAGTGTGGGGCCAACCACAATCGCATCTAAGCGCAACAAGGCCCACAGAAGAACGGTTTCTTCGTCGAAACGTCCTTCAATACTGTCCAACATCTTTGGAAGCCATAGACGTCGATCAACGGACAATTCCAGTCTGCACAGGCGTCCCACGAGACTCCATGATCTGTTTTCAGAGTCCAACTTTGAATTGGAAGATGACGAATCTCCTGTCATAAATGATAGCAATGAGAAGGCTCCACCTATTCTCCAGCCATCCACTGAGCATGATCAGGCTGCTGGGGACCCATATGCTGGACTACGAGCCCGGTTCGTTGACGACCTAAAAACTGCCCCCGAGACTCAGTCCAAGCCTGCCCCATCGAAACCCGCCTCTCAGATCCCCACCGCTGCCAGTGCTATGTTCAATGCCGCATTCCCAGGGAAGCTTAGTGGTAGAAAGCTGTTTCAAAGGAAGGACCCCGATCTCAAGCGTGGAGAGCGTCGTTATAACGGAAGCAAGTCCAAGAAAGAACGTGCTGCTTGGGAGCCTGGAGTGGATGTTCATACTATGAACGTTCTTTTGAACACACCTGGTTCGACGGTGACTATAACAGATTACAATAAGGACCGATACCGAGTTCAGAGGTATGAGTTATACTCTGAAATGGACAACGATGTTACCCGTACCGCTGATCAAGACGGTGAAGTGAGAGTTCAATTCTCTGCAGCGAACGATGCCAGCAGCACAAGTTCGATGGAGAGTGATGATCCTGAAATGGATCGGATCTATCAGAGTATAACACAGTATATGACGGAAGTGGAGCATTCTAAGAGTGAGTTGAAGAGTGCTTTGCAGAAACGGCCCGATTGGGGCAAAGTGCGCTGGATTAACGTCAATGGTCTGTCCTGGGAGGCCATCTCTATCATTGGCGACTACTATTCATTGCATCCTCTTGCTATTGAGGATATGGTGGATATTCCACAGCGTACTAAAGTGGATGTTTATCCGACACACCTGTTCTGTGTGATGCCGCTACTTAAACTGGTGGCAATCAAGTTGAGGTTGCCAAACCGGTCATCCTCACTGTTCGGCAAACGTGCTTCCTTCGTGTCAGAACATGTTCAACCGACTACTTTGACTGCCGATACTGACGGCAAGATTGCTAGTAAGCCCAGTAAGTCCAAGTTCAAGTCGTTGAACGAAAAGATCATGGATGATCCCAATGCACGCACCTTGACGAACTCGGGAGTCGTTAATATGGAGAAGGATTCCTCTGGATACCGCAAACTCAAAGAAATCGAGCTCCGTCGCCCTTTATACAGGCGCAAACTGGGTGTTGGTGAGGAGCAGTTGTCGATTTTCTTAACGCTTGATGGCACAGTGATCTCGTTCTTCGAGCACTCTGCCAATGACATGGAAAAGGCTGTCCTACCCCGGTTGGCTTCTGAATATACACTGTTGAGATCATCTGAGGATCCATCAATCCTGTTCGAATCGGTTCTCGATGCCTCGGTTGATATGGTCTACCCTATCGTGACGGCTTATAGCCGTGTCCTGAGTGAGTTCGAGGTGGACATTCTCACAAGCCCTGATATGTCGAGTACTCCCGAGCTCCATTTGACGGTGAATGAACTGACACTGTTACGTTCTACAATCCAACCGGTGTCTGCTGTGGTGGCCCAACTCAAGGACCAGGGACTGTTCAAGAAGTTCCTCTCTGCGGATTCTACGCTCTACCTGAGTGATATCAATGACCATCTCCTTTGCTACATGCAAGATATTGACTCGATGGTTCGTACTAGTGAAAACCTCGTGAGTCTCGTTTTCAATACACTGTCTGTGGAGACGAACACTTCGATGCAGCGACTGTCGTTCGTGACGGTGCTGTTTCTGCCACTGACATTCTGGACCGGTTACTATGGTATGAACTTTGAGAAGTTTGCCGATCTGTCACGGAGTGTTGGATCATACTGGATCATTTCGGTGCCATTCTGTACGGTGTTCTTGGTCTTCCTGATGAGGAAAGAGATCGTGAGGTTTATGCAACAGAGTTGGGACCAATATAAGGAGCGGAAGCGTGAGGCCTCAAGATAGACTATATAGAAAGGACTACTGATATTCCGTTGATTTTCCATTAAAATCCGTAATGTTTATGCGTTAAGTAAAGGTGAACGACCAACCACTAGGTGAGTGTGTCGTTGCTAAGAACAGCCTCTGACATATCAGTCTGGCTGTTGTGGGTCTTGAGGATGCTCTCAAAGTTCATGATGCAGTTGTCGATGTCGAGATCATCGGTCTCATCACACCAGGACAACTTGCCTGAGGAGAGATAGTTCTCTTCTGGGATGGTGCCAACCGAGTTGATGATAGAGATGGCGGGTCTGTCAAACAATGAGTTGGTCATGCCCGACTTGGTAGACGAGGAGATCGAGGTCTTGTGGTGGTGTTCGATATTCATTGCAGGGTATGGAAGAGCACCCATGTTATCGAGCTCACTGAGCTCGGCCTGTTCGTCGTCATCGGCAAGAAGCAGGTCATCTTCGATGGCCTTGCTGTCGGTACGAGGAGTATCTTCAAACATGTAGAATTCACCTCCAAGCTGAGACTCGTTGGTAGAAGTGGCCATGAGGTCGGAGGCACCGGCCAGCTCGAACTTGTACTCCTGATCGACGGTGAATCCCTTAGTGATACCATCTTTGAGGATGATTTCCAAGCCGGCATCCAAGTCTCTCTCCTTCATGAGCTTCTGCACGATGGCAGTGAAGCCAGTTGCACTGAAGTTCGGGTAGTAGTCGTAGAGGAAGGCGGCAGACTTTCTAAAGATGGAGTAGTTGCCGTCGGTGGGGAGGGCCTTACGGAAGGGGCACTTGCCAAAGAGTGTAAACAGCAGAGTGATTCCAATGGACCAGGCGTCTGCCTCTTTGGCATTGTAGTGGTCGCCAGTATCAGGCTTGGTCAGTGCTTCGGGTGCCATGTACTTCTCAGTACCGACGTTGAAGTCGTGGCACCGGATGGCACTGGTGGCAAGCCCCCAATCACAGAGCTTGATGCCACCGTCTTCCATAAGCAAGACATTCTCCGGCTTGATGTCGCGGTGGTAGATTCCCCGGGAGTGGGCATACTGGGTGACTGTGATCAACTCCTTGCAAAGGCGCGCAAACAGTTTCGGGTCTTCCTGGTATCCCAAGCCAAGCTTGGAGTGGCTGTGAATGGCGTCGTATAAGTCACCACCAGAGACATACTCAAGTACAACGATGACGTACTTGCGGGTCTCAAAGCTGTCGACCATCTGGCAGATGTTATCGTGTATACCCAGACGCTTCATGACGGATATCTCGTGGCGTGCCATGAAGCTGACGCCTGGAATTGACCGCTTCATGGCTTTAACGGCGACTTTCTGACCGGTTAAGGTATCGAGTGCACAGGTGACTTTGCCGAACGAACCATTCTGGATGTTGCCGCCGTACTTGTACCTGTCGTTGAGCAGTGAGCCCTTCTCGTACTGAAGGTACTCGTCAAGGGACGCCTTGAAGTTGCTCGACATTGAATTGAGTCTTTCGTTGAACTTGGTGTCGATTATGGCTGCCATAGCTGACTGTGGACAATTCAATTACTCAGTGGGAGTTGTTGTGATGAGTTGGGAAGGTCGCAGGACGTTCTGAACGCTAGGAGGGTCCTGGAAATTAAAGAAATGACTAAGAAAGAAGTGATGAGTTGTTAAATGGAATTGCAGCTCTCACCAGTTTTATTGTGGCTTATCGGAATCTGTGGGGGCAAAAAAAGCGTCTAGAAAAATCTCATATCAAATCGGTCCAGGCCTTATCTAACCACGATTGCTTTTTGCCACTGCACGTACTGGGCCAAGGCGGGTGCCACTGTGTAGCTTGCAGGGTGTGCTATTATCCTAGTGGTATATTGAAGCCACTACCGATCCCATTTCTACAGTCTAACACACTATGGCTCAATACCCAACGGAATGTGAGGTGACGCCTACCCCGCTGAATGATTTATTTTCATTGCCCCAAAACGGAATATGACTGATTCTCCCACACGACGTCATTGGCAATAATAGGGGGATCCGTTAGAGGTAGTATTTTACAGGGGGGGGCGACTTGGAGGAAGGCGTTAGTTGCCACTTAGGTAATGCTAGGTTTAACTGTAGAATCTATATGCTTATAGGGCGTTTGACCTCGTGAGGTACTGGAACCGCGAAAAAGTGTAACCGATAAATGGCAGATCGGCTTTGGCCTCTAATCCATCTCTCTGTAGTTGTTCTCTCTCCTTCTCTGCTTGCGCCAATGCTGGAGAATCTGGCACGTTCTCCAATTCGTCAGTTGGGAAGAACCGGGTGTCGGTAATGGAGCGCAATTTTGGAATGAACGGAGCCTCGACGTGACGGATTTCTTCCCAGTTGACTCCGCGGAAGAACGGATGGCTCTTGATATCGTCTGCACCGTGGCTACCCAATCTATGGTCGGCACTGGTGAGCAAGCGTAGAATGAGATCCTCGGCTTCTGGGCTCAGATGCACATCCTCAGGGAATTGCAAGGACTCACGCCAGTTCATGATCTTCCGGTAGGTCTCTGCAGGAGTCTCCGAACAGAACGGTGGCCAACCAACAAGACACTCAAACATGATAGCACCCAGAGACCACCAATCACACTCTTGGCCATAGCCCTTGTTGACGAAGATCTCCGGAGCAATGTAATCGGGTGTTCCCACGGTAGAGTAGGCCATGAGTCTACGGGACTTTCGCCACGTTTGCATCTGCTGCCTGTTGGACATGGTCAGGGTGATCGGATCCACCGTAACAGAGTTGCGAACGTTGCCGAGGCCAGGCTTGGACGGCTCCCTATCCAGCAACTTCTTATAGTAGTTGGAGTCGTGGGTCTTGTGGAAGCCCGTGGACAGGCCGAAATCCGACAGTTTGATGTGGCCCCTGCGGTCAATCAGAATATTGTCAGGCTTGATGTCTCTGTGAATGAACCCGAGCTTATGTATGGCTTCAATGGCCAACACGCACTCGGCAATGTAGAACCGTGTCACATCCTCGGTGAAGATCTGCCACTTGATCAGCATCGTCATCAGGTCCCCGCCTGGCAAGAACTCCATAATCAAGTAAAGATATAGTGGGTCCTGGAAAGAGTAGTAAAGAGAAACGACCCAAGGTGAGTTGGCGTCTGCGAGAACGTCACGCTCTGCCTTGACATGTGCCAGCTGATCTTTCTTGTACATCTCGCTCTTTAGCAGCGTCTTCATAGCGTAGATCTTACCGGTATCTCTCTTCTGGACCAGCCGAACCTCTCCAAACGCACCTTTTCCAATCACCTTCACCGTATGGAAGTCCTCCAAGGCCAGTCTGGTTCTTCTCAGTCGTAGGTACTGAGACTCGTTCTTGCTGAACAGCTGGGTCTCTCTGTTGCGTCTTTCCGCAGATGACTCGCCACTCAGTTGCTTCTCAAACTCTATACGTCTCTGGTTCCTCTCAATGGCCTGCTCGATTGCATTCTTGTAGTAGTTCTCCAAAGTTAGCTTGGCAGCAGCCGTCTTATCCTGGGCCGACCGCGAAAACCACTCTGGATGCCGTTGGAAGTAGACATAGTCTTTACCCAATGACGATGAACTACCATTAGTATGCATGGCGGGCTGTTTCTGAGGTGATGATGACGTGGTCGATTGAACACTCCGTGTTGGGCTCGATGGAGGCTTGAAATCGTTGTGTCTAGAAGGTGAAGCGTACGCGAATCCGTTCGTCGCCTGCAACGGAGATCCCTGTGTGTTGTTTATACTAGAAGGAGGCATCAAGTTCGGGCTGCCCAATTGGAACGACGCTGCCTGAGTCTGCTGCGGTGACTGGCTCAATGACAGGTCTGTTTGGGAGTTCTGCTGCCCGCCGTAGTTCTGGCCAAATGGTGATAATGGCTGCGAATATGTATCTGGAGGCTTGGAAATCGTCTGTTGGTACTGCTGACCTAGTTGTGACCGTTGGTACTGGGTCTGGCCCGTTGTAGGGTACTGAGACTGGAATGGCTGCTGTGGGTATTGCTGCGAATTGATCTGTTGATTCGTCTGTTGCTGTTGAACCTGCTGGTGCACTGACTGGCCCTGCTGGGCTTGCTGCACCTGGGCTTGAGTGTATGCTTGGTTGTAGTTCTGCCGTTGTACCCCATTGGCATATTCCGGGGTGTCATAGTCCATTTCTTCATTCATCCTGAAGAAGAAGCGGTGCCGCGTATGTTTATGAAATATTCAGCGTGTTGAAATTTGAAGGGCCCTGTATGAACCAACGGGCCACCCCTGCCAAGGGCAATGGGGGAGGGAGCACAAGGTTCCATGGGGGGAAACAATCCGCCGCCACCACCTACTAGTTCAAAAGGTCATATACTAAGACCGTATCGAAACGTGCATTTATACTCTGTTATTACTGCTATATTATGAGGCAGGTAGCGGTGAAAAATCATGACAGCGGCGGCGGTGGAGTCGCACTGGCACCTTCAATAAGGCGTGTTGCAACGTACCACGATGAAATGCTGCACCGTCGTTCAAGTTCACCTCCCTCTATGTCAACAACAACATATATTACTAACCTAGAACTGCAAGGCAGCACCCTTCTGCTTCTTGTCACCACCGAGCTCAAAGTGCTTACATCTCTTAAGAGAGAGCTGCATCTTAGTCTTGCAGACAACACACTCGAGTCTCAAGACAACCTTCTTGGTAGTCTTAGCCTTTCTGTGGAAGACTGGCTTGGTCTGACCACCGTAACCGGACTGCTTCCGGTCGTATCTTCTCTTACCCTGGGTGTAGAGCGAGGCCTTGCCTGCCTTGTACTGGGTCACTCTGTGTTGTGTGTGCTTACGGCACTTCTTGCCCTTGCAGTAGGTCTTTCTGGTCTTTGGAACGTTAACTGAATGTTAGTATGATTTCTTCGATTCTTCCTGCCGTGGTGGTTCTCACGGAACGTAGTTGTCGGTCTCATCGTGATGCCATGTGCACTCTCGATGCCACTTTCAAGCTTCCGTACCGAGCCGGCTTCGTTTTCCCGTTACTTACCCATCTCTAATGACTATGTGAAGGTGCTTAGATTCAAATTTTTCGCTCGTCAGTTTGACCCTCGTTGAAAAACTTTGTTGAGGTGCGAGGGTTACAAACCCTAACAGTCACACCTTGGGGATATTTTCTAGCCCTACCAAGTGCAAGTGGTTCCGTTCCGTTCATCTCATTGCAGTATCATTAATATATCATGTCTAAATAGCCAGCTTGTGTTGCAACTGATTAAGCTGAATCTTGAATGCCTTGAGCTCTTTTGGAAGAGCCACGTAGTAGTTGGAAACGTCGTCCATCTCGTAACTCAGCACCTTCGTGTAGTATGCTAGTTTGAGTCTCTTCTGCTCACTGCTCATGTTAGAAAGCAGCTGCTCGTACACTTTGATCAGTCCGTACACGTTGTCCCGCACAAGTCTGTACTGTTCCACGGTCTTCTTGAAGAACACCGTGCCAAACAGTTGCTCCAATTGCGGCTTCGTAACGAAATCCACCACCAGTGACAGGTAGTTGTTGAGAGTCATGCGCTTGGTATCGCCACGCTTATTGCCCTGGTCACAGATCAATGTGTTGGCAAGAGCGTAGTATTGCTCGTTCTGCAGATACGTCAGTAACTCGACCAGCGCCTGGTCCGACACCACCAGAGACTCCTTCAGGAGAATTTCCCTGACGGTCTTGATGATGTTGGACTTGTTCTGCTTTCTGAGCAGAGCGTCGATGTAAATGTCGAGAGATCTCTGCACTTGCAAATAGTTGCTGTCAAGCGATGACGAAAGGCCCTTGATTCCTTCGTCGAAATCCTCCCGGATAATGGCAAAGTTCCAAGCCTTGGTGGCCATATTGACGCTGCCGTGCTCTAAAAGTGATGCGAAAAGGTTGGCAAGGCAAGCGATCGAAACATCCGGAAGCCAGTTGATCTGGTTGAACCGAACGAGGCTCTCGCATGCCTTTTCAGGATCCGTCCATGCCAGTGATTGCACATAGCTGGAGAGAAGACGAGAGATGTTGCGTTGCGACACTCCTGATTTCTTATCCTCGATCGCACTCACCACTTGGTCAAGCATGGCTGCCGACCTTTCAACCTCTCCACAGAGGTTCAAGGCCTCAATCACCGTGCAGTAGATGTTGTACTGCTGCTTCTGCAGTGGTCCCTTCTTGTCCGACTCTTGCAACTGTTTGTACAGGTTCATCACCGCCAAAGCATCCTTCTGCTTTCCAGCGAGCTTGATCAGAGCAATGTACATCTCACAGCGATCTGCGCTGCCAGTGACACGCTGGATCAATGCTGTCTCTAATGCAGCCACCGGGGTGTCTGTCATGTTGTAGCAGTTAACGCATTTCAGCAAGTCGTTGTATATGGAGCAGTCCTTGAATGTCAGCTCCGAGTTGCCGTGACTAATCATGAACAACTCGATGGCGATCTTGAGGAAGTCGCGGCCTTCTTTGAAGTGGCCCTCAGAGTGCGATCTCATGGAACCTTTCAGCAATGGGCCAACGACAAATTCATATGTATCAGCGTTTGGCTTGACGTTGTTTGAGAGCATATCCGAGTAGACGTTGAGCAGGTGGGTAAGATGTTGTTCACAGGTCTCGTCAGTCTCCCGGAGACCAACCGACTTGAGAACCTTGTTGTAAACGTTCAGTGCTGGCACCTCGTTCTTGCCCCGCATGTGGTAGAATAGTGCAAGGATCTCGTTGTACTTGCCAACAGAGAGCATGCTATCTATAGTGCGGCATTGTCCCTCCATAGATGTGGACTCTAGTGGAACGGTTCTGTCCATTTCCACGGCATGGATGTCTGCAGAGTTCACTGGAGACTCCACCAAAGTGCGAGGAGAAGCCACTGGTTCCGAAACAACCTGCTCGGGTGTTGCTTCCGCAGTTTGTTGTTCCACTTTCAACTTGGAGAGCTCATGCGTCAGCTTGTCGAGATCGGCCTTTGCCGGTTTCGTAGAATATGCGCGAGCGCCCGCGGGGGTCTCGGAAGTCTGTAGAATGGTAGGAAGAACCAATGTATGAACTGCAGTCGAGTTCTTGCGTCTCACGTTGAACGTGGCGCGGCGGCTGTTCATCGACGTAAGATTCACCTTCATGTGGCCATTTCCTCCGGCATTCCGGCTCACTCTCTTGAGCATAACCCGGCGAAATTTGTCCTTGTCCTCGTCCTCTTCAGACTCGCTTGAATCATCGCGCTTCTGATGCTGAGGGTCGAATATGACGTAGTTCTTGGTCAGTGTAAGCACAGGAACGATCGTTTGGTAGCTTCCTTTGGTGTTGTTTCTGGAACCTTTCTGATGGGCAACTTCTTCAAGCCGTGCAACCTCACTCGCCCCGCGATAAGACGGGTTGAAGAAGGGTGGTTGGTATCCACACTTTGTGTGGCAGCATGACTTGGTGTACCTGGAGAATCTGGCAAATGTTCTAAACACCATGGTCGGCCTTTGACTTGTGATACGTCAACTGAGTCAGATGGGCTGTTCTGTTCTCTTGAATGTCCTCTCTTTAACAGATGGAAGACGGAGAAAGTTCAGTTTCCGGTTGTTGCGTCCTTTTGCTTGTTAGCCTTGAAACTAGAAGGAAAGTTCCAATATTTGAAGCAACACTGGTGTTGTTCTTTAAAGAAAAACGTTTAATTAGTCAAGCCCTTTTTTCGCCTCTCGGGTTAACGATAATTTTTCAAACTAAAGCCGTGTTTGGTACACGACCAAACGAACGCAGTTGAATTGGTCAGCGAGTTCTGTGAGCGTCAGGATTGGACAATCGATTTGGTCATTGTGATAGCGCATTGTTATGTAGTAAATAGTATGGGGAAATAAGGACGGATCTGGATGGATCTGGATGGATGAATCCCTAGCTAAACCTTTCGTAGCCCATGTTGACCCTCGGTATGATTCCGTTCGGTGTGACAACGTATTCTTGAAGAGGTCTGAAGGCATCTAGTTGGCTATAGTTGAGGCCGACGGTACGCCAGCGAGTCTGTGCGTATATCGGATCCATATTCATCCGTGGATGGTAGTCTGGAACCGCCTCTATAACCATGTAGCGTCCGTACCAGCGATCGTTTCCCACCAGAGGTGTCATGCAACGTACAGCATCGCGGATGACTTTCCTACGCATTGGGATTGTGATCAGATCGTAGTCTTGCACGTACGAAGTCACTTTCCGGATCAGCTCTTCAGTCCCGTCCTGGGACTCTGTTTCACTTGGGCCCGACGTTGAAGGTGTCGTCGTGAAAACATGTGTGTCGGTCATCGGCGATCTGCTGCTCCTTGACGAGCCCGACTGTGTCACCGTGAGCTTTGGTACTGTTCCCGGAGGTGCCTCAAAGAATATAGCACTGGCAGCACTGCTTTGGATCGAGATAATATCGGTCACATCTTCGTTGTCGGTCTCCAACCCAAGGTCGGTGTCTAGTTCATTGTCTGATGCCAACTCGAGTCCATGATCCAGTTCGTTGTCTGACGCAAGTTCATTGTCAAACTCCTCGTCATCTGCTTCATCCTCGTCAGTGAGAACTGCCGTTTCGATCACATCGGTCAATCCAAATGAGACGTGCGGGTTTGGTTGGACGCTCTCAAGCGAACCATGAGCACCCAGCTTTCTCCTCAGCTTGGACATGAACCCGCTGTTTGCAGGTGCCGCGGCATTGCTCAATGACAGGGACGACGAGCTGCGACGGAACACCGTCTCCAACGAGGCGCCCCTATGAGTCTTCAACAGTGGCATACGAGGAGTCAAGTCACGTTGGCGACGGCCCCGGCGTGGAACCGTTCTATACTTTGGCATTGTGCGCCGGGACAAGTCTAGAGCGTTGTCGATTCCGAGGCATAGCGATGCATACCATTCTATCATGAGCTCGACGCACGAGAATTCGATAAGGAATTGCTCAGATTCGAGCCTCAGCCGCAGCGTGAACTGACGTTTCTTGTAATCGATAGCCAACCCGACTTTACCGTACTGCAATGAGTACGACTTGATCAGGTTAGTCCTTTTGAGTAACTTCTGATTCGTGTACGAGTGTAATCTCTCCAAATCGTCGTTGCTCGTAAGCACCGAACGGTAATCTTTGACATCGATCTGTTCAACTAGACTGTCTGTGGAAACAGCAAGAGAGTTCACAGCGGAGTTCTGCCTGCTGTGACGGCCCATCCTGAGAAACGAGCGCTGCGAGCTGTTTCTAGAAGACTGGTCGAACGTGCGCGGAGATTCGTATTCGTAAAAGTTGAGTTGGGTCGAGTTCAACTCGCAGATACAGCACTGCCAGTGCCTTTGCATGGCCATCTCGTACGGAGACACCCACTCGACTTTCCTGTTGACAAGCACAACTTTATAGACGGTCGGTGTGTAATCAGGCAACGTTTCTGTCCCCAGATCGGTGTCCGGGTAGATAGGCCGTGGTTTGCCTGGAGCCACACTCTGATAACCAGGGGGATGCACTGGGAAGGGCTCTAAGAGGTCGAAATATATGTCGGACTTGGTCAAGACGGGTTCGGACTTACTGTGAGGGATATTGCGTCCTAACTCACTGGTTGCCCGTGACTCTCTTCTTGCAAAGCCCCTGCCGACCCTGTCTGGACCTGTCCGGCCGCCTCCCGGCAACCGATCCGGTACCAGGCCTCCATTGTGTGTAAGGCCTAATGGTAGCATCTGTAAAGACTGTTGCTTCGCCAATAAGCAAGCCAATAATCAATTAAGAGAAGACTGATATATAGTTGTTAGCGGGAAACGCAACCAATGTTGAAACTGCCATAATCCCACGCCCCACAGCTTGATCCGCAAAGCCATAGAAAAAAAACCCCCGGCCATCCGAGATGTGTAGGACGGCTTATTACCTGCAATCACGGATCAATGGAGTCGTTTGTCTGTAAGCGGTGCCTGGTGAGCCATTGAATAAGATCCCTTGTATTGGATTTCCTTGTTGGATTAGCCCCAGGTCAATTGTAAGGCCCTTTTATGCAGGATTCCGGTAATTAATCTCCGTGCTACATATCTATTTAATACCAGTGTGGTACTCTATATGGCGAATTCCTTGCCCATATTGGACGTATATACCAAGCCGATTCTGTGGTGATCTGTATCGTCTCCCAACTCAATTATCCACTATTTCCCCCTCCGTTTATATCGAACTAACTCGTCATCTATCGACTCCCATCGGTTCCAATTCCACTGGCCCAATACAGCTATCACCTAAATTCTGAACTTGTGCTAAATTGGGCACTTGCGCATAAGACTTGTGATCGTTTCTTAGGCTTTAACAGGTTGTTTTCTGAAGCCAGTGCGCTCGTTTCACGGCATCAAAGTCCTCTAGCTCCAATATACCGTGTGGCCCATGGTGAATCTCTCCTTGCGCCCCGGTCCTCTTCATAAGACGGATCTTGACAGAGCGTCCTCGTGCTCACCGATCCGCCAACCACCAATCCCACAGAGCTCCTCGTCGATGATGTCGTCTTCGTCTGATGAGAGACCCAATTATGGAGCAATGTCCATGGAAAGGTCCGATTCCATCGCTTCGATGATCCCAGCAAAACCTCCAAGTCGCGCTGTCCCGTTCAAATATGATCACGAAGAGCTCACCACAACACAGAAGCTGGCTTACTACTTCCCCTGCTACTCGTGGATGGCCACATACACTTTCAATGACTTTGTCCATGATGTCTTGGCGGGGCTCTCGTTGGCGTCGTATCAGATCCCACTGTCTATGTCTTTTGCTACGGTGCTGGCACATGTTCCTGCCATTTGCGGTTTGGTAGGTCTCACAGTTGCGCCAATCGTCTATTTATTGCTAGGCACCGTGCCACAGATTGTGGTCGGCCCTGAGGCTGCAGTGTCATTGATTGTCGGTCAATGTATCGAGAAGACCATCAAGCATCACCCTGACGTGAACCCTGTGGACCTCGTGGTCGTGCTTGGCTCGTGTTCAGGCTTGATCCTGATCGTTTTCTCCTTCTGCCACCTCGGATTCATCGATAGTATTCTGTGTGGATCCTTGCTCAAGGCATTCATCTGCTCCATTGGTATCACGATGCTGATTGGAGCCACTGCCGCCATTACCGGTATCGATAAAGTGATGGCAAAGCTGCCACCCGATGTCCACATACACACTCCATTCAAGAAGCTCTGCTTCCTATTAGAGAACCTTGACCAGTACAATAAGGCTACGACAATCGTTGGTCTCGGTACTTTTGCTGCCTGTCTTATCCTCGGAGAGATTAAGAAGATGTGCATTAAGAGACGAGTCAAGTTCGCTTCCTTTTTCCCTGAGATTCTCGTTGTCGTTATCTTCTGCACCGTGCTATCTGCTGAGTTCGATTTCGAGCACCGTGGCATTGATGTCATCGGTAAAATCTCGTTGCGTGGTACCAAATATAAAGTGCCGTTTTCACCATCTCTCGGCAACTGGTACTCTGAACTGTTCACCGTCTCCTTAGTCTGTGCCATTCTAGGCTTCTTCGAGAGTGCCAGTGCTGCTCGCTCGTTGAGTGAGGCTGATGCTCCGCCAATGGCTTCCAATAAGGAACTGTTTGCTCTGGGAGCAGTGGGAATTGGTGTCAGCTCTTTTGGTGCACTGCCATCGTTTGGTGGATACGCCCGGTCCAAACTTAACTGGGTCAATGGGGGTAAGACGCCTGTGTCTGCAGCCATCATGGGTCTTACTACCCTGCTCGTTATGACCTTCTTGCTTGACTTCATCTACTATCTGCCGATCTCGGCGTTGAATGGAGTCGTGGGCATCATCGGTGTGTCACTCCTCTCTGAGGCTCCTGCAGAACTTGCCTACCACATCAGAACCAAGGGATATCATGAGATCTTGACGTTCTTCGTCACTACCATCGCAGCATTCTTCTCGACGGTAGAGGTTGGTGTGGGTCTGGGAACTTTCTACTCTCTGATGCGTGCCATCAAGCACAGCACTCAGTCGAGAATCCAGATTCTCGCAAGAGAGCAGGACACTGACTACTTTATCAACTCAGAGTTTGCCGATCCAAAGACGCCCGCACCGTTGCTGAATGATGAGCACTTCATCATTCCCGGATACAAAGAATCGAAATCGCAGCCGTTGTTCCAAGGCACCAGTCCAAAGTTAGAGGATAGAGAAGGTTGCCTGATCGTGAAGATCCCAGAGCCTCTGACTTTCACTAATGCAAACGACCTCAAGACCAGGTTACGTCGGGTGGAATTATATGGTTCTACGCATTCTCACCAAGCGACTCCGCAAACCGCAGATGCCCCTCGTCACATCATCTTCAACATGCACGGAATGACTTCGATGGACTCGTCCGCCTCACAGATCCTGCTGGGAATAGTAAGAAATTACTGCAAGCGCAATATCAATGTCTTCTTCACCAAGGTGTATCGGAAGGGCTCTCTACTGGAGCGTCTTCAAGACTCTGGTATCAACGACCTGCTTATTTCATGTGGTGACGGCGAACAGTACGGAGTGCACCAGCGGTTCAAGCCCTATTATGACTCCATTCTGGATGCTTTGAAAGTCATCGACTGTATGGAGTCGCGTGGTACTTATCCATGCCTAGAAGAATCGGCGCTGTCATCCATCTACGAGACAACCGGTGTCTAAATATATTTACTAATCACTCCTTTTCCCGATTTGGACCGCCCAGTAATTTATCCTATCTGTCATGCAGTTCAGGTTTCTTCTAGTAGCCCTGGCTATTTGCCAAGCTACGCGGGCCTCCCAACATAAGAGCCCGGAATTTATCAACAACCCCAATGCTGGTTCACCGGTGAGTCCATCGGCGTCTCTTGATGAGGATCCTAACGACAACGCTGAAGTGAGTACATTTGAGCCTGCCCTGGTGGGGAACAACGACGGCCGAGTCAGGGTCTCTTCATTCACTTTCCCTGGCAAACTGGCTACATTCTCCTTCACTGACCAGAAGATGGGCACCAGTGACGATGAGACGTTGGTCCTTCTCACCGACAGTGGTGGTGCCTTCCTTACTAGAGACCAGGGCAACCAGTGGGCTGAGCTGTCCCCTGGCACCAAATTTGACACTATTCAGACCAATCCAGATGACCCTGATCGAGTCTACTTGGTGTGTAGCGACCAGCTGGTTGTCTACTCTGTCGATAATGGTGTCACTTGGAAGCAGTTTGTTACACCTTCCGCTCCTTCACCTGCCTCTCCGAAGCCCCTCTCTTTCCACCCGACAAACCGTCGCTTCTTACTGTGGCTTGGACAAGAGTGCACGGGAACCATCTCCAAGAAGTGCACCGGCGCAGTGTTCTTTTCCCGCAATTACGGAAACACTTGGCAGAAGATCGGAAACGACCTGGTCAAGTGTGAGTTTGTTGGTGGTTTGAACCAGGATCCAAACCTCATGATCTGTCTTGACAATGACCTGGAGATCTTGACATCCAATGACATGTTACAGAGTAGTACTGTTCATTTAGAGAACGTCCTTGACTTTGTGCAGAAGGATGGGTTCATCGTGGCTGCTGCCACAGTCGGTAAGAAGGACTTGCGGCTGCATACCAGTAAAGATGGTGTCAATTGGGTCGAGGCACTCTTCCCAGCCGATTTCACTCCTGATACTCAGCAGTCTTTCACCATTTTGACTGGTGCTTCTGGTTCTCTCTTCGTCCATGTCACCACCAACCCACGTAAGGGCAGCGAGTTCGGTACACTGTTGAAATCAAATGGTGAAGGTCAATCCTACGTGCTCAGTCTTGACTTCGTCAATAGAGATACCAAGGGCTATGTTGACTACGAGAGAGTGACTGGGCTTGAAGGTGTCATTGTGGCCAATGTTGTTTCTAACTCCAAGTCCTCTTGGACTGGTAAGACGAAGACACTCAAGACAGTCATCTCTCATAACGATGGTGCCCGCTGGTCCTACTTGACACCTCCATTGAATGATGCTCAAGGTAAGTCTTATGAGTGTGCTGGAAAAGAACTGGAAGAATGCAGTCTTCATCTCCACGGATACACTGAACGTAACGACTGGAGAGATACGTATGGCTCTAGAAGTGCTGTGGGTTTCATGCTCGGTGTCGGCGTCGTTGGTGATTCTCTACCTTCCGGGCCTGAAGGTGATACTTTCTTGACTGCTGATGGAGGTGTCACTTGGAAAGAGATTAAGAAGGGCCGGTACACCTGGGAGTATGGTGATCAAGGTTCGATCATTGTTCTGGTTGACGATACTAAGAAGACTAACATGATATCTTATTCGTTGGACCAAGGAAACACTTGGATCGACTTCCAGTTCATTGATAGTCCAGTTGAAGTGCAAGATCTAGCCACTGTTCCTAGTGACAACTCGGTCAAATTCTCTATCTTCACCAAGGATAAAAAGACCCGCCATATCCAACTGGACTTCTCGCAGCTCTTTCCAAGTGTTTGCAAGCTCGATATGGATCACCCTGACGATGACGACTTTGAGCTATGGACTCCTCGGCATCCATTCCAGGAAAACAACTGTCTCTTTGGCCATCAGGCACAGTATGTGCGTAAAATTCCTGGCCGTCTCTGCCGTGTTGGCAAGGCTCCAACGCAACCATTCAAGGTGTTAAAGAACTGCTCGTGCACCAATGATGATTTCGAGTGTGGATTCAACTACTACCGTGACGAGAATGCAGCATGTGTTCCTGTGGATGGATACACTTCGCCGGAATTCAAAGATGTTTGTGAAGTTGATGACCCACCGGCACTGTTCTACCCAGAAACCGGTTACAGAAAGGTGGGACTGTCCACCTGCCAGGGTGGTGTCAATTTGGAGAGGGCTGGTGACCCAATCCCATGCAATCCAACCAAGCAGCCCGTGGATAACACTCCAGAGAAGAGTCCAGAGGGTAAGCCAGACGATAGTAACAATGGCACGAAGAAGAAGAAGGGAAAGAGCCATGGTGGTACATTCTTCAAAGTCGTGTTGGGTCTAAGTGCTGTCGGAGGCCTTGGCTACTATCTATACCGGTTGTACCTCTCACGTACTGATGGAGAGATCTCACTGAGTGATGATGGTACATTTGCATTCCTTGAGGATCAGGGCGATACGATCCATAACTTGAGATCCAAGGTGGCCACTGCAGCCAAGGATGCGTATGTTGGCATTGTTAGCGTTAGCCGTGGATTCATGGAAAAAGTCATTGATGCATGGGATAAGTACAGTGGCCGGAACCGTTTCCGTGCCAGTCCGTACGATGAATTGGGCACGCTGGACGAGTCGGATCTCGAGACTGATACATACAGAGACGAGCCTGATGATGATACCGATCCTACCCAGGTTTAGTCATATATACAAATGTATTACATTCTTAGATCTTCTGCTTCTTGACCTCCGGCTCGTTGTCTCCGTCCTCATCTTCGTCAATATCGAGCTCCTCACTGCTTGAGTCACCTGCGTCATCGTCGTCATCATTTCCTAAGCCTGGAGCGGCCAATGTGTAGTAATCAACAGCCAGAGGGAAGATATCTTCGGAGAACATCTCAGCGAGTTGCTCTCCGTACCGGTACTCCTTACCTTCTTTCAACCCTGTCCATTCGAAGAACGCAAAGAATGACTTCATTCCAGCTCTGTAGTTCTTTTTCTGTTCAGGAGTCCACTTGTGATCCACTCTGTGAGCCTTGACCAGTTCAGGGTTGATCTTTTGCAGATCTTTCGGCCATTCAATAGCCACTGGATGCGATTTGATGCTTTGGAATCCATTGTCACCATCTGTTTCCGTGTAGAAGTACTTTGAGACTGTCTGTGAGTCGATCTCGCCGTTAGGAGCCTCGAATTGGAACGTGATCCGGAAAGTCTGTGGATCATCGTTGGCGCCGTTTTTATCGACCATCTTTTCCACATAGATGTCCTTAATGAACTCGAGGTACTTCATATCCTCTGTAGTGATATACTCCTGGAAGTCCTCGTGCTGAGCGAGCACTATGTACCAGAATTGCGGGATGTTGGCGATCACCTTCCTGCGTTTCTCGAAAACAGGTTTGGTGATCTCGATCTTGTATTTCTGGACCTTTTTGTCGAGTTGCTGTTGTTCCACCTCGAGCCTCTGCAAGCTTACAAGAGCCTGGTCCAAGTTTTCACTAATAGTTAGCCATGTTTCCTCTTGAAATCAAATACTTACTCTTCCTGTGACATTGCCTAGAGAGATAGAAAAGTTTATCAGGCAGGTTAATCACTAAGTATACCTTCTATAATCTATTTATCTCACATTGAGTCCTCACTACAACGTGTACTGAGCAATGATATCTTCATCAGTAGGCCATTTCACTCGCTTTATCGTGTTCAATGCCACCATACATCCATAACAAACAGACACTGGTTGTCCCTGTGATGATGGTGGAATTGTAATGCGGTCCTGTTGGGCCTCTAAGTACCTCCGATAGTTGTCCATATCCTCCTCTTTCAATGGCACACCTTCACTGCAGGTGATTTTATCGAGCCAAGACTTGGAATCGCCGTAGATAGGACCTTTGCAAATGGCACAGGCTGATGTTGCACTTGCTGGCTTTCCAAGCTTACCACCGACTTTCACCACCGTGGGAACGGTATCGGGATGATCCTCTTCGACGGTACCAAAGTACTCCAAGATCAACTCGTCAATAGTCTTGTTCTTGATGGACTTCTTGATGCTTGATTCACTTGGAGCCTCAAGTTGGCACAGTCCTGTAAACTCTTCGAACAGTACAATCTCTCTCTGGAAAACGTCTCTCAACGCATAGATCAGTTCACACTTCCCATCTAGTATCGTACTGGTTCCTACGGTCTCCCATATCCGGCCACCTCTTCCTCTAGCCGTAAGTCCCAACACAGACACTGCTAGTTCAGTTGTTGAATCTGGTAGCACCAACACAGAGCTGCCAAGCTTCAAGGCATACGCTGAAATAATCTCATTCTTGATCAGTCGTAACAGATCTTCCTTCACAGACTTGTCAGAGACTTGGCTCATCAGCTGGTCGAGTGAAAAGCCGTCATGATTTGCATCACTCATGAACGCTTGGAAATCCTTCGTCAAATGCATCGTACGAACGCTCTTGCCCTCTATAAATTGGTTGAAATCAACCAGTTCAAACTTGACAGAGAGTGACTCCCACTGAGGATGCCTCTGCTTGATCTGATCGACCCTTTCAGCAACCCAACTCAGCGGTTGACTGGGGCACATACAGAGAATGGTTAAATAGAACCCGACGTGAGCTCTCGAGCTGCGTTCCAGTTGTTCCTGCAATCTGCACAGCAGGATCTCTGTCAGAACAAGCGACGAACTGTCAAACAACAGAGGCGTGAGTACCGTAGGCGTTCTATTGTCAAGATCTGTGCCGAATTTGACCCTAAATCTATCGCCGTTCATCTGTTTTGTCTGCTTCCCGCTCACAAAGTGTACGAAGCATTCTTTGCAGAACTTTTTCTTCCTTGTAACAACCTCCGCCTGCCGTTGCCCGCATTTACTGCACAGGTTATCATCCTGCGACATCCTCTAAGTACTCTAGATAGGAGAAAGATGGGATAATTTTTTTTTCTCACCACTCTTATCGATGTCATCGGAGGAGAGTGCAACGACGGATGACAAATCAGGCCATATTGAGAGCTTGAAGGAGCTCCAAAAAGAGGCTGAGACTGACACAGAGTTTATCAAGGAAGTTGATGGCAAGAAAGAGCTCCGGTACTATCCAGACCGTCCTTCTAAGCACGTTCACAAGCAGATCTTCGTCGCCAAGATGCCGTCTCAGTTCTATGATCCTTGCGCACTCACATCAAAGATGGCTGTGAAGTGTATGGAGCAGCACGATGAGGACTACAAGGAGGTGTGCGGAGAGTATTTCAGGGCTTACAGAGAGTGTAAGAAGGAGTGGCTACAAAAAAAGCGTGAGGGCACCTGGTGAGTGCTACGCTATCATGTAAATACGTATATCCATATCCGTTTGGTATTTCCATCGTTTATCGTAAGTTCTAGACGAAGCTGAACGAGTAGAACGATCCGAGCGCGTTCGGACCTCCTCTTCTCGACTTGGCGGCCACCATATTCTCGTTTGGTCTCATTCTGACCACTTTCTTCGGGTCGAATCCAAAGTTCACGTTATCGTTGAAGTAATTGACGAGCGAGTTCTGGAACTCGTTGTCCGTCCTCTTCTTGGACCGCGTCTGCTGGCGAAACATTCGTGGTATGTTTGTCTTCCTACGCTTCGTAGGCTGTGGAGACTCTGTTCGCTTGACTGTCTTTAGAGACTTCTTCGAGACCAACAGTGCGGGGTTTGTCAGCAGTAACAGCAACATCAGTTTCTGCACGTGCATCTTCTCCTCCTTCCTGTGGTGGTTGATGTAAGCATTGAAGTTCTGTTGCACTGCTGGCACATCTGCCTCCAATGTATCGAAAAAGATTTGGTAAAGTAGGTCGAACGTTTGGTAGTTGGTGAATAGCTCGCCGTTGTTCTCCTCTGAGCTCCAATTGTTCTTATCCAGATTGCCTGGAATCATGTAAAGGTCTCCCGTGATCCTATTGATTGCCACCAGCATCTTTAGCTTCAAGTCAGCGCCCGAGTTCTTGTACAGTTTATGTGCAGGAACGTATCCTTGGCGGTGGTGCAACTCGCCGCGTAGCAGATTCCGTTCGAACAGAAGACTCTCGATACGTCGAGACCGACCACTGGACAATCGAACCTCGTATAGTTCATCAATGTCGCCGTCTTCATCTGCATCTGCATCCTCCTCTTCTGCCTCATCCGATGACGCACTGCCGTAATTGATATCGTAGGGGTAATCGTCCTCCATGCTCATACCGCTGGCGTCATCAGTGTCGTCTTCTTGGTCATTGCCGTCGTCTGTCACGACACCATCCACCCCTAAGTACGCATCACCATGAACTCTTCGATACCCAGCAGAGTTGCGGTACCGTTGGAACCGGTCCTCTGAGTGCTGGATATTAGTCCGTTGGTGGCCTAAAAAGTCGATAGCGGTATCCACTGGGTCCCTCAAAGAATGCGTTCCCGTGCTGACAGATGAGTCGAACGAGCTGCGAAGTCGACGCAGACGTTTATACACCATATCTGGCCTGATGTACAGATTCTTTGACGGATGCGACGGCTCCTTGAGAAGATCTTCGAGGTTGATCTCTAACTTCAAAAAGATAAAGTTCTTGAGCATCAAGTCCGTGCAATCAGTGCAGATCAGTAAGTGTTCTGGATTGTTGACGCATTTGCGTTTGCCGTTAGGTGGTGTTGGCGGCGACGGAGTATTGATGAACTCGTTTAGAGGCGGCAAGTCGAACCATTTAGCCATCAGCTTGTAGATGGAGCCTCTGTTGCCGCACATGTTCTCGAGTCGATGTAGAACGGATGAATTGGGGAACTTTGTGGGTGCTGGGTATGATAGACTGTTGATTTCAGAGTCACCATCGATATCAGATCTCTGCAAGTATCCATACTTGTCCATGTAGAAAGGTTTGCCGGACATCTCGTGCCGGCCAATGTATCTGCGGAGCTCAAAGTCAAAACAGAGCCTGTTACGTAGCAAATTGCTGAAGATGGATGCCTCAATGTTGAACTTTCCTGTCTCTGAGCACCGCAGATCATTGTTTGAGAAGTCGACCGTTTCTCCCGTGAACGGTACAGAGACGCCTGCGAGCTCAAAATAGCCATCCACTTTGGCATTATCGATCACCGTCGTTAGCTTCATGTTAATCTTGAGCTTGCGCTCGTTCATGACACTGTAGCAAACTCCCGGTTTTAGGAAACTGCACGATGCTATCCGTGAATAGTCATAGACGCCATCCTCCATGAATTGGCGGACGGCGTCGTCGCTATCGACTGTATGATAGAGGCGTTTGGCAGTTCTTGGCGGAGATGGCAACGCACGGGAACCTTTACGATCGACCAGTACTTTATTCATCAATGTTACCAAGCCATGGTGCTGGATCAGGTTGAAGATCGGGTTCCCGAGCTCGTGAGCAGGATGTTCCCGAAAGAAAGAGGTTGAACATGCAGTTGCCGTCAGTCCATGTTCCGGTATTAACACCCTTGGAATGATGTTGGTATCGTTAGCGTTGGCCCATCGGATGTGGTCTTCTGTAATATCGACTTCTGCATCGTTTGGCGGGCCCGGAGACGACGGATCCCTCATCAAATGAGCTGGATCTCCCCATTGAATCCTGGCATACCGATAGGAGGCAAGAGTGCGCCTCAGATGCTGTGGTAGCCTGATACGGTACGTATGGCCGGAGTTGGACTCTGCAGCAGGATTTTCCGGTAACCTGTGAGGGCTATCGTGTCCACTGCGGTCCAATGGCATCTGTGTAATCGATCTTTCCGCCCGGTGGTATGAGTTGTATTTGTGATATTAAATCAGCCCCTCAAAAATCTCCTTCTATCTGCGGAGCCCGGATTTCGCTGCCTGGGATCTATTAAAAAAAGCCATTACTATCAGGTTGCTGCAGCCTCGTTCGACCTGCCGCGCATTCGTTGCCCGTCTTAGGGACTGCCTCTCGTAACCTGTAAGGTAGTAATGGTGCTCGTTGCCCACAATATACAATTAATCCACTAAGTAGAATACGCCTGTTTACACTGCGTACCATCGAGCTCTACTACAACAGCACGTTCTAACGATACCCCGGTCGCCACCCTTGCAAGCCACGAAACCATTCAACTATACTGTTACTGTCAGCGTACACGCTCTGCTCACTGAAAATTTTTGCGGAACCACAGGATGCCCATATTAAGTAGGTTCTTCCATTTTTTAATAGAGCTATTCCTTATAAAGGTGGACTTGATCTGACCGTGGAACGCTGCCAAATTACCGTTACAACTGCAATTCAACTGCTACTACAAGCGAGATTTGTTATCAACTACAATCCAAGCTTGTCTGATCTGTGTGCTGCCTTGTAATATTGCAAAATTGGCCACTCCCCGTTTAGAGCCTATCTATCTCTACCAAACTTACCATTAAAGAGGACTCGCGTCTAGCTGTCCCATTTCTCTGGTAACCACTCGAGTCACTTCCACCAAGTCACTTGGGAACTCGTTCACCGCTTGTTGAACGCCCATCGCCCCTGCGCAGCTGTCGAATTTTTCCCACTTTGCCCAACACGTCCTTTCCAGGTCGTACTGATTCCTGTCAGATTTCTCATCTGGCACGTTCGAATCGGGTCCATTCCAACTAATACACAAGCGCAAAACCATGTCAATAGACTTGAAAGAAGAAGCCGAGGCCAACCCGGACCTCTATGGTCTTCGCCGCTCTACGAGAGAGCGTCACCAAGTACAAATCTACGAGGAGTCCGATGAGGAGGAAAAGCCTCGTAAGCAACGCCCAAAACGCGATCAAGACTTTGATGCCTACGGTGATGACAACGAGGGTATCGCTGTGGATGACGACTTCGAGCCCGAGACCAAGCGTCGCAAGAAAGCTCCCGGTCGTCGTAAAAGAACGATGCGCAAGGCTGCCCAACGCAGTCAGGCTCTCCCCGCTGCCGTTCGATTCTCTACGAGGAACAACAACAAGGTTGTCAATTACAATATGGAGGAGATGAATGATGACTCTGAGTTCTTAGAAAGCGAGCCCGAAGACTGGGACTCCACCGAGGCTGAGAATTACTCTGTCGAACCCGAGTACGAACCGGTCGGTATAGATTTCGTCGTGGACCACCGTCCTATGGGATACCAGAACAACAGTTCCTCCGAGGATGATGATGAGGATGATGAAGCTACTACCGTTGTGAAAACCGAAGATCCCGAGGCCAAGCAGGCGTCCCTCGCCAGAAAGAAGGAGATCATCTTGCACGGTGATCCTAAGAAGGATTTCGAGTACTTGATCAAGTGGACCGACACTTCTCATCTTCACAACACTTGGGAGACATATGAGGGTCTCAATAATCGGAGGCTACGTGGCCTTAAGAAGATAGACAACTACATTGCCCAGTTTATCGATCTCGACAGAGAGATCCGTGCCGATCCTTACGTTACGAGGGAGGAAATCGAGCAGATGGATATAGAGGCTGAGACGCGCCACGATAACTTCCAAGAGTATAAGAAGGTGGAGCGGATCATCACCAGTGATAGAGTCACTCTGGATACCGGCGAGTCCGAGCTCAGGTACTTTGTCAAGTGGAGGCGGCTCAACTACGACGAGTGTACCTGGGAGTCTGCTGCAGAGATCGCCGAATTGGCACCTCTGCAAGTCACGCAGTTCCAGGCCCGTCAGAACTCTAAGATTCTCCCGGGAAACTCTGCCCACTATGGTGCGAACCGTCCCCAATTTAGAAAGCTTGAGAGCCAGCCGGCCTTTGTGAAAGGTGGCGAGCTCAGGGACTTCCAGCTCACCGGTTTGAACTGGATGGCCTTCCTTTGGTCTAGAAACGAGAACGGTATCCTTGCTGATGAGATGGGTCTTGGTAAGACCGTTCAGACGATCGCTTTCATCTCTTGGCTCATCTACGCCAGACGTCAGAATGGTCCACATCTCGTTGTCGTTCCACTGTCTACCGTCCCTGCCTGGCAAGAGACTTTTGAGCTCTGGGCTCCCGACATCAATGTCATTTACTACATGGGAAACACCAAGGCTAGACGGAACATTCGGGAGTACGAGTTCGGAACCAGGAGCAAGCCAAAGTTTAACGTTTTGCTTACCACCTACGAGTATATCCTCAAGGATAGATCCGAATTGGGAAGCTTCAAATGGCAATACTTGGCAGTTGATGAGGCCCATCGTCTCAAGAATGCTGAGAGTTCCCTCTATGAGAGTCTCTCTGAGTTCAAAGTCGCCAACAGATTGCTCATTACTGGTACTCCGCTTCAGAACAACTTGAAAGAGCTCGCTGCACTTTGTAACTTTCTGATGCCTGGCAAGTTCAGTATAGAGCAAGAGATCGACTTTGATACTCCCGACTCAGACGCTGAAAAGTACATCCAGGAGTTACAAAAGGAGATCAAGCCGTTCATTTTGAGACGACTCAAGAAGGATGTAGAGAGTTCTCTTCCAGGCAAAACTGAGAGAATCTTGCGTGTGGAATTGTCTGATATCCAGACTGACTATTACAAGAACATCCTCACCAAGAACTACGGTGCTCTCAGAGAGGGATCCAGTGGTTCGCAGGTGTCTCTTCTGAACGTTGTTGCTGAACTGAAGAAAGCTTCCAACCATCCGTACCTGTTTGACGGTGCCGAAGAACGTGTTCTCTCGATGGCAGGTTCGTCCTCAAGGGAGAACATTCTTAGAGGTATGATCATGTCTTCTGGAAAGATGGTTCTCTTGGACCAGTTGCTTAACAAGCTCAAGAGAGATGGCCACAGAGTGCTTATCTTCTCTCAGATGGTGAGAATGCTCGACATTATGAGTGATTATCTTTCCATGAAGGGACTGTCTCATCAAAGACTTGACGGTACGATCTCCTCGCACAAGCGTAGAATCGCCATCGATCATTTCAATGCGGACAACTCTAACGACTTCTGTTTCCTCCTCTCTACACGTGCTGGTGGTCTCGGTATCAATCTGATGACTGCTGACACGGTCATTATCTTCGATTCCGACTGGAACCCACAGGCAGACTTGCAAGCTATGGCCAGAGCGCACAGAATTGGTCAGAAGAACCACGTCAATGTCTACCGTTTCGTTTCGAAAGACACCATTGAGGAGCAGGTTCTGGAGAGAGCAAGAAAGAAAATGATCTTAGAGTATGCCATCATCTCTCTTGGTATCACCGACAACAACAAAAACTCCAAGGCCGATCCTAGTGCTGGAGAACTCAGTGAGTTGCTCAAGTTCGGTGCGGGCAACATGTTCAAACAGACCGATAACCAGAAGAAGCTCGAGAACTTTGATCTGGATGAAGTGTTGAACCATGCTGAAGACCACAACACCACCCCAGACTTGGGAGAGTCCAACTTGGGAAGTGAAGAGTTCTTGAAGCAATTCGAGGTGACAGACTACAAGGCTGATGTTGATTGGGATGATATCATTCCTGAGGAAGATCTGAAGAAGATCAAGGCGGAAGAAGAGAAGAAGAGAGAGGAGAAGTTCTTGCAAGAGCAGATCGAGATGTCCAAGGGCCGTGCTGCTGCCCAAAAGAAGCATGACTACACGGATACGGATGTCGATGAGGAAGAGGACCGTGCTCGCAAGAGAAAGCAGAAACTTGATATGAACAAGTTGACCGAGTCACAGGTTCGTATGGTTTACAAGGCCATCTTGAAGCACGGAGATATCACCAAGATGCTTGATGCGCTAGTCGCCGATGGTACGTTGCCGAATAAGAACCCTAGTGCCTTGCAAAAGTGTTACCAGGGCTTTGTTGACACTTCGAAGAAACTCGTTGATGCTTATGAATCTGAGCGCAACAGCGAGTTGAAGGTGCTTGAAGCAAAGGCTGAGGAGGAGAGAAAGCAGCAGGCTGGACTTCCTCCATTGCCAGAAGGTGAGCGTCGTCCGACCCCTGCTCAACATGCACTCAGTGCCAAGCGCAGAGAACGGAAGGCTGTTCTTTTTGACTATGAAGGTGTGAAGAACTGCAATGCTGAGACTGTCATTCAGAGACCTCAGGAGTTGTCGCTCTTGCACAGAATGGTCCCTGCAGATGATCCAATTAAGTTCTCTCTGAAGAAAGAACCTAAGCCTGTTCATGCCTGGTCCTGCGAATGGACTGCTCAAGACGATAATCACCTTCTCGTTGGTGTCTACAAGTTTGGTTACGGTGCCTGGATTCAAATTAGAGATGACCCGGTGCTGCAATTCCAGAACAAACTTTTCTTGGAGAATGCTCCAGCGGGTGCCTCGAAAGAGGAGAAGGCTAAGTTCAATAAGACCCCTGGCTCGGTTCACCTGGTGAGACGTACCGACTATTTGTTGGGCATGTTGAAGGAGCAAGTTGCCAATCCGAAAGGTGACCGGGAGTCGAGTGTCCCACGTCCGAAGAAGATCAAGCAGCGCAAGCCAAAGAAGGAGGCCGAAAATAAAGACTCTAAGGAGACTAAGGTCAAGAAGGAGTCCAAAGCCAAGAAGGATGCTCACGCCAAGTCGTCATCACAGCCAACTCTTCATCAGGTTATGAAGAAGATGCCAGCAAGGCCAAAGACCACGCCTACTGAAAAAGAGGCTCATGCTGAGAAGAAACCTGAGAGGAAGATTCATCCTCTGTTGAAGCCTGTTACCAGAGATCTCAAGACCTGGGATAGTGGCGGAAAGGGTTTGGACAGACACAAGTGGACTCTCCGGCTCAAGAGCAGTCTTCTACATATTGGAGACCAGATTGAAAAGGTAAGCAGTACAAATCCTCGCCTAAACCAGGAGCTCTGGGAGAATGCCAAGCAGTTCTGGCCGAACAGCGAGGTGCCTGCTCAGTTGATCAAAAAGATGTACCTCAAGAAGTCGCAGAAGAAGGACTAGATAGTTTTAGAGTTAAGCTTTACATTTGTTAATACTGATCAAGTAACTGCTGTGGATATTTCTTGCCTGCTTGGTGGCCATTACCAGGTCGAGTCTCTTCTTCTTCAACAACAGTAACGTCTTCTTAGGAGTTGACTTGACATCGACGTTCTCGATATTTTTGCTCCACCGGCCTCTGACTTTAATATCGGAAGCCTTAGCCTTGGCTTTCTTCAGATGTAGCTCGCATCCACTATGAGCAAATCCCATGTAACTCAAAGGAACAAGTGGAACAACATCATTAGTAAGTGTGACCCTCAAGTAGTATGAATCCATGGATTGTCCGTTATTGACGGCTTCAACAACCTCATCAGTATTCCAGAGATCATCCATCCAATCTGCCATCGCCTGGTTGGCAAACTTGGGCCCACCAAAACTGACTATAGATGACAAATAGCCAATCATTCTGAGTTCATTGGCAGCCAGTGGGGCCAGTGCAGCTCCCAACGAATGGCCGGTGAATTTCAAACTATACTTGGTTTCATCGAGAGCCGTCAGAAGTGGCGGCAAGAACTTTCTCACCACTTCGCCAGTGGCCTTATAGAACCCAGCATGTACCATACAGTCAGGACAGTTGAAGTTCTCTGTGTTATTTCCCTGCATTACAGTGTACGGTATGTACTTGTGTGGGTCCGTTCTGAAGTCGAGCTCCCATTCTTTGCTGTTCGTAGTTCCCTTGAGAACAACAATAATCTCTTTGGCGGTGTCATCCTGGATAATGAGACCTCCCACAGGAGCAACTGAGTAGAATATGACAAACTTGTCAGTTTCTCCCTGACAAGAAGATGATGGACATGCTGTTTGCAGCTCTCCTTCCTTCATATCTCCTTGCGGAATACAGTAAGCAATGGAACTATACTTTGCATCTTTGACCAACTCATCGTAGAGCTCATCACTTATAGACGCAGCAATTGCATCAACTATCAAGAAGATAATATGTGTTAGCTTCATTGGTAAATGTAAGTTGGTAGAGCCCCCGCTGTATACATATATTCATTACCAATATGCTGCTATCCATTTATGTCCAGTCCCTGACGGATTAGGAAATTATATATGATCGAAATCAGGGCTGCCGTTTATAACTGCACGTCATTCTCGTGTAATAGTACCGGTGATAGTCTGTTTGAACGAAATCCTGGTACCCAGACATCGGATCTTTGAAGTATTCACGATAATTGTTCCAGGCTTTGCGCAACCGGATCTGCCATAAAGCATACTCTCCCGACTCATCGAAATCACCCATCAGACTGAGGTCCCCGACCGGTACTGGCAAATTGAAGTTCTCTATGACAATTTCATAGCCGGTATGAGCAAACCCTTGCGTATATAATGGCAGCAAGGGAACGATATCCATATCGTGGGTGACCCTGAAGTAAGAATTTGGATGAATATTTCCCGTCTGTAGACTCTGGTACGCATTTGCCAAAGGGAATTGGGCCTGCATCCAGCATGCAAGAGCATAGTTGGTTAGCTTTGGTGACCCATAATTTACTATTATCGGATCCATACCACACAGATATGCCTCGATGCCTGCCAATTGTGCAATGGCTCCACCTAGAGAGTGGCCGACGAGATAGAGCTGGTAGTCTGGATGTTTGCTCTTAAAGTCCAGAAGATATCGCATCGACTCCCTGTAGAAGATCTTGTAACCATTTAAGAATCCACGGTGGACTTTACAACCTGGGCAGGTGAACTGTTTCACATTATAACCGTCTTGCACCACCAGCGGGTTGTAATGTCGTAGCCGATAGTTGGTATCAAACTTCCATTCGTCTGTCGTTGAAGTGCCCTTGAAACTCACTATAATCCTCTTGAAGTGTCTATCCTGAGTGATGTAGTATGTGATCTGTTCACTGTACACTTTGAGCAGCTGGACGTCTTGCAAGGACTGGCAGAACACAGAATCGCATGCCTCTCCAATGGGTACGTTTTCACCTTTTAGCCGGTCATACCTCGGGCAGTAGGCATGAGCAGAGTAGTATGCCATCTCCTTTGTGAAATTATAGGCATACCATCTGCATATTTCGTCTGACAGTGCATACCTCGTGTAGTCGACAGTAACAGAAGTAGAGACCGAACTAGAATTGGTAACGTTCCTTATGGCTAGCCCCCAGGTCATGGCAGGCATCAACAACAGTACCCATTGAATCATCAGTGTTTCACCCAAAGCTTGATTGCAAGCTCCCGATCTGATTTTATATCTAATAGGTAACTGCAATGGTCTGATGGATCAGAATCCTATCCAAATTGGTGCGTCACGTGATGGTTTTTCCTGCAGATGGATTCAAAAAAATTGTGAAAAAATTTGGGCTACTAAAAAATTTTTCAGGAACCACCGGTCCCGCGCGTTGGCGATCAAGATTAAAGGAGTTTTCAGTGGTTCTTCTCTTTCTTTACCTTTTCTAACAAGGCTTGTTTTATCTTTTTATTGCAAGAAGAGGGCATACAGGGAGGCTATCTGGTAGGATCGATCTCATTAAAGCAAAAAACACCAAAAAAAGCGAAAAATTTTGAAAAAACTAAGTCCATTTCACAATGTCTTCCACCGACGTGAATGAATTGACCGCAGCTGCTGAGAAGTTGACTGTGGATGACAAAGAAGCCGTTGCTTCTACCGAAAAGGAGGTTACTGAGCAGCCAAAGGCTGAAAGTGCCGCCGCCGAGACGACTGAGGTTGAGACTGAGAAGTCTGAGTCGAAGGAGTCTAAAGAGGGCGAAGGCGATTCGCAGGGAATCGCATCCCTCTACGTTGGAGACCTGGACCCAACTGCCACCGAGTCTGACCTCTATGAGGTGTTCTCGAAGGTTGGTCAGGTTTCCTCGATCAGAGTCTGCCGTGACGCTGTCACCAAGAAGTCTCTGTGCTACGCTTATGTGAACTACCAGAAGCGTGCCGATGCCGAGAAGGCTATGGACGAGCTGGCATTCACAGACATCAAGGGCAAGCAGTGCCGTATCATGTGGTCTCAGAGAGACCCAGCTTCCAGAAGAAACGGTACCGCCAACATCTTCATCAAGAACTTGCACCCGGCCATTGACAACAAGACTCTTTACGATACCTTCAGTGCGTTCGGACAGATTCTCTCGTGTAAGATTGCCACTGATGAGAACGGAAACTCGAAGGGTTTCGGTTTCGTCCACTATGCCGACAAGGACAGTGCCGAGGCCGCCATCGAGAACGTCAACGGTATGCTTTTGAACGACTTGGAGGTGTACGTTGCTCACCACGTGCCTAGAAAGGACCGCCAGTCCAAGATGCAAGAGCTTGTCAAGAACTTCACCAACGTTTACGTCAAGAACTTCAGCCCAGACTGGACTGATGATGAGCTCCGTAAGATCTTCGAGGCTTTCGGCCCAATCACATCTCTCTACGTTGCCCGCGACGAGAGCGGCAAGGCCAGAGGCTTCGGTTTCATTAACTTTGAGAACCACGAGGATGCTTCCAAGGCTGTCGATGAGTTGAACGGTAAGGACTTTGATGGCAGAACCATCTACGTTGGCCGTGCTCAGAAGAAGCGTGAGAGACAGGAGCAGCTCAAGCACCAGTGGGAGCAGGCCCGCCAGGAGCGCATGAACAAGTACCAGGGTATTAACTTGTTCGTCAAGAACTTGGACGAGACCGTCGATGATGCCAAGCTTGAGGAGGAGTTTGCCCCATACGGATCTATCACTTCTTCGAAGGTGATGACCGACGAGACCGGAAAGTCTAGAGGCTTTGGTTTCGTCTGCTTCACCACCCCTGAGGAAGCCACGCACGCCATCAACGAGATGCACCAGCGCATGGTCAACGGTAAGCCACTTTATGTTGCGCTCGCTCAGCGTAAAGAGGTTCGCCGTAACCAGCTCACCCAGCAGTTCCAGCAGAGAACCCAGATGCGCCTTCAGCAGGCTGCCGTTCAGGGTGGTATGGCCCAGTTCGTGGCACCACTCTTCTACGGACAGAACCCAGGCTTCTTGCCACCAATGCCAGCTGGCATCCGTGGTGCTCCATTCGCCGGTGCTGGCGGTCCTCAGCTCATGATGCAGCAGGGACAGCCACGTCCAGGCCAGGGTGTCCCAGTCCCAGGTCAGTTCCGTGTTGGACCTAACGGCCAGCCTGTTCCAATGTACATGCAGCCAATGTTCAACGAGTACCAGCAACAGCAGCAACAGCAACAGCAGCAGCAGCAGAGATACTACCCAAGACCAGGTCAGGAGGGTGTCGCTGCCGGCGCTCCAGGTGCTGAGAAGAAGGAGGACGGTAAGGCCGATGAGGCCACCGGTGCTCCAGCTGGCGGCTCACTCGCTGAGATTCTTCCACAGTTCTCTCCAGAGCAGCAGAAGAGAGTTCTCGGTGAGGAGTTGTACGCCAAGATCGACAGTACCGGAAAGGCTTCCGACAAGGAGGCCATCGGTAAGATCACTGGTATGATGCTTGGTATGGACAACCAGCAGATCCTCGACATGTTGAAGGACGATGATCTGTTCAACGCTCAGCTCGACCAGGCCCTTGATGCCTACGAGAGCTACAAGACTGAGGCTGCCGCAGTCCCAGCTGAGTCTACCCCAGCTGAGACAGAGGCTTAATTGCCCTGTATGCTTTGCTATCGTGACTCGGGTTGCCGTTTCGTTGTTTGTTGATTTGGCTCAGAGCAGGCCTTGGCTACCCGTCAATTTGTTCTCTCTTTTAACCTCCTTTCAGGACCTCTTTTTTAATAGCAAAAATGAATCGTTCAAAGTATAATACACTAGCCGTTCTTTTTCACGAGGTTACTAAACTCCTCGTCGAACTCCCCGGCAAGCCAAACGGCTTGGCTCGTAATATCCCTCCAAAGTTCAGCATCTTTTGGATTCGCGCTCATCATATCATCCAGGCTTGGAACATCCTCAATTTGATCGATCGCCGACAGCAGACTAGGTGAGAAGGCAGCATTTGGAGTCTGTGTCTCGCTGGCCATGGAGTTTCCTCCAGAATTCCAATAGAACGGTTGAGCCAAGTCCACCTCTGGTCCTGGTCCTGATCCTGATCCTGATCCTGGTCCTGGTCCTGTTTGTTGTGCTGCCGTGGCCTGTCTGAGTAGTCCTCCCGACTTATCACGCTGGTGAGACATTTCAAAGCCAGATGATAGTAGTGTAGGGTTGAGTCTCGACTCTGGGGTCAGAATGCCAGAGGAGAGTCCTATTGGTGAATCCGATTTCATATACTGGTGCAGTTTGAATCCTGCATTCGAGTCATCCTGAGAATTCACAGTCGGATCTGGAGCATTGACATCGTCTGTATGTTTCTTGATCAGTCCTCTCATAGCTCCATGGAAATCGAGCACTTTTAACAGTCTCAGGATCTGTTCTCTGCGGAGAGTGGCAGGATGGTTTCCGAGGTTGCGCATTTTAGTAAAGATCATCAATGCATGGTCCAGGTGTTCAAGAGTAGCTTCGTGAACTCCAAACGTAGAGTTGAAGAGAAGCAAGGTCACAGTCGAGGTGAAGAGGTACTCGCGGTCCATATATCCAAACAGTGCCACCATATTATCAGGCATAAGTGCCCAGAGCGATCTGATGGTGTTGATTGAGGCTTGGAAGGAGGCATTCAGTAAAGTAAGCACCACGGATGAGTACCGAGACAGATCGATGAACCTGCCTTGCTGCTGCTTGGATTTTAGGTTGAGCATGACGAAGTGGAATAGCAATGGGCGCACAGCCAGATTGACACCTTGGAAGTACTCTGTCATGAGATTGACAACCAGCCTGCTGGTTTGAATTTCGGGTGCAGAGTAATCACAGTTGATGTATTCCGGGAGATCTTTCTTCCAACGAAGCAAGCTCACCACGAGATGGTGAACAATCGGCAGGATGTTCTGCGATGGATGCCGCGTATACAGTTTGCGGAGAATCTTAGTATTGATCCTGGTAATCTTGACACAGTTACGGATGAATTCTGCCTCCGGGAAGACATAGTTTCCGCAGGAAGGTGTGTTCATATCGAAATCGTCAGGTAGTGGCGTCGCTATATCATCGTCGTTGAACGAGAGTGGCAGGCCGGCTTTGGAAGCAAGCATGCGCTCATAGATATAGACAGTCCACCAAAGTCGTCTCCGGTGTTCGAGCTCGCACCGTGTCAACGTGTCACGGCCTGCGTCAACGTGCAGTCCAAGTATTAGTGATGCCCTGAGTGCCAATCCAAAGTAGAAGTAAGAAGCAACGGTACAATCGGCCACCTGCAGATAGAATGCATATAGAAGCAAGACCTCGATTCCACCTTCTCGAGCACAGTTGTCTATCGCACCGCTGGCAAACACTCCGGTGAATAGCTCGGATGCTTGGTTGAAGAATCCAGAGCCTGGCAGTTTCGTAGTGGAGTGATCGTGCGAATCGTCGTTAAGTTTCTGCTTCTTGCGATGGGTCTTATCGACCAACTTGTAGCCATTCAGGTTATTGGCGGTTCCTAGGTACATCTCACCGATGGCAAAGATGAGAAGTACTTTACAGAACCAGATCGTTTCCAAAATGGACTTACCTTCGGGCGAGTCTGGAATGGCACCGGCACCGTATTCAGGCATGAAGGGCTCGCCAGCTTTCTCGTTGTACATCCTGCGGAGTCCTTCTTTGATCAGTCCCTCGTTGAAGAAGTAGAAGCATCCGTCGTTGTACGAGATGAACGTATCAATTAGAAGCATCGCGTAGCTGTAACTGGGGAGAGTGAAGTTAACATCGATTCCAGGCCTCGTATGAGTCTTTCCAAGCATGATACGGTAAGCATTGCCTTCACGCTCTAATACAGTCTCTGCACTGTTGCTCTCAGGAGAATGGCCACCAACTCCGGCAACCAATTTGTTGATCTCCAATCCGAACAGTGTCATCGAGGAAGATCCAATGTAGATCCGTTCGCCTGTACGCGAATGAATAATACGACCAGACGAGTCTAAGAACGGAGGAATCACCTCATCGGAAGATCCGTTTGGTTCGTCGTCTAGAGCCTCGTCTCGCTCGTTATCTGTGGCATCGAGACCTTCTATTAAGGTATGTTGAGGGTTCCCCCCCTCGTTTGAACTGTTCCGAGCATTCCGAAGACTTGTGTTCTCGACTTTGAGTCTCTGGATTTCACTGTGCAAATTGGAGAGGTACTTCATAGAGATAACAATCTTCTTATCGGCCTCGATGTACTCGCAGTCCAGATGTGATGCCTTGCAACGGGAACAGGGTGGGCCCGTACCATCGCATTTAACGTGTCTCTTCCTGCATTGGATACAAGCCATGTTGGAGCGAGAAGCTTTTTTCTTGTCGTGATCTGCATCACCCACTTGGTTGACTTGCCCGTGGCCCTTTTTGAGCATTATCACGCAATCCTTTCTAGGTTTCTAAGATCTCAAGTGGTCGGCTTTCGGTTACCGCAGTTTTTTTTCAGCAGTTGATATAATCAATATTCTAAGGGAGGAGAAGTAGCAAGTTCCGGTAGCAAGACTGATGCCAATTTGATGCAGAGTCGGGCTCTGGTTATAGGGTGATCACTACAGTGTATATGGGTTGGTGGGATCCATTATTAGATCAAACAGTTTAATTGATGTTGGTCTGCTCGAGAGATTTTGCAAGCTTTATAGCTGCAGCCTCGGTAGCATCTGTGGAGGCATCCGTAGCGGGAGTGGCATCTATTGGTTTTGCGGCTTCCTTATCTCCAGGATATTTGGTTCCTCTGTTCTTGACCTTCTTGGCCTTCTTCTTACCCTTGACTGGGTCTGGGTAACCTTTAGCACCGGCCTCTTGCCACTCCGGAGTGGCCTCGTACTCTTCGATGATAGGAGCAAGCAGCTTGCTGATCTCCTTGGCGATACCCTGCTTCAAGTCCGGTGGAGAAAGCTCCTCCTTCGCAAAGGCATCTTCGAGCTCTTGGTAGGAGTGGTAAGTGACAGGTCCACCGTATTTTTCAGGTCTGTCAAAGAAGAACTCGACGTTACCTTCACCGTTCTTCAACTCCTGAATAGGAGCCAAAACGTACTCTGCAAACGAGAGCAATCCGTTCTCGTCAACGTTACCTGGAGCGCAGAAGGCACTGTTGATCTTTTTGGTGACCTGCTTTGGCTTCTCTATCAGATCGATCTTCGAGTTAGGGTCAGATGCAGACATCTTACCACCTTGGGTCAGACCTGGAACCATAGGGTTCATGAGATGGGCCCGCTTCTTGTAACCGAGAGCTTCGATGTTCTCCTCAGCAAGCACAAAGATCTTACGTTGGTCGACACCACCGAATTGCACGTCCACACCCAAGTACTGTTCGTCGAGCACTTGCATGAGAGGGTAGATGAGGCCCGAAAGCAGTGGGTTGGCCACTTGTTTAACAACATCGGCTCCAGCACGCTTGGCATCGTTCTGACTCACAATGTTGGCCAATCTGAACAAGTCCAGCACGTAGTTAGGTTCTAGTTGGTATGAGGAACCAGTGACGAAGGTCAATCTGTCGATAGGAACACCGATCGCCTTGAGCATCGACTTGATCATGTACTCGTAGTAAGTAGCACGGTACTTCACAACTTCTAATGGGGCCTTCATATTGTCCAGAAAGGCGTGGAGGTCGGCCAAAAGCACTTTAACTTCACATCCAGCCTGCAAGAAGTGGGCAAGCTTCACCATAGGCACAAGGTAACCGCAGTGGGGCTTACCGGTTGGTGCAGTACCCCAGTAGATTCTCAAAGGTCTCTCATTATCCTCCAGAATCTTCTTGATTATCTGTGGATTCAGAACTTCCTGAATCTCTCTTGTTAGGAGTGTAAACTTCTGGTCAGCGGTGAGCGACATGATGAACAAATATGATTAAATTTGATGTTGAAAAGTTGATGTATTTTTTTCAAGGAGATTTACGTGGGTGGGGTTTGGGATTGTTTCTGTGATTTTTATAGAAAAGTTCATCTGATGCGACTGTCTTGAGTGAAAGTATTTGACGAAGACAGGCCACGCCGGCCATAAATGCCACTGTCATTAGTCTCCTGTCTTGGTCTCAGTGGACGATCGGTGATGGAATGGCTCTGTTTGACGTGTGGGGGTGGGATGGCCACCGACTGTGCGGATCCCGAGCGAGATGACTGACCAGACCGACCCGAGTCGATTGTACGGGCAGTTCTCACAGGACGGGTGAATGAAAGTGGCTGTGGCGTCATGCTATCGTTGGTACCATTATATGCCGTGTTTGTATGCTGGGTGGTGTTGCCGCGCTGGGTGGTGTTACCATGCTGAGAGGTATTATAGGAGTTGTAACTTTCAAAAGATCCTTGAGATGTGTTGTTTAAGCGCGCCTGTGGTGGTGGTACCGGTGACTCTAACACGGAGCCACGGTATGAGGTGACTAGAGCACGAGGGTCGATGCTTCTGCGAACGCTTGTCTTGCGTGCGTTGCCGAACTGAGGTTGTTGTAAGCTGTCGTCGCTCGGGTCGACGTAGTTTTCAGTATATGGATACTTTGCATCGTCACTGAATGGGTCAGATTTCTCATCCCTGGAGTAATTCAAGTCTGCCACAGAGTTGTCCTTGATTATCGATGGGTATCTTCTCTTGCGCATCATCGACTTGCGCTTCTTCTTCTCCTCTTTCTCGTACATTTCCATGACACTTTGAGCAACGAGACTCTTGCAAGTTTTACTGAACGACATTCCGGACCGATTCTTGATCATAGGCACGACACAGATCGAAGAAAGAATGATCAGAATGTATTTGGCAGTGAAGCAGAGCCAAACAACGAACGAGAACGTCATGAAAGAGAGAAGAACGGCCTCTTTCTTATTAGTCTGTCCAATGTTCCTGATGATTGCAATCACATTCGAACTTGTGAACGAGTTCGAGATCGAGTTGGCAATGGTGGCTCCGTTCAACATTTGACGCGGAGTGTCCGCAAAGAGCCACATGAAAATGCTATAATGAAGAGACTTGTAGATGGTCAGAGCAAACCAGTCCAACGCGCACTTGGTATCGATGTCTTCGTAGATACAGAATCTTTCAAAGCTCTGCAGCGAATTCAGCTCTCTGGCAAGGGTGTGCACGTAGGATTTGATCACGTAGCCCTGATTGAAGATGCGAATACCGGTGATCAGTCCAAATAGAAGGAAGATCATCGACAGACCGATACAAACGGTAAACACGATCCGATAGACGAGGATCGGAACGTACGACATCGAGTGGTACTCATCCCAGTTGTTCAGCGCGTAGATGGCGATCAGCGTGTAAATATCAGAGCCCAAGAAACAGATCCGTAGGACGATGGTGATCAACATGACAAAATAGTCCATAACGAGCCAGAATCCACAACGTTTGTAGCGGTGCTCGCCTGTGATGTCTGCGAAAGTGACCTGGGTCGGGTCCTTGCCTCCCAGTTGGTCTTGTAAGATGGTCATCACCTAAAGAAACCACTTGTGCAAAGGCTAAGTTTTGGTAGACACGCGAGTGAAAAATGTCCCTAGAGGAGTGTATCAGCGGGGTATGCGTTTATGTTTAGCGCAATAACAATAGCAGCCAGTACAATAGGTCCGGGTCCAGCACAAACGCAACAGTCACAAGAGAAATAGCAAGCGAAAAGTCGTTAGAAACAAGTGCACACTTATGTCCTGCAAGAAATGTACCACCCGTGTTTAGTATCTCTTAACCAGATCAAAAGGGGCCGATATTTTTAGAAGGTGGACAAATTATCTAGCCGCGCCCTATATTTTCATTACATCATCTAGGAGTTTTTCACCGCCGGCGGGCACTTCGCTTCGTCGATGATGGTGTAGCACGGTTTCTTGGGGTGCTCTTTGGGGTTCCTCTGGCACGAGCAGCTGCTCTAGGCGTGCGTGCCGGTTTCGAGCTCGCTGGGACCCTGGCCACTCGTCTCTTCGGAGTCTTTCTGGTCGATCCACCGCTCTCTTCCGAGCTGTCCTCGTCTGCAGAACTCTCTGCTTTCACACTCCTTGATTGCGACCTTGACCGTGAACTCTGCCGCTTCTTGCTTGGAGTCTCTGTGTCTGGCTCATCCACTGCCTGTCTTTTCCTCGATGACCTCGTCGCCCTTTCTGTAGCTGGGGTTGTAGCCCTCGATTTGTCGGGCTTGGCACTCGTCTCCTTGGTTTCCTTGGTCTCTTTAGTTCCCTTAGTCTCCTTAGTCTCCTTAGGTTCCTTAGGTTCCTTAGGTTCCTTAGGTTCCTTAGGTTCCTTAGGTTCCTTAGGTTCCTTAGGTTCCTTAGGTTCCACCTTTGACCGTCTCCGCTTTCTAGATGCAATCGATTCCTCTTCCTCGGACTGAGTTTCTTCTGGCTCCTCCGACTTGATCGAATGCCGTCTAGTACGTCTGGCAGGTCCTGGCTCTGACTTGGAGTCCGACTCTTCGTCTGTCTTAAGAGCATCCTCAAGACGGCTTCGAAGCCGATGCCCACTCGAATTATCTTCAGTATCCTCCTTGATATCCTCCTCGTCGGCCTCTGACGCCTTCTCGTCCTCTAATCGCCTCGTATTGCTCCGACTCCTGGACCGTTTGACACTGCTGCTCCTTCTCGACCGACTCTTCTCGCTCGATGGCGTCGTAGACCTTCCTCTAGGAGTCTCTGTAGAGTTTCTCAGACTTCTGCGCCGAGTCTGTGGACCTTCGCTGTCCTCGTCTCCCGAAGAAACGTCTCCCTTCCTCGTTTTACTTCTGGATCTATCCTTGGTCTTCTTCAAGAGCACGTTCTTGTCCTCATCTATGTGTACATGCTTCTCCTCGTGCTCATGCGACCTCCGTGATAGTCTCTCTGAAATGGCCACATCGTCTTCTTCGTCGATCTCTTCATCCTCCTTGTCAAGAGCTTCAATGCCATCCAAGTCGTAGTACTTCTTCAACTCTTCAATGACCTGGTGTTTCGTCACTTGGAACTCTGTCTTGCCCTCGTTCAACTTCTTGATGATCGTCTCATAGTTTTCATTGCGCTGCTCGCCCACTGGCTTGTGGTAGCACACCAAACTCAAAAGATTTAGCACTGTCTCCCTCGTCCACTCTGACATGTTTGAAGAAAGAGTTCAAGTTTAAAATTCCCAGCTCATATATTCCCAGCTCCATATATTCCTTGCCTAAGCTATTATACATTATTGACACTACGCTCCAGGTAGTCGGTGATGTTTGCAATCATGCCAGTCTTTGTTTTAGACTTCTCGATCAGGTTCGGCTTCGAGTTGATGTACGATCTGAGTTGAGCCACACTGAATTGCGATAACTCTTTCAAATTCCATGCTTTGATGACAGTATCATCTGTGAGCATCTTAGCTTTCTTACTTGGAGGAATGGCCTGGTTAGCCGGCGCCAATTCGTCCACATTCGAGATTCGGTTCAATTCCGAGTTCAAATCTGCCATGTGCTTCGTGTAACTCTGGTTCGCCTGCACCTCCGTGCGGGTTTTCATTGCTTCCACTTTAGTCCTGTCGAGTTGGTTGATCATGGCCTGCTTGAGAAGTGCCGGGTTCTCTGCTGCCTTCGTAGGAACCTCTCGTTGCAGAATATGGTCTTCAAATACTTTGTAATGCCAGCTGAGTTGCGGGTTCTCGATCGGTTGGTAGTCGCGGATCAGATCTTGCACCACATTGTCGAATTGGTTCGGGTTGGCAACACCAACTGGACTGTATTCGTCGGTGAAATAGGAAGGTAACGTGCGAATCTCATCTTTATAAGGGATTTGCACCATGGCCAAACCTTCCGGGTATCCCTTTCTGCCACAGATCGACTCTGCCGTAGGGATCAAGTAGTAAAGTGTAGGATATGACATCTTTCTGTGCATTCCCCAGACAACAGCCATGCGACGCTTCTTCACGAGCGACTGATACAGTGCCGAAAATGTGCGCCGAGAGTGTGTGAACTCTCCATCCTCGTTGGGAACAACAAATATCGATGTCCCCACCGTGTAACTTGGGTTGAAGTATTTGATCTTCCGGAATCCAAGCAATCTAAGGATCGGTTTCTGTTCTTCGTTGAAGCTTTGCATCTCCGACAGATACTTATCATCCATCCGGAAGTACTGATCGCCCACGTGGAAGGCCTTGATGACATCTTCGTCTGAGAGCACTGTTCCAGTATTCTTGGCCACTTTACTCGTCTTGACATGAACCAGCTTATACACACCTTGATCGTCGTAGAAGTTATCAGGCATGCGCAATTTGACCTCATTGAACATTGCATATCCCTTAATGGAGATCCTAAAGTCTTCCCCGAGCACGAGCGGACAAGCGAAAGCGTTCCGTTTGAGTTCGGACGTTCTCATGATCTTCTCTTGGATGTTATCCTTGGAGATCTGTTTCACTGACGGGACGTATTTCTTCTTGCCAATCTCTCCCGTCTCCCCCACCTCCAGGAGAATCTTGTACTCTTTGACGTCGAACTGATCTTGTTTCTGCTCACCTCTAGCCATCAGGAATGGAATCACAGTGATCTTGGCAAGGTTAAGATCGTGGATGTTCCGTTGCAATGTTGTTCTCGTCGATGTGACTCCATTGAATGGCTTGTCCTGGTCGGTGAACAGGAAGATCCGCCGAGAATTGTACGGCTTGGTGAACTTGGGAACGTAGGTGAAGTCGTCCTGGCATTGGTTGAACATGGCACACAGTTGTTCTCCGTAGTTCTTCTGTGGGTCCTGTTCGAGCAGTTCGAAAACATTCTCAAGTGAACCGCCAAGTTCAGTTTGCTCCAATAGCACGTTTGTGTCCTTCAATTGTGTCGCATTAATATCATTTAGCCTGAAAATGGGGTAGATGCCCTTCCGTTCAGCAAATGGACCTCGAGCTTCTTTCTTATTTTTCACTTCGTTTGCACAGTTGAACAGGTAACAACCGAGTCCTGTTCCTGGTGTGGTCTTCGCAAGATCCCTGATCAGCTTCAACAGATCCCGAAAGATCAGCTCCAGATCCGCGTAGATGGTTGGTGTCAGGTGGATGGCAAATATGATCCCCTGGTGGAAGTCGTACAGTTCACCGGTATCGTCTCTCCGTTCCGGCTTGGTAGTAAAAGAGACTCCTTCTTCGTAGAATGAGACCCCCATTGCTGACCGTTGAGTCTTATAAATTGCAAGCTGCGGTAGGACGGCTCTAGCAAATAGTCGCTACTAGGAAGGCTCCCTGATTTTTACTCGTTCGCGTTTTTTTTTCTTGCTCTTCGTATAACGTTCATCATGGGCTCTTTAACTAAAGCATTGGAACTCTTGGAGCATCCATCCGAGTTCAAGGCAGCCGTCCAGCTCAAGTACTACCGTAAGCCAACATACCCGTTGGTGTACACGAGTGACTCTGAGAAGGAGTGCTATGCCCTGTTGAAGCACACGTCACGTTCGTTCTGTGCGGTGATCGAGGAATTGAATCCGGAGCTCAGAAATGCCATCATGGTGTTTTATTTGGTGCTCAGAGCTCTCGATACCGTCGAGGACGACATGTCTATTGACAACAAGGTGAAACTGCCTCTGCTGACCGACTTCTACAAGAAGCTTTCCACGAAGGACTGGACTTTCGATGGTAATTCCCCCACCGAGAAAGATCGGATCGTTTTGACCAACTTTGACCAGATTCTAACAGAGTACCACAAGCTCAAGAAAGAGTATCAGGATGTAATCCAAGATATCACGAAGCAGATGGGTGCTGGTATGGCTGAGTATGCTAAGGATGAGGACTTCCAATTGAACGGAGTGAGAACTGTCGCTGATTACGACAAGTACTGTCACTACGTTGCGGGACTCGTCGGAGAAGGTTTGACGCAGTTGATCGTCGAGGCCAAATTCGGCGATCCATCGCTGAAGGATCGCATGGAGCTTTCTGAGTCCATGGGACTCTTCCTCCAAAAGACTAACATCATTAGAGACTATAAAGAGGACCTGGACGACGGAAGGACCTTCTGGCCTAAGGAGATCTGGTCTAAGTACGCTGACAAGTTGTCTGACTTTGAAAAGCCAGAAAACTATCAAGCCGGCGTCCACTGTATCAACGACCTGGTTTTGGACGCTCTGGGAGAAGCCAAGGACAGTATCACGTACCTTGCTCTGATCTACGACCATTCCACATTCAACTTCTGTGCCATCCCACAAGTGATGGCCATTGCTACGTTAGCAGAAGTGTTCCAGAATGAGCAGGTCCTCAAGAGGAACGTTAAGATCCGCAAGGGTACCACTTGCCAGCTCATCCTGCAGTCTCGCACTTACGAGGGTGTCTTGGCTATCTTCAGCAAGTACCTGCGCGAGATTCACCACAAGTTGCCCGTTGCCGACCCTAACTACTTGGAACTCTCTTTGAAACTCGGAGAGATTGAGCAGTTCTTGGAAGAAGTCAACCCTGCACCTTCCCACCTGCCACCAGGAGCCAAGCCAATGCAGAGCGAGGCCTACCTGAGTGCACAGAAGAAGATCAAGACCGATGCCGCTTTGCAACCTGTTCTTGACGGAGAGGCTGGTGCCTGTGATGGTGCCTTCATCTTCTTTGGGGCGACGTTCTTCGCCGTGATCTACCTGATCTACAACTACCAAAAGTCGGCCTAACCACTTGTATACAATCTAATCAAAAGGTTTGTCCCAATAACCGGAGGTCCTGGACATCATTGTCCAAGGAGTATTCTCCCATCCCATTAAGCACTTGGTGCTTCATCCGTATGCGATCGTGTTCGTTCTTGAAGTTCTTCAATAGATACCCGTAGTCCACTGATGCCTTGAAAGCATCTAGATCGTCTATCTGTGCACCTCTCGTATCTCCTGTCTGCTTCAACGTCTCCATTAGTTTCGTTGCATTCTCGTTCAACTCTCCATGCTCCTTAAGGCATTCTATCACCACCAGATATACGTTGTCATGCTCCGTGCCTGCACATTCGCACCGCATCAAGTGGTAGTAGTTCTGCAAACTCAGAGGTATAGCCTGCTCCTTGAAGAGCTGTATAAGAACGATCGACGCCATCTTTGCTCCAAACTTCGAAGCTGTATGGCAGATGGCATCGACGTGACTTGAGCCCAGTAAATGGATCCGCTTATGGTCAAGTAGGTATCTCAGCACAAACAGCGTCGATCCAACGTGTGATCGGTTATCAATAGAGGTGAGAAGTGCATATAGAAGTAAGCTCTGCGTATTAGCATCCAAAGTCTTGAGATCGTTTAACCAGATTGTGATCTCTTCGTAGTCACTTAGGTAAGGAAGAGACAGCACTTGGGCAGGCAGGTCGTCGTATTTGATATTGCACCCTTCTATGATCTGCCAAAACGTCTTGGTAGGGTGTATCAACGAGACCACTGCTAAGCAAAGTTTCTTTCTGAGCTCCTTGGATCGAACTTGGTCCAGCAATTGCAAGGCCAGTTCCACATCTCCAGCTTCGGCAAGAACTGGAACCAATCTTTTCAACCATCCATCTGTTAGCTCCATGTCTTCGGGTGATGACCTCAGAATCCGTTTGCACACCTTGGCATCTCTGAACTTCATTGCTCCTTCCAGCAATTTAGAGTAGTTAGGCGTGGTGAGTCCCTTGCATGGTTCGATCACATCCATCAACTTTCCAATCTGATCAGTATCACCGCGCTTGCTTGCCTCTTCTAATAGCCAATATGCCCTGAGGGATTTCACAAGCTTATACGGTTCGATGGGTCTTTTCGCCCATTCCTTCGTGTAGTGTCTATACCTGTTCCAAAACAAGTCGCAAGCCTGTTCGTACTCTCCCTGTCTAACAAACCTGGCAATCTGAAAGTATCCTGGGTCCAGCCCGTTTTTCTTCATCACTGCAATATACAGGTCGCTGTATTGGCCAGTCTTGTCTTCTTGGAACACCTTGTTCAGAATGGACGTTGTCTCAAAGTTGAATCTGATCTTATCCTCCTTGGCCATCTTCTTCAGGAGTTCACCCGCTTCCGGTATGCTGTTATGGGTATTGTTCCTGTTCAGCAGATCAATAAACGCATTCTGGTATTGTCGTAGCAAGTTTGTTCGCCCTGTAAGGTTCTTTGTTGCAGCAGCTACCTTTAAACCCTTCTGTCTTACAGAGGCTAATCGACTGTGCATAAGGGAGAGTTTTCAAACCCAATTTTTCATTTAACTCTCCATCATGTCTCTTAGGCCATCACTGTATTTGAGACGATTCAGTACGGCCACGCCGCATTTGGGGCCGTCCGGTGGACCTATGAAGGTTTTTAATAGACACGTCAAGTGGGTACAACGAGAAAGGGCCGCCCACAACCCGGAGAGCAACTTGGTGGAGTATCTGAGGGATGAGATTGCAAGAAGGACCCTCGGTAGACTTGGGTTCCTTACGACGCCGTTCGACAAAGTGCTGGACTATGGCTCTTTGGGAGGAAACCTGGAGCGTGCCTTGTTTGATGATCGGTTCGATGATAAGGTGCAGTTGCTCAAAGATGATCGAAAGCGTATCAAGGAGAAATTGGGCAAGATCACCATGGTGGATTCTTCCAAATCGATGCTATACAAGTACGCAGACGCTCCATTTAACAAAGAACTCGAGATTACGAGAGTTGTTGCAGATGAAGAGGCGTTTGAAGACCCTGTTTTGAAGAAGCAGAATGAGTACGATCTCATCGTTTCCAACCTGTCTATGCATTGGATTAATGACCTTCCTGGTGCGTTCGTCGGTCTTTACAACTGCCTGAAGCCGGACCGCTGCTTCATGGGCTCTATGTTCGGTGGTGATACGCTGTTTGAGCTACGTGCATCGTTACAACTAGCCGAGATGGAAAGATATGGTGGAATATCTCCCCGAGTTTCACCTTTCGTGGATTCGGCCGATGTCGGTGGACTGATGCAGAAGGCGGGCTTCCAGATGCTGACTGTAGATGTCCAGGACATCGTCGTTGAATATCCTTCTGTGCAAGCTCTGATGACCGATTTGCAACTCATGGGTGAAGATAATGCCATTCTCACTACACCTCCGGCCTTGACGAGGGACTTGCTGATAGCTGTTGAGCCCATCTACAGAACGCTATACGGGGACAGACAGACTGGACATCTCCCAGCTACATTCAAGTTTGTTTTCATGATCGGATGGAAGCCTGGTAAGGAGTTGTCACAGCCTGTGCCGAGAGGAAGTGCCACTGTCAGCTTGAAAGATGCCTTAGATGGTAAAGGACCTGAAGACTTGTAGATAATATACTTGTATTTATTCGAACTCTATCTCCTGTAATGCCTGGTGGGCCCTCGCCTTCACCACGGTCGTTGGCTGGTTCTTGCTCAGCCATTGCAGCCTCTTGAAACAGCCGGTAAATCTGCTTGGGTCTCTCAAATATAAGTTGGTGAAGATTCGAATGGCTCGATCCAATCGCTCATAGTTCGATGACCCCAGTGTCAGATTGTAAGTCCTCACAAACACACTCTCTAACTTGAACTCTGCAGGTATGTCGAGGTTCAGCTCCAGAAGGTTGCATGTGAATCCAAGGCACGCCGTCTGGATCTTGAACATTCTCTGTGTATCGTTACACTCTTGCTTCCTGAGTAAAGAGAACAGATCTGAGAGGATTCGCAGGTGCGGAGTATTAGGCTTCTCCCACATTCTGAAGAATGAACGCAATGCTGCATTCACTATATCATCGGACGCTTGCACGCTGCCACCAGCAAAGCTGTAGCCCCTCCAAAACTCTTTCGAGACGTCTTCGTTGTAACTCTCGAGATAGATCGAGAGTACTGTGTCAAAGTATTCATCGTAGTTATTGGGCACGCTGTCAGAAATCAGCTTGAATGCTTCATCTCGCACAGTGTTAATGATTTCACATGAAAGCCTCAACAGTTTACCACGGATGCTGTCACTTTCAAAGCGACCTGCATTGTCGCGTATCAAACGGATGGTAGCAAGTCGCACCAGACTACCAACATCACCCTTATTGGTAACAGTGTAATCATCGAGGCCAGCTATTAGTGTAGTCACTGGTATGTCTTTCGAACTGTGTAGGAGGTAATAACTCACAGATTGAATCAGCATCCCGCGTAGCTCGGCATCTATTTTGCGATCTGTGATGCTTTCTATAGCATTGGGTCTTGTTTCAAGGATACTTGAGTAACCCAGAGCTGCAGCACAGTTCCTGTTGCCATATTGGATGTAATGGATCCACTTCTCCTGGTATTGGTCAGGTAGTCTTCCCATGTACTTGGACAGTGTTACAAATTCTTCCGTGATAGCCGGATCGTCTGCTCGAACGATGTGGAAGACATTGTCTAGTTCGGTATTGTTCAGCTTGAATGATCTCCATCTGGCAAGATTCGTCAAGAGGTGAAGGTATTCAACACCTTTAAACGAGCGATCTCTATGGAAATCGAACTCAAATGATGACAGCAGTTGGTGGAACTCGTCGGTTTGTGTACCTTCAGATATGAGCTCTCCTATGGCATAGAGAGTTCCAGTCCTGGTCTCTTGCAATAGGGCTGTGACAAGTGGCTCTGGATCCGAGACGAGCATTCGAAGAGTGGTGGCAGACAGTTTGCACAGCTGTGAATCTTGATTGTGAATACCGGAGTTGAACAGGAAGTCGATGAACCGGTCATGGTTTAAGCCCAAGAGGCTAATCTCTGTGGCCAACTCATAAGATTTGTCTGTGTGTCCCAAAGTCGTGTAATCGAGGGTTTCGATCAGTTTAACCTTCAATTGATCGATTCTGAAAATGTCACAGCCGGAATCTACCAGCACCGAGTCTCCATGGCGGCCTATCAGCTCTTGAATCGTAGCAGATGATGCACGGCGGATCATCAGATCACCATCAAAGCAACAAACCAGAAGCAAGTCCTGGAATAGGTCAACCAACACGGGCGGAAGTTCTTCAGTCCGGTATCTTTTGAATAGAGACCAACAGCAGAAGCATGAAGCATCTCTGACGTTTGCACCCACAATATGGGTGGCTCTCTGTTGCTCAATGAAGAGGGTTCTGTGGACGATCTGAGCAATTCTGTGGATCCAAGTCTGGTTGACCAGTTTAAGCCTGCAGAACTCGCCGAACGAGAGGAGTACACCGTGATATAAGGTGATATCTATGGTGGCAGAATCAAAGTCATCCAATTGAAGCATCTCATAAAGAGCTCCCAGTATATCATAACGTGAGCTCTGGTCCAAATGACGGCCGATCTTGGCCAGTTGCTTGGCAACAGAGTATCTTATCAGTGTGTCGGGGTGGGAAACGTAGCAAAGAAGGTTGGTGATGATCTCTTCGACGCGGCGGTACTGGTAAATTCTCATGAAGAACAGTGAAATCTTACCAAGGATCTTCACAAACAGTTTGAGCAAAGAGGGCGCAACAGTGTCTTGCAACTCGTTGGTGATCAATGTGAGAATGCGGTCCAGGTTGTGAGAGATGTGCGGCAAAGTGGTCAGCTTCAAAAGACCGTTGACCGTCGAAAGAAGGCCGATCTTGACATATACAGTGTCATTACCCCAAGTGATAGTATTGAAGTTGGCTGTAATGAACGAGTCGAGGTAATCGGTGGTATCTGCTCGCGAAAGGAAGCGGGCCATTAGCACGGAGGCAGCGTCGGTTTCTTTACCGGATTTGCTCAGATATTTCATTGAGAACCCATAGATATCATCAGAGAGTGTTACTCTGATTCGATCCAATGGAAAGGGTACCAGCGCTAGTATTGAGAGCCAAACCAGCAAGAAGAATCGCGTCTCCCAGTGAGAAACAGTGGCAATCTTATCGAAAACGGCTGAGATCAACGAGATGTCACTCGACAAGCAGCTGGAGATGGTCTTAGTGCCACGAACTTTGGCAAACTGGTAGAACACTTTGCTTACCAACCATCCGTCCTTTTCTGAGTGCAAATAATGGTCTCTGTATGCGGAAGCAGTGCGATCAACAAACTCTCTTAATCGAGAGTCTAACAGTTGTGGAGACGGCTGGAATCGGTCCATGCAACGCTCGAACCGTGCGAATTCCGCATTTTCTCGTGATCTATCTGGTTTCTCCTTCAATATGATAGCCAAAGCGGCATCTATCTCTAGGAGAAGCTGTGGAGCAGCCTTGGTAACGCCAACTTCATCCGAGTCCATCAACTTTTTTCAGAGACAATATTTGGAGCGATTATTATATGATAGATACGTAGGAAAGGGTCGATGGTTTGGTGGTTATTGGTGGTCTTCCTTCAACCTAAACCGGTAGACATCAAAGTCCGGTGGGTTTGACTTGAAAAGACCAAGTTTGTGTTGCGATTCCTGCCCATTTAGCCCCACTCTCAGTTGAACCTGGTTCATATACGACCAGGACCCGTAGTAGGTTGTTCTCGGTATCTTGAAGTCCAGCAGCGACACCGAGCCATCACCTAGAGCATCTTTGAAGTGAGAGTAGATCTTCCAAGCCTCTTCCTGCGTCTGTATTCGAGGCCTGAACTTGAACACCAACGATATAGGAGATGGCATATGGAGACAGAGATGGATCTTTTTTTTTCCTAGCTAACTTAAGCCTAAAACTTGAGGAGTCTTGGCAGGTTCGCGAACTTGATTACTAAACTATGGACATGCTCATCATGACTACATGCAATTAGACCATAGAACGAGGTGTAATTAGGGCTAAACTCGGTATCTAACGGGTGAATGATGTCCCCGATGCGTTACATCATAAGTGTAATTAGATTTCCGGATCGGGTCGGCTGCGCCTCAAACACGAAATAGACGCAGGATCCAACGGCTGATCCAATAACAAGCTCCTTTGGCCTTGCGCCTACTTGGCAAGCCCTGTAGTTCGTTAGTTGTGTGGTTTTTTCGGGGTTTTAAGTAGCAGCATCTATCAGCATCTATCAGCATCTATCTATTTTTGGAATTTCAGCCAAGTAATACATACACGTTAGTTAATAAAGAGTGTTCTCCTGTACTTTTGATACTTTTCAAAGATGAAGTCACTTACGCTTGTTCTATCGCTTGCACTTGCGGTGCTTGCCGACGGTAATTCCAACAATGGCGGTGGTCAGCAGCAAACCACTACGGCTCAGGGTAAATCAACTTCGCAGGCGGGCCAGAATGCCGAAGCCACTTCTCAGGCCCAGTCGAGATCGGGCCAGAGCGGCCAAAATGCAGCCGGATCCAAGTCTTCCAGTGCCTCCACGTCGACAAGTACCGCTAACGTGTACTCGGGCCTGGAATACGTTCTGGGCTGGGAGAACCTCGGTTACTCGGGAACCTACTATGATGTCTCGAAGGTGGAGGCCACAGACGATGGATGCTCGTGCGCTCTCGATAAAACCACTCCGTTCAGTTTCAGTGGTGCGTTGGCTCCAATGGATGAGCCGCTCTCGGTTCACATTAGAGGTCCGATCAACCTTCTCAAGTTTGCATACTACACCATAGACAGTTACTCTTCCGGAGACACGACCGGTGAGTGGACCCGTGGAGCTTACTACAACGCTGAGGACGGTACTGCCGATAACGTGACGTTCTTGGCAAATGTTGGTACCAACAACACTTGCCTGGGACAGGCTCTTAACTATGTGACGTGGGACGACGACACCTCTACGTTGGAGCAAGCCGATGACTCGGAAGTCTTGGGCAACATCACGCTTGGATCCGACCAGGAGTTTGCTATCTATTCTGGTACTGAGTGTGCCGACAGTTCGTCTCAGTCTGGAGACTGTGGAGTGTACCGTAGTGGTATCGACGCTTACCAAGGATTCAGTGGTACTAACAAGGCTTTCTTCTTTGAGTTCAGTGCGCCAAGTGATCTGAGCGAGGAGGACGACGAAAACAAGACCGCCTCCTACGATATGCCTGCCGTGTGGCTCTTGAACGCTAAAATCGCCAGAACTTCGCAATACCCAACGAATGCCAACTGTTCCTCGTGGAACTCTGGTGCCGGAGAGTTCGATATCTTTGAAGTGATGAACGTTACCGAGCGTAATCACTTCTACTCGACGATCCACACGTTCCAAGGAATCTCCGACATCGAGACGGGTATCCAGATGTTCGGCTATCTGGAGAGAACTCCGGACGATGTGATGCGTGGAGGAGTCGTGTTCGGCGAGGACAAGTCCGCTACAGTGTTCCTTTCGAACGATACCACGTTCGAATCAACTTTCAACAACACGGACCTCAACTCGTGGCTCAGCGATCTCGAGAGCACCGAGGCAGAGCTGGATGAGACCCTGGCAACAGTGACGGCAGTCGCCAGTACAAGCACTAGTAAAGCTGGGGGCGCTGCTGCAGCGTCGTTCTCGGTCGGTGGAGCAATGTTTGCGTGGCTCATAAGTTGTGTTTTATTGTGATAATATATAGCATGTAGAATCAATCAATCGGCATCTTGATCTATACTGTAGCGAAAATCCTTAGCAGAAATTCCACCATCCACATCGACTTTTTTTCCCTCTTCCATCGATCATGGCAGGAGATTGGACTGTTGACCCTGCCACGCGACGCAAGTTGCTTGCCCTCCAGAAGCAGGGCACAAACAAGAAATGCTTCGATTGTCAGGCTCCAAACCCCCAGTGGGCCTCGCCGAAGTTCGGAATCTTCATATGTTTGGAGTGTGCCGGTGTTCACAGAGGCCTTGGAGTCCACATCTCGTTTGTTCGGTCGATTACCATGGACCAATTCAAACCAGAAGAGTTGAAACGTATGGAGATCGGTGGCAACAAGAACTGTGGAGACTACTTTGAATCCCACGGTGTCGATCTGAAGCTGCCGGCCAAACAGAAGTACGATAATTACGTTGCAGAAGACTATAAACAGAAGCTGACGGCTCTCGTCGAAGGCACAGAGTTCGTCGAGCCTGACCATTCTGGCCAGACCTTGCCCACGGCTGGGGCTGTGACTGCCGCCAGCGGTGCCAGCAGCTCCCAGGGTTCCGGTAGTGGCAGTGGTGCCAGCAGCACCAGCGGCCGTTACTCAGATGCGGGTCCAACTCAGAAAGAACGTAACGAGGATTACTTTGCGAAGCTCGGTTCCAAGAACGAGTCGCGTCCTGCAGATCTGCCGCCATCCCAAGGCGGCAAGTACCAAGGATTTGGGTCCGGTGGTGCCACTAACTCTGGCAACGCCAGACAACGCCAGGGCGGATCGTTGGCCGGTTTCACATTGGACGCGTTCCAATCAGATCCAGTGGGGACGTTTTCGAAAGGCTGGGGGTTGTTCTCTTCTACAGTGGCCAAGTCGGTCAAAGAAGTCAATGACACGGTGATCCAACCAGGCGTTCAGGAGATTGCCAAGCAAGACTATGCAGTGCAAGCACGCCGTGCCGTCGAACAATTCGGCCACAAGGTTCAGGAAACTGGAACAGCATTGCAACAGCAGCTTGACGCTAACGGTAGATCGTCGAATTCCAAGTACACTCGGCTGTTTGACGACGTGGGACAAACCAGATACCAGGACAATCCAATTGAGCCCGCATTTGGATTGCAAAAACCCACCAAGAAGACGGCGCTGCCAGGTCTGGGAAGCAAACCTGGTGCCACCAAGAAACGAGACAGTTTCGATAATGACGACAAGTGGGATGCCTTCTGAGATGCTCCGGATTTCGATGCCCGGGCCAGAGTTAACTCTCGTCTCTGCAGAGACTTGGCGCAACTAGATTCAAATTCTCGTGCGCAAACTTCCTAAACGGGAACAATTTTGCACCGATTTGATAAGCGAGCGGGGTTTAGGTATATATATATATACTGAGAATCTTTCTCCGTTGCAAACTATCTACACTAATACACTTCCAAGCCGCCATGGTTACTGCTACTACCACAGCTGCAAGAACAACAAACAAGAAAGACGCCGGTGAGGCTAGCGACGTCCCAGAGAAGATTGTTGCTGCCACCTCTCGCGGTTATAAGATGGATAAGGTCGGAGCAGAGAATATCTCCATGGGAAACCCAGTGCCTCACGTTGTGCCACACTTCGACGACCCTTACGAGAAGCGCGAGTGGATGCTTGAGCATATGGCGGGCCAGTTCCGGGTGTTCGGTCGTCGTAACCTGGGAGAAGGTGCTTCTGGCCATATCTCCATCAGAGACCCAGTTGATCCGAACACTTTCTGGATTAACCCGCTCGGACGCCATTTCTCCTTGCTCAAGGCCTCCGATATGATCCATGTCGATGAGGATGGTAACATCATTGGCGGTAATACTCGCGGAACCATCAATGCTGCTGGTTTCGCCATCCACTCTGCCCTTCACAAGGCCCGTCCGGACGTCAACGCTGCCTGCCACACGCACGGCATCTATGGAAAGACTTACTCGTGCTTCGGCAAGCCTTTGGAGATGTTGAACCAGGACTCGTGCCTCTTCTACAACGACCAGGCTGTCTACACCGACTTTGGTGGTGTTGCTCTAGAGAAGGAGGAAGGTTTGAGAATTGCCAAGGCCGCCGGTAACGCTCGTGCCATCATCTTGCAGAACCACGGTCTTCTTACGCTGGGCTCCACTGTCGATGAGGCTGCTTTCCTTTACACGTTAATGGAGAGAACTTGCCACAACCAGCTGATGGCTGACGCTGCTGCCAATGAGGGGAAACCAAAGCAGATCATCGCCGACGAAGAGGCAGAGTATACTCACTATACCACTGCCGACCCCGAATCCTTGTACATGGAAGGCTGTGTTGACTTGGAATATGAAATGGCACAGGATGATAGTTTCATGACTTTCAGCAAAGCCAAGCGCGACCAGTCCGCTGGAATCCCTATTTAACTGAATCCAAATCTTTTATTTACCCGAACCCATACTATACCTTTTCTTGACTATTTCATCAATATGGACATTGACAGCGACGTTGACTTCAACAACGACGCTCAAGTGTCACAGGTGGCCAACATGTTGAGAGATCGGAGAGCTAGTTCGTCCGATACGACACCCGCAAAGGTGGTAACCAATTACGACTCTGTTCCGAGCCCTCAAGACTTGATCTACCTTGTACTAGACACCAATTTCATCATATCGCATCTGAAGCTTCTGATCCAGCTTCAGCAACTCCATACAAAGTATGCAGATTCATACAAGATCATCATTCCTGCTCAAGTTGTGCAAGAACTGGACGGGTTGAAGACTGCCCGTTATAGAAAGGATCAACCAGACCTAGCTGTCAAGGCCAGGTCGGCCATCGATTGGTGCTACGCATGCTTTCATGAAAATGACTCCGTCGTGCAAGGCCAGAAGATCAGCCAAGTGATCGACCCTACCGCTACTAAAGATGACTCCATTCTAGACTGCTGTCTCTACTTTAAGCAGGAGCATCCATCCAGCCTTGTCATTCTGATGACCAACGACAAGAACCTCTGTATGAAGGCTCTAACGAACGGCATTCTCACCATCTCATACCGTCCTAATATGACTGCTGATCTCATCGCCTCTAAGATCATTGAGGAGAGCAGAGGTGCCGCCTCCAACAGCCGTGCAAACCTAATTGACGACTCGCCGCCCGAGGTTGACATGGAAATAGATGACCTTGATGCTGAAGAGCCACCCATCACTGTGCGACCTGAGTCGTCCTCTTCGGTCGCATTTGCTGACGTCTCCCGCTCTATTTATTCTCAAGTCGAGGCCCTCGTCTTGGAAGCAGTTGACTATGCCATTAATGATATCTTTGGTGAAGATGTTGGCATGATCGGCTACGATAGCTCAAAGATGTCCAGCTTAGATGATGCCTGCCGTGCCATCAAGAAGTACTCACATTCCACCTTTTCAGAGTTCTTTAAGAACAGGCGACTCAACCCTGTCAACGGGCTCACTGAAATGACTCGCGCTGTCCCTCACGACAGTAAAGAACTGCAGCAGTTCTTGACTCTTTGGATTGCATTCCTTAGAGGAATCTACTTTAGAAGAGGTCGCAAGCTCAGGAATGATCTTGATACCATCGTTAAAAGCTGGGAGAAGTCCGTTGATTCGTTGAATTAACCCTGCTATTTAGTTTTACGACGCTTGCGTTTCAGCAAGTACTGGAACGCACGCTTGCCGGTAGGGCCATTGGTCTCTTGCTTCACTTGTTGTGGCTGTGTCTGTTCCTGTTCTGGTCCTGTCATCTCAGTGGATGAATCCGAATCGGGAGAATCTGGCAATTTTAGTGCCGGCTCTTCAGCCCTCTCTGGTCTTTCCCTGTCTTCCTTTGCTATATCATCCCATTGGGGATCAAACTCCTTATCGAATGCCATCCCTAGATTATCTTCATCTCCATAGCTTTCTATAACCTTCTTCTGTATCGTACTGGGTGTAGTGCTAAGTGACCTCTGTAGCCCTCCCTTGCGCAAGAACAACGACTGTACCACTTCATGGTTGACTATTTGCTTGTCCGTTAGGCTGTTGATGTCTTGGAGACCCATAATCGCCGAGGAATGGTGGATCCGATCAACTAACAACTTGGTGATGATCTGATTCTTATTTTCCATCTCGGCCTGGTTCTTTGACAGAATACGGCATTGTAATGCGGCGAATTCGATGAACTTATGCATCAACTGCTCATATATGGGCAGTTTCTCGGCCGCTGTGGCCTTCTTCAATGGGATAATCATTGCAAACGCTTCGTTCTTCACTCTAAGCTGTGGTCCAACATCATCTTTCCACTGCATTTCAATGTGTCCATCTGAATTCATCGCCATCTCTATACGCTTGAATTGGTCCAGGATCTCGTCAATAGTCCCGCTATCGATCGTCAGTATCCTATTCAGCTCTAACAGTCGCTTGAAGTCTGTTGGCCGCTGGCAGATGTATATATACAGTTTATCCTGTGCATCCGTCACAATCACCTGTAGCCGAGGTACTTCTGACACTCTGATGCCGACTATCAGTGATTGCTCGGTTTCCACAGGCAGTTTAACAAACCTCTTTGGTATCAGCCAGTCATTGTGGAATACCATGAGGGAAAGAATATTTGTTGTGGGGTTGACGTGATATGACTTGAGATTTGTGGTGATGCTGTAAACGATGATCGATGATAACTCTCTCAGGTTTGGTAGAGGTGGGCTGAGTACATTGTATATTGTACAAACAGTATAGTTATGTCTGCATATTACGTTACTAGTATATTAAACATATAGAAACTTAGTTATATGAGCATATATCTATTCAACTAATCTATAGAAATTGACGAGAACCATGTCTTGAGTATATATAGGACTACGAGAACGCAGAGGTAACTACTTTTCTAAACCCAATATCTATCTATACACACATATAACGCTCAATATTCTGTAACCGACCAATTTCTTCACTCCTTGCTAGCCAGACACACCCAATAGACTAGATCTACTTGCATCTAATCAAACAGTTGACCGATTCCACGCACTACTTGGTCCCTAAAAAAATTTGAAAATTTTAGCATCTATCATGCTTAGAAGACAGGCTAGAGAACGCAAAGAATACCTTTACCGGAAGGCTCAGCAGCTTAAGGAGCAGTCACAAATCGAGAAACGACACAAGCTTGCTGAAGCACTGGCCACTGGTAAAGCATTGCCTCGAGAAATAGCAGATGACGACAAGCTGCAAAAGGATTACCTCTACGATGAGACGGTGCAAGCAGAGAACGAGGAGGTGGATGACGAGTACAGTGAACTAAGCGGATTAGTCGAGCCGAAGGTGCTGATCACTACATCGAGAGATCCATCGTCGAGATTGGCACAGTTCACCAAAGAAGTGAAGCTGATGATTCCAAACTCGATCAGAGTGAACAGAGGTAACTATGTGATGCCAGCGCTCGTGGAGTCTTGTAAGAAGTCAGGAATCACGGACATTGTGATTATACATGAGCACAGAGGTGTTCCATCGACTTTGACGATAAGTCACCTTCCGCACGGACCTACAGTGACGTTCACATTGCACAACGTTGTGCTTCGACATGATCTGTACAATGTGGACAATGTGAGCGAAGTGTATCCACACCTGATCTTTGAGAACTTTACTACGCCTCTAGGTAAGCGGACGACATCGGTATTGAAGCACCTTTTCCCTCCAGGAGCCAAACCGGACTCTGCTCGAGTGATCTCGTTTATCAATAAGGACGATTTCATCAGTGTTAGACAGCATCTCTATGTGAGGACTCGAGATGACGTTGAACTGAGTGAGGTGGGACCCCGTATGGAGATGCGGTTGTTCGAGATCAGGCTGGGTACTTTGGATAACGACGATGCAGACGTCGAATGGATGCTACGGCGGTTTGTTCGTACGGGAAGCAGAAAGACGTACCTGGGGGAGTAGATATCATAGAGCAGTGTTCTTAATAATAGTATTGTACATGCATACCACACGCCGCCTGTGGCTTTTGAATGCTTGACCAGACCAAACAGTAGTGAATGTTGAGTTTAGCTGGTTTCATTAGACGCTTTCCCATCGAATATATCGTCAATATTGTGGTTGCCATCAGGCGTAGGCGAGGTAATACTATGCGTCATGGCAAGGCGAGCAAAGTTCGAGCCTCTTCTTGACAGGCCTTGTAACTTGCGTTGTCCGTTAGGTGACGAAGGCTCACTGTCCAAGTCGAGGCGAGTGCTCGAGTTGCGGCGAGAGTTGCTGCAACAGGAACAGTTGCCTCCAAACACAGGTGAGCGAGGAGGACACCGGCGTTGTGGGGCGACATTAGAGCAACCGTTCGAAGAGACGGACGCGATGGATCCGGACCTACCAAGACGCTGACTCGAGATACTGAGCGACAGAGACGGACGTCTGATAGGAAGGTTGGATTCCCGGTCTTCCTGGTTGATCATGTCGGCGTACGAGAAGAACGAATTGGTCGATTTGTTCTCGTGTTTCATCACAGGAGAAGGAGGGGTATCCGCGGTGTTATTGCCACTAGATATCGTCTGTACTTGTCCATCCGTTGAGTGTGACGACAGACTAGGTCTGCCACTGAACCCGCCGTTTTTAAATTGACGTGTGAGATTAGACGAGCGGCCGCCGCCGTTGCCGAAGGCTGCTTGGAGACTCACGACAGAAGGGCGTCTCTGAGGCATATCCTCCAACTTCTCAATAGTCATATCCTCATCAGGCTCCGAGCCCGTGATCAGACCGGTAGCTGTGTCGAGCGACGCCGGCACAAAGTTCTCAGACGAGAAATGACGAGGCACAGAATTTGGAATTGGCTGTGCGTCGACGAGCGGATCTTGCACGAACCGTTCGAAGATCAACGAGTTCTGCCCTTGACGGATGGAAGCAATACTCGAGCAATTCGACGACAGCGAAGTCTGATCTGTGGTGCTGTCGGCCCGCTTCTGGTGAGGCCTCACGACTTTCTTGGTGGCGTCAGACCCGTCGACGAGTGCGTCCACGATGCCTGTAGGCGATGAGCCCTGATCGGACAACGTCACCGAGTTCGTATTGGATGTGCCGAATGCCTTGTGAGGGTCGTCGGACAAGGAGAGCGGCGAGCCCAGGGTTTCCTGAGCAGATTGCTTTCGTTGTTGCTCGTCATCAGCAAAGTGGAACTCACTCAGCTTTGCGCCTGTTTGTTTGGTGTCTAGAGACAGCTCTTCATCTTTATTGGAAGTGGGTGATAGCATGGTCAAGCCTGATATACGTTTAATCCGACAAATCCTAACGTTCTTCCTGTATCTTCCACCGAGCCTTATCTGCTGTTCAATGTGCACTCAGTAAAAACAAAAAAAAATGTATTTGGCGGGGATATCAGAACAAATTATGGTAGCTGCAGCAGTTACGGTGAGGATGTAGGAAGGGCTAACGTTGGAATGCAAGCAGGAACAAAAAGGGTGAGAGTTATCCGAAAGCAAAACCAGGATTGCTCTATCAAACGGGAGCTACAGGCTGAAACTAGATACGGTAGCTAGACACACAAACAGGTTCTCTTGGTGTTGAGCTGTGGCTGTCCTGTTCCAAGTGGCTCGGGGAAAAAAAACCGACCGCAGTCAGTTTGTTGGTTGCAATTAGATGGCTACAATAAGTTTGGTTGATCAATTTGCTAGTATACAATAGACAAATACTTGAATCCCTTAGGCAGAGGTAGAAGAGGTGTACTTAGTGACAGCTCTGGTTCCCTCAGAAACAGCGTGCTTAGCAAGCTCACCTGGGAGGATGAGTCTGACGGCAGTCTGGATCTCACGGGCAGAGATGGTAGACTTCTTGTTGTAAGCAGCAAGCTTAGAGGCCTCAGTGGCGATTCTCTCGAAGATGTCGTTCACGAAAGAGTTCATGATCGACATAGCTCTCTGGGAGATACCAGTGTCAGGGTGGGTCTGCTTAAGAACCTTGTAGATGTAAGAGGACCAAGTCTCCTTTCTGGCCTTGGTTCTCTTCTTTGGCTCGGAAGTGGTCTTCTTAGCTGGGGCCTTGGAGGCGGGCTTCTTTTCTGCTCTTGCCATTGTGAAATATAGTTTGGTGTAAAGACGGACGGGAGGCGGTTGGGAAAGCTCTTCTGTTATATACAGATTTGACGCGACAAGGACTGGGATTTTCCACTTTGAAAACAATGCTGATTTTTACCAGCTCCCACAGTAAACAAGAGCACCAAGAAAAAAGCGTGTCTTTGGCAAGACCGTTTTTTACTCTTGTGACGAGTAAAAACTGGTCCTAACATTATCGCTTTATCTTAGTGACATTCCTTGTCCTTTGGCCGTGCTGACAGTTGCACCTAGCTTTGTAATATGCATTGTGTTTTGTCCTATATAAACAATTTGAAATCCTGCCGCCGCCTGCTCCCCCTCTCATCTAACTAACTAATCAATCAACATGGCCGGAAAAGGAGGAAAAGCAGGATCGTCTGAGAAGGCATCCACATCGAGATCTGCCAAGGCTGGCTTGACTTTCCCAGTCGGAAGAGTCCACAGACTCCTCAAGAAGGGATACTACGCCGAGAGAGTCGGTTCTGGTGCCCCAGTCTACCTTACCGCTGTCCTTGAGTACCTCACTGCTGAGATTCTCGAGCTCGCTGGTAACGCCGCCAGAGACAACAAGAAGACCAGAATCATCCCAAGACACTTGCAGCTCGCCATCAGAAACGATGAGGAGTTGAACAAGTTGCTTGGTACCGTCACCATCGCCCAGGGTGGTGTCTTGCCAAACATCCAGCCTCAGCTTCTGCCAAAGAAGAAGGCTAGAGCTTCCCAGGAGTTGTAAATGCCTCCTTCTTTTTAGGATGTATATTAGCGTTTAATCTGTATTGAATTGATCAGATGCAAGTTTAGTAAAGTGTAATCCATCTATCTGCCAGCTATAAGGTCGACGATGATGTTCACCATCGACACCATCACCTCTGCCGAGATCAACACTATCACGATCAGCTCCAGTTGCTCGTCGTTGTTGTGCGTCAGTTGCTCTTTCAACATCTGCAACAGGTCTGCAATCACCTCTAGACGTTGGTTTAACAGGCTCACACGCTGGTTGATCTCTAAATACCCACGCGTCGCTTGGTAGATAGGTTCCAATTGTGGTTCCGACCACATCAACTCAGGCGAGTCTAAGATGGCACCGTGGAGATTGATGTTGATTCTCAGAATGAATAACTCTCCAATCGACTTCATGATCTCGTCCTTGGTCATCTCCACTTTACCTGTCTCCGAGATCTGTTTGGGAATCTCCTGCGTGTCCTCAATGGTGTTGTCGACCAGTTCTTCGAACAGAGAGATCTTGACTGACTGAGACACTGCGTACGAGATGCTCAGCTTGGTCATGTAGTTGGAATCGTCACGCAGAGAGATGAAATCGTTGTAGATTCGCGGCCTGTAACTTTGGGTCACATAGTAGTTGAACTCCTCCGATTGAACGTCCTCATCGGACAGTTTCTCATTCTCAAACCGCTCCAAGTCATCCAGGAAGATCTCCTCCTCACGTTTGCTGAACCCCCAAAGCACAACGACTCCATATTCGAACACGAAAACGTCCGTCGACCGTTTGGCCAAGTCGATTTCTCCACCTTCGTCGTCCAGACGAACTATGTTCGATGCATTGGCAGTTTCACCTTCAGTACTGGACCCATGAACATCTGCCATCCCATGCAACATGTCCCAATTAGTGTTTTGGCGCCAGTTCTTGTACGCAAATGGAGTATAGATACACTCATCGAAGAGCTTTGGCGACGTCGAATGCACCCGTTTCTTGTCCTGCAGCCACCGAATCAGGTCGCGCATTCGATAAGATCCCGCAGTACAATATGCCGTCACCCGAGGAAGCATTGAGCGCTGCTTCTTACCCAGTCTGGCGGCATCTTTGCGGGCTGGTTTGTCTTTAATCTGTTGTAATGATAACTCTTTAACATCATCAGTATTCCCACGTTCGTAGTCCAAAGACTCAGGAAGTATCTTCATCTTCTGAGTGGTTCTACCCTTAGGTCTCACTATACCAGGTCCAGTCGACTTCTTTGCCTTGATACCGGGCTTGGCTTTCGATGGAGGCTTGCCGCTGGTGTCCCCGCCGGCATTTCCCCTAACTGTACCTGGAACAGCCCCAATACCTTCTGTCACCGCCGGATCGTTTGCATATGGGTTATCTGAAACCAACGAGGTTCGCTCGGTTGGCTCAGGATCGGTCATTGTCCAATTTATTGACAAGCCAGAAGACCAATGTCTAGATGTCGTAAAACTTAAAGCCCCTCCCCGAAGAAGCTCACCTCCTAGAAAAAAATCTGAAAAAAATTTTGGCTAGCCCAAGACCTTACCTAGACAAACAGATATGGCTAAGAAGGAGAAAACTGCCTCTGCAACGCGGAAGCATATACACCAGTCATTCCGTCAAAAGGTTAATGCGATTAAAATCGATCCCATCAAGGATCTCACTCGAAGAGCCTACCAGGACACCGAAGTTTCCTTCTTTATAGCGACTCTCAAGCATTGGTGCGAAGTTAACCTCTCCAAGACTTTTACAGAGCTCGTCGATAAAGTTGAACCTGTTTCTCAGAGTTTACCACAGATCATCTATCATGCTCCACAGATCTTTGATGCCATCGAGGAAACCGTGAAATTGAACGACCCGCTGTCGTTGCAACCCACGCTTGAGCTTCTTGCACAGTTCTGTCACGATCTCGGCTCTGATTTCCTCCCTTACTATCAGAGAACGTTGCAAATGATCGTCGAAGCAGCAAGCAAGCAGGATGACCCAGAAGCCTTGGAACAGATCTTTACTGCTCTCGCTTACGTCTTCAAATACCTGTCAAAACCACTTTCGAAGGACTTACTGCTCACATTCAAAGAGATCGAGCCCTTGACCACTATAGAGAAGAAGGAGTATATCACACGATTCACCTCTGAATCGATGTCGTTCCTTGTGCGGAAGGCATCCCCGGAAACGCTACAGAAGTTTATTTCATATGCATTTGAGAGACTTAACGTTGTCGGCTTGACAAGTTATCACAATGCTCTCGTCACCATCTTCTCGGAGGCCTGCAAAGGACCGAGCGAGAACTTGCACTCAAAAACTAGTACAATACTATCGGAGGTTGCCAGTACAGCTCTACAGACACCTGTGGGTGAGTCTGTCCTCTCCGATACAGTTTTAGAGGTGATTGCACACGCCGGTTCACCTGAAAAGGCCAAACCGGTCTATGACACCCTTTCAGAGACGATTCACGCCTTTCTGAAAAGCACACATGATTATAAGCAACTGGCATCGATCACCCAGCTGAGTACAACTCTGGTCTTTGCAGATAGTGGCAGAAAGATTTCATCTTGGCCCCAGATGCTCGAGCTACCAAAAAAGATCGTCACTACTGAGGCCAGCGGCGAGAAGGACAATTTTGGGGACTCCCTATCGCAGTTTGTGTCGATTCTGATCAGAAATGCACCAGGCCAACTGCTTCCAAAGTACCACATCTCTCTGTTCGGCAGTATGTCCACTGCAGCGGACGGCTCCTATTTCCTCCCATTCATTGAACTGGCCACGGAGATGGCCTTGCAGAAAACTACCACATACTACGCCGAGTTTATTCGGCAGTTCATCGGTCATAACTGGAAAGACCACGATAGCCAGATTGGATACTTCCTTCTGAGAGCCAAGCAGAAGAATTTGCCATTGAACGTGACTATTCCAAATGACTTCAAGAATTCCATCGTCAAAAGCCACGACGTGACTACATGGCAGCTGTCAGTACTTGATTCTACTGCCACCCAGGTTTCACTGGAATGGATCACCAACCTATTGCACGAGTACGAGAACTCTGACAGACTTTACATGGGCTCCATGGCACTGCGAATCATTGCCCAGCAAGAAAGTCTCAACGACAACCAACTTTATGATATTCTACAGGTGGTATGCGACAAGTTCGACGCTAACATATCAATTGCACCTTTCCTACCAAGCTTCTGCTTTCTTCTAAACTGTGTTGAGAAGAACTCCAAGAGCGCTGCTCTCATAGCAAAACATAGAGACTCTCTGATATTGTCTCTGTGCAAGAACCTGACGAAACCTGACCACAATCTGCGTGAGCTTACTTTGAGTGCAATCATCAGTACCTACGATGTATCGGGAACTCCAGCTCCAGAAACAATCATGCAGTGCAGAGTCATTGAACAAGTTCCACTGACCATGGCAAACAGCAGAGACATTCCTATGCGGTACAGAGCATTGGTTAAGACGTTTGAAACAGAAGAGCCTTCTTACTTATTGAATGAGGAGATAGCCAGCTTCCTAATGGGCCAGATGACAGTCAAGTTCTCTCCTACATGGAATGCTGTCTTGGACTTTATCTCTGCCACAAAGGACAGATACACAGAACAACTATGGGCAGTTGCTTTTGAGGCCATTTCCGATGACTACAGCGAGGAAGAGTCGGATTTCATGGATACCGAAGCAATCCCCAGGAGTGATTTGGAACCATGGTACCCAAGTAACTCGAAACTCCTCGAGAGTATCGAGAATGGCGAGAAGGTCATGCAAAAGTACCAGACACCTTCCGAGTCAATTACAGAGGTGATTGAAACGGAGTGTCACCAAGTGAAACCAACTTCGTTCAGCAGATACCAGGCTATAAAGTTGTTGGCCAAAGAACCGGAGATTGCAGAGAAACATTTCGAATCGCTCTATCCATTCGTCATGAATGAAGGTGGAGATGGATGGACCTGGAAGGACTGGACAAGTCTGGTCGACGTTCTGTCCCAGTTCAAGCACCTGGATAAGGTGTATGGAATTGACGACATCAAAATGATGCTGTTCAGGCTTCTCATGGATAGAAGACCGGAAATACAGACGCTGGCATTAAACGCGTTGCTCAACTTGCATAACACCACTTATGACAAGTACAAGACCAGCCTGGAGAGTCTCTTGAGCAACACACTGTTCCACGACGAGCTGTCGCAACTGTTCCAAAAGGACAACGAGAACACTATTTCGCACGGTGATGCAGACGAGCTTATGCCACTCGTTATCCGAATTCTGTTCGGCAGAGCTCTGACCCAAGGAAGCGGAACGAAACAGGTGCGTAAAGGTGCTGCCATCAGAGCAATCAACAACATGAGCCCTCAGCATATCAAGCAGTTCATGAGTTTGTCGTTTTCTCGCATTGATTATAAGGATTTTATCGAGACAGATAAGCTTACACCACCAACGACAGGAGACATACGAAACATCAACGGTTTCCTAGCGATGGCCACAGAAGTGGCCAATACTTTGGGAAAGAGACATGTTGAGTGTGTCCCAGTACTTGTTGAACCGCTGATCTATGGAATAACTGCTTCTGAATATGTTATTGAGCATCCTGAAGACTACGATGAAGTCTTTGACAAGCGTGCCAGAAACAACAGAAAGATCGGTACAAAGTTGCTCTACACTCTCATGGACCGTACAGAGGGTGAAATGGACTGGCAGCAATATGGAGACCTTATCTATGAGCATGTTGCGCGGCCACGAATGCCGAACTTTGCAGAGGAAAACCTCACGGGAGGATCGTACCTGCTGTTGCTGATGACCAAATTGTGGCCACGCAATGACTTGCAGTTCTTCCTCTACTACGATGACTCGATACCCGTCAAGTCATTGCTTGAGATTCTTCCAAACCCACATGCCAAGGACACAGTGATTCTCTCTGTGCTCCAATTTGTCGACGCTTTGCTCCAGAGCACCAACCACGAAGAACGGTTCACTGCCCTACTGACAGATGTGATCTACTCATGTCTCCACACTCTGATCACCGTCCTCGAAAAGTCTACAGACAGCACTGTCAACTCATTGGCAGTGAAGATCCTGCTTTCTTTTGCAGAGAATGGTTATATCAACGATAACGACTCCAGAAAGCTGCTCATAGCATCACTACTGACCGCTCTGGAGAAACCTCGTTCACAACTGTCCTTCGAGGCTCGCAAGAGTACAATCAAAATAATGGCTCTGCTTGTTCAGGACTACGACTGCACTATAGAGGACATTGTGCCCTTCTATAAGCGGATATCTCAGCTCTACGAGACTTCGGATGATATCAATGTCAGGAAGATGGTTACATCGATCTTCCAAGACCTTGCAGGGAAGTTCCCAGACGAACTTACTCGTGCTGGCAGTCTTGTGACAGAACTCAACGCTTATGGTGAAAGGAAGTGGAACGTGCCTGACTTCAATAGACGGCTGATCGCATTCCAAAGGATAAACCAGGAAGATTACAAGGTGTTGGAACCATTAGAATGGCTACCAATCGTCCACACAGCACTGTTCTCGATCAATGACGAGCAGGAGCAATCTCTCAGATCGTCTTCATCGTATACACTTTGCCGGTTTGTCGACGCCTACTCTTCGAAAGAGGACCCAACCGAGTATGTCAATATGATGGAGAAGATCATTGTTCCAAAGTTGAAGCGGGGCATGCGTTCCAAAGATGAAGGAGTTCGAATCGAATATGTCAAGCTCTTAGCACATGTTGTGGGCCATTCCAAGCATTATACAGACTTGGAAGATATGAAAGTTCTGGAGCATGGAAACGATCCAGATGAGGACTTCTTCCAAAACGTGCTTGATCTTCAAGTGGGACGGCGTCAACTGGCCATCTCTGAGCTGGGCGAGACGATTGACGGAGTGTCAAGTAATAGTATTGCTCACTACTTGCTCCCTCTCATTGAACACTATGTCCAGTTCACAGATGGAAAGCATGCAAACCTGGCTACTGAAACGTTACGCACCATTACGAAGATTACAGCCCACCTGACATGGAACCAGTACAAGGCCATATTTGCCAGATACGTTCGGACTTCCCAAGAGGCATTTGGCAAGAAGCAAGTGACCAAACTGAGAGACACGGTGCGTGTTGTCGTGGCCCTTTCACACACACTCTTTAATTGGTCTAAGGACCCGTCAACGGTTCCTCAAGACTTCCCGTCTCAGGAGGAACTCAACTTCTGGGTTCTAGAAGAGGCAATACCAAAACTGAAGAAGCTCTTCAAAGAGAGGGACGATAACACCATTATTCAACGAGTGCCCCTCTCTGAGGCTATGGTACTGTTGACTGTGTGCTGTGACCACGATAAGATCGGTGGAGAGTTACCGGCTATTCTGTCAGGAATCAGCACAGCTCTTAGATCGAGATTCGATGACCTGAGAGATACCGTTCGTAAGCACTTGGGACGGATTGCCATCGTTCTGGGACCAGAATACCTCCAGTTCATCTTCAAGGAGTTATACAGTGCTCTGAGAAGAGGTCCGCAAGTTCACATCCTCAGTTATACGATTCATTCGTTGCTGTTGACGATGCGCGACCAGATCCATCAGGGAGACTTGACAGACTCTGCTAGTATCATCATGGATTCGATCATGAACGACCTGTTTGGAGAGTCTGCCAACGAAAAGGAAGCCGATGGATATAAGATGAGGATGAAAGAGATCAGACAGAATAAGAGTTACGATACAGGTGAGCTTATTGCACGCAACCTTCACCTGAAGGACTTTTCGTATATGCTTACTCCAGTCAAGTACCTGCTCAAGGAGAGACTGTCTTTGAGAACTGAAAAGAAGCTTGATCAGCTTTTGCAACAGTTTTCATCAGGAATGGTCTACAACACAGAAGCAGACTCACCTGACATGCTTGTGCTTTGCTACGATCTCTTCAACGATGCTGCCGAGTTCGTCAAGGCGAACGCAAAGGTGGCAGACAAACCGATTGACCAGAAAGAACAACACTTCTTGGTGCAGTTGGATGCCAAACCACACAAAACCATGAAGGAATACTCCATGTATGTCCGCAAGATGGAGAAATTCTCGTTGCAATTGTTGCACACACTTGTGAGAAAGCATGATGATCTGTTCAAAGTCAACTATATGGAGAAATTTGTTCCACTCCTGGTGACTGCCTTGGATAGCGATGACGAAGGAGTGATCGTTTATGGTTTGAAGATGCTCTCTTTACTTGTAAAGATGGAATTTGCTCCCGAGACTGATGCATACTTTGGCACGGCTGCCAAAAAGGTGCTCGATATCTTGCAAGATACTCCAAACATGACGGGTGATCTCGCACAGACAGGACTCAAGTTCCTGGGTACCCTCATTCGGTATAGAGACGATCTTCAGCTCAAGGACACTTCGATGAGTTATCTGTTGAAGAAGATCGAGCCAGACTTGGATGAACGCGACAGGCAAAGCGTGGCTTTCAATTTCATCAAGAGTCTTGTTAATGGCCACTACATGCTTCCCGAGTTATATGATACCATGGACGTTGTGGCAAGATTGATGGTGACAAGCAGTTCGAATGAGATTAGAAACAGTGCACGGGCCGTCTTCTACACATTCTTGATGGAGTATGACCAGAGCAAGGGCCGCATTGACAAGCAGTTCAAGCAGCTCATCAGCAACCTCAAGTATCCATCACCGGCAGGCCGCGAGTCTGTCTTGGAACTGATCAACAGCATCGTGAAACGATCCGATCAGAGGCTTCTCGACAAGTTATCGTCGTCGTTCTTCGTGGCTCTGGCTAATGTGGCCATCACAGATGATTCGACAACCTGCCGTAAAATGGCCTCTGCTATCCTAGTGGAGATGTTGAAACGGATGAAAGGATCCGGTTGCGATTTGACGGTGGTTGACAAGTACACGAGATCATGGATGTCACAGACCAAGAACATACTTCTTCTCAGATGTGGACTCAATGCTTACAGTGCACACTTGGAAGCTCTTGGCTATGAGTATAGTCCGGAGATGAACTCTATTGGTCTGGACCGGATCCGTGAGATCCTGAAACAGGCCAAGAGAAACGACGAAGAGACATCGAAGGTGAACTGGCAGACGGTCTATCAGGCACTGGACACATGGGAGGCCATGGTGGACAGTTCTGAGGAAATGTACAACGCCAAGTACATCGGTATCTGGGAGTATGTGACGGATGCTTTACTGTACCCACACTCGTGGGTAAGACAGATCGCTACTTCACTCGAGAGAAAGCAGTTGAAGAATAACATGGGCTCTCTGAACGACGAGCAGTTGCAACATGTGGCGTACCGTTCTTTCAGAGAGCTGGGAGCACCGAATGTCGGGCAGGAAATTGCAAACGGTGTTGCCCAAAACTTGGCTCTTGCATCTAAGAGATGGATAGATAACACCGCTCCATACATGGAAGACGGTGCAGTGAGCGACAAGTATCCAACGGCAATTGCTTGGGCTATGAACCGAACCATCGGTCTTCTTCGAAATGAGTCTCGGCCAGGCCGTGAAACTTTCGTTGCAAAGAAGGCATGCATTTCGTACATTGGCTTCTTAGCTGTATCGTTCGAAGAGGAGGAGCTTGCAACGATCATCGATACCAATGTGATGACGACCCTGATTAACCTTTCGGAGCAAGATGTCATCAGAGAGGACGATCAGGAGAAATCGTTGCCATACACTGCGAAGAGATGCCTGGAGCTGTTAGAACAGAATCTGGGTGTTTCCACGTATAACATGCTCTACACGGAGGCCCAGGAGGAGATAACCGAAAAACGTGAGGAGCGTAGAGTGAAAGAGGAAGAGATGGAACTGCTGAATCCAGAGGCGGTTGCCAGACGGAGAATGAAGAAGCATTCCAAATCTCGCGATAAACGTCGGGAGCGTGACCACGACCATGGAGGCAGTGGATTGTACCATGTCAAGCGCAGAAAACAGTAGTTTATAGAGAATTATATTTGCATTGCCTAGTTAGGCGGAAAGATGACATCTATATAGAGGCTAGAGGACCTCTGTGGGCTCCAGTTTAAGAGGTGGACTGCTTGGTTGCAAAGACGGGGTCTCAGCAGCAGAAGTGACGGGCGAACTGCTGACGCCAGACTCCTCCACCTCGAGTTTCGGCTTCTTGGTAGGCGGTTCCAGTTCCGCATCGGTTCCGTCTGCCTCAGAAGGCTGGTCGAATTCAGACGACGGCACAGCGTCTGCAGCAGGCGTGGAATCGTCTGTAGATGCAACGGCATCGGCACCAGACTCGCGGGTGCGGCGCTCAGTGTACTCTTTGAGCTCGTTCTGGTACCGGATCTTGTCCTTCTCGTAGAGCTCGTAGAATGGCTTGCGGGCCTTGGCGTCGAGGTTCTTCCAGGTCTCCGTGAGAGCTTTGGACATGTCTGTAGTGACACCTGGGTACTTTTCGTCCATCTCTTTGCGAACGTTGTCCTTCTCTAACTCGCAGAACAACAAATATGCATTGGTAGGACGCTTGGGCAAGTTCGGGTCCTTTAGGCGACGTTTGGCAGCGGACGTGCCATAGGAGCGCTTCTTCTTTCCAGTGGTTCCATTAATGACGAAGGCATTGCCTGTAGAATCGACCACGCCGGCGAGTGGATCGCCTAGTCGGCGAGCAGCGGCAAGAGGTGTCTCGGTGAGAAGTCGTGTCACGTCAACGAGACGCAGGGACTCGATCTCCTCGGTGTCAAGGTCCTCGGGGACGAGTGTGGCAGCATTGGCAATGTCCAAGCCGAACGACTTGCGCTCGAGCAACTCCAGGAGTAGTGCGTACTCAGTTTGGAGCCGGTGGACGGTGGTGCGAGCTCGTGACACTCCTCGAGCCCTGAGGCTGTTCTGGGATTGAAGATCCAAGATCTGAGTCTTGAGATACTTGCACTTATCCCTGAGTCCCGCAGCGTCTGTGCCGAACGAGCTGGCATTCTCTAACGTCGTTGTGTTCCCCGTAGGCAGAGCAGACGGCCGGCCGTTGGGTTGTGCAGCCACAGTCGCCGAGGCAGGTTTCAACCCGTTGATTTCAGACATGGATCAGGCTTGGGATGGCAGTGAAGATGGTGTCAAATTAGTGAAGGTAGGCACAAATGCAAACCACGATGGCAAGTCTCAGCAACAATATATATTAAAGCAAGGCAAACTTGGGAACCCCCGTTTTTATAAACCGCCCCTGCGTGCGTGGACCGGCTGCGTCGTCTTTTCTCTGCTCACTTGGTGAAGCAGGAGGTCAAGACTTGTGGGAGGGGGAAAAAAATTTCACGTGACAGAAAAGTTGTCATAAATCAAATGGATTGTTACATAGAGGGAGAGATGGAGGCGATCCAGAGGGCGAGCTGGGTTGTATCATGAGTAATCTATCGATTGGATTCATTTCTTCTTCTTGCCCATGCCCAAGAATCCACGCTTCTTCTTCTTGCTTTCCTTCTTGCGAGGGGCTTGGTAGACGGCCTGTTCAGCATGGCGCGCCGAACTGCTGCTAGCTCCGTTATAACCCACGTTACCGTAGTCGCTGTATTCACCATTCTGAGGCGCCGTCTGTGCACCGTAAGGGTTGGTAGAGAACATAGGGAAGTCTTCCCGGACTCTCCAACCGAGTTGAGGTGTCTCCAACTGTTGTTTGTAGGTGGCATCGCCCGTGATCGAATACTCAAATGCTCTGATCGTGTCTAAAGGCCGCTCATCACGGGAACGCGCAGGGTTCGACACGTCTGGGTTAATGATCGTATTTCCAAACACGTCTGCCATCCGACCTTCCGACAACGACGATGGGTTCCGTTCATGGTACGCGGCCTCTTCGAAGGGCTGAGCCTCATTCACTGCACTCAAAACCGGGTCGTGGATGTTCTCCGAACGGTACTTCAACCGGTTCTCATCGGCGTGTGTGATCTTGCCCGCTTTAACCTTGCTAGAACTCGACTTCTTCTTAAACACTCCCATTGATTGAGATTACAGGTGTAACGGATCAGAACGTAAAAAACGGAAGGGCTTCTATTTATAAGGGCCCCTCCCGAGCCAAGCCTTGTCGATTTACTTTTTCTCCTCTAACATTTAAATGGGCTTAGATACCCCCCATTCCCTAGGCAGTGCTATGTGCATTCACAGTTCCGACAGCATAGGCCGCGTCGCTTGTCCGTTCTCCGCCTCTACCCACTAATATAACTGCCATATTGCCACCCGGGCTTAGCGTTTTCTCGCCGTTCCGCCAAGGCCGACGCAAGAGTCCGGTGCCGTCCCGACGCGAGCCAGCCAGCCCCGTGCAAAATTACCCAAGGTTCCCCGGATTGCATGCCTAATTAGGTGGTGCCCTTACCGAATCCCGCAAGGGGACAATACATGAACGTAGATTAGTTGGACTCGATTACATGGACTGGACTCTCTTGATATTTGGTCTTTTGCTACTCGATAACCCAACCACGAGCCTGGTTCCTCTCTCCTCATATCGTAGCACCAATCGACTGCCTCAACATTCTATCACTTCGACACCAGAGCTGTTTTTCCTGGCAGCCATTTTCTTTCTCGCTATCGTATGGCAGACTCGATCTATTTCGACTCCCTCAAGGAGCTCTATGGATGGTTTGAACACGATGCTGACAAGAACAATCCTCTCGACCTATTCAGATGCTCCACAGAGGTTTTAGAGGCGTATGATGTCGGTTCTGCGGACTCTTTAGGGCCTGCCGCGCGCCCTTCTCTACCAAGAGCCAACAGGGCGCTCTCGGCCCCAACAAGCCCCAGAATGAGGGCAAACAGCGGCCCAAAGAACAACTCCACACTATCTGTTGGTTCCAGGGCCAAGTACTTGCTCCAGAAATGCTTCCCACCAAATAGATACGAACTCAGTAACGTTCCTCCACCGGAACCATCTATCGATATCTTTCACCGGCCAAACTTGCTGGTGTGTCACGACTACAAAGGCGGATACTTACAAGGCCAGGACAAGCGGTCTACAGGATACTATTCGCATGGTACCGGATGTCGCTACTTCATACAATACCCACAATTGCTCGACTCTTTCGTCTACTTCACACATCATCGGGTATCCGTGCCGCCGGTCGGATGGATCAATTTCTGTCATCGTAATGGTATCAAATGCCTTGGTACCATACTGTTCGAAGGCTTGAACCCAGCAGAGCTTGATACACTTGTTACGCGGGCGGAAAACGGTGTCGATTTCGTTTACCTTGACCCTCTGTGCACTCTAGTGCAACGCTACGGGTTTGACGGCTACCTTTTGAACGTCGAGTCTCGCTTCAGCAATGCTCACATTGCCAGTGCACTTGTACCGTTTGTGGAGGCCTTGAAGGCACGTCTTCATCAACTATCTCCAAAGAACACACTCGTCTGGTACGATAGTTTCACGTACCCGTACAATCGGGTCTTCTACTTGAATGGTGTCCGTGACGCCAACAGCAACTTCTACAATGCAGCAGATACTTTCATGTCCAACTATTGGTGGACTGTGCAGAACTTGCAAGAGAACCTGAAGAATGTCGGCATTCTGGGAGTTAAAAACAAGGTTTACGTCGGTTACGACGTCTGGGGCCGGGGCTCTAATATCGGCAAAGGTGGCTTTGATACCGGTATGGCGTGCCAACTCATCTCCAAGTACCAGTCGAACGTTGCACTATTTGCACCAGCATGGACTTATGAGCAGCTAGGCTCAAGAAACTTCGCTTACAACGACACCCGATTCTGGATCGGTTCCTTCCAAGAAGAACTATCTGTGATGTCGTCTGTTCGTGCTCACAACGTGCCCGTGTTCAAGGTGAACGACTCAAGTTTCACTTTCTACACGAACTTCAGCCAGGGCCAGGGTAAGGTGTTCTCTTGCAAAGGAGTGCTTGTTTGCAACAGTCCCTGGGTCGACTCCAACTTGCAATTGTACCTGCCACTCACCATCCATCGCAAGAAGACTTTGGGGCTTCAAATGTTCTTGGATGAGTCAGAGTCATTCCATGCAGGATCATCAATCGAGATCCGCTATGTGCCGTACTTGGAAGAGCAGTCATCGTCAGGATGTCGTATCTTCAGCGACCAGCAGGTGAGGCGACTGGCTCTATTTGATTTCAACCGGATTTGCCATTTCAATACGATCGGTGTCAAGGTCAGTTACAAACTGAATGACAAGCCGGAAGAGCTTTTCAAGTTGCAAATCAAGTATCACATTGTCTACCGGAATATGAGGACAGGCGATCTCGTTGTTGCTCGCAAGGGCTACCTGGTGATTCCACTCGGTCCAACCTATGGCAAATGGTTCACTTTGGACAATGCTTTCAACATTGATACGGCTGCATCTGAATCGATCATGCTGGTTTCCGCTGAGGTCTCCTACGACGAGGATAACATAGAAGTCAGCGATACCGATGCTTACCGGTCGTACGTGATGGAGGACTCGGTAGTTACTTCGGTTATTGACGATGAACAGTATGAAAAGCTGTCCAACTCCATTTATGATAACGATGAGCAGGAAGGATGGGTTGTTGTTGAACGGATCAAACCCAAGCCTGCTAGTAGTGCCATGAGCGACTCGATAGCCGTGGATACTGCCAGATTAAAGATCGGTGAACTCTCTGTGATCAACTCCAATGACTACCCTGCCAAGAACTTGTTTGGCGTCACACCGATCGATGAGATTGACAGGACACTCACTAACAATAAGGGTGCACTGTATTCTTGGAAAAAGACTCATGATGACTCGATACTTTACTACGTGATCTACATCAACGATGAGTTCAAAGGAACGTCTCAGATTGGCCAGTTCTTTGCATATGATGACGAGAAATTGGAAGACTCCGAAGGGGAGTTACAATTGACTAAAGTCCGGGTCGATGCTGTCGATAGGGTCGGTTCTGTTTACCAAGGTTCCGATGTCTACATCTGATTATATCACTATTTGCTAATTACATTACTAGATAACTCAATGGTACGTTTGCTTAAGGGTATGATTGTGAATCCTCCTGGGACGCCTCGGAGATGGTCGTTAAGAAAGAGCTCTCAGTGACGACCCTTGGGTCAACCTTAGCAACAAAGTCGAACTCGTCGCCAGGCTCAGGTGACATCTCGTGGTCACCTAATATATCAGAGTAGCGTGTCTGACCGCGGTAGCCGATGTCAGTGTTCTTTTGCTCAGGAGAGATAGGTCCAAAGAGAGTGACAGTCTTCCTGTTCAAGTTGATCTTATTTCCCACAGATGAAGAACGGTCAACGTCCTTGCCACCTGTATCGAAGTCAAATTCTTCTGGTAACTCGTTGATCTCGTCGAGCAACGAATCCTCCAAACTAGAAGAGCTGGCAAGAAGATTGATCTCATCCTGGTATTCGATATCATCATACTCGCGTAACCAACCGTAACGCCGGTTTATATGTTCGATGTTATCCTCTTTGATCCCAGAATCCAGCTGGTGATACTTGATGCTGTTAACGCGGTGTATTCGTCTCTTTGGCGTCGTCTCTGTAGGTTTTGGAGGCGTCTCATTTAATGTTGTGCCTTGTAACTGGCTGAGCAACTGGTTAATCTCCAGCATTCGTTGAGGAGTAGCTTCAGCTGCCTGTGTCGCTATAGGTTCAGATACCTCTGCCTTAGGTTGCACTTGAACCGGCGCCGGTTTAGTGTCTCCACCGAACAGATCTCTGCTGAACAGTCTCGAAGTATCGTCTTCCTCATCATCGTCAAAGTTAACATCGTCATCTAACTCATCCAGAGGCTCTGATGAATTGATGAACTGCATGAACTTCTCCTGATTTAGTTGCTCGTTCTCATCACCAATCTCATCTATAGACTTGTAATACTTGATAGAAGCATTACGACCAACATGTTGGAATGAATACTCTGACGACGACGAACTGGCATCATCATTGGCATCATCATTGGCATCATTATCATCATTATCAGCAATGCTGCTGTTATTACCAGATGAGACAGGACCATTTGTAGGCAAAGGACCTGAAGTTGACACAGTAGAACCGCTTTCAACTCGCACTTTAGAAGGTTCCACAAATATCACACTCTTAGTAATATCGTCCTCTGACTGAACAAGCGGGAGCGATGAAAAGCTTCCTTCACCCCAATTGTGCCTCTTTGTCCCGTATATTGTTGTTGGAGGGCTCTCTTTGCTCGATATGCTCCCACTGAGATGAGATGCCTCACTTTCTTTTAGATGTTGTGATAGCTGCGGTGAAGACTGCTTGCGCTTAGGGAATTTGATAGCATAATGCTTCTTTTGTGGCGAGGAATCGGTGTCAGAGGTCGAGTTGACGTTCAAAGCCTTGCTTACTGGCTTGATAGCAGGCTTGGCAGCGGAACCCTTGGAATTGAAGAAACCTTTCACAGAGGTTGAACTCTGGGACGAATTGTGCTTAGTAGGAGACTGTGACCCGGAAATAGCGGACTCTTTGTCCCCGGCCGAGGAACTCCTCAGATGTACCTTCATAAAACTACGCATTGTATATCATAACAATCGGCGTGGGCTGTTGCGAGGGGCTGGGTAAAGTTTAGTAGTAGTAAGGTAAATATTAAAAAGTTGAGCCTGCATTATAATAGGAAAGAGTAGGTTTAGGATCATTTCCGCTTGGAGGTGAGCTTCTTAGGGTCGACCTGTATCTGGTATCCGCCAGTGCTCAGCTTGTCGTTTCTTTCTATGATCTGGTAACATTTGTCACTCAAGGTAAGCACGGCTTCCTCGAGCTTGTTAGGCTTAGAGTTGTCCTTGAAGAATTCGAGCGAGTTAGCACTCAAGTTGATGGAGGCACTAATGTCGTCGTTGTGGATCATCTTGGACAGGATTGCTCTCACCTTAGGTTCAGGCAACTCGAAAAGTGCCGAAAGTTGCGAAAGAGCGCACTTTGAGAAGTGAGGTCTGTTCTTGAAGATGAAAGTTCTAAGAGCCTCAAGCTGCAATCTGGCCAAGATACGCTCCTTAACATCATCGATGTTGCTGAAAAGGTTCCAGATCTCAATGCTGTTCAAGAGCTTGGCAGCCAGCTTCCAGTCGTAGTTGCCCAGGGCACGAGCAGCCAACATAATGTGGTCACGGGCATTCTCAGGAGGTCCGTCAAACACCTGTCTTTCTCTATACTCCAAGACACGTCTGAATGCCTTAGGAGATGACTGTCTGCGGCGAGCATAGTCTGGATATTGTGCCATAAGAGGAACCTCGATCAAAAGCGATGCAGTGTAGAAAGAACACTCGAGCAATTCCAAGTTAATGTGCATGTGGAACGGCAACAGACGCTGCTTCTCTGCCTGACTCTGCTGCTGCTGGTACCGCTGGACACCTTGTCCAAGGAGTTCCTTCTGGCGAGGAGACGTGACAATCTCTTGCAAGAGCTGCTGAGTCTCGTGGATGAGACCTTTACGGAATGCAGAAAGTCCCAACTGAACCAAGGCACGGTTGAACATGATCTGCAACTGAGGCTCGGCAGTGTGAATTGTAGACTGCAAGTGCGACAACAGCATCATGTCACGAGACTTGTAGTATTGATCGTTGAGCGCATAGTAGTAAATATGGCACAGAACAGCGCGTTTCCGGAAGACAGAGTTCTCTTGCTTGTAAAGAACAGAGCACAGAGAGTCGATCAGACCGTTCGTGTACTCAAGACCTTGCAATCCCTTGTCATTATCGAGGCGTGGGTAGATGGCCGAGTTGGCATTAGCGCCAGCGGCAGACCAGGCCTTGACCTCTCCAAAGACGATCAATTTCGTTGGCTTGTAGTAAACACTCTCAAGACGCTTGAGGACAACTCTAGCCAATTGCGAACCTTGAGGCAGGTTACGCTCTTGTACTGGAACAATTCTCTCAAAGTAGAGCTGGGAACGCAGGATCACACGGTAGAGTGGAGCCTCGTCACGAAGATAGACAATGTACTCAGTAGAATGTGGGTCGATCACCAGAAGGTGGGAAGTAAGCTCGTCGGAGAGACGCTCAACGATCGAGGCAAGCGAGCCAACAATCTGGATGTTACCGTTTGCGTCAGGCTTAGGCTCGGCGGCAATGTCATCCGGGATCGGAGCGGTCTCGGTGACGATATATTGAGGGTTGGCATCCAAGACACCAAGCAACTTCTCGGTGTCCTGCAACGAAAGCTTCCACTGCTCAGGAGGCATGAACATAGACTTGGAGAAAAGGTCGAATCTGATGGAGATCTGGATCAGGTAGATGCTAATCAACTCGTAAGGGGTCCGTGGAACGGACAGGTACTTGTCAAGAGACTCCAGCTGTTCCTTCTGGTCAACGTTACGCTTACCACGGGAGTCCAGGATCTCACGGAGAGCGTTAAACAGAGTCACCTCTTCAGGCTCCTCCTTCTGAGGGGCAGGAGTGGCATCTTTAGAGCCCAATGCAGAGACAGGCACAGAGCCATCACTGGCAAGGAAAGTATCAGGGTTGGATCTGTACTGGTCAACCTCGGTGTCGTACTCACGGATGGCCTTCTTGACACGCTGACGGATCACATTGAGAGCCTTCGAGGTTGAAGAGTTCAACTTCTGTCCAGAGCTCTTCTGCTCGTCCTGGAACTCTCTGACGGCCTCGTCAACGACTGCGAGAGACTTGATGAATTCACGTGGAATAGGAATGTGATGCTGTGGATATTTGTTGACGAGCTTCTGTAACTGATCCCAGAGCTCGGCGAGCACCACCCAGTCACGAACCATCGACTGGTTCTCGACTTGGTCCACGACTTGGGCCACTTCTTCCAAATACTTCTCCTTGGCGCTCTTGACCACCTTCTTCTCGTCTTCACTGTCAGAATCAGACCCGGAACCTTTCAAGAAGTCCTTCTTCAAGAAGTAACTGCGATCTCTCACTTCACCTTCAGAAGAATCACTGTCTTCGTCCGAATCTGGACCCCAATCTTCGCTCTCTTCATCAAAATCATCCTCTTCTTCCTCTTCTTCTGACTCAGGGGACAACTCTTGCGAGACTTCCTCTTCGTCGGACGAGGAAAGCAGTGGCTCCTCATCAGAGGACAGCAAAGACTCTTCGTCGGACGACGAGCTGCTGTCGTATGCGGTAGTAGCGAAGAAGCGCGACATACTCTATCTATTCGCCCTAATAGCTTTGGATATCTGGTAATTTTTCACAATTCAACTGCCTCTATGTTACTCCCTTAGAAAAATTTTCAACTTTGGCCACACACGACCAGCGGTCTACTCTTTCGTGTCTCCTTTGTGGACAGCTCAAACTTGTTAGCGAATTCAAGGCCAAAAAAGTTTAAAGGTTGAAAACAAGTGCTTCAATTCAAAGCCTAAACTCGACACCATGAAGATGCTGACTAAATTCGAGTCGAAGTCGTCGAGGGCTAAAGGCGTTGCCTTCCACCCGACACGTCCTTGGATCCTCGTCTCCTTGCACTCGTCTACAATCCAACTTTGGGACTACCGTATGGGTACTCTGATCGCCCGTTTCGAAGGACACGAAGGTCCAGTGCGAGCCGTCGATTTCCACCCTACGCAGCCGATCTTCGTCTCTGGAGGTGATGACTACTCGATCAAAGTGTGGTCCTTGACTACACGCAAGTGCCTGTTCACTTTGACCGGACACTTGGACTACGTTCGTACCGTGTTCTTCCACCACGAGCTTCCTTGGATCATCTCCGCGTCCGACGATCAAACCATTCGGATTTGGAATTGGCAGAACCGTAAGGAGATTGCCTGCCTCACGGGTCACAACCACTACGTTATGTGCGCACAGTTCCACCCTACCCAAGACCTCGTCGTCTCAGCCTCTTTGGATCAGACTGTTCGTGTCTGGGACATTTCCGGCCTTCGTAAGAAACACTCTGCTCCTTCCGGTAGCATTGGAGGACCCGGTGGCATTGGCGGTGTGAACGGATTCGGTGGCCTCAACGGACCAAACGGTCCAGGTGGACTCGGATTCGAGTCCCAACAACAGATGCAACAGCAGGATATCTTTGGTAACACCGACGCTGTCGTGAAATACGTTCTCGAAGGACACGACAAAGGTGTCAATTGGGCCTCTTTCCACCCAACTTTGCCTCTCATAGTCTCTGGAGGTGACGACCGTGTCATCAAGGTCTGGCGTATGAGTGACACCCGGGCCTGGGAGGTTGACAGTTGCAGAGGTCACACCAATAACGTTCCATGCGTGCTCTTCCACCCAACGGAAGACTTGATCATCTCCGTCGGTGAGGATAAGACGATTCGCACTTGGGACTTGAACACACGTACTCCGGTTAAGCAGTTCAAGCGCGAGAACGACCGGTTCTGGCTCATTGCTGCCCACCCAAACATCAACCTCTTTGCTGCTTGCCACGACTCTGGTGTCATGGTCTTCAAGCTCGACCGCGAGAGACCTGCCAGCACCGTCGTCCAAGGTAACCTGCTCTTTGTCAACAACGAGTACCAGTTGCAACGGTACTCGTTCGACACCAAACAGTCATCGATGCCTCTTCTCTCTTTGAAGAAAGTCACCGTGCCATGGTGCAAGATCAGAAACGTCTCGTACAACCCTACAGAGAACTCTGTTCTGATCCAGTCTGGAGAAGGCGAGAATGGCACCTATGCGTACGTGCCACTGCCAAAGGAGGCCGTCGGTGCCCTGGAGGCATCTCCTAGAGGACAGGGAAAGGCCACTGCTGCATGCTTCATTGCTCGTAACAGATACGTGACTTTCTCTAAGGTTTCACACAAGTTGGAAGTCCACGACTTGAATGACAACATCACCAAGGCTGTCAATGTCGATGCCACTGTCAAGGATATACTTTACGCGGGCCCTGGCCATGTGCTTTTGGTCTTCCCAACTAAGGTTGTCCTCTATGACGTTCAGCAGAAGCGTGAGCTCGCAGAACTTGCAGTGAACAATGCCAAGTACGCCTCGTGGTCCCCAGATGGACACCACGTTGCACTTCTGTCCAAACATACCATCACAATTGCCACCAAGAAGCTGGAATCCGTCATGTCGATGCACGAGACCATCCGTGTCAAATCGGCTGCCTGGGATGAATCTGGAGTTTTGATCTACTCCACTTTGAACCATCTCAAGTATGCCCTCCTGAACGGTGACATCGGCACAATCAAGACCTTGGAGAACACACTCTATCTTGTCAAGGTCGTTGGTCGGACCTGCTTCTGCATGGACCGGAAAGGTGCTGTCCAGGCGGTCGAAATCGACCCTACTGAATACAGATTCAAGAAGGCCCTCGTCAACAAGAAATTCGGCGAAGTCATGCGTCTTATTCAGCACTCGACACTTGTCGGTGAGAATATTATCGGATACTTGGAGAAGCGTGGCTACCCAGAGGTGGCCTTGCAGTTCGTCCAAGATAAAGAGACCCGTTTCGAACTCGCCATCGAGTGCCACAACCTGGACATTGCCGTGGAAGAGGCACAAAAACTCGATAAGCCGGCCATCTGGGAGAAGCTTGGCCAAGAAGCTCTCGCTCAGGGACGTATCTCCGTCGTGGAGACGGTCTACCAGCAGTTGCATCAGTTGGACAAGCTGTCGACTTTCTATTTGATCACCGGTAGTACAGACAAACTGGGCAAGATGGAACAGATTGCTGAATCTCGTGGAGACTGGTCCTCGCTCTTACAAAACTCGATCTACTCGGGATCTGTCGAGAAGCGTGTTCAGCTTTTGAACCAGGCAGGACTGGCTCCTCTTGCCTACGCCACTGCCAAGTCAAATGGCTTGGAAGACCTTGCTCAACAGGTGCTTGAGGCATCTGGCCAGGAGACAGCCCCATCTCTAGGTAAGCTTACACCTACTGCTGTGCCTGAACCAAAGCTGACTCCAAAGGATTGGCCATTGAGTGCCGCTTCTCAAGGATTCTTTGATCAGGCATTACAAGGTAACATTGAAGGTCTTTCGATCGAGGACGAGACCACCGATGACGTTAAGGATGTCAGCTCTGCTGCCGACGATGCCATCTTCTCCGACTCCCCTGTGGAAGAAGATGACGGCTGGGATATGGGTGACGAAGAATTGGACGTCGAAGTTCCTGAGGAAGAAGAAGAGGAAATCGAGGAAGAGTCAGGACTACCAGGAGAGCCTGGTGCGTGGGTCCGCAACTCGAAGTGTGCCGCTGGATATATTGCTGCCGGTGCATTCGAGGCTGCTGCACAGATGCTTAATAGACAGATCGGTGTGACCCACTTTGAGCCTCTGCGTCCTAGATTCTTGGAGATCTACAGGGCTACCCGGACATCGTTCCCAGCTATTGAAGGATTCCCATCTCTTCCCGCATATGTCAGAGCCGACCCTAGCGAGGATGCTAAGCCTCTTCCTTTCGTGCCAGGATTTGACCAGTTCGAAACACAACTTCACGAAGGATTCAAGCTGTTCAAACAGAACAAGCTCAAGGAGGCTGTGGAGGTGTTCCGTCAGATAATCTACGTCGTGGCTACGATCATTGTCTACTCAGAGGAGGACAAGGAGAAGTGTGAAGAGGTGCTGCTCATGTGCCGTGAATACATTCTTGGTCTTTCGATCGAGCTCGCTCGGCGTGCACTGCCTGCTGACGATGTCAAGCGGAACTTGGAGCTCGCTGCATACTTCACGAGGGCCAAGCTCCAACCTGCTCACAGAGTCAATGCCTACCAGGTTGCCATGACTCAGTCATTTAAGGCCAAGAACTACGCACTGGCCTCATACTTTGCCACAGAATTCCTTAAGCTGATGCCAAACGGATCCCGTGCAGACCAAGCTCGCAAGATCAAGACCCGTTCCGACAAGATCTCGACCAACGCTGTGGAAATCGACTTTGATCCATACGCTGACTTTGAGGTCTGTGCCAGCACTTTCACACCGATCTACAAGGGTACTGCGTTCTCTGAGGACCCACTCACGAAGGCCAAGTACCAGGTGTCAGAGAAGGGCAAGCTGTGCTCGATCACCGAGATCACCACTGTGGGAGCACCAGCCTCGGGACTGCGTATTCTCGCATAGTATTGTTTTAAAATATACATATGTTGTCATGAAACCCGTAGACGCTTATAACTAGGGATGCCGTGGTCCTGGTCATGATTATCGTCCAACTGGTGCGCGTACCAGTTAGAAAACTCGCTCACAAAGTCACCAGGCGGTCCTATGATGTTTGTTGGCAATGACTGCTTGACGTGGTGAAGAACCCGCTTCATCTTCTTGTCATTTAGTAAAGTCCGATCGTTAACCATGGCCCACTGAGTCTTGTAGAACCTGTCGAGTGATCCAAGGCATTCCAATTCGACCTTGTTAAGTGGTGGATCATCTTCGACGAGATACCATCCGATGAGCCAAAGGATCCGCACAAAGTCCGGGAATTTGAACTTGTCAGGGACTTTAGTCTCAATCTCGATCTGGTATGTCTTGAGATGGTTCTCCAAGCTCAGGAGGTTGAGAAAATTGCCCCCAATGATCAACGAATCGCTCGGCGTATAGACAGAATGGATCCAGCCTGATGGTAGCAGAAGCAGGTCACCTGCATTGATGTCGATTTTGATACCGTTGTTGACATAAGCTGGGTCGACACCTTGCTGTTCCAGTTTAAGGATTTCCTTATCGGAGAGTTTTGGAATCAAATCACCAAGCCACAGCGAGCCTTGATCCGTCGAGTCACACCATTTCCTGTAGATGTTGAGGTTCTTCTCTGTCGGTGGGTACATGAGGAACTGCTTATGTCCAGACATGATCGTGTAGTAAACAGAAGTGCCTGCGAAATCGATGTGAAAGTCAGTGAAAGAATCGGCAACCGACATCAGAACATACTTGGTAACTTTGGGCCGCTCTATTCCTGCCTCTTGCAAGCGCTCACCGACAGCTGAACCAAACAGTCTAGTCACAATGTCTATCTTAGAAACTACTCCGGGCAATTCGACAAGATCTGCAAGCGGCGTTTGGGAGAACTCGAGCGAGATCACGTTCAGGATCTTCTCTCTATCTTCTGGAGACTCCTTGAAATAGTCTCTCCACCTAGCCATGTCCCATTTAGGCGAATTATTCTGTGTCTGCACATCCATGACTGGCACAGACGTATCGTCACCAATCAACTCGGTCAATTCATCGATCGAAAGCCTCGGGAACTGGAAACTCAACCGGTATCGCTTATCATAGTTAGCCTTAACACTAGGGTTGCAATTTCGCACCAAAATCGGTTTCTTCAGTTTGGTTTTGAGGATGATCTTCATCAACTGCTCGTCATCAACGATGCCACCTCGTCCATCCTTGGCAGGGTCTACCAAATACACGAGATCTTGCAATGATTCGTCGTTTTGGAAGCTGTTAAAATCGTCGATATGAGGGTGCCTGTTCACTTCTCTGACATCTTCTCCTTCATTCAAAGCAATGTAATCGATCTTTTTGTGTGCTCTTGACGATGTCCTTGTCATAACAGAGGGGCCATGGATCTTGGCACATGTGGGGCAATGGAACTCCTTTATACGATTGAGGTCAGATCTGTGGACATCGACACACTTTGCGTGGTACCATTTGTCACATATGGCACAAGAGATCCAGTCAATCCTCGTGTATGCGTTATTGTCTTGGTCTTTATGACATACGGCACAACTATCGTCAGTCATGTTTAAGCTTGTGACTAGTCAAGTCAGCCTTGCGATAAAAAAAAACGCAGCTCGTCTCCAAAAAAATTTACCCTCAATATTCACCTTGTCGACGATGAAGGGAATACAAGCTATGAGAGCTGTGCGGACCTTTGCAACAAGCAAGGCCACAAAGAATGACAACACGATCCAGTCTGCATTCTCGAACTTGAAGAAACAGCATGACAAGCTGGAAATGCAACAGCAAAATCAGAAAAAGGCCAAGGTGGCCAGCTCGCTCGTGAACAACTTTGTCCAACAGACAACGTACGATCCTTTCGACTTCTCGATCGCCAAGCTGCGCTACGACAAGAAGGTGAAGTCGGAATCTTATAACAGAGTGCTGGAACAGTCTGCTTTCAACAGTGCGGAGGTGAATCCAAAGGACTACTATGTGATGCCTCACATGCTATCCAAGTTCATGAACTCGACTGGCCAGATCCAACCTCACTCTGTGACCGGGTTGAAGCCAAATAAGCAAAAAGCAATGGCCAAAGCTGTCAGAAGAAGCCGTGCGTTCGGCCTGGTCTCATCGGTCAGTAAAGACGTTGCCGAATTCCCTAAGCGTGGTTCCTCGTTATAATTAGCATTCCTGTACATAGATATATAGTGAAGTTACCCTTTCAGTGCTTTACACTCTCAGTGCTTCTGTATTCCGCGCCACTTGAGATACACGGTGGTCCCAGACCCGTAGATCGTCTCAAGTTGGATGTCTCCATTAAACAGCCGGTTATAGGTGAGACTCATCGGCAGTCCATAACCCATACCGGCGATGAGATTGGCCGAAGTTGTATCGAGAGTCTTGATATCATCGTCTTCAGACTCGTCGAATGTCGTGAACGAGTAATCGAAGAGGTGGTCTACGACGTCCGCCTTGATACCTCCAGCATGGTCGGTGATGCGGATCTCTAACGTGTAGCAGTCGTTTGAATCCTTTGGATCTTTCAACATGACGAGGGTCTCCACCGGCTTGTTCACCTTATTCTCCATGCTTGCCCGTGTCGAGTTCTTGAGGATCTCATTCAGAACGTACTCGATATGGTTGGCAATGTATGGGAAAATCAACGGCTCAAATTCACCGAGATCATCGAGATCTCCGATCTCTTGGACGGTGGACGACCCATCAGAATTGATGTGCACAGCGGTGGTGATCATCGACACTTTATCAGCGTACTTCATCGACGACATGTCGTTGACAAAGTCGTAGGAACGTCTCAACACCTCCAACACATTCAGGTCCATCTCGATGGCACCAATGCTCTTGACAGACGAAACATCAAAGTCAGGTTGCTTCAACTGGTCACTGAGAACGAGATGATGGTTAGCCAGCAACCTCAACAGGATCCGTTCCTCCATATGAGCATCCAAGAACTTTTTATCGTCGATGTGCTCCAGGGGCAGAACTTCACTGAACCCGTCCTTCAAATCCACCAGGTTATCTGTATGAACGTCCAAGATCTCTTGTAGCACCTTAACAAGCTTCTCGTTCTGCTTGCTGTCGGTCATCTTGAACTTTGTAATAGCATTGAAGTGACTGGACGTCCATTTGATCTCATCTTTACCACCATCACAGTCGTCGACAAAGTCCAGAAGGATCTTCAAGGTGTCCGTATAGCACTTGAAGATAGTTGCCATGTGTGGGTTCATCATGACAATGTAAGGGAGGTCCATGAACCGCTTAATGCCTCTACCAACGAGCACAAATAGGTCCGCAACCGTATCATTGGCATTATCCAGCAGGATCTTGTCCTTATCAGCGGGATCATCGTTGTGAAACCTCAGCAAGTCATCTAATGCCACTGCAGGTGTCGGATGGCTCGCCAAATCGTCAATTAATGACTGCACGGATATGCGGAGTCGAGCTGCCTCTTCCTCCTTCTGGGATGAATATGGTCTGACGGAACACACTGTAGGCGCCGATCTTGGCCCAACGGCCCGGTTAAACAGTGCCCAACGGGTCCATTGGCTAGCAATCGATCGCCGGTTCACCGAACAACCCACTCGTCTTATCAAAGCCAATTGGTGCATAGATATACTCGAGACAGGTTTAGAGATTAATTTTCAATGGTGAGATTTTCGTGGGGAAGCCGCGAGGCCGCCAGCAAGATCTATCTATTCACGATGTTACAAGTCTCAATAATACTACGGAAGGCTGCAAAATTGAGGGGTTAAGTCAACGACTGCTGAATCGGTGAAACACACCGAAATGCACCTGAGCAGCCGCTAAGTCCAAGCTTCCTCCACATACGGGGGAGTGCAATCCTACGGGGAGCCCATTCGGAGAGGCCATTCATATCAATACGAACGCGTTCTCAGTAGGAATCCACCCACACACAGAACGAGAATCACACCTATTGTAAACATCGTGCCTTATAAAACCTGCTCAGATAAACATCAATATATGCTCGGCCTGCCTGGATGGGAATGAATTTCCACGTCAAAAAGCCAGTAGCATGCGAATAAAAAACTCCACCTCGGATCAGTCTATAGTGAAGGAAGAGATCACCGAGCCGGCTAGATAAATAGATCGAACTAGTAGAATGCAAGCGTTTGGAGCCCGAGGCATGGAGTACGCTTATCAGCGTATCTGCAACGTAGAGGATTGGGAAAGCCTCGTTACCGTGGTAGTACTTATTATTAGCACATTCAATGGACTGACTGGACTCGAAAATGGCCGTACTTTGGTCCCAAATAGGAAATACCGAGCAAATTTCTCACGCCGCACGGCATCGTTTTCCAGGACTGGTCACTTTTAGGAAATGTTTATATATAACGAGTCCGAGTGAGAGTCACTTCACTTCCTTCACCTAGTCTTACTACTATCAAAATGGCTTACACTATTTCTACTATTACTACCGACTACCTCACCACCATGTGGATGTCCATGGGTGACACATCCTACTACATGACCATGTACATGGATACCACCTACACCACCACTATCGGAACTCCTGACGACACCACCACCTCCGAGTCCGCTGCTAGCACCACCTACCAGAGCTCCGAGGCTGCTTCGTCCGATGCTGCTTCCTCTGAGGCCGCTGCTACTTCCGAGGCCGCTGCTGCCTCCGAGTCTGGCTACGCTAACGGTACCGTCACCGAGACCACCACTTTCTGCAACGAGTCTACCTCTGCTGCCACTGACGAAGTCACGGTCACTTGCACCGAGACCTCTTGCGAGGAGGCTGCTGCCACTTCCGCTGCTGCCGAGTCCACCACTGCCGGTGTTACCACCTACGCTGGTGCTGCTAACAAGCTCTCCGTTGGCCTTGCTGCCATCGCTGGTGCCGCTGCTTTCATCTTGTAAGCTGGCTTAGAACTCAGTAATCTCTAATAATACGTTCGTTTACTTTCAATGCAAATCATTATTAAACTTTAGCTCTGCTCAGCGACAACTCTGACGAGTTCCCACGCCGACGAGGTGGAGGTGGTGCCGGCCCACGACTCCTTCTGCTCGATATCGTATCTGTTGACGAAATCGACTCTGCATCGGTCGAATATCCGTGTGGGTACATACGGTAGGGCTCGTCCTCACTGATCGTAGATGATGCCGACTCTCTCTTTGCAGGGACCCGGTCAGCTGAAGACCAATGTCTCGGTCTAGGACGAGGCGGCGGCGCCAGCTTCCCAGAACTGTCACTACCACCAGTATGAACAGGCGTTGTAGGTAATGATGCAGCAAGGGGTCTACTCGGTGGTCCCGGTGACGGTAGCGGAACCTGTGCTTGCACCGGTTGTTCTTTGAACACATCCAAGTCCAAACACCGCTCTGCCAGTCTCTTGGTGGTAGCAGGTGCCTGTTCAGATGAATCCAAATACTTGAGAATGTCGCGCATACTATCGACTTTGTACCGTTTATCCTTGAGGTTCGAGAACACCAGCAGTGGGTACAAGACACGAAGGTACGTGTTGATCAAAGGCACATCCTTGGATGTGGACAAATTGCACAGTTCTCGAATAATAATGTCCACAATGACTTTGAGGTCATTTAAATATATCGACTGGCAGGTGCGCGAAGTGGTGAAGATCAGGTAGAGGATCTTCAACATGAGGATTTGGATGGTAGGATCCTCCTCTCGGTTGAAATTAAGAATCAGCGTGGGAAGGAAGCTCTGGAACAGTTGGTCATCGTTGACAAGCGTATCGAACACTTTATTGTCCACAGTCTCCTCAGAATGTGAGTATTGGTAGACCATATATTGCTCGTTCAAGATCAGCAACAGCTTATAACGAAGGTAATTCACAGGATCATCCTCCTGACTGGCCGATCGTAGATGAGAAAGTAGGAACTTGACCAACGGCCACCCAATACTGTTCAACTGGTCCAAGTTAAGCTCTTCATCTTGGCACAACTCGTACAGCAATGCAAAATAGTTGGCGTAGTCTCTCAAGTAAGGATCTTCATCCTGATCGCAATTCCTCGAAATCAATGCATAGTTGTTCAGCACTCCTATGATAGCCTCTTTGCCGCCGTACTCCTCAAGTAAAGCGAGCAGACTGTCACGGTCAGGACCACAATACCCAAGGTAGAGCACCCAGCCAATGATCTTAATGAACTTTTCGTTGGTGGAGATGCTGAGATTGACATCGTCACGTAATTGAGGCTCCAAAGAGTCTGGATTTAGACTCATGTTCTGCTCGTTGGAATTGGCAGCGTACACGAGCAACGAAAGCATCTTTCGGAGGCAGAAAGTACGGTTCTGCTTATAACTGTCATAATCGAGCAAGAAGTTGGAAGCCTTTTCGTAGAACTCGGGATAGTCGTCTAATTGGTCTGTGTAGTTGGAAACCAACGTCAAGTAGCTCACCAGAATAGTGTTGATCTCATCCTCAGTGCACAACCCGAGCAATTGGTCTTCCCCACCGGCTTCAGTTCCATTTCCCAATGTCCTAGTATAATACTCTTGCCTAGCCGTGTCGTAGTACACTTTCGTGTAGAGCAGATCCCGAGCAAGTTGCCAGAACCGCTCTGGTGTCATATCTGCCTCGTACGGCACTTCGACGACCTGCGCCATAGCTCGAGGGATGATAAAACACTGATTCAAATTGGCTGGCGTTTTTTACCCACAATTAATTGATATGGATCGTCTCTCTGAGGTTTATGACCTTGAACAGGAGGCCGAGACGGCCACGTTACAGCGGGATTTTGATAAGGCCTCCGAATATCACACCAAGGCAGCCGATAAGCTGACTAGGGTGATAGAAAATACGTCCGAGGACGAGTTCCACACCAGAGAGTCGTTACAAATGCTCAAATTCCAGATACTCGACCGTATAAAGCAGTTGGATCGGTTTGCCACTGACAAGGCATACAAACAACCTACACCGACGATAGAGTCCACTGTTTACTCGAGTGAGCCTCTAATTTCAGCGATCAATATGAGTCTAATCAAGAATCTTAACATTGACGTTTTGAAGGATAGCCCCGATAAGGTGAAGTTTATCGATGCAGATAAGATCAACCTCTTGGAGCATCAACTACAATTGCTCAACTTCAAGGAGAAGTCATCAAAGTCGGCACTAAGCATCGAAGAAGTGCGATTAAAGAGCAAACTACTGGAAGAACTGAATTCCGTCTACTATACAGAGCTGATGGCCAACAAGGAATTCGTCAAGAGCCTCTCGGGCATTCTCCAGGAAGGCACTGAGAACCCTGTAGCAAGCACAGAGTCTCTTGATAGAGACGAACAGTTCCAAGCCACGATAGGAGAATTACAGCAGAAGATCTCAGAGTTACAGAGAGAAAAGCTCCAGTTGGAAGATCAGATTGTCATGTCAAAGGAGAGGTGGAACAATCTAGTGGAGAACGCACGCAAGCGCAAGGACAGGAGGAAGAGCACCCAATACTGAAACATGGGGGAAGAATGCGTGAGGACGCATTTGTGTACTTTATTATATTGCGACTTAGTTACTGTGGATCATCTCCTCCTTGCCAATCAAGTGCTCTATAGTCTTGATATCCTCGAGCAAGAGGTCGATGTTTCCGGTCCACTCATTGAGTAGCTCGTTCTCACTCTTTGGCTTGATGAAGGTGACGAGTTTTGCAGGCCGGTTGATTCTCGCATAGATGACATCGGAGTTGACCAGTTCTATGATATTTTCCTCGACGGAAGGCTGGTCCAGTTGTAACAGCTCGCAGAGCCGCGTCAACTGGATGCTCGAGTAAAAGTTGGAGATAACACGCAGGTTGAACTCGATAGTTCTCTTTTTAAGGTCCTTGTAATGCTTCTTTCCCTTATCGGTAGTCTGGTCAAAGACATGGTCTTTGAATAGGTCCTTAGCGAACTTGGCCTCAAACTCCGTCCAGTCTATAATCTCTTTAGTCGTGAAGGACTTGATAAGATCTTTGCAAATAGGGAGCTTGTTCAAGTTGCTGTCAGCCTTGATCTTCGATATCAGATCGTTCTGCATTGGAGCGTACGGTGCAAGCACCACGTAGTAGACGGCCTCCTTGAGGTGCTTCAAGGACAACTCCTTGTCACCTTGCACTCTAGGGATATTGTAAATGGCCAAGTTATCACGCACAACGTTGATACAGTCGTCGGAGTGAACGGCCACCTCGATCATCAGTGTATAGTACCGCTCTTTCAAGTCGGCAAACTTCTCCAACGTACGAACAAGAATCTTTCTAGAGAGCACCTCTGCCATCTGGTAGTCACCTTTCTGGTTGCACAGAGTCATCTGCTCCAGGATAAACTGGATCTTCTCCTCCAATGGCATCTCACTGTACGTCTCCACTTGCAACTCGCACAGCACTTTGCAAGCCTTGTCCAGGTCGTGCTTGTCGTCCAGCAAGATGTCGCTCAGAGTCTTGGTCACACGGGCCCGCTCCAACTCAACGTAAATCTTGTTCTCTGTGATGGTCCGGATCGTGTCGATCACCGAAATCTTCTCGTCAACGTCCTCGATCTCGTCCAAGTGCTCAATGGCCTGTTGAATCATCACACGCACCGAATCTTTCAACTGGCCGTGCTTTTTAGCTAGCAGGATCATCTGCTCTTCCAACAGATCCCAATCTTTCTTGGTGGCAAGCAAGTCCACCAGCTTGACCATAATTCTCTTCGACGAAGCCAGGTCTGACGCCTGCCGCGTCTGCTTCTCTAGAAGCAGCAACTTGTCGACCGCTGCCTTGTAGTCATCGGTAGCCAAGGAGTCGATCTGTGGGAATTGCTCGTCCAGAGTCTCCGAAAAGTCCTTCTCTGCCTTTAATGGTGCTTCTCTCGACATGGTCGTGGACTGGAAGAAGGCAAAAGAGGACGCTCGAAATAAAAAATATATATAGAGTCGCGGGCCAACACCTCAACACCTTGAAATTTACTAGTGTCAATAGAGATATCAGAGTCAAGCCATGGCCGCAGAATCGTTCTCATTGAGGTCCGTCTCTTCTAGTGCGAACCTCAACTGGGTCTTTCTCACCTACTGGGCTGTAGCGCTCTTTTCAGCGCTGCTTTTCAGCTTCTATTTCTCTCAGATACTGGGATTTATAGTCTCGTTTGTGTTAGAACGGGTACTATGGAAGAGATACAAGATTCAGGTCAAAGTACAGGCATTCAAGGTCTCCTTTCTTGGTGGACGTATCTTCGTCAAAAACGTCACCATAATAACCGGAGATATGATGATATTGGTACATACCGGCTGGTTTACTTGGAGATATTGGCTCTATAACGTGAGGAAGCAAGAACTTGTTGTGGAACGAGAAGGAGGCAACCTCAAGGCCAACGCCAAGCTTCCCACACGCTACCTGCTAGAAATCGAGGGACTCGAGGTATTCATGTTCAACCGGAGACAGGCATATGATTCAATCTTGGAGCAACTGGGCGTGAAATCGCAAAAGGATGAAGCTGTTCTAGGCACGAGCTCTTCCCATACTGCCTCGACCAAGACGGAAGAGCCACCGGACTCGGCACTAGACAGGATATACAAAGAACGTATGGTGATTGAGAAAGAGCAGATGCTGAAATCACGCAAGCTCGAATGTCTACCTTTAACTGTTCATGTTACCAAAGGCTCGCTGCTCGTCGGTAACAACAGCACGCCTTCTTTACTAGTCATCTACCTGTCAACGCTCGCAGGAACTGTCATGGACATGACTCCTTCTGTCTCCAAGTTTGACCATTACAGGAGTAACAATTCACTCGAGGCTACGGACCTGCAAGTGTATTTGAAACCGAACATCGCTTACAAGCGATCCGGGGAGATTGCAAACGAGATGGATCGACTCACAGCATCCAAGAAATTCAACAAGTTCCGCAAGCTGTGGAAGCATACTTCTAAGGAGGTCAATGTGCCCGGTACTCCTCAAGAGGAATCTCAATGGCACGGACTTGAAAGATATTTGACACAGAGCCGGATACCTCCTTCCAGTGCTACAGATACCAGTGCATCCATCGAATATGCTCGGTATACACACATGGCAGAGGCAAGCTCTTGCCATTTTAAGTATTATTACGATGTGCCAGGCCTGGTTCCTCCACTGGCAGAACCAACTACAGACGGCGCTGACATCGGCAATGGAGGAATTGCACCTCAGATGGGCCTCGAGATTGATACTCAGCAGGCCAACTTTCACTATGGTCCTTGGACAGAACGCCAACGTGGACCCTTGCATCATATGATCTTCCCTGTATTGTACAGAGACGTGACTCCAAAGCCGAAGTTGACTGTCGGCATGAGACGCCAGTTCACCGATTTCAAGATCGGTATCAACTTCCAAGACGAGACCATCATCCAAATTCCTCTTCGTGAACCTTCGAAGGACTCAAATTACCAACAGAAGTATACCGTTGGTACTCGTCCATTTGGATGGGTCGAGCTCAAAGTCGCTAAGGGCTCTAAGATCGTCTCTTCTGCATCATACGTCCCACAGGCCGTGAAAGGCTGGGACAACACTCTTGACATCTTACTGAAACGTCCCGAGATATCTACTAGTGTTAACCATGACGTTCTATATATGGCAGCGGAGCATCGGATCATGGGATCTACGGGCTATCCACTTCAATGGAATGGCAAGGCTGTCTGGACGTTCGACCAAACTTCCAAAGGTTCCAAGCTGTTCATGCTTCGTGAGCATTTCACCTTGATCTCGGATCTCTTTAGAGACTTCAGTTCTGGAGAACCACAACCTTATAATGAGTTCAGACCCTTTGATTATGATATCAACTGGAAAGTGTTCGACTTTGCCATCTGCCTCAACGCCAACGAGCGCAATATCATCGATAACCCGATCGACCATACGAACAACGTTTATGTGTCACTCAAGGGCAAAGAGCTAAACTTTGATGTTCATGTACCACTGGATGAAGTGTGGCGTAAGTCCACAGACATCTCATTTGACCTCAATACCGACGAGTTCAGTCTTATGCTGGAGGCACCTCCTTACAGCACCCTGTCCAATTTCATGGACTCTCCAGAGATTGGTAAGGCGTACAATTTCAAGATGAATGCATCCTACATCTATTACAGTGATATCGAGTTGGATGCCATTGATACGGTGAAGATTGACTGTACATGCGATGATACTACACTCGAATGCTACGGTGTCATCATCAAGTATGCTATCACACTCAAAGAGAACTACTTTGGTGACCATATCCATTTCCGAACTTTGTCGGAGTTCACTGAAGAGGTTAATGCCTCACCCGATGGCAACATTGCCTCAGACAGAGCATTACGTACCAACGATAAGAACCCCATGGACGTTATGGTGACGTTCTGTGTCACGAATGGTTGCATCGTCCTTCCAGTCCACCTATATGACTGTGGTGCCTTCATTGGGCTGACATTTGAAACTCTCGATATAGATTTCAGACTGGCTGCGTTCTATATGGATGTTCAGGCAGACCTTTCCGAGACATCATGTACCTCTGTTGATATGGCTGGCCGAATGAATATCTTTGAGGAAGTGCGCCAGAAGAAACACCTCAGTCCAGGTATGATTCTAGATGGAATATCTGTTCATGGACATCGAATGTTTGGTCCTCAACCAGAAGAACTCACATACTTCTGCCGCTGGACATTTGATTGTGGACCAATATCGATCGAATCTAACCCTTCCTTCATCAATTCACTTGCACAAGCAGGTGTTTCCTTCGGATATGGCTATAAAGACACAGAGAACTCTTTGCAGATGCCCGAACCACACGTTGACGATATTCTCAACTTTAAGATGGTGATTCCAACCATCTCTATCAAACTCAAGTGTCATGAGCATGCTTTCCAGTGCGTTCTATCAGAAGTCTCTTGCAAGTTGTCAGACCAATGCACACTTGAATTCAATAAGCGTGTCGATATCAGAGTGCGTTCAATAGATCTGAAAGCGTTCACCAACGGTTCACCTATTGGTTCTATGCACATGTCGCTCTATGTGACTAACTTCGTGCAGAAGCGCGACGGTGCCCAGAAACGACTCGCACAACTTGATCATGTTCAGACGAATGATGGACCATCACACCGTGTTCCGTTCCTTCTCACTGAGGAGTACAGAAACCGCCAGTATAAGCATGATTACATGTCGACTGCTCCACCAATATCTCTGCCTAACGGTGCCGAACCAATCTTGCCGGAAACTGCCGATCTCATTATCAACTCATACAGTGATAATTTAAGGGGAAGGCTGCTAAGCACCAACGAGAATGTCGATGAATCGAAACCAAGCAAGCTAAGAACGTCGGCTTCGATTCCTTACTTTGAAGCGCCCGATTATGACCCTACTTGCAAACGCGAGAGCTTCACAATCAAACTGAGTCCGATCGCTGCCAAGATTTTACCCGAAATGTTTGATGCTTTGGCCGACTTGGTTATGGATGCATCCAACTTTGGTATTTACCGCGTCTTAGACGACCTTCAAGACGATGCCTTTGAGCATATAGAGGCAGAAACATTGCCATCTCTGATACGCGCCAAAATAGAATGCCCTTCGGTCTCTGTGAATGTTGGCAGCTGTATTGGTTGTGAAGATGGTCTTGATGTCGAACTATATTCGCTGATGGCAGCCTTGAGCTCGGCAAAACACCCAAGTGAGGTTCTAGGACACATCGAAGCCGACCAAGTGGTTGTCAAGGCCATCCGAAAACAGAAGGATGTGCTCAGTTTTGCTATTTCCGGTGCACACTACGAGCTTTGCCAGTCGAATGGTAAGCTCACGACGAAGTTGGATTTTGACGACTCTTCGACCTGGATTGTACCTGAGGAAACGAGCTGGTTTGCTAACTACTGTGATATGATTTCAGGAAAGGCAACTAGGCTGCAAGATTGTTTCTCCCAATTGAAGAGCACAAGGCAGAAGGCACAACAAGAACTTATCTATCAGGCTATCGTTGCAGGAGAGACCCATAATATCGTCTACGATCCTCCATGTGTCACCAAGCCATCGTATCTTACAAGATTCACCGACAACCACCTGAGATTACAGAACAGTTGGAGAGTCATGATGAGATTACGGTACGTTCTGAAAAGTCTTCCACCGTCTTGGACATCAGCTGAGAATGCCAAGTTCAAGAAGAGAGAATGGTCAATGCCAGAAGATGGTGCTAAACAAGTGTTTGAGATCTTCATGAACTGGCGGCAGTGGGAATCGTCCAATATCCAAGATAGCTACGTTCTCCGGCACACCTTCTTGAAAGATACAGAGAAGAAGAAAGATTTGTTTGCCATGCAAGCTGATCTCAGACACTTTGGAATCAGCATCTTTCCTCTGAAGGATGTGTTCGTGTTGACAGACATAAGATTTGACCTTAACCAGGAGAAATTAGAAGACACAATCAAGGAACAGACCTCTACATTGATCGACGAACCTGTCGAGGATGGTCTGAACGTCACAGTATATGTGGGACGGTTCAATACCAACTTGGTCAACCTCAAAGATGCCATTCCTCATATTTCTACATGTGTGCAGACCGTGAGGAATACACAGAAGCAATGCTCGAATCACGATAAGCCACCGAAACCTTACAAATCGCCTGTTTTGGTGACGTTAAAGATGGTGGTCCCATTCTTCAGACATAGTGTGGGTATTGACCGGTCTCGATTGAACATATCTGGCCATAATCTGGCTATGGCCATTTCGAATATACAAGGCTCTGACGGTTCTGCCTACTTTACCAGCAGCATCACTGTCGATGCATTCCAGGCCAACGCTACAGTGGCTGATATTAGGTTGCTAGACTACCACTGCAGTAACAACACTCTGACAGTGTCAAATACCGGCGACTTTAAGACTGGCAGCAAGACTGTTGTTGTGGGAAATGACTCTGCCACAATCACTTGCGCTCCAGGATCCAGACGGCTTGCACAAGCCTTAGAGTACTTTATGGAGCACGAGTACCCAATGATCGAGCCTCTAGTGTCTCTGAAGTCGCCAGCACCACCTTCTTCGTCGCGGATGTCTCTCGTGGACGTTTTTGACATTTTGGTATGCAATATCACGGCGTCAGTACGCTTGTCAAATACAAAGCTGAACCTGGAAATCATCTCACCGATCGTCTACGATGTTGAAGTGAAGGAAATGCTCTTCGAGGTGAAGGGAAATAAGCAAGGAATCATCTATGACGGTGTCATCAATCACATCATCACGCGGATAGTTTCTCGTACCACATCGTCATACGAGTACATTTTCACATCTCTTGATCGAGTCGAAATTCGGCTTGCTGTTTGCCACTTGAAAGAGATTCTAGACACCTATCTGTCTGTTGATGTTGGAACTGGAAGAGTCCAGTTAAGAAATGAACTTCCTGAAATGATCTTGCAAGGCTACCACGACTTTGAGATTGCACGCTCAAACTGTATCATGTTGGACGACAGTATCAAGTCTATACTGACAGCTATAAGGAGTGCAGATGTTAGAAGCGTGCAAAGACCTCAGAGCAACAGATCTACGTTGTTGAGCGATCTTCTGAAGATCACACGGTGCTACTTCACTTTGGCGCAGGATAAAGTTGACTTGGTGTGTCCCACGAACGAGAACCAAATTGTGATTGCAGTCTCGCAAGGTAGCATCAGGGTGAGCACTTATGACAAATCTGCTCGAAAGGCCAAGCTGTGTGGAAGCTTGCAGTTACCATCGATTAAAGTGCTGTTTGCTAACACCGACTCGAACTCCAAGTGGTTCCCAATCTTCGACATGGATCTCAGAATTGATGTCATTAATCTGCCTTCAACCGAGCTGCCACAGATGAACATTATCAGCAACTACTGCCGGTTCGTGTTGAACCCATACTATGCTGACCAGATCTTCCAGTTATACATTAACACGGAGAAGTCTATCAACAAGGTGAAGACACAGAAGAGATCACGGCGTCAAGAGGACAATGCAAACCCTACTGAGGCTATTGAGGCAGTTCTGAGGTGGTTTGCCATCAACATCACCTCGAACAATTTCTGCTTTGGTTGGCTCTTCAGTACTGGCCAAGAGAGGTATCGCAAGGCATATGACATCCCAGGACTCGTTTTTGGCTTTGAGAGCGCCAAGATTATTGGTACTCACGGAGCTGGAACAATGTCCCTTGAAGGAATGTACCTAGCTGTAGCCCACGGAGATGGCCCATTGAACTACTTTGCTACCCTGAGTGAGAAGGAGAGTGCGAACCGAATATTCTTTGAACGCTTTGGACTGATGTATGCAGTGGACCATACTTCAGGCAGAGATCTGAAGGTCAAAGTTGAAGGTGATATAGTGGACGTGAGGTGGCAGACAGGTCTGCTTCTGATAAGTAAACCACTCGTGGAGTCGCTTTCATTTCTCCAAGAACGGGTTGGGGAGGTCAGGTCAAGAGAGGTCGACACAAACCTCAGCGAAAGTGCTCCTTTCACAAGCAAACCATTGCTCAAACTCGACAGTATCAACTGTACGTTCAAGTTTGCTGGTGCCCAGGTGATGATCAACTATCCTGATATTAAAGTGAACGGCCAATCGTCGACCCTGTTCTTGCAGAGTCCTCAACTGTCGTCTGTCTTCAGGTGGGCATTGAAGACACCACAGACCAAACGGCATATCATTACCGTGTCATCACGTGTTTCGCGGACCGACAACCGTCTTACACATGAGTGTGTGCCCGTGATCTCCGAGATTGTTCAAATTGTGAGAAACGCAATGAGAAAGACGACATCCAAGTCTGTGGAATTGACGCCTCCAATGGCACCAGCTGCGTCTTCTATCAAACAGTGGGAAAAGATCACCAAGGACGTGAGCATCAACTTCGACTTGAAGGTTGAGCCACAGAGACTGGAATTAACATGTGAGCCCAAGGCCAACGTCACGTCTATCGTGTCGAGCAATGAGATCCATATCGTTGTGAACACGGACTCGGACTCGTTCTCAGGACTGCTCTATGTGGAGAAGTTGACAGCCCAATTGCAGCATGCATACTCGAAAGAGGCTAGTGCTTCGATCGTGTTAAGAAACCTCACATTGAATACGATGATGACGGAGGTGGACAAAGTGAAGCGATTCACGATTGTCACTAGCAGTGATGATTTGGATGCATTGGTCAATATTCAACAGAGACAGGACTTGGATGTGTTCCGGGATCTTTGGATTCCAGGTGACCGGTACGAAGTCTCTCCAGAGACAGACGAGACTAGTGGAAAGACACTGGGAACATTGTTGAGAGAAGTTTCTACGACATCGGCATTTCCATGGTCTTTACTCGTTCTGTTAAAGAGAATACAAGTCAAGATCCGCCTGGGTTCCTCTCTGGGAACACTTACTGCGTATGCAGACAACCTTTGGGCCACGGCGGAAAAGTCGATCAACTGGGACCAGAACTTCCGATTGCAAGTGGATACAGTAAGATTGGATTCCAAGGGCCGTATGAATGGTTTACTCAAGACAGAGAAGCTCAGAGTATCGTCTATGATATCGTGGAAGCAAGGTGATATCGTCTTGGATGTTCCTCAGGTGCTTCTTTCAACTGGCTGTAAGCTTATTCAAGCCCGCACCTCGTTAGATTACCACCCATTCCTCGTTTTCGAACTGGGGGGAATTATGGCTGGTATCTGTAACCGCCGGGTGGAAGGTGAACCAGACATATTCGTGGGAGCTTTCTCTGTGGTTTCTTCAAAGCTGTTCTTTACTGCACTTGCTGCGGCCAACCTTGTCGATATCTACACTATTGGACTGAGAATCAGCCACGATATACGCGCTTCATATAAGCAGGTGATGAATGACCGACGGGGCAGTGATGAGCCGGAGACACATCGGCATGGAGTGTCAGAGGCATTCCTGAATGCTATTTCGAAGCTGCGCACGGAACTTCTCTTTGACCTGGGAGATCTTGAAGTACAAGTGTTCCCAAGTAGTCTGACTGACACCCAGGCGATGGTTGTGCGGGTGGGCTCGACGAAGGCCAAGTTCTATCAGGACAGCACGACAGATACACTGGAAGATCAGATTGCATTAAGTTGGAGGAATGCTGAGATATCGCTGTCCACTTTCAAAAAGCAGCCGGTAGCCGAGGATTTGACCAAAGAAAGTACAGACGAGTACATTAGGAAGGCAGTTAGTGCCAGAGGTGGTACTATCATTGCCATGCCTTCGCTGAGAATTGAGATGCACACCTGGCGCAAGTACTACTCGGACATTGTGGACTATCTGTATAGCCTACAATTTGGCGATAAGATTGATGTCCGTTGGAACTTGGGATCTGTCTATTTCATCAGGCAGATGTGGTACTCTCATGCCAGTGCTTTGAAGATGAGACTTCAGACACTCAAGTTCTTCACGACTGACGAATACGGCGGAGAAAGCTACAACGACGAGGAAGATAATTATAAAGAGTCACTGTTGGAAAGTGTGAACCTTGAAGACCGGCTGAAAAATGCCGAGGAGGACGAGGAGTACGTCTACAGAGCCATATCAGAGCCTAACATTGAGAAACCACAACTTCGGGAATTGGGTGATGCCACTCCTCCATTGGAGTGGTTCGGTGTTCACCAGGGTAAGTTCCCGATCTTGACATACAAGCTCGCCATTGAGAGCTTGCAGAAGGCTGTCGACCAAATTGAGACGCAGTATTCGAGTCTTCTTATTTAATTTAGAGTCAGTCCCTTGACTTAATAGAGTGCGATTTATCGAGTTGATTTTTTTAGTCTCAGTAGGATCACCACTAATGGCTGGGGGTTCGATCTATTCACGAGGTGAATGGAATCGATCCGCCACCAGTGTCAAGGTAGATACAGATACAAGAGATCCAACGCCAAAAAATGACGCAAAGTTCCATCGGACGCGGCCAATTGACAACAAATCGAAGAATAGCCCCACTGATACGAGGAAAGACACGTTCAATCGAATAACGCCCGCATTCAACAGGAGCAGAAGCAGGAGCCGTACAATGCCTTCCAAGTTGATGATTGATACAGGAGTGCAGAACAAACTGTTCCAGGACTCAGAGGTGAGTCTGGCCACAGTGGAATCGGACATTACCACATCACCAGCTGATTTCAGTGATAGTGGCGGGTCTGAGCCTGTACAGAGCGCTGCATGGGTGTTTACCGACATATTACACTCATTTGGAGAGAAAGATAGACCTGCAGGATACGTGATACGTCGATCCAATGAGCTGGTGTCTTTATTAGAGCAGAACCCGTCGTTAAAGGACGATTTAGTGCTACATTCTATCTTGCACAAGATCCAAAACCTGCTGTTGAGCCCGAATTCGAACGTTGTTGCATGTGGTTACAGGATTCTCAGGTATGTGATCACCAGTTCGGAGTCACTGAAGATGTTTGAAAGATTCAATCTGTCATATTTCATAGTGGCATCTCTTTCGAAAGATCCGGCGAACCAGACTGAGCGTGAAGAAGGGCTGAAACTACTACGGAAGTTCATCGATACTGAAGGCGGCATAGATCTGCTGGACCTCGGGTCTGTTAAGGCTCTCGTGGCAGTGATAGAAAGTACAGAAGACCCACTGAGGAAGGCCTCAGTGGAAACTCTATGCGAGATTTCGTTACTGGATCCAGATATTGCCTACAAGGCCAACGGTATTGGAGTTCTACTGCAGTGTATTTTGGATGGAGCGAAGCCCGTTGTCAACCTGTGCCTCGTTACAATAACACAACTTCTGAACAGTCCGATATCGAGACGATACGTACTGGCAGAGAAGACCGTTGAGATGTTGATCTCTCCATTCATGGACGTGTCGCACGTTAAGCTAGAGAGGTTGCAAAACATGGCGACTGTTCTAAACATTGTCCTGAATACTTGGCCAGGACTGATGGCATTCTCCCAGAATGATTGCAGTGCGCTCAAGCAGCTGATATCGTGCCTCATGTTCGACTCCTCTCCCGTTAGATCGGTATTGATCCAGCTATTTTTCGGCCTCTTCCGTATTAGAAGACTACCATGGGTCGTGCAACAGGTCAGCTCTACCGAGTCGGCTTTGCTGCTAGGTGATATCTCTGTGCATCCAGCGAAGGCCAGTGTCGGAAGAAGCAACCCTGAGAAAGAAGCGTCCCTAATCAACCATTACACGAGTCTGCTTCTATACGCCTGTTGCAGGTGCAGTCTCATTGACAGATTGACAGAGATATACGAAAGCCAGAGTGCGGACAAGCGGATGCAAAAGAAGACCATCATATTGCTATCTGAGATATCGTATCTGGAATCAACGTTGATTCCAGATGCGATCGCAAAGGATATCTTCCCGCAGCCATCGTTTGAATTGAACAGGCTTCTTGACCGAGACATTAGGAAACATCACAAGACGGGAATTCTCCCACAGAGCTTCCAACAGAGGGCTCTCAGGACAGAGAGAAGAGAAGTGTTGCAAACGACAGCAGCACAGATTATGATGGCGACAGATGTGGACTCGGACGGACTGACGGTGATGACACAGAGTAACGTGAAGATGCTATTCATCGAATCGACACATGGAATAGACATTAAGAACCTGATCACGGGCACGAGGGTGCTTTTAACGAAGGAGTATTCGAAATGGGACTGGAACCTGGTCATACAGATTATGCAAGGCCCGCTTCGAAACGCCAAGATGTTCGACGATGTCGTCAAGACAACGAAATTCTACAAGCGGTTGCTATCATTCTACAGACCGTTCAAGTATAGGTTCTCTGCGTTGAAGCCGAAGGGCAACCAGATCTACGTCCGGGCAGGTTGCGAGATCTTTGAGAATCTTCTATCGCACAACGAGGGTATCAAGTACCTGAGCGAGAACAAGCTACTGCCGCAGATCGCAGAGTGCTTGGCACAGGTCGACCCTTACAGTGGTATCACCGCGCAGGACCCTCTGTTCTCAGCAAAGAACTTGCAATCGACACTAAGCTCATATTACTTCAAGTTTCTGGGTATTCTGTCAGACAACGCGGAGGCTATCAGAATGTTGGAGCAATGGTGGATATTTGATATGCTCTACCATATCACGGACAGAAAGTCCAACCGGGACGATCTGGTGCACTTGATTCTGACGGAGATGAAATACCGCCTACCCGGGCACATGCGCATGATAATCTCGAAAGTTGCCAGCACAGGCAGCCGAACGAGTCGAATTGAAGCCACCAAAGTCTTGGGAGAACTACTTTCAGAGGATGATGTTTATGAGTCGATGGCATGCCATGCATTGGTGAATCAGCTTTGTGATCCGGATACACAGGTGTCAGACATAGCCGTGCAGGCACTCACAGCGTATGCTAGGGACCCATCTCACGTGGATAACGTGATTCGGTACCATCCGTCACTGGACAGTCTTGGAAGTACAGGAACTCCGCTATTGCAGGCGTTGTTTACGACTCCGACAGGATTCACTTACCTAAAAGAGCTGAACTTTGTCGAGTCGGAAATGGAAGCGTGGCTCGAACATAAGAATATGGTGTACGTGAAGGATACCGAGCGGTTTGTGTCTCGGCGGATGTTCGACCTGACAAATGTCGAGGCGTCTCAGATGCCATACCATTTCTTTGGAGCTCTCGTCAAGACATCGGCCGGAGTCGACCTGCTGGACTCATCGGGATCGTTTGATACATTTGCAGCTCCTATTCAGGCGTACGGGAAGATGATTGCTGACGAGGAGGAACTGATGTTCTATCAGGACAACCAACAGGAAGAGATCGACAACGTCGTGTTACAACTGAAGGCGGCACTTTGGGCGGTGGGAAACGTCGGCTCGACAGAGAATGGCATTTCGCTGCTAGAGATCTCCGGGTTGATCGACGAAGTGAACACAATTCTGGTGAAATCGTTGAACCTTTCCCTGAGAGGTACGTGCTTCTTCGTGTTTGGACTCATTGCACAAACCGACCAAGGACTGGAGATCTTAGATGACCTGGGATGGTGTACGAAACGGTCGTCTCTCGGAGAAGACCTACCGATCTGTCTGCCTCGAAGCTCGGAAACCTTCTTTAACCTGTGTGAGCAGGTGACAGCACAGAAGCTGTTGGAAGGTGGAGGAGTGGAAGAGTTTGAGAGGATCATGGAAGAGGACTTCATTCCGTACTCGGAAAACCAACATCACATAGAGCACAACAGTCCATCGTCGACTGTGGCTGGAGTGATTGGGTCGTCATCGTACGTGACCAGCAAGTATTCGGAAGAGTACTTGGTGATGTACGAGATCTACGAGAACCTCAACTTGGTGGTGGTGAACCAGGCCAAAGCTTATAGCAACCTCAACAAGTTGAAGACACGGTTCCCGAACTTGTTCAAGACTGAACCCGTCGTGTTGAAGTTCATCATGCAGATATTGGAGTTCTACCGAGCCAAAACTCCCGTGCGGCGCCACTTGTTGATAGAGTTGGTCGACTTCAACAGGATGATGGAGGTTCTACTGAGAAGGTCTCGCAAGAAGCTGAGAGAACCTACCGTCGTTCAAAAGAATCTGGTTCCTCCTTCACTCGTCATGTCATCGGTGTCGATCCCAGATTTGAACAGTGCAGCAACGTTCCGTACAGGTTCGTCGGTTTCACCGACGCCATCTCGTAACAATTTGGCAGAGGAGGCTGGCGATGGCAATCGGATGTTTACGAGCATCTATAGAAACAGGCACCACCACAGTGGCAGTCTGAGTGAATCCAACTAAAAAACTATGAGCAGAGCGTAGTCATCCCGGTGATCCGACGGCAACGAAATGCGCAAGGGTCCAGAAATCGAGCTATGCGGAGATGCCATCGGTTGAAGGGATAAACATTGTAGCGACGCGTCGCAAACTCCGACAGCAGTGCCCGCACGGGGAGAAGCCCGCCTCGGGCTCCGTAAATTTTTTGTTGTTGAATGCGGGGCAAGGCGGAGCAGCGGGTGCTAAGTAGAGCCATTTTGGGACACTAGAAAATCCCTATAGCCACGCCATGTAGTGAGTGGTAAGGGAAATCTAACGGGGATAAAGAGGGGAAACAGATATCACACTCCCATTGGAGTATAGCTACAATGCGGGCGATGGCCACATCTAGCGGAGGTCCCGAAAGGGTGACTTCCCCACACGGATGAGGATAGTGTGTGAAGTCGTGACACATTTTGATAGGCAGGTGCGGGGTACGCGCTCGATATAGTGTGGATATATAAATGAGCTGTTAACCCCCTCGGAGAATAGATATACGACCTTCGACAAACACTACCAGCGATAATGTCAAACAGATACGATATTGAGAACCAGAACACTAGCGACACCCCACCGGGATCGACGCTCCACGACGATGATGCCATCAACGTCAAGTCGGACGCCGAGCACGTCTACTTGGGAGACCACAAGTACAAGAAGAGCGACCTGATGCACGCCTTTGGTGGTACCCTTCAGCCAGGTCCGCACCCTGCACCACAGCATCACTTTGCCAACCCGGCTCCACTGGGATTGTCTGCCTTCGCACTGACCACCTTCGTGCTGTCTCTCGTGAACTGCCAGGCCCGTGGAGTCACCACTCCTAACATTGTCGTTGGACTTGCATGCTTCTACGGAGGTCTTATCCAGCTGTTGGCTGGTATGTGGGAGATTTCCTTGCAGAACACCTTCGGTGGTCTCGCCCTCTCCTCTTACGGTGGCTTCTGGATGAGTTACGCAGCCATCAGCATCGACTGGTTCGGAATTGGTGCTGCTTACGAGACAGAGACCGAGCTGGCCAATGCCGTCGGATTCTACCTGCTTGCTTGGTGCATCTTTACCTTTGGACTTTGCTCTCTCACTTTGAGATCCACCATCATGTTCTTCTCCCTATTCTTCTTCCTGGGCATCACTTTCTTGCTGCTGGCCATTGCCGAATTCTCTGGAAACGCTAAGGTGGCCCAGGGTGGCGGTGGAGTGGGAGTTGTCACTGCCATCATTGCTTGGTACAACGCATACGCTGGTGTGGCCTCCAAAGAGAACTGCTACTTCACCATCGACGGCTGCCGGCTTCCTTGGGACAGTAAGAAAGAGGATTAATATGTATGAATGAAACAACAATTTATGACCAGATAACAACTCCGTATCGATCGACCGACTATCGACCGACCGACTATCGACCTACCTTCCTCCCACTCAGTTTCAGTCCCCCACCACCAATCTACACCTCTGAGGGGACGAAATTACTTGGCCCACAGGATCACTTAATATTTCCGGATTAGCCGGGGTCAAATTTCACCCTGTAAAGGCAGACTGAATGAATGCCTTCTACTGTACAGAAGATTTGTATACAGGGCCTTGTACGTATTTGGACCGCATTCATTCAGCTCGTGCTCCACGCCAATTTTCTATTGTGGAGCCAGGAGGGGGAGCAGTAAAGACAGGTAATACCGCGTTCAAAACAATGCAGCCAAACAAACACTCCAGTTTACACTCAGATTTGCAACCATCTAATCTGAAAAGGCCGCCATGTAAGATACGAAGACAAGCGAAAAGCGGGTTGAAGAGTGCAGATCAGTGCAGATCAACGAACAAGTGATACCAAAGGTTCAACCGGACTTACTAGAGCCCCGGCGAAAGAACCCCCCCGGATCAGCATAGACGCACAGCTTTCTAAGTTAGGACCAGGTAAAATTGTTAGGGGTTTAAAGCGGACATCTGGAGTGAAAGCGGGAAAAAATCAACCTATGTAAACAGCAGTAGAGCAAAAGAAACGAGGCCCTCTTCCAGACTGCCTTAAAATTTTGCATATAGTTGGCATCTTTCCTTCCTGTCAAGCACTTTCCACCTCCCTTCAGCCTCAAAGCTCTTCGGTGATACACTGTCAAGCACAGACTCCAGGAAATCACGGTTTATTTCCTATATTCGCGAGTTCTCTCACATAAAGATCTTGCTCCCACACCCCGTCCTGTTTAGTATACACCCCCTGTTTTCAACACGATGAAAGAAGCCTGTATCGGATATTCCGACTACCACGAACACGAACACCAGTTTGGTAACGCTGGTCCCTTGGGACTGGCAGCCTTTGCACTGACCACCTTGGTGCTCTCGTTCTACAACTGCGCTGCTGACAACATCCACACCCCGAACGTGGTCATAGGATTGGCCGTCTTCTACGGCGGATTCGTCCAACTTCTCGCTGGTATGTGGGAGATTGTCACGAACCACACGTTCAATGCCCTGGCACTTTCCTCATACGCTGGCTTCTGGCTCAGTTATGCTGCCATCTTCATTCCATGGTTCAACATCAGTGCCAGTTATGATACCACAGCCGAGTTGGACCATGCCATTGGATTTTTCCTCCTGGCTTGGTGTATCTTCACTTACGGTCTCTGCCTTTTGACCATCAAGACCACCTGGGCCTTCTTTGGCCTCTTCTTCATGTTGGGCCATACTTTCCTCTTGCTCTGTATCGGTGCGTTCGCTCAGAGCGATCCATGCAACAGAGCTGGCGGTGTCCTTGGAATTGTCACCGCTTTCATCGCATGGTATAACGCCTACGCTAGTGTCGCTACCAGAAGAAACACTTACTTCAAGGCTGCCAACCCTTCAATGCCTATCTGGGGGGAAGACCCAGAGAAGGCCACGTAAGTGCCCCCCCCTCCTGTTTGAGAGAGAACTGGGAAGAAAAAGCTAGTACTTCCATCCCGTTCTCACTCAGATCGCCTACGCTGCTCGCATCGTCGTCATTAGTGCCATCTCAATATCAACTTCACTTCGTTGGCACTACTCGCCTTGTGGATCTAACGCCCACGGTCCTCATCTTTACCTGTTTCTATAATTAACTGATTCATTCTTCAACCTGGCTGTAATTCTGAATTAAATACCCCATCCAATAAGGACCAAACAGTGTGTAATCCTGACTTTGAGACACCTCACAGAATCGGCCTATATGGCTAATTCTGTACAGTGCCAAGAAAAACGCTTGGCGTTCGAGAATCCATACTAAATTACCCTGCTGGGGCCCCAACTATACCATCCATTTGCCACGTAACCAAATATATTCGATCTATATACCAGTGAGAGTACATAGACACCTTAAAGTTGTATGAAACCTCCCCTAGTACCCCGATACTAATCGATAAGGCCGACGTGTCTCCGGCCTTCGAAAAAAGCTCCGAATTATTTTAGGAGAAGAAAAACGGTCGATCTTAATCCTCTTACCAGTTAGCTATACACCAAAAGAACCGCTATCAAATGCGTGCTTTTGGACTGGACCGACTACGAAGGCCCTCGGGCTCGTCGTCGGGTTCGATGCGCAAAGCGGTCCACCAGATGCTACCGTCAAAGGGAGGTCGAAGCTCCACTCGCAACACTATCAAAGAACTTTACATCCAACTGGACAAGCCTCACAATACCTTCCGCGCAGGGGAAGAGGCGAGCGGGCAGATCATCCTCATCCTGAATGAGAATATGGCGAACATAATGATCACCCTTTCGCTGGTTGGCGTCATCAAATTGCATTCCAATACGCCACTTCGCTCCGACAGGAAGGAGAACTTGTTCAACCATGAGATATTACTCTACGGGGACACCGAGAACAACGAGCTGGCACTCACCAAAGGAGAGCATAGATTTCCGTTCATTGTGAAGCTCCCAAAGAAAAACGTGCACACGAGCATCTCTTTTGGCAAGGGTGAAATTAAGTACACTTTGAAAGCGGAGTTGTGCAATAAGCTCGATAACGAGGCCAAGATCGCCAATGCGGAACTTCTTCTCACCATCATCAAGCCTATAAACCTCACGTTGCTGCCAGAGGCGCAGCCAAAGACTCTCACCTTCAGGAATACGCGCAAAAACTTCAAGCATTCTGTCTCTTCAACATCTTCTATCTACTCTACCGATTCGTGGGAATTGCAACAGGGTGGACCGGGAACTGGGAGTAGCAACAACAACAACACACATTCACAGAAGGATGGGAAGGAGATCAGGATCAAGCTGGAGATCCCTTCGATGGGCTACCTCAAGGGAGAATCGATCCCGGTCAAGCTGTTCGTGAGGCATTATAAACACATCACCAACGTCAACGGCATCTTTATCACACTGATCAGAGTCTGTTCGTTGGATCTTGGCGAAGAGCACGAGCTACAATCATTCCGCAAGGACCTCGTTCAGAGCATAGTGCCTCTGATCATCAACCCGGACTCCAGCGCCACATACGAAGTGTCGACAACCTTGAGAGTGCCGAGCGACAGTTTCCCAACAATCGTTTCCAACCTCGTCTCGTTCCAATACTACGTGGAAGTCCTACTCAACCTGTCCAACTCGTCTCCAAAAGTCCAGAAGCCTGAGATGATCGACGACGAAGTGATCCAACTCGATAGCACCGATAACATATACAACGTGGACAAGTTGAAGCAGATGAAGAACGTGCTGACACTCACCTCGGAGATAGTCATAGGCACAGAACGCAAAGAGATATCCAAAGTGAAGAAACACCGCAAACATTCATCGCACGAAACATTACAGAGTCCTACAGAGACCTCTGTCGCATCTACAACATACCCTTCTTCGACTACGGCCAGCTCTGCGTCCCAGATAACATTACCGGCGATTCCATCTGCTCGCAGCCCACAGTCAGCCCACGAGGAGAAGGAGTATCTTCGTCTACGCACGCAAGCTCTACTACCGAGCGAGCCACCTGACTCCTCACCTGCTTATACCAGTGCAGACGACGAAGCACCCCCATTACCGGCCAGTTCCAATACCCCGACCGGTATAGACTCACCACCGCAAACATTAATGCCGCCAACAGACCCCCACGGATTACCCGCATATGCCGAGCTGGATCCCTGCGCACGTCGGGAGCCTGTTGATAGGAAGACCCAGTAATTGTCTGTAGAGACAGATAACCTGGAAACATATAAATGGACTTTTTCTCTCTATCAACTCTGTAAGTATGTACGCCGGTAACAACTATACCATTGGAAACAAACAGTCTGGAATGAATGTCATGGCATCTGCTGGAGATGTCCCTGTGTTGGATTTCACTAACGAAGATGTCAAGAATGAAGGTGAGGTGCAGAATGAAGAACAGATTGGTCAAAATGGCCTGAATGACGAGACCCTGACTAGCGAGACCGATCAATCAGTTCAGTCTAACAATCTGGCAACCAAGATGGCTAAATCGTACCGGACAGAACCTGCCCAGAGAGTCAATTCTATGGAATCAAGCCAATCTGCTAAGGAAATCCCTGACCAGAAAATCGATGGAGCTTCTCATGATGGAATCACAGAAGCCACTGGAACCATGGAAAACAAATCTCCAAAGCATACCAAGACCAATAAACGTTCATTGAAGCAGATCTTTGGGTTTGGTAAGTCCAGAGAGCGCAAGAAGCAGAGCAGACAGGCGGAAACGCTTGAAACGAAGCAGCAGAACGAAATGCCAGGAGCAGACCAGTCCCCTATTGAACCTTCAACCGAAAGCTCAACATTCGGTGACAACTACACCAGTTCAGCACTGATTGATCAGTTCCACAACGACAAGTCGAGCCATAAGAACACTCCAAGGACTACCAGCAGCCATTATCACCATCTCTTTGGAAAGCTACACAAGCCGGCTCACACAGAACCTGCCACAACATCCCTATCAAAAGAGCAGACTGAACTTGCCAAGGCATCGGCCAAAGTGGCAGTCGAAGGGAGCGGTAACTAAGTAGTTTATAACGTAAGAGAATCCTGTCGTGCAAATACCGGGAATCAAAATCACAGACGCGAAACCCCCCTAAATCTTTCTCTTCTAACAACGCCATGTCCTTCAGTTTTAACTTGCAATCGTTGCAAGATTCGCTGCAGAAGACGACGCAGAACTTGACCACGTCTCTCCAGGAGAATCTGGGTAACCTGCCAAGTGCCAATGAGGTGTCGAGCTCGTTCCAGCAGAACTTGAACAGTTTGCAAAAGGAGGTGACCAATTTGAAACCAATTCTGAAACGGACTCAACGGTCATTGCAAGAGAAATTCGGATCGACAAGCGACATCAGCGAGCTTCCTCAAGACTACAAGGACTTAGAGAAGCAGGTGGATGACTTGAAGAGTTTCTACAAGCGTGTGTTGACTATTACACAGCAGTATGGGATTGAAAGCTACGACTATCCACCGAATTTGAAAGAGTCGATCAATGATTACACGAAGATTCTGAACCAGAAACTGACTGGATTATCACAGGCCACGACCACAAACGAGGCTGAGGCGGTTCTGCTATCGACGACGAAGGATGAGTATCCAAAGACGTTTGCTCACCAGTTGTCCAAGGCATTCAAGAAATCGCACGATCAGACCGTGGCTGACAACGAGGCTGAGGGGGAGACGTCGCTGACCAAGGCCATGCTTCTCTCAAGCAATAGCGAGTTCAAGATCGGAGACGAGCGGTTGGAGCAGGACAAGCTCGTGATCAGTGAGTTCAACAGTAAAGTGCAATCGCTGTTGAAGAACGAGATTGCCCGTACCGACCGTCTCAGAAAACAGGTGGAGACGGCCCGGTTGAACTTTGATGCCACGCGTGCCGAGATCAAGACGCTACAACATGGCGAGGAGACCGCTCCAGTGCCAGAGAAGCTGAGTCAGAAGCTGGAGAACTACGAGGACGAGCTGGTGAATGCCACGGAGGTGGCTGTCGAGGCCATGAAAGACTTGGTCAAGTCTGAAGAGCCTCTCAGCTTGCTCAAGGTTTACACCAAGATCCAGCTGAACTACCACAAGGCTGTTGTCGAGGAACTATCGTCTCTGTCGGAGGACCTGGGCGGTCTGCCAACTGCCGATGCCGAGTAAAAGGCATCTATAACTTTACTTATAGTTCAATCAAACTGAACGGGACTGCGTAGAGCGATTATCAGTTGATCATTAGACTAGTTTATATACCTGGAGCGCCTGTCCCATTTGCTGTTTGCTGTTTGTTATTGTCTGTGATTGTCTGCGACGTGCGCTAACCGCACGATCCACACACCTTACTCGAACTGGAGTTGGTCATGTCGAGAGCACGGCTAAGTCTGAAGAAGAACAGGTCCGAAAAGGCCAATCCAAGGCAGATAGCGAAGAAATATAGCAAGATGTAAGTCATAGCCACAAGCATGAGAGCGTAACCGAACACGGCTGACAGGAACGAAAGAACTAACCGGATGACATCGTGGGTGAGAGCAACACGGCCAGGGAACAGGAACCGTCTCCAGAACGATCCCTGCTGTCCAGAAGATTGAGTAGTCTTAGAAGCTGGAACTGGAGTATCACAGCACGACTCTGGAGGGTCGCAGCAGTCCTCCTTGCCAGCGGTATCGCAGCAGGTCTCGCCCGCAGCACAGCAGTCCTCTTGCTGCGTGGAAGGATCGTCACAGCAGTCCTCCTTACCAGTGTCGCAACAAGTCTCCACCTGCTGACTTCTCGACACTCCGCCTTCCTCGTCGCAACACGTGTCGAGTGCACTGTAAGGTTCGGACTCGTTCCACACCTTTTCTTCTAGATAACTTCTGTACCAGCCGCAGAACCTGAATGCGAAACAGGAGAAGAACACCACGCAGAAGATTCCAAAGGCAGCTGCACCGGACTCAGCTTTCAACGTTTTGAAGAGGACTGGGTAATCCAGATACCCCTCCACGAAGTACATATTCATGTCCATATCCATGATGAAAGCTTGGATGTCGTAAAGATACCTACTGATGTCGTTACCGGGACATATCTACTTTTATAGGCATTGTGATGTTTCCATTTCATAATTTGCTCATTATTTCCGCTTTAGGATCATAGAGAAAAATAGCTCGCTGCCAAGTTTTATCCAGGGAAGGATTTAATATGAGGCATTTGAGGGAAGTGAATAGGTGAGTCAATTAATGGGGTGGAGAAAAGTCGAGCCAGTGAGAGGGCTGTACAATTGAATACAGCAGGGTTGTAGCCGCACGATATCATACAGGTCGGATTTACTGATACCAATGATGATAATCTATATGACGAATTATGGAGGAATAAGTGGATGGTGGGTGAGGAAGTGGGTGGGATGATGTTGGCAACTATGCAATGTATCTGTAGTGCATCCGATTACACCCATAATGCATATGAATACACCCATAACGCACCTGTAGTACTCATATCACCAAAACCTCTCCCTTTCCAACTAACTCTCTCACAGCACTGTATCTCATCACATAAATACTATTCATGCTGAGTTCAATCTCCTCGTTGTTCACTATCACAGAATGGTCCCGTAGACATTTGACAAAGATCGGCCTTTCATACTCTGGCTGGGTGACCATGGAGATGCCGCCAGCCTCTTCATCCAACGCTTGCAACGACTCGGGCATGTTGGACAGGAACTGAGAATTAAACAACTCCATCAGCAACTCTAGATGCTTCTCCATGTAGACGGTCTCATCAGGGGACAACTTGGACAGCTCCTGCTCGTCAGACCTCAAAAAGATGGCGGTGTCGTCGATCTTCTGGAGTCTTGCTCTAACGTAAGATCGTATCAAGAACTGGACCCTGTCCAGCTCGTTCTCGACTAACACTAGCAACAGCTTGATCTCCTCTTCACCCTGCTGCAATTCGATCGAGTTCAACTCGATATACTCTATCTGTTTCCTCACTCTCTCTAACATTCTATCTAGGAGCTCACTTTCGTATGGTAGTAACTCCGGTATCGTCCTCTCCTTCACCCAGGTCTGTGTCAACTTTGCCAAGTCATTCGCACGATCTTGCTCCGTCGACTGCTTCTGTATTTCACTGCCCTTCTCGAAATCCTTCAAGATATCGTCGAAGTTCATCTTGGCTCTGACACGAACACTCTCTATAGTTGAGGATATTTTGATCCTAGTAATTTTCGCGTCTTATGGATAACTTGGATAGAAGGGCTTTAATCCAAGCCAAACGAGCGAGGCTTGAGCAGTTGAAGCAGCAGAGACTACAACGACAGGAACAGTTCCAGAATGAAAACGCGCTGGATAGCCTTGACAACGGGCTCGTTGACACTATAGTGAAGGATGTATTGACAGAGAAGGATACTAACCAAGGTCAAGGAAACAAGCCTGATAAGGCGCCAAACGGTGACTCATTGGCCATCCATAGTGATACGCCGGCAAGCCAGGTGGTAGCTGTCATGTATGATAAGGCTGTCGAAGTCGAAGAGGAGGATGATTTTGATCCAGAGACGATCAAAGCACGGACTCGTCTTGCTGTGGAGCAAGAATTGAGAGCCAAATATGAACAGCAGTTGGAACAACGTATCCAGGAGCTCAAGACCTCTCAGAAACACAGTGTTGAGGCCAGCCAGGATACCCTGATGAAGCTGCTAGCCGTGCCTATTGCGCCAGAGGCCGTCAATACCGATCGTGAGAGTGTCTATGCTCGTCCTATTCTTTCTTCAGGTCATTCAGAAGGTGACGGAGAGTTCAGTGCCAGTTCTGCCGACCTCGTTGCACACATAATCACTCTTGACAGTGGACACAATAGACCAGTGACCTCATTGGACTGGTCTCCACACTTCCCAGAGTTGGTGCTAGCCACTTACTCATATTCAAAAGATTCTGACGGACCGAGGGGGCTCGTTATCGTATGGAACACAACCACCAAACGTGCAGAATTCACCTTGTTCTCACACTGCGAGTTGACACTGGCGCGCTTTTCCAAGAAGCAGTCCAATGAGGTTGTTGCAGGAGCTAAGAACGGCAGATTGTACCGCTGGAAATTCGACTCTGAGTCTCGGTACCCGATCACCTCCACTGCTATAGGCGAGCGCACCGTGTCCCCGATTATGCAGATCTATGAGTCTTCCAACACAATTGTCTCGGTATCTATGAAGGGCCTCGTATCGATATTCTCGCTAGATCTGGTCGCCAAGATCAGCGAAGAACAAATTGCTCTTCCCGATCATAAATTGTTTGTCATGACTGCATGCTACCTGGATGCGACCCAACTGATCGCAGGCCTCTCCACTGGCGAAGTTTATCTCTGCCAATTACCACATCTTAACAGAGATGTGTCGATTTTGAGAGACACACCGCAAACGTTGCTTCCGATCACTTCTCTAGACTGCCAATCAGGCACAGTGTTGGCAGGGTCTCTTGATTACAAGTTGCACTTGATAGAAACGAATAGTCACGACGATATCATCATCCAATACCCTGTTGCCGCTGTATTGCTAGACAAGCCGAATATGATCAGCGTGGCATTCGATGGTCGCATTGAGTTCTGGAATGATAATCATAAACCGCACGCATTCATTCAGTGCAAGAACGGGGACACATTCAATGTGGCCCGCAAGGGCACATCACTCGCATGTGGTGGGCTTCTGGGGGCCGTCTATATCTTTGCTGATAGTCCTTAATATACACTAAATATAACTAGATAGTCCCTCCTTGGCAGTGATCTGAATGTCTCCAAAAAGCCTGGTCTGATCCAACTTGATTGCATCGTTACCGGCCAGCACAAGTAACTCAAAGAAGGCTCTACCGGCCTCCTTCTTGGGCTCTTCTGAGAGTGGCTCGACAGTATCTTCCTCAACAACTTCGTTGAATGTGACAGTACCGCGCTCCAAGACCAGCTTGTTTAGACAGTCGGCAATGTGTGCAGTGGCCTTCTCTTCAAGAGGTTGGGAGTCGAACTCGTCTGCTTCTTCATCTGCAGGTTCTTCCGGCGGAGGTGCAATAGGTTCATCTGGAACCACTTCATCAAGGTTCACGTTAAGCTCTTCCACAGGAGACTGTGGTGCGACATCAATATCGTTCAGACTATAGTCAATAGGCTCCAAGTCCTGGGTGATCTCAGGAGTGCGAGATTCTTCAGCATCCAACCGTCTCCGTTTGGCCTTAGTGATAGACTCTGCAAAACGGACGAACGAGTCATCAATTGGCTCGTCGGTCTCCTCTTGCTCTTCCACTTCCTGGTCCATATAATCACGCTGGTTGTCACGCAAAGCATCCGCAGACAGCTCAGTAACAGAGTCAAACTTGATCTTGCGTCTATTGGTACGCACCACTCCAGTGGTACTGTATGCAGGGAGACGTCTACGAACAGGCTCATGTTCAGGAGTAGCAGGCTCATTCAAAGGCTCATCGTCTTCTAGACCGGCGTCAAGAATAGGCTCGTGGAAGTCGGGGAGTTCGATCTCCCCCATAGTATCCATGGCCGAAACGTTGGCCTCAGCAGCTCTACCGACTTCAACAGACTCGTCAACGTCTGGAATTGGCTCCAAATCAAAATTTAAGTCCAATTCGTTGTCTTCGTTGTCCAACTCATCAACAGGCTGTCTTCCCACCTCGATAGACTCATCTGCCACGGGGAAAGTCTCCGGCTCTGTATCTTCGGCGATCTGACTGTATCTAGGCACGGTCCCCCGCCGCGATTCCATAAGCGCATCGAAATCAACAGGCTCGTTGTACAAAATGTCTGCCTCTGTCACCGTGTCAGAGAGCGTAACGTGCTTCATAGAGGGCATCGTGGTTGATCCAACCGGAAGAATCACAGACTTGGACGTGGCAAATGCCGCCTTCAACTTCATCAGAATGTCACTGGCATCCTCGTACAAGTACTTTGCCTTTCTAGAGTAGATTCGCACGATACCATAGAGCAACTGGCCCGAAAGACGCAGCGCCATCGGCTCAACGTTTGCCTGAGAGCTGGACGCGTCGTCCGCCATGGGACCGTCCTCGACGGCCTTGGTAGACTCTTCCACAGAGGCATTGAGCAACTGTTGCTTAGTCAGCTTTTTCTCCAAGTTGGCGGCGAGCCAGGCACAGGCCAATGGACTGTCCTTTGCCAACAGTTCGCTCGTGTCAAACATAACGCGAAGGAAGGGGTGATGTAAAAAAAAGTTACTTATTTCAGACTATCGTGAGGATTTATTGTGGGCTAAATTAAGCGGCTGCGACGGCCTCGTTTTTAAACTTTGCTGTGATCAGCTCCTCCAGAGTGTGCCAATCCTTGCTAATATGCTCTGCAATACGTTCAGCAGAGAAAGGCTCGTACCAGGCCATCTGCCAAGGCTTGAAAAAGTCCATGTACACATAGTTGGCACCTTTTCCATGCATGCTCAAACAGGTTGGGCTGAACAGATAGAAGAGGAAGAGACAGTTGGCAAAGAGAATCGTGTAAATGACAGCGTGCATCTTGTTGCCAAGTCGACTGGTCAAGTGTTCAACGACAAAGGCGGCCACAAAGATGGCGAAATAGAGTGCCGGCATGTAATGATGGAAGTAGGTGACTCTAGCCATGACGACGAATGGCAAGTAATGGAAGAGCCAGCCCAAGAATGGGGCCACTCCAGTCATACCGATCTTCCACAAGGTATCTTCATCGATAACAAGCAACTGTCTTTGCCATAGAAGTGCAAACCGCAATATGATGATCGAGAACGCAACGAGACAGAGAGAGGAGAACCAGATATTGAACGGGTTCGAAAACATGTAGTAACGGTGCAATTCATCACCCCAACCGGACATACGCAAGCCTCTAAAGAGGATTGGCCACTCCCACCAGGATGAAGAAATACCGTCGAACTTGTCCTCGTCAGGCACGAGTCCGTTGTTGGATGCTGCCATGGCCTTCTGGGTCATGAAGAAGTCGTTGAAGAAGCTGCTCTTAGGGTATGTGTAGTCAGGATCGACAGGCACTGGTACTGTGTCCAAGTTCTCCACGTTCCACCAGGTGGACTTGTCGAGCTTGGTCCATAGACTGTCTCTTGGACTGGAAGGCTTGCACACAACTTCACCTTGCTTGAAACCCCACGATGGATACGAGGCTCCCGTTGTAGCCAAGTAGCAGCCGAGAACCGTGTGACGGAGACGGAAAGTGGTCGACACAGGGTGAACAGACTGGTAGAACAGATCGTTATTCTCGTTCAGCTTGGAGTATGTTCTGTTGGAACTCTTTGCCTGGTCGAGAATCTCGATCTGCCAGTCATCCTTATTGTCACCGATTTCCTCACTGCCGTAACCAGACACTTCCCAGTAGTCTGTAGAGACGTGGGCATGAATCTCGTGAGAGTGCAAGTTGCTACCGGTGCTCTTATGTTGCAACCGGATAACATCACCATCCTTGATGTAATCAGTGTACTCAAAGTGGTGACGAGCAGGTCTGATCACAAAGAAGTTGTTGCTGTCCTTATAACCGTAGGTAGTCACCTGGTGCTGATGCGAACCGCCAGGATACACAGCGCCGTGCGAGTGCAACAAGTTTGGAGATGGACCCTGCGATCTAATTGTGAGGTTTGTGTCGAGTGTGAGCAGACGAGGCTGGGCCAAGAAGTCAGTCTCTGCCAGGTTCACCTGGAACAGAGAAGACATAGAGCCTGCTCCCGTTCCAGGCTTGTACAGCAGAGCATAGTGGATTTTGAAGCACAGGATGTAGATGATGGCTGGGATAACGATCAGAGTAGCAATCCGATAGCCCCAACTCTTGGCGTAGGTCTTATAGCTAAACTTAGGGTCCCAGAACTTGAGGTAGAGCTCCACCACAGTGTATACACCGACGACTCCGGTGATGAACAGACCAACCCATTTCACACTGCACACGCAGCCGATAGACACACCTGTAATGACCATCCAAGTGGTCCATTCAGGCGAGAACTCTTTCTTACGCAAACGGTAGATGTGAGACAGCCCCAAGTAGGTGGTGGCCATGAAGAAGATGAGGAAAGAGTCAAGCAAGACGAACTTTCCAAGCACGATGAACGAACATTCCAAACAGGTCATCAACGTGATGAAGTAGGTGCTCCACCGAGAGTAACCGAACTCACGGCAGGTGAAGTAACAGGTAGGAACGGTCAGTGTTGAGAAGATGACCTGGAAAATACGGATTGCCCACACGTTACTTTCCTTTGGCCAGCTCTTACCGGAGGAGAAATCGAACTTGGTGTTGTTGAAACCAGCAATGTACTCACTCAATCCACACAGCATCTTACCCAATGGAGGGTGGACATCATGATAGAACTCGTGGCGCAGGTAGTAAGAACCAAACTTACCGAAATGTGCCTCATCCCAGATGATGTGTCTGTTGGAGTCCAATTCGTACGCTCTCAGCCAATATGCTAGCAGAGTGAAAAGTAGTGATGCGACGATGGGCTCAATGTTGGAACTGAGCCAATTGGCCTGCTTTGGCTTCTTGTCGTCGACTTCGACGGTCTCCTCAGGGAGGGCGACCTTCGTTGTCTTCTTACGCTGCCTAAGCTCAGACATCCGAAACGTGTCAAGTTGGAAAATTTCGTGTATGATTCTAAAACTTCATTATAAAACGTTAAGACATTAGGACTATTACCTATCGAAGGTAATGTTCTCCATACCGACATAGAGATCATCTAGGCCCTTGGAAGTAGACGTGGTAGAGCCACCTGTGAGCTGAGGATGGTTGAATCCTTGTAAACCATTGCCGAACGCACCCAGTGCCCCGTTACTCGAGAAGACTATCCTGGACGACTGGTTGGGGGTTGGCGGTCCCGCAAACGACGTTTGCCGTCCATTGAGCGATGCAGACGACGACGAGTGGTGTAATGGCTGCTGTTGCTGCTGTGGTGTAAACGTCTGTGCGAATCCGCCTTGCGAAAGCAACGACGATTGAGCCGATGCGAACTGGCCCTGTGACGAAACGGCACGCGGCGACTGCTGCCTGTACCGACCGGTGTTCATTGACAACTGGTTGGCTGAGTTCAGGATCGAGTGTGAATGTGACCGCATCAGTTGTGGAGGGAACTGCAACGTCTGTGCTTGTGCCTGCTGCTGGGCAATCGGTTGTTGCTGTGACTGTGATTGCTGTGCCTGTTGCAACTGCTGGTAGATGACCTCGGGCCCACGGCGGATCACTAGCAATGCACTCGACTCCAAGGACTCGGTCAGTCCCAAGAACTGACACAGTAATGGGATGGCTCTGCGTTGCTGGTTGGTGAGTGCTGACACGACAAACACCAACTCTGTCGTAACTGCAGCCGGCTCATCGCGGAACACAACCAGTTTAGTGTACAACTCGAGCGTATCAGGAGAATTAAGGTCGAGCTGTGCTGGAGGCTGAGGAAGCTGGTTTGGTTGCGACAATGAGACGTAGACACGCTCTGGCTGGCCTCCACCTTGTAGATGTTGTTGTTGCTGTTGTTGTTGTTGCTGTTGCTGGGTGGTAGCCGGTGCAGATGCAATCGAATACAGCGAAGCAAGTGACGTCTGTGACGTAGACCGGTGCTGCTCTTCCAACTGACCGCGACGCTCTCTCTTTTCCCTCTCAATGCGTTCACGCTCCGCAGGTGGCAGCATCTTCTTATACTCGACACGCAGCTTACGGCCACCAATCTCACGACCGTTCAACATGTTGACGACCAACGAGGTCTCATCGGTGGTGTTGAAATTAGCGAACGCGAGTCCGCGGAACACGCCCGAATCAAAGTGGTAATTGAACGCATACGGCAAGGGTAAGTTCAACTTGGACATGAAGTCGAGCAGCTGCTCTTTCTTGATAGCAAACGGGATGTTCTTGATCACAATAGCTGTTGGAATGATCTCTTCATCATCTTGGGCGTGCGAGTGACGCTGGTGCGACTTCTTGGACTGGCGCTCCGTGGAAACGCTTCCATTAATAGAATCAACTGTAGAAGACTGGTTCATAGGCACAGCGCGTGCCAGAACGCTCAAGTTTGTTGGAGCTGACTGGTCTGGGGCCGTTGCAGTAGAATTGGACTCGACAGCAGTGCCAGAAGTGGCAGTTCCAGGTGAATCGTACGTCATGTTATGCACGGGAGACACTTGGGCCTGCTGTTCGATCCAAGGAGTCACGTTCAACAGCGAGTTTGTCTGCTGGGGCAACCACGAAGGGTTGAAATCCTGTCCCAGGTTGGCCTGACCTTGCTGTGGGGCTGCAGTAGACGAGTTCCCGCCAGTATGGTGGAGAGGAGTGGTTGACTGTGATAGGGGGGTCAAAGAGCCTGGGTGTCTGGCCGAAGGGACTCTGGATCCCAGTAACGAATTGCCCGTGGTGTTGGGATGGATCACACTGGTCAACACGGGACCACCATACGACGACGAGGCATAACCAGAGGCACTAGACAACGACGAAATCGAAGGCCGTCGTTGTCCTGGCGTAGTTGGCGCCTGTGTCGATATTGCGGTGGTGGCCGCAGTCGAGTCGGCATCGTGGCCGCTTGATGGTGTAGGCGATAGAGTAGACATTGAAGACACTATGCCTGTTCAATAAATAGCAGTAGCGATAGACCAACGTCACTTTCAATGCCTCTGTCTTTGCCTTTGGCGGACAAATTATAAGGCTTTCGGAAAATTTTTGTAGGGGGCCAATTGGAAGATGTTCAAGTCAAATAGGCTGAATAGATCCATCTACAAGTAGAACGGACATTGCATACACCGCGGGATATCGGTCACTGGGATAATGGGAATCGGGAGGATCGACCGACTAGGTGTGAGAGGCTGCGGTTGGCCGTTGCCGCTGGCAAACCGTGTACGAATTGATCTGAGCCGGCCATCGAAGCCATTTCCAGCATTACAACCCATATATCTGGCAAGTGTATGAAATACGGCCCCGTTTAGTACTACACTGGTATCGATAAATCGGTAATTATAGCATACAATCCTCGTGAATTTCCATTTTCGGTAGTGCACTAGCAAAGGTGAATTTTCGTTCGTTTTTCACTATTCCACGTCACAACTAAGCAATGGTAGGTATATCAAGCGGCAATAAAATGGCCCGTTACTAACAAGCAGTCGTCTACAGCAGTTCCAGGAGGGGCCAAGACCTTGGCCAAGAGAAAGGCAACCAAGGAGAACAAATTAAAGCAGCAGGAGGCCTCCAAGCCTACGTCGACAAGAGCCGCGGGCGCTGGCGGTTCGTCGTCCACCATGCTCAAGATCTACACTGACGAGGCCGAAGGATTCAAGATCGACCCTCTCGTTGTGTTGATTTTCGCCGTCAGTTTCATCTTCTCGGTTGTTTTGCTCCACGTTATGTCGAAGTTGAGTGGAAAGATGTTCTGATCGCGAGCGATCTACTACTACAGGCGGCCAACAGCGATCTACAGACGGTCAACATCGATCTGCCGACGACCGCTCGTTGGTCACCGCTGTGCTAGCTATATAGCGCGTGTTAATATAGAAAGTGTCACACTGCAAATCTAGTATGTATCTATCTCATTGAGTCTCCAGGACGCTATATACAGTATTACATGTCAGAGAGCAACGACACAATCACCTCTGCAGCGTGCTCTATAGGAACCAGTTCCTTTTTCACGCCTCGTTTCTCAACCTCTTGCCATTCCCATTGCTCTCCGTTCGATTCTCTCAGCTTGGCTGTCCGGTTTCCTCCCACCTTACCTCTGACCTCGATCTCAACTAGCGGGAAGTCTTTGCCGATCACCACCTGTAGCGGTATACCAAGCTGTTTGGACTTGTTCAGCTTATCTCCAAGGTACGAATCAGACTCGTCTTGCTCGACACGAATGCCGGCAGCTGTGAGGTCGTCGATTAAAGCATGAGCTTCATCACCGTAGGCCATATCAGCGGCAAGTGATGGGCTTCTAATCAGAGACACTTGAAGAGGGGCAATAGCGGCAGGCCACCGTAGACCTTGTTCATCACGCAACACTTCTGCCACGGAGCCAAGCAACCGACTGATACCGATACCGTAACAGCCCATCTCATAGTATGCGTTATCACCATTCTCGTCGACGAATGTTGCCTCAAGAGGCTCCGAGTACTTCTTTCCCAGGTAGAACGTGTGGCCCACCTCGATACCTGTGCTGCTGTGGAGGTGTCCCTTCTCACAGCTTGGACACAGATCGTTCTCTTGGGCCTGTGTGAGGTCGAGGTCTTCAAATGTGGTCATATTAGACCGCTCGAACTTGACAGGCATATCTGGCAGTCTCGTTCCCGGTTGAACGCCAGCATCCATCAACCGAATGATCCGCTTGAATCCGTCCTGGTTCTCGCTCTTGAAGATCGATAGAACTGCGGACTCTTCCGTCGTCTTGGTATCCAAGTCGACCAAGTCAGCTTCATCGACAAATTTCATGCACAACTTGCGACCAGCAGGATAATAGATGGCCACCAGTTCCTTCTTAGGCGTCAGAAAGTACTGGACGCTGGCCTCATCGGCAGGTTTCTCACCAGTGAGCGGCCGAACCTTCTCGATGTTGCTCGTAGAATGACAGTTATCACAGGTGAACAGCGTATCTTCACCTTTATCGGAGAGGAAATGCCACTCATACGACAAGTCTCCACCGATAGAGCCCGAGTCAGCATTGGCGCGGATGAAAGGAACCTTCAATGTGCTGAATATATCATAGTAGATTTGGTTCAACTTGTCGAAGCTGGCCAGCGCACCTTTCCTATCGGTATCGAAGCTATAAGCGTCTTTCATGACGAATTCACGGCCACGGAGCAATCCACCACGGGCACGACGTTCATCTCTATACTTGCGAGTGATCTGGTACACTATGAAGGGCAGCTTCTTATAGTTTGTAGCATAGTCCTTGACGAGATCTGTAATCTCTTCCTCGGCCGTAGCAGCGAGGCAGAAGTCGGCGTTCACTTTGAACAGCTCATTATTCTGCCATCTGTTGGTCTTCTGCCATAATGAGTTGTGCGACAGAGCAGAAAGTGATGTCTCCACGATACCACCCGCATTTAACTTGGCCCTAACGAGCGACTCCACGAGATTTAAAGTGGTGAGACCCAGCGGCAGCCAGTGCGTCAGTCCAGCATGCGGTTGCTTGATATAACCGAGCTTTGAAAGAAGTTCTGTGGTTGTCAGCCTTTGCAGCTCCTTCGGCTTCAACGCCTTCTGTGGACTGAAGATACTGGCCGTACTAACGGACCTTCTAAAAACGATCATCAAGATCTACAATGTGAAAAAAAAAAAAATCGGTTGAACTTTTCGCACTCAAGAATTAGCACAGAGCATTTGGCAGGACTTTATGCCAGCATTTGGCACTGGATTATTTACGGGGGCATGAGCGGAAAAAATTGGGCGGCTGCTGACTTGGTGCGGGGCAGTGCCCAGAAGCCATGTGCGGCTACTCGTACGATTTAATTGTGGCCCTGTTAAAGGAGGTGAAGTGATTAAAGTAGAGCAAATGATTATACAATGGTAGAAATGGACAATAGACAGGTCTGAGCGAGTCGACGTAATCTGATTGCATACGTGCAGAGTTGTCTGCGGTGAATGTGCATTCAATTGGAGAAAGTATAGTGAGGAGTGGATCGTTTCATGTTGACAAGTATCGGTGTAGACGGTGTAAATAGTGATGACAGTGCAAATAGTGGTGACGACTGAATAGGCAGCAATCTTTAACCAAGTTACATCCAATGCAACTAGGCCGGATTGCCCAGTCATTTCCGAATTGTATGCAGGAGCAAGCAATTAGTTTCAGTGTACTAATTACAGCAACTAATTAATGGGGTCATCTTGAGTGTTAAAGGCGGGCAATATTCAAGTATAGATTGGTTATGACAGCCATAATGACTCCAATTGACCGTGAGGATCCATTGGACAACGCAGTGGCACGCGTAGAGGAACGCACCAAGTCCTCTCGATAGGAGTATTTTTCAGAGCGGGCATTTACTGCGGTGGCCGCAGGAGTTTCCTCAGAATGGAATGGTTATATATATTGGAGGTGTTGGCGATTATCCCCCCTTTTCTCCACAGTTTTACTATCAAACTCCATTCTATTAATATGAGTGACATCAAGTCGAAAGCCTCCGCTGAGAACGCTAAGATCAGTGCCAAGGGCACTGAGATCAAGTCCGACATCTCTTCCAAGGCCACTGCTGCCGAGACCGCCATTCAGGACACCTACACTAAGGCCACCACTTCTGTGAGCTCTGGCGTCACTTCTGCTAAGAAGTCCGCCCAGGACAAGTACGATGATGCAATTGCTTCCGAGCAGTCATTCAAGGAGTCTGCCCAGAAGACCTACGACGCTGCCATCAAGTCTGCCCAGGACACCTACGAGAAGGCCCTTTCTTCCGGTTCCGCCGCCAAGGATACTGCTCAGAAGTCGTACGACTCTGCCAAGAAGGCTGCCCAGGCCGAGTACGACACTGCCGTCAGCTACACCGAGAAGTGGAAGGCTGAGGCCGATGCCAAGTTCGCCGCTGCCAAGAAGTCCGAGGAGGGCTACGTTGCCAGTGCCAAGAGCACTGCCGCATCTGCTGGTACCTCTGTGTCCAAGGCCTTCTCTTCCGCCAAGGAGTCTGCCACTGCCGGAATCACCAAGGCCGAGACTTCTGCCACCGACTCTTACAACAGCTTGAAGACCAGCTCTACTGCTGCCTACGATTCGGCCAAGAAGTCTGCTTCCGAGTACTACTCTGAGGCTGCCAAGGCTGCTGACTCATGGAAGACCAAGGTTGAGGGCTACTTTGCCAAGAAGCCTGCTGCCACTACCACCACTCCAGCTGCTACTGAGGCACCTGCTGCCACCGAGACGAAGCCTTCTGCTTGATTGAATGAAACTGTTTATCATTATATCTATGTAGCGTAAGCGTAGTTGGCTCAACTGATACCGGTCGGCCAGGCCGGATTGCGTAATCAATCAATCGGGCTCGTCCGGATCGATCACTTTGCCATCTTCAAACTTGATTTCTGGTTCCACAACGTCGATCAATTTGAACGTAAACCCACGAGGCCGCACTGACTCCGTTGGTTTCTCCGAAGCACGCATTTTCGCGATTCTGCGCACCGCGTTGCGCTCATTCTCAATCCGTTCTCGTAACAGACTCTCGATGCGCGCTTTCTCTCCCTCCACCCGTTGCACTTTCGCGTTCAGAAGCTTTACTTCCGACCGGAACATCTCCAGAATCTGCTTGTCGCTCAGTAACTGCTCGCCGGCACCAATGTTCGGCGTGGCAGGCGTATCTGTACTGACCTCTGACTCGTCATACACCGCCAGAGCCTTCTTATAGCTTTGCCTGGCAGATTGCGGCAACGTGACGCTGCCGATCAGCTCCTCGAATGAATCCTTTTGCGTGATGTAGTCAGGCATCTTGGAGATCATCTGTGCAATGAATTGTAGTAGCTGGGTGTTTAACTCCTGGCGACGAGAAGAATCGGTGCGCAACTTGGTCAGATCGTAGTAGTACTCCTGGTTCTTTTCGCGCAACTCTTTCACCTCCTTCTCGAGAGTAACCAGCTCGCCAGAATCCACTTTCCCATGGTTCGAGTCCGTATCTATATCGTCTATGTTGATAGGATTGTGCGTCTCCACTGGAGCATCCTCAGGGAGACCGATCATCGAATTCAAACTCACGCGGCGGTTCGGGCTCGTTGGCGACGCTGCCTGTCGAAGTCCAGGAGAGTTCACAAGCCCATAACTGTGTGAAGACTGGCCTGACACCTGACGTGGTGTGCGAGGTCGTTGCGGAGGCCTCAAAGTATGTGGATAATCATAATTCTGCTGGTAGTGGTTCGGTTGGTAGTTGTTCTGTACAGGGGCGCCCATGCCAGCTTGGGCCATTCCTGCTGATATTCCCTGTGATCGTGGCATCCCCATCTGTTGTGGCATACCCTGTTGCATCCCAGGCTGAAGCACGGGAGGCCCCCCTTGTTGCATACCTTGCTGCATCCCCTGGTACGGCACTTGTTGTGCCGGACCGCTGTGATATCTGTGTAGGGACCCTCCGGACCCGTTCATCGAGGTATTATAGGGAACATTTGGTGGGTAATAACCCAAGGAATTCGTAGATCCATTGTCACTTGGTGTTCCGTAGCCATTACCGCCCGAGGCGAGCGCCAGTTGAGTTCTAGTGCGGTGTTTCTGGCGATGCCTCATTGCTAAATCAAGGTCTGTTTGCCGAAGACCCGCGCGTTCTATAGTGGACCCATGGTCATCATACTCGTTCAGTGACCCAAGAAGTTGCCCATGGCCACCGTGCATGTCTGGATATCGTCCATCCTGTTCCAGAAATTGCTCCGAGGTCATGATGGATGCCATCACGGTTTCCTTTTCGCGTTTAGTTGATCGGTCTCTATAAATTGGTAAAAATCTTGACTGGTGTAGGGACGCGTGGAAATGTTCTGGGTCGACCGGTTCATCTTTGACCGGTTGCCTAGTTGGGAATGAGGACTGTATGGAGGCTGGTGACTGACTACGCAGGAACCGGCCCAACACGGTCAAACGTTGAAACCTGCAGAGTCACCAAAGCAGTGAGAACTCTGTGTATTTGACCGATATTCCGCGGCTTTACTGGCTCTATTTGGTAATTACTCTGTCTACTTGCGGCATGTGCAAATGATGGGAACGGACGGGAACGGCACCACCATTAAACAATGGTTAAATATCACTAGAAGAACGAATTAGGAAGACGACCAATACATTCCTCCTGATACCGAGAGCTACTCCGCGGCTTGACCGGAGAGGCTGTTTTGTGACTGCCAGGGGACAGGTATCACACGCATAATAACTACTCATCCATAGATATTAGGCGACCATAGATATTAGGCGACCATAGATATTAGGCGACCATAGATATTAGGCGACCATAGATATTAGGCGACTGCATTTGATCATACGAGAATGCAATATGGGGCAAGTGCGCAATTGAACCGGGAACTGTTCTCATTGAACCGATTATCATCATCATTTGGAATCGATTATCACTACTTGGCATCAATATTCACTGCTTGGAATCGAGTGTCACTAGTGTTGTACGAAGCACACTTTAGAATCAGTAGCATTAGATGGCATAGTGCAGGGTTGCCCTGTATACAGGGTTACCCCTGTATACTGCGTCAGCATCGGTTGAACGGAATGGGGAAATCCCAGCAGGTGACTTATCACTCTACGTTGCAATGTAGCATCGTTTGTAAAGATCACGATAATCACCATTTGGTGGATTTCACCGAGTTTCACCGTCTAGTACTGCCTAAAAAAAAACCCGAAGATCCGATCCATCCAAAGTGAATTTCTGTGATAGCCAAGAATCCAATATGATGGCCTCGTATACTCAATATACGGTTGCGTGACATCGTGTGTAACGCCACAAGACATATACTGACTTTATACAAACTAACCCTTGCAACAGATACTGTAACGCCGCAGGGGCCCTTTCCGGCCAACCAGCGGACGCCTGCCAAGTGTGCATAATGTGCGGGGGAATCAGCGTGCGCAAGCAGCCCTAATTTGGGTATTACTTGTAACAGCTACTAAAAAAAAAGTTGGCTTTGGCTTCAGGTCGGCCCGACAAGATCGGGTTACTTTGAACAACAATGGCCTTTGAACAACAATGGCCTTTGAACAACAATGGCCTTTCACTTTGCCATAATGAAGCAAACTGCCCGTTCGGCAGATGTGTACAATCTCGGCATTTTCCTTACACCGACTTTTCTTATTACCCCATAAAGGTAACGAATGCATACCAGGGGACCCCGAGCCACACTAATGTTATTATCCCACGCTCTGTATGCACGCATACGTGCAGTTTTTTACGATGTACCGATAGCGGGTCAGAATCTTTTAATCTCGTAGCATTAATGATCTGGCTTGATATATCGATTGCTATGTTTATATCAGAGCCAATACACGTGGATTAGCAAGTGGGCATGCAATGATCATGGATAGCAACTATAATTCAACTCTCGGAGGTACTAGAATTGCTTCCTGTGCAAGTGGGCGGACCAAATTATGCCAAGGAGGACTCTTCGCCGAGGTTTCGCCGAGCCAAAATGTTTATAACAGACAACGAATCCCCTATATTGGGGCACCCAAGGTTACCATAAAACACATCATGGCCTATCTGGAGGTCACTAACGAAGAACGTTTCTATGGATCACCTATACCACAGGGTATCAGGCCCACATACGCCAAACCACTGACTTCACAGTCGTCGATCCAGTACAACAGTCTACCAAGGACAGACTATAACGGCCCTGGATTGCAGCCGACCTTAGATATGGTCGCTACCGGTCAACAGGACACATACCATTACCAACTACCTTATACTTGGATCAATGGAGCCACTACCACGGGTGGTGAGTTTGGATCTGCTGACGATTACGAAACTATTGACGGATCTCCGTTAAAGCTGATGGTCGCAGAGATGAACTCATCCGCACAGCTATCCAGTCATTTTACCAGCTCTAGCGACTTGACCCTTGCACCATCGCCTACTTCGTTACCGTCGAATCCGACGTCTTCGTCGCCAGCTACCACTCCATCTCCGTTGCTCGAACCCAATGTCTTCTCTTTACCGAACCCGCAAAGATCTCTTTCGATGCCTTCCTCATTCTTACCAACACCCAAGCAGGACCGTGGAATCAAATTTGCATCTTTATCACTGGATAGACCAAAGAAACCATTATCTTCATCATCTTGCTCCTCCAATCTTTGCTCCCCAAAAGTTACTTCAAAGAGGAAAAGTAAGGCTTGCTTCCGCTGCCAATACTGCGGTCGTACATACACAAGACACAATAGACTAGGCAAACACATCGCCTGCATCCACCAAGGACTCAAAGTCGAATACAAATGTCATATCTGTGGCAAGAGCTATTCCTCCAGGGAAAACCGCCAACGCCACCTAAACACACATACAACCAGATATCGATGCTCTTACTGCGGGTCAGTACATGACAGGGCTGAACGATACGAGAAACACATAAGAAGCTGCCCCGAACGTCCTCAAGATGAATATATATAGGTTTAAGGTAATTACTTCACTGTCAACACCCTCCTAGCGCAGGAAAAATCCTCCTACTAAGCGATTTTCGTGCGGCGCGAATAAAGTTTCAAAGTAAATGGGCAATGTATTATGCTCTATAAGCTACGTAGGAACAGTGTACTGCTTCAACTCCTCAATCTGTGCTTTGGACAACTTCCAACTTGCACCAGAATCTGGATGGTTTTCAAGGTACTCCTTGTACAGTTTGACAGCCTCCTTCTCGACGATATTGAGGTTGTAGACGCGGCGAGGCTCGCGGTCATCGGATGTCACCTTGGACCACACAGATGTGCAGGCGCTTCCTCTATTTTCAATATCCTGGTGGTTGAATGGGCACCGACACCGGCAACCGACACCAATGGCATCGTTGGATATTGGGAAGTCGTAGTTGGCCCAGTAGTTCTCTATTTTCTTCGAGAATCCATGTTTGTACGCTGGAGATTCCTGGTAGGGCGGGTTCTGATTTGGAGAGTTTGCCGGACAGTGAGTCAGAGTAGTGTGACGATATCCAATATCTCTAAAGTAGTGCATGGCAGAGGTGTTGACACCTTCGTTTTCATCGGCACTCAAGATCAGCGCCATCGCCAAACTATGCACCGGAGCATCGCCCCATCTCTCATCGTAGAACCCACCGGCCTTCTCTAGCCACTCAAAGTACTCCTGATACAACTCGCTCCGGAACACATCCACTCTGGAAATTTCAAAGTTCGACCAGTAGTGGCACAGGTTGTACTCGACGTTGTCGACAGAGTTCATGACGGGTTTGGCAGACTCTGAACTGAACTGGGCCAAAGACTCTAGCGAGTACTTGTCAGGCTCTACTGCCTCATTGTCATCCAACCCCCACTGCCGTGCATAGTTGACGGGAGTCATCTCTTGCAGTCTTCTCCAGAACTCGATATCGTTCCTCACTCCTTGGTAGCTCTTCTCGTGCTCACCTTGGTACAGAGTGTAGTTATTAGTGAACAAATCAAATGCATGCGACGGCTCGATGCCCTTGTGACGTGCAAACGCCAGCGTCTCTCGGAACAAGGTCGGCACTGTATTCTCGAGCTCTTTGATCATAATGGTGTAGCCGTACTTCTTACCGTGCTTCTCCATCTCGATGAACGGATCGTAGGTGAGATCGCAATAGAACTCAACATCGGGCTCCACTCGCCAGTACCAGTCCAAGTGTTGGACCAAGTTGTTGTCGTAAAAATGGCCCGAGTAAAAACGGCACATCCGGTGGTATGCAGCCATGTTACCGTACATTATTCCACGGTCACCTTGCTCTTCCACGGCCTCATTAAACAGGACCGGATCATCTTTCTCCACTGGCATATTCCACTTGTCGGTGGGGATCACACTGAACTTGACTTGGCCAGAGGCCGCCGCCTTAACGGCCGTTCTAAACTCTTTGGTGAACTTCTCGTCGTTCAAAAAGATCCACGGGTAGTTGAACCACTGGTTGAAGTGGCGCTCCAAAGAGTGCATCGAGTCAAGAACTCCATCTATCTCGTTGTTCCGGGCAAGAACAACAAATGCAGCGTTGGCCCGCGGCTTCTTAGCCTCCTCTAGAGGGTCCCGGCAACCAGATTCAAAAACAGAGTCCAGCTTTGATTTGATCGGCCGCTTTATCATCGGGTACTCACGAAGTGCCTTATTTTCGTACCTCTCATCGAACGTCATGGCATCCAGATCTGCGATCAGTACTGTCGGTGTCTGGTGGATGTACCTGTGAGTGAAAAATGCCCCCAATACCAGCAACACGAGAGCCAAAGTCGAGGCGACAATGATGGTGAGGCGTCGACGATACCTCTTAAATAACCTCGTGCCCGTGACTCGGGCCCTCTTTTCGAGCCTTACCAGTTTGGCCGATAGCCTTGCTGGAACAATATTTACCATATCCAGCACGTCTTTGCAACCCGTAGACGATCCAGCAATCAATTTTATACACTCCGATAGAGGCTTGGCACAAAGATTCTGATAAAGAATTCGAGGTGCCCACTCCTGCCTGCTATAAAGGGAGAGTGAAAAAAAAAGTCTGGCCAGTAAGCTATGAGGGTTACGTTGAAGGCAATGAATGCGAGTCTTCCTGTGCGACGACGATGGTCTGCCAAGCAGGGCAAGTTGTTTGCTGTGATGTCGAAGTTTGGTGACGACTTTAATGATGGGAAACTGTACCGGTATGGGCTAACTAGCCAGGATCTGGATGAGTGGAATGGGATGAGGCAGAAGCTGATAGATACCACCATAGAGCGTCCACGTACCACTATAGAGACTTCTGAACCCACCCAAAAGCCGGAAGAGTTATCAGCAGGGAGGCCTGTTGGATCTTCGGTGCGAGAGAAGTCTCCACTGCCATGGTTTCTTCGGTTATACAACGAACCACCACCGTTGAAGACGATCGAGCATCGGATCCAAACGGCAACTTTACCTGCGTGTGCAAACCTCCAGGAGTATATGAGGGTTCGATTTGATGAAGTAGCCAACTGCTGGTTGAAAGTCACAGGCGAGCAAAAGGATCCAGTGGATTTGATCTCTGCTAATATGAAACTTCATGATGACGAGGTCTTGGAGCGGAGAAAAGTGACAAATGGGGCATCACCATCGGGGATTTTGAGTCAGAAGATCGAACTGACACCTCGTGAGACTTTGGAATGGATTCGGGGCCTCGAAGGTGCCGACGCTAACGAGATAACCAGTCAGTTGGACAAATATAGGCCGTTACTGAACCTGGACGTTTCGCACTACAATCTGTTGCTAAACACACAGTCTTTGACATCGAGCCGACCAATTCTTCACGATATGGCTTTGCGTGGCATTCAACCGGACCGAATCACTGTTGACCGACTATTGAACATGACAGAATTGACGCAACAGGACTTGTTGCAAATCCACTGGATGCTAATGGGGACCAACATCAACTTGGACGCCTCGCTAATAGAGAAACTAATTGCTTCATACTCGCAGCACGAGATTCCACAGACTGGCCTGGTCCTGTTGATCAAAATTGCGCAAATCTACGAGTCGTGTGGCCAGAACTCACCAGAATCAACTAACAACGCACCATTGCAGGACAAATTGGCGCTCGATATGATTCTGACACAGCTGCAAGGACATCGGGACAGACGAGCCATGTTCCATCATTCTATACGGCCGACCAGTTCTATGGTGGAGTCATTATTGGCCGTATGCGGGCCTCGAGACGAGCCGATCGCTCACTATCTTCACGGCATGGTTGAAAAATTTAACCTATCTGAGAAGTGAGCATTGGCAAGGTATGACCGAGATCTAGGCACCGTTTCGGACATGGACCAACGTGAAAAACCTACCAGATGCGGAGAATCGGCTCCAAACTACAATACTAGTACGCTCGTGTACAAATGTGATGCCTTGATCTCTATATGTATATACATGTATGGCAATAATAAGTTATTGGAAGTCCTTGTTTTGCATGTTCCTCGTCATCGATGGCAGTGCAACCCGAATTCCGTCGAGATCCTTCGTCATGTGGATCTGGCAACCAAGTCTAGAAGTCTCTGTTAGTCCAAAAGCCAAGTCCAGCATATCATTTTCGTCGTCATCAGGCTCGGGGATGAGATCATAATAGTCAGGATCTACTATGACATGGCAGGTAGAGCATGCACAGGAGCCACCGCAGGCTCCTTCCATGTCAACGTTGTTAGCCTGGGCAATGTCCAAAACTGAGTCGCCCTCTGCAACTTCAAACGACTTCTGTTGCCCGTCTTTTTCGATGAATGTGATATGTAATTCTTCACCGGGCTTGGGCTTTTGCAAATGGCCATGGAATGCCACCGGGGTCATCGAAAACCCTCTTGTTCCATAGATACCACGGCCCATGGTTACTTGCCGGCCAACGCGCGGGGCTATTTGGCAAATCCGGCTCAGCATTAGCAATGAGAAATAGTAGATCTACGAAGAAGCTTCTTCTCTGCGGGGCCGTGAATTTTAATAACGGCACCGGATATAGGATTTTTTCATTCGACGCCCGTCTTCGGAGATCGGAGTCATTTGAGTCATCTGACACTATAAGGGCAAATCCAATCAGGGAAAACTTCCCATTGCAGCCTTGAAGGCTCACATGATAAACTCAGAACAAGAACGAACCTCCCACAGGAACGGAACCCACTAATACATCGAGCCTGTCCTGATCACTCTAGAGCAAGCTATATTTTGCATCCTTGCACCTCAACCATTTAGAATTTATCCCAGGCTAGCACTATCTTCTTCCCAGCCACGCCTACCACGCTACTATGTCAGACTTGTTCGACTCTTATGAGTCCGACTACAAACTGGCATACTCGGATGCACAACAAACGGAAAACCAAATCTACGGTCTCACAGACGAGGACCAACGTGTGGAGTTGATGCGCCAATGTGAACGGAGCATCGATGATTGTTATGACCTGTTAGAGTCGATGACTCTCGAAGTGCAACAGATGGCTTCACACGATCGCCCTCCTTACAATGCCAAGATTCGCACATATCGTCAGGATGTCGATAAAGTGAAAGGTGGCCTGAAGTCGCTCATGGACGACAGCGACCGTCATCAGCTGTTTGGCGATTCTGAGGAGAACTACAACCAGCGCCAGACGTTGCTCAAGGCCAACGAATCGATCGACAGATCATCTCGTCGACTTAATGATGCTCAGCGGACCGCCAACGAGACTGAGCAGATCGGTACATCCATTATGGACAACCTGCGCGCCCAGAGAGACCAGATTACCAATACGAGAGACACCTTGAACGAGGCCGACAACTACGTCGACAGGTCTCTCAAGACTCTCAAGACGATGACGAGACGTCTCGCTACAAACAAACTCATCACTTACGGTATCATTGCGCTGCTTATCGTTCTGATCTTGCTCGTTCTCTACTCCAAGTTTAGTTAATACCAACTGCATCTATCTTTGCCTAGCTATTGACCTTCGCTCCTTGCACGAGTCTCAAACTCGTCGCTTGTGATGTTCACGTCGTTGCTGATCTTGAACCGAGACATCGCCTCTTTCACCTGCTGCAAGAAGTCCTCATGTAACGAGGCTTCCGAGTCTGTCGTCTTCGTCGATGCTACACGGCTCAGTCCTGGTGGATGATGGTGCAACGTATCGTCCTCTTCGAACTCCAACTTGTGTGCAGTCAAGTCATATAGTGACCTGCCCGACTTGCGACGTTCCAATAGTGGGTACGGAGCAGACACCGGCTCATAGTCTAAAAGGTCTGTCTCACTGCAGCACGACTGTCTCTTCATTGGAGAGTGAGGTGGGCGGCAAATCAACCCGACGTCTTGGATCATCCTTGCCACCAGTGCTGTCCAACCACACTGCCATTTGGCTCCCAGTCCACGTCCTGTGTCGCCATCAAAGTACTCATAGAAGTTCACCAAGTCCTGCGAATGCTCATCATCGAGACTACTCTCGTAAGCTCTGGCACCGGTCTCGTCGCGAAGAAAGATATGGATCAACCGTTGTTGGATCTCTTCAGCGGCCTGTCCCAAGTTCATTTCATCGCCACTTCCAGCAGGAACTTCCACTTTCAAGTCGCTGCCATAGTAGAGGTAGAATCTCAACAGGGATTCTATCAGCAGAAAGTTGATTGGGAACCAGATCGGACCACGCCAGTTTGAATTACCACCAAACATACCACTGTCTGACTCATCCGGTAGATACTGCACAGAAAAACTCTGTCCATGGATATCCATCGTCACCGGATGCTCCTTGTGCCACTTGGACATCGATCTTATACCGTAATCCGAGAGGAACTCTCCTTCGTCAAACAGTTTCTTGAGAATCGCCTCTAGGCGGTCCTTATTCACCAACGAGAACAGCAGCCGGTTACCGTTACCCTTCTGTTCCATAGATATGTGCCGTTCCACTAGGTAGTGCTTATTCTTGGACAGCCATTGGATTCTGCGCTTGAAGTTTGGGAACCTGTTCAAGATCTCCGGCTCCAATGTTGTGGTAGCAAAAAGTGGAATCAGTCCGACCAGCGATCTCACACGCAGAGATGTGGTATGGTTGGAACCCCAGTGGATCTTATCGTAGAAGAACTGGTCCTGTTCATCCCAGAGTGACTCCTGAGTCGGGTCAGAGTCCTTAGATGTCTTGTTGAGGAAGGTCATAGCGTCAGCAATCAGCAAATAATGCTCAAAGAACTTGGAAGCAATATCTTCGTAGACAGGATTCTGTTTGGCAAGTTCCAAAGCAATATTCATCATTGTCAAAGAGTACCATGCGATCCAACCAGATGCATCCGATTGAAACAACTCGACATCCGCCGGTGGCTCTGATCGATTGAAAAGACTAATATTGTCGAGTCCCAAGAATCCTCCTTCAAATATGCCGTTGCCGTCAGCATCTTTCCGGTTAACCCACCAGGTGAAGTTGATCAAGAACTTCTGGAATACTCTCTCAAGGAACTCTCGGTCTGCAACTCCATACATCTTCTTCTCGATCTTGTAGATTCGGTAGGCGGCCCACGATTGCACCGGTGGATTCGTGTCCGAGAAGTTCCATTCATAAGCAGGGATTTGTCCCTGTGGTGACATATACCACTCTCTGGTGAGCAGATCCAGCTGCCGTTTGGCAAAGTAGGGGTCGATCATGGCTAATGGAATCGTTTGGAATGCTGTGTCCCATGAGCAATAGAACGGATACTCGAACCCGTCGGGCATCGACAGAATGTCCTTATTGTAGAGGTTCTTCCAGTCTCGATTACGACCATTTGCGCGACCCTCGGTGGGCTTGATCGCTGAATCTGGATCTCCTCTATACCAATAGTCATGAATGAAATGGTAGAACTGCTTGGACCACAGCAATCCGCTGAACGCCTGTCTCTGCACGTTTCTAGTCTCTGCAGGTAGAGGAAGTGGCGACACGTCCCAGTAGAACTCGTCCGCCTCAGCTGCACGCTCTTGAATGACACTATCAAAGTAGTCCTCATTGATGTTGAATGCAGTCTCCGACATGTCGTTCGTCATCTTGTACCTGATCGTCACATAGTCTCCAGGCTGGACTCCTCCTTCGTCGTCAAAGATATACCAAGCACATGCTTTGGTTCCTCCTTCAAGGTTGACAGCATCCTCATTCTCATTCACGATGTATTCGTGGAACCCATCCTTGCAGTACTGTGTCTTGTTAGGCACTCCGTACAACTTTTCGAAGTTGGTATCGTTCTCGCAGAATAGCAATGCCGGTTCAACGTCTGGAGCTGGCGTTGTAGTACCGGGAGAAGGAGCGAAGACAACCTGCCGCTTGCCTAGCTTCCAATGATTGCATCCAATAGCAGATGTAGAGTTCCTCCATAACCGAGGCTTGGGATGACTCTCTTCATGGTTCCAAGCCCAGGTGTTTCTGAAGAAGATCTGAGGAACAATATGCAACGGAGCAGGTTTATCAGACCGGTTGTAAGCGGTGATCCGGAAGTACAGTTCATCAACATCTTCTTTGGCCATCTCAAACAAGACGTCAAAGTAGTTGCCGTCCTTGAATGCATCTGTATCAGTGATCTCAAACTCCCGGTCGGTTTTGGTTCTCTCACTGTTTCCCTTGCGGATTTCATCGTATGGGAACTTACCGATCGGGTACTTGTAAAGGAACTTGGCATACGCGTGTGTCGGTGTGTTGTCGAGATAGTAGTAAAGCTCTTTAACGTCTTCGCCGTGATTGCCACTATCAGGGCCTGTTCCACCTGGCAATCCAAACAGACAGTCTTTGAGGAACGGGTCGTTCTCATTCCAAAGTCCCATAGTCATACATTGGTGTTGATGGCTATCACACACACCAGCAAGACCTTGCTCAGTCCACCTGAATGCCCTGCTTCTTGACATATCGAACGTGAACTTCCAGGCGTCTCCTTCATCCGTATAGTCTTCTCTGGGGACCCCCCAAGACCTCTCACACATGTAGGTACCCCATTTACGCCAGTATTTCTCACGACGATTGTCTTCACCGAGCCGTTGCTCCTCTCTAGAAAGAACGGTACTAAGAGGCATTGGGTTAGATCTCGCTTACACAAGGGCCCTGCTTTTTTTTTTTCAGGGGTGCGCGCGTCGTTATCAATTTTTGGGCTTAGAGGGCTGTTTCATTATGGATCATAAATTAGTATTAATGCTAGTAAAAGCGTCCTAGTATTTCATCGTCGGACAGCTCACGCTGCACAAGCCGGTAGATGGCCATCGGCATGTTAGGGAACTTCCCCACAAAATATCTAAAGAATCCATCTGGAATTGGAGACATCTTGGCGGCGAGCGTGTCAGGCAAGTCCTGATAGTGGTGGTATTTGTTTCTCATGGCCCGTAGCAAGTCTATCAACTTGTGGCCGTTGTACTTCCTGTACTTTCCCAAGTTTTCGACGAACTCGTCGTCGAATTTGACGATCCAACCTTCAGTGCCGATCACTTCCGGTGCAACGTCTTCAAGCTTCAATAGTAATGCAGAAGGTGGATCTCTGCGTTCCACTTCGTACCTGTCAGACACTTTGAGCAAGAAATCCAGTTTCTTCTCAACAGACCAGAAGTACGGGTGCTTCATCACTGCGGCAATATCGGGTCTGTCCTCGGGCTCGTGTGCGATCATCTGACTGATCAAGTCCTTGGACTCGACTTCGCCGCTGGTTCCATCCAACAGACTCAAGTCGTACTTACCCTTGATGATATTTCCTTCTCTCATGTACCGATCCCCGAACGGATGTCCACCGTTCGTTAGGAAATGGTAGAACACACATCCCGTCGAGAATATGTCGATGGCTCTCGTAAGTCTCCTGTTGGTGCTTGCACTCGACGTGTCCGTGTGTTCGCTATAATTATGTGGCGAGTCTTCCACGAGCAGCTCTGGAGCACGCCAGCCAGAAGTACCGGCACCTTGTGCGGTGGTGGCTCTGAAAGAGGACTGGTCGGCATCCAACTTCTTGCATAATCCAAAGTCGGAGATCAACAGTCTCACTGGCATGTACTCATCCTTATTTTGCAACTTCTTCCGTTCTGCGATCAAGATGTTCTGCGGCTTGATGTCTCTATGAACGATCTTCAGCGAATGAAGGTGGTTCAGTCCATTGGCAACTTGCCAAAGAACGTTCTGAGAATCCATTCGCGATTGAATCTCCACGCACGTCTCGTTCTTTCTGTCGATAACATCCTCCAAAGAAGCAACACAGAGTTCCAATGCGATGTAGAGGAATCTGTCGCTCTGTTGCGAGCAGAAGTACCGGATCACGTTGGAATGGTCATCACTCTCTTGGAGCAACTTGATCTCCTGCGATGCAATCTTGTAGAAGTCAATCAGCATTCGCTTGACTGCAACAGACCTATCCTCAAAGCTTCCTTTGAACACCACAGTACCGTGAGAACCGTAGCCAAGAATAGTCTTCGAGATGAACAGACTGTCGTTAATCTCAGTCAGACTGTCAGAGTTAGTCGAAGAGGTGTCATCGTCATTAGCTGACGAAACAACAACCTTCTTGGATGCCTTCTTATTCTTCTTGCCGCCTCTAGAACCACGCTTTCTCCTGCGTTTAGGTTCTTCGGTCTTCTCGTCTATCTTGGCCTTGTCCTTCAATTCCACAATCTTTGGCTCATCAGTTTCCGTATCAGAGCCTGGCGTGAGAGGATCCATCGGCTCGACAACGTGCACCTGCTTTCCAGGCGGGACTTCCACTGGATCTGTGGGTTCCACGGAGACCGGTGCAGGAATAGGCTCTGGTGCAGTCTCCAATTTAATCTCCTTGGAGAAACCTAGGCTGTTCAACAGCTTATTAGCGGATTGGAACACACCAAACTTGGATATCACCAAGAGTATGATAATACCAAGGAATGCCACAATGACATTCTCAAATGCCCTGTAAAGCAACTTGCGCCAGGTTCCCGCTGTGTACACCTCGGAAGGAGGCCCCTCGATGGCCAACCGATCATGGTAGTATCTCATGGAGTCCGATGGACGGTAGAGTGAGTCATATTTGTAGTGGTCAGTACGATGACGGCGAGGGTCGTTGGTACTCGTAGGGACGATCGACGGCAGTTGCAGAGGATCATAGATATCGAGCTCGCTGGAATCACTGCTTCCCGTAATGTGAGAGCCGTCATGGACACCAGTGATGGCGATACTGAGGAGCTCAGGGTTTGTCAAGATCGACGGCACTCTCCAACGCTCGTTCGTCATATATTTTGCGAGCGGCGCCGAGCGCACCAACGATGGATAGTACTCCTCACTCATGGCAAACCAGGAGCCTTCCTTGGTCCTCTCGATATATGTGGCATCATTATACTTTTCAGCGGTCTCTCCAGACTCGTCTTCTTCTGGCAAATACCCTGCATTCAATGGGTGTGGAAGCACAATGAACTTTTCATCAATCGTGGTATCTGAGTCGTAATAGACATCAAAGACATTGACAGTGATGTAAGGCAGACTTGAGACCCATTGGACGCTTTTAGATGAAGCATCTAATGCCAGCAAAGAGCTGTCCTGGAACGGCTGAATGTAAAGGTTGTCTGCGGACTCGTGGTTGTGACGGGCCAGATTGGCATGGAGGTTGTTGGGACCCCAACTTGTGTATGTGATGTTCCAGGAGGTGTCATTCTTGGAGAAGATCTGAAGCTCGTAGACAGTCTTTCCCAGCATGATGGTCTCGTCGTCATCGTCATCGTCATCATCATCCTCCATTATATCGTCGTCTGTAGTAAAGTCTGCCAAGGTAGAGTTGGACTGGTCCAAGCCATAACTGTCTAAGAGCTGTCCGGTGCGGGCATTAATCTTGACAATTCCCGATTTGCGTACTCCGGTGTAGATGAAGTCGTCTCCAAGCGAGAACGGAGACTTCATGACGAGCTGCTTAATCGACGCCGGCAGTTTCTGTAGGCCACCTTCAGCGGTGAAGTGGTAGATGGTACCGTCTCCATACGGTTCTATGACCCACGTCATATCGGGAGCAGCAGACTGTTGCGGTGCTTGTTGTGACATGTGCATCGTAGCACCGTTTGACGACGATGAGAACGCTGCTGCGGCTTGCCCGTCTCCAGGAATGGCTGAGGCAGATTGTTCTGTTGGAGTGGTCGTTGGGGACGAGGCGCGCACCTCTTTGTTGTCGGAGACGATAGACACTAACGGTCCATCGCCCACAAATGACCACACCAACTCTCCCGTGTGCCTGTTCAAGGCGTGGAGGTTGCCCTCGATGTCCGAAGAAAGGAGCAAATTCGTCACTTTGATTTCATCCAGCGACGTCGAATAGATGTTGGTATAGTCATATCTTTCACTGAGATCTTGGCTGCCCTCGACTGTATAGGCGTCTTTATGGTTACTCTGGTCCTCTCGGGGCGAGTGGCTGGCCAGAGTGCATGGTACTAGAAGTAGGCACAGTATGATAGGCAGAGAGCACAGGAACCACAGCAGGCACCTGGAATCTCGGCCCTCGTGCAACCTTATTCGTACGCTGTGTAACATATCTTATGCGTGAAGGTCCACACTGAGTATTATTGGTTGTCACTCGAGTGCAAACTGTACCAGTTTCTGAAAGGTATGTCCTTGAATTAAAAAAAGATCTCCCCTTTAAAAATTTCACTAAGCAGAGAAATGAAAGTCTTGATAAAATTGGGGTAGCCGATTTAATTTGGATTCAACCAGGATGGGACCTAAATTAGACGAGGACGGATCTGTCCCTGAAAATACCCACGAGCCTAAGAGTGTTTCATCGAGGCCTTCCGCACTTCAGTGGGAGTTCGTGCAATGGCTTTGCAGGGTCATCGTGGAGATCTTTTTCAGAGAGATCTCGCTCCGATCGTCTTTCAACTTGCCCCTTGAAGGGCCCACTCTCGTTTGCTTTGCACCACATGCTAACCAGTTTTTAGATGCTGCCGTGACAATGTATGGAGTTAACGTGTCAACAGGGAGGAACACGAGATATATTGAGGCGGCAGCATCGATGGAACGGCCAATCATTGGACCTTTGAGTAAATTGGCTGGTTCGATCCCTGTTGAACGGCCCCAAGACTCGCTCAAGCCCAAGGCCGGCCTCATAAAGTATGAGAACTATTCTGAAGACGAATTGGTCATTATTGGACAGGGCACGCGGTTCACGAAGGATGTGATGAGCAAAGGTTTGATCGGATTACCCCACAGCGTGGGTAACGCCAAAGTTGGGCAGGTGATTAGTGATACCAAGCTGAAACTGGCCGCACCTATGAAGAAAGGTAAATCCGTGGAAGTTCTGAGTCAATGGACACCTTACCAGGCCGCACCTAGAGTGGATAACCACTTTCTGTTCGATACGGTGTTTGATTCTTTACACGAGGGTGATCTGATCGCCATTGCACCAGAGGGTGGTTCTCACGACCGTACAGAGCTTCTGCCATTGAAGCCTGGCGTGGCCATCATGGCGCTTGGCGGTGTTACCAAGTACCCAAACATGAAGGTGAAAATTGTGCCCTGTGGACTCAACTACTTCCATCCAGAAAAGTTCCGGTCTAGGGCCGTTCTTGACATCGGCCGCCCTATCGTTGTTGATAGTGCCATGGCTCAGGACTATAAAGCAGATCCACGAGTCGCTGTGAACAACTTGATGGATCAGGTCACTTCCGCCATGAAAGCTGTGACGATCCAATCACCAGACTACGAGACGTTGCAACTGATCCAGGCCGTTCGCAGACTCTACTCGTACAGCGGAGGCGGTCCAGGCCAGAACGCTGACCTTAACAGTGTGGTGGAAATGAACCGCTGGCTGTTAAAGGGATATGCGGATCATGCAGATGACCCAGAAGTCAAGCATCTGATGAACTCTGTGCTGATCTACAACAAGAAACTGCGTATGTTCAACCTACGAGACCACCAGGTCGAAAACGCTTCCAGGGATACGCTGCGCAACGGATGGCTTTTGATTAATAGACTCTTCAAACTGCTATTCTTTGCCACGTTGGCTCTACCTGGTACGGTTCTGTTTTCACCTGTATTCATTCTTTGCCGTGTCATCTCCAAAAAGAAACAGAGGGAGGCTCTGGCTAAGTCCACTGTGAAGATCAAGGCCACCGATGTGCTCGGTTCTTGGAAAGTCCTCATTGCTCTGGGTATTGCCCCCATTCTCTACTTCATCTATTCTGTCATCGGTGTCCAACTTATCAACAAATACCAGCTGCTGCCACCGCTGTTCGGCAACTGGTTCGATAACCTGCTGCTCTTCGTCTCATGCTGGGCCATTCTCGTCTGGACTACTTACGCAGCTTTCAGATTTGGCGAAGTCGGTATGGATATAGTCAAGTCGATACAGCCTCTTCTGCTATCTCTATCTCCAAGATCTAAGAACTTGGATGATCTCAAAGACGAGCGTTCCAGACTAGCTCTCGAAGTGACTGAGGTTGTCAACGATCTCGGTCCAGAGATCTTCTCACCGCTGAAGAAAGACGAGGAAGGGAACGAAGAAGAGGAAGAATCCGAAACGGAATCAGACCTTAAAGCTGCAGAGATGGACCTTTCGACCAGTGATACAGGCTCGTTGTTCTCGGGATTCAGTGAACCAAACGTTAAGATGCCTAACTTATCTCATGTCTCTGTGTTCCCTGACCAATTACAACTCAGTGACACCGGATCGGCAGCCTCCTCGGAGAATCTGTCTGAAATAAGGGAAGTCTATACTACGGGAAGAGCCAGGGAGTCTTCGTTGAGTGCTAGAGTAAGAAATGCTGTTTTGGAAAGAAACCTCAATCAAGACTCTTAGGGGGAGCCCAATTTTATTTTCTAGGTAAATACACACACTTGATGAAACCAGACTCTAATCGGTTGCTCAAATGGCCCTTGGTTGTACCTTTGGTCTTTGTCATGCTGCCCTTGTTGATTAGAGTGCTATCTGGTCTTGCGTTTGTGTGGACTGTGACTTCCTTTGGTCTTCTAGTCGTGGTATGGATAACGTTCCAGTCCAATCTGGTTTCGCCTCAACAATCGCTTCGAGACCGGTTTCGACCGATCGCTTTCACACAGCAAGACAACTGGATCAAAGAGCTGAACCAGATTGACCTGAATTCCACCTACACAGGCGAGTTATACCCGGAAAACTTCCTTATCAACGATACTTTGAACAACATTGTCAGTCTCATCTTACGAGACTTTGTGGAGCGCTGGTTCACCCGAATCTCAAAGGATGAGACGTTTCTGGTCGACTTGAAAGTACAGTTTGGTTCCATAATCACACGGATTTCAGATCGGCTCAGAACTGTCGATATGAGTAGCATATTGGTTCATCGTCTTATCCCGATAGTGAACGAGCACATGACGGAATTTGCCAAGGCTTGCGACCTTTTAAAGAGTCGGAAGTCGTCTCTCGGTGCCAAAGATCTCGATAGAATCATCGCACATAACTATAATAAGGGAAGATTGCATCCCGCTGTCGATATAGACAGCACGGACCCCGAAACTGATATCAAGACATGGCTGAGTGCTGATATCAATAAACTGCTTCCCCTTTTGCTCGACGAGGAAGAGACTGCATCACCGCCGGTACTGATTCTCGTTCGTGAGATTCTGGCAAGCTGTGTGTTCTGGCCAGTGGTTAAAATGTTGTCGGACCCGGATTTCTACAACCAGCGGATCGTTACGGGTCTTAAACGAATCATGAAAGACCGCAACGATGTTAAACGGCTGCTCTATGTGCTGAACCAGCACAGTGACACCATTCGTAACCCGCCAATATCACAAAGTTTCATTGCTCGCCCCGAGTCTCTGACGAAGATGAGGATCTCCGTCAAGACCAGTGCCAAGGCATTCCGCAAAGTGCTCAAGAACATCGCTATCTGTGACTCGACACGTGCATTACAACAGTATCGTATACTGCTGACAATCCAATTGAATGAACTCGCCAAGGCTATTGAAGTGGGTGGACTGAATGTTGAAGATGATCGGACTCTCAATACCTACAGCAAGAGACTCCAAATCCTTCTGGCAGCTGTTGATGCTCGCTATAAAGATCTGAACGGCTCTCCCGATACATCGTCAACATCATCGTCACCTCCAACGAGAAGAAGGTTCGATTCTGTCACACTGCCCAAGAATGCAACAGTCTCCTTTGATGAAGTGCTCTCCAACCCAATACAGCTGCCATATTTCACCGAGTTCATGGAGACACGCAACCGCACAGTGTTGATCCAGTTTTGGTTGGCAGTGAATGCTCTACGCAATCCACTAGAAGACTTCTACCTCGGTGAAGAGGACACTGACTACGTCAACGATGAAATGTCGCAGGCAGATGAAATCCGCCAGATCGCAATGGTCTACTTCCCAAATCCAATGCTGAAAATCAGCGTCGAAGACCACGATGCGGTTATGGCGTTTGCTGACGATACAGAGGATGATCCTAGATTGTACCATCGTGCAAGACGGACTCTGTTCTCATTGCAGGAGACAGTGAAGAACAGGATGGACCAGACGGATTTCACTGCGTTCAAACAGTCCGACTTCTTCGTGCGCATGCTTGCCGAAAGCATCCAGTCCAAGCTACCACCTACTAATAGTGTTCAAGATGATGAAGACGAAGTGAACGGAGATCCACTCGCCGAATACGATGAGGTGGATTCGAGCGATGAGCGCGATGATGAGAAAGTGGGTGACACTGTTATGCAAGCTGTCGAGGATGCATTGAACGAGATCACCAATGTGCCTTCATTATCAGAGGACATTGTTGAGGATACTTCAATGTCAAGAAGTGTATCATCGTTACATCTGAGCAAAGGTGTTCAGAAAGATGTGTTTGGTAACGGCGCAGATGATTCAAGTCTGTTCGAGTACGGTTCTGACAGCATGATCTCTGATACTAGCAAGCTACTTGACGAGGATTCTGTTGATGAGATGTCTGCTAGCGGAGAATTGCTCGATTCCGCGTCAGGTAAAGGTGGTTCCCACGAGGAGCTTAAGATTGCCGCCCCTGGAGACTTGAACTTGACTCGAGAGATATCCACACTCCAAGATGACCTCAACCGGTTGCAAGAGCAGGTTCTGATCATAGGACCGTTGATCGAAAAGGCCAGTCTGACCAGCAACACGGCAGAGCTGACGATCTTAAACAAGGCCAAACTCACTTTGGAAAGACAGATTCAGCAGAAAGACTTGCAAGTTCAACAGTACACTGTTCAGCAAAGCGAGAGCAGTCTGTATGCGCGGACGAGGGTCAGCATCCAATCGTTTATTTCAGCCAAGGAGAATGGCAAGGATTATATTCTCTACCTACTGGAAGTGCAGCGTCTTTCGAGCGACGATCCACGTGTGGTTGTTGCAGGTTGGATGGTGGCACGCCGGTTCAGCCAGTTTTATCAGCTGCACAAGTACTTGCAGGCCAAGTACCCACAGATCACAGAGGTGAACTTCCCTAAGCGTAAGATGGTGATGAACTTTTTGCAAGCCAGCCTCATCCGTGAGCGCAAGGCCAAATTGGAATTCTACCTGCGTGCGTTGCTGGAAATCCGTCCTATCTGCACTGATAAAGTGTTCCGAGACTTCCTATCGAGCGATACGTTCTCTTTGGATGTGAACCAAAGGAATGCCGCCAGTATGACTACGAAGTTGTACAACAGACTGATGGGCCAATTCATGTATCTACCGCAGGAGGAGAGTCAGATGGCTGCACGAGAGCACACCTTGAGGCACTTCAACTCGACACCAGAGATGAATGAAGAGTTATCGATGCTGGATGAAGATATAGAGGATGACGACGAGAACGATCTGACTGTGGGCCGGGAGGGTCGCAAAGATGACTTCCCATTTGTGCGTCCGCTGTGTGATCTAGCTATCACATTCTTCCAACTGAACCGATCCAAAGTCTGGCTGAGAGGACGTGCTATTGCACTGATTCTACAACAGCTACTGGGCTCGACGATCGAGAAAGTTGTGCGCGTGAACATCGACGACCGGCTCAAGAAAGAATCGAACGTGTTTGCGTTGTTGATAGCATTACAGGATTCTCTATGGCCCAATGGCGAGTTCAGACAGAGCGGCAAAGAGCGCAGTCTAATAGAGAAAGATAGAGTGAAACGTCAAGCGCGCTATATGCTGACGAGCGTCACCATGGATACATGCTCGAAGCTATTTGGAACGAGCAACTCCAAGCATGCCGCTGAAAGGCTGTTTGATTTGATGCAAAATGAGATTCTGAATAGACACTTGACGCTGATGTTGCTCAAAGAGGTGATGACGTGCCTGTTCCCTGAGATGGCCGCCATGAAATAATAGCCAGCTATTGCTAGTGTACATAATTAAGGTTCCTTACCCTTCTTCTTCTTCTTCTCCATATTTTCCCTTTCCCTGCGAGTGAGAACCCTCACCTTGTAGTCTGCTAGGCTCTGGTCAGGCCGATTCAGAAGATCCTGCTTCGTCTTCAACCGTTGCCGAGACCGTCTAAGTGATCGGACCACGGCATCTCTATAATTGACATGAGACTCTGTGACTTCGAGGTCTTTAGCTGCTTGAGACGCACCTTCCGGCAGCTTTCGATGTTCCAATGCCACAGCGAACAATTTGCGTATCGATTCAGTAGACTTTAAGTCGTCATTCTGGGTCGAAGAAACCGCTTGCCAGTTCATAGGCAGACTTCGATGGTCAGTTTCTGACGTGTCCTGGCGTTTTAACGCGATCAATTTATCGATAGTATCATCCAATTTGGCTAATACTCGCTCCTTGTGAAGCGGATGAAGTTCCTGCTTGGTTGTACGTTCGTAGATCGCGTCGAGCGCATCTTTAAGTTCCGTTTTCGGGTCTGATTCGGGCCGAAGTCGTTGTAGAACGTCTTCTGTGGGTCTAGGAAGCTTAGGATCGTTCTTGATCTCACTAGGCAGTGTATACCTACCAGGTATGCTAGACCAGTCTGCGGAGTTTGCCGGTTTCCACACCTTATCTATGCTATGAGGCCAATCGGTGACATTGCGTTTGGGCAAGTATCTATTCCTCGTTCGCAGCAGATACGTCGCATAGAGGTGGACAGCCAGGTCGGATCGGAACTCATCATTGAGAACTTCAAGTATCTGTTGATACTCCTGGATCTCTGGAGTGAGTTTATGGGGTTTCCTCTCCATAGCCAGGTTAAACGGAGAGCCCTAAATATTTAATCGATCCAGCAAGGAGGAAATTTTCACCAAGATGCCAACGATCGAAGATATTGAGGATGTCGAGGATATAGATGACTTGGACATGGACCTTGCTGAGTTTGACCCGGATTTGGTGACGGCTGTGGCACCGATAGATGCGCCTCGTACGAAGCCTCAACCGAAGAAACCGGCGGCTTCCACGCCAAGTGCCGCTGATGAGATTCTGAGGCAGACTCGGGGAGCATTTGCAGCAGAACCGGCCAGTGCCGCCAAGAACGAGAATGAGATTCCGATCTTGAACACAGACGAGATGGATGACGAAGATAGGGCCCGTTTCCAAGCGATGGAGACGATTTTCCCATGCTATTTCGACGAGAACCGGAGCGTCAAGCAAGGAAGACGTGCTCCGTTGGATAAATGCGTTTCTAACCCTCTGGCCAAGACGGTTCTGGACGCATGCAAGCATATTGGACTTCCAGCAGTGCTGGAGCCTGCTAAAACGCACCCACAGGACTTTGGAAATTCAGGATTGGTGAAAGTTGGAATCAGAGATGAAGGAAGATTGATTAACGCACGGATACACAGCAAGAGAGAGCTCCTCTTGCAAATAGGAGAGTATCTGGTGGAACATCCAACTACTCTGAAGACTGTCAAGGAGATGCCGGGCCCACCTGAGCTCACTCAAGGCACCTACGAGCCGATGGAGGTGGCCAAAGTGAAAGGTTTCAAAATGAACACGATCGTCCCATTACACTCTCCGTTGACGATGAAGAATCCACAGACGGCCTCTGCCTATAAGTTGAAGGTTCCTTCGCCGGACCAGATCGCACCTAAGAAGCCAAAGCAGAAGATGATGCGGATTAGAGCATAAATAAACCTAAACTAATTTACAAGTTGTATTCTATATATACAAGTCTATGGGGGGTTATACTGGTTGATATATTTCAGCCTTGCCAACAGTTACTTCCCTTCTCATTCTTTGCAGGTCTTTCCTTGGATGTCTCATTCCCATCTTCTCAACAACGAGTTCTTCAGTCAGCTTAGTCCTTTGGAACGTATTTGTCGCGGTACTCGTGAACTGCAACTAACTGGTCCTTAGTAAACATGCCTTGCATGCGCTTGATGATATCATCAAAGTCAACAATGTTCAAAACAGGAACGCCGTGTCTCTTGGAGACGGTCTTGGCAGCACTGGCGTCGGAGTCCTTGACAGTCTCCTGTCTGTCCAAAGCAATGATACAGCCAATAGCGATACCCTTCTCACTATCGATGATGTCGAAGGCCTCATTGATAGCAGTACCGGCGGTCATGACATCGTCAATAATAAGCACTTTTTTCCCCTTGAGATCAGCTCCAACGATCGATCCACCTTCACCATGGTCCTTCTTCTCCTTGCGGTTGAAAGAGTACTCAACGTCGGCGTATTTTTCTCCTCCAATACGATAGAGAGCAGTCAAGACGGCAGCAGCCAGAGGGATACCTTTATAGGCAGGGCCGAAGAGAACATCGAACTGAATCGGTGACTCAATAATGGTATGAGCGTAACCTTCTGCCAACTGGCTCAACGACTTTCCTGTGCAGAACTTGCCCATGTTGAAGAAGTAGGGCGACTTTCTGCCACTTTTCAGCGTGAACGAGCCGAAAGTCAGGGCATCGTTGGCAATAGCAGCGTCGAGGAAGGCGTCCTTGTAAGAAGACATGGTGGTAAAGTTGAGGGAAGAGATTTTTTTTCTTGGCTGCCTATCTACTTAATGGAGACTTCTCCGACAGCCAGTGCCATTTTGAAGATTCTGGCTTCGATTCGCCTGACGGGCGATGAAACCGGGCCGGAAGATGGCAATTATGGTCATAAGATGATCGCGGGCCATCGCAAGTACAACACGGCGCCCAAATCCGTCGTTATCAAACGACGCCTGTCTAACTCATCGGACGGCTCTAATCGGAGCGGTATGCTGTCAGGGCCGAACCCAACGACCAGTTTGGAACATGGAACGAAGAAGGAAGCTTTGCATAGGTCGAAACGGGTGCCAAAAGTGCTCAGACCAAAGACGCAGTTATGTGATCCTCTCGATAGGGAACAGATTATCTATCGAATCTCTACGTTCAATATCTTGAACTGGACGATCGAGGACGACCGGTTGACGCCTCTGGAGTGTTCAGTGAACGGATGGAAGTGTCACTCTAAGAATAAGGACGTTCTGTGCTGCTCTTCGTGCCATGCTCGTATCATGGTGAGGTTGGGCGGTACAGGTAGGACGTTCATGCCAGCGTATTCGATGTCTACCTACGCTAACTATATGAACGATGACATTGACCAAGATCAGGAGGAGGCCGAATTGAGGCGGACTATTGTTGGCTCGTATTTGAGTCGTTTGCATACAGATCACTACGAAGGTTGTATCTGGAAAGCAGTCGATGAGAGTGTTGGAAGACGGCAGTATTACCTGGAGAACAGCGACTTTGAACAGATCCAGGCCAACTACGATCGAATAGTCGCGCAGGACGGTGCCAATGAGAAGTTGATTCTCCGATTGAAGAGTTTCCAGCGTGATATATTGACGCAGGACGAGATGAACATCTTGAGAGCGTACTCGGGCAAATACAACGACGTTATCCTGATGATGGCTACCTTTGGATGGGAGATCACGCAGCAGAAGTTCGGCAAGCAGACTCTGGTTCTGTTGAAATGCTGTGACTGTTCACGACGGATCCTTCTAGGTCAGATCGCTGGAGAGTTGCCCAACGTCGCCAAATTAGGCACTTGCTCGTACCCAGCAGCGGATCTTACGAACGATGACAATACACCATTCTCAGCTCATGAAGATTTCGAGAACGACACTGGGCCTGACGTGAACTTGAAGACTGAACATGAAAGGTGGTGTTGTACAGTGGGAAGATTTGCACCGGAAGATCTACCAGGCTATAAAGTGGGCTTGAAAGTGATTAAAAGTTTGCTTACAGAGGCGCCGGACGACTCGATGGCAGAATCAGAGGTGGACTACGACAGCAGTATGGCAGAGCTGCGAGGTTTGTAGTAGGATAGCATAAATAAATTAGAGGACATACATATAGCCATACATTATATAATAATCAACGACAGAAAAGCAGCAGCGATGGGGGCCTCGGCGGCCAGCTCGCACCTTCGTGAGTTGCGCTCAGGCACGCTTCTGGTAGGTATCGTCAGGTTGTATGAGTGTACCAAAGACCTGATCCCAGAAAGTGGAGGTAACGCCAAAGCCCAGCTGGTAGTTCTTGTAGTGGTGCTCGAGGTGTGCCTTCTTGATCTTGACAAAGTATGGAGGTAATCTGGCGTGGTGCAATGCGTAGTGTGTCATGTCGTAGAGAATGTAGCCAAGGAAACCGCCTGCAAAGCCTGCACAGGCAATGTAATAAGGCAGAACGGCAAACACCAACCTATAGAATGGATAGCAAAGTGCGCAGAAAAGCGTTGGTGGCATGACGAGTCTCAACCGGTCCATAGGAAGGTAGTGGTGGACACCGTGCATGAGGAAGTGGACTGTAAAGGCCAACTGGTTGTCAGGTAAAAAGTAGTCTATGTGGAAGATGAAACGGTGCATGCAATATTCAATTAGAGTCCATGCACAGAGTCCAATCACCCAAAACAGGACCGCCACAAATGTGTTGATGTTCCGTAAAGCGATCGAGAAGATGTAGAAGTTGACAGGCAACCAAACGAGAGGAATCACCCACCATGGAGTCAAACTGATCGGCTCCAAGAAGTTGCCAAACAGTTGCGCCGAGCCCTTACCGTAATGACGAGGGCGATGGATCTGATCCAGGTAGAACTCTTTGGTCCAGTGGGCACGCAGAACCTGCATGATCAGAGGCTTATCGAGGTCAAGGAACTGGTACTTGTTGAAGTCCGACTTGTGGTCAGTCTTCAAGTGCAAAAGATCGTCTGGAATCTCACCAAACTCGGTCAAATCCACCGTTCTCATGCCTTCGGTATCAGCAGTGTCAAGGGTCACCTCCATGTCCTTGTGCTTGCTGAGCAGCTCCTTCTCTTCCAAGTCTGTAGCCAAGTATCCCACGAGCATAGCTTCATCGAGGATCTCGTAGGCGCTCTCAGAGTGAGTGTGCAAGTCAGGATCTGACAGAACCTCTGTGATATCCTTACCAGCGTAGTCCAGAACAATTTCCGGACCGCCCGGATGCTCCTCCAAGAAGCCAGTCACGTCATAGATCTTCCTGTTGTACAAAGACACCCAGCATGATGTGCACGTGTTGTGCTCTGCCAGCGACTTCTTCGAGTACAGCGGCAAAGTCTTTGGTTGAGCCATCAGATAAGTAATGTTGAAACACGAGATTTTTCTACGTGCTGTGTATTCTTTATAAAATTTCTTCCCGCCTGTAACTACGGGTCTAACGAAAGAAGGCCGAAATTTTTCACTTGCAAGCTAAGATGTTGTCGCGGTTGAACAAGTTGAACGGCTTGGTTATTGGCAGGCCATTTCGCCGATTGCAATCAACGGCCACTCCCAAGTTGTCCACATTGCCCAGCGGGATTCGACTCGTGGTGGACGAGACCCCCTCGCATTTCAGTGCCATCGGTATGTACGTGGACGCCGGCTCTAGATATGAAGGAAGGTACGACTTGGCTGGTTGCTCGCATTTGACCGACAAGCTCGCCTACAAGTCGACAGAAAACTACTCTGGAGAGTCGCTCTTGGAGAAACTGAACATGCTAGGAGGTAATTTCATGTGCGCCAGCTCTAGAGAGTCTCTCATCTACCAGGCCTCGGTGTTCAACACGGACGTGGAAAAGATGTTTGACCTGATGAGTGAGACGGTCACGCGGCCCAAGCTGACGGCCCAGGAAGTGGAGGACCAGAAGATGAATGCTGACTACGAGTTGGGCGAGATTTGGATGCAGAGCGATCTGATTCTGCCAGAGTTATTCCAGCAGGTTGCCTATGGAGGTAAAACGCTCGGCTGTCCTCTGCTGTGTCCACGGGACTTGCTTCAGAACATCGATAGGGCCGAGCTCGTCCAGTATAGGGACCTGTTCTACCGACCAGACCGCCTAGTGATCGCTGCCAGCGGTATCAGCTACGATGCTGCTGCCAAGCTGACTGACAAGTACCTGAGTGATTTCAAGGCCAAGTCCACACAGCCGATCATCAGAGACGATGCCGTGTATACTGGAGGCGAATACTCGATGGAGGTTCCACCAGAGTTGGCCTACCAGGGCCAAGAATTCCACCACATATACGTGGGTTACGAAGGAGTTCCAATCGACCACGACGACGTGTACAAATTGGCCACTTTACAGATGCTCATCGGAGGTGGTGGCTCGTTCTCCGCAGGAGGCCCAGGAAAAGGTATGTATGCCCGTGCGTACACGCGGATCTTGAACCAGTACGGGTTCATCGAGTCTTGCAAGTCGTTCATCCACAACTTCACCGACTCCGGTCTCTTTGGAGTGTCTCTGTCGTGCATGCCAGAGGCTGATAAGCACATGGGTGACCTCGTGGGCTACGAGTTGGCTCTTTTGATGGACAGAGACATCGGCAAAGGTGGCATATCGGACAACGAGGTTTCCCGTGCCAAGAATCAGTTGAAGTCGTCGCTCATGATGAACTTGGAAAGTAAGATGGTCCAATTGGAAGACATGGGCCGCCAGGTGCAAGTGTTTGGCCGGAAAGTGGACGTGCGCGACATGTGTGCCAAGATCGACGCTGTCACGAGATCCGACATTATAGAGATTGCCAAGAGGGTTCTGACACAGTCGGAGCCAACTATCGTGATCCAAGGTGACCGCCAAGCCTTTGGAGATGTGAAAAGTCGGTTAAAGTCGCACGGACTGGGCCCATAGGCTAGTGAAGTTAGATTCTGTACATAACGATATATTCCGGTCAGTCTATTAGTCATCCAACCACTTGGACGACTCGTCTGCCCTCTTTAAGGACCCTTTCAAGTCAGAAGCGAACGTCTCTGTGCACTCGCGCACATCGTGGACGTTGTCGATGTCTTTACGAAGGTGTCCTTTGAACTGCTCGAACAACTTTGCATCTTTCTCTGATACCTCAGTCATTTGAGAATTGAACGCAGAAGCTTCCGAAGATGACGGCGTACCTTTCAACTGACTGGTCCAGCTCTTATGTGATCCAGGTAGACTGAGCCCAAGTGGGTTGTAACTCGAATTAGACGAGGACCTCGTCCTGAGCATTGTAATAAATAGATGGGTAAAATTAAGATGTACAATTATTAGCTGCAAGTTCACGCTTGAACCTGGTCATTTTCCTTCCAGAGCTTGAACATTTTCTTCAACTGGCCTTCACTGTGTTGGTACGGGTTCAACTCGATATCCCACTTCATCTTGGCAAAATCGGTGCCGTATCTGGCGTGTAATTCTTCCACCATCTGTAAATCCATCTCATTCAACACATGCTGTTTTTTCTTCTTCAAAGCTGCTTGCTGTTTCAACCGTTTAACAGCCTCTGAGTCCGGTCTATACAGCTTCTTCGTTCCATAGATCACTTTCTCCACATTGCCGTCCTTGTCCCTTATTATCTTGGCCGTACCTTCCACGATGTCTGCAGGATCTGTCGACTGGTTCTCCTCTGGCTCTTCCTCCTCCGGCTCTTCCTCACTCGAAGACGACAGATCCGAGATCGAAAAGTCGCTGTCGACAGCCTTGGGCTTGACCACCTTCAAACTCTTCTCAGTTCCACCGGTACTGCGACTTAACCTTTGCGCCAATCCAAGCGCTCTATAATTCTGCGCAGTGGTCAAAGAATCGTCCCACTGGTCGGCAATAATCTGATTGCCGAAATTCAGCTTCTTCGACTTCTTGAACTTCTTCTTCCGTGGAGCTTTGGTCTGCTTGGTTTGCCGTGTTCGGCGGGTTCTAACTGACACCATCTTAATCTAGCTCTTCAAAAATTTGTGGAATTTTTTCCTCTGCCAATATCGGCTCGATCAAATCGATCCCGGGTCGTGTATCAATCGATGATTTTGATGTGAAGCCGGCTAAGAGATGACGCGAGCTAAGAGTGCGTCGATGTCCGAGAGCAACCGATAATTCTCACTCTAAATGATCGGACTTCATCGAAACGACCAACAGCTACGCGGTGGTCGTATTAAAAAGTCAGCCCGTCCATCATCCAGACTTGTCGGAGGTCTGTTTGCGGGCTCGAAGGCTACCCCACTGGGGCTGTCAAAAAAGTAAGATCGGCTGCTCCCTGCGGCATGCAAATCCACACACAGACACACACGCAAACATACACTAAAAAGTTAGTTGTGTTCATTCGCAGAGTTGGACGAGATGAGCGAGGAGGAATTACAGCAGTCGGGGGAGACCCCCAAGGAGCACGTGGAACAAGCCGAGGACGGTCTTGGCAAAGAGGCGGTCAGTGGGCCAGATGAAACGGTTGCCACTGAGCAAGACGTGGCATCCCCAGAGACTGGCGACGACGTTGAGAAACTCGCCGAAAGAGAGCTTGCCCCGCACCAGCCGAAGAACCAACGCGAGATCGATGCACGGTCGGTGTTTGTGGGCAACGTTGACTATGCTGCGTTGCCTGATGATCTCAAGGAATTCTTCAACGATTGCGGCGAAGTGAATCGTGTGACGATTCTATTCAACCGTTTCACGGGTAAGCCGAAGGGCTATGCGTATGTGGAGTTCGAGGAAGTCGAGACTGTGGCACTGGCGTTGGCAAAGACCGGCGCGGAGTTGAAAGAACGGCCCGTCACGATCACACAGAAACGAACGAATTTTCCGGGTATGGGCAAACGTGGCAAGGGTAAGGGACGCGGCAGAGGTGGCAGAAGAGGCGGTAGAAGACGGAAGGAAGCCAATGACACTGTGCAGGCCGCAGGAGTTGAGTCGGAGCAGGCTGAATCGGTGGGAACTGATGAACCGGCAGCTGACGACGAGCCATCCGACACCACCAAACTAAACGATACAGGGCTCACAGAAACAGCAACAGAGTCGACGTCGACGGGATCAGCAGAAACAACAGCAACAACAACAACAGAAGACAACACGGGTGCAAAGGTGGAGAACAAGGGAACTAACGAAGAGACACCAGTAGCAGCGGTGGACCAACCACAGTAACGACTATTGAAATCTATACTTATATCCAGACCCAAAAGAAGAGTAGGAACACAATAACGAAGAAGATCAACCACACTTTGAGTGGGATGCCCGTCTTCTCCGCCATTATAGTCATCTGCTTGACGATGTTCTTGATCCGGGCGCTCGTGACAGTGAAATCGGAGCCCAATTCGCCCAAATCGAGATTCGATTGGCGAATCTGATCTCCCATCTTGACGCTCAATCCCTTCAAAGCGGCGATCTTCGACGACATCGTATTGACGGTATCCTCATTCTGGGACTCCAATTGCGACAGGATCGCCGCGTTCATATCCCTCTTGGGCTCCTTCGTGTAAGGTGAGGATGATCTCTCGTAGTCATCGTCTGCAGGCAACTTGGGAGGCTCTTCACCCGTGGTGTCAAACAACGCGGTCCGGCCTTCTCGTTGATGCACTTTCGATTGGTATCTGCTGCTCATTATATTCAGTGGGTAAGGTGTTGTTCCTTGCCTCCTAATACAAGCCTTCGCAAATGATCGAAAAAACGTTGCACTCGACACGTTAAGTATTCCTCATGAATTTGAAGACTCTACGCCTACAATTGAACCAAGGTCTGTCGATGGCCATGGTGCTGGCTTCTGCCTTTGCCATGTGGAAGCTGTTGAGTATCATAGCCATGTCGAACTCGCCCTTGGTGGTTGTTCTCAGTGGTTCCATGGAGCCCGCTTTCCAGAGAGGTGACATCCTCATTCTGTGGAATAGACAGGAGTATGTCGACGTCGGTGACGTTGTTGTCTACCAGACCGCACAAAGAAGTATCCCTATTGTCCACAGAGTGCTCAGGGAACACAAGGTTCTCGAACCTCAAAAGAACAAGTCGTTGCCACCTGTTCAGACACAAAAGTTGCTCACCAAGGGTGACAACAACCAGGGAGACGATCTGCCCTTGTACAAGTACGGCCAGCAGTACCTCGATCGCAAAGATGACATATTGGGTGCTGTTAAAGGCTACATTCCAAAGATCGGTTATGTGACAATTCTCATCACCGAAAATCAGTACTTTAAGTATGCCATGGTGGGTCTTTTGGCCGTGTCGGCCCTCTTTAGCAACGAGTAATCGTTCTATGTGTATATAAATACATCAGTGCACTCCTCCGTAACCGAGTCGGCCCAGTTTCGCCCGTTTCGATCCATGATCCGCCTCTTCTGGCTTTCTTTTGCTGGTTAGCAGTGGATAAACCTGTTTAAGCTCATCTGCCGATAACTTGGAAACCTCCGCATTGGCCGACTTGGACATCAATTCAACAAACTCAGCTTCGTCCGTGTTTGCCTTGCCTGCAGCCAGTAACTCTTGCCTGCACAGATCGCGTCGAGCATGAAGAATCCGGTTTTCTCTGTCTAGTATGTCCCAGTAGAAATCGATCGGAGACGAGCCCTGGTGGCCACACAGGTTCACGAATGCATCGTGCTTGCCAATCTGACCCACAAATTCGTGCCATCTCAACTGTGCCGACACCTTGATGGTCGAAAGAAGACCCTTGAACCTGTCACGGGCAACTCTGTCCACTGTAAGATTCTTCTTGCGTTCTTCGGCATATTTCTCGTTGAATTCCGCCTCTCGTTTCACCATGATACCCTCATACACCTTCAGGATATCCAACGGGGTCAGGTCTGGGAACTCGCCGATTTGTCCAGTTACTTGCTCGAATCTAGAGTCGTAACGAACCAGTGGACTTAGGGTTTCTTCCAGCAGTTGCAACTGACTTTCTCTTCTCTGTGCAACCTCTCTGTCATGCTCCGAACGTAACTTTGACACATACTCGTCAAAGAACTGTCTCTTCAACTTCTTGGGGATCACTGCAGAATCCACATTCTGCTGCGTCTCCTTATAAGCCCTGGGCCATGCAGTGTAGTACTTGGTTTCAATCCCCTTGAGAGCCTCGTAGAAGATCTTCTTGTACTGCTCCTTCGACTGCTCCACACGTTCAAACTCCTCCTTGGCCTTTCCCACGAGGTACACTTCGTAGTACTCCTTGCGCTGGCTAGCACCAATCACTTGCCAGTATCGATCGTCAGAGATACACTCTTCCATAACTTTCGAGTAAGGCCAGCTGGAATCCACCTTTTTTGACTCTAGCATCTCCATGAATTGATCACGAGCAACCTCGTGGGGTTTTGTGACACTGAGATCTTGATCTGGTTCAATCGAATCCAGAGAAATGGTTTCCTTGGTCTTAGTCTTTGCTTGAGTGGGCTTTCGCACCTCCTGCTCCTTCAATTCAGTCTCCTTCGCTTTGGAATCAGCCTTTCCCGCTTTGGAATCGGTCTCCTCCACTTTGGAATCGGTCTCTTCCTCCTTCAATTCAGCACCTTCCCACTCAACTTCATCTCGCACCCTCTTCCTGACTGCCTCGGGCAGCTCCCAAAGAGACTCCTCTGTCTTCTCATTGTAATAGTATGCATCGCCATCATCGGTGGTATAACGCTCCCATCCGACTTCTTTCAAGTACCCATCTATTTTAGATACGGTAAACTCGTCGGGTCGCTGCCACTGAGTCTTCTCCGTCTCCTCATTATAGTAGTAAACCCGACCTTCATCGTCTACAATCTCTTCCCAGACCATGAGAAAAAGGCTTATTTTTTACCGGTCGCCATTTATTACTTTCATCGTCGAAATGGTAAGTACCAACCAACATCGTCAAGTAGTTCAATACTAACAGCAGTCTCAATCGTTGAAGCCATACCTGACAGCAGTGAGACATTCACTGAATGCGGCATTGTGCCTGGAGGACTTCGCGTCTCAGGTCGCCGAAAGACACAACTATCCAGAGATCGAAAGCAAAAAGACCACCGAGGTGCTGTTGAACCCGGTCACAGTCTCCAGAAACACGAACGAGCGGGTCCTGATAGAGCCCAGCATCAATTCGGTGCGAGTGTCTTTGAAGATCAAGCAAAGTGATGAAATTGAGACCATTCTCGTCGACAAGTTTACACGTTTCTTGACGAAGCGTGCCGAAACGTTCCTCATTCTTAGACGCACCCCTATAGAGGGCTATGACATCTCCTTCTTGATCACCAACGTCCACAATGAGGTGATGCTCAAGAATAAACTTGTTGATTTCATCATCGAGTTCATGGAGGACGTCGATAAGGAGATCAGCGAGATGAAGCTCTTCCTCAACGCCAGAGCCAGATTTGTCGCAGAGGCCTACTTGAGCACGTTCGACTAATGTACCTTACACCTATACAAACTAACATATCGCACAAACCCAATCCAGTAACCTGTCCAGTAAACTCCGGTGGCGAGCGCTCTTGGCGGAACTTTCGACGTCCAGCGTTATTATGCCCGTATGCGCGGGGTGTTGCCACTCCACAACATGCAACAGCTCTCCCACCTTGATCGTTGGAGTACCAATGGATGCACGCAACTTGCAATCCTTAAACCAGTCCGGTATGTACACTACTGTAGGAGATCTCCCTCTGCCTCGAATCGTCTTCGAAGTATCGATCTCCAAATGATAGGTGCCTTTGGCCAGATCCAAAGTGGCCGTCGTCACCTCTCCATTGACCAGGAGAGGGTATGGCCGGATCACTGCATGCTCTGCACGGATCCCATCGATCAATGATTTGGCCACTCTGTCCGATTTCACCAGCAACGTCTCCTCTGACTTGCGCTCCGTAACCGTGCCCGAGTTTGACGACGACGACGACGCCGTACTCACGTAGGTCAGCCATTCAGTGTACTTGCCCGAGGAGTCCTTCATACTAAACGCCTTTGGCTCGTCGTCCTTGCTGAACACAGAAAAGTCCTCCAGGTTCCAGTCGTCACCCCATTTGTGGTTGTTCTCGGGGTTGTAACACCACATCGTGTGGTTGAAAGCGTTCCCATCCAATGCAAACCCAATCGCATCCAGCGCCGATTCCTGCGAGTTATAATCGCCATCGATGAATGCTTTCTTGCCATCCATGTTGAAAGGAGCTCCTGTCTCTGTCATCAGGATAGGAACAGACTTGCCCATGTTTTGCACGCACTCCTCCTTCATCTCACGGAACTGGGTCCGGAACGACTTGCGAATGTTGCCTTCTCCCAAAACTATATCGAAGATCGGATTGGAGTGGCGATGTCTCATCACGCCCAGCGTATTGATATTCATCTTACGGTTCCAACTGCAGAACACCAGAGTCATTCCATCGTAGTAGTGCACAGACACGGCAGTCCTGGCATCGATCAGATTGCTGTCTTTCAACCGAGGAGGCACTTCTAAGACGGGCGGCTCCAAGATAATCACCATGTCCTTATCGACTTTGCGTAGCCGTGTCTTGAACTTGGCCCAGAACTTGACAAAGTTGCGGTTGATGAAAGTGTCGCGAGTCAGTTCCTGTCCGTTGGCAGGATCGTGTTGGAAGTAGTGTGGTTTCAAGGACTTTCCCGTTATTGGGTCCCATATACCATGCTGAGCAAAGACACACTCTCCAAGTTTCCACGAAGGCGATCTGTGGAACCCGTAGTGCTTGTCCATTGAGTCGTCTGCTACCCACGCTTTGGCGCCTTTAGGATCGATCGTCAGCTTGCCCTTCTTTCTAGGCCCAAACACACTCAGTTTGAATACATCGAGGTTCTCACGCCGTCCCATACCTAGAGACAATGCCTGTATCGGTGTTGGGCTCTCGTCAAGCTTGAGCGTCTGTGCAGCTGGGTAGTCATCGATCGATTCGAAACCGTACATTCCGCAATTGGGTTCATTGATCGTCTCTGTACCGATAAAGCAGGTGTCGAACAACTCCGGAGCGTTATCCTTGATGCTTTGCACCAGAAATGCAACCGCTTCTATGAAATGGTCTTGCAAGTAGTCCTCGATGTTCTGATCATCGATGATTGCCTGTGGAAGGAACATACGTCCAGAGAAGAACATCGTGAACATGGTCTCTGTTGCTAACCGATTGTAGTTGGTGCTCCAGACCATTCTTGTGTAATTGGCCGGGTCTGATGACTCGCAGTGCAACTTGGCAGCACCTGTCGCATCGAAATTGCGCGGATCCAGCCCTGCCGCATACAGAGTCCACAGCGGAGCGCCACTGCCACCAGAATACCGCGACCAAACGTCCTGGTGTGGGTCTAGAAACACGTAGAGCCCTCCAACTTCATCGATCTTCTTCAACAGCTCCACCACATACTCCACATAGTCCTCGTCGTATATTCCAGGGCCCTCGTGCTCTATAGCCTCCCAAGTGAAGAGATATCGGATTGTATTGTAACCACAGAGTTTAATCCGGGTCAAATGCTCGTATGCCTCATTCAATGGGAAAGGTCTTCCCACAAATGAAACGTTATCCCCCTCCGTATAGAACCCACACTTCGAAGGGTTTGTATAGCTGGGTTGCCAGGGATCAGCAGGGAGTTTGGCGCTTCCGGCCACATTGATCCCATGAAGCATCACTTTGCGGCCTGTGCTGGGTTGCATAAACCCGCCACGACCATCGAATTCCAATCTTTCCGTCTTCAGCAGACTATCCAAGGCTCCGGCACCGGTATCCTTTTGAATTACCATGATGGCAAGATTGCTTGTCTGATAAGAAGCCAGAATAAATTAGATTCTTTTTGAACTACGATGGCGAGGCCCGTTCTATTGAAGTGTGCTTTATTTATACTAATAGTGGCGGCCATTGCCTTTGCAGAGGATGACTTGGAATGCAAAGACATTGGTAGTGTTCCTATAGCAGAACAGTGCGAGTTTGCCAAGTCACACTGCGCAGGCGAGAAGTTAGGATTCGTTGACTACTTCAAACTCTACTATTGCATCTCCAAGGAGCCTGTTGTTCGCAATGTGGTTGCATTCCCAATCATTTTGCTGATACTGGCATTCCTTTTCATGAGTTTGGGTGTCGTTGCTGGAACTTACCTCTGTCCGAACTTGAGTGCCGTTTCTCGATTCCTCAAGATCCCTGATAACATCTCTGGAATGACCTTGTTGGCCTTTGGTAACGACTCCCCCGATATCATGAGTACATACAGTTCGTTCCGGACAGATAACGCCTCTTTATCTGTCGGTGAGCTCATTGGAGCCGCCTTTTTTGTGACATGTTTCGTTGTTGGAATAGTGTCGGTGATCAAGCCGTTCTCTTTACTGCCAGACCCGATAGATATAGAGCAGGACGAGCCTGCCGGCCAGGAAAGTATCCGACAATACACAATTTTGAACGCCAAGTTGGTATTCTACCGTGATATCATCTTCTTCATATTCACAGTGCTGTTACTAGTTCTGTTCATGATCAAGTCCACTTTGACCAAGCCGGTCTTTCTCTTTTTGGTCTTCCTCTACATAATGTACACTGCCACAATAGTTGCCTGGCAGATTGTCTCCGATAGACGCCGCAAGGATATAGAGATGGATGCTAATATCCGCAACCTATACGACGACGATACACCGATGAATTTCGGTTCAGAAGCTCTCGAGTTTGAGAACGAGTATACTTTCAACCCGGCCATTCTCAATAACGTTCAGTTCGGCTCAATCTTGAAAGATCTCACGAAGCGCCGGTCGCATCGGTTCCGTCTGTCTACCATAGCCAATTATTCGGATGAGACTTACGAACAGAGAGGTGAAGGTTACGAGTCTGATGAGAGCGACCACGCAGATGAAACCGAGTCCGCTGACGAGACAACGCCATTCCAAAAGTTCGTCTCTGTTGTCACGCGCCCTGTCATGCTGGTCATGCAGTATACGGTGCCGTTGGTCACCTACGATCATTACGATTTAGAGTACCGGTTTGATTTCACCGAGCTCACCAGTCTCCTCTCTTCGATCGTCCTCTCCAACTTTGTGTTCATCCATGCATTCATTGAAACACCTACTTTCTTCACCCACTTCTGGATGCTCCTATTCTCTGGTATAGTATGCGCTGCTACCTATCAGAATCTGATTCTCTCAGGACATCAGTCGAACGCCTTAAAACTCTTGCTCTCCCTAATAGGTATGGTATCATCGATCTCCTGGATCGGAATCATTGCTTCTGAGCTCATCAGTGATCTCAAGTTCATCTCTGTGCTCACACAACTGTCTGAGGCAATCCTGGGACTTACCATCTTTGCTATAGGCAACTCTGTTGGCGATCTCATCTCTGACATTGTCATAGCCAAACTTGGCTATCCGTTGATGGCCCTTGCTGCATGCCTCGGTGGTCCATTGCTCAACATTTTACTCGGTATTGGTGGAAGTGGGTTGATAGTTGGTAAGACCATCAATCTCTCTATGAACCTCAGTCTCTACTGCACCTGCTTCTACATCCTACTCAACCTGATCTTCATGGCTTTCGTCATTCCTGCTAACGGATACAGGTTTGATAAGCGTACTGGAATTCACATGATTGGACTCTGGCTCGTTGGAACCGCTATTAACATCATTATAGAACTTCATTAAAATAGACACGCTTCTTCATATCAGGGATTCTATACTTTTCGCGCCGGGGGCGTTATTTTTTTTTTCTCACGTAAACATAGAGGGATCTTCTGTATGGGTTTCTACCGTCGTAAGAAGAGGGTCCAAGAGGATGTCAATGAGCTTGGATCTGGTGCTGGCATCCGTCCAAGCATCCGCCGGAAGGTACTTTCCGACACCACGAACGTCCTGGTCAAACCTTTTGAGATCCCTTTCAAGGATCGACCAAAGGTTGTTAAGACGGCACATGGGGCGACCCACGATCGTATGGGGCTTAGAAGGGCCAGATTGAAAGGTCCACAGTCGTACGCTGAACTGGTGGATGATCCAAATGCACGGGAGGTTGTTGCTGACGAGGATTACGGTGTCGAAAAGAAGAAGAATGCTTTAAATCCTCGTAACTTCATAGGCAGTATGGAGCGTACGCACCAGACTCTAACGTCTCGGTTCTCTGTTCCCTTCAAGGAGAAGAACGACGAGCTGATGTTCCGGTATTCACGGCCTCCGCCACCTCTGGGAAACAAGAAACGAGTGTATTTCCCACCGAAGCCACTGCACGATCCTATGGGCGAGTACGCTATTGTCTTGTATGATCCAACGGTCGATGTGATTCCAGAGCTCAAGGAGGAGGAGGAGAAGGCTCTACAGGAGGAGAAGGCTATGGAGGAATTGAAGAAATTGCAAGCTTCCAAAGAGCCTCCAAAGATGACACCTCCAGCATCAAAGCACAAGACGATCAACGAGATGCTGGGTATCCGGCCCGACAATGACCAGACCATCAAGTTCCCAAACGTGCCTGTGGTGATCGATCCAAAGCTTGCCAAGGTTCTCAGACCCCATCAGATCGCAGGTGTCAAGTTCTTATACCGTTGCACTGCTGGATTGGTTGATGCCAAGGCCAAAGGTTGTATTATGGCTGACGAGATGGGACTCGGTAAGACTCTGCAATGTCTGACACTGATGTGGACTCTATTGAGACAAGGTCCTAGAGGGAAGAGGACTATCGATAAGGCCATTATTGTGTGTCCGTCATCGCTTGTCCGCAACTGGGCCAACGAAATCGACAAGTGGCTCGGTAAAGGTGCTCTCAAGTGCCTGGCCATGGATGGTAAGCCCGTCAAAGGTACCACGATCCCGGAGTCGTTAACACGCTGGGCAGAGGCAGAAGGCCGTGCAGTCGTGATGCCGGTCCTGATCATCAGCTATGAAACACTCCGTCGTAACATTGAGTATCTGACCGGTGCACCGATCGGTCTGATTCTGGCTGACGAGGGCCATCGTTTGAAGAATGGTGATTCCCTCACTTTCAATGCCATCAGCTCTCTCAATTGTGAACGCAGGGTCATCCTTTCTGGTACTCCGATTCAAAACGATCTATCTGAGTACTTTTCTCTCATGAGTTTCTCCAACCCTGGTCTCTTGGGATCGCGTGCAGAGTTCCACAAGAACTTTGAGAACGATATTCTGAAAGGCCGTGACTCGCTTGCCACTGATAAAGAGCGTGAGAAGGGTGATGCCAAGTTGCGTGAATTGATTGAACTCGTTCAGCGGTTCATTATCAGAAGAACCAACGACATTCTGTCCAAGTATCTGCCTGTCAAGTACGAGTACGTGCTGTTCTGCAACCTGACTCCTCTACAGAAGAAACTTTACCGGCACTTTGTCCGTTCTCCTGATATCAAGCGGCTGCTGCGTGGCCAGGATTCTCAACCACTGAAGGCCATTGGTCTTTTGAAGAAGCTGTGTAACCATCCGAACTTGCTTGATCTGCCAATGGATATTGCAGGCTCTGAGAATGTTTTGCCTGACGACTACGAAGGTATCCCGCACGGACGCAATAGAGAAGTGCAGATTTCGTGCTCGGGTAAGTTTGGTATGTTGGACCGATTCTTAGAATCTATGCATAGGGACACGAACGACAAGATTGTGGTTATCTCGAACTATACACAGACATTGGACCTTGTGGAGATGCTCTGCAGGCAACGCCGGTATGGTTGCCTAAGACTGGACGGTTCTCTTAATATCAGCAAGCGTCAGAGACTCGTTGATCGGTTCAACAACCCAGAAGGAAGCGAATTTGTGTTCCTTCTCAGTTCCAAAGCTGGTGGTTGTGGTATCAATCTGATCGGAGCCAACCGTCTCGTTTTGATGGACCCAGATTGGAACCCGGCATCGGACCAGCAAGCACTGGCCCGTGTGTGGAGAGATGGACAGAAGAAACACTGCTTCATTTATAGATTCATCTCGACAGGAACCATCGAGGAGAAGATCTTCCAAAGACAGTCTGCCAAGTTGCAACTGTCGTCATGTGTGGTTGATTCCCTGGAAGATGTGGACCGGCTGTTTTCGAGCGAGGACTTGAAGCAGTTGTTCCAATACAATGAGAAGACAGTGTGTGAGACGCACGCTGCTTACAAGTGTAAGCGGTGTGATAAGGCTACGCAGAAGCAGCGTATCAAGCCACCAGCAATGCTGTACGGAGACTCTACCACTTGGAATCACATCAGTCATGAGGACTTGGAAAACAACGAAGACTTCCTGATTCAAAACGAGTCGCAGTTTGACACTGTCAGCTATGCATTCCAGTATATATCGCATTAATTATTCCGATTGATCCATGAAGTAATCCAGTACTTGGTCTCACGGTCTTTACCTTGGGTGTCTATCCACAACACTCCCTGCGACACCAGGTCGTTCAGGTTGGTCCGGCACCTCACAGTCTTCCAAGTGAAGTTATCCCTCAATAACCCCACGGTAACGTAGCCCAGCAAGTCTGCTGTAGACAGGATCGTCGTCTGATCGGCACTGATCTCTTGCGCAGTCGATTTGATGTATTTGCGATGACCGATCGTCAGCAGTTGCAACTCATCTCCTAAAGATTTTAACCGAGTCAGCGCCTTGAGTATGTCATCACTGGTGAATTGTAATCGTAGGTCGGCACTGAGCCAGCTGTCGTTGTTGATTAACGTCAACAGATCGTCAACAAGCACAATTCCTCCGTTGATACTCTTAGTCAATTTGCACAGTTCGATAATTCGCACCGCCAATTGGTTATATTTCTCGTCCTGGTCCACCTGTACATCAGAAGAGGACATGACAAGTGGATCGATGCCGAACGAGGTACATATCTCGCTGAATTCTGAACGTATCTGTGGATTCTTCTCCAGCTCCTTGCTGTACTGCTTTCTGAAGCTAAGTAGAGCATTCTGAAACACTTGCAACTGGGTGCTGAGTTCTTCTGATTGAGATTGAGAGATCTGTTTACCCAGGCTCTGATACTTGGTCTTCTCAGTAGACCTATTATCGAAAGAGCTGATCCCTCTATTGCTCATACCCTCACGCTTACGGCCAAAAAAAAAAACGCCTTCGACTTCCTCGATTTAACAACACTTCTTTATTATGGACGAGGGAAAACCGGAAGAGACGGCGGAACTGGACGTGTTGGACGCACTCAAGGAGTTTGTGTCGTTGATTGTGAGGTCCGTGGAGACATTTGACCCGCGGTACGTTCTTAAAGTGTTCAGGGAGTTGACAGCTATTCGCCCACAGTTGACGGCGGAGGTTTTGGCCTCGTTCGCTGACTCGACGTATCCGAGGGATTCCACACATAGACAGTACCTGTTGGAGGCGCTTGGAGTGGACCCAGACTCGGATATGGAAACAGACGGTGTCAGTGGAGAGCCAATACCAGAGGTGGACCTGTTTATTCACTTGCTCGTCCAGATCTTCCTTAACGACCAAAACCAGGCCAAACAGTTGCATTCGTTCGGTGCCAAGTGTGTCAGTGCATTGCAATCTTCGGACCGTCGTACGTTGGACTACATTGCAGCAAAAGTGTGGTACTATGTGTTCCGTGGAGCCGAGTTGGAAGGTGACCTTGTACCAATCCGTACGGACCTTATGAAGGCACTGAGAACGGCGACGTTGCGCCATGACACAGAGACTAGAGCGTCGGTGATCTCTCTGCTGCTGAGAGACTATCTGTTGACTAATGACATCAACCAGGCATACAACTTGGTGGAGAAGACAGAGTTCCCGGAGGATGCATCCAACTCTGTCGTGGCACGGTACTACTTCTATCTTGCGCGGATCCAGGCGATCCAGCTGGACTACTCGTCTGCCAATGAGTGTGCGATTGCTGCCATTCGGAAATGTCCACAGACTAAGTCCGCGAGAGGTTTCTTACAGACGGTGACCAAGTTGCAAATTCTGATGCAGTTGCTCACTGGAGAGATCCCAGACTTGGCCACATTCAGAGACCCGCTCTCGGAACAGTCGTTGCTCCCATACTTGGATGTCACGCGTGCTGTGCGGTTGGGAGACTTGAATCTGTTCAATGAAGCACTTAAGAAGCATAGCGACCATCTGAAGAGAGACGGAAATTACAATCTTGTGCTGAGACTCCGGCAGAACGTGATCAAAGCCGGTATCCGGATCATCTCGTTGGCATACAAAAAGATCTCGCTCAAGGACATCTGTATCAAGCTCCACTTAGACTCCGAGCTCAGTGCCGAATACATCGTGGCAAAGGCCATCAAGGATGGGGTGATCGATGCCACCATCAACCACAAGTCTGGCTACATGCAATCGAACGAGCTCTTGGACGTTTACTCGACGAGAGCACCTCAGTCCGAGTTCGATCGCCGTATAAAGTTCTGTATGTCCTTGCATGACGATAGTGTCAAGGCTATGCGGTATCCAATGAACTCGAACCGTGCCGAGGACAAGATCGACCCTGAAGCCAGAGAGCGCGAGCAAGAATTGATCCAGTATTTGCAAGATACTGACGGTTTCTAGTAATATAGTTTAAGCTTAAAAAGTCCGGCCTTTGCACTTTTTCATCGAAAACTTTATCTTGCCTTAGTAACATGTTACGTCTGATACGTCCAACCACTGGACGTTTCTTGCGTCCGATGGCACCAAGTGCAACGTTTCCCATCAGAAATGCTCGTTTGTTTCATAGTGGCTTGCCACTTTGCAACGAGGCCAAACCAAAGGGGGCCAACACGAACGCAAACCCTCAAGTGAAGAAGAAAATGCCCAGAATGTCCTTGGAAGAGTATAATCGGCTCAAGGAGGATTACTACAGGGAGAAGAACAGTTTCAGTCGTCAGACTGCACTGAACTACTCGGTTTCGTTCACGCTGTTCTTTTTGGCGGTCTCGTTTGCGTCTGTTCCTATTTACAGAGCCATCTGTCAACGTACCGGTTGGGGTGGAACACCAATCACAGACCAGTCCAAGTTCACCTCGGAAAAGATGGTGCCTGTTGACACGGACAAGAGGATCCGTGTGCAATTCACTGCAGAAACATCAAGAGCTCTGCCTTGGAAGTTCATCCCGCAACAGCGTGAAGTGTATGTTGCTCCAGGAGAGACGGCGCTGGCCTTCTACAAGGCCAGAAACAACTCTGACCACGATATTACAGGTATGGCTACATACTCTGTGACACCAGATAACGTGGCACCATACTTCAACAAGATCCAGTGCTTCTGCTTCGAAGAGCAGCGACTGAATGCTGGCGAGGAAGTGGACATGCCGTTATTCTTCTTCATAGATCCGGAATTTGCTAGCGATCCGGCCATGCGGAACATCGATGACATTGTTCTACACTACACATTCTTCAGAGCCACGCACGATGCTGTGCACGACCAGATATTGGCCGATGCGCAAGAAAAGATGGCCAAGGCTAATGCTGAATCTGTCAAGGCCGTCAATTGACGATAACTCCTGTACATAGAAATCATATTTATCTATACACATACATTACTCTGGTCCTGCAATCATGATCTTGATAGACTTGCCCTCTCCAAAGTACTTGTAGGCGTCGATGGCCTGCTTGAAAGTAAACCGGTCGGTGACCAATGGCTTGACGTTGATCTTTCCAGAGGCGATCATCTCGACACCAAACTTGTAGTCGTCAACACTGTAACGGAACGAACCCAGCAATTGGATCTCATTCTCTGCCATGTAGGCAATAGGGAAGTTGTCCATCGTTGGGGCGCCCATACCGACCTGGACGTAACGAGCGCTCTTATCGAGCAACTCAATGGCCGTCTTGATGCATGCAGGCACACCCGTGGCCTCGATGCAAACGTTTGGCTTCTCACCATTCCACTGGGAAGCGATGTAAGCGGCAATCTCGTCCTTAGACTTGCCTCTGGAGTTGAAAGAGTCGGTAGCAAAACCGTTCTCGGTTGCAAAGTCGAGTCTCTTCTCGGCAATATCCACAATGAGCACCTTGACGGCACCAAAGGCACGGGCAACACCTGCTGCCAAGATACCAACAGGACCTGCGCCCATAATCAGCACGCGATCACCGAAAGTGGTCTTGACACGACGGTTCGAGTGGATTCCAACGGAGAGTGGTTCAACGAGAGCACCTTCTTCGAGATCGACGTTGTCAGGCAACTTGACGCAGTAGTCCTCGGGCAACAGGTAGTACCGGCAAAGGGTACCGTCGTATGGAGGAGTGGCAGCAAAGGCCATGTGAGGACACAGGTTGTAACGGCCGCTCTTATACTCGTAGGAGTATCTGGAAGGAATACCTGGCTCGCAGGCGACTCTGTCTCCAACTTTCAAAGAGGTCACCTCGGAGCCGACTTCCACGATAACACCGGAAGATTCGTGGCCAAGAACCATTGGGTCCTTGACGACGAACGATCCGCACGAGCCCGTTTCATAGTAATGGTAGTCGGAGCCACAAATACCGGTACATTTGATCTGAATCTTCACAAACCGTGAGTCCTTGAGCTCAGGCACAGGACGCTCTTCAAATCCGATATCGTGGATGCTTCTTAGAACAACAGATGGGTTGTCAGTCATGGTTAATTAAAAAGAATGATAGTATTGTCAGGTTATCCCCATTATATTTATATGGGCGGAATCTCACTCACGTTAGCTGATTCATCGGAAGTGAAAAAAATGGAAATCCGTTGAGGCTGTGCAAGGAGTCAGAATCGGGTGCCAAGAAAGTGTCGGACGTTGAAGGTGATTCGGTAGAGGCATCCAAATGCAGCGAGTGCCGATGCATCAGTACGTAGGTAGTGGTTGACATATACTGTACGAATACTAAAATGAGATTCCTGGTTGAGATAGTTCTGAATCAATTGTCTAATTAAAGCGAGCGATCATGGCCGTTACTGTCGATTAGTTGGTGTTGGCAACAGGCTTGGAGCTGCTGTCAGGTTTGTCCGAATAGTAGAATTGGCGGAACTTGTTCATGGTCTGGTTGTAGACAACCAACATGATACCTCCTCCAGGTCCCAATCTCAGAACCTTTGGCAGGAGTCCCTTGTACAATGCACGAGGACCTTCCTCCTTGGCAATGGTGAAAAGAGAAGGCCAGGCCCAGTTGTATTTTCTTGGATGGTCTGGAGTGGCCGGTGGAGCAGACTGGATTCTCGATTTAACCACGTCAAATGGAATGTTAAGAAGAGTACCCACGGTACCTCCAATCATACCACTGACAAGGTCGTTTCTAGTCTTCTCGGACTTGGTCGTAGGCTCTGGCAACAACGATCTAACTTGGAAAATGACTCCAAAGTATCCGGCATTCCACACAATGTGTCTCCAAAGCGTGGCCTCCAGTCCGTTGTAGAAGGCCTTAGGACCTTCCTCTTTCAAAGTCTTCTTGATAACGTCGGTCATACCAGTGTACCGAGAGTTCTTGTCTTGGAGTCTGATCTTGATCAACTCGAATGGAACCACCACAAACGACTCCGTGGCACCAGCAGTTGCTCCAGTCAAGATAGCTAGCGGCTGTGTCATCTTATCGACACCGAATGTCTTACGGTAGAATTTGCCCCACTCATCGTTGGCTGCAAACTTGGTAGCACGCTTAGGAGCTTCCATCAGGATCGGAGCCGTGATACCACGGTAAAGAGAACCGAATCCTTCGTTCTTGATCATCTTACTGAAGCAATCGATCACTCCCGTGTATTCAGCCTGAGCACCGCTACCAACTTGCAATTGCATTCTCGTCTTGACCACATCCAGTGGGTACATGACAAGAATCTCTGAGATTCCGGCCACAGCACCGGCCATGAACTGGTACACGAACGGCAGAGGTCTGTTATCTTCAAAGCTCGAACTCATACTGCTTGCTTGATCGGTGAAATTTTTTTTTTCAACTTACTCATTCATTCATTCATTGATCGCAATCTGGGAAAAGAATTTCAAATCGGGATTGCCTTCATATATCCGTTCAAGATTCGTACACAATCTCAGCCGCGGCGCAATGCCTGAATTGCAATCGTGCTATCTATCGGTCGTGGCAATCTCGATTGGCGACTTTTTGGGACGGTTCTCCCTAGCAAAATGCCCTACTTACTCACATTCCCGTGTCGTCGCCGGATCTGGGAGATGCGTCCGCCCCTATCAAGATGGTGCCAACTCTCTGCCATGGCTTATCGAAGGTTATAGCCGAGTTAAAAGGGGCGCCATGGCGTTTCATTATGTAGTAATTGGGCTCATGCAATTGCAATTGCGTCGTTTTTGCGGATACCCCGCTCGCTCTTAAGCCGATTCCGGACGGAAAGCGAGAGAAAAAAACTGTATATAAAAAGAGCTCATTCTGCAAAAGATTTCCACAGACAGAGAGTTTACTAGACCAGATATGTTTGCCCGTCAAATTCTCAGAGCAAGCGCGCGCTTGCCAAGCATGAGTGCCCGTGCCATGAGCACAGTGATTGCCTCGTCGCACAGAGTGGCCCCAACTGGATTTGTCCCAGTGGCCAACGCCTCTCGCCGGCTCTACCACGCTAAAGTCATAGATCACTACCAGAACCCAAGGAACGTCGGTTCCATGGACAAGACACTGCCAAACGTTGGAACGGGACTCGTTGGTGCTCCAGCTTGCGGTGATGTGATGCGTTTGCAGATAAAGGTGAACGACGACACTGGAGTCATCGAAGACGTGAAGTTCAAGACGTTCGGATGCGGTTCTGCCATCGCCTCGTCGTCGTACGCTACAGAACTCGTCAAAGGTATGACCCTGGACGAAGCTTCGCAGATTAAGAACACTACAATTGCCAAGGAGTTGTCACTTCCTCCCGTGAAACTCCATTGCTCCATGTTGGCTGAGGATGCCATTAAGAGCGCCATCAGGGACTATAAGTCGAAGCGGGATGTCCGCCGGCCTACTCTGGGACCCGAGGCCCATGAAACCGCTACTACGGGAGCCTCTGCAAGGGCAGAGCACTGATTACCCACAGTATTGGCGTATATAAACCTCATTACCTGCTATTTATTCTATGGATCTGGCTGTAAATTTTCTTAGTAATTCCATTACTCCGCCGTTGTCTCCGAATGGCCAAGTAAATCCGAAATTGATAACGTTGTGGATTATTTTGCTTATCTAGGAAGGATTACCGATTATTTTTCTAGTTGCTGCTCTGCAAGGCTCAGAATACCCACTCCATCCAAGTAATCTTCCCACAAGTTCTTGCTTGTGATAGTGTCCACCTCACGCCAATCGTAGACCTCGTCCAACCACTTTCCGTACTCCTTGGACAATCCATTCTCCGTTTCAAATGACCAGATCGACTTGTAGCATCCACCGAGCGCGCACGCGTCCGACAGATCGATCCGGTAATTGCCAGCTTCGGCGCCCAGAATCTCACAGTACTTGTTGACGATTGACCCGTTCTTGGATGAACCACCCACGAAGAACACCTTATTAGGTTTCGAAGAAACGGCAGCATCTGTTTGCGTGGTTCCATCCGACATGATCGGTGAATACTTTGCGAGTTTCGCAGTCACTGCCGGGTTAACACCACCTTGAGCCCCAGTTCCTTCTAACATAGGTCCTGCCCTCAGACGGCAACTGAGGGCCTGTGACTCGATGATCGATGGAACGTCTTCTTCGACAGACCACGGGCCAACTTCAACAAGCTTGTCCCTGTACTGGAACCGTCTTTCGCACGCCTTGGCGTTCGGAATGATCTCGCCCTTTGGGAAATAGATTCCCAATTGCAACTTCCCACTCAGAGGCTTGGAATCGTCCAGGATCTCATCAAACTTGTCCCATCCGCTCGTGCCATACTTGGCATTGACCGCGTTCCGCACTTTCTCCCTAGCCAGGGCTCCGTTGCAGTAGCACAGCATACCCATGTAGTGAGCTGGGATCGTCGGGTGCTTGAAGATATGGTAGTTTGGACTAGGCATATACTGGTCGGTCACCAAAAGCACGGTCGTAGATGTGCCCATTGACACCAGGATATCATTGTTGCCGAGGGGCAATGCCAAGATCGTGGCCAGATTGTCTCCAGTGAATGAATACACTTTACAATTGGTGAATCCATACTTCTTCTCGAAGTATGTGCCGACTTTACCGACACTCTTGGGTCCGATTGGTTGCACTGGACCCAGTTTCTCAGCAAGAGATCTGGCACCTTTCTTGGCACTGGCCAGGTCGGCGCCGTCGATCTCTGGGGAAACACCAGCGGTCAGTTCCAGTAACTTTTCGTCATACTTGGAGTTGCGGATATCATAAAGATTCATACCACAGGCATCTGCCTCTTCGATCCGTTCGATCTTGCTCGTCAGCAGCGACGCAAGGAAACTCGAAACCAGAGAGATCCGGTAAGTCTTTTGGTACAATTCAGGGTCTTGCCTCGTAGCAAGCTTCCGGATTTGCGTTCCCGTAAACCTGTAATGGGCTTTGGAACCGGTAATCTGTGCCAATTCACGTGGTCCGCCAGCAACCTTCTCGAACAGCTCCAATTCTGGGCCGGTCGAATGATCTTGCCAGTTTGGTGCCGTTTGCAACGTGAAAGCGCCTGGAGACAGTTGGTCCTTGAGAGGTTTGGTTGGATCCAAGTTGTCAAGCAATTCGGGTGCCTCTGAAGACCAGTACACGGAGCCGTGCTGTTGGCACGATCCTGACAAGCCCCGAACACGCTCAAACGGGAATTGGTCCTGTTTCATGCGATCGAACGCCAATTCCACCGCATCGATCCACATAGCAACGGGGGCATGGATCTCCGTGCCATGAGTGATAACACCTTTCTCAATGCCGTACTTGGAGGCATATTCCGCGTCGAAATCCACGTTATACGTCTTGTATACGTGTAAGTTAGCCTCGCACGCAATCACCTTCAACTGCTGCGTTGACAGGTCGAATCCGAGGAAAAGATCACTCATTGTCAAAGTCAATCGTCACTTTCGGTCTTGGTAACCACTTGGTAGCGTTTTCGTTGTAGTTTGGCCAGGCTGGTAGCGTGATCAACAACGTGAGAATGCAAAAGGCAAGGTAGGCGTATGCTGTGTAGTGAACGTCCTGTAATAAGAAGCCAAAGATGACGCTAATCACTGCTCCGAATATGCTGAGTTTGGTATAGATCTGCTTAACAAGTTCTTGACCTTTGAAATCAATATTACACTCGAGAGAAGAGATCACCTGTTCAAGCTGGGCATCCATCGTGGTGTGGAATTTGGAATGAATTTTTCCCATTGTATTTTGGCCTGGAAATCCGCTGATTTTGGCAGCAAGGTGCGGTTCAATATAGTCCAATGATACGCTGTTGTGAAGTGCCGGTGATGCCATTTTTGGTAGTCCCATATTGTGTGATACTAGACGGTAAAGATTAGACAGTGTCTTTTCCCCTATTATTACCTTATCTAATGTTACACGGGACTTGATTGCCCGAACTCCAAAATCACTCCAAGGTTAGACCCACCGGCAAGGTTGGGTACTCCAGCAAGATTAGGCACTCTATCCTTATTCAGTACCATTACAATTCTACTATAGTCCACCAAGATGCTCCCATAAGAGTCACTAGTGCAGAATATTTCATCTTTCGTCCCCCAATATAGTATCAGGATCTGTTTTTCAAGTGTCAAGATTGACCCTGTTAAAAGCTAGCCATGCAGACCTATAATAGTGTGGATCCAACTTGTAAAACCAGGTGGTACCATCTACAGCAACAGATACTATATATATTTGGCTGTTGCCCCCAATTAATCCTCTCCTTAATTGCTCCAAATATTGTAGCTCTTTGATTTCCTAATCCGTACTACCCCACAGCTGCGGGGTTTCCTGGAGATGACTTTCACATGCTTTTGAAATGACAGGCCACCTCCGCCTATATAAACTGGATCTGTTGACTCCTCCTCGGTATGACATCAACAGTGATTAAAACGAAAGAACCAAACCCGTCTCAGATGATCTGGGCGGAACGTCTGGGGTCGAAACTTGACCTCAATAAGCTTCATAGCTTCTTGGAAGGCTCCGAACACGACAGTATTGAGACGTTGCATCTGATGCAACAGATCGAGAGAGATCCGATCCTCAATACTGACATGAGCTACTATGAGATGAGTAAAGGTGACCACAGGGCCAAGACTGCGCTGAAAATAGCAAGACTCGCTCATTATATCGAATCCGATGCTCCCGACTTTCAGACTTTCCAGAACAGACTCAATCTGATAGCTATGGTGGACCCACAACTGGGCACCCGGATCGGAGTCCATTTGGGACTGTTTCTGAGTGCTATCCGTGGCAATGGAACCGACGCCCAGTTCCACTACTGGGCCATCGAGCGCGGTGCTCTCTATGTGAAAGACATCTACGGCTGCTTCTCTATGACAGAACTGGCCCACGGTTCTAACGTGGCTGGACTCGAGACAACTGCCACATATAACAAGTCCAAGAAGACCTTCACGATCAACACTCCTCATATCGGTGCAACCAAGTGGTGGATTGGAGGTGCTGCACACGCCGCCACCCATACAGTGTGCTTTGCTCGCCTGATAGTTGACGGCCAAGACTATGGAGTCAAGACGTTTGTCGTTCCTCTAAGAGATAAGAACCATGATTTACATCACGGCATCACTATTGGAGACATTGGTCAGAAGATGGGACGCGACGGCATCGACAACGGGTGGGTCCAGTTCACCGACGTGGAAATCCCTAAAGAGTATATGCTTTCCAAGTTCACTACAGTGGAAGATGACGGTACCGTGATCGAACCCCCATTGGCTCAGTTGGCATATAGTGCACTTCTTGGTGGTCGTGTCACTATGGTGACAGATTCGTTCAGAAGCAGTGAGCGGTTCATCACTATTGCCATTCGTTATGCTGTTGGAAGACGGCAGTTCAAGACGGGTGGTAAAAAGGTCGAGAACCAATTGCTCAATTATCCATTGCACCAGTCACGACTGCTACCTCTACTTAGTTGGACGTATGCTATGAGTGTTGCCTCATACCAGATCCAGGCTGACTATAAGAATGTTCTTGCCGAGCTCGACGAAGGAGTCAAGTCTGAGGATTTCGCAGTGTTATCGGGAGCCATTGATAAACTCAAGGGTATCTTTGCAGACTCAGCCTCACTCAAGTCTACCTGTACTTGGAAAACAGCCGATCTCATTGATGAATGCCGTCAATCCTGTGGTGGCCACGGTTACTCTGCTTATAGTGGATTCGGTAAAGGTTATGCTGATCACGTCGTGCAATGCACATGGGAAGGCGACAACAATATCCTTGCCCAAAACAGTGGCCGGATCACGATCCAGAAGGTGATGCAGATGGCCAAGAAGCCACCTACGGGCAACTACTCTTTCCTGAACAGCGCTAGTGCCAAAGGTGAAGTTCTCAAAGACCATTTCGAGCCGGAGAATCTGGTAGCTGCCTTTGACAGTGTTATTCTCCGCATAGCTCAAGGAAGCATAGCCAAGTTGAAGTCTCAGACTTGGGATGATATCGCCAATGATAAGAAGATGCTCTCAAAGCTGTATGCTATCAGATACATGCTGGATAAGTGGAACAAGCGGTTACCCGAGCAAGGCCCAGAAAGAGAGTCACTGCTACGGTTGCTTCAACTGTTTGCTTTGTCAAACATCGAAGCCTTTGGCACACAATTCCTAAGCTTTGGAATCCTGTCTAGTGATTCCTACAAGAAACTGGAAAGACAGTCGCAGTTGTTAATGCAAGAGATCCGAGCCGAAGCTATTCCTCTAACAGATGGTTTCAAATTCAGTGATTTTTTCATCAATTCAGTCCTGGGATATTACAACGGTGATATCTACAACAATTATTTGGGCACAGTGAAACAAATGAACGACCCTAGCGTGACCAAAGCTTCATACAGCAATGAGTTGGAAGCCATGCTGAACAGGGGAAGCAGCGAAAGTCGCAACAACTACGAGAAAAGTTCAAAAGTGATATCAAAACTGTCTACTTAGTGCAACAATTTTAACGATGTGATGTATCATTGGAAATGTAATAATAATAAGTTACTAGTGTGTGTATCGGAAAACCATTTATATTGACGAACCAGAAAAGAATGCTAACCTTATAGACAACTAACTGCAGTCAACAAGATCTGTGACCTTGAGGTTGACAGCGTAACATTCACTGCCGATATCCTCGTCGTAGAGGTTGTAGAAAGTGCCTGAGAGACACTCGTAGAAGACAGTTGTGCTACCGATGGCAAGGTTACCATCCTCGGTGATAGACCAACCAGCGGCGTAGATGGCACCAGCCTGTGGAGGTGGACCGTCGAACTGGAACTGGCGGTTGGCAACAATGGATCCAATTCTTCCCTTGGAGTCTGTGAGAATGGTGTCGGCAAGCTCCATTGTGAGGGCCTCGGAGGAAGCGCATCCGACTGTGTCTCTCTTCACCTTAGCGGCGAGAGTAGTGGCCTGGATCTGACCATCATCAATTTGGGAAATAGCAGGCTCAGTGGAGGTAGTAGCCTGGATCTGGCCATCTCCGATCTGGGAGACAACCTGAGCGGTGATGGCAGTAGTAGCCTGGATCTGACCGTCTCCGATCTGAGAAACGACAGGGGCGGTGGTGGCAGTGGTAGCCTGGATCTGACCGTCTCCGATCTGCGAAACAACCTGAGCGGTGGTAGAGTTGACGTAAGTCTCAGTGGTAGCCTGGATCTGGCCATCTCCAATCTGAGAAACAACCTGAGCAGTGGCGGTGGTGGCCTGGATCTGACCGTCTCCGATCTGGGAGACGACCTCAGCGGCAGAAGTGGTGGCCTGGATTTGGCCATCGGTAATCTGGGAAACGATGGCAGAAGCATCGGCGGCAGACGATGAAACAGTGCTGTTGTCAATGGTCTGGATGTAGATACCGAAAGTAGAGTAGTCAGTGGTTGGTCCCAAGACAGTGTCTGGGGTCAAAGTGGACCAGGCAGAAGCTGGAACGGTAGCAGCGTTGGCAGCAAGAGCCAGCATAATCTGGTAAAGAGCAGTAGCAGTGACCTTCATTGTAATTGTCTTTGATGTGAGAGGATGAGAGTCTCTGTTGTATGTGATCGATGATGAGGAAAAGAAGTACTGGGAGGCGGGAGGAGGCCTCTTTTTATAGTAAACTGATCAAGCCATTGCTCGATCGTCTCAGATCATACTTTAGCCACTTTCAGCTAAAAGTTGAACCAGCCTCTGCAAAGAACAATCCAGCCGCACGGGGAGGCTGGTCGCAGAAGTCTGGGCAGTAATGATTTTTATTTACACTTGACTAGATCCGGTAATCGACATACCAGATCAGGAAATATAATTAGACTTCTATATTTAACATTGTACAGCGTCCCATGTCAAGGTTAAGGTACCGATTCACCCGTGTTTACGTTGTTCCGCATACAGTAAGCCCCAGACAGGATGGCTGGGTTCTGGAGCTCGCTAACGCAGTTCTATACCAACTAGGAATTATGACTGGTCAAGTGGAGCCTTAGACGGTGGCATCTGCGATCGATACGGTTAAACGTAAACATGTAGTAGGTTGGTATGGGTGGCAGGTATATGGATATATGGCTAGAATCAAGATGGTGGCGTTGGAGTTACCAAGGCCAAGGACTAAGGCCTAGGTCTGGACTAGGACGGAGGAAAGGACTAAGGACGGAGAGAGGACTAAGGACTGAGAGCTGCAATAGGATGGTATTTCTAGATAGTCTAATGGGCTATCAATAGAAAGAAGCGTTATTCTACCACTCATTGTCTATATTAACGCACTGGCCCGTGTATAACGGGCAAATTTGGCATATGATCTTAAAATAGACGGGACAAATTCGACCGGAACTGGCTATTTTAGGGAACGGAGGAAAGGAGTGGGGAAAAATCCCGTTTAACCAGTACAACTGATTACCATGGATACCAGAGCCAACGTAAAACAAATCGACAACTTGGTCTAATTCCCATTTGCGCTTCCTAAGTGTGCTCCCCTATCTGTAGACGGTACAGTTGGTGTAGAAATCCTCGAGCTTCGAAAAAATTTTCAACCAACGATATGCTCAACAGCCAAGCTGGACTAAGGTGTACGGGCCGACTGGGCGTGAAAACGGTCAGCGGCAACCAGATATCGCAGGTCAGATACAGAAGACAGCTGGCGTATCCTCAGTGGACCCAAAGAGGAGGTGCAATTCCACCAACTAGAGGCAAGAGGAAGCAGACGGTGCCAAAACGTCTGATGGACGAGTTCTTGGGCCCAAAGAACTTCAAGGGCGACTACTACTTGAACAACTACGCATACGTGAACCAGGACCACAAGCCAAACTACATAGATCCAAGAAAGGAGAGAGGTTCGGCTCTGTTGACGAGACAGTTCGGTGAAGACGGCGACTCTCGTCGGCCAAAGGACCCTCTTCAACCGTTCCCGGGCAACAGATACTGCCGGACGAACGTGCAAGTGAGCAAAGAAACCAAGAAGAAGATCGTCAATGATATTGTCGACCATAAGATGTCAGCACAGAACGCTGCTATCAAATACGGACTCAAGATTCAGAGAATCGAGGCTATCGTGAAACTGAACGAGATCGAAACTGCTTGGGAAGAGGAAGGCAAGATCACCGCGGACCTTCGGCGCATGGGAGACATGATGTACAAGCTTTTCCCAGTGAACGAGAAGGACAGAGCTCGTGAGAACCTGACGGAAATCCCTATTCCAAAGGAAACCAAGGACGCTCGGTTCTTGACGATCGCTGAGTCTGAGCCATTCGGACCTGTGGACGCTGCTCGTGAGTTCGGATTGGAGCCTGCTGCCGAGACTTTGCGTAAGCTTTCGGAAGTGGGAGAGCATGCCCAACACACAGAGAAGGAGAATCCTCAACACAAATCTAAGACGTTCATTGCTCCGATGCGTGAAGGTGACAGGAGCGCTTTCAGGTTCACAGACGTTAAAGTGGGCCAAGTCGGTTACCGGTACGGGAAGCCATTCCGCGATATGCGCAGAGATCGCAAGATCGCATTCGACAATGCCGGCAACGTCGTCTACCCTGTGGACTAACCATGTATATATACCTACCTGTTCATACTAAAAAAAAAATGATTCATCAACGATCCGCATTTGGCAACGGACATTCAACGTGGAGAAATTATTAATCTCCGACCAAACAATGTCTTCACTAGTTCTTGCCGGCCACCGTGGTTTTAAAACGGCGTACCCGGAAAATACGATCCTCTCTTACGATGCTGCCATCGATAATGGATGTCTCGTCGTTGAGACGGACTTACACATCTCTGCAGACGACGAAATTGCCATTGCCCACGATATAGATACACGGCGCGTGTTTGGAGTTGGGTACAAGATTCCTGAAGAGAGCTACAAGGAGACGCTGTCGAAGCTTCGGACTGTTAGGGAACCACATCTGCCAATGCCTACATTCAAAGACGTTTTAGAATGGTTCGTGAAGAAATTAGAGACTACGAAAAAGCCACTCCAACTGATGCTGGATATCAAGCAAGACTGCGATCCAGCCAAGCTGATGGAGCTGATCTTTGCAAACTTAAAGGAAGTGGGCCCCAGTGTGGAGTTCTACCATGAGAAATTGATCTTTGGTATGTGGGACCCCAAGTACTACAACAAGTTGATGGATCCGTTCAGTATCATCAACATCACTTTCGACATCAATATTGCCAAAAAGGTTGTTCCTGCCATCCAAAAGCAAGGCGGCACCGTCGGGGCAATCTCGATCTTGGATCTGGTCTTGTATAATGAGAAACTCTCGAACGAGTTGTACAATTACTGCCAAGAGACGGGAATCAAGATCTGGTTCTGGACTATCAACGATAGAAAGCAGGCTAACGATTCGGTCAAGTTCTGTAAGACCAAGGACGGCTCGCTTTTGGCTGGAATGATCACGGATGATCCAGTAACTGTGTTGGCGGATCCAGTGGAACCGACGCTGCTTGAGCGGATTCAGGGCTACCTGAAACAGAAATGCTACCTGGTGTTTCTGTACTTGTTGCACAACAACTACAACATGGGCCCCATCTTCAGGGGACTAGCCTCTATTGGATTAATCTAATCATCATGATTCGTCTATATACATATCATATACGTCACTTAGGAGCGGATTTGTCTGACTCTTCAGGCTCGGTCTTCTTTGGGCCCCAAGTAACACCCAGGAATCCTCCTTTATTCCCCAGAAGGTTGTAAGGCCGTTGGTAAGAAGAGACCTGAGGCTGGCCCACCAGGTAGTACCTTGGTTCTCCCTTCACATCGAGCATAATGTGCACAAATCGCTGGTCCACCATACTATCTTCGATGGCCTCTACTTGCACAACTCCAACTTTATACTTGCTCTCAACGAAGAAGCGCATCAATAGATGCTCCTTACCATCCTTACCCGTGTACTGTGTAGCCTGCACAGGCCGCTCTCTTGTCCAACGGCTCTGTGGCACGTCTCCGTAAGCCTTGAGACGGATTCCACCTTTATCGATCTCTTCCTGAGAGTATCCGAGAAGTTGCAAAGAGCCAGGGTCTTTCTGGATCATATTCACAACTCGATTGAACGTAGAAGTCTCACCCGAGGGCGAAAGAAGCTCTTGGAACACCAAGTACATCGAGATCGATGTGATTGCCACGGCTCCAAGGATGATGGCCGAAGAGATGGTGAACTTGGTTCCCCTCTTGATTTTTTGCACCACTCCCTCGCCCTTTGAAGTACTTGACGTTGCCATAGCCCGATATGAGACTGTCACAGGTACTAGGGACGCCCTGAGCGTTGGTAATTGACGTCTCGCCACTAGTCGAAGCATATTGATGGAGTCTGAAAAATTTATCAGTGGAGTGGTGTAGATATAGTGGGGAGGAGGTAGACATCTCAGCAAGAGGCGACACTTTTAGCAAGAGGCCGACACTCTAGGCAGGTGTGCTATAGAGGTAGTAGTTGGAAGTGCAGACAGAGTAGCATCCATCAATTGTCCAAAAGGTGTTTTAGCATGAAACATGGATCAAGGACTACACTAAAGTAAACGAAGCAACCAACTGGGCAGGTCCTCTGGGCCCCATAAGACACAGACTTTTAGGCTATTTACTCGGCCATCGGAATTTCTCAAACAATGGCAGTCCAGTATTACCAGGCAGAACCGGTAGCCAATGAAACATTGACCGATTCCAAACACATTTCTTCACACGCTATTGACGCCATCGCGGAGTTGAGTTTCCCAAATGGACGCCTTTTAAATGGAGCCGATTTTTTTCAGCAACCGTTTAGTATATAAGCAGGCATTGATTGATCTGCAAGTGAACGAGGCACAACAATTCTTATCAGTATGACCAAAAGCGCAGAACAATACATCCAGGAACACACATATCTGATGAGCAGCAAGTCTTGGTGCCCAGACTGCCACTATGCCAAGGCCGTGTTCAAAAAGTATGGCGTCTTGGATAAAGTTTATACGATTGAACTGGACAAGTTGGATCCCAAAGAGGCCGCAGTGCTCGAGAAGCAGTTCACTGCCATCAGTGGTCGCAAGTGGGTCCCTACGATCTTCTTTAACGGAAAAGTGTTTGGTACCGAGGAGACTTTGAAGAAGTTGGAGAGCACCGATGCCACAGAATCTGCTTTCAAAGCTGCTGGACTGTTGTGATCTATGGATCAATGGTGGCAGGTGGGTAGGTGATATGTGTCAGTAGGTGAATGCTAGTAGGTTAGCAGGCACACTAGCACGCAGCAGTCGGTAGGTGATCTACACTATGCAATCAACTTCAATCAACTTAGCAGCCAACTTAACAGCCAACTTGGCAATAATCCCAATGCCGCGACGGATAAGCACAACTCCGACAGCGGACTACGTTACACTACTCACACTGTACGATACGAAATCCCGAGTGAAAAAAAAACCGAATAAATTAGGTGGTCGAGATTTGTTCCGAGATGGGAAAGACCGGGTGTAGACGGGGTGCCACACGGGGTGTGATGGATATAAGGTAGACGAGCAGTAGTATATGAACAATCAGGACACAGCCAGCAGGAAAACGGAACCAACCGACCGCAAACAACTTAAAACGGAGAAATATACGGCTTTTTTAGAAGGGGCGGTTAGAATTGGCATTAGCCGGATAGAACAGGTAGATATGGACGGATTTAGGGACCCGTCGGAAACTACACAGGCAGGGCGCCAGCATAATATATGATGGAATATCAGTGTATGAGGAGAATTGGTGGCCAAATTGTGCCCCAATATGCCCGCCGTAGTGTCCCCAGATGGACCTGTCTGAAACAGCCTCGCTCACTCACTCACACACTGATATTTGATTACTAAGGCATTTCGGTAATACAAGAATTGGTGCAGGCCAACGGATCCGTTGGGTCACAGAACAGAAGATGGTCGGATCGGCTGATCAGTGTGAAAGTGCCGAATTGACCCGGAGACACCTGATGTGGGGGAGGTAGGAGGGTGACTATTTGCCAAGGCCGTCTCCAACGACCCGCGAATTTAACTAGTAAGATCCGGTTGCACAGGTCGAGCTGCGTGCTGCTTCTAAACAGCGCACAGCGCAAACGGCTGTGCCGGATGGATGAAACTGACGAGAACGACCAAGCCGTTAAGTACGGAAGCAGGTGACATTCTGAACGAAACCCCCCCACAATGAGTGGAAATCACCCTACGCCCAGGGACGTGGATTCGTCGGAGCCCGTTAGAACCGGTATACCAAACACCTTGGAAGCGCACCCACCCCCCCCTGCTTGTAAGGGCACGACTCGGAAGTATTCTCGACCAATGAAATTGATCCAAAACCTGGCCGTCGCACAGCGACTTTATTGGCGCGGACGGAGATCGAGAGCGGGGTTTTTTTGCCTGCGGCATAGCCTAGTAACAGGGTGAAAAATTGAGTTTGGCTGGGCGAGTGGGGGACAGATAGTGGGGAGAGTTGAGGGGCGTAAGAGCGGTGCAAAGTAGGCTAAATGAATCGGGTTGAAGGAAGTAAGTAGTGGGCTGTTGAATGGAATCGTAGCTATATGATTGGCCCATGGATGGGGCGGGAGCAGGCCTGAGGCATGGTGAAATCCTCCTCTGTAGAGCCTCTTGCTAGAGAGGGTGAAGTGTCCAAAAGAAACGTGGCAAGACAATGCCAGATTGAAATTTGTCCGCCTTTTCTCCAATCCCGAACTCGGATTGCGCTAAGTAGTTTCTTCCTATATATATCCGCCGAATTGCCTGCAATTGATCCCTCCGTAACTTCCCACTTGGACATATCTTTGAACTATGTTGAGATACACCGCTACTAAAGCCTTCAAGGCTGCTGCATTCAAGCCGGCCATGGCTTCCAGATTCTACTCTCAGTACCCATTGAGCAAGTCGATCACCTTGCCAACCGGTGAGACTTACGAGCAACCAACGGGACTCTTCATCGGAGGTGAGTTTGTCCCAGGTAAGGCCCACAAGACCTTTGAGGTTCTCAACCCATCCACCGAGGAGACCATCTGCCAGGTCCACGAGGCCCGTGCCGAGGATGTCCAGGCCGCTGTTGACGCTGCCTCTGCTTGCTACGAGGGCATTTGGCCAGAGCTCGACCCTACCGTCCGTGGTAAGGCCATCTACAACTTGGCCGACCTCTTGGAGGCCCACAAGGACACATTGGCCGCTATCGAGTCCCTCGACAACGGTAAGGCCCTCCGGTTCGCCCAGGGTGACGTTGCCCTCGTCATCGAGTACCTCAGATACTGTGCCGGTTACGCCGACAAGCTCGACGGCAGACTCGTCGACACCGGCTTCGGCTACCTCAACGAGGTCAAGAGAGAGCCAATGGGTGTCTGCGGTCAGATTATTCCTTGGAACTTCCCACTTCTCATGTGGTCTTGGAAGATCGGTCCAGCTCTCGTCACTGGTAACACTGTTGTCTTGAAGACTGCCGAGTCTACCCCACTCTCGGCCCTTTACGCCGCTTCCTTCGCCAAGGAGGCCGGAATCCCAGACGGTGCTCTTAACATTGTGTCTGGATTCGGTAGAGTCACTGGTGAGGCCATCTCCACCAACCCAACTATCAGAAAGGTTGCCTTCACCGGTTCTACCGCCACTGGTAAGCACATTATGACCGCCGCCGCTCAGTCCAACTTGAAGAAGGTTACTCTCGAGCTCGGTGGTAAGTCTCCAAACATTGTCTTCGACGACTGTAACGTCGAGCAGACCGTTCAGAACCTTATCATGGGTATCTTCTACAACGGTGGTGAGGTTTGCTGTGCCGGTTCTAGAGTCTTCATTCAGGAGGGTATCTACGACGAAGTCCTTGCTGGCTTCAAGAAGGCCACTGAGGAGCTCAAGGTCGGAAACCCATTCGACGAGGGTGTCTTCCAGGGTGCCCAGACTTCCCAGATGCAGCTCGAAAAGATCTTGGGCTACGTTGAGAAGGGTAAGGAGGCCGGTGCCACTCTCGTCACCGGTGGTGAGAGATTGGGCGACAAGGGTTACTTCGTCAAGCCAACCATCTTCTCCGACGTCACCCCTGACATGTCCATCTACGGCGAAGAGATCTTCGGTCCTTTCGCTGTCGTGACCAAGTTCAAGACCACTGACGAGGCTATTGCTCTCGCCAACGACTCTGAGTACGGTCTTGCCGCTGGTATCCACTCCGAGAACATCAACACCGTTCAGTACGTTGCCAACAAGTTGAAGGCTGGTACCGTCTGGGTTAACACCTACAACGACTTCCACTACGCCGTTCCATTCGGTGGATTCAAGCAGTCTGGTATGGGCCGTGAGATGGGTGCCGAGGCTTTCGAGAACTACACTCAGTACAAGGCCATCAGAATTAAGATCAACCAGGAGACTGCCAAGGGCGCCAACTAAGGCTAACCTCACGGTTACGCAATACGCCTTGTGCATATAGTGAATGAACTGGATGAATAAGCACGCGCTCAGCGCCAGTAGACAGACTACCACCAGTAGGACTAATCCAAACACGCTTCAAGTGATTACATTATTGATTATTTTATTATCACCCCTGCACCACCGGAATTTTCATAATTGTAAACAAACCACAGGACTTAGATCATCTCTAACTATGAGGCAAGAGCCACTCCATATGGTGGAGATGACCCAACTGATGGCGAACTTCGCCCAGAATGAGCCAATATTCGACAACGAGTTGCTCTATCCGTCGCCACATGCCTCGGACATCACCTGTTTCGACGATCACAACACTCTCACCGAAGCTACCATCGAATCGTTGGTTACATACCTAACTTCGCCAGAGATCATCGATTACCAGTTCATGGTCGACTTCTTCCTCAGTTTTAGGAAGTTCATCGACCCTTTACCCCTACTAGAACTGCTCCTGTGCCGGTTCACCTGGTGTCTCAAGAGAACGCACTCTGAAGACCCGGAATTGGCCACTACGGGCAAGTTGGCACTCGTTCGCACGTTTGTCACGCTGCGCCACTGGCTACTGAACCATTTCCAGGATGACTTCATCAAAGATCTCCAAGTCAGAGACCTCTTTGCATCTACGATCAACGAGCTGCCTAATCACAAGTGTTTCATTACTTCTGATAAAGACTTGCAAGCACAGGTCGTTGTCAACCTGAAAAAGTCATACCTGGTGCTCTGCCACATCTACTGGAACACCCCGTCGCTCGACAAGCTGCTATTGAACGAGGACATACTGCATTACCCTATCACATCCTACGAAAGCATGCCCCAGAGCAGGCTTTCTGTTATGGGCCTTAAACAATTGCGCGACCCTTCCTACAGACGATCCGGAATTGTCTCTATGGTTGAGGGCCAGTCAAACAAGGTGCAGTCCTCCGACCGGTGCATTCTGCAACCTAAGGCCTCGCTGATTTCACTGGGCCAAAACAACCTCAAGAGCATCAACAGAGAAGGTACGCTAGAAAACATCTACTCCAACATGCTCCAACACGTCAAGTCGACGCCAATCCAGGGAGTCAAGGACTTGGTGCCACCTGCAGGTGCCGATGATGTTGGATTCACCATCCATGGTCAGATAGAGGTGTTCCAGGACAGCGATGTCACGCATATAGCTCCAGGAACTCCACTTAAGAAGTTGAACAACAACGTCCAAGTGCCGCCTCGTCACAACAGCCGTGCCTTGCAAGAGAGGCAGGTCAACCAATTGTCATCGAAACCGCGCCGGCTGTTCTTTAAGAACATCTTCAGGCATGACATTCAGGAGAAGCAAGAAACCGAAACACAACCGGTGGCTGCCAAGGAGGAGAAGTTGCAAATCACAGCCAGCTCGATCGATACTAAGGACAAACAGGATATACTGAGTCGCAGAGTCATTGAAGAGTATCACACCATGGCAGGTAAAATGCTGGCCGTCAATCCAGGTGATACCAGCTCGTTCCATACGACTTTGGAAGAGCCAGAGATCGTACAGATGTCTGATGACGAACCCGAAGACGAAGACGTTCCATCGTCTCCAACGAAACGCCAGGAGCCTTCGATCTCTTCTTCTCAGATGCTGGCCCAGTTCAATAACAAGTTCGATGACACCGGGACTCCACAGGAGGGACCTTCATTCGGCACACCTTCTGTCACCATGAATTGGTCCAACTCTTTGGACATATCCAACACCCACGACGATATCATTGATGTTGATCCAATGCAGAACACCGAGGAGCACGAGCAATCCGTCGATATCTCGGCCATCTCCCCAGTTAGACCCGTTGTCATGAAGAGCATGAGCCTTTACGACTCTACCGACCAGTTGAACGAGCCAACAGAGCCTGCGCGCTCACTGAACAACGTCTTGAAAGACGTCACCTCTGAGCATTCTGACGAAGTCTCTGAGAACTCCGTTGAACCTATCGAATGCTCGTCAATGATTGGCACCGAGCCACTCAACTTGGAGAGCCGTGTGTCGATCCGTGTGATCTCTCGCAATAGTGCTGTCTCCTCGAGATCGTATATGACCTACGACTCAGATATTTCTTCGGATGCTGCCTCGATGAACCAGTCTGGTGAGTTTAAACTACGCAAGAAGAATGCCATGGTTGATCTACGCGACGTTCAGGATGAGGTGAAATCAGCACCAAAAGAGACCACCGATTCATACGACCTAGTGTGTGCATTGAAAGAGCTGCCTTTCTATGAGGAAGGATTCGAGGAGCCTGATGATGACACTGTTTCGATGATTCCTTCTCCAGACCAATCGTGCCTTTTACCTTACCCAGGTATCTCTCAAACTGCCATAGACGAACTTGCTGCCATCCCAGATGCATCGATCGATTGCAATCCTATCGAGTACGCAAGAACCAAGCTGAATGGTAAAGGTGAACAGAGCGAGACGGAGACCGTCAATGAAGATCCTGACGCTACAAGGGACGAGACGAGGTCAGAAGCCTCGATTGAGGAGATGAAGCTGGAACAGAAAGTGCGCGATCTGTTCATCACGAACCCGGAGGATCCATCATCTCATCAAAAGACCACAAAATACAGCAGTCGGTTACTCAAGAACGACCTCAAGAGATCGAGCTCTTTCGATATGAAGTCTCTGTCACGGACTCCAAGCACAACCCTTGAGAAGGATGCGCCGCTTGTGAGTGTGCACGAGGCAATGTACAAGGGTAGCCATATACCGTTTGTGCTGAGCTATGAGACGGATCAGCTTATCCAACAGATGACTTCGATCGAGCGCGATATTTTGCTGGAGGTTGATTGGAAAGAGTTTGTCGACTTGAAATGGGACCAGCCTTTGGAACCGTATGTGTCGTGGTTGCAAGTGATTATGGACGCTGCCAATAAGACAAGCATTCAAATGGTGACGCTGAGATTCAACCTGATGACCAACTGGATCATTTCAGAGATCTTACTTTGCAAGAAACTTGACGTCAGAGTCATGACACTATCTCGTTTCATCCACTTGGCCATTGCTGCGAAGAAGCACCAGAACTATGCCACGATGTTCCAGATCACTCTGGCATTAACATCGCCACTGGTGAAGAAGATGAGAACGACCTGGTCAGAGATCAGTGCTGGCGATTTACTTGTCTTCAAAGAGTTGAAAGACCTGACATCCTCCGCCAACAACTTCCAAGCGATCAGAGATGAAGTGGACGATGTTGTGCCTTCCAAGGGAATCATACCTTTTATGGCGTTGCACTTGAGCGATCTTGCTATCAACTCTGAGAGACCAGACGTCGTGGAGTCTGCCAAGAGCGATCCAGACGAAGACGACGACGACGGGTACGAGCTGGTGAACTTCGACAAGTTCCGTACTGCCTGCGCGACTTTGAAGACGGTTCTGCGGCAGACCGAGTGGGCCAAACTGTACGACCTGAAACAGGAGACAGAGCTGCTCTCCAAGTGTCTCTACGTCAGTTCATTGAGCGAGCAAGAGATGAATTACTGCTTCGAACATCTCGAAAGTACATAGACATAATGCATATTATTAAGCGAGTGTAGCGAGTGTAGCGAGCGATGATTACACGAGAAGATTGGCCAACCTAAGCAAGATCAGCACGGCAAAGATCGACCCAACTGCCATGGCAGCCTGCGTTCGGGTCTTTTGCACAACGAGACTCTTCCTCTTGGCACCTTCCAGAACTGCCAATGACGAGTCAAACTCTGTGAGCTTATCCTTATTGTCCTTCAGACTGGTACGCACAGAGTCCAGCCGTACGTTCAGATCGTCCAGGTTGTTAAACAGCCCCGTTGAATCGATCTGTTGAACGTCTTCCTTAGTAGCATCCAATTCTGTCAGCATAGACCCGACAGATTCCACGTTTTCAGCCAACCGATCGTTTAATCCTTCCAAATACGAGTATTTTTCATTCAATTCGGTCAACAATCTCAAGTTCTCCGAGTCAATGCTCTCGAGCTGCTTCGGGATGTCTCTGGAGATCGTCTTATCGAGATCCTCAAACTGCTCCAAGATCTTACTGGAAACGACACTTTTCTGGTGCTTTCTTGATGGAACTCGTCGCCTACGAGGAGACAACAGCGGGCTCGAGGTCGTGCGCAACAGCTCCGGGGGCTGTTCAGTAGGAAGAGAGCTCATGCCTAGCTTAAGATTTAAAATTATCACCAAATCTTCGACTAACCGTCGCGACGCCTCCATTTTGACAACATTGACGCGTTTCGAAAAATTTTAGGAAACTCAGGACTGGTCTTTGTTTCTCAGTGACGACAATGGCCAGCAACTTCGAACCAGGAACCCGATGCTGGATTCCCGACAAGGATGAAGGCTGGTTGGGCGTGGAAGTGAAGAACGTGAGCCAAAAGGGCGACAATTACGAGCTTTCATTGGTCAGTGAGGCTGGCAAGAAGATCGAACTCGAACTGCCGTCTTTGGAAGAGGGCGAGGATGGAGTGCCTCTACCACGTAATCAAGTGGAGAATGTGGAAGATTTGACGGAACTGTCTCACTTGAATGAGCCTTCGGTGCTCAATGCCATTAAAACGCGGTATTCTCAGCTCAATATCTACACCTACTCGGGAATCGTGTTGATCGCCATCAACCCGTTCCAACGCAACGACGAACTTTACTCACAACATAGAATCCAGAGATACGCCTACAAGAGACGTGGCGAGGAAGAGCCGCACTTGTTTGCCATTGCGGAGGAGGCATACCGCTGTATGACGAGTGAGAAGCGCAACCAATCGATTGTCGTGTCGGGAGAGTCTGGTGCCGGTAAGACAGTCAGCGCAAAGTACATTATGCGTTACTTTGCATCCGTGGACACCGATCAGAACAAACACGACATGTCGGAGATCGAGCAACAGATCTTGGCCACCAACCCTATCATGGAATCGTTCGGTAACGCCAAGACGACCAGGAACGATAACTCGTCGCGTTTCGGAAAGTACTTGGAGATCCTGTTCGACAAGGACACCGTAATCTGTGGTGCCCGGATCAGAACATACCTCTTGGAGCGGTCACGTCTCGTGTTCCAACCAGAGACCGAGCGTAACTACCACATCTTCTACCAGATGATCCAAGGTTTGGACCCAGAGGCTAGAAAAGAGTTTGGGCTCAAGTCAATCGCCGACTTTTACTATTTGAACCAAGGTGGTATGCCTTTAATCGACGGTGTTGATGATAAGAAGGACTTCGAAGACACCTGTTCTGCACTGGCGCTCGTCGGTATTGGCGGTGTGCAACAGAAGCAGATCTTCCAAATTCTTTCCGGTCTGCTCTACATCGGTAACATCGAGATAAAGAAGACCAGAAACAATGCTCTGTTGTCGTCTGATGAGCCAAACCTCGTCAAGGCATGTGAACTGCTGGGACTCGATGCCGACAACTTTGCGCGCTGGATCGTCAAGAAACAGATCCAGACTCGTTCCGAGAAGATCACCACCAACTTGAACTACGAGCAGGCATTGGTGGCTCGTGACTCCGTGTCCAAGTTCATATACTCTACACTGTTTGACTGGCTCACCGAGATCATGAACTCTTCTCTTTGCTCGTCTGACTTGCAACAGAAGATCCACTCGTTTATCGGTGTGTTGGATATTTATGGATTTGAGCACTTTGACAAGAACTCGTTCGAACAGTTCTGCATCAACTATGCCAACGAGAAACTGCAACAGGAGTTCACTCAACACGTGTTCAAACTGGAGCAGGAGGAGTACGTTCGTGAAGAGATCGAATGGTCTTTCATTGACTTCTCCGACAACCAGCCTTGTATCAACGTGATCGAAGGCCGTCTCGGAGTCCTTTCCTTGCTTGACGAAGAGTCACGGCTTCCTTCCGGTTCAGATCAGTCTTGGATCGATAAGATGTACCAGACTCTCGACAAGGCTCCAACGAACGAAGTGTTCCACAAGCCTCGGTTCAGCAACAGCAAGTTTATCATTTCTCACTATGCATTGGATGTCACCTACGATGACGAAGGATTCATCGAGAAGAACAGAGACACCGTCTCGGATGGCCAGCTCGACACTTTGAAGGCTACCACCAACGAACTGTTGAGTGAGGTCTTGGTGACTCTCGAGAAGACCGCTGCCAAGATGGCTGACGCTAACCCTAAGCCTAAACGTGGCGGTGCCATGATGAAGAAGCCAACACTGGGTACTATCTTCAAATCTTCTTTGATCGACCTTATGGCCACGATCAATTCGACTAATGCACACTACATCCGTTGCATCAAACCGAACGAGCAGAAGAAAGCCTGGGAGTTCGATCCTAACATGGTTCTGTCCCAACTGCGCGCCTGTGGTGTCTTGGAAACCATCAAGATCTCGTGTGCCGGATTCCCATCGCGCTCAGGATACCCTGAGTTTTTGGTGAACTTTGCCGTTCTCATGCCAACCGAGGAGAGAGACAAGTTCTTGAAGGGTGAAGCCTCAGAGGCCGAGGCCAAAAAGGCAACAGCCGAACTGATGGACAAGATCGTCAAAGATGACCACAAGTACCAGATCGGTAAGACTAAGGTCTTCTTCAAAGCTGGTATCTTGGGCTACCTAGAGAAACTGCGGTCCCAGAAGATCAAAGAATCTGCTATCGTCATCCAAAAGCATCTCCGTGGTTACCAAGAGCGCAAGAGATACGTTGCTGCACAGCAGTCGCTTCTACTGCTCCAGTCCACTATCAGAGGCTATCTCACCAGAGAACGTGTGCGCCGCCAACGCGAGAAAGAGGCTGCCACTTCATTGCAGTCACTCGCAAGAGGATACACGGTTCGCAAGCGTGTCAACGCAGCTATCGGCTCGTTGGTGTCTGTCCAGGCCGTGATGCGCGGCGCCTACGTGAGAAACACGTTGACTCAAAACCAGCGCCGCGAGGCTGCTATCATGCTGCAATCCGTGCTGCGTGGATACGGCGTTCGCCGTGGATACCAGCAAAACGTGCGTGCTGCTACAGTCATCCAATCTTCTTGCCGCCGTTACATGGCCAAGAAAGAGTACAGCCAGCTTCGCGTTGAGGCTAAGAGCATGAACCGTATGAAGGAAGTGCAGTACTCTTTGGAGAACAAGGTGATTGAACTGACTCAAGGTCTTTCGTCGAAGGTCGAAGAGAATGCCAAGCTCGTTGCTGAGATTGAAGCATTGCAGGCATCGATGAAAACAACACAGACAGAACACGAGGCGCTCAAGAGCCGCGAGTTGGACTTGCACTCCAAGTATGACTCGGAGACTACAGAGCACCAGGCTGCTGTTACGCAGTTGACTGCTGACATTGAGAAGTTCAAGAGTGAGTGCGAGCAGGCTCGTGCCCAAGTGGACGAGATGACAGCGGCACAGGCCAAGTTGAAGGACGATCTGATCAAGAACGTCGAGGAACTGAGAGTGGCCCAGGAGAAGCTAGACGAGAGCAACAAGGAGAACGAGACCTTGCACGGCTCTATAGAGAAGTTGCAAAGAGAGCTGGACGACATGCAGAAGCAAATGACTACTGCCTCTGTTGTCAACGGCAGATCGGCCACCAATGGTGTGCTATCGTCGTCAGCATCATCTTCGCCACTCCGCCGCAACCTCAACGGCTCTCCTTCAAACGGCACTTTCGAGCCAAGACCGGCAACTACTCTCTTCACAACAGCAAGGGAGGAGAACAGCTTGGAGGCCATCAATGCAGAGTTGTGGAATCTGCTCAAGGACTCAAGAACTATGCACAAGGAGATCGTGGACGGTCTGTTGAAAGGCCTGCGGTTGCCTGCATCGTCTGTTGCTTCTGAGCTTACACGCAAGGAGGTTCTGTTCCCAGCACGTATGATTATCATCATATTGAGTGATATGTGGAGACTGGGTCTGACTTCAGAGTCGGAGACTTTCTTGGGCGAGGTTCTGTCAGTGATCCAGAGTATCGTCGGCGGATTGAAGGACAACGACGTTATTGCACAGGGAGCATTCTGGCTGACCAATACTCACGAGTTGTATTCGTTTGTTGCGTACGCGCAGTCCACTATCTTGGCGAACGATGCCATTTCAAGAGACATGTCAGACACAGAGTACGATGAGTACTTGAAGCTGGTTGCAGTTGTGAAAGAGGATTTCGAATCTCTCTCTTACAACATTTACAACATGTGGATGAAGAAGATGCTGAAGGACTTGGACAAGAAGTGCATATCTGCGGTGGTTCTAGCACAGGCATTGCCAGGATTCGTTGCCCCTGAGGCATCGTCGCCGCTCATGACGAGAATGTTCCATAACGAGCCAAAGTACAAGATGGACGACGTTCTAACGTTCTTCAACACGGTCTACTGGTCGATGAAATCGTACTTTGTGGAGCCACAGGTGATCAATGAAGTGATCATCGAATTGCTCAAGTTTGTGGATGCACTTTGCTTCAACGATCTCATCATGAGACGTGGATTCCTGTCGTGGAAGCGGGGCCTCCAGTTGAATTACAACGTGACTCGACTGGAAGAGTGGTGCACGTCGCACGACATCCCAGAGGGAAGCACCTACTTGGCGCACCTGTTGCAAGTGTCGAAACTGTTGCAACTGCGTAAGAATACTCCTGACGACATTGAGATCATCTACGAAATCTGCTATGCGTTGACGCCGGTTCAGATCCAGAAGCTGATTTCTCAGTATCACGTTGCAGACTACGAGACGCCAATCTCGCCGGCTGTGACACAGGCACTGGCTGAAAAGGTTAAGAAGAGCGGTGGACCTACCGACTTCTTTGAACCATTGAACGCTGAAGGTCACTTTGACGATCCGTTCCGCCACGTCGAACTGCGGCCATTCCACCGCGTGGAGGCGTACGTGCCAGCATGGTTGAACGTTCCGGTGATCCGTCGGGTGGTGGAGCTGGTTACAAGAAATGCCACTATCCAGGAGGCATTACAGCAGCAGGAGGCATTGCAAGAGCAAGAGCAGTACTAGTTATAGTTCTTAGGTAGTTTTAATTTGGATAAAAAAGAGATAGTAGGATCAGCTGAAGTGGATGGCGATAGGAACGATGATCACTATGAGGATTATGATGATGATAAGCGCCACGCACAGCTTGAGTTTCATGTTCTTCTTCCACATGTCCTTACGAACCTGGTTGGCAGATCGATTGAACATCTTGGCATTGTTTGTGAGCTCGCTGGCACGGTTGTCCATATCATCGAGGGTCTCACCTCTCTGGTTGATGGCCTCCATGTTGTTTCTCATTATACCGGCAGTCTCATCGAGCGTATTTTGCAAGTTGTGTAACTTGGCGTTTGATTTGTCCTGAGTGGACGATGCTGCGCCCGCTCCAGCACTGGTAGAGCCGTCGGCACCTGCGGCGGCCTTCTGCTCAATGGCCGCATCGTCAGCAAACGGATTGTATGGGTCGTAAGGCTGGGCTCCTGACATTTAAGAAGAAGAGTAGGATGGGTCCCTTTCAATACTTGGCGCCTTTAAATTTAGACACCTAGCCATTTTATTTTTCTCCCCCCTCCAGGAGTGTGTGACCATGGGCTCAGTATTCTTGCCGCACCTGCGTACGGGCTGGCACGTGGACCAGGCGATTCTAAGTGAGGACGACAGGATCGTGGTGGTTCGGTTTGGCAGGGACAGCGACCCGGAGTGTATGTTGATCGACGAGCAACTGTATAAGATCTCCAAACAGGTTTCCCAGTTCGCAGTGATCTATCTGTGTGACATTGACAAAGTCCCTGACTTCAACGAGATGTACGAGTTGTACGATCCGATGAGTATCATGTTCTTCTACCGAAACAAGCACATGATGTGCGATTTTGGCACGGGAGAGAACAACAAGTTGAACTTTCCGGTATCGGACAAGCAGGAACTTATCGATATCTTGGAAACCATCTATAGAGGAGCCATAAAGGGGAAAGGACTTGTTGTTGCTCCACGCGATTACAGTTATATAAACAAGGGATAGGCCAGGGTTGGAATGGTCTTACTACATGTACAAATATAGCGGGGCCAGTTGGACTTGGCTACCGGTCAGAGATATACACACACTCTAGCTCATCCCTATTTAAAATACTCGCGCGATTTTTCCTCTACTTATTACATCTTTCGCGAGCGCCCTCTTTAATACACTGCTAGATACCTCAAGATGGCAGGAGCCTCTAACGCATTACCGACATCCATGGAGGACATGGATGACCCTCTTGCCGAGTAAGTCGAGCACAGGGTTTGAGTTTGAGCGGGTCCCGAGCGGACTTCTAGCCAAACCCCGAACTTGTTCCTTATCATCTACTAACATTCAGCATGACGCCGTTCGAGAAGGTGATCTATCGGTCGAAACAACAGCCACTTGTGCCCATTGGATGCCTCGCCACTACTTTGGCAGTGATTTTGGCCGCCAAAGGTGTGAGAACAGGAGATGCTAAAGGTGCTCAGTTCTGGTTCCGATGGAGAGTGGGTCTTCAGGGACTCACGTTGGTGGCCCTGATAGCCGGCTCTTACATGTACGATACACAGAAGAAGACGGCAGGTAAGACCGAGGGACAACTGGCCATTGAGAAGGCCAAGATGAGAGAGAAGTTGTGGATCGAGGAGTTGGAGAAGCGGGACGCCGAAACCAAGGACCGCCACAGACGTGCAGAGATGGCCCGCCAGTACCAGTTAGAGCAGCAGAAGAAGGATCTGGACAACTAGGCTGGTCCCTAGGCCAGTGACCTGGTTTTTTTCCCCACCTGTTATATAGACGAGTTAATATGGTTATTAGTATCTACCGACTTTTCAGCTGCCGTGGAAAATTTGTCCCATCGATCGATGCTTGTTCAAGCAGTAAGGCGGTATGCCACCAAGGCAGCTGCAAGTGCCACCAACTCGAACTTGGACATCGCCACCCGCCAGAAGCTGTACATGCTGGATGCACATTCGCCAGGTTCTCCCTTCTTCCTGCCCAACGGTACCAGGATCGTCAACAGGCTCATCCAGTTCATGAAGTTACAACAGGCCAAGCAACAGTTTACGGAGGTGATCACGCCGTTGATCTTCAAGAAAGATCTGTGGGAGACTTCTGGACACTGGCAGAACTATAAGGAGGACATGTTTCGCGTCGAAAGCAACGATCTGTCCAAGCAGACCGAGGAAGAGCAGGAGGATGTGTATGGACTCAAACCAATGAACTGCCCGGGCCACTGTCTGATCTTTGGCAGGTTCACAAGATCGTATAAAGAGTTGCCGATCCGGTTGAGTGACTGGTCGAGTCTACATCGGAACGAGGCCAGTGGAGCCTTGAGTGGATTGACGAGAGTGCGTCGGTTCCATCAGGATGATGGACACATCTTTTGCACCAGGGACCAGATCGGTAGTGAGATTGCCAAGACTTTGAAGCTGATCAAGATCTGTTACTCTGTGTTTGGATTCAACACGTATCGGATGGTTCTTTCGACGAGACCTGACCATTTCATTGGTGATATCGAGGAATGGAATGAGGCAGAGGCACAGCTGGGTTCTGTGTTAGATGAGAACGTCGGTACCGACAATTGGACCGTCAATGAGGCCGATGGTGCATTCTATGGACCAAAGATAGATGTGCTGCTCACTGACAGGTTTGCCAAGGAGCATCAAGTGGCCACAATCCAGTTGGACTTCCAACTGCCGCATCGGTTCGATCTCAAGTACCAGAGCAGTACGAGTTCGCTCGAGACTCCAATCATGATCCATCGTGCCATATTGGGATCGGTCGAACGGTTTTTGGCCCTGCTGATCGACCATTACGACGGCAAATGGCCGTTCTGGCTGTCTCCAAGGCAGGCAGTGGTGATTCCAATCAACTCGTCGCACGCAGAGTATGCAACGGAGTTGCAACAGGCTCTGAGTAACGAGGAACATAACTTTGACAAACCAACTCAACTGTCACACCAAGGATTCTATGTGGACTTGGACGATCGCCAAGATACAGTTGGATTGCGTACGAAGGATGCCATCTCCAAAGGTTACAACTACATCATCCTGGTTGGTGATAGAGAGGTGTCGAGCGGCAAGTTGGCCATCCGGTCGAGATCGTCAAGGAAGATCGAGACGCTCACCAAGGAGGAAGTCATCGACAAGTTTAGAAAGCTCGAAGCTGAGTATCAGTGAGAAGCTAATCATGTATATATATATCACTCTATATCACTCTATGTTCTTAAGGGCAGCCGCCACCGACTGCTTGTTTAGGTCTGGCAACGAGTCTGTAGCCATGTTGATCTCAACCGTGGGAGGTTGTGCGTTGACGAGTTTCGGATCAACCAGGTTCTGCGGCAAGAAGTCTCCATACATCTGTAAGAACTCCAGCCGCTTATCATACTCCTCGTTAATCACTTCTGACAGACTCAGTTTGAACTTGTTGACGAGCTGCTCCAGCTTTCGGTCGCATTCTGCGCGCCTGTTCACCTCGAGCACCAGCGAGTAGTACGCCTCAATGAACCTGCTGAAGTCCTCGCGGTAGTCATTCACGGTATCCGATAGACCGGCCAAATCAACCAGATAGCTATCCAGCTCACCAATCATAGCGTTGAATTCGTGCAGTTGCTTCTGCAGACTAGTCTCACCATACTCTGCCAGCTGCTTGATGAACTCACCAACACGGTCGTAGAAAGTCTGGAAGATCCCGATCATCTTGATGATCTCTTTACAGTTCTTGATGATCGTATCCTTATCATTCTGCAACGATGCCAGCGCCCGCGGCAGCTCTTGAACGTCCTCGTCAAGAACCTGTTTCAAGTCCTGCTTATCGTCTTCAGAGATGGACGGATCCGCCAACAACTGCGATCCTTTGATACATTGGTCATAGTGCTTGTTGAAACTGTCCAAGATCGACACCATATCCAACTCGAGATCCTCGTTGATACCGAGCAGTCGTCCGATAGGATCCTTGCCGCCATCCCGGTTCAGCCGCGCATGTTCTTTATAATGAGTCTCCAAAGCGTGGAATTCGTTGTTCAGGCTGTCCAAATCGAACCCAAACCGGATCAAAAGGGCATCAGTACGGCTGTTCTTCATCAACTTGTCCAGTTGCTTCGTTATATCCGTCACATTTGACAGCAAATTGGCCAAGTCTTGCTCGGAAACGTAGTAGAAAAGAGATCGCTCGTCACCATTGAACGAGGAATCCACCTTGACTTCTTTCAACTTGGCAGTAACTTTGTCCAATTGCACCAATTCACCGTCCACCTTTGCACTAGTAGCCTTATTGCGTTGCTTAACCTCTTTCATGCTCATATCCAGACTGTCTCGGATGATCCCAAGCAACCTCAGCTGTTGGCGGGAGGAGTCCATATAGTAGACGAGTTTCGGCAACTTCTCGTCACTCTGTTCCAGCTTAGTGGTCGTCAATGTGATGTATCTGTTCGTTGCATCACAGACGGCCTCTGCCTCGGCGAGTTTTTGCCTCGAATCCGCCACCCATGTATCAATCTGGCTCATAGATAGGGAGCGTGTTTTTTTTGAGGCGGGCAATTCCGTGCCAGAACTGGGAGGGAGCCTACAGGAATATAACGACTAAAGCCTAGAAATGGCCAGCTATAACGTCGATTTCCACCTGATCAAATCCAGGTTATGAACTGTCTTCAATATATCCGATTGTCTTACTGCCACATGGCAGCCCCAATTCAATATGCTGCAACTAACGGCGCCCCGCCCGTGTGGAGTCCATTTCTCAGCCACCTATCTAGGATTCTCCAAAGAACTTCAATTAACATGATTTCTGGAGCAAAGTAGAGGGCGAAACCAACAGTATTGGTTGTCTAACAATAGTATATGATTGGCCGATGACTCCTACAGAAAACACCGGCCACTGAAACCTTAAATGGCCACCATCTTAACTTACACCTCCCAATCTTTTTGGTGCGGCTGCTGCAAGTAAAAATTTTCTTTATCGGAGCTTCGAGTAGAGTGTTGTTAGTCACTCACGATTGTCCGACTGCTTGCTTGTGCTGGCTAATAATCGATTCAGCGACCAGATAATATCATTGCAATTGATTGAACATGACTTCTGCGGTCGAATCCAGGCGTGCATCCATGGCCGAGCGCCGGCCGTCGATGGCAGAACGCGCGCCCTCCACAACTAACTCGCGGCGACCATCAGTAATCCCTTACCTTGCGGGCATCGAGAAACCGGTCATTCCAGCCACTCCACAGAAGTGTGACGTTCTTGTCTGTGGTACAGGCTTGGTGGAAAGCATTCTGGCGGCGGCATTGGCGTGGCAAGGATCGCGCGTTGTCCACGTGGACGCCAATCCTTACTACGGAGACACTTGCTCGACGCTGACTATCGAACAGATCAAGGCCTGGTGCTCCAGTGTGAACGACGAGGCCAGCGGATTCAAAGGGTTCTCGAAGGCCGTCTTACACATCCCGAACCCGTCCAAACTCACTGCGTCTAGAGACTACGGTATAGATTTGACTCCTCGTATTCTGTTTGCGCAGTCCGACTTGCTCTCGCTCTTGATCAACTCGCGCGTCTATCGCTACCTAGAGTTCCAGTCGCTGTCAAACTTCCATACCTTTGAAAACGACACCTTTGGCAAGATGCTCTCTACCAAGGAAGAGATCTTCACCGACCAGGCGCTCACATTGCCTACCAAACGCCTTCTGATGAAGTTCATGAAGTTCGTTTTGGAGTACGAGCTCGAGGAAAATGCCCAAGAGGTCGAGGCACACGCCGATGAAACGTTCACCAGCTACCTGACTGACCACTTCCATCTGCCCACCGCGTATATAAACGAGCTGACCTTCACACTGGGACTTGCTCCGAGATCGGACCTGACTCTCGTCGAAGGACTTTCGAGGGTCAGAAGGTATCTCGCCTCCTTCAATGCCTACGGCAACTTCCCTACGCTCTATTCAAAGTATGGAGGTCCCGGTGAGATCTCACAGGGCTTCTGCCGGTCTGCCGCCGTTGCCGGTGCCACTTACAAGTTGGATACTTCGTTGAAGCAATTCGATCCGGCCACCAAGACGGCCACTCTCAAGGATGGAAGCAAGATCAAAGTCACAGAGAAAGTGGTTTGCTCGCCATCTCAAGCACCGGAAGGTTCTGCGAATGTGCCTGACCGCAAGTACCAAGTGACGAGACTGGTGTCGATCGTGGAAAAGTCTTGCAAAGAGTGGTTTACAGAAGGCGAGAGCGCAGCACTCGTCATCTTCCCACCAAAGACGCTACCATCGAACAACACCTATCCTGTTCAGGCGATTATCATGGGCTCAGGAACTGGCTGCTGCCCTAAAGACCAGTGTATCTGGTACTTGGCCACGATAGAGAAGGACGTGCAGGCTCGCAAGGACCTGGACTCCGCGCTGGCCAAGATGGAAGAGAGTATATTGAGAGAATCCGAGGATGGCGGGCTGGACCTGGAATTGGAAGACTGCGACCTTGTGACGCAGCCTGATGGTACCGTGTCGGTGATTAACTCTGTCAAGCTCGGTAAAAGCTTCAAAGAATTTGTGCCAAGGGAGAAACTCTCTTACTTGCTCAAGCTGTGCTACACCGAGCACACGTCGGTGAAACCTTTCGGAGTTGCCTCGACTGCCGCTTTCGAAGAAGGAGAAGAGATATCACATCCTGGGAAAGGTCCCGACGAGTCGATTCTCTACTCGAGCATGCCATGTACAGAGATTTCTTACGATGGAATCGTCACCGAGGCACGCCTGCTCTACTCTAAGATTGTCGGATCGGACGACGACTTCTTCGATGTGGATTTCGAAGATGACGAGGAAGAGGCCGCCAACAACGACTCTGCCATAGTAGACGACGACTTCCAACCTGAGATGCCATTCGAACTATAGGGATTAATGAATATAAACGAGCATAGTAGTTTTATTAGATTACTCCTGGGAGAAGTGCTCAAGAAGAACAGATCTCTCCTCGGTGTCGGCACCCCAGCTCTTGATAACAACACAAGAAGCACCAACAACCTTTCTGGCGTTACCCTCTCTGTCGAGAGTGCACAGACCGGCCCACTCACCAAGCTGCTTGGCGTCGGAGACCTTGATCAAAGGAATCTTCTCGTCTGGAGCGTTACAGAGAGCCTCAACGAGCTTAATGATGTTCTGCTCGGTGACAGAGTCGCACAAGACGCAAAGCTGGGCTTCACCCTGAGCGAGAGCCTTGGTGGCCTCTCTGAGACCTCTGGCAAGACCATCGTTAACAAGCGAGGTTCTAAGAACAGTCTTGAGGCAGTCCTCGATCGAAACCGACGACTCTTCCTCCTCAACGACAACTTCCTCTTCAACGACAACGTCTTCTTCAGTAGACATGATGATAATTAAACTTCTTCCTCAGATTAAACCTGGTCAGTTTATGGAGAGAAATTTTCAGAGCAAAGGTGAAAAACTTTAGTCGCGCGAAAATCGACACCACGTGACCTGGCAAGTCGTGGCCCGCCTAAATGAAGAGAGGGATTTCGATCGCTCCACCAACCGTTTCGATACCTTCGCCGTCTTTCTTCTTCTTCTTCGATTGCTTCTTGCGACGTTTCGTGTTCTTCACGAGAGGAGTCTCTTCTGTACGATTAACATCGATATCTTCATCGAATTTGGCAGCCGCCTGCTTGGTGAGTCCCAAGACAGAACGAGTAAGCTCCTCAGTCACTCTTAATGAGCCATGGAGATGGCCAACGGGCGGTGGTGGCATCTCTGATTGCTGTACAAACTCCTGGGGCTGGAAATAGTCGTCGAGTGTAAGCTGACCATCGCTAATACGAACCACTTGGATGTTCTCCTCGTCTCGAATCATCCGTTCCACTTCTGGATTATTGTAGCCGAGCTCACTCGCGGCCGTAGGAACTTCATTGGAAGACGTTAGTATTCTCTCATCCATAGGAACAGACTCCAAGGTAACGAACTTGATACTGGTCCCATAGAACAACTGCGATGAGCCCTTCGTAGGCCCGATTAGTGCAAGGAAAGAGGTGAGTCCGTTCACGTCCTTACGGATCTTGATCAGTTTCGATAGTCGGATTGCCCTGATGATCTTGGCAAAGTAATTGAAGTGATAAAAGGAAGACACGCTGGCATCACAAGCCACCGCGCTATCACCAGTCGAGTTGATTGGATCGTAGATGGTTAGATCTTTCAACAGAGCCTTCTTCTCAGGAACGATCAACTTCGAATACCCAATAGAACTGTCCTTGGACCGTGAAATGAAGATCAGCTGCTTGTGCTCTTCCCTCGAAGAGCAGTACAGGATGAACTCGTCCGTATTGAGATCATCCATATCTTTGAAAGCATCGCAGATGATCGTCGACTTCAACACGGTCTCAAAGATCAACTGAGAGCTGTCCAGCTCAAACGCACTACTGTCCAGGTTCTCCTCAACCTCTGGCTCAATAAAGAACGTGAGTAACTCACACCGTTCGACTATGAGATCGTCTTCAAAGATGAGAACGAAGGGCGATCCCGGTTCTTTATAGCTGAATGTGCACTTGGTGCGCATCTCGGGTGACTCCTTATCACCCACTGGCAAATGTAGGTTGATTGTCTCCAACAACGACTTCAGGTTCAAACTTAACACGATCCTCTGCTTGCTAGAGTCCAGCTCGTAGTCACTGAAGAGGCGCACATCGAGTGTTAGAACCACTTTACACACGTTGTTGCACACAACACTGAAACTGAGCCCATCTTGAGTGATAGTAAGGTAGAATGTGTCTCCAAAGGGGGCAATAGACGTGATCAAACTGCATACCGACGTTATATTAGTCGTAGAGGCAACGAAGCTCACTTGATCGGGCATGTAAAATAAAAAGGGTGCCCATCACGATAGATATAGTTAGTTAATTGGAGTCGTGAAAACTGGTCCAACGGGACGTGTTAGAGCACCGGTTCAAGCTCCGCTTGCTACAGTGAGGCATACAAAGGCCATTTGCAGCCCACCTGATTGTTCTATGTCCATCGTATTGACTATTAATGATTATTGATTAGTGACATTCCGTGCTAGCCTGCTAGCCTAAGACGTGGTATATGGCCCTCTAAAGGACCAACTCCGTCAGAGTACCGGGAGCCTGTGCAAGAACTGGGAGAACGTAACGAGAGAAGCCCAAGAAGACCAGAACCAGCATTCCGAAAAGGAATCCGTAGAGGACGGTATTCTCGGTCTTGGTAAGGACGAAAAAGGGGAACAGGAAGTACCAGGTGCCCCAGTATTGGTCGGCCAGAACTTCGCTGGTCTTCCGGTTCTTCAAGCTGATCTCTGAGACTTCGAAATTGCCCGCCATGATCGTTGTTGATAGACGCGGATGAAATTGATTTTCTTCAAACAGCACCGATTATTTATATCATCTCTGCACCCGAGTAGCAATGACTGATTGAATATATTACAACTATAGGGACCGGGATCACTCGGAAGCGATCCGGATTATATTACTTAGCGTGCTCTGCTGCTGCTGGTCCAAAGTAGACACGAGCCCGGAGTAAATTGCAGGGCAGGATTCTTGCATGAGCTGAAGGAAGACCTTGAAAGACCTGAACACGTTGATATGGTCGAGCGGTGTCGAAGCATAAGGGTCCTCTTCGAGGTCTCCGCCTGTAATGAATCCAAACTGATTCATGTAGTCCTTATCAAGGAGATCATCCAGGTCTTCAGCTTCCAAGTCGAAGTTTTCCTCGTCGAATTCGGCCTCGGCACTGTCGTCGCCATCTTCTGGGGCCCCAGCGCCAGCAGGTAGCAGGAAGCCTGGAGTCTGGAATTCATCCTCGGCAAACTCCTTACGTTTCTTCTCCATGTCGTTGATAGCCTTCGGAATCTCCGTGAGAAGCAACGCCAAGTTCTGACCGCCCTGGGCAAGGAACCGGTCTAGGTGTGCTCTCTGGAACGAATCGCTAGCGACACCAAACAGGCTCATTAATCCCAGAATCGATAGCTTGAGATCCAACACCCTTTTAAACTTTGGACACATCTGGGTCCATAGTTGGAAGAACGATTCAAATGCATTCTGTGCAACGAGAGTATCCACAGCGGCATTTCCATGGACCACGATCGATGCCACCACAATGTCCACCATAACAGTCTTGAAAGCGGGTGTGGTGTACTCAGGGTCATCTGAAGAGACCCATTTAAAGGACTCCTTAATCAGATATGGAATGTACTCTTCGGCACTTTGACAGTCCAGCGCCAGAAGGAAGTATGTGGAAAGCTCTGATGCTTGAATGATATCGTCCGATGTGAAGTCACCGTCATCCGTATCGAACACTTTCATCAGAATATGCATGATTGCCTGGCGGTACTGCTCGTTCTCTTTCAACATCGCTCCACCGTACACCATGTAGTTCTTCAATGCAGGCATGGCGTCTTCCAGATTGAGAGAAAGGTCCGATTCCAACAGAGCTGTGACGGAATCCTCAAAGATCGACCACATCGTTGGTGACACGGTTCTTGTGAGGAACGTTGTATTCTCGATCATCTCAAAGGTCTCGGCAAAGAACGAGTCCAGTCCCTGCCGTAGAACATACTGCAACATTGGGGCGTATATCTCCTGCAGACTGGCCACTTTATCAGCCGAGTTCTCAAAGTAGAGGAGAACTGTGATGATGGTACTGTAGAGTCCCAACGCGGTATTGGTCTTGGTGCCGAGCTCGTCCGAATCAAAGTCATCAGGGTTGGCATTCTGGGTCTCGTTCAATTCCACAAGCAGTCTCATGAGTTGCTCTGTCAGTTTGCTCATCAGATTGATACCGAACGGTTCCAACTTCTCCGAGTAGTTTTCCACACACGACTGGATCACTGCTGGAATAACATCGCTATCGATCTCATTCGACAGCACCAGAAGCTTCTCTGTGGTCTCGACAATGATGGAGCCAAGAGCTTCTTTGAACTGAGGGAAGTCAATAAATGCTTGGACAGCCAGAGCAGCTTCAAACTGAACGGGCAACTGGTCTGTCTCATTGAAACAGTCTATGACACCTTGGAATAGTGTGCTCAGGTTCTGTGGGTCTTGGAAGCTGACCTGGTCGAACTTGGCAGAAACGTCACAGGTTCTTGCTCTGAGGAAACCCATTCTCGATTTGAAGTTCGGGAAGATGTATGTGGCCAAGAACTGTTCCAATTGAGGCTTGATTGGGCAGTTATCCTCGACCAACTCTTGGGAAATGGCGCCAATGAGACGCAATGCAGACTCCTTCTGTTTGGCAGCTTCTAAAGTATCATTACCGTGGAGAGATTCCAGCTTCTGATATGCAAATTGGAGGATTGGTTGAAGAGCCACATCCTTCCTCTTTTCAGCCAGAGTCGAAATCATGTTTGTGGCTGCTAGGACAGGAGAGTTCTTGGACTCTTCGAGAGCAAAAGTAGTCATGATGTATTCCTGAGGGTCATTTTCAAACAGTTCCAATGTCTCATCGTTTGGAGACAACAGAGGGAAGGCCAAATTAGAGATGAGAACGTTCAAATAAGGCTCGATGAATGCCCATGTCTGCTTGCGGATGATGCCATGCTCCAAGAAAGAGATGATGTGACAGAACGAGGCACTTGATATCCATCTATGACCGTTGAACCACTGGTCAATCTTCTCAAAGTAGACCTTCAGCAATGCAGGAACGACCTGTGTGGAAAACACTTCACGGAACTGGTCATAACTTGTAGTGGCGAGCCACCCTTTGGAACCGAATCTCATGTAGAGGTTGTTGAGGTTGGCATATGCACATTTCTGGGCCTTGACCCAGGAGTTTTGAGACCGTTCATCCTCGTCGACCTGAATAACAGTGGCAGGCAGGTCCATATTGATTACTTGGACGTGGAACTCGATCCAGTCCTTCAGCAAAGCACCTTCTTGCAAAGGGACAGGCAGGTCGATGTATGTGACAAACTTGTAACATTTCAGTACAAGCTTGACGATTTCACCCACCTCCCAATTGCCATCAGATGTACCTGCTGTAGACACCAGCTCTTTGCCGATGTTGAGCAACGCCGGGAAGTACTGGACTATGATCGGATCCAGCTGTTGACTGCGAACGTTATTCTTACTCCAACGGAACTTCCGGCATAACTCAGAGAAGCATAGTGCTCCCGTGAATAGGATATTAAGGTCAGTAGTGTTCCCGAGCAATTCCAGCGTCTGTGGTAGATAATTGGGCCACTTGTCAGGGTAGTCACACGTGAGAATCTCGTTCAAGACGGGCAGAAACAGATTCTTCATGGATCTTTTCACACCGACAATGGTCACAATGATCCGATCTCTCACCTGTGGTTTCTCATCGTTGTCCACTTTATCCTCGGCCCATCGACGGATGACAAAGTTCTTGAAATAGATGAGGCATGCCTTCTTAACCGGTAGTTCGACATCGCTCGAGTTGACAATGTCAAGGCAGGCAGACATGAACCCGGCAGTGGCCTCCGCCTGAGTTAGACCTTGTTCCGCTTGGGTCCGTACATTAGCATCCGCTTCAAGTGTACCCAAGAAGCACCTATGGAGAGTGGTAACGTCCATAGCTGGGGGATCCTTAACGTAGAAGAGAAGATTTGTACAAATTTTTTTTCTCTCCCTCTAGTAATAGGTTGTGATGTCGACAGAAGCTCCGAACAAACCAGTCACGGTCATCTGCGTGGGCATGGCCGGCTCTGGAAAGACGACATTCATGCAACGGTTAAACTCTGAGCTCCATACGAAAGGTGAGACTCCCTACGTGATCAACTTGGACCCTGCTGTGATGAAAGTGCCTTACAGTTGCAACATCGATATCAGGGACTCGATCAACTATAAGAAGGTGATGGAGACGTACAACTTGGGTCCGAACGGGGCCATTGTGACGTCGTTGAACTTGTTTGCTACCAAGATCGACCAAGTGATAGGACTTGTTGAAAAGAGATCCGATAACTTCAAGCACTGCATTATCGACACGCCAGGACAGATCGAATGCTTTGTGTGGTCTGCCTCAGGCTCCATCGTGACGGAAGCGTTTGCATCGACATTCCCAACAGTTTTGGCATACATTATAGACACACCAAGAACTGCATCTCCAACCACGTTCATGTCAAACATGTTATACGCTTGCTCGATCATGTACAAGACCAAGCTCCCTATGATCATTGTGTTTAACAAGACGGACGTTCGCAGCGCCGATTTCGCAAAGGAATGGATGACCGACTTCGAGGCATTCCAAGAGGCTCTTAACCACAACGTAGAGTTGAGTGAAGAGACCTCTGAAGGCTCCGGTTACATGGCATCTCTGGTGAACTCAATGAGTCTGGTTTTGGAAGAGTTCTATTCGACGATGGACGTTGTAAGTTGTTCTGCATACACAGGAGCAGGCTTTGACGACTTCTTGGCCGCTGTGGACTCCAAGGTGGACGAGTATAACGAAGAGTACGTGAAAGAACGTGAGCGGATCGTTGCCGAGAGGGAGAAGGAGGAGAAGCATCGCAAAGAACGCAACTTGAACCATATGATGGAGGACATGGGGATAGATGATAAGCGGAAGAAGAAAACAGACGAAGGAGTTGGTAAAGGAGAACGCGTGGACGTTCTTTCGGATCTGTCATCGGACGAGGAAGAGATCGAGAAACAGATCGAAAAGGACGAGGAGAACGGATACCAGCACGGGCTGGTGGACCTGGACGATGCTAATGAGGAGCCAGATGAAGAGACCAAACTGTCGATGGCCAAAGAGGCGATCGAGGAAAGATACAAGCGTGCGGTGGCCAGCGGAGAGGACGAGTCCAAAGTGGCCGAGGACATTGCCGACTACATCAGGAAGAGCCAAGGTTAGACAGGGATTTTATTTAGTTAAAACGAGCGTACCATCGCGGCGCTTAGACACTTTGACAAGACCGAGACTGGCCAGTATGTACAGGTTGTCCTCCATCGTAGCGTTTTCCTCTTGGATTTCAGAGTTGGTAGGAGTTTGGACTTTTGCCAGGATTGGGAATTTGGAAGCGTTCAGAATGCACATCGGCAAGTCGAATAGTCGCACAAACTGGTCTTCAAACTTGTGCATGAATGCTGTCGAGTGACGGAACCCATACTCCGTGAATTGAACCAACATCAACTGCTCTTCAATTGCCAATGCTTGACACCCACCATCGACCAGGTACTGATCGAGTTCGGTGCCCGACTTCAATAACTGATAGTCCAGAAGCAGTTGCCACCTGTTGGGATCGACTTTGGGGTCATTGTTGTGGTCTATATTGAGCTTTTCCACGTAGTCTATGAGCTCTTTCATCTTAATCGACGTAGGTACACCTTTCTTGGCACTGACGACGAGAGACACGGGGAATTTGTCTAGGCATTGTGTGAACAGGTCATAATTGGACTTGGCAACGGACCCTATGAGTCTGATGTGACCACACCGCAGCAATGGTCTCGGTTTCCGAAAGCATCGAGTGAACATATTGGAGATAATTTTCCAGTGGCCGATCAAGCCAAATTTATCCGACGATCTCCGTTGGACTACTGATAAGCCGTGGATGGACGGCAGAAAGTACAAATAATTACTTAAACCTCGGGTGTCAATCTGTTTCTCGCCATGGTGTCCTCTGAAATCGACCACCTCAAGTACCTGTACACGATCAGATCGGTCAGAGAGACCAACAAGTGCACAGATAGTCTGCTGGACAGTGACGGACTGCACAATTTCAATGTGGACCTGACCAAGAGCTCCACAGTGGTTGACTTCGTGATCGAGACCATCAAACAGAAGTATCCGACAGTGGAATCACTGGATACCATTCCCGTTCATGGTAGGTACCAGCATTTCGAAGGTAATGGCAAGCCTCGGCTCACCGACCTCATCAAGACTCAATGGGCAGATAAGTCAGATCTCGAGATTTGTAGGAGGTTGATTGATCTGTTCATAGTCAGTGTGTTGCTGGATGCTGGTGCAGGCAATCAATGGAAGTATACAGAGTCCGACGGTACAATTGTGACACGATCGGAAGGAATTGCGGTGGCCAGCTTGGACATGTTTAAAAACGGACTTTTCAGCAGTCAGGATGACAAGTACCAAGTGGATGGCAAGAAGCTGGCTAGTCTGGACGAAGCAGAGTTCGCTGCTGGGCTGCAAGTGACCAAAAAGAACCCAATTGCTGGATTCGAAGGCCGGTTGGAGCTCATGAGACGGTTAGGACGGACACTGTTGGAGAAGCAGGCAGTGTTCGGAAGCGATGCCAGACCTGGACGGATGGTGGATTATCTGTTGGCAAATAAGGTAGACAAGTCCGATGGCAAGCTGTTGTTGGACCTGGAAGACCTTTGGGAGGTTCTAATGAGCAATCTACAACCAATATGGCCCACTGAAGGTCGGATCCGTGTCTATGGAGAAGTGATTGGAGACGCGTGGATCTTGCAAAATAGGGTCGACTACTGCAAGAAACAACTCGACACCGATACATTGCCGGAGTGGGCTCAAGTGGTGACATTCCACAAGCTGCTACAATGGCTGACATACTCGTTGTTCCGTCCACTTACAGAGTATGGTAAGTTTGAGATTCTGAATGCCAACTACATGACAGGACTGCCAGAGTACCGTAACGGAGGTCTCTTCGTGGACCTTGGATTGCTTTCGTTGAAGAAGGACAAACTGGCCAAGGGACTTGAATTTTCCAAGAAGGTCGGGTTCAATCCTGCTATCCCAACGTTCATCCCGGAGGACGACGTGATTGTGGAATGGAGATCGTGTACCATCTGTCTACTGGACAGACTGTTGCAACTAGTCAACGAGGCCATGGGCATTGCCGGTACCGAGCATGAAATGAGCCTGCCTCAAATGATTGAAGCTGGATCGTGGTCATCTGGTCGTAGAGTTGCTAAGCAGCTGAGATCCAACGGTGGCCCACCTATAGAGCTGTTTGCAGACGGAACAGTGTTTTAGCTTTTAAAATCCCTGAATAAAAAAAAACATGTGACTGATACAACACCTCAACCCGCACACTAAAATGGAAGACGCAAAAATTTATCAAGCACTTTTCAAGAAACTGAAAAACTTCTCTTTAACCAACACCATGTCGGACGAAAAGAAGACCGTTGAGCCACAGGAGATCCACAAGATCAGAATCTCGCTTGTTTCCACCAAGGTTAAGCAGCTCGAGAGAGTTTGCCAGAGCATCATCGACAATGCTGCTCGTGAGAACGTCTACAAGAGAGGCCCTGTTAGAATGCCAACCAAGACTTTGAGCATTGCCACCAGAAAGACCCCTAACGGTGAGGGTTCTAAGACCTGGGAGCACTACGAGCTCAAGGTCCACAAGAGATACATCGACTTGCACGCCAGATCCTCTGTCGTCAGACAGATTACTCAGATTAACATCGAGCCTGGTGTGGATGTTGAGGTTACCATCGCTGCCTAAGCGATGAAAATGTCACTATATCGGGTCTGACTGTTGCTCTAGGTGTATCAGCGTAAGAGGGCGTTAGCTGCTGCTTACGTGGTGCACTATCAGGAACAGTGACTTGAACTAATAAATATAAGATTGCTTATAAGCGTTGAGAGTGTAGAATAGAGTAGTGGATTGTGTAACTGGTGGTTTCCTGGTCCACTACTAGAATGTGTGGTTGTGGTTGTGGTTGTGGTCGTATTGGTCTGCTAGTAGTGCAGTGGCGCTTGTTGAAGGCCGCTTGCCGCTACTTACAAGCCTCCAGCCGTGCCTAGCAGAATAATACCATACTTAGCCTCCACCAGATATGATATATCTAGGGCCAACAGAGCCGAACCAAAGCACAACCCGACTTGTTTTGGTTGGACGGGCACCAACGTACATACACAACTACACTTGACCTCAACTGGCCCCCCGTTTGCTCGAGTTACCCAGTTAAATCTATCGCGGGTCCCCCTGCATAACTTTTTCTTCGTCAATCCTTAGTCGATCGCCGGCTGCGTAAGCAGGTTTAGGCAGCAGCAGTAAGATCCAAGAATGCCAAGCCAACCAAAGCTGGTACCGAGCCACGACCAAATAGCTGAAATTTGACCCAACCACCGGTATTTAGGACTCACAAGTCTGAGTAATTCGAGGGGTGTGTCCAATAGGCTGGGTAATAACTGGCCATGCTTATATCTAACACATGTCACCCGAATCCGTGTTTTTCTAGCGCGTTTCAGGCGACAAAAAATTCTCCCAACCACAGACAGCCACCAAGACACGATGACAGAGAAAGAGAAGCCAGAGACTGTCGAGATGGTCGACAACACACAGCGGGTTGGATCTCCATTCGAGCGCAGAGACGAGGACTATGCTCAGGTGTCCCAGCGCCCCACTCCAAACCTGAGTTTGCCAGTGGGTCCTGCCACGACGTTGCAACAACTTGCAAACTCAGGTCCAGTGTCGATTGTGTGCTACTGCATGTCTTCGATCCTCATGACGATGACCAACAAGTACGTTGTGTCGGGCTACCACTTCAACCTTAATTTCTTCCTGTTGGCAGTGCAGTCGATCGTTTGCACCTTCGTGATCACCGTGCTCAAGGCATTGGGAGTGATCAACTTTAGAAGTTTCAACAAGAACGAGGCCCGCAAGTGGTCCCCTATTGCATTCTTGCTGGTCATCATGATCTACACCTCGTCGAAGGCTCTCGCCCACCTGACGATTCCTGTTTACACGATCTTCAAGAACCTCACCATCATTCTGATTGCATACGGAGAGGTTCTATGGTTTGGAGGTGAAGTGACTCCGCTTGCCCTCGGATCGTTCGTTCTGATGGTTCTTTCCTCGGTCGTCGCCTGCCTCGGTGACACCAACTCCCAGGGTTCCATGAACCTCAACGTCGGATACGTCTGGATGTTCACCAACTGCTTTGCCTCTGCCTCTTTCGTGCTCTTCATGAGAAAGAGAATCAAGTTGACCAACTTCAAGGATTTCGACACCATGTTTTACAACAACGTGCTGTCCATTCCTATCTTGCTGGTCTCTTCGCTTCTGATCGAAGACTGGTCCCCAGAGAACGTGGCACTCAACTTCCCTGCCGAAAACAGAGGAGCTGTCATTGCTGCCATGATCTTCTCCGGTGCCTCATCCGTCGGAATCTCCTATTGCTCCGGTTGGTGCATTAGAGTCACCTCTTCTACTACCTACTCGATGGTGGGCGCTTTGAACAAGCTGCCAATTGCTCTTTCGGGTCTTATCTTCTTCGACGCTCCTATCAACTTCTTCTCGGTCTCCTCGATCTTCATTGGATTCGGTGCCGGTGTTCTTTACGCCATCGCCAAGAGAAAACAGAAGGAGGAGCAGGCTGCCGCTGCTGCCCAGCTTCCGAAGTAGGGACTAGACGCTGAAACATCACATTCTTTTTATACTAGTGTTTAATCCTTATTGATCTTTAGACTGAAGTCCACCACACGACAACCTTGGTGCACAGACGACGTAGAGTAGATGTCAATCTCTGGCGTCAGGAAGCTGCCGATGTTCTCCAACGTCAGTCCTCCACTGCACTCCAACAGGAACTGGTGCTGTCCCTTGTACTTCTCTTTCAAAGACAGAGCCGTCGTACGAAGCTCGTCCTGCTCGAAATTGTCCAACATGATGATATCGGCGCCCGCTTCGATGGCTTCAGAGGCCTCATGCTCGCTCTGAACCTCCACTTCAATCTTCGTACTGAATCCAGCAACCTTCTTGGCGCTCTCCACTGCCTTGGTGATCGATCCCGTAGCCCAAATGTGGTTATCTTTCAACATAATCATCGACGAAAGATCATATCTATGAGGATCGATGCCTCCAACTAGCATCGAGTATTTCTCCAACAACCGCAATCCGGGCGTCGTCTTTCTCGTACCAGCAATGATTCCTTGGTATCCTGCCCTGCGTGCTAACTCCATTGTCTTTGTAGACTGCAATGCTATGCCAGAGCATCTACAGAGGATGTTCAACGATAGTCTCTCCGCTTGCAAAATGTTCTTCACCGGTCCCGTCACCACGGCCACTTTGATCTTGCCCGACGAAGTTTCCACTGGCTTCAAATGTTCTCCTTCTTCAACGAACCACTCCACAGCCAACCCACACTGGTCGTAAACCTCCTTGGCGAAGGGAACACCGGCCAACACACCTTCGCTCTTACAATACAATGTAGCCGATTGCACATTGTCTCCCACGACATACCCGCCATAGTCAAACGATGGAGTGTCCTCCTGGAGCCAACCAGTGACCTGTAACTTCCATTGCGCAGACTGAGGAAGCAAATGCTCAAACTTCGGATGAGGGTTCTTGAATGACATGATAGAAGAATCTTTTTCCCCCCGGGGAAGCCCTTCTATGAGTAGAACCAGGCTCAAGACTACGAGGTTTTCACCCTCACTATATACAACACAAACCAAAGATGGGCTCGGTTGTCGATATCCGGATCGACTGGGTGCCGTTGTATCGCAATTCACGTTGAAATCAGGCAAATACGCCCAGATCATCCAGATAGATACCACGAAACGACGTAACGTTCAATTGGCCAGGCGTTTTCTGGATCTGGTCAACAGAGAGCTCAACGCGCCCTTGGATAAGGAGCAATGGATGGATGGAACAGGCACCGGGGCCTCTGTGTTCGTCTGTGCCGTTGGATCCAAATTGGTGGCAGTATGCTCTACAGAGACGCCTACCAAAGGTTATTGGATGGTTCATGAGACCGGACGACTTGTCCCTGGACGCAGCATCGACTTGGACGTTGGAATATCACGGATATACACGGCAGTCCATTACAGACGAGAAGGAATCGCGCTCGAGTTGCTGGAGGCAGTAACTCACCATAGCATCTACGGATTGGACTTGAAAGCCAGCCAGGTCGGTTGGAGTCAACCAAGCAGGGCTGGCGGACTGCTGGCACTGAAATTCAACGGCGTCAAACATAAATCCGACAAGTATCTCATCCCCGTTTATAAGCAGGAGTGATCAACATGAACCGTGTAAAAATAAATACTACTTGACTACGCTATTCACGCTTTGTTTACTATGCCTGAGATAACACCCAGCGCTCTATACGATGCTGTGGTATCCAAGAGTCCAAACGATGCACTAGAGATGGTGCTTCAGCTCAAGGACCAGGTCAAACACCAGCAGATCAACCTTCATTACGCCCCACGGTATTTCGACTCTCTCTTATTGGCATACCGACAGAAACTCGTCGCCATTAGCAGTTTCTCCACGATCTGCCACCTCATCAAGAGAATCAAGCTTCAAGACTCATCGGCTTTGCAGATGGTCATCCCTAAAGTGGCTCCATTCCTCTTTGAGAGGCTCAAAGACAGCAAAACTTCGATGCGAAGCGCATCAATGAAGGCTATCGTGACGATCTGGGAGTCTGCTCCGGACCAGTTCGAAGAGATTCTCAGGAAACACGGATTGAAGAACAAGGACCCACTCATTAGAGCTGGACTGCTTAGTATGATCAGCGAGATCGCTAAAAACAGTCCTGGCTTCACACTCAGCGCCATGCTGACAGAAGTTGTTAACCTTACTCACGATCGAGACCCTCAAGTTGCCAAGTTGGCTACAGACCTGCTCATTTTCTACTACAACAATGCTGCATTACACGATACACAAGCCCGATCTGCACTGATCAGCCAGATCATCGCCCAGCGTCTCACTCAGGGACATGCCATTAGACTCCTGTCTCAACTGAAAAACGGACAGGACCTCGTCTCTCGGTTCAAGACCCGGTCTTCACGCCAATTCTCTGGGCCGAAGCCAAAGTCTCGCCCTGCTTCACGCCATACGTCTTCTTCAAAGCATCTCAAAAGCAATATCGAAGACCCTCGCATCGAGTCTATCCTGAACAAGCTCGCATTCGATGAGACAGACGACGTCCATGCCGTCAACTATTCCACAGAGTCAATGTTACAGGACAGACTGGACCCTCTAGTATTGGCCTTTGAGGGTAAAGAGAACGAACATAATTGGATCAAAAGAGAGAAGGCCATCATCCTTCTCCGTTCTTCTATGAGAGGAAATGCCGTCTCTGAGTACTCTTCGGTTCTCTTGCCATTCATAGCGTCTTTCAAAGATGCAATTTGCAAAGCTGTTCTATCACTGCGTACCACGCTATCAGGCCACGGATGCCAACTCTGCAAAGAGTTGGGAATCTTCATAGGACCTCAGCTCGACTTTGTCACGATCGATACACTTCTCAACACGCTCACCAAGCTTACAAGTTCACGGAAGTCAATCACACACCAGAGAGCAAATCTTGCCGTTATTAGTCTATTGCTTTATGGAAACTACAACTCGAGACAGCTGACAGCGATAAAGACCGCGTCAGAGGATAAGAACGTTCAACCAAGAGTCTACGCTGGAACTTGGTTGGAACTCATGCTTCTTAGATACTCCTCTGATCTTCTGCAAGACAACGAAGATACCGTCTGCAGTATCATAATAAGGGGTATTTCAGATCAGATGCCAACTGTGCGTGAATCCACTAGAACAGCCTACTGGGCATTGAACGACATATCACCAGACATGTGCCATCAGATCAAGAGAAGGCTTACTCCTGGAGTGCTGAGAGTATTGGAAAGATCGCACAGACCAGAACGAGAGATCCGCACTTTGCAGAGATCTGCTGCAATTAGAGAACAAGTTTCCCAGCCGCCAGAGCAAGTTCCTCAGCCGCCAGAGGTGTCTCCCGTCAGACAGGAAGTTGCACAAGTGTCTCCTGAACCACAGCAGACGGCCGAGCCTCAACCAGATCCACTCGATGAGATCTATGAGAAACTGGTTGGAGATGATCAGGATGCACAGCTAGATGCCGTCTCATTCCTGACGACCTATGCTGACAGCCTTCCAACAAAGTTTGATGCTGCACTGAACGATCTTTCTGTCAAGAACTTCAATGCGCTTCTAGGGATCTTCAACACCGAAGGCACATTGGATCGGTTTGCATCTCATATCACTTCCGATAACCTCGTTCGACTCTGCTGCTTTGTGCCAATTACCAACAAGTTTAGTCAGGAACAAATGGATGCAGTGATCCGGCGGATTCCCCATGACGAGTTCTGCAAGTCTCTAGCCCGGACCATGGAATGGTGTGTTGACCTATCCCAAATCGAGGATATTGGGCTATCATTGCAATTCATCAAGCACAAATGGGAACTGATCGACTCATGCTTTGACCTGACAGGTGCCCTGGTGAGGTCCAAGGTTCCCGAGCAGAGTATAACCCCAGTGATAGATTCTCTTCTGACTTGCTGGGAGTTTACAGATGATAATGAGCAAAAGTATATCGATCTGCTCAAGGCGTGTGCCAGAAACTACTCTTCGGCCTTCGACAGGAGCTTCAATCGGTCCGAAGATGAAGTCATGAAGAAAGAGCTTGGTGCCAAGCTGGGTAGAGAGTCTGATGCTACACAGATGAACTTGAACTACCTACCAAACATCAATGATGATGATGATATGGGCGCCAACCTGGATGGATTGACGATGGTTGTGCGGAAGGACATTGGAAATAGACAGCCATCAGAGATCGATACAGATATGACACTGATCATGCCCAAATTCCACAAGCGCGAGCCATCGAAACCTCTGGATGTTGTTATGGAGGACGAGAATACAGAGAACCCATTCATAGAGAAGCCGGCCAGCAAGGCAGAGCCAGAACCAATCATTGCACCGGCGGCAACCGTTACAAGCGACACTAGCGACATGGCCGTCTCGGATATCAATCGACTGTCGATCAGAGAGCAGTCAAGCGACTCTGGCATGGAGACGATCGATCCACTTGGGTCTCTCACGGGTTCGTCGTTGTCTTCGTCCAAGTTCACAATCTACGAAGATGATGTGGACCACAAGGAGTTGGATGAAATGAACTCTTGGTACGATTTTGCCGCGTTCAGATACAAGTTCATGTGCCATCAGACTGGCGCAAAAGTCGAGGGCTTACTGGCAAAGTTGGAAGACGGTTCCATCACTCACAATGAGTTGACATCGATCTTGTACTCTTTGCAGGACGGCGAGACAGATGTGGTGAAGCTGATGGATCAGATCACCAACTACCTCAGTGCAGACCGGCCTAAGGAGTGCATATCGGTGTGTCTGTTCTTGATGAGACTGTGCATGGGAAAACAACGCCAGTTCAAGAAACAACAATGGTTTGATACATTGGTACAATTAAGTACACTGCTGGACAGTGGAGATGACGGGCTCGGGCTTGCCATTCAAGAGACGCTTGGGACGATCCATGATACTTCGCTGTTTGTGAAAGCCCTTTCGCAGAAACTGAGCAATGGCCAGATTTCGGTGATCTTGGAGTCACTTTACTCGTTGGTGGATGAAAGTATTGGGTACGAAGAAGTGTTCACGTTGGACATGGTACTGTTCCGTCTTCTCAAGAGCCCCGAGGCGCGCATCAGGAAAAACGCAGTGATGATATACGCAAAGTTGTGGAGTTACAAACAGCGGCAGGTTGAGAGCGATGGCCAGCTACTAATAGATGACTCGATGTTCCGAAAGTTGGAAGAGAGCCAGCTGGCACTGGTGCAACACTACGGAGAAAAGGTCTAAGTATAATATAGATTTGCCTATGTACAGCGCTATGTATACGGTTCATTACAGCGGGGGGCAGTTCTAGAAGAACGGCTCACCTTGGTCCACGAAGGTTGGTTCGAAGTTGGCATCACTTGGAGCATGAGAGTCCAGTGGCTTGTAGAGGTAGAAGGCCTTGAGAGCGTTGACAAAGCTGCGAATCCGGGCGGCTTTGAGGGAAGAGCCTTCTCCTCCAGCGAGCATGTTATCACCACTGAAACATCCCACCACGAACGTTGGCGAGTTCGAGAGTCTACCCGTCTCGGAGATGAGTCTCACTGTAGGTGGCTCCATCTGCTTGACACGCAAGAGACGGGTGAGCAGTTTTCCTGGCTCATTAAAGACGAACATCGAGGAAAGATCGACTTCTCGGGACAGAACGTGGTCTAGTATGAACTGTTTGGCGGCCTGCTCTCCGGAGTGGACGTAGACACCGGCCACGATGGCTCTGGCGGCATTGGCGAATGCAGTGGCTCTGTTTAGAGAGGTGACATCGGCGTCGTTGTACTTGGTGATACCTTTTTCGACCTCGGTGACGTGCCGTTCGTATCTGAGACGGCCAAACCTGTATAGCTTTGGTTCGTGCGACAGATACTTCTCCAGGTTTGACGTGGCATCCTCCTCGATTCCCCAGGAGTTCTTGGCAACGTCGTAGAGAGAATAGTCTCCGATGTATGCATCGGTGGCAGCTTTTAAAATGGACAGCGGCAACCGTGGGTAAGTGGTAAGCAGATGCTCGGTGGTGTAGAAGGAGAGCAACTGTGCGCCGAAGAGTGACATCTGCTTGTTGTCAGCGTATCCACCTTCTTGGCTTGGGCAGGTGATGGCTCTCACGAGTGTGGCCTTCTCGAACTGTGGAGGCAGTTGCAAACGAGCATACAAAGCCTGGATGGCTGGAATCTTCGATGCATCGTCCTCAGACACCTTCAACTTGTAAGAACTGCGCTCATACTTGGAAAAGTCCAGCTTATTCTCGGGGACCTTGACCTCAGTCTCATCGACGGTCTGGTTCTTTGACGCCTCGTAAGAAAACTTGAAATTCCTCTTTTTCACAGGCACAACTGACAATGGCCTTATAGGTGCAGTCGAAACACACCGACACTGGCATCGTAGCGCTCCTTTCAAGGCACTTCTGCTCAACATGTCCTGTGACCTGTAAACGATTTTTCACCAGGCTGAAAAATTCATGGCAAAAATTTGAAGGTGGCATAAGTGCAGTGACCGGAGTAAGTAGCTTTATGCGGCAGCTTCCATGAGCGGGCTAATTCAAACTTTTTACTCGAACTTGTTCTCACAACTACATCATGGCAGGCCACGGATTTATCCCTGAATGGGTGAAGCCACCAACGGGTGGTTGGTATCACACGCCTAAAAATGCCACTGCGAACGGAATGATCGCTCTCGCTGGCTACTTTATCGTCATCTACGCTCTATACAGACAGGGAGAGAACAACGCTTACAACCCAAGAAAGGCATACTCTATTGACACCGTGCAACGTTGGAACGCTGCCGCTGCCAAGAAGGAGGATTAGATTGTATGGGTGAGTGTATAGCGGATACCGGGTATCCTTATTTATTTATTAAGACATGCTAGTATATTCAAGGTCGAACGGCCTTAGTAGAGGGTGCAAGCGGCCCTAGTAGAGGTACACTTTCAAGTCCGAGTTGGCATCGGTCAGCTCTCTAATGGTCTTGATCGCGTCTGCAGTGTCCCATAGATTCTGCAACTTCGAATCCAGGTAGCAGTCGCATACTATGGCGAAGATCTGGTCCGGTTTCAGTGTAGACTTCTCTGCGGAGAGAACCTTGTTTAAACGGCCCGGAGTAGCTGCCAAAACGGTCGATTTCGACTGCCGGATAGCTTTCAAGTCATCGGCCAACTTGTTCTTCTTGATCAGTTTGATAGACCGACCTTTCATCTGCCGTGTGGCTCTATGGACGTCGCACACTCTAATGGCAGACGGAGACAGAATCAAAACGAACTTCTTCTCAGGAACACTCCCTTTAGGGAAGTACTTTCCGAGAAACTCCGGCAAGTTGGTCAGGTTGCGTGGCTCGGTCCACTCTGACGTGCTATTGAACAGTCCCTTGGATAGATAAAGGTCTGCCAGCTCTAACGCAGAAAGGTCCGGATTCTGCGCCCGGACTTTGGTCGCAAGCTTCTCTGCAATGATGTCGGCACTCTCACCGGCCAGCTTCCGCTTCTGCTCCATGTCGTACTCCATTCGTTGCTTCTTCTTGGCCTTCAACTTGTCCTTACCCTTGCTTTTCTTTGCAACACCTCCCTTTTGAATCTCTGCCGATCTCTTGGCTGGCGTGTGCCCGTCTTGCTCATCATCACCTTGTCCATCAGCAGCAGCCTTTATATCATCCTCCAAAACAAACCCTTCGTCCTCAGAAGGCTCAAACGCAATGTCCAGTCCATCATCTATGTCATCAGCTCCCGTCATATCCTCTTAGTCAACTGTGAAAATCTAGAGAATTTTCTTGCGCCATATCAACTTGATCCTGTCATCGCGTCATGGATCAGTTTTCGTCCCCTATGAAAGGGGCCCCGGATTCTGAAGCTGGCTACGAGTCACTACAGGATGAGAATCAGCTGGAACTGCTTCGTTCTCCCGACAATCGCACTGAATTCGACCGATCTGCTACGCACGCGGCTATTGACAAACACGGATCGTTACGCACGCCAAGGAGACACAGTATCGACCGTCCAACGACACCCGAAGGATCAATCACGCCCAAAACCCGTTCTCGAGCATCAACGCCGCGTAGTGGATCGAGAACGCCCACAACACCGTTGATATTGAACGCTATGGAGGAAGGTACTACACCGCGACGCAACCGATTGCTTCTAACGCCAACGAAGAACCAGAAACTCAGACGGTATTCTCCGCGCGGAGACCTTGAGATGCTGGGGAGGTTGTTGGCTGTTGACAGAGGTACCGAGGGGTCAAAGAAACGCCGAATAGGTGAATTGGATGAGCGTCAGGAGTCGAAGGAAGAGCATCTGGGTGACAGTTCTACGCTGTTGATCGATTCACAATCCCAGGAGATACGAGCGACTCAGGAGCAGCAAGAGTTTGAGTTGGATGACTTTGACATAGCGAATGCTGAGGAGCTGTCGCCGGTGAATAGTGATGGAGATGCAGAGGCAAAGGCAGAGGCAGAGGCAAAGGCAGAGGCAGAGGCAGAGGCAGAGACAGTGGCAGATGTAAAGACAGCCGCCCATGCAGAAGTCGAAGAACATGCAAAGGAAGCCGTCTCCTCTCCATTCAACACAGCTCTTCCTGCCGCTATCACAGAAGATGAAGACAGACTGTCTCTCCTTCAAAACATCTACCTGAACCGACCTGAACGAATGTCATACATTGGTGTCCATAAGACGACACGGCAGAAACGATCTCCACCTACTGGAATGGGTGTTCCTTTACTACGAAGCCTGTGCAAAATCCTGGTTCCAGGTCAGTCGAAACGGTTACGTCTGACAGAATCATTGGAAACTCTCGATAAGATCACCAAGGAGTTCATTGACCAAGAAGCTGTCGATCTGGCTGCGTATGCGAGCCATGACAGCCGCAAGTATGTCAAGGCCAAGGATGTACTGTTGCTGATGCACCGTTCAAGGGTGCCAGCGAAGCAGGAGTTACTTGGAGCCAACTGGTTGGAGCAAGAGATCTTACAACTTGCTGCAAAAGTCTACGATATCGAAGAGATCAAGCAGTTGGAAAGATTGATGTACCCTCAGGCTCGTGTAATGAACGAAGATGAAGGGACAGAGTCAGAGTCAGAATCTGAAGAGCTGGGCTCCGAAGAACTACAAGTCATTGAAGAAGAATGATGCACACACATTAGCATATCTCTAGATAACTCGCAGGTGAAAAATTTCAACCGTATCAGGATGATCAGTACTATTCAAAAGACACCACTTAGAGCTGTCCGCCAGCTTCAGCAGCACAGAAACATCGTGCTGACATCGGAGATCGCATCACAGTTGGGAAACAAACCAGTCTGCCCCGTGATTGTCGTTGGAGGTGGCCATGCCGGCGTTGAAGCCGCCTGTGGTAGTGCTAGACTTGGTGTTCAGACTACACTGGTGACACCATCACTGGACAACATCGGCACTACCTCTTGCAACCCTGCCTTTGGGAGGCATCGGAAAAGGTATATTGCTTAAAGAAATCGATGCCCTGGATGGAGCAGCACCGCGGATTGTTGATAAGGCTGGAATTCAGTTCAAGCTATTGAACCGATCAAGAGGTGCTGCTGTTTGGGGGCACCGTGCACAGATCGACAGGGATCTGTACAAGGAAAAGATGAAGGAGTATGTGTTGCACTACCCCAACCTGTCCATTCTGGAGGGGAAAATCGAGGATTTGATCGTGGAAGAGAATGGAGATACTGATCCCCAGGGCAGACCCGTGGGGAAAATCAGAGGAGCAGTGCTGTCAGACGGTCAGATGCTACGATGTGAGAGGGTTGTCATCACTACGGGAACGTTTCTAGGTGGAGAAATCCATATTGGATTGAAAAAATGGCCTGCTGGTCGCATTGGAGAGAATGGATCGTATGGATTGAGCAATACTTTCAAACGTGCGAGGTTCCAGATGGGAAGACTGAAGACTGGCACACCTCCACGTATATCAGCAAAGACAGTTGATTACTCCAAGGTTCATGACGAGCCGGGCGATACACCACCAGAGCCGATGAGTTTCTTGCACGATTCACCTTCGATTGCCGCGGCCGACCAGAGATTGTGCTACTCGACTCATACGACGCAGAAGGTGCACGACTTGGTGCTGGCCAACTTGGACAAGTCCATCCATATTAGAGAGACCGTGCGTGGACCTCGGTACTGCCCGTCGTTGGAAGCGAAACTGATCAGGTTTAAAGATAAGAAGCAGCATATGGTGTGGTTGGAGCCGGAAGGGCTTGATACCGACGTGATGTACCCGAACGGAATCTCCAACACGATGCCCGAGGAGATCCAGGACGAGTTTCTTCACTACATCGTTGGATTAGAGCATGTCAAGATGTTGCAACCAGCGTACGGCGTTGAATATGACTATATCGACCCTAGAGAGCTGACGAGTACTCTAGAGACCAAGATCATGAAAGGTCTGTTCTTGGCGGGTCAGATCAACGGTACCACTGGATACGAAGAAGCCGCTGCTCAGGGAATCGTCGCCGGTATCAACGCCGGATTGTCATACCAAGGATCGTCTCGGTTGAAGTTGGACCGTGCCGATGCTTACATTGGAGTGTTGATCGACGATCTAATCACCAAAGGTGTCACCGAGCCATACCGGATGTTCACGTCGCGGTCAGAGTTTCGGATGAGTGTTCGTGCAGATAATGCGGACTTGAGACTGACCGAGATGGGACGCAAACTGGGCTGTATCGGTGACGAGCGGTGGGCCTCGTATCAGAGCGATAAGAAACAGTACGAGTATGGATTGGGCAAGTTGAAGGAGTTCAGTCTCCGGCTGAACCAGTGGCGCGATCTGGTGACCAGTGTGGCCGTTTCGAACGATACCAAGCCTCGGTCCGCCTACGATATGCTCCGATACAGCGGTATGACCGTGGAACAACTCGAAGATATCGTGAACGATCCGGCGATCAAGAAAATGCCTCGTCGTGTCAAGCAGAAGCTGAGCGTCGAAGGAAACTACGAAGGATACATTGGCAGAGAGCGTGAGTACATTCGGGCGTTCCGTGCCGACGAAAAGATGGCTCTACCTCGAGATTTCAACTACGGTAGCATGCCAAGTCTATCGTCGGAATCTATAGAGATCCTGAATCGGATCAAGCCCGAAACGATTGGCCAGGCCCGGCGGATCCAAGGGATCACACCTGCGACCGTATTTGAACTGTATCAGCTCTGCTGTCGCCGTTAAAACGGCACTTGTATATAGCATAATACCTTATATTAGGCGAATAAATAATGACACGTTAGTTGGACCGACTGGCGGTTTACTCGGCATCTTCAGCGGCAGAGGCACCCTTCAGTAGACTAGCGGTCTTCTTCTCGGCGTCGATTCTCTTGAATGCGTCGTATTGTGACTCCTTGGTTGGGAATCCAAGGTAGGTGTTGCGGATGAGGTTGAACTTGTTTCTAACGCCCAAGTCAAAGTTTCTGTCGGCTTCCCAGAACGCCCACGTTCCCACAATGGCCGTGGCAGCGACGGGTTGCCTCAGAAAGAAGAATAAGATAACAGCCGGTCTGTAAGTAGCTCCGAATGCCATAACGTTGGTTTGAGTTTAATATTAAAATTTCTCTGCTCACATTGGTGAGAATATTTATCCCCTGTTCGGCGGGCTTTACGTAAGCAGAAATACAGTGAAGAAGGGCTGAAAGGGAAGTGAAGGGAAGCCCAAGGTTTATTTTTTCTTCTCTCCCCCATCTAATCGAACGGTTTCTCCGAGATGGCTACAAGTGTACCCAACTCCGAATATGCGGACCAACTAGATCAGCAACAGTTCGAATACCATCAAATCCAGTTGGACCAACCCAACAATGCAGGGTCTCGTGGCGCATCGCCACAGCAGACGTTGCTTTCGAACGGACAAACACGAACACAGGCACCACGGCAACAACAGTCCCAGCACCCACAACAGACACAGACTCAACAGCAGCAGCAGCAACAGCAGCAGCAACAGCACCAACCACAGTCGACCATTCCTGGACAACAGCCGCAGTTTGCCGGTTTCTACCAGCAGCCTGTGCCTGCAGGATACATGGACCCAGCAGCCAGTGCCGCTGCCAACGCTGCTGGCTACACCGATCAAGGTCTGCTGAACGCGAGCGGCCCGGTGCCACAACAGCAGGCTAGAGTGGCTCAGCAACAACAGCAGGCTCAGCCGGCAGGTCAGCAGGACCAGCCTTACTACGTGAACGCCAAGCAATACCATCGGATTTTGAAAAGACGCATCGCTCGCGCCAAGCTCGAGGAGAACCTTAAGATTCAAAAAGGCCGTAAACCATACTTGCACGAGTCTCGCCACAAGCATGCCATGCGTCGCCCAAGAGGCCAAGGTGGCCGGTTCTTGACTGCGGCAGAGATCGCAGAACGTGAACGCAAGCATAACATGGAGGAGATGACTAAGAAGGACGCAACTCCTGCCTCGGAGTCGGACTGCAGCGACCCAAAGAAGACCAGTACGTATAACACGCCATCTGCGGGTACTCCTGAGTCTCTTGCCACTGATACCGACAAGGTGGCAGCCGGTGCCACTGACGACGCCAACAAAGCCGACAAATCGGTCGAGAAGTGATGACTACTTCACCACCATCTAGCTAGCTGTCTGTACTCTAGAACTCATGTAAAAGTAATAATCCATTACGCTTATATACAATGGCTTAGTTCACACCCATCTTTTGCAATGCCGTGATCACGTCGCCGTCCCCACTGTCCTGTAAAGCAGGAACGATCTGTGTGAACCCGCTGAACTGCAACAGTTTCTGCTTCACATACTCCAGAATCATCTCTTTCGATCCGATCTGCTTCACTGGGTCCACAGGATGAAGTTGGATCAGGTTCAACTGATTGTAACTCGATCCAAAGGTCATATCATCGTTCTCCAACTCTTGCCACAACTCCACGTCCTCGTTGAAGTTCATGTAGTTTTTGATCGAGTCTGACACGAGTAGTTTCAACACGCCCGACACAGCTTCCACAAACTTGGTCTGGTCCACACATGTTGGGTTCTCTGTGAGAAGGTTGGTTAGTCCCACTATCAGGATCTTCTTGTCGAGCAAGTTATTGAACGCAGTGATATGAGGAATGATGAAGTTGCCCATCACTTGCGCGAAGAGCCCCGTCTGCACACTTTCAATGAACGAGATCGCAAACTGTGAGTTCAGACCGTTCTTGTTAGGGATCTGTGAGGTTGGCAGGCACGATAGCCAGCACAAGAAGATGACAAATCTCTTGACGAACTTTTCCGTCCGGTAACTCTGCAACCGTGAAAGCACAACGACGCCGATCTGTTTAAGGAACGGTTGCAAAGCCACGGTATCGACTGACAGCAACAGAGTCTCAAGGAACTCGAATCCAAGGTGATCGTTCAACTTGGAAGAGATCAGCTTCTGGAACACTCCCAAAATCGGCGTCAGTTGCTCAGACGAGCTGAACGACGATGGTGAGAACTTAATGATAGCGGCCAGCAGCCTCTCGATGGCTGGAATATTTCCCTTATATTCCCAAACCGATGGAGAGCACAGCGGCTTCACCAGCTGAATGTATTCTTCAGGGATTGGCTTGTCCCTCCGATAGCTTTCCAACGTATATGAGAGAATCTGCATCGCATATGGGACAAATTCTTGGATCTCCTGTGACAGGATCACGAGCATCGTTGTTTTCAGCTGTTGGAAGAACGAGTCCACCTGGTCAGTGTTGTATTTGAGAATTCCACATATGCTCTCAAAGGTGTAGTGAGAGAACTTTGGATTCGACGGGTTCTTGCTGATCAGTTGCACCACCTTCAAGAGCTGGTCCAAGATCTCTATAGATGCCACTCTGAGAGAGTCCTCCGCTGTGAGCAGTACACGCATTACACACTTCATGAGGAACTCGTTTTCAGCCAACTTCTCTGGTGTATCGCCCTTCTTGAACATCAACCGGAATAGGTTCATGAGTAGCGATTTCGAAACGTCTATTCCAATGTCATGCTTGTCAAACAGCAGCTTCTGATGGTTCTCTGGGTCTCTCAGAGACAGAATCTTCTCTATAGTGATCGCTGCGTAAGTGTAGACGACATAGTTATCATCCTCGAAGTGGGCAGACAGCAGTGGGAAAGTTTCCAAGAGTTGCTGTTTGGTAAGTTGGTTGCGGAATGTGAAGATGTACTTGATGGCATCCACTTTGAGGATCGGGTGTGCAGCCTTGTTGACCAAGTCAGGAGCGACGTACGTGGTGAAGAATTGCACAACGTCAACCAAGAGGTTGGTCGATGTGATACCGGCATTGGTCACCGTACCTTTAGCAGCAATAGCACTGAACAGGTAGATGGCAATGTCCTTGAACTTCCATTGTGATGGGTCGTTCTGGAACTGTCCGAGGTAGTTGTTAACGTAACTCATTGTCACCTCAGTGACAACCTTCTCGTTACCGTCTTTCAACGACCGCAAGAATTCTGTGGCGGCTCTTCTCCGCGTATCAGAATCCGATCCTTCCAAGTCTCTCCTCGTGTATTCGATTGGGTCGTCTTCAAACATGTCTTCGTCTGACTCACGTAGTGTCACGTTGGGCAGGACAACTTTCTCAGTGAGCTGCCTGAGAGCTTCCTCGTTGTTCAGTGTTGGAGCATACATCGGCGAGCTGGCAATGGCAACCAAGAACTTGAGGCCCTTGGACGTTAGAATGTCGTACTTCAGTTGTAAAGTGACGTTATTCAACAGCTCCCAAACGGTCTGAATGAACTCTGGGATGAAAGCATGGAACTCTTCCTCGTATCGTGTAGTGTACAGTTGGATCAGCGAACAGATCTCGATCTTAACATTAGTGACCACATCCACTTCATCGTCGTCATCCGGATCTTCCAACAGTGGCGAATGATACTTGAGGTACTTGTGGATCACCGTCATACCCTCCTTGAGATGGTCTTCGAAAAACTCTGGGATGTCCTGGCAATTGAGGTCGTAGTATATTTTGACCAAGAGTAACAGATTGTCAAAGAGAATCCCCAGTTGCTGTTGGGACCCTGAAGACACATCGATCAGTTCGTCCACACGTAGAAGCAGCTTCAGGAATGGGTCGGCAAACTTCATCAGAACAAATGCAATCTCTCTAAACAGCTCATCGCTCCGGAAGAGCGGTCTCCATCTTTTGAACACCGAGTGCGCCACCTTCAGAATACCTTTATTAGCAACCATATTGTCTGGCGAGAGCTTAGAAATGAGCTCATCGAGCAACTCCGGCCATATCTCTGGGAACTCCGATTCGGCGATCAAACTGATTGCCTCACCAATCTGTGATTGCAAGTTATCTGGCAATTTGATCATCAATGAGACAATTTCCTGTTTGATCATCCGTACATCCTCGACATGGAGCTGATACTCTCCGTTCTCATCCAGCCACCTGCGTCTAATGAGGTTTTTGAAGTAGAGAGCCGCCGCCAGACGTGCTGACATCTCTATATCATCAGACGCCAGAATATGAAGTAACGTGAGAGGGAACCCCTTCTGGGACTCTGACGCACGCAACCCATTCTCAGATTCCTTTGCACTCCCGGGCTGTAGCGATTGTAACAGGAGCTTCGTCACGCTATTAATGTCGCTCATCTGTGAAAGGTGATCTAGTTAAAGAAGAGGAAAAAAAATGGTTTTCCAGGCTTTGATTTGAAAAATCTCGAATCCATCTAGGACTTTGGTTCTATTTAAATATACAATTTACCAGTCGTCGTCTTCCTCCTCCTCCGAGTCGCTCTCACGTCTAGCCTTCTGTCTAATAGCTGCCGCTAAGTCTGTGGCCATAGTTGTCTCAGATTGCTGCTTCTGTTTCAAGGCAGAAGCAAGGCCGCTAGCAAGATCGTTAGAACCAGAACCAGCTTGGGCAGCAACAGGTTGCGACCTCTTAGGAGGTGGGAGCGGTGCCGCTGCTCTGGTTGCAGCAGGCGGATCACATGCCGAGATATATGCTGTTGGAACCCATCCTTCCTGAGACTCGTCTAACAACTTACCGAGAGACCAACCGTTACCGGAGTCTTGCAAGACGTAGATGATAGTTCCTTGAGTGATCGGCAGCTCCGTCTCTGCACCGCTACCTGGGAAGTCGTAGTCAGCCTTGTAGGTAGGCCACTTTGGCTTGACAGCAGCAGCTGGAGGTGGAGGTGGAGGTGGAGCAGCCTTCTTTGCAACAGGCTGTTGCCGTTGAACAGGCTGTTGCTGAGGAATCGACTGCTGGAACGGTTGGATCTTCTGCACCGGACGTGACTGGCCTGGGAAAGGCTCTGCACGAGGCTGAGAACGGTTCTCTTCGTAAACCTGGCCTGCCCTGTTCGCGGCAAGCTGCAGCTTGTAGTTGGCGACAGCATTAGAGATAACGCTTCTCACCTTTGGCTTCTCCTTTGATGGAGTTGAGCCTGGCAGACCGGTGCGCACGGACACAGTGCTAGACTTGTACACGTCCTCGTTGGCTGGAGCAGTACTAGACTCTTGGAACTTCACCACATGCTGCTTACCTGGCTTCTTGGCATATGACACTGTAGGGCCAACAGAGATCTGCAACGATCTGCTCAACGACTTGAGTTGGGTCATCAACTCTGTCTTAAACATCGAGTTTAAGAACAAGTCCGGCTGTGAAGACGAGTTCAGATTGATGGCGATCCAGTCATCGGCAAGACTCGACAGAGAGACTGCCGAGATCTGTGTCACAGGAATCGACGTGTCGATACTGTATTGGACTTGGCCCTCGCCCAAAAGCTGGCCAACGACGACCAGTTTCCCGTTGACGATCAACAGGATCTTTGGTAGTCTCTGTGCGGACCGACCGAACCGAGATTGCAACTGCTGACCATGCGCAGAGAAGATAACATTACCAGAGAGTCCGATCTGTTTCATGAGGAACTGTCCGAAGCCACCGGTGGTGTCGTTACAACCGAGGTAATCTCCCAAGTATGATCTCGAACCCAGAATACTCAGTCTGCGTCTCTGTTTTCTTGAATTCAACAGCGTGGTACCGTAGTCACGGATAGTGATGTACTTATCAGTCTCACCGCTGATCCGAGCCCTCCACAGACGTTGGATGGTTCTGGCAGCAGCATTACGGCGCTTCAAGTATCTACGGCAAGCACGCTGGATGATCTTAGCCTTGTTTGCCCAGTAGCTCTCGCGCATGTCTTCCAAGGCAAAGAGAGTCTCTGGTTTCTTGATGAACACTTTGCTGACACCGAGCTGCCATTCGGAGCTAGGAAATCCAGAGTCAGTTAAGATGATTTGGGTGGCACTCTTGGAATCGCCAGTGTAAGTATACTCACCGGCATACGATGTCTTTGTGGACAACAGGTAAAACCGTTCCACGAACCTCTCGAAAGTCTGACGGTAAGCGAAACCGGCACGACGGATCCGCACGTTCTCCTTGAGACCAAGGTACTTGACTTGGTGCAACACATTGGCCGTGTTGTACTCGGAAGGAGACCGGTTGTCGTTAGGCTTGATCGTACGGATGTACGACGGGGTAGCCTGCGACAGAGTTCCCATGAGATCGTTGGCACTCTTTTTGATCTTCTGGGAGGCCGTTGGCGGTCTACGCTTGTTGTTTTCATCCACCTTATTAGGGAACAGCGTCTGGAAGAACGGCTGCTGGGACGACTGGATCAACTCGAGCAAGTCCTTCTGCATCTGGTCCTTATTCTTGTCAGACATGTTGTTGATGTCGTAGGTGACATCTCCAGCATAGTGACGGACGACAAATTTGGCACCGCGCAGATCAAAGTGCTCATTGTTGATAGAGTTAAGGCGCTGACCAAAGGATTGGTCGGCTGCATCGCTATCAGCATGAGCAGTGGCACAGGCATCATCCAAGGATGCAAAGATTCCTGGTGGACGTGTTGCCTCGATCAAGTCACAGACAACTTGGTTGTTGAAGTACTTGATAGGGGTCCACTGAATCTGCTCACGGACGTACTCCTCTTGCTCAGATTTGAGAGTGAGCTGAATGAAGATCTGTTGCAACTTCTCGTTGACGTAGTTGATACAGAGCTGTTCAAAGGAGTTATGCTCAAAGATCTCGAAACCGTAGATATCGAGAATACCGATCGACTTGTGGACGTTGGCTTTCAAACTGCGGAAAGATTGGTTGACACGGTCGACGATCCAATCAAAGAGATTGTTATAGAGTCCCTTGGCAAGTGCATCCCGCACAGCAGTGGCCTGAGTGATATTGAGCGGCACATGGTAGACAGAACCACGGCGAGATCCGTGGAAAGTCTCCATGACTCTCTCGGTGAGAGCCTTGCACAGAATCTCTGCTGGCACGCCCATGAGGTAGGCGACGAAATCGGTGACGGAAGTGTCCTGGACTTGCGAATTGCCCTCCTCACCCTCGAAGAATGTGATGTTACCAATCCACAGGACAGTGGCCAAGATCCGGAACACATCGTCCTGTTCAGCCTGTGTGAGACCGATAACTTTCATGGCCTCCAGAGTTTCATCGAAACACTTGAGGTCATCGATGGAGTCGACGCTGATCATCCGCGAGGCAGAAGTGTACACATACTGCTCTGGCTTCTGGACACCGAAGGTCTGCCGGTAGTTATCACTGGCACCTTTGGTGTACTGGTAGAAGATGTGGAAGTTCCGCTCTCCTTTGATCTGGCCCACAACACGCTGCTTCTCCAGCAGGTAGTTGGTGATGTTTGCCGACACAGGCTCAAACTTGGCATTGAACTCGATCTCCAGGTACTTACCGTGACGGGAGGAGTTGTCGTTACGCAAAGTTCTGGCGCATCCAAAGGCCTCCAAGAGCGGGTTGGTGGCCAAAACCATGTCGTTGATGCGCTTGATCTGCGCAGAAGATGTCAGCGAGCCGGAAACCTGCGCAATGTACTGCATGATACGCTTGGCAGCCTCGGTCTTACCAGCACCGGACTCTCCGGAGATAATGACACACTGGTTCTCGTTGTAGGCAATCATGTTGTGGAACATCGACTCGGCAATGGCGTAAACGTGTGGAGGCACTTCAAGTCTGTTACGGTTCTTGTAACTGCTGATGGTCTCATTAGTGTAGATACCGAGGTCTCTGAATGGATTGACAGAGACCAGCACGTTTCCAATGTACGTGTAGATGATACCGTTGTCGAATCGCTTGTGCAAGTTGTCGTTGATGGCTGGGTCGGAGATTGTTGACAACAGAGTCAGATCTGACACTCCCACCTCTTTCTTGCGGGCGTGCTCGTACTGAGCCTTCTTGATGGGTGCACCGCTCGATGACTTGCCTTGCTTCTGCGGCGGAGCCGTCTTGTTGCGGTGTCTGCGGAAGCCAGCCATGATAAAGGGTTGTGAAATTTGGAGAAATCCAAGAGGCGGTTTTTAGGGGGGGTTTATTACGTGGTGAGAATAGGTTTCCCCTTAGAAGGTTGGGACTGTTTGACCTGAGTGGTCAGGCAACGTGGTGCCATCGTAGAGGAGTTACTAATTATATAAAGTGAGAGGGGCCCGCTCATATCGGGAGTGTGTAAACGATCAAATTTTAACGCCCATCTCTGCCTCAAGAAGATCACTCATTCTTATGTGGGAAGACTACTTTTCCGTTCAGATATTCTTCATCATCCTTAGGGAGACGCTAGAGAGCGCCATCATCGTGTCGGTGCTCCTATCGTTGGTGAAGCAGACGTTTACGACCGAGGATCCGGCCACTCACGAGCCAGTTCTGTCGGTTTCGTCGAAAACGTACCAGAAGTTCCGGTCCCAGGTGTGGATCGGGGCCTTTGGAGGGCTGCTGCTGTGTACGTGCATCGGTGGAGTGTTCATAGGGATCTTCTACCTCATCGGCAACGATATATGGTCAGTTGCTGAGAGAGTGTGGGAAGGATTCTTTTCGGTGGTGAGTGCGCTGATTATTGCAGTGATGGGATTGGCTCTGTTGAGAGTCAACAGTATGCAGAGCAAGTGGCGGTGGAAGTTGAAGCAGACGCTACGTAAACAGAACGCGGTTCCTCCCGAGGACGAGACGACCAACGAGTTCCACGAGGAACTGGCCAGAGCCAGCGATGAGATCCGGTCGGAGGCTAACGAGGAGGATGAACACGTTGTGCAAGTACTTGGGGACGACCATGACGTTAAGCGGTTTGTGACGATCCGCAAGAGAATGCGCCGGTTCACACAGGAGTACTCGTTGCTGATCTTGCCGTTCATTACGACGCTTCGTGAAGGATTGGAGGCCGTCGTCTTCGTTGGTGGTATCGGAGTGAACCAACCGGTGACCTCTTTCCCACTGGCTATCGTTGTGGGCGCGGCATTTGGTATCGGCATCGGTATGATCATGTACAAAGGTGGAAACGAGATGCCTTTGCAGTACTTTTTGATCGTCTCGTCCTGCTTCCTCTACCTGGTTGCCGCAGGACTCATGTCCAAAGGCGTTTGGTTCTTTGAATTGGAGTCATTTGTGCGTAAATGCGGCCAGGATACCAGCGAGACAGGCTCGGGCCCTGGCTCGTACGATATAGGCAACACTATCTGGCACGTTAACTGCTGCAACGGGTTAACGGACGGTGGATGGATGCTGTTCAATGCTCTGTTGGGATGGAGCAACACGGCAACGTACGGTTCTGTCTTCTCGTACATTGCATTCTGGGCATTCATGATCATCATGTTGAGACATCGCACTAGAATCGAGAACTATGGTTACACCTCATGGCTACCGATCGGTTGGCAACTGAGACACATCAAAAAGAGAGTGGCCATCGACAGGGTGCTCTTGCAAGAATACCTGGATGATCAGGGCGCTCCTGAGTCTGCCACGGCCCCGGCCACGGCCCCGGCCACTGGAGGCGCAGAGACTACGGCTTTGCTTGAAACTGAATGATTTACTAAAATAGACATACCTAATCTATACTCCCATATGGCGGGAAGACCACCTCTGCTGAGAGGCACGTAATGAGCTCGTCCTCTTTGGTGTATGCTCTAGCAGTCACTACATACTTTCCTGGAGGCACTTGGTCTGGGATGGCCACCTGTTTCTGCAACTTGTAAGGGCCTTTCTCTAGTGGACATTCCATCGAAATGGTGCTGGCCTTGTCGCATAGGTCGTATGTCGTATGGATGAGCTTGATATAACCATAGGTGACATCGACATCGACGTAGGCGCCTTCCTCAACGCGTTTACTCAAGTCAGCAAACCCATCAATCGTCAGATTCTGGCCTCTTTCTGGTGGGTTTGGAGAAGTGGTCATCGTGTGTATCTGGAGCAACTGTGGTTCTTCCACATCGCACACTTCCACTGGGGAGTCGCCAGGAATCGGGTCGTCAAGTGAGTGTAGCGGCAGTTGTAAGAGCGGGTTCGACAGTGAGAAGCATGTGGTTGTGGCCACCAATGTAGCCAGGCACAACACCAACTTCATGACAAGCTTATCGAGAGGCGGTAGATTTTTGGGCAGAATAGGAATTAGATAGATTGCTTATGGAATGGAATTTACGATAGAGGGAGGGATGTTACTGTTTTATTGGACACTATGTGTGTGAATCTATGCTACATTCATGTTAATGTATGTATCTGCTGGTAACTGGGATGTTTCCTCGTTTAGGCTGCAACGCTACTGAAATTGGCCAGTATCTAAATTCCACTTACTACTAAATTCATCCTTCCCAAACAGCATCAGTTTATTTTTTCCATCATTTTCCTACTCCGCCAAATTTCCATCCATCAATTCTCCATTGGCAATTTTCATATGATTTTTCACACGCTCCTGCTGCCTTTACACTCCTTGCTACCATGTAATCATTACACAGACCGTACCAACTACACCGACCAGCTATAAACAACATAATCTCCCAGATCAACCCCCAAAGATTACCCAATTCCACTCTGCCCCTACCAGGACCACCTACTAGCCCTCGTGGTAACCGTGAACCAATCAGCTCCACTCGTATAGGTCATCCCTACCCCGGAGCTGTTGGACCACCCTGGTCCCGTTATATGTTATGTCAACGGGCCATTAAAGGGCAGGCCAACGGCGCAGTGGCAGCGCATGCTCAATTGATGGGCTACATAATGCAATTGGCGGTTAAAATGGGTTAAACACTAAACGGGTCTGATCCCCCTCTCCGCCCCACAACGGTCCGGGTCAGCAGCTTGCTGCAGAACTTTCCCAATAGTATAAAAAGCAGCATTAATTCGTAGAGGTTTCAACAACTTGAAAAGTCACCAAGTTTAACCAATTGACCTATTGAATCATGTCTACTATCACCAAGATTCACGCCAGAACCGTCTACGACTCCCGTGGTAACCCAACCGTCGAGGTCGACTTGACTACCGCCAACGGCCTCTTCCGGGCCATCGTGCCATCGGGTGCCTCCACAGGTGTCCACGAGGCTGTCGAATTGAGAGACGGAGACAAGTCCAAGTGGGGCGGAGCCGGTGTCACCAAGGCTGTTGCCAACGTCAACACCGTTATTGCCCCAGCTCTCGTCAAGGAGGGTATCCCAGTGACTGAGCAGAAGAAGATTGACCAGTTCCTCATTGATCTCGACGGTACTCCTAATAAGGGTAAGCTCGGTGCCAATGCCATCCTGGGAGTGTCTCTTGCTGCCTCCAAAGCTGCTGCTGCTTTCAAGGGCGAGCCTTTGTACCAGTACTACAGCGAATTGGCCGGCACCAAGAAGCCGTTCGTGTTGCCAGTTCCATTCATGAACGTTTTGAACGGTGGTAAGCACGCCGGTGGTAAGTTGGCTCTCCAGGAGTTCATGATTGCCCCAACTGGCGCTGACACTTTCTCCGAGGCCTTGGAGATTGGTGCTGAGGTTTACGCCCAGCTCAAGAAGCTCGCCAAGAAGAAGTACGGCCAGTCTGCTGCCAACGTCGGTGACGAAGGTGGTGTTGCTCCAGACATTGAGACCGCCGAGGAGGCTCTTGACTTGATCGTCGATGCCATCAAGGCCGCTGGCCATGACGGTAAGGTGTTCATTGCTATGGACGCTGCCTCTTCCGAGTTCTACATTGACGGTAAGTACGACCTCAACTTCAAGGACCCTGCCAAGGCTGGCACCAACTCGCTCACCGGTAAGGAGATGGGTGCTCTTTACAAGTCTCTCATTGAGAAGTACCCAATTGTCTCCCTGGAGGATCCATACGCCGAGGACGACTGGGAAACTTGGACTGCCAACTTCCCTGAGACTCCAGTCCAGGTCGTTGGTGATGACTTGACCGTGACCAACCCTATCAGAATCAAGGAGGCTGTCGAGAAGAAGGCTTGCAACACTCTGTTGTTGAAGGTCAACCAGATCGGTACCTTGACCGAGTCTATCCAGGCTGCCACCGACGCTTACGCTGCCGGCTGGGGTGTCATGGTGTCTCACAGATCCGGTGAGACTGAGGACACCACCATTGCCGACTTGACCGTTGGTCTGAGAACTGGACAGCTCAAGTCCGGTGCTCCAGCCAGATCCGAGAGAATTGCAAAGTACAACCAGCTTCTCAGAATTGAGGAGGCTCTCGGTGACAAGGCCATCTTCGCTGGAAAGAAGTTCCACAATGCCCAGCTCCTGTAGGCTATTCAAAATGAATGATATGAGATCAACTATTACTATGTATGACTAACTAAGACCTCCTGTCCACGTTCTTCCGCTTGTACCAGTTGGCAAAGTCCCGAATACTTGTGCGAATGTTGCGTGGCTGCTTCGTGTTCACTGCTGACTCCACGTTGCTTAACAACGTCATCTTCTCCTTTTCAGTCACCGATCCTTGAGGTACACTGCTCAAGAAGTTGTCTAACCACACCACTGGAAGCTTCGATCCGTTGCCCAACGACGCCAACTCGATCACTTTCGTGAGAAGCTCGTTGGCTTCAGGCCGGCAATCCGATGGGAACGAGTAGATGATACCGTACATGAGCCTGTTGACTAGTTCCTGACCAGTGGCCACTGTGAATGCACGGATCTTCACTTTCAAGTCCTCGGGAATGTCTTCCATGAACGAGATCGGTGGAGTCTCGAATCCCCACGAGTAAAAGTCCACCAGGAATTGTAACACCGATGATATGGCCCCGTACTCATGGTACACTTCTAATGCCCTCAATGCTGTAGCATACACCTGTTGGACGAGCTCGTCAGCGCGGATCAACCGCTCTGGCGAAAACATCAGGATGTCCGCCATCATTCTATAAAAATCCTCCACCAAGTCCGGATAGTCTTCCACTTTACGCTCACTGAGTCCACGGAAGAAGCTGTTGAAGTTATTCGCCTGGTCCGCAGAAAACTCCCAAACAGAATCCGACACCGATGTCGGCACGTCTTCATCAGAAGCGTACTCCTTGATGAGAGTTCCTGAAACCCACAGGTAGCATCCGTGGTGGTAGTTGTTGAATCCGAAGATGAGCATCTCGGCCGTCTGGTTCAGTACAGGCAGCAGGTATCCACGGAACGACTGGATCGACCTTCGCACCAGTTGCATGCATTGCTCACTGACTTTCATCGACCGGCCATGCCGCGAGACCAATTTGACAACGATCGGGAACACTTTGCCCATGATTAGTTGCGCCACAGGGTGCTCTTTCAAGCTCATACTGCGCGGCCTCATCGTATCCACATAGATGGTAATTAGTTGTAAAGTGTCCGCGATCTTGGTGGCCACTTGGTCCGCCTCTGTCGGGTCTCCAGTCTGGATGTCATTCAATTGAACCAGTTTGGCCAGAATCGGTTGCCAGAACATGTCTGTAACGTTGTACAGTTTCTCCAAGTCCCTCTCCTCTTTCAAAACGTATGCAATGCCGGCAGTCACGTCGTACAACGACTCCACATCCAACGAGGCCTCGATCCGACCATAAAACTCAAACAGTTGTCCCACGTAGTCTGTCATGAGATTGGCACAGTCCATACAGAAGTACTTGAGTGCATGAGATGCAGCAATGATCACGTCCATGTCTTGCTTGTGGTCGAAGCCGCTGATGATGTAGTTGAGTTGATCTTGCAAGAACTCTGGGTGTTTCGAAGTCCACTCGGTGTATCGTCCAAGGACCAGCGTGGCAGCGTATCTGATCTTTGGGTTTTCCGGTAGTTTCACCAGGTATTGCATAATCTGAGGCAGCATCTTGGACTCGTTAGAGCTCACCTCTTTTGCCATGGCACGCATGCTGAACAGTGGTGCCTCTATCTCCTGCCACATCACTTGCTCGCCTTGCGCCTGTGCCTGCATCAGGGTCTGCAATTTGCCGAATGGAATGCTCAGAGCATTCTCTGCGCCTATCACAGCACAGCTGTCCTTCAACACATCACCCATGTCGTACCTGAAATCGCGGAACTTCTCCTCGGCGTCTTTATCACCGTCGAACAGAATCGTCAGGTCGGTGGAGTCTGAGTTCGTAGGATACCTCAAATGCTTGATCATCACATCCACCAGTTCGGTATACGTCTGTTTGTATACTTGGCGTGCCTCGTTTCTGGCACCAGATGTCAGTAACGACTTGAGATCGTACCAAAACTTGAACGTGTACTTGACAACATCGAGGTCGTCCTCATACGCTGTCAGTTTCAACATTATGTCCACCAGAGGCTTGAACTCAAATGGCATGGCTGCTATGTACGCATACCATGCCTCGGCTGCAGTAGAAAAGAGCATTGTGAGCCGTTCCATCTGACCAGGATCATCCTGTGACTGTTCCAGCATCGGTTGTAATGCTATTAGTTGCTCGTAAAGTCCCTTGACAAGCACAGAGTTGCTCTCATCAAATGTATCGGTCTGTGCGACAATCGTTGACAGGCAGTCGACTGCCGTGTCAAAAGTGTCGTCGTTATGCAAGCTCTCGAAGATGAGCCCACACAGAGAATCGCTTGACAGAACTTGCGCTGTGGGAATATCAGAGATCCACGATTGTATGCAACCAAGCAACAGCTCGTTCGTGTAGCCAGAGTTACTCGTCCTCGTGGCAGCCAGCGTCGTCAGTATATACAGGACTTGCTCGACGTTGTTTAGAAGTAACCTTTGAGTTTGGATCTTGAACTCTTCGTCAGTTAGTGAAGTTCGCGTCACATCAAGCATTTCGTCCGGTAGAACTTTCAGAAATTCAAGCAACGAGTTCGTCGCCCCCGTGGACAATCTCGTGATGATCTCAGTCATGCTGTTGGTCCAATCGAGGTCCTGTAATGCAAAATACGCCAGCGCCAGAGCCAACTGTGTAGTGATGAGCTTTTGCTTGGTGTCAAAGTACTCGATGGCGCCCAGAATCGATTCTTTCAGAGAAGGCAGCGACTCCTTGGGCACCTGATAGAAGTCGTACTGGACTTTGGATCGAAGCGTTTGCGATACAAAGAGCTTCATCTCGATGCCAACGTCTTCGTCCACGAGCACGGGGAAGATCACCTGCCAGGCATCAGCCGACCGCTGAAATTCTAGCAAATAGGTGTTGGCCTGTTGCTTGACTCCAGCGTCGCTGCTGCCGTACATGGCAGAGATGGCCTCCTGTAACTTCGAGGTCAGTGCTTTATCCATGGTAAGATTTTTCACCTGTATTTTTTCTCTCTATGTCAACCAGGCCACAACGACAGGTGATGGTTCCACCCATCAACCAGATCTTTAAGTACCTCCAAGAGCAGTCGCCAGTCAATGTGTGGCTATATGAACAAGTTGGAGTCAGATTGACTGGAGTTATTAAGGGTTTCGATGAGTTTATGAATGTTGTTTTGGACGATACCGTCGAAGTGTCTACAGCAGACCCAACGGCTACGAGGCAGCTTGGGAGGATTCTTTTGAAGGGTGATAATATAACGTTGATAAGTGCGCTTGAGTGAGCGTTCCTGGCAACGAGAGATCGATCAATTCCATCGATAACAACCGAGTCACTCAATTGTGTATCATAGATGTAATATAGGGTTATATGAATGTATTAGGGCGACAGCGTGAGTTTAAAGCGGCACAAGTGTATCTGGGGCAACAGAGGTGTATCATGTTACCATTTCAATACCCTAAATGTCCATATCAATGTACTGTAGCACCATATCCAAAGTAGTCTCATGCATTTTTCTTCACTACCGACACCAAAACACCGCACCCTCAACGGTCAGAATTAGCGAGCTTAGCTCAGTTGGGAGAGCGCAAGACTGAAGTTCTTGAGGTCCTGAGTTCAATCCTCGGAGGTCGCATATTCTTTTTTTTTTTTTCCTTAGGCACGTCTTAGTTATCATTGACTCTATATGTAACATACGTCGACACGCTATGTTGATCCGTGCTGAAACTACGGAACTTGACGTTCTCTATCGAGCCTCCCTCGAGCTCTTTGGCGCCGGAATCTTTCCAATCCTCTGGAGCTTTGCAATGAGGATTTGCATACACCAAAACATTGAAGGTCTGATCGCCTTGTAGTTCGGGCAGAAACGTAACAGAAGCGGTAATCTGTCGAATTATCGACTGGATCTCCTTCTGGATCTGTTGGTTGGCCTTGGCCTCTGCCTGTACCTCACTCGAAGGCTGTCCAACAGAGCCGTCCAGATCAAACCGCCACCTCTCGACCACTTGGCCGGTTTCCTTCGATATTATGACAATGACCAGCTTGGAGATGATGCCAGAGTAGACCCAACGTCTAATCTGTTTCATGATCTGCTCTATATACGCGATAACCTCGTCATCCATCGAGACAAGCATGTTTAGTCCATACTTGCGTACGATCTTGAAATCGCTCGCCGGGTAAATGCCTCGCTGGTATAGGATGCTATGTATGCTGTATTCAAAGTAGTCGGTGACCACTTTAGCGGATCCCTTCAGGGCAAGCTTGGATCGTGTCGGAGCATCAAGACCTTCCATAATAGGGAGAGGGATAGTTTTTTTATTTTGCCATGACTCGCGCAGTAGGTTCCTTCCTTGATGGAGACCAAACGGAGGCTGGGTTTCAAGGGGTTCACAACGTCAAAAGATCCAAGAAAATCAGCAAAGAGGCATTGGAGGCTCGGCGCCGGCAGGATGCCTTCAAAGTGAAACGGTACAGACAGCTATCGGAACGAATCTTGAAGGATAAAGACGAGCAAGTGTACAACGATGAAACGTTCCAATTGACCACTATGATGCTCGATCAGAACCCGGAATTCTATACAGTGTGGAATTACAGGAAGGATATACTGGTGAACCACATATTGAAGGATCTTGATGAGAATCAACGACATAAACGGCTTTTGCAAGAGCTGCAGTTTGTGCTGATGAAACAGCAGAGGTTCCCCAAGTGCTACTGGATCTGGAACCATCGCAAGTGGTGTCTTAAAGAGGACAAATTGGCGGACTGGTCGATGGAGATGAAACTGATCGGCCGGTTCTTCCAGGCAGATAGCAGAAACTTCCACGCTTGGGCTTATAGAAGGTGGGTGGTTCAATGTATCAGCGAAGATAGAGACTCTGCAGGGCAAGCGAAGCTCGATTGGGAAGAGTGGTCGTTCACTACGACAATGATCAACCATGACATTTCAAACTACTCTGCGTGGCACAACCGGTCCGCTTTGGTGATTAGATTGTTCGAAAATCCTCCAGTTGCCAACGATAGTTACGCTGCTGCGTTCCACGAGTCGAAGCGCGCCTTCTTAGAACTGGAAATCTCCATGTTCCAGACAGCCATATATACAGATCCGGATGACTCTTCTGTGTGGATCTACATGCGTTGGTTATTTGGAGACTACTTCTTGGACGTTCTACAAGTGGCCGATATCCAGAAGGTTTACGATATGATTGAGGAGTTGGCGCAGTTGGAGAAAGACGACAACGGTGGTAATGATAACCAGTGGTGTCTCAAGTCGCAACTGTATCTATTAAAGCAAATGCATAGGCTAGGTGCGGACCAGCAGCAAAGTTTCGACCGGATCCGCTCGAGGTTGGAAGAGCTCGATCCGATGCGCATAAAGAGGTACCAAACTTACCGGTTGACCTCGTTCAGGTAGTGCGCCTTGTTATATAGGAATCTCAAGCACCCTGTTTTGGCAATCGACGGGTCTCTTCTGGCAAAGAAGAGGTCCTCTTTAGGAATGTACTGCTGCAACGGTTGGATCTCAAACTTTTTGGTCAGCTCGATCTTCACGTTCAGAATGTCCTTATTCAACTCCCTCGGATCGCCGATATCTAACTCCCTTAATGCATTGTAAAGGAAGGTCGACCCTTTATTATCGGCGTAGTATTCTAGCAACGTGTTGATTCCGTCCACAACCCACTCGTCATCCGGGAGTAACCCAACACGCCGTGTATCGATGTTATAATTGGTCTTGGTCTTGCAAACTCCATTGAAGATCAGCAACGCTGCACGCAGAGCCACCACTGCATTATAATGTGCTGCCAGCCGAAGGGGGAGTTCTGTAAAGTAGAGGTCGTTCAACACCGCCCAGCATATATAGCTCTCTTTGGTTGGAACTTTGTACAGTTTGGTGAACTTGATCAACAGGTCCTCGATGCAATAGTTGCGGAAGTCGAAACTCTCGCACTCCATCATCGACCTCTCAATCTCCATAATAGCCTTCTTCTGCTCGTCCAGTTCCTGTCCGGACAGGTGCAACCCACGAATGAAGTTGCCCTCTTGCAAGACGAGCGACACTTTCTTGATACAGTCGTTCATCTTCAGAGAGATGAATAGAGCAGTCAACGCCACCTCATGTGAGTACCCGATATATCTTGCAAAGTTCTCTGTCAGTAAGTAGAACCGCTGGTATAGATATGAGCAGTTTTGCAGCACTTTCAGAGGCAGTTCAAGTCTCTTGATCACTTTCAGTAGGAACTGGAATGACTCTCGTTTCTTGATCATATAGTTGCGGATGTGGTCGCCACTGCCGATGTTCTGCCTCACCAGGAGGGCAAACTCTCTGCTTGTCAAAAATGGTTTCGACAGTTCGATTATATTAGAGTCGGGAGGAGGAGACGACATGACGAGTTAACAGAAAAGATGAAAACCAAATTCATCAAGGGGCTTTTTCTAAAGTATAGTAGTTAGTGAAAAATACGCCATATTGCCGGTGTATTGAAGCTTACTTCAACTCTTCGTTTTTCTTCTTTCATAGTTAACGCTTTCAATTGTATCAAGAAGGCGCAGGTCAGACTCTAAGTAACTATAGTTGGAGAGTCTACAGTTTGACTAGGTAACTGCTTAGCATTCTTAACTCAACTATAACAGTATGCTTCATCCTGTCGAACAATTTGGAGAGACCCGACTTTGTCATATCGGTGCTCCACACCACAAAACCCTGCATATTTGTATAACATGCGGTAATATCTGTGTTCAGGGACCAATTAGATCACCTCTTATAATACAGGTGCACAAATTTAGTATGAATAGTTAGTTATATTGTGCCCACTGCCAACTCAATTACTTGGTTGATAGGATTTAAAAACCATCGGATGCTCATTCGAGAAATAGCACAACTTTATATATTTTCCTTGTTAACGGTGAGAAACAACTTCAGAAGCTATCGACTCAACCTCGATGGATGCTCCTGATCTGGTAGCAGCTATTCTAAGCTCATCCTTTGCTTGTGCTCTTTCCTCAGCCTCACGGGCCATAGTCAGATCCAGGTTCCAGTATTTAATAAGGAAAATACCAGCAAAGACGGCACCTGCAACAGTAACAGCCACGAATGGCCAAATCAGATATGGGTCAACAAGAGCAGCAGAGCAAGCTTCAGAGATGGCAGCAGAAAATGCATTCATCAAAAGGAAAAGGGCCATCACTAAAGACTTAGATCCATCTGGAGCTCTCGTGTAGGCAATCTCATAAGCTTGGGTATAACAGAAACATTCACCTGCTGCGGCCAGCGCATACACAATGACCTCGTACCAAGCAGTTATTGGAGACACATCGTCACAGTCAGTTGCGTAGTAACCGCATGGGGAGGTGGAATAGACCCTCCATTGTAGAATGGCTCCAACCATCGAGGATAATGCTCCAAGCATGAATCCAACAAAGATCTTGTAGACACCCTTAAAGTTAATGTGTGACCTAATAAGAGCCGGATAGATTACCCTATCCAGAATTGGCAACAAAACAATGATAGTAATCTGGTTGAAGTTGTTGAAGAGATCGTTAGGCACGTTCTTGGTAGTCATGGCACCTGCTTGTGCATTAAGGGAAGTACCAAGTCCGGAATCATTAAGGTTGAAGAAGATCCAGTAAACGAACATTGCACAACTGGAAAATGTAACAGCGTAGTCACGAACATCTTGAAGAGTCCACGATGGGTTTCTGGCACCTCTGACAGCCATCTTCTCTGGGTAGGCATAGGCCCAGAACTCGTTGTGCTTAATCCTCTTGATAAAGTTACCAGATAAGCAGACACCCAAGACCTTGCAAACTTTACCAAGAATCGATCCCTGTGGAGCTTCTTTCTTTATTCTAGGTCCGACAAAGATCATCAAAATGCACACTAGCAAGTACATGATACCGGGACAGAGGAAGGCTAGCCAGTAGCCAACATCTCTTGCAGCATATGAAGTTGCTAATCCAAGGAATGCTCCAGTGTTTATACACCAGTAGAAAGTCATAGTGATGGTTTCCATAGAACGCTCTCTGTCAATGAAAACGATTGATCCATCTGGCTCTCTCCGTAAAACGTCAGAAGGGTACGGATACTGGTCAAGCAGCAAGGGCAAAAGATTTGGCTTGATGAATCCAGTACCGAATGAAAGAGTGATGATACCAAAAATAAATGCAACTAAAGCATGGCCACCCGCGATTACCTTCGGAATTGCTGAAATCACGAAGATCACATGAGAAAGCAGACCAATCCAAACACCAATCATGATTGTTTTGAACTTACCGATACGTGCATCAGACACCCAACCACCTAGAAGTGGCATCAAGTAAGCAAGAAATTGCAGAAGCATGGTCAGAGCATTCGCAACCGAAGTTCCAAGTCCCAGGGCTCCGGCAGATGCATTGGCATCTCCGTCAACCACCGCACCAGTGGTAGATCCATCCGGTAGCGGCCGCAATGCGAAGTTCGTCATAATTTGTTGAATGCCGTAGTAGGAGCCACGTTCGGCAAACTCAACTGCTAGCATCAGGTAGCAGACTAGATCTGGTCTAGTGGTGATAATTTTGTATTTTTTCCGGTCGTGGGGCTGTGCCAAAATCAATCCTCGAGGGTTTTGTTCATCGGCAAACTCAATCAGGTATTCGCGATCCTCGATGTCATCCGAGAGGTCAGTCTGAATCTCATCAGATACATTTAACTTCTCGGGAATCTTCTTCTGGTCGAATTCACTCATACTTGTGAGGAGGTTTGATACCTTAGCCTCGTCGTAGATACAATGCAACTTATATAGTACAACGCAGTGACAACAAAAGAAACTTTTGAACGACAGACAATTGGGTGATTAGGATTACCCTCAGATGTCTGCTACATATGGGGCGGCGCAGATCCACATCTCTGTGGGTACCATGGGCTAAGATATTATGGGTTAGGGGTATCTATTCGCTGGTAGCAGTTTCCTTCACTATAGTTCGGATTAATGGCCCGGTATTCTGTCCGATATTACCACATCATAGTACTGTCTTTCCTCGTTCATTTACTACTACCCTTCCTCATTCCATTTCCCCTGCCACAGCGTGGACATCTTGTGCCGTTTGACTGGACGGCTTTACAGTAGCTTTTTTTCTGTCAAAGAGAGGAAAAAAAGACCCTCGTTATGAGTGCGTCGCTTTTTTCAATTCCGTCTTCAAATTTTTAAAAGCTGATTCCGACTCTCAATGGTTGATTCGTCTTATCGCAAAAAGCTACTGGACTGTTACAAACGGATTACTTTGCCACATGATGATACGGCAGTTGATGTAGAGCCATTGAAGTCGTTGTTGGCGACCCTGAAAAAACCAGGAAGTACGATTGATTTCCCAAGTGACATCGAACCCCTGTTATCTACACTACTGCGATTTCTTCCTATTCGGGAGACCCAATCTTTGGTTCTATTGATAGTGATCCAATTGGAGAACGTATGCGGACCAGAATCGGTCGATCCTGCGCTGATTGGTGCTATAGAGGAACAATGTGACCTGTGTGAGACGCGGCCACAACGATACGATGTTATCGAGATGGTATCTGACCTTTACCCTGTTGCTGGGGGAGCTTGCAAGCAATTGTTCACCAAGGACGAGATTTTTGTGCCACTGTTATCTAATGAGATCACCTTCTTGCTTGGAAGCAACGATTCACAGCTGTTATTTGATGATGCTCACAACGTTCGTGTGATGCTAGGGCTTTTTTCAAACTCGTGTATCGACCAGCCAAGCAGAATTATTATCGCCAAGATGTATCTGGGATTGCTTATCAAAGTTCTCAAATTGCAAAAGATACCATTGCAATGCCTTGCAGCAACGGTGACGGGAAAAATCTACAAATCGATCCCGAAAGAAACGTTGAAACAGGAGCCCGAGTTGCTTTCACTGGAACATCTCAGCGAGGTGTTGATCTTAGGTTTGGTCCAGGGTGATGATGACCCGCCACTGCTTGAATCTAGCATCGAAGGACTGGCATTTCTGTCGTTGAACGTTTCTGTTAAACAGCGGCTCCGTAATGATGACAACTTTGTTAATTGTCTGTTGGAACCACACAAAGATGTTGCCTACGGAGTCCTATCGATCATCTACAATCTCACCTCGTACAATAAGGTTGTTTCAAAGAGACAGCAGACGTTAGAGTCTCTTAAGAGCTATGCTGGAGGACAGGTTCAGAAGGATGATGATGAGCAAGTTGCCAAGTTCGTCAAAGATCTGTTGGCAAAGGGTGTCGTTGAAAAGATTTCGACGATTCTCAAGTCGACCAACTCAGAGCGGATCCAGTCAACGGCCGTCAACGTAGTGTCCAATCTGGTCACCAGGAAAGAGCACCGATCGGCTGTTGTCAATGATGGAGGGCTTCATATCTTACTGACATACCTCACAAACAGCTCGTCTGGGTTGAAATACTCGCCGGAGTCATTCGTTTCGGGCACCGTGGTAGATCCCGAGACTAGGTTTGTTGCTATCCGGGCGCTTTCAAAGATCGTCATGAGCACCGATCCATCCAATCTGAAGGTGGATCCGATAACTACAGTTCCTTTCCTGTTGGAAGTAGCTGTCCAGTACGATGGCACGCCAACACCATTGGCCGGTCTCGAGATTGAGAATGCCGACTGTTTTGAGGCGCTGATTGCTCTCGTCAATGTTTCCTCTCTAAACAACCCGAAGATCAAAGAGCTGACAATTAAGCTGGCCTGGAAAACTATCTTGGACTTGACAGTGTCATCAGACCGCCAAATCCAAAGAGCCGATCTCGAGTTGATCTCCAACCTTATCGCATCGCCGCTTTGCATGGCCAAGTTCTTCAACTGGGAAGTGCCATCTAACCGGCAAAACTTTACTAGACTGTGCCAGCTCCTCACACTGCAAGACGAGCAATCGCAGCTGGCAGTGCTGAATATCTTTGCCAACTGCTCCGACTATAAACCGCTTGCACAGCTGCTTTCGGGATCAGAACTGTTCAAAGAGAAGCTCGCTACTATCGATACCAACAACCCGGACTTTTTGCTACGCTATCGCTACATATTGCAGAACATTAATTGAATCTATGTTCGAACTCCGTTGTTTGTGGGTTCTTGTACGAGACAAGCACTGTAGCATCAGGTGGAGCTGTCCTTTGGAACTTGGCAGGTTCGAAGTAATCGTCTGGAAGAGTATCGTAATGCTTGCGTAATTCTACGATCTCCTCATGTATTGAGTGGGAAAACTCGTGAGGATTCAGCACCTCGTCGTAGCTGAGTCTGTCGAGTTCCCTAGTATGCAAGTCGACAACCTTCCTGATCGCCAAGTATTCTCTGTCCAGGTACAATCCAGGATGGCCAGCATCCGTCGGAAGATCGACCAGCTCCATGTAGTTTCGTTTTGGTAGACACTTGTCCAATGCCACGAAGGTGGTCTCTCCAGCTTCATTGTTCAAGTCTGATGTGTCCGAGTCTAATGTGTCCAGGTCTAGTGAGATCTCGTCTCTGTTGCGTTTCGTGGGAGGCTCGCTCCAATCGATCTCCACCTTAAACTTAACGTGGAGATGTGCTGCAAACCAGTAAGAAGGTTTTAAATACTCAAGCAAGTCCCAATTGGCGGGTGATCCTAACTCACCTCTGTCCATATCTTTCTTAAAGAATGGTTTCTTCCTGAGAAGCGTCGACCTATCGTACTTGTAGACACCTTCAGGCCAATCGTGAGAAACTACCACGGCTGAAGAACATGGTTGTAGCAGTCTCAGCTTAATGTAGTCGTCCTTTCTATAATGATAGATCGATTTCAATGTCCATCGATCGTACGGCAACGGCATATCTCTGCGTAACATCATGAAATCCCGGTTATAGTAGATGCCTGACCATCCCACGATCCTCAGGCCGTCGTACCAGACGACTCCAGAGCGCCCCAGGTAGTAGATATTGGGTGCAACAAACCCACCGTACTTCAATTCTTCCAGATAGTTCGAAGCCTCGTGGTTCCCGCCAACGAAGATCGTCATAATCGGAGCAGTCTTCTTTCCCTCATAGTAATCTTGGAAGTCTCCCATCTGCTTATACTTGTCCGGGACGCTGATACATTGCAAGTCCGCCTGGTTTCTCAAACTCTGAAAATCACCACAGATGATCAATAAGTGTGCCTTTTTCACCTCCGGAGTCTCATAGATCCTATCTAGAGACCCATGGCAACAGCCTTCTACTGCCACAAGCATCGATCTAGATTGGGAAATGTTGAAATTTTTTTTAGAAAATTTAAGACATGAAGAGAAGCGCAGAGCAGGCTGAAAAGGCCTCGAAGAAGCAGAAGGTTGTGCCGGAGGAGTCTGATATTTCAGACGAACTTGATCTGAGTGAGGATGAGTTGGATCTGAGTGAAAATGAGGAGGAATCTGAGGTCGCAACGGACGATGTGAAAAACGAGGATGCTACCAAGTCTAGAGAGGAACATAAGAAGTTACTTCAAGAAAGACGTCTTCAGAGGAAGTCAGGAGTGCAAGTGGAGCAGATCAAGAGACTGTGGGAGAGAATGCGTGTTCGGAACCCACCTCTCCCTAAAGAGGTGAGAGAGAAACTGATCGATGAGACTTGGGCACTATGTGAAGGTGTCATCGGGGACCTCGTTCTGAAGCACGACGCCTCCAGAGTGGTGCAAACGCTGATCAAATACTCGTCGAAGGAGAGACGGTCGCAGATCAGCAAAGAACTGGAACCATACTACTATAAGCTTGCTACTTCCGCCTACGGAAAGTATCTTTTGGTGAAGATGCTGCATTACGGATCCAAAGAGGACCGTGCACGGATCATCCACGCCCTCCATGGCAAGTACCGCAAGCTGCTTAGACATAGAGAAGGTGCGTACGTTTTAGAGGACCTGTTTGTTCTGTATGCGAGTGCCCAGCAACGGTTGCAGATCTTGAAAGAGTTCTGGGGAGCCGAATATGCATTCTTTAACAACGCCCAGGATACCAAGACGGTCGAGGAGGCTTGCGAGGAGAGCGCCGAGAAGAAACGGAACATTGTGAACAACCTTTACGCCACTATCAAGGCGTCTGTCGAGAAAGGTTCGACGGGATTCGAAGTGTTGCACGCCGTGATGCGCGAGTATATCCACGTTTGCGAAGGTGAGCAGCTTAGAGAGTTTATCGAGTTGGTGAAAGATCAGATCGCAGAGATGGTTCACACTGCGGCCGGATCGGAGGTGGCATCGACGGTGATTGCCAAGGCCAACGCCAAGGAGAGGAAAGCCATAATCAAGGGAATTCGTGAGCATGCCAGTGCCATGGCCAAGAACGAATACGGTCATAACGTTTTGCAAACGCTATTCATGACAGTCGACGATACCAAGTTGCTTGGTAAGGCTATTTCGTCTGCATTGGAAGGAGACATGTTGGAAGTTCTCACGGACAAGTACGGTCGCAGATCGTTCGTGTATCTGTTGAACGGCCTTGACAAGTCGTACTTTTCGCCAAAGGCCTTGAAGGAGATCGACGGTTACATGCAGATGGCCCAGGAGACGTCCAAGAAACCCCAGGAGAAGCGCCGCGAGGAGTTGTTGCAAGCGTTTCTACCTCTATTCTACAAGACTCTGGACGAGCGTCCATACGCTCTGCTCGGAGAGAATGTGGGCTCGCAATTCGTGCAAGAGCTTCTGATGAACAAGCAACCTACAGAAGAGAGAGCGGCAGCTCTTGACAAGATCATCGAGTGTATGAAGGGGGACCTTGAAGGAGAGAGCCATCTGATCCATGAAAAATACACCGAGCGGTTGCTCAAGTCGTTGATCCAGGGAGGTAAATGGAACAGAGCTGAGAAGAAAGTCGACCTCGTGGAAGGTCTTGGATTGGGTTACGAGTTTGCCAGCAAGTTTGCTGACGAGCTGTTTGACGGCGGCGATAACGAACAAGTTCTTCGTAGTTGGATCGCCCAGAGCCCGAGTGCGTTTGTTCTTGTGGGACTCGTGGACTGTTTCAAAGGCCGCAAAGAGGCCAACGCTAAGAAGTTCCTGAAAGCTGTGAAAAAGCAGAGCAAGTACATTGCTGAGCAGCAAGACAATAAAGGTGCCAGTCTCCTGCTTAAGGTTTTATAATAAATAAATATTGCCCTCAAAAAAAACTCTCTCTCTCGATCGGGAATGCCAGCTAAGGAAGACTGGGAGAAGTACAAGCGTCCTGACGATGCTGAGGACGAAAAGGAGAAAGAGGTCAAGCCGTTGAGTGAGGATGACATTCAAGTGCTCAAGACGTACGGTACAGCGCCGTACAGTGACTCAATCAAGCAGACCGAGAAAGATCTGAAGGATGTTGAGAAACGAATCAAAGAGAAGATTGGTGTCGAAGAGAGCGACACTGGATTGGCGGCGCCAAACCTGTGGGACGTGGCTGCTGATAAGCGGCGTATGAACGAAGAGCAACCGTTACAAGTGGCGCGTTGCACGAAGATTATTCAGAGTGAAGAGGTTGCCGAGGGCGGTGAGGACGCCGAGGGCAACGCGGGCAACGCGGGCAACGGTGGCGACGAGCCCGATGAAAAGTCCAAATATGTGATCAACATCAAACAGATCGCCAAGTTTGTGGTCGGCTTGGGCGAGCGGGTTTCGCCTACGGATATCGAGGAAGGTATGCGGGTCGGCGTGGATAGACAGAAGTATCACATTGAGTTGCCGTTGCCGCCTCGAATCGACCCGACCGTCACGATGATGACCGTCGAGGAGAAGCCTGACGTCACATACAGCGATATTGGTGGTTGCAAAGAGCAGATCGAGAAGCTCAGGGAGGTGGTGGAACTGCCGCTGCTTTCTCCAGAGAGATTTGCCAAGCTTGGTATCGACCCTCCAAAGGGTATCCTTCTCTACGGTCCACCAGGTACCGGTAAGACGCTGTGTGCGCGTGCTGTCGCCAACAGAACAGAGGCTACGTTCATTCGTGTGATTGGATCCGAGTTGGTCCAGAAGTATGTCGGTGAAGGTGCGCGGATGGTGCGCGAGTTGTTCGAAATGGCACGCACCAAGAAGGCCTGTATCATCTTCTTCGATGAAGTGGACGCTATCGGTGGAGCGCGGTTCGATGACGGTGCCGGAGGTGACAACGAGGTGCAACGGACAATGTTAGAGCTCATTACACAACTGGACGGTTTCGACCCTAGAGGAAACATCAAGGTGATGTTTGCCACAAACAGACCGAACGTGTTGGATCCTGCATTGCTGAGACCCGGTAGAATCGACCGCAAAGTGGAATTTTCGCTGCCTGATCTGGACGGTAGGGCCAACATCTTCCGGATCCACTCCAAGGCGATGTCGTGTGAGCGCAACATTCGTTGGGAGCTCATCTCTCGTATGTGCCCAAACGCTACAGGTGCGGAGTTGAGATCCGTTTGCACAGAGGCCGGTATGTTCGCTATCCGTGCCCGCAGGAAAGTCGCTACAGAGAAGGACTTCTTGAAAGCCGTTGAGAAGGTCATCAAGGGCAACATGAAGTTCAGCTCTACGAGCCAGTATATGCAATATCAGTAATACACAAGTCTATCATCCCCACCAACTGAGGCAGCCCATCCCATCGGTTTGACACGAAGCCACCAGCGCATACGGCGGCTTCTTGGGCTCATTGAACACTTCCTCCTCGATCCGGAAGTTGATCTTCTCGTTCACATCGATGTACAAGTTGTCCTCTTCGTCCATAGGCCACACCCACGCGTTGTCCTTATAGTAAGCATTCTCGAAGATTAGCGATTTCGGAATGAAAATGTCATCGAAGAATTCCATGTTCACTTTGATGCCGTCAGGTGTACACGACTCGACCCATCCAGTGAGCACTTCGCCAACGAAAGGTTTGAAAACGATGCAACGGAACTTGACCTTCATAAAGATGGCCCCATCTCCTGGCTTCAACAGTCCATCTTCCACGTCCAGGATGTCCCAGACGGCTATGACGAGCCCGAGCTTGGGAATCACCTTGTTGGCATACTTATCATTCAGCTCCTGTCGAATGGCGGAATGCCGTGGGATGTTGAACAGGTTGGGCGGGATCTTGGTAAGATCCGACACCAATGATAGTTGGAACATGGACTTAAATTTTTTTTCACCAAAATTGATTAATAAATAGGTTTAGCTTAGTACTTTCTGACGGCTGGTGGCACCACTTTACACTCTGCCTCGTCAAGGGTGTGCATGATGACAGGTCTGTAGTCGAGTCTGACCGGGTCGCCGGTCTTCTTTTGCCAGGAAAGTGTGTGCTTCATCCAGTGCTCATCGTCACGGTCTTGGTAGTCGTCTCTTGCATGGGCACCTCTAGACTCCTTTCTGACAGAGGCAGCAAGGGCAGTCTGCCGGGCACATGTAAGCAGGTTCTGCAACTCGAGGGTCTCTGTAAGATCGGTGTTCCAGATCATCGAACGGTCGGTGGTCTTGATTCTCTTGAATTTGGCATCGATCTTCTCCATCTCAGCAACACCTTCATCCATGTTCTTCTGCTCACGGAAGACGGCAATGTGCTTCTGCATGCACTTCTGCATCTCGAGACGCAGGTCAGCTGTTGCGATATCACCATCTGCTCTTCTGATCATGTCCAAGTTCTGAATAGACTCGAGTCCGATGTCGGCAGGCAACTCTGGCAGTGGAGTACCAGGTTTGAGGTCCTCTTTGACAGTATGAGCCACGGCACGGCCGAAAACAACCAGGTCAAGCAAAGAGTTGGCACCAAGACGGTTGGCACCGTGGACAGAGGCACAACCGGCCTCACCGCAGGCCATCAAACCTGGGATCACCTTGTCCTTACCGTTCTCGTCGATCGTGAGGGCCTCGCCTGTGTACTTGGTTGGGATACCTCCCATGTTGTAGTGGACGGTTGGCAAGATAGGAATTGGCTCCTTGGTGACGTCGACACCGGCAAAGATACGGGCGGTCTCAGAGATACCTGGAAGACGCTCGTGAAGAACCTCTGGTGGCAAGTGGGAAAGCTGCAAGAACATGTGGTCCTTTTCTTCTCCGACACCACGTCCCTCGTTGATCTCCATGGTGATGGCACGCGAGACAACGTCACGGCAGGCAAGATCCTTGGCATGTGGAGCGTAACGCTCCATGAAACGCTCACCTTCAGAGTTCACCAAGTATCCACCTTCACCTCTGGCACCTTCCGTGATGAGACATCCCGATCCATAGATACCAGTTGGGTGGAATTGAATAAACTCAGGGTCCTCAATAGGGAAGCCAGCCCGAGACACCATAGCGTTACCGTCTCCGGTACAGGTGTGTGCAGAAGTACACGAGAAGTAAGCTCTACCGTAACCGCCCGTGGCAATGATCGTCCGGTGGGCTTTGAAACGGTGGATAGTACCGTCCTCCTGGTTGTAGGCGATGCAACCCATCACCTTACCGTCGTGTGTCAACAAGTCGAGCGCAAAGAACTCGATAAAGTAGTGCGTGTCGTACTTGAGAGACTGGCCGTACAGCGTGTGCAAGAGAGCGTGGCCCGTTCTGTCGGCGACGGCGCAAGTTCTGTAAGCCTGTCCACCTTTACCGTAGTCCTTGGTCTGTCCACCGAAGGCACGTTGGTAGATCTTTCCCTCCTTGGTTCTCGAGAATGGGAGTCCCCAGTGCTCCAACTCAATAATGGATGGTGGAGCCTCACGAGTCATGTAGTGGATAGCATCCTGGTCTCCGAGCCAGTCAGAACCTTTGACCGTGTCATACATGTGCCAACGCCAGTTGTCCGGGTGCGTGTTTCCGAGTGCGGCATTGATTCCACCTTGGGCGGCCACAGTGTGCGATCTCGTTGGGAACAGTTTCGACACGCAGGCAACCTTGAAGCCCTCTTTGACGAGTCCAAAGGCGGCTCTGAGTCCAGCACCGCCGGCTCCCACGACCACACAGTCGTACTCGTGGTCGATGATGTGATAGTCCTTGGCCATAGCAAGCGATGCCTCCTTACCGTTCAAAGTGTTGTCCTTGGTGATCACCTGGCTGACAGCCCTCGAAGTCGAGAACTGGCGAGCCCGCTGCGCAAACCGCAGCGTAGTTTCTCTAACTGAAAGCATACTGGAAGAAGCTAGAGGAGAAAGAATATTCAAGTTGGTTTCCCCCACATAAATGTATTTTTTTCAACTTCCTTCAAACCGGCAGCGAGTCCGGATGTGGGGCTACGCGACTTCGGGGGGGGGGTGCCTACACTTGCTACAACCGTGACACATCTATCTGGTTACACCAACATTTTGGTGGCTGTCCATCTCTCCAACTTGCCCCCGTTATTGCCTACTCTATCGTAATTTCCGCACACCCGGGCTTGATCGGTCACCACTCTCGGAGACTGTACGGAGTCCAATAATGATGTGGAGATTTGTCACTGACGGATAAAAGAAATTAATTTCCGTACACCCGTGCACCGGGAGGGGGAGAGGGAGATGGCACACCGCCTACTATGCTACCTATGCTACCACTTCTACCCACATGCATTACCTATTTCTAGATCACCTCTGTCTGTATCACCTCCGTATTATCCGTGTATCCAACCTAACAACCATCACCGTGATATTGTCGGTTGTCATTTGATCCAATGCATAGTTGCACAGTATAGCCGAGGCCTTCTTCATATCAGACTCATGGCGGATCAAGTCGACGGCTTCCTGGTCAGTGCAAACGTCCCACAATCCATCGCACGCTATGATCATAAACTCATCCTTGGCCCCAAGCTCTGTAGCTGTCGTGTAAGGAGCACCAATGACTAGAGATTTCATGTAGCAGTCTCCCAGTGATCGACTCACTGCCAGTACTCCGTTGACACGTCCTTTCAAGAGAATGCCACCGTTTTTCACTATTCTCCTTTGCTCGTACTCGTCGCTCGACTTGTGATCGTAGGATAGTCTCGTGGCGCGTCCGTCTCTGCAAAGCACGATCCGCGAGTCACCCACGTTACCCGTGTAGAGCATGCGCTTATGTTTAGACGTCGGAACGAAGTCGAAGATGCCTGAATTGTCGTCTGGTTGCGCACTGGCGGCCGTAGCATCAGCAGCAGCAGTCTGTGTTTTCTGTGTTTCATGCTTGATTGACTGTGAGGTTTCGTCCTTGCCATTGATTTCACCCTCATCACCGATTGCTTCCGTTTCTTCATTGTCTGTGCCTTCGTCCTCTTCACCGTCGGTGCCTTCGGTACCTTCATCCTCGGCTCCATCCTCCTCCAATTCTTCCTCCCATCTCAACACGGCCACCGCAGCAGTACAACCGCTGCTTCCAGCTACACTCAACTGTTTGATACGTCCATCGGCCTCTTGGAATGCTTCATTCAGGTTCTCCCTCATATCCATCGTATCGTTGCCCACTATCTTGTCGTTGAGTATGTTATGGAGGTTGGAACCGCACCATCTTGCCGTTTGCTTGCCCGCGTGACCGTCGAAGATGGCAAAATACCCCCAGTCCAATCTCTCTGCGAAATTGGCCACGTAGGTGTGAACGTCTTCCATGCTCTTCCTATAGTGGGCATTCTTGTTCTCGGTGACGCCGACGTCGAACGACAGCCCATTAAATGGGTTCTTATTATCAGTCGTGTCCATGAATGAGAAAAAAGTATAATTGCTTTAAATTACAGGTATAAACCTTCCAAGTTGGTGTCCACCTTATTCTTCATGACCCTCTCCTTGCCCTGTTTGAAGTCCTCGGCAATCACCTGCATACGACGCTCTCTGAGGGCCAACAGTCCAGCCTCCGTACAGATAGCCTTGATGTCGGCTCCACTGAGATCGTCCTTGGTGTTGATCAGCTCGTCCAGCTTCACGTCTGGCGCAATGTTCATCTTGGATGTGTGGATTGTTAGAATCTTCTTCTTCGTGGCAGGATCCGGGTTTTCGAACTTGATCTTACGGTCGATACGTCCTGGACGGATCAATGCAGGGTCTAAGGACTCGATCTTGTTGGTGGCCATGATCACTTTCACGTCTCCACGGTCGTCGAATCCGTCCAACTGGTTCAACAGCTCCAGCATCGTTCTTTGCACCTCTCTTTCACCTCCAGACGTCGAGTCGTAACGTTTCGTACCGATGGCGTCGATCTCGTCGATGAACACAATGGCTGGCGCATTCTCGGAGGCCACTTTGAACAGCTGTCGACACATTCTTGGTCCATCTCCCAGATACTTTTGGATCAGCTCCGATCCCACTATACGTAAGAATGTAGCACTGGTCTGGTTGGCGACTGCCTTCGCAAGCAGCGTCTTACCGGTACCAGGTGGTCCGTACAGAATCACACCCTTCGGCGGCTTGATTCCCATCTCCTCGTACAATTCTGGATGCGTCAGAGGCAGTTCAACAGACTCCTTAATCTCCTGAATCTGCGCCTCCAATCCACCGATGTCTCCGTACGACTCTGTAGGTGCCTTGTCCATCTTCATCACGTTCACCATCGTATCGGTCTCATCCTGTAAGACACCCACGATCGAAACCGTCTTATGGTGGAGCAAAACCTGGCATCCTGGCTCCAGTAGACCTTTGTCGACGAACGACAGAATCGAAACGTAGTACTCTGGACCAGTGGCCGACGACACAATGGCGTGGTCGTCATCTATAATCTCTTCCAAAGTACCGATCGACATTGGTGAGCCCCTCACGTCGTCGATCTTCTCTCTTTCCTCGGCCTGCCGTTGGTCTGTAGGCGACAACAGCTCTTGGTTCGTCACAAACTCTTCCTCCAACAGCAGGTGGTCCTTGATCCGCTCCAATTTCAGCAGTCGAAGCTTACAACGCGTGTTGGGCAACACCGCTGGCAACTTGGCACCATTCTCAAGGCCCTTATGTTTCTTGCCCCCAAAGCTGCGCGATTGCACCGGTGGCTCATAGCGAGGCTTCTGCTTCTTCTTGTCGTGGTCTTTCTTCTTGCTGCCGTTAGGCATCGAAGCGTCTTGACCCATAGTTGACTTTGCCTTCGAAGAATAAAATTCAACGTAGGGAGGATTTTAAAAGCTGACTAGAAAGTAGATTGATTTACAATAAATGGGCGTCCTGGAGAACAGCCACAATATACGGTTTGCTGGCCTCGTCTCTTTCGGTGAAGAACTTGCAAGCGCCAGTGTAACGTGCCACAGCAATAGTGTTCGATAGGAATGCTTCAGTGTAACCTTCTGGGTTGCTAAAGTAGCTGATGGCCTCGCCAGCCTCTTCTACAGTGTATGACTTCTTGATGGCGGGTTTGAAGTCAGCTGGGGCCTCCTGGTGAAGGATACTGTTGATGATCGACGGCGACATCGTATAACCGTCGACACCAGACACTTCCAAGACAGTGTTTGCAGAAACGAATGCTGCTGCGCACACTTTAGTCTTGATTCCATGGGCACGGTAGTACTTCTGGATGTCTCTAGTGAGCACCACTCCGTACTTTTGGTCGGCTGGCACCTGCTGCATCGTGGAAGGGTCGATCACTTCGAGCAATGGGTCCACGTAAGGAGATAGGTAGATGCAACCGGCTTCTGCTGCAATGATTGCCTGCTCCATACTGTGAACCACGGTACCGAGACATTGTATTCCTGCGGCCGTCAGTCTCTTGGCAGCGTGCATACTCTCGTAGGTGACAGGGATCTTGATGATCACTTTGGACTTGGAAACTCCCACGTCTGCAAAGGCAGCAATGATCTTTTGCGCATAGTCAAAGACCTTCTCCTCATCCTGGGCGTATGCAGGACGAACCTGTGCCAGCGTGCACTCCTTCAGATGCTTCAATTGGTTGCGACCGGTAATAGCGATCGCGTACAGGATGATCTCGTCCAGATACTCATTCTGGTTCTCTTCAGTTTGGAACTCTGGAACGCCAGTAATCTGACGCTTCTTGTTGACCAGTTCGGCCGCCTCAATCACCACTTCTGGGTGTCTCAACCAGTTGGCCAATTGGATTCCCTGGTTAGAGGTGGCATTCACAAACTCGATGCCAAAGTTGTCCTTGAAGTACAACTTATCTTCGACATCCTGAGTGTCCAGGGACATTTCGCTGTCCTTTGCGACGGCAGCATAGATCGACTTGCTATCAATTGACTTCTTCAACAGTGGAAACAGCATGGTTGCTCTGGTGATCTCGTGGGGAAACCCGTAATATATACTCGCAACTGCAGCAGCCGGTGTTTTTTTTCACGGAAGTCCTGAGTCTGGGGGGGCATTGTATTCTGCAGTCGGACCTCCGATGCGGGGGAAGTGTGACTGTGGAGTGATTGGAGCAATGTTGGTATGATTGATGAGCTGGCATGGACTTGACTGGCGGGTTCGTGTGACATAACATTGCACTATCATTGATATCATTCCTCTAATAGCTAATATCCAGCTATCGTCTCATTATCAACCACCGTTATCTTCGGCCATCACCTATTCCACCAAGTCACAATTGCACCATTCTCGGCCTCTCTCGTTCTCATCTCCCGTTAAACTAACCAAATAACTCTCCCTGATGGAGATGGCCAAATTTGGGCTCTGCTAACACCGACGGCCTCTAACTCCTGGCAGGTGACATGGCAAAAATCTACTGAGTCATCAAGTCGACCGCACTCGACCGATTATACAACCGCCCGTAATGAACTGGTGGTGTTTGGAGCAGTCGAAACAGATAAATACCACTCAAATATACGTAACCAATGCCAAGACCACCTCGTTTTACCTTTCTACCTGTCACTGTCAACCCATCTGGCCACACTCAATTAGGAGAGATCGCCACATCCAAATATAGATCCCCACAAAAAACCTGAAAAACTCTTCTACCCGCCAGGCCGATTTTACAGTTTCTCTCGCTACTATGTCTTCCCCCGAAGAGAAGAGCGCGGTCGCGGGCCCGACGTTCAAAGAGAGACTGTTCAAGTTCTGGATGCAATGGTGGTTCTACATCGTGTTGGCCATCTTCATTGTGATCGCACGGTTCGCACCCAACTTTGCCAGGTCCGGTGGGCTCATCAGAGGTGAGTACTCCATCGGATATGGAGCCGTTGCAGTGATCTTTTTGGGATCCGGACTTTCGATGAAAACGAGGGATCTCATGAAGAATGTCCTCCATTGGAGAGCTCACCTGACGGTGCTTTCATTGGAGTTCCTCATCACGTCTGCCATCATCTACGGGTTCTGTTGTGCCATCAAGGCCGCAAACAACTCGTCCATCTCCAAGTACATGCTTGTCGGACTCATTGTCACTGCCTGCTGTCCAACGACGGTCTCTTCTAACGTTGTGATGACCAGGAAGGCAGACGGTAACGTCCATTTGACTCTGTGCGAGGTCTTCTTCGGTAACATCCTGGGAGCCTTCATCACCCCGGCGCTGACTCAGATGTATCTTTCAGGAGATTGGGCCTTTGGCAACCCGGCCAACGATTCCTCTGTCACTGAAGTGTACAGAAACGTCATGAAACAGGTCGGATTGTCCGTGTTCGTGCCGCTGTTCGTCGGCCAAGTCTTGCAGAATCTCTTCCCTAAAGAGGTGAAAGTGTTCTACACCAAGACCAAGTTCGGTAAGATCGGTTCGTTCATGCTCTTGCTCATCATGTTCTCGTCGTTCTCCACAGCTTTCTACCAGCATGCGTTCACTTCGGTGTCGCACGCCTCCATCATCCTGATCTGCTTCTTCAACTTCGGTATCTACATGCTGTTCACAGTCATCTGCTACCTGATGGCCAGACCTGTCTTCCTGCTTAAGATCTACTCCGATGAGCCTACCGCCTCTAGTTCGTTCATTTACAAATGGGGATACAAGACTTTCCGGCCTTTCTACTACAACAGACCCGACACTGTCTCAGTGATGCTCTGTGGCGGGGCCAAGACCGCAGCACTCGGTGTCTCGCTCATCTCGTCTCAGTATGGTTCAGACTACCCATACTTGGGACAACTGCTCGTCCCGTTGGTGCTTTACCAGGCCGAACAAGTCTTGGCAGCCAATGTGTTGACTGGACTCATGCAGAGATGGGTCCACAAGGGTCCTGAATGGAAAGAGGAGCACGAGCAACAGGAACTCGAAGCCCAGGAAGAGGTTCGGGAGGACCAGGAAGCGGTGGAACGTGAGCAAGAGATGCTCACCAGAATCTCCACGCATAAGACGGTGGCAGGTCTCAAGCGAGTCTTGACACATAAGACGGAGTCTGCCGGCAGCGAGGAGTTCAGCGAAGAACTTGCCGAGGACGTTGCCAAGAAATAGACAGGTAAATTAATTCCACACCCCATGCAGCCCCCGTAGGATCCAGACCCTCGCAACGGCTTGCCGGTTATACACTGCTGTTTGTCCGCCGGTCGTCAGACGATACCTATCTTATACTGCTTTAGTAACTCGGCGTCGGCGTCCATATCTTTTCGACTAATTAGGCAACTCTATCGCCAGTGAGAAAAATCTTATCAAAAAAAAAGGCATTTGACAAGCTCCCACGCCATTACCGATAAATATCAGCCGATTTGTTCTCGAGGGTCCCGTCCTTGCAATCTTATTCATGTCTAAGTCAAAGAGCCCAGAGGTGAGTGTTGCTGTTTTTGACAGTACCCCTGAAAACGCCTCCGAGATTTCACGCAAGTTGGAAAGAGACCCTCCAAAGAACATCTGTGACAGGTTCGTCCGTTGGATCGAGATCGACGGCACTGAAGGACTCTCATTATCACAGCTTTTCCTATATAACTACGATTTGAAACCAGTCGAGGCCAAACGTCGTACTTGGCGTTGGTGGAACTACATCAATTTTTGGGTTGCAGATGCCTTTAACGTCAACACTTGGGAGATCGCCTCCACTGGAGTTGCAGCCGGTCTCTCCTGGTGGGTTGTGTGGATTACCGTCTGGCTTGGATACTTCTTCGTGGCCGTTTTCGTTACGCTCAGTTCCAAAATCGGTACAAATTACCACATCTCATTCCCGGTCTCGTGTCGTTCCTCGTTTGGAATCTGGGGCTCGCTTTGGCCAGTCCTTAACAGAGTCGTCATGGCTTGTGTCTGGTTCGGTGTTCAGTCCTCGATCGGTGGTAACTGTGTTGAGCTCATGTTGAAGGCTATCTTTGGAAACGACCTCGACACCAGAATTCACAACACTCTCAAGACCGATGCGATCGACTCGTTTGGTCTTCTCTCGTTCTTCATCTTCTGGGTTTGCCAGTTGCCGTTCATTTATATGCGTCCACACACGGTGCGCCACCTCTTCACCGCCAAGGCTATTCTCTGTCCTATTGCAGGATTCGGATTCCTCATCTGGACTTTGAAAAAAGCTGGCGGTGGTGGACCCGTTGTGCGCCAAGGATCGACCATCCACGGCGGAACCTTCTTTTGGGCTTTCATCAACTCAACTATGAATGCTCTCGGTAATTACTCGACGCTTGTGCTGAATTCCGGTGATTTCACACGTATGGCTCGCACCCAGAAGGCACCTTTCTGGACCCAGCTGGTCACCATCCCGATCATCTTTAGTATCACCTGTCTGATTGGTATCTTGGTTTCTTCTGCCTCCACTTTGCTCTTTGGAGAGACTTACTGGGACCCAACCGATGTGCTCTCGCAGTTCCTCAGCAGTAATACCACCGGTACCCGTGTCGGTGTCTTCTTTATTGCACTCGGTTTTGCAATCGCTCAGGCTGGTACGAACATTGCTGCCAACTCCATCTCTGCTGGAACCGATGCCACTGCCTTGCTTCCACGATTCATGTCGATCAGACGTGGTGGATTCATGTGTGCCGTCATCGGTTTCGCTATCTGCCCATGGAACCTGATGACTTCGTCTTCCATGTTCACTACCTACCTTTCCGCCTATGCAGTCTTCCTCTCTGCCATTGCCGGTGTCATCTTCTCTGATTACTACCTCGTTAAGAAGGGATTCTTGAAACTCAGAGAACTTTACGTGGCAGACAAATCGTCCAGTTACTTCTACTCGAAGGGTTTCAACTGGAGAGCCTACGCGGCATACCTGTGCGGAATTCTACCAAACATCGTCGGCTTTGTGGGTGCCACTGAGACACACACTGTGCCTATTGGTGCCACTCGTGTCTACGACTTTTCCTACTTCGTCGGTTATGCATCTTCTGCTATCGTCTACTTCCTACTGAATGTCGTGTGGCCTGAGAGTGGTATGCCATGCCAGCTGATGCAGAAGGGGTGGTTCGAGGAGTGGCAAGACGTGGAAGATTTCGACAAGTTCTTTGCCAAACAGAGAGGTGATCTCCAACCAATTGAGACTAAAGCCTCTGACGATTTCATTGTCTAAAGTCTATCTAATCCTAATGTATAAGCGTTATCCAATACAACGAGAGCGAGTTTTAAGTCCCTGGATACGGATGCGTTGCACCGTAGCCACCACCGGTAAGTGTCCATCGTGTCTTTCACGACGGTCCTCTGTGAACCTGTCGAGTAGACCAGCAAGAAGAAATTCGACACCAGGGCAAAGTTCAGTCTCGACCACGAGTACCAAAAGTGCTGGAAGTCGACTGCACGAAGCTCTTGGAACATGTTGACACACTTGCGAAGACAGTCCACAGAATAGTCTTGAATCTTCTGCGTGCATTCACTCTTGCTCTGTCTGTGAAGCAGGTATTTCAATACGAGGATTTTCGCTGACTGAATAGCAAGTTGTATAGATCCATTGGCCCATGCCACCCTGTATGTTTCTCTGGAAGAGACACTTAGACTTACTGGACAGTCCTCCTCTAATGCGATTACTTTATCCAGTAATGACACTCCGACAGTGTAAAGAGTTTCCAAAGAAGCATAGGTGGTCTGTGCAAAGAGTAGATCATTGCAAATATCGATGACGATCGTTGTCAGCTCCACAACGAAGCAGAACGATGTCACAGATAGTTGGAAGTTCTTGTTGTCATTCTCATTCATCGTGTACACTTCGAAATCGTCCATCGTCAATCGTGAGACATGGTAGTGTCGTTTTGGTATATGAGGTGGACGGCCATAGCATGCAGCAAACCAGGTATCTTGCACGACGAACGACCACCAGATCCGTCGACGCATTTTCTTATCCCAGTTCGGGATGTTCCACTCAAGTGGATCGTAGTTGTAACCCATGGTGGTAGCCATAGAAGATGCCATGCCTAGTAGGGACCAGGTCATTGGAGTATCTGGTTTGCTGATATCAACGGGCCTTTTTTGGGAAAGTAGAATGCACGCTTGCAATGATGAGTAGTTGGGCCACTCTTGCTCTTCCATCAGAGTGGTGGTGGCTATTTTAAACAGGGCAACGTCGGACGGTGGTGTGTATTTCTGCAACACCGGATCTACGTCCCACAGGTCCATTGCCAGCGTTAGTAGTGTTGCCACCAGACTGTTATGGAACTCAAGCATGTTCTGGTTTGTGCCGAAATAGAACAGGTCCCTCGAGAAGAGCGGCAAGCATGGGTTGATGAACCGAAAGTATATGAGCAGCAAGCGGGGGCCGAACTCTCCAATAAGGCGGGTGATCTTCGCCTTATCTTCGACATCATGTCGCGATGGACCTGGATCTTGGCCAGCTAGAATAAGCGGGTTGGGGAGATGCAAATGTGTCGAACTTCCGAGTACTCTCGGGAATGGATCGGTACGATGTTCGTGGCTGACCATTTTACTAAGTACGAATGGATCCATGTAGCAATTCTCTGCCACGTATTGGATCTTAATGGATTCATCCGCATCAACTGAACCTTTCAGGAAGTGTAGAATCTGGTCAATCGAACAGATGCCGAACCTGTTGATTCCCTGGGTTTGCATGTGGAAAGAGCTGTTCGAATTCAATGTACCAGCGAATCTCGACGTGGGAACTGTCGCTGGAGCCTCTGAGGTATCCAACCCTTGCAACATCAAGTTCCACATATCGATGGTTAACGGCAGATCAAACTCATAGGCCGGTGAATGGGGCTCCATCGGACTATCGAGGGTCGCATGTGAGTCTTGAGAGAACGATAGATCCATCGGTATCGTTGGAGAAAGCTCCGACTTTTTCCTGCGCTTCGTCTTTTCCTTAGTTGGATTGTAGATCTTGATCTTTGGGGACGTCCCTGGTGATTTGGCATGGCGCCGCTTGACCGGTTTGTCGAAGGTGCATGCTCTTCCCTTCTTGGCACAGGCCACACACGGCGGTTCTCCGTTGATGATACAGCATATCTTTTGTTGCCGACAGAAGTCACATGGCCGTTGCTTCTTAGATCTATAGACCCTTCCAGGGGCGTTGGCCGCTGTTCCTGTGGATACCATGGTAAGTTGAAGATGGCGCGTTCCAACACTGATAAGGGTCTCTATCAAATTTTCTCCAAATTAGGCAACTAGTTGGCCGAAAAACAGCCTAGGACTTAAAAATGTGAGATCTCAAATCTCACCCACCAATGTTTGACTTGGTCGTCTACAACGGTATAGTGGTGAATAGCTCTACTATCATAGAGCCACCCGTTTATATTGGAATCAAGAACGAGAAGATTGCATGCATCTCCACCGAACCTCTGGAAGGAAAGGAATCGATCGATGCTGAAGGTGGAATCATAACTCCTGGAGGAATCGATGCTCACGTTCACATTAACCAGCCTTATGGATTGCCCGACGATAGGTTCGATTCTGCTACCAGATCGTCCATTTGTGGAGGAACAACCACGGTGGTCTGTTTTGCCTGCCAAGATATGGGCGTCGAAGACTGTATTCCCGATCTCGATAAGTATCTGGACCTGGCCAAGGACGAGTGTTACTGTGATTATGGTATGCACATGATTATCACGAGTCCAACCAAGAAGTTCTTAACCGAGCAATGGCCGAGAATTGTGTCCGAGTATGGTATCACCTCTGTCAAGATGTATATGACCTACAAGCTCTGGAAAGTCAACGACCGTCAGATCTTGGACATTCTTACCACCGGTAGAAAGCTCGGTGTTACCACGATGATCCATGCAGAGAACGATGACGTGATCCAGTTCCTCATTGACAAGTTCAGAGACGAAGGTACCATGCAACCATTCTACCACGCGGCTTCGCGGCCATTCGTCGCTGAAGATGAAGCCTCTTACAGAGCTATATCTCTAGCAAATATGGTGGACCAATGTCTGTTGATCGTTCATATGTCTACCAAAGCGGCTATGGATCATGTTCGTGCTGCCCAGACGAAGAACTACCCAATCTACTCTGAAACATGTCCCCAGTACATGTTTTTGACGTCTGACTATTTAAAGTCTCATACGACTTGCTCTCACTGTCATCCGATCGATGACTCGTATGAGATTGATATCGATAGCAAAGATGCATTCCAAGGTTCCAAGTATGTCTGCTCTCCACCTTTGAGAGATTCCAAGTCAGAACTGGATGCCATTTGGGATTCTGTTGCTAACGGTACTGTCACCGTCTACTCTTCCGATCATGCTCCCACGATGTACGAGGATAAACTGGGCAAGAAGAAAGGTCTGGATGATGATGGTTCGATGGATTTCACCAATATTCCGAACGGTCTTTCTGGAGTCGAGACTCGGATGCCTCTGCTTTTCTGCTACGGTGTTGAGACAGGTCGGATCTCAGCACAGAGATTTGTTGAAGTGGCATGTACCAATCCTGCCTCTCTCTATGGTATGTCCACACAGAAGGGAAGTATAGATGTTGGCTTGGATGCCGATCTGGTTATCTGGTATCCAAAAGGCAAGATGAAGCCGTTCAAATTGACCAACAGTATGTTGCATCATGCGATGGATCACACTGCTTTCGAAGGAATGACTTTCACCAACTGGCCTCGTTACTCGATCTTAAGAGGTAGAGTGATGTGGGACAGAGATAATGGCGGTCTCACTGACGAGAAAGTCGGCAAGTATCTGAAGAGAGGTAAGAGTACAATGACTATCAATAAGAGCAGTGTGCCACCGAAGTACTTTTACTGAATAAATTGACTATTTGTATATGAGTTGGGGACAACCTTTCACGGTGTCTCTACTGTATTGAATGCATTAGTATTCTCCTGGATTCTCATTTCCAGTGATTATGGATCGCTTTGGACGACCGATGGAGAAGTGCTAGTTCAGAGATAAAAGACGAGAATACTCAAGTTCACTATATCCTATAATAACTAATGCTCAAGACGGGCCTGATCGTAACGCAGCACCGATTCAAGAAGAACTCTGAATCCGTTCTCCAACTCCTCTGGATCTGTGTACTCTTCAGGGTTGTGGGAAACACCATCCTTCGATGGGACGAAGATCATGGCTGTAGGGCAGACAGTGTTGGTGGCACATGAGTCGTGGCCTGCACCACTGACCATGCGAAGAGTCTTGTTGTCGCCAACAATCGACTTTGCAGAGGCCTCAATAATGTCAACCATCTCTGGGTTGAAATGGGTGGCAGGGGTCAGAAGGTTGAGGTCGACCTCAGCTGACAATGCAACTCCATTACCATCCTTATTGAGAGCAGCATCATAGACCAGCTCTTTAACCTCCTTGGACATGAGTGCCAGTTTCTCGTCAGACTCGTTTCTGAGGTCCACCATGAAGTTGACAGTACCTGCAATAACATTAACCACGTTCGGTTCGAGTCTAATCTTGGCCACTGTTCCAACACCACCGTACTTTTTAGCGATGGCATTGACACCCACAATCACTTTGGAAGCAGCAAGCATGGCATCGCGTCTATATTCGAGTGGAGTAGTACCAGTGTGCTGAGATTTGCCACCAAGTGTGACATCGAGCCAGGTATAAGCCTGAACTCCCTTGAGAACACCGATCTTAAGTTTCTTCTGTTCCAAGATTGGACCTTGTTCAATGTGGATCTCGAAATGGCAGTAGAGTGGGTTGACAAGGTGGGAGCACTCGGCTTTACCCTTGTAGCCAATACGATTGAGTTCATGCAAGACGGTGGTCTCGTTATCGTAGACATCGGTTAATGCGTACGCTTTCTCCTTGGGCAACACTCCTGCCCAAACAGAAGAGGCCATCACACAAACAGGGAACCGAGCTCCCTCCTCGTTGCACCAGTCCACTAGTGTGATGGGGAAATTTGGGGTATAGTTGTTGGCTTTCAAAGTTCTCAGAACTTCGAGTCCAGACAGAACTCCCAAGATACCGTCGTATCTACCACCTGTTGGTTGTGTATCGAGGTGAGATCCCATTCCTGTCGGGAGGGCATCGTTGTTCTTACCTGGATACGTCGCAAAAATGTTGCCGACATCGTCCACGACGACTTTGCAACCCAGCTTCTTGGTCTCTTGCACGAACCAATCCTTGACTCCCTTATCGAAGTCTGTGAGTGCCATCCGAGTCACTCCAGTGTCTGTTGGATTGGGACCCCACTTGTTCTTTGCGCCGAACTTGTCGGCCGTTTCGTGAATAGTATCGACGAGTTCGCCGGTCTGAATCTTGAGTGCTCCAGAGAGTAATGTCATGGTCTTCGTTTTCGTTTGCGTGAGTGTGCTGTATCTTCTCAATAAGCGTATACCGGTATACTTATACATTGGCTATAGTTCCTGAGGATCCACTATATTTAAGATCGGCAGTCCCCTTATCTATGAGTTTGCCGAGTTTCCCAATTGGGGAAATTGATCGGGCAAGAATCGGGACCAGGAATTGGTTGGTGAGATGACAAGGGTCGGTCCCAATAAGGAAACATTGCTGTTGGAGCGATTCTTAGTGGATGCTTGGATGATCTCAGAGATGTGTATGTACGTACGTACGGCTGATGCCTAGCAAGTTGTTAAATTCTTTTCGGGTACTATATTAGTTGTGTCTAGAAAGTAGTCTTGAGTATCTTCTGATCATTTACTTTGATACTGAAAATTGATTTAATAAGTGCAAACTCAGGACAATTATACATCCTAAATAGCATGCCAGAGTTATATTAAACGTCATGAATCGACTCATCCACGTATCAGTAGCTATTCTCACCCTATTCTACTAGTACTCAACTTTCAATCAAATAGACACCAGGACACATTACATGCCAAACTGAGGCCTGCAAGTTCTGCCCTGATGGCCAAGTTGGTAAGGCGCCACACTAGTAATGTGGAGATCCTCGGTTCAAATCCGAGTTAGGGCATTTGTGTTTTTTTTTTATTTACCTTCCATTACATTACTTAGAACCTTTATAACCATGGAACTTGCGTGACATGTACTTGTATGCTTCCTTGGAAGTCAGTACCTTGCCATTGTCATCCTTGTAGACAAGATTGACACCATTAGAACGAGGCTCGTCTTCGAGCATCTTGAGAGCCGAAGAAATCCCTAGTGATGTGTCTGGTGCTTCCAATATAGCGCCGATTCTCTCGGCAGCGCCAGCACGCGGCGCCTCGTGGGCAACTGACGCGTTTACCACAGTAGGTGCCTCCTTCCGCTTGTGGACTTCGAACCTATCAAGAAACACCGTACTTTCATCTATCACAACCCCGTCAGAAGACTCCGTCTCTCGCGGCTTTGGCCTGCGAGACAGGGTCCCCTGTCGTGTTGCAGCCATAAACTTATGGAGATCTTCAGTATCGTCATCGAGATCCTCATTCACAAGTTCAATCTTCTTGATCGTGTCTTTGCTGATGTTGAAACTCTCCGTCTTGGTCACCGACTGTCCGACTCTCTTCCGTTTCTTCAATTTCTTGGGCTTGTGATAGTCAGATCTTGCAAGATCGTCGTCGAAATCATCTTCGAAATCATCCAGAATAACCAGCTTCCTCTTAATGGGCGTCTCTTGCGCAGACTCGTACTCCTCCTCTATAATGGTACTATCAGCGGTATCTGTCGCTGGTACTTGCTCGGGTTTCTCGATTTTGGGCTTTTCCTTCCGTTTGAACTTGAGCCGTTTATCTGTCTTGGATTTTCCAACATCATCGATCCAGTCGCTTTCTGTCGCAGTCTCTGTACGGTCCAAAATGCCACCTCTGGCATTGAACCGTTCCTTTTCAAGCTTATCCTGTGTTTTGGCCATCGACGCCTTTAATTTCTTGACTTTCACGTCGGTCTTAGATGGACCCTTGACAACAACCTCGCTGGGGACTGTATCATCTTCTAAGGGGATCGGCCTCAACCCAACCTGCTCTCGCAGTCGGTTGGTTTCCTCAACACTAAGAGACAGTCTCATAAACAGCGAATGAAAATTTAACGGTGCACCTGATGTGAGGTTGATTACAACGGTATAACGATGAATCAGGATCTTGCCAAGATCAATTTTCTACAAGATGGATGTGACTGCAACCAGATCAACTTAACCCATGCCAGTACCCCAAATCTACGCTACCAATCCTATGGATAATGTGCACAGGATGACTATTGCATATAATGCGGAATCTTATCGAGGAGTTTCCGAGCGGGGATTTGATATGAGTCGCGAATGAGGCCCCCAGGAGTGAAACGTGGAGTCATTCGAGAAGCCAAAGACCTATCAGTAGGCACGACATGGTTCATGCTTACCCGGTGACACACAGCTCTTGGCGCCATGATTTACTACGATACTAAGAAACGCCACAGGACCGTATTGGGAAGAATGGCTAAATTAGGCAGGGGCAGAATGGTAGCCAGTGGGGACGTTTCTGTCGGTATATAATGGGCAGTGGTTGCCAGATAGTCCATTCAAGCAAGAAATGACTGCACACACTACTGATACCAAGACGGGAAAGATCGAGGGAGCCAAAGGCCCTTATGTGGTTCTCTACGACTGGGGCACCCCAAACGGCCATAAGGTGACCATCTTCCTCGAGGCCCTTGGAATTGACTACTATGTGCGTCCAATTGACCTTTCCAAGAAGGTTCAGAAGGAGGACTGGTTCCTGAAGAAGAACCCCAACGGAAAGATTCCTACTCTCGAGTATGTGGACACCAAGGGAGAGTCGGAGCTCGTGAGCGAGTCCTCTGCCATCATGATCTACCTGTCTGACAAGTTTGACACCAAGCGTGAGTTCTCGTTCAGCCCAGAGACCAAGCTGTACTATGAGGTTCTTGAGTGGCTCTTCTTCCAAACCTCTGGATTGGCTGCCAACAAGGGCCAATGGCACTTCTGGAAGCTTTCTGGCAATGCTCCAGAGACTCCATTCGCTATCAACCGGTTCTACTCAGAGACTCTGCGTCTGCTTAGCGTGCTCGACAAGAGACTCGAGATCAACGGTACTGGATATCTCGTGAGTGACCACGTCACTCTGGCAGACATGGCCACCTACCCTTGGTTGCTTAGAAAGAACGAGAAGTTGATCGAGGACTTGAAGCAATACAAGCACCTGAGTGCCTGGCTCGACAAGCTCTCTGCCTTGCCAGCATTCAAAGCGGGCAGCGCCATTCCTTAGTTGATCTATTACTGTTATTAATTGCTAGTAGGAGGGTCCTGCGCACCCAACCGTTTCATGAAATCCATCCAATCCAATCCTTTCAAGAGAGCGTTTGCCATCGGGTTGCAGTAGAAACTCTCGAATGCACCCAGCTTGTAGCTTTCCGATGCATACGGATCGGCCCTGTCTATCAGTTGCGACTTGGAGAACCGAATAAATACCAGTGGTACCAAACTGCGATCAAAGTCCATGCGTCCCTGCCGTGTGAACCCTGTAGGACAGACAAACATCAGAAACTTCTTGTTCTTGTTGGCCTTACCCATGCTATTGACCGTGCCGTTGATCTCTCTGATCATCTTGGCATCAATGCGTGATTTCTCCCAGCTCTTACACTGGACGAACAACCGTATCATGGAATCTTTCTTCAACGCGATCGGTTTCACCCGTGTCACAGAGTTGACAGTCTCATAATGCCTGGAGAGCTCCTCTCGAGTCAACCCAAAGTTGTCCACGGGTCGCCACATCGCTCTAATGTCTATTCCTTTGTCATCTTTACCTCCTTGGTGGATCAACCTGCTCACCGCAAAGTTCCTCCTAAGGAATTCGAGAAAGTTCAACTCATAAAGGTTCCCCTGGAACACTGAAGAGTCTGTGTCGAGCTTTCTATGCTTGGCGTACTCCAGATAACTCTGTAGATCGTGGTATTTGCTGCTCCCAATGACGGCGGGCTCTCGTCGTATCTCTTCAGTCTCTGTCGCGCCGTCCGCTGCAGGGCTCAGCTCGCTCATCCTCACAAACTTCCGGAACTTCGGTGGGGTCGTACTGGTCACCCGTAATAGCGACCGACCTCCTATGGGCCTCGCAACAACCTTGCTTACGGAGAAGATCCCTTCGATCATACGCGTGAAAAACCGCGTAGTACACTTTAGTTTAAAGATGATTTCTTCTCGTTCGAGTTACACTGAATACTCTACTTATTTGTACCATCGGGACGCTCTAAAAGGCCCAAATTATCCTCAGACACACACAGCCTACGCAATTACTCTGCCAGTTCCGAATCTGATCATAATCCATCCCATCTATTGCCCTATCTTACTCTGTAAACTGTCCAGTCTCTTCTCAACACCCTTCAATACCTTGTTGATCGCCTTGTCCGACCGATTCAACTCCATCAGAAGCTCGTTCAACTTGTTCGTTATATTGTCCGTCACCTCAGTCACAGATAGCGTCGTCTGCTGCGGTTGCTCCGATTCGACCTGCCCTGCTCCTTCCTGCTGCTGCTGTGGGTTCCCAGCAGAATCCACGTCCGACTTGGCATCTTTGAAATCATCCGACAACAACGAAGTCTCCTTCTTATCAACGTGTAATGACTCCACCTGCGACGACGACACAGAGTCCATCCTTTGAGGCTCCATAAGTAGTGACGATAAAAAAGAAGGGTGTTTTTTTCTAAGCATGGGTAGGAAGAGTAAGAACCAGCTACGACGTAAGAGGGCCAAACTGAAGCGCGGGCAGACCGATCCCGAGCCAATCCCAGTCCAACTCCGAAAGGAGGTCAAGGCCAAGAAGACTGGGAAGAAGACCGCTGTCAAAAAGGCACCAGCGACCCACAAGAAACCACAAGTGACCATTGATATGTTCCAGGATATTATAGCCAAATTCAACGCGAGGGCGGTGGATCTGGCCGATGAAGAAAGCTCACAGGTCATAGTGAGAGATGCACAGCAAGAAGTGGTTGAATCCGAGCCCTTGAATGCTCCGTCTGCATATGCACCCGATGGATTAACGAAGAGACAGTTCAAGAAGCTCTACAAAGTGCCACTGGCGATTCTCAAGGCCGAGAGCGACCGGCCAGAACAGGTTGAGTGGACAGATGCAGACTCAGCAGATCCACGGCTACTAATTTATCTGAAAACGAGGCATAATGTGGTCCCAATACCTTCGCACTGGAAGAATAAGCGTGGGTTCCTCTCAGGTAGACACGGCCTCGATCGGCACACCTTTACGTTACCCAAGTTCATTGCAGACACAGGTATTCTGGAGATGCGTGATGCTTCAGAGGTTGACGATAGTACGCTCCGGCAGCGAATGAGAGAGAGGGTTCAACCGAAGATGGGCCAGCTCGATATGGATTTCGACAAGCTCTACGATGCTTTCTTCAAATACCAGACCAAGCCCGAGATGTTAGGGTATGGAGATGTGTACGAAGAAAGTATGGAGGACAGTGAGGTGTTAACACCTGTTAAGGCTGCCAAGTATCGTCCAGGAGTTCTCAGCCGAGAGTTGAGAGCCGCCCTTGGAATGAGCCTGACCTCTGCAGACGTTCCTCCTTGGCACAGTAGGCTCGAAGTTCTCGGGCCTCCACCTGCCTATCCTTACATGAAGATTGAAGGAAATGGCCTGATAGAGGTCGATAAAGCAGAAGTGGTTGTGAATATCGGCGAGCCTATTGATAACACTGTATACGGTAAGTTGGAAGAGGAGAGCGAGGAGGAAGAGGAAGAGGAAGAGGAAGATGAAGAGGAAGAGGAAGAGGAAGAGGAGAATGAAGAAGGTGATGTTCCATTGGAAGAGTATGGTGAGGCACCGGTTGCTTCGCAAAAACCATCTCAAGCTCCGGTACCCGTCAAGGATTCAGTCGAAGAGGCCAAGAAGCTCTACACGGTTCTAAAAGAGACAGAATCGGGCCAGCATGACAGTATCTACGGTTCCGAGTCACTTGCATACGATATAAGTGGAACCAAGCGCGCCAGAGAGACCGAGCCTGAATCGACTGAGCCATCTAAGAAACGACCTGGCAAGTTCAAGTTTTAGTTAGCATTTTTTCTGCATAATCTCATCTGTTCATATTACTCCAACGTAGGTATAAATGACATCGGAGAAGAGGCATCACTCGGATCATCACACGAAACGCCCGAAAAAGGCCTCTAAGACGAGCAAATCGTCGAAAACGAAGGCGCAACCACTGTCAACCAAAGATTTGACCAATTTGGAGCATGCGATGACCCAGTTCCAACACTCGACGCGTGTCTTAATAGACAGTGCTCCAGACATGGACTCTTTAAACGAGCATGTCAAGCATCTGAAACATGAACTGGAAGTTAAAGATGGTTCTGATCCAGAACTGGCCCCAGAACTACTTCTTCTCTCGAGAAGCCAACTGATTCAACTTGCAGCTCAACTGAAAACGCTCTATAACGACGGGAAGTTGAAAGTATTGGACCAGATCGCTCGGTTCGATGAAAACACAACGTTGAAACATGTCAAGCCCATTAGACTGTCATTGCAACGTCATTCAAACATTGACGAGAAGACATCTCCCACGAAACAGTTCAATTTCGTCAAGGTTGTGGGCCCCCATGGAGAGGAGTTACCGCCTCTCCCACAGATAGACGACCCTGCACTTGAGGCAAGGGTGTTCACGCACAAGTCGCTCGTGAATGACCTTATTTATCTGAGCAAAGATGCCCGTATGGACTCTCAGAGCGAGAGACTCGAGTTCCTGGGAGATTCCGTGCTCAACCTGGCCGCTACACAGATCCTATGGCGGCGGTTCCCTCATATCGACGAAGGTAAGCTGTCCAAGAGGCGTATATCGCTTGTGAACAACTTGTACCTGGCAAAGAAGTCGGTGCTATATGGGTTTGACAAGCGGTTGCGAAAGGGCAACATTGAAGAGGAGACAGGGCAGGAGAAGTTCGTTGCCGACATCTTTGAAGCATACATCGGAGCGCTCTATGTGAGTGGTAACTACGAGAATCAGACACAGATCACCAACTGGCTTGCACAAGTGATGGAACCTGAAATAAAGAAGATGGAAGAGGCAGATGACAACGGAGGTTCCACCAAAGACCCCAAGGGACAACTATATGCACTGGTTGGCACGGCATCATTGCACCCAGAGTATATCTGCGTCAAGACAGGCAATGGATATGGCGACTTATACAAGGTGGAATGCCGCATGAACGATGAAGTCCTTGGCACCGGCGAAGGTACTTCTGCGAAAGAGGCAGGCATGCATGCTGCCGCCGAGGCGCTGAAGAATGAGGAGGCTGTCCAGAGATACTATTCGCTGAGGGCTCTCATACCTCGAGACCAATCAAAGGTTACCAAGGAGGAGAAAGATGACGATACCATGAATATAGAGCTCCCCGTGGCAGTGCCAGAAACAGAGGCAGATCAGGCAGCCAAGGCAGAGCTGTACGCTTATTTGGGTAAGCGTAAGAGCATACCTTCTTACAAGAAGGAGCAAGTGGGCGAGTTGTTCAAGATAACACTGGTTATCAACAGCGTTCCTATGTGCTACTCGCTGGATAAAAACTCCAAGAAGGCGGCCGGTAACTGTGCCACGTACATCTGGAACAACAAGCAGCTGCTCAAGAGGTGCTACGTTGATTCATAATCAATAAATAGATTGAATAAATAGTAATAAATAGAACAGATGCATTAGCGGTGACCGGATCAAGCGACGGCGAGGAACTCGTGTGCGTTTTCATCATGAACTTTTTCGATCTTAGATCCAAAGCTTCCCACACACTGTGCCATCGTCTTGGAGTTTCTGGAAATCACGTCGGTGAAGTAGAAGTTCTTGATAGGATTACGCAGAGGAGCACCCGTCACCTTTGGCGAGCCCACGACAGCGTCAAGACCTAACTTGGCAAACTCTGGCGAGGTCGACTCGACAGCGTCGTAATGAACGAGGTGTGGAGCGATCGTCTGAATTCTAGCACGCAATTGGCGGATATCCTCGTATGGCAATCCGCTGCCCATGTACTCACTGAGTGCCTTGAGAACCTTCCAGTCCTCTCTGGCAGCACCCGGAGGTCCAGTGGCAGCACTTGTCACCTGTGCACGTCCTTCTGTGTTAACATATGTGGCAGATTTCTCTGTGTAAGCGGCTCCTGGGAGCACAACATCGGCGAGAGAGGCACCGAGGTCTCCGTGATGTCCCAAATAGACCACGAAGGCGTCCTTTGGAATAGATGCAGGGTCCATCTCGTCGGCACCGAGCAAGAAGACAACCTTTGGCTTCGTCTCAGCGACAGACTTGGATGGTGCAACGAATCCAATATCGAGAGCACCAGCACGCGAGGCCTGTCTTTGCAAGAGATTAAGACCGTTCCACTCTGGCGTTATGACGTTGCTGTTGGCCTTGGCAAAGTCGGCAACAGCCTTCTCAACGACAGCAGCGTCGGCAGTCTCAAAGACACCGGAACCAACAATGATCATTGGCTTCTTGGCGCCGGCCAGCTTCTTTCCGATCTCTCCACCAAGGGCAGACTGGAGGTCGGCAGCAGTTTCACCAGCCTCGGTCATCTCGAAGGTGGAGTCAAACTTCTCACCAACGTGATGGATCTCCACATCAGACTCGAGCCAGTGTCCTCTGATCCGGGCGTTCAAAACAGCAGCCTCGAACCGTGGGTTAGTACCAACGAGCAAGATCTGGTCAGCCTCCTCGATACCTTCGATGGTAGAGTTGAACAGATAGTCGGAGCGGACATCAGCGGTTGGAAGCTCAGTCAATGGAGCATCAAACGCAAAGTTGTCAGAGTCAAGTCTGTTGACCAAGTCCTTGAGGGCAACCATACTCTCGACGTCGACGAGCGGTCCAGCAATGGCCTTAACCTCGTTCTTGCCTGGGGCAATCTTGGCGATCTTGTCGGCAATCAAAGCCAAAGCCTGGTCCCAGTTAGCATCGACGAAAGTGTTGTCTTGTCTAACGAGAGGTCTGGTGAGTCTCTGAACCTTGAGTGCATCACAGGCGAAACGGGTTCTGTCGGAGATCCACTCCTGGTTGATCTCCTCGTTGAGACGAGGCAACACTCTCAACACCTCGGCGCCACGGCAGTCGACACGGATGGCAGATCCAAGGGCGTCCATAACATCGATGGTCTCAGTACGCTTCAACTCCCAAGGTCTGGCCTTGAAAGCATAAGGCTTTGAAGTGAGAGCACCCACTGGGCACAGGTCAACAATGTTTCCACTGAGCTCAGAGCAAACGTTTCTCTCAACATAAGTTCCGATCTGGATATCGTTACCACGACCAGCGGTACCAAACTCTGGAGCGCCAGCAATGTCGTTCAAGAACCGCACACAACGAGTGCAGTGAATGCATCTGTTCATGACAGTCTTGACCAAAGGTCCAATGGCCTTATTTTCCACGGCACGCTTACCATCAACTTCTTGGAAACGACCTCTGTCGGATCCGTTTCTCAAAGTCTGCTCCTGAAGGTCACACTCTCCACCTTGGTCACAGATAGGACAGTCCAGAGGGTGGTTAGAGAGCAGGAACTCGGTGATACCCTCTCTGGTGTTCTTGACTTTGTCGCTGTTCGTAATAACGTGCATTCCTGGAGCAACTGGCATGGCACAAGCGGCTGCCATCTTCGGAGACTTCTCGATCTCAACGAGACACATACGGCAGTTACCTGCGACGGCGAGTTTCTCGTGGTAACAGTAACGTGGGATCATAACGCCGGCTTTCTCTGCGGCCTGGATGATCGAAGAACCTGCTTCAACGGTAACAGGTTTGTCATCAATCATCAGCGAGACCTCCTTCATGGCACGGCTCATTGTGTGGAATAGCCGGCCCTGGTGGCGGCTCGGGGTCGTTAGTCTCGACAGCATACTCTCTATGGGTTTACTGTCTTCTATAAGCTGGATGCCTTGAAAGCTTATATTTTTTTCCGCAGTTTGTAAAAGTCTGCCTCTCATTGGGGGAAAACGAGCATAATTTTTATTGGATGAAATCAACGTCTGTACACCGCAAGGATTATTCCGTTATAGCCTATTTATTATACAGCGACCTCAGTCTTGGCCAATTTAAGTGGGGGTTCCAACACCTCAGAGGTTTCCTCCGACTCAACAAACTCGTCTTTCGAAGTGTTCGATTGTCTTGGCGGAGAGCTCTGTCTGCTCGTGCTAGGCTCTTTGGACCGGTTCAATTTCCGCTTGAACGCTCCTGGGCCTTCCACTTCTCTGGTGAGCGCGAGCAGAAGGGTCGAGACACGCCGACTCAACTCTCCAGTGGTACGAGATTTGAAGTAGAAGCTGAATTCCAAGTCCTTCTCGCGCATGATGTCTCTCTTAATCAGCGAGTACAGGTTTGGATTCAGCAGTCCGTGCTCATACACTTTGCTGAGAAGGAACCGGTCCTCGTTCAAAGTGTACATGCGCTTCGAGTTGTTCGGTGGATACTGGATGATGAGCTCCTCCAGTGGGTACTTCAGAGGAGACATCTTCGAGTGCAAGATGTCCTGTTGAAGCTTGATCTTCTTCAACTTGTTCTCACCTTGCTTGATTTGGTTCAGGTATCTTTCCCAGCCTTCAACTTCCTCATATCGTTTCCAGAACACTTCACCGTACTTGGACACTTCCTCCAAAGACTTGTTCTTCAGATCCTTTGCGATCTGCTTGTACTCTTTGGCACCGTACCGGGTACAACCGTGGATGAAACTCATGAAATCTCTACGATTCCAATCGCCGAACCCTTCATCCAGAAGCTCCTGCTTCTTCGTCACCTCCTCCTCGGTCAGATCCTCGGCAGCGTCCACTTTCTCTTGCAATTCTTTCTGCCGTTGCTTGGCAGACTCCAACTTAGTCCGCTCCTCCTCGTTCGCGATACTAGCCGGATCTTGCTCCTCTGCCTCCACGTCTTCATCATCCACGAGATCCACCATCTTTTCATCATCATACTCGTCATCGTCCGATTCCTCCTCTTCCAACTTGAGGGGCACCTTGTAATGGATCTTCTTCTTATATGCCAATCTCTCCCGTTGCAACAGATCTTTCAATTCACTCGAATAGAATTGGAAGTCATGCAACGTGTAGTGCTTAGGAGGACGTGGAGTTGGCGTCCGAGCAGAGGGTGATCCACGAAGTGACGACATAACGTCTCTGTAATAACCATCCACAGAGTATTGATGCTCTTTACGTGCGCGTCTCGCAGGATGGATCCATGTCAGAGCATCCTTATGCTCGTCCTTCTTGGCAAAGTTCTTGCCGTTCCACTCGTATGCAGATTGCTCAGATGTAAAGTTCTGCAAGTCGTCCAGTCCCAAACTGGCAAACTTCGCCTTGAGCGTTTGCGTTCTCTCCTCTCCACGGCTCAATATAGCCTCGATGTCATCGTCTAAATCTGCGGCAGACTCGTTAGTGTCAAACACTTTCTGAGCGCCGTGCTGAATCATCTCCAGGAGTTGTTCCTTCGAGTTACCGGTTCCATTCTTGTTGACACCGGCACGTCCCTGCTGAATGACCAGCTGGTCCAGTCTCAGCTTCTGAGCAGCACGGTCGAGCACTTTCTCCTCGATGGCATTCTCGGTGACAAACCGGAACACTTTAACCTGCTTCTTTTGACCGATACGGTGAGCTCTATCCATTGCTTGCAAGTCAGCCTGTGGGTTCCAGTCAGAATCGTACAAGACGACAACATCAGCTGAGGTCAAATTGATTCCAAGACCACCTGCGCGCGTGGTCAGCAGGAAGACAAACTTATCCGAGTCTGGCTTGTTATACTCATCTATGGCCTCAATTCTGTCCTCATGGTCGGTCGATCCATCGATACGACTGTAGTTATAACCACGGAAATAACAGTAGTCCTCCAAGATGTCCAGCATACGACTCATCTGAGAGAAAATCAGCACACGCGAGCCTTGCTCCTTCATCTTCTTGAGAAGCTTGTCCAGAACCACCATCTTACCCGAGTTGAACACAAGATGCTCATCTGTAGTATACGGCGGACCAGGTTCAGCGCCTTCGAACAGGTATGGATGATTGCAGCACTTTCGCAACTGCATGACTATATTGAGCAGACGCGTCTTGCCCTCTCTTTTGCCGACAACTCCATTGACTGCATCAATGTCATTCTCCAGCAGTCTCCGGTACCACTCGATCTGCATACTTGTCATACCAACGTAGACGTTTGTCTCCTTCTTCGGAAGCAACGACGTCTCCACATCGGCCTTGACACGTCTCAAAAGGAATGGCGACAGAACCTGGTGCAACTTCTTGACCATGTCATCCTGGTTACCTTCCTCTTGAGATTCAAACCATTCGTCAAACACTTGGTCGTCTCCGAACACGTCAGGCAGTAAGAAATTAAGCAAAGCCCACAACTCGTGCAAGTTATTTTGCAAGGGGGTTCCGGTAACGAGAAGCCTGTTCCGCGAATAGAAGAGACGGATGATCTGTGACAGCGATGATTGCTCATTTTTGATTCGGTGAGCCTCATCGATCACCATGTACTCCCAGCGGAACTTACCCAACTTGGACTTTTCGCGGATCACCATCTCGTACGAGGTGATGCACACGTCAAAGTCTGTCGTCATAAGCCGATCCTTGATAAGCTCGGCACGCTCCTCCTTGTTTCCTTGCAGCACCAACACGTTGACCTCGGGAGTCCACTTGGCAAACTCACGACGCCAGTTGTCGAGCGTCGATTTGGGCACAATCACCAAGAAAGGCCCGTCTATACCCTGGTAGTAACGAAGCCAGCCCAGGAACGAGATCGTCTGTAACGTCTTTCCGAGACCCATCTCGTCTGCCAGGATACCGGAGAGCCTGTTCTCATACAGCGAGATCAACCAATTCAAACCTTGAATTTGGTAATCCCGAAGTGTACCGTGAATATAACTGGGCGACTCCTCGAGAACGGTAGTGGAATCCACATTCTCGTCCCGTTCTTCCTCCATCAGCTCCGCGTCTTCCTCCTTCTCGCTCTTGCGGTTGCGAGCAGAGCTTGCTGTGGTCTTCTTGCCCCGGGCGTGGTCCTGATCGATCTTCCGGACCATCTTGATCACTTGCTTGTCTTTTGCCGCACTCACGTCAATAAACTGACGGAACAGATCAGTCATGCTCAGCAAATACTTGAATCGCTTGGCGATATCAGAGGTATCCTTGGTACGTTCCTTCTTGGCATCCGTCTGTAACATAAATCTCTTCCTTCTTTCCTCGTCAGTCTCCTTTTCGAGCCTTTCGGCCATCTTCTTGCGTTTCGCAAGTTGCTTCGGTGTCTGAAATGTTAGTATATCGCTATGCATTGCCAACCGCGACGAATCTGCCAGTGTCTTCCAATGTACCTACCATAACAAGAAAAAAGGCGTATGCCGAATAGCAAAGAAAAATAAGCGTTGGCTGTTCTAGTTGAGGAGGCGCCTTAAAAACCAGTTTTGGCCCATCGTTGTGAGGCAAGGGAACCAATCTGCCTTTTTGTTTCACATTTCTTTTTTTTTCTATCCCTCCCCCCTACGATTCTCTCTTATATTTTTTTTCCTCTTTTTCCCCTTCAGGCATGCCGCGATCTGCAGAATTGGACTTTGACAAAGTTCTGCCCCTCGACAACTAGCCACCACAAAGGCAAACAAGAGTGTACAAGATAGTAGGAACAGTTTATCAATTCGACGTTTTTAAGGACATTGAAAATTCAAGATAATTAAACGCACAATCGCCTCGGTTATACTAGTCACCAACAAGGCAACGAATGTCCACGGGAGAGAGCATTTAAAATTCTAGTCCCCCAGTGACTCCCAATAGGGAATCTGAGTTGGGAAAAAAAAAGGCTTTCTCCTGGCTGCGAGAAATCAGCCCTTACAATTGAGGGCAAGCAATTAACTGATACTCGAACGTGTATTCGGGCTCATTAGATAGGCAATTTTCCCGCTAAACTCGATTGATGCTTTTCAAAGCAGTTTATTGATCTTTCAAGATTCACCTATGACGCACCCGAGCGACGAGCAATTGACCTTCCATCACGCGGTGTATGACGTTGTCAGAGATATACCTTCGGGTCATGTGACCTCCTATGGGTATGTTGCGAAGCTGATCCATCGTCCGAGAAATGCACGCCAAGTTGGCCAATCTCTCAAGTATATGGACAAGTACTTCCCACTCTTTGAGAACCCGGGCTTCTCGCTGGCGAGCGTGCCCTGGTGGAGGGTGGTTAATTCCAAAGGTGGAATTTCAGAGAGAGATACCGGAGTTACTTCACAGGTTGATAAACTGAGGAACGAAGGGATTGAAGTGTTAACCGATGATCCCGAAGGTGCGAACCGTTTTTTTGTAGACATGCACCAGTATGGATGGTATCCGGATCTTGATTCCGACTACGATGAGGATTATTGACTGTTTCTATAATTAGGTAGTAACTCTCTTCTCCGGACGCTTGGCACGACGTCTTCTATTTTTACTCCCGCGCCGTGGCCGCTCATCAACTGGCTCAGTACCGGTAGTTCCATTCTGAACACGGGCACTCTCCTCTGCCCACCACCGTGCGAATTCTTGCTCCCTGCGTAGATCATCCAAACTGTCCTGCTTGGCTAGCTCTTTCTGTCTGTTCAACTTTTCCTCTAATAAGACAGATTCTAACGATGCCACCGGCTTTTGCGCTTCCTGAGAAGTGTGCCAAATATGTTGGCCAGGCAATGCCGACTGTTGTGACACCGTCTGTGCCATAGAAACATGCACTGGCTGCTTAATGGCGGTAGCAATTGAGCCCTTAGGACTGTTGCTGGACACCGGTTTCCAAGTAGATCCACTCGCCCAAGGAACATTTGAAGCTGGTTTTGGAGGTGTCACGGGCTTAATATTCTCTTTCTTCCTCTCCTTTTGAGATTTACGCATGATGCCACCGCTTGCAGCTTTGTACTTCGGAGCATGCACTTGCTGCTTCTTTTCCTTCTTCAGAATATCTTCAAAGGACGGCGTAGCTGCAGCAACAGGAGAAGGTGACTGGTTCCAACTGCTGCCAACAAGAACTGGCCGTGATATAGAACCTTGTCTGATTTTCGAAGAGGATGGTCGTCTATCCGTATTGGAGTTGTGACGATGAGACGAAGATGATCGTCTACCATGTTTGACCACAACAAACTCATCATCTTGGCCGTCTTCAATAGCACTTTCTGCGACTAATGAGTCTGTAGAGCCTGCACTGAAACTTCGATGGGCAAGTACAAACGAGTCAGAGCGTCCTTCCACTCCCAAGGATTTCAAAGACGACTTCCGTCTCCGGTCTTGCGATTTCGCGGCTATCTTGAGGTCCTGCTCCTCTTTGAAAGAACCGAGCGCGTCCCAAAGAAGTGGATGAACAAAGTTGGAATCGAATGTCTTAAGATCCGACAAGAACTGACTGACCAACTCGCCGTCCTCGCTTCTAAACAGAAATGTGCGACTGTCCGAGGGACCTTCCGATACTTTGAGTGAATCGAACCAGACAATTCCCGCAGAAATACTCCGCGAAAGGTCTGTATCACCAGATACTAACTCTTTGAACCGTGGATCAAACAGAAGCAGGGACAGGTTATTGTAGATGAACCAGATGCAGTTTTCAAACAGTTTGCGTGCACCAGAATCATACGCATACTCGGTGACGACGTCAAAGTTGTCCAAATCCACAAAGTCCTTGACACAGAGTTGACACATATCGGACATCTCATCCAAGATGAACGCCCCGGCCACCTCGTTGAGTTCAAGGCAGAAATTGACGAGCGACCCAGAGTCCTGGAAATCGCCTGCCAGCTCTGTCATATTGACACCAGCAATGAACTTGAGGACGGACTTGAACAGCGACGTAGGAATCTCGCATGAGATATCCTTTGACAAGTCCCACCTCAACAGGGTCTCAAAATAGGCACTCCTCGCACAGAGAAGGAAAGATGGCACTTGTAAAGATCCGTCTTCCAACTCCACTGTAACATCACCGTGCTCTCCGGAAAGCATATCCTGCAAATCCCGAAGCAGAGAGTGCCTACATTTGATACGTCCCAGAGGACTCACCACACCGACTAGTCTTGAAAGATTCTCAAACGAGACACGAGCCCGTTGAATGTCAGCAGGAACCTTGTCGAGTGGGAACTTTGTCCAGACATCTAAGAACTCATCTGTGTAGAGGAAGTGAAGGAGAATCGCCACTGTACGGACTGACACATCTCCAGTAATGGCCAAATCGTCTCCGGCGCTAATTTTGATACCAAACTCTTCGATAGGAGTTCCTTCAAAGACTTTAGCCAGCAATGGACACCTCATGGTGAGCAACAGCTTATGTGCCCTGAACTCAAAGTGCTTATCGATGGAAGTATCATGGACTTTCACTGTGCAATCATAGTGCTTCCCCTCAGTCAAATCCTTAAGCTCCAACAAGTACTCGATGTCATCAGATTTGAGAAGCTCTTCAATATTCTGGGTATCCTTATAAGGCATCCGTGTAACAGGGGCGTTCGGCCGTCCAGCCCATCTAGTGTTGTAAGCATGGACCAAATCATCCTCACATGACTCATTTTCATCGTCGTCATCGTCGTTGTCCTCTTCTAAAGACTGAGGCGATTGGACAAAGTTGGCCAAGAAGGTGTCCTGTTTGATGACAAGCGGCTGGCGGGACTTGTCAATGATGGTGCGCCGTTGTAACAGCCTATCATCAAGCTCATATAACGGAGACAATCTTCCGATATCTCTAAAGACGGAGCTTTTAACGAGCCGATGAGGAAGCATATCTATCTCATCTCTGATGAATGCAAACTTCTCGAAGAGAGGATCTGTCACAACACGGACAACCCTGTTGACACTAACGATTCGTTCGAACTTGTAGCGCTTTGAAACAGAAGAATTCGTATGCTTAACCTTGGAACGCTTGATACGCTTGTAGACGGAGCCATCTTCAACACAGATGATGATCAAGTCTTCGTTACCGAGATCTGCATCAACGCAACGCATATGTCTCTTGGACGCTTTCCAAGAGGTTGAGAATTTGGCATTGCGAACCAACTCGGCTGCATTGGCCGCCTGTAAGTCGATTCCAAACTCAGAGATGTCTCCGTTGTCGTAGAGCATCAAACAGACCGACGAGTTCTTCTGTGTGATCAACTTGACGATCTTTTTGCGCCTAGATAATGCGCGAGGACGGAAGGAGTTGAAGTTGGAATCGTCTATCTTAGACAGCAAAGGCGGTTGGATATGTGCATGGTAGCCTTTCATGTAGATATGGATGTGGTCGGATTCTGTGAGGACGATTGTAAAGTGGTCAGTGGCTGACACCTGCTTGATATCGTCATGCTTGAAGATCGTCACATGAGGGGTCTTCTCTTGAGAGTCATGTCCAATTGCAGAGAATCCAAATTGTCCGAGATTGAGCCCCCAGATGTAGATCTCTCTTTTGGTATATGCAAGAGTATGGAACTTGGAGCATGAGACTCCCAAAAGCGGCGGTGTTTTCTTCTTCAAATCGCCGGTATTCACAATGCGAGGAGTGGTCTGGATGTCAGCCTGGTATCCCAGTTGAGCGGAGGAGTTGGATCCCCAGGTGTACACCTCGTTATCTGCGGTGAGCACCACCGAATGGTACTCAGAGACGTCGGCATCGATAACATGAGTGTGTTGAAATCCTACCACGCGGACAAAGGACTGCTGAGGCCGACTGTTACCGGTTCCCAACCGTCCATCCACACCAACTCCGGCAGTGAAAACGTTCTGGGTCTTGGAACAGGTCAGAATGAGACGATGGGTCTTGGACATTTTGACATCGCGGATTCGAGCCGTGGAGATTTGATCTAGCAGAAGATCCGATGGAGGATTAGGCAGCGTCACATTGAGCATCTTCTGCGTAGGATCAAGAATGTCCTTACCAAAGTAAACGATGCTGCTGCCTCCGCGCTGTGGAGTCCATCTGACAGGCGTTTGGACCTGTCTTTTCAGCAGATTGACTTCACGGATGGCAGATTCTTCATCGACCTGGCCACGACGGTGCTTGTAGATTTTGCCGACGCTCTCAGGGTACCATTTCAGAGACTGGATTCCCGAATCAGCCAAGAGTAGATCCAATGGAGTGAACCCTTCCCTGTCCTTGGACCTGACCAGTTGAGATGCCAGCTTGCTGGAAAGAAGTAACGTTGCTAATTGACAATTATGCTTGAAAACGGTCCAATGTAGGCAGTTCCACTTGTTCTCATAGTCACAAGCAGTCAAATCAAGTCGTGGGTTATGCAATAGTTGGACAAGCAAGTCGTATTGACCCAAGATACAAACCAAATGAAGAATGGTCCGTCCAAAGATATCGCGCGCGTCGAGTTGTTCCTGGCTCAACGTTGCCAGGGAGTCGCCATGTTTAGGGAGCGACCCTTCCCTTAACGAATGGGTAGATTCCCTCTTCGTCTTATCAGTTGCAGAGGTGAATTTAAAACATGGCCACGCAGGTTGACTGCGAATACATAGCTGGGAAAGAGAGGGCCCACATGTTGAAGGTTATTGCTTGGCCACACGTCAAATTTGTGGCAGTGAAAAGTTGCTAAAGAAATTGAAAATTGTGACGAGTGAAGTGCACTAGTGTCATGTCGATTTTCCTACGACAGCAGGACTTGTCGGTGGTGGATGTGGATCAAGAGAAGTTGAAATTCGCAGCATATCAATATGACACGATGTCCAAGTTACAGAAGACGGTTTTCCACGATTGTGCGATGAAATGCGTCCCATTAGATTACGGAGAGGGCGATCTCGCCAAGGGCGAGTCTACCTGCACTGACCGGTGTGTTGCCAAGTTCATGCAGTCTTATAAACTGTTGGGAGACTACTGTCGAGAACAGCAACTGTCTCCGTCGGATTTGAAGTATTATGAGGAGCTTAAGAGACGAATATCTTAGCGTGTACATATATCATGTCTATAGAGCTAGTCTAATCTAGTTAGGTTAAGGAAAGTAGCGACCAGCAGCGGTTCGAGAGCGGTTCTATAACTCGTTGTCGTCGTCGTCGTCATCGTCGTCGTCGTCGATAGAGAATGGATCGGACATATGTTGTAATTCGACCGTATTAGGTTCAAGGTCCAGGTCGGTTTCTATTCCTGTACTTGAATTGAGCTCCATGTATGGTTCTGCTTGCAGTGGGTCTTCCGAGCAGATATCGCGGTATTCCACCTCGGTGTATGACCATCGACACAACTTGGTATGCTTTGGCAGATAGCCTGTGACGAGTAATATGCCAAAGAATGAGATCGACAGGCAAGATCCAGCTACCAAGTCGATGAAATAGTGATGGGTCAAGTACATCGTAGATGCCCAGAGCCACATAACGTAGACACACCAAAGCGGAGTGAAGCTTGGGAAAAGGTAGCAAAGCCACAGGCAATCGAAAGTGGCACATCCAGAATGCAACGAGGGCATGGCCCCAAAGATCAGTGGAGAGTTGGTGAAAGCCGGAGTATAGACGTTGATACCGAACAGTTTATCAATACGGCCGAGGCCGCCAGGGGAGCCCTTCATAGAGTAATTAGCCTTCTCAAGACCATGAAGCACCTTATACCAAGGTGGTGCACATGGGAATATCAAGTCCTGGATAATGACTCCAATAAGATTGAGGAATCCAAACCCCCAAGCGAAACTGCGCAGTGTCGTTGGAGGTGCGAAAATAAACACTAAAGCAGCCACCAGGAAGGGCAGTGAGAAGTGAATTATACCATAGGGGATCCAAAAGATAACGTCGAGCAACTCCGAGGTGTCCGAGGCCAATAACTCACTCAGATCGGCTCCAAAGAAGATCGTTTCCAATGCTGGTAAGACTTGCACTGATATCGGTCTTTTCAACTCGAGCGGGATGTATTTGGAGTTGAAGAAGAGCATCACCCAGCCCAACACAGGGAATGCGAAATCAAAGAACTGAGCCGTGACAGGAATCAATAAGAGAGCGGTGAATACCACGACGATGAGCAACTTCCAGAGTGCGTTTATAGGCATGATATACAATGAAAAGAGCATGACAACAAGAACAAACGCGTCCATTGCCAAGACCCTCTTGTCGTATTCATGGCACAGCTTGTTCCAGGTATACCTAGGAGACAATCTTGTGTCTAATCGAGAGACATGGTCCCCCTGCTTGGCCGCTTGAAGGTACTCACCATAAATGGTCTGGAGTATCATAGCGGGTGAAAAAAAAATCGGATGCGGCGCGTATCACATTTGGAGGGGAAAACTTTCAAATCCGATAGAAATAGTGTGATAAATCAGAGTCATCGACTCACCAGATCTTAGCTTCACGATTAACACTATAGAATGGCAGAAGAGAAGATTATTTTCGCTCCAAAGACTTACCAGTACGAGAAGGGATCATTGAACGAGGAAGAGGTTGACAAGAACCCTATCGAGCAATTCACAAAGTGGTTCAAAGAGGCCCAGGACGACCCCACTGAACAAATTCCAGAATCCGTCGCATTTTCCACGGCCAGACTTCCATCGGGAAGGGTGTCGTGCCGAATTGTGCTGTTTAAGGAACTTGACAGCAAGGGATTCATGGTGTTTTCGAACTTTGATACGAGCAAGAAGCAGCAGGACTTGGAGACCAACAAGTATGCAGCACTCACCTTCTTCTGGAAGGGACTACAGAGATCTGTTCGTGTGGAAGGAATCGCCGAGTACGTCGGATACAAGACGTCTTCTGAGTACTACAATGTGCGGCCTCGGGGATCCAAGATTGGTGCACATGCTTCAAAACAGTCGACGGTTATTGCAGACCGCAGCGAGCTTGAAGATAGAATCAATCTTTATACTGAAAAGTTCAAGGACACCGCCGACTCGGAGATCCCATGCCCTGAGAAGTGGGGAGGTGTGAGAATCGTGCCACTGGAGATCGAGTTCTGGCAGGGACGCAACTCGCGTCTTCACGACCGTGTCACGTACCGGCGCGAGAGTGTCGATGGCGAATGGACCATCTCGAGACTTTCACCTTAGATTATATGTTACGATTGATATATCAATGATGTGTAGCTTAGTATGTAAACTTAGGCGGAGAGCTTCTTGGCAGCAGCAGCGAACTCAGAACCCTGGGCCTTGGCAATTCTCAACTCCAATTCAGTTGGCTTTCTGGAGCCGTCAGGGCCAGCCAAAGTACCAGCACCCCAAGCGGTAGCACCGTGGACCTCGTCGAGGTTGGTGATGTCCTGGAACACCTTGGCGTATCCGAGAGGAACGAAGATCATACCGTGGTGAGCAAGGGTCGACAAAGTGTTGACGACGGTCATCTCACGGCCAGAACCGGTACCGGTGGAAACGAAGACACCAGCTGGCTTGTGGTAGAGAGCACCCTGGGCCCACAGACCACCAGTGCCGTCAAGGAAAGCCTTGAGCTGGGCTGGCATGTTACCGAATCTGGTTGGAATACCGAAGATGACTCCGTCGTAGTTAGTGAGAGCGTCCAGAGTGGCAATTGGGTACTTTGGTCTCTCTGGGGCGTGCAAGATCTTGAGAATGTCCTCAGAGAGGGTCTCTGGAACCTGGAAGATGTCGGCCTTGGCACCGGTAGACTCAACACCGGCCTTGACAGACTCGGCCAGAGTGGCAATGTGGTGGTAGAGGGAGTAGATGATAATAGCAACCTTAGTCATTGTGAAAGAAACTTAGAGAATGAAACAAGTAAGTAGAGCAGAGCTGGCAACTTTATACCCTTTTTTATATCCGTGCGCTGCATAAAGCCTCAATTACAAAATTCTTAGTAATTTTCGGTTGCTTACTAAAAAGTACGTGCATGATTAGGAAGGATTCTTCTTGAGCTTGGAGAAAAGCTTGGAGAAGAAACCCTTTTTGGTGGTTGTCTGGGCAGTGGACTGGGCAGTGGACTTGGTCTTGGTAGCGACCTTGGAAGCAGCACCTGTAGTAGTAGAAACGGCCTCTTTCACAGGCTTGACAGCCTCCTGGACGGGCTTAGCGGTGGTGTCAGCTTGCTTAGTAGTGTCAGTAGACTTAGCTACTGGCTCAGCAGCCGGCTCCTCAGAAGACCCCTTAGCCAATGGCTTTATAGCCTTAGCAAACTCAGCACCTTGGGCAGTAGCAATTCTCAACTCCAATGCACTTGGCTGTCTAGAACCGTCGGCACCAGCAACGGTACCTGCTCCCCAAGCACTGGCGCCGTGAACCTCCTCAAGGTTGGTAATATCGGCGAAAACAGCGGCATAGGAAAGCGGCACAAACAACATACCATGGTGAGCAAAGGTAGACAGCATGTTCAAGACGGTTGTCTCACGACCAGAGCCAGTACCGGTAGAAACGAAGACACCAGCTGGCTTCTGGTAGAGTGCGCCATTGGCCCAAAGCGCCCCGGTACTATCGATGAACGACTTGATCTGAGCAGGAACGGCACCGAATCTGGTTGGAACACCGAAGAGTACACCATCGTACTGGGTGAGAGTCTCAGCGGTAGCGATAGGCAGGTCAGACTTGGCAGGTGCTCCCAGCTGCTTAAGAAGCTCCGGTGACAGAGTCTCTGGCACCTGGTAGATGTCAGCCTCGAAACCTTCGACGGAGTCAACTCCCTTCTTGACATCCTGAGCAAGAGTTTCGATGTGCTTGTACAACGAGTAGATGATAATTGCAACTTTAGCCATGATTAGTGAGTGATGTACGTATCTCTGATAGATGGACCCTGCTATATATATTTTTTTCACTTGCCGATTGTTCAAAGCTGACTAAGAATTTCATGCTTAGTCAAACTAGCGTGCCGTGGCGACGTGTCCCGTTCCTTGCTTGCGAACTTTGCAATACTTGAGTAAGAACTTCTCCGGCTTAGTACCACGGTGGTTGATGCTGGCCACGAACGGGTTGATCTCGTGGACCGGCCACTGTGATTTCAACGCAAACAGCTGCTGGAACCGTTCTGCTGGCTCCTCGCTTAGTAAGGATTCGTCCAGGTAGCTGATCATGGCCCCCTCGTTGTAAGTGTAGAAATAACCGACCATCGACTCATGGATATCAATGTCGGGAGTGTAGTTGAACGGAAGTTTCAACTTCAAATTGATCAAGAAGTCGTCCATTTTCAGTTGCTTGCTTTCCTTGAGCATCTCTATCCCAAACTGGGCCACGACCAGATTGTGGTTCAGCTTGCCCTCGTCTATAAACTTGCTTGCACATAGGTCAATCAAGGGCTCTGGCAATCCAGTGCCCTGCCACACAGTTTGTTTCGTCTGCGAAACGTCTATATCTGTCAATTTGTCCATGATCTCGATCTCGAATCCTGACTCAATTAGGTGCTTGATCAGCGAGTCCAACATTTTATCGAGACATTGCGTCAACACGGCATCATCTACCACATAGCAACTACCGTCTATCTCGCATACTTGTCGTTGTGCAAGTAGAGTGTCGAATTCCTCTTTGGAGGCGGTGGAATCCTCAAACAATTGTGCTAGCGAGTAATGAGTGGGTTGCAACGGTTGGCTCAACGAGGTGATCCGATGCAATTTGGACGTGATGATCTCGGCAGGGATCGGCTCCAAGATGAGTCTGCTGGGAAGCTGGTCAAAGGAGAGGGCTCTGTGGCCGTCGTCATCGACAGTTATCAACATGACGCTGTTAGACTGATTCTGCTGGCGCAACTTGTACGTTTTGGAGTCTGTGCAAATTACAGGGTATCCTTGATTGGTGGCCGCCGCCTTGATGCACAGGTTACCCTTGCCAGACTTGATAACACTGAGTATGTCATCGTTCAAAGTGACCAACTGAAGATCATAATCGGACTGGGGACCTACCGAGGTCAACGATGAGTAGAGGTCCATACGCGAAAAATTAAATAAGACAGGTTGATCTTACTAAGTACATTGTAAATTAGGCCTTTCTAGTCTTCGACTTGACTGCCTTCCTTTTAGAGGCCCTTGGCTTGGCGGCCTTGATTGCATCAGCCTGGGTGTCGGACACTTTGGCGACTCTGGCAGAGGCGTTAGGGGTCCGGTAGGCAGAGATGTAGAACGAAATGAAGAGGAAGAGGTAAGAGGTGAGCAAGAGGTAACCGTAGGCAGCGGCGTCCTCGGTACCGTAGCAGGTTCCATAGTTTGGTAAGATGCCATCGAAATATTTGTTAGCATAGTAGGTGTAAGTGGCAAAATACACGAAGACGAGGTCAATCAAGAATTGCAGGATCTGGAAACGCGTCACCCACTCTTTCCACCAGACTCTAATGCCACGGGACGAGAGGAAGTAGTACCAGTACATGAGCACATGGACGGCCAAGTTCAGCGTGATTGGGACCCACTCAACGGAGGTGTGGCCGACCAGCTGCGTGTAACAGAGCAAAGCTGTGGCTCCGTGATGATACACGTGCAAAAACTTGAGTTTCTTGCGCTTGAGCACCAGGAACACCGTGTCTAAGAGCTCGATATACTTGGTCAAGTAGTTCAAGTAGTAAAGGGTGACAAGCTTGTAAGTGAAGGCCTCATCAGCACAGATCGCGTAAAAGATCCCGTGGTAGTAAACGAGCGGCACGATTTGCTCGATCAACAGAACAAGCAAAGTTAACGAGGCTGTCGTCAGGAAAAGGTTGTGCACCTCGAATGGGAACCTCAGCTTCAACGGCTTAGCGTCCAATTTGCGCATCACTGCTTGCAATCCGAACACCACCACGTAGTATAATGCAATGGTCGTCAAGGCGGCCTTCGGGTCTGCCATGAATGTAACGTTCCGAACAAATCTAAAATCCTCGGCCGGATAGCCAGCCACCAAGCCGAAGAAGTGACTGAAGATCGGCCATAGCTCTAGTCCGAAAGGGTGCGCCACTGACGGAGTACTGTATTGGATATACGAGGGCAGGGACGTCATATCTCCAAGAGAAAGGAAGTGATCAACAAGTTCGTTCGAAAATTTTTCGTGCCGATCTGTCGTATGGACCCTTTAGAGAAGATGAGTGTAACGAAGGCTGCCGAGACATAACGCATACAACGAAGAAATCTGCTACCAACCGAACGATACCACCATGGCCAATCTGCAAATGCTACCTAAGCAGTTTGACAAAGTCTGACAACCAAGACCCGAAAACGCGAAGTGCGGGAGCCAAATTCAGGGATTGGCCGGAACAGGAAATTTGTGACCCATGTAATATAGCCAGGCCACGCAGCACGAGGCAGCCTAAATGTGGCAGGGAGCGCGCAATGTGGCAGGGAGCGCACGCTGTGACGGCATGGATGGCGACCCTGTGCGACTTTTGGATGACAGATGACAGATCTTCTGCACATGATGTAAGAATCGTCCCATAGGGACGGTGTTCTGATTTTAGGTAGTGAGACTCTTTCTAGCCGAGCCAGGCTACAATACACGACAGGCTGGGAGCACGCACTTGTTATCCGCTGCCTGTTTGAACGTGGCACGATCGACAAACAGTGTCTATGTCGGCACAAGCCGCTACAACAGCTTATTGTCTGCCGACAATGGCGGGCCAATTGTGCCGGTAATTCTAACCGCTGTGTTTTTTTTTTCCGTCCGCGGACCACTCTTTTCAACTCCCCGCATCTTGGCTTACGGAAGAGGGCTGTTGTAACGAATAACGAGACGGCAACTGCGATAACCGCCAGATATGACAAAACACGCGTGTAGCCAGAAGAGGGGAACAGCCATCTGCGTAAACTATTATACCTCTATTAGAACGGGTGCATTAGTATTGTCTCACTCTGGTTGGCTGTAGGCCGGGCGCGCCCGAATGCGCGAGCAGTGATGTACAGGACAGCGACATTATGTTAGACGTCTTATTTGACTCTCTTTTAATGAATTCACGTGCCCTTGAAACAAACAAGTGACTAACAAAGGCTGTTTTCAACGTGCCTTGCTCTGTACAGGGAGGAGGAGGAGGAGTTGTTGCCGTAGGCGGCGGCTATTTCATCTAGGAAACTCTGGCTTCGGTAATTTTAACTGCCGCCGCTGGACGCCTCGTTACTATTGGTCGTTTCAGTCAAAAACGTATGGAACTAGCGGGAAACAAACTTACCTTCCTAGACGGGAAGCTGTCTCTGCCACTCACGAGCCCTCTAACAGTCGCCCGCACCCTAATATGGCATTCAAATTATGCTGACTTCTTAAAACGGAATGCCTACCAATTTTTTTAATCCGGCTCTCTTCAGCCATGACGTTCTTTCTGCATCACAGCTACTGACACCATCAACCGCCATGGGATACTCTGCAACAACCACTCTACCATACCTTCAAACCCATTAGATAAGATTCCGGGACTTGTTTCCCGTGAATATCATCAGCTGGGCCCGATTTCGGAGATTCAAAATATGCGCCCTATTCTTCCACACTAGCGCCGTGGCCGTTGGCCGGTAACTGGCCATTCAAAGTCAAGCTCTTTGGGTGCATGCTGCAGCACGAACGGCACGTTTTTGTTTTTTTTTTTTTTTCACAGCGTCGTCTACTTTACATATTACTAATTTATGACACACGACGTTTCATCATTAGGGACTGGCCAAAAGAAGAGCCATGCGACCGTATCAGACAGACGTCAAGCAATTGAAAGATACATGGAGGGCATTAGAGTAAAAGGCAACGGCTAGCCCCATCCCAGAAAAGCCCGTCAGCCTAGTGTGAAACTGACCTCTGCCGCCGTTGGCTGACATGCACAGGCTATATAGATCTCGTAGCACAAGTGTCTCAGATCTGAATGTATTGTGCAAAGTACAATTGTCTGGCCGGACTGGGTGCGTTGCCCAAAAAACTACATTTGCCGACGCATTGGGCTACGTGAGCCTTACTGGGCCATTGACAACGGCCAACAATGATGAGCGGCTTCTCGCGTAGGCCGGAATATCCATATTTTTTACTCTTGGTATTGCTTTTGTTTTAATCAGGCACTCTCGTTTTTCGGCCGCACTCGTACAATTTCTTTTTGCGCCTCGTCTACTCTCCACGGAGAATATATATAGTCGATTTGCGTATCCCCCACCAATCCAGGTTGGCACTGTTTATTAACGCGATTCTTTAAGATGTCCTTGGCTTCCAGTTCGCCCTCTTCAAACCAGCAGGCGCCCGTCCTCCCGCCGCCTTTGCTCGTGAACGGCGCTTCCATCAACCAGCCGCTGCAGTTATCGGGACCCAACGGCGCCCCACTCGAGGGATCGTTGGGCTCTGTCGCCGCCCAGTTGGCCGGTCCTTATGCTAGTCACCAGCATCCTCTTAACCCTTACAATCCAGGCGTCATGCTTCCCCCTCTTGGATCTGGCTACCCAAACATGGCCATCCAACAAAAGGTCGTCCCTTCCGCTGGCGGCTCTGCCGTTGCGCCGCCCAACGTGAATTCGACCAGCTCGACGCTTCCACCGCTTTTCAAGCTCGTCATGGACAACAGCTTGACCGCTAACGGTGGCTACGGCTCTCCTGCTCCTGGATCCATGCCTATACAGTCGCAGGCGTCGATGTCTGCTGCCATCTCTCAGGCCGCTGCTCAGGCTTACTATCAACAACAGCAACAGCAACAGATGCAAATGCAGCAGCAAATGCAACAACAACATCATCATCATCCGCAGCAGCAGCAGCAACAACAGCAGCAGACGGAGCAACAGCAACAGCATCAACATTTGGGACAGCCCCAGGTTCAACACTACTATTATTCGCCGCAGCAACTGCCAACTCCGCCTCAAAACGATCAGATGGCTGGTCTAGGAGTTAAGCGGAAGGCAACTGAGCCGGCTCCTTCAGGTGGCCATCCTCGCAAGAAGCGCGAGTGTCCAATCTGCCACAACTACTTCTCCAACCTCACTACTCACAAGTCGATCCACAATAAGAACTCTAAACCTTACTCGTGCACAACTTGTTCACGCGCGTTCAAACGGTTGAACGACCTGATCCGCCACGAAAAGTGCCACCTTTCCAAGCTTGGCTCTTGGGAGTACCACTGTCCGTTCCACCCTGGTCCACAACGTGCTGCTCACATCCCGGACGTCGAGTTGTGTCACCAGAGTGGCTACTTTACCCGTTGCGACACCTACAAGAACCATCTCAAGGCCATCCACTTCAAGTACCCACCTAACACTCTCAAGAGTGAGCGCTCCAAGGTGAGCGGTCATTGCAAAGAGTGTGGTATGTACTTCCCTGGAGTCCAGTCCTGGCTTAAGAACCACATTGAGACTGGCCAATGCCCCAAGATCATGAGCGCACCGAAGAAGTGATCACGCGGTGTATTTTCAGGCAGGCGCTTAGTTCAGGCAGGCGCTGGTTCTGTTAGGGACGTCGCACTTATTTAGCGTCCATTGGCATCATTCATATCGGCATAACTATTCAATTTTATAGAGCCCGTAGATTGGGCATAATAGTTATTTTTCCATTTCTCCTTACCTATCCTTCATGCTGGAGACCGTCCTCAAAGTGCTCGTGGCACTCTTCCTCATATCCTCTTTCAAGTACCTCCCTGGAGTATACTTCTTCCGCTTCTATATGGTCCCAATTCGGTACCTGTTCTTGAAGAAACCAGCGGACATCGCCAAGTTGAAGTCAGAAGCCAAGGGCAACCCATCCATCCTGTGGGATCCCGTCAATAGATACACTTATTGCTGCCCTATGGAGTGTGACTTCTTTGGATTCCACAAGAACAACGGCACATACCAGACTGAGCTCGACATTTGCCGTACAGAGGTGATCTTGGACAAGTTATATCCGTTCTTCATCAACTTTAAAAAGACTCAGAACGGACGCATTCCTTACGTTCCATTGGCAACACTAGGCATCCACTTCATCAAGGAGATCTCTCCATTCCAGAAGTACTACATGGAGAACCGTATTCTGTCCTGGGATAACAAGTGGATCTTCACTTTGACACTGTTCAAAGTTGGCGACCGAATCTGCTCGGCAAGCGTGGGCAAGCTGGTGTTTAAAGATGGCCGCAAGACGATCCCACCTCAAGAGGTGATCGATTACTGCGGATACTCCAGTGATGAGGTGGAGAAAGTGCGCTTGGAGAACTTGAAGACCGTCCAAGGTTACATAGACCCTACGGTGCTCACAAGTCTTACATTCGGTGCCAAGAAGGACGACTAGTTACTATATACACGATCAATTCACCCATCCTTTCCTCTCGCGCTCCACTTTTGGTGGGTCCTTGGCAACCAGCGTGTCCAGGTTGATCCGCTCTCTTTCGTAGACAGACATCAGTTGTTCGACACGTTCGTCAGTGACCAGCTCGCGGCACCAGTCACTCTGCTTCTCTATACCTTTGGCTACCCACTTGGCAGGCCAGTCATCTTCTTCTAAGATACCCCAGTCAATGTCAGAGTGCTGGAATGGCCGGTGCTTCTTGGTAATCAGCCCGTACAGCCATTCATTATACTCGACTTGCTGCGCCCGCTTATTGTAGAACCGACGGATCCTCTCTGGCTGTTTCCTGAATCCAGCGGTACTGTAGAGCCGTAGCTCCTCTACTGGTTGCAAGAAGAAGTAAGGCACGCCATTTTCGTCGCGAGCACCGTCCGGGTGGGTCAAGTTCAACTCTGGAGCCAACACATTGCTAGCGTACTCTCCTGGTAAAATGTATGGGAACGGAGGTCTGTCTGCCTCATCTTCCAACCGTTCCTTCTCCTGTCGGTCCCATTTCTTGCGCTCCGACTCCGACATCTCTTCCAAGGGCTTGTCAGGTTGTGGAGGCGGCACTTTTGGTCTTTCAGGCTCATATAGAGGACCCAAAAGACCTTCGTGAACCCCGTGCAGGTACTCCTTGTATGCACCACGGCCAATACAGACGATTCCACCGGCATCCTGAGGAGTGGCCGCCTGAGAATCCTCACTAACCACTTTCATTGGGGGAAGGTCGGCAAACTGCTTCGTCACACCGAGCACATCATTGGGTTGGTACAGATCCGCCACTTTCTTCAACTCTGTAGCTTCTTCGGCCTCTTCTCTGTCGACAGGAGGCAGCTTCATCGTGTAGCTTGGAGTCACTGAGAGCAGAGATCTTGGATTCTTCCGCTCGATCTCTTTTGGAGTTTCCTCCTTCTTTTCAGGTTCATCTGGTAGACCAAGCTTGGCCCTACGTAGTTTGCGGATCTCTTCAGCAACTGTGCTTCTGATTCTACCCTGTCTGTCTTCAGTAACAAGCTCGAAATCTATGGCTGCCGAGTTTAAGATGGGTTTGACGAACCGACGGAAGTACTTGAGAGTTTCGTTCAAGAAGTCGTTCGGAGGCGGAGCAGCATAGATACGAACCTTGCGAACAGTCTGATTTGGTTGGAAGGTGGGTCTTCCAAGTGGTTCGACGAGTCCCATGTACTTTTTGCGTTGCTGTTTCTGCTGCCACTTGTCGTAGGCGATGCCGCCAAGCACCACTGAAAGAACACCCCAAAAGGCCAACCATTTGGGCGAGGGAACCTTGAGGTACTTTATACCGAGCATTTGGAGTGCTGGGTTTGCCTTTGCAGACTTGAGGACGCCATCCTTCGGCGGGGACGGCTTAGTCGGCTTGGACTTGTCTGAGTCCATGAGTGGAAAAATTGGGTACAATTTGAAAACTACATTTGAGGTCCGATGATCAATTCCTGTGTATAAAAAGCCTAAGTATTTGGACAGATTAACTGTCACCACTACCACGTAGAGCAGAAGCCACGGCGGGCCGGGCCATCATGTGTTTTGTCCACTTGTAAACCTCCGGGAACTCTGCTTTCAAGTTGATGTCGATTCTGTCGACTACGTAGTTCCAAGTAACGAATGACAAGTCCGCGACAGTGAGCCTATCACCGACGAGCCAGACGGGTGTATCAAAGTATCTGCTCTGTGAGAGCGGCGTCAAGCCGGCACTGTAAGAGGCAGCGTTCTCTTGGTCGAGCTCCATGATGAGAGCCTCTCTCTTTTCGGAGAGAGCCATCTCCAGTACGCCGTACACACGGCGCACCTCGTCTGTGTATCTTTCTATAGCTGAAGGCACATCCACAGAGTGGAAGTACTTGAAATGTAGCGCCTGTCCGATCATCGGCGAGTGGCCCGAGATTTGAAACATGAGCCAGGATAGAATCTGTGACTGTTCCACAATGTCGGAAGACCAGATGCTCGGACATCCTTCCTCACGAGCCTTCTTTTCGCACAGATAGTATATTATAGCGCCCGACTCCCACACAGCCACCTGCTGGTCCGGATCGGTATGGTCTATAAGGGCTGGGACGCGGCCATTCGGGTTGATTGCCAAGAACTCTGCCGATTTTTGGTCTCCCTTATTGAAGTCGAGCGCTATAGTTTGGTAAGAATAGCCCAGCTCCGATAATACGGCAGCCACTTTGAACCCGTTAGGAGCAGAGCGGTGGCTGATCAACGTGAATCCGTCCTCGACGGGTCCCTCAGTAAAGAACCGGTTCAATTTGGAAACCGACCCTGGTGTGAGTTGTTTCTTGGTCTCGGCCTCGTACCGAGTATGCACTTCCTGAGGGGTTATACGCCTCGGTTGCGTCGCTATATTGCGTGGCGACGATATGTGCATGCCATTCACAAGGCTGGACAGCTGCTCGTTGGCCATCGTTGGCTATTTGGTGGTCGAAGCGAGAGAGGTGGGGAAAAGAGAATTTTACCAGCTCAGCGTGCCCACACATTTTGGAATTACACCGCGCCATAATTAGCCACACAGAGGAAAATACTGGGGAAGTTAGTTACCCAGCAAGACCCGGTAGGGATTTTTGCTGGGTGCGGGGCGGACCAATGTGTTAGTTACTGGTTCTAGTTAAAGGAAATATGCGGTTTTAGCATCGGAGTGGGTCGGCGCGCCCAAATTCCAAACATGTGACGTGGTATCGACACGGCCGAAAGGTCGAATCACGTTGGGACTGGACAATTCATTGACACGCGATGCAAACGTGCGTTTGTGCGCATTCATAGCTGGTCATACATCTTGCAGGTTGTTACTATTGGAACGGCCATTTGATCCTTGAGGCAATCGTGGAGATGTTGTGTGGTTTTCATATTCATCTGAGGGGGGTTTAGTGGACTCGAGTAGTGGCGGCGCGAACGGCGGGTGAAAAAAAAACAATCGTTATCGGTGGTGAATTCTCGAGGAAGGTATTACTCATAACATGTCGAAGGTGGCTATTCTGGTATTGGACACGCCACAGAAAGAGCTCAGTTCATATGGAGACTTTGGAGATCAAGTCAAGAGTTTGCTGACAAGCTCGCCTTCTGCAAAGCCCTACGAGTATGTCAAGTACAACACCTGTGTGAACTTTGATCGTCCTACATGGCCAGAACTGGACTCTGGCGAATTTGCTGCCGTGGTTTTAACAGGATCCAGAAACTCGGTCAACGATGACGAGCAATGGATCAAGTACGTCTACGAGTTCCTGGTTGAGTGCTTCCAAAGAGTTGCTTCTGGATCTGCACTCAAATTCAAGCTGATTGGAATCTGCTACGGCCACCAGATCATTGCCAAGGCCATAGCTCAGACTGTAGACAAGAACGTCTACGGTTGGGATATCGGAGTCAAGCAGATCGAGTTGACTGAGGAGTTTTCCAAAGCATTTTCGAAGACTCTCAAGGGTAAAACCACACTAAACCTCGCGGAAGTCCACCAGGATGTTGTCCACGTTTCAAGACTCCCAGCGGGCTGGCATAGTATCGGCAGTTCCGGGTGCACGAGTTGCGAAGGACTGTACAAGGCAGGCCATGTTCTGACTTTCCAGGGCCATCCAGAGTTCGACGACAACTGTCTGGCGACACTGACCAAGAAGATCGCTCAGCAGGGGGCATTTGACGCCAAGACAGAACAGGCCAGCTTAGACAGCATAGAGACGGTGGGTAGTGAACGGCTTGTTGCTCGTGAGCTGATCTGGGAGTTCCTATCATAATTAGACTACAGGTGGATTATTCAATCTTCTTATTCAATAACAGCTCCAAGGCACATCGCTGATGTACCAGATATAACACAAAAGTAGATGTACACCACGGGCCAAGTCAGACGACTATACTAGCTCGCACTAGCTCGACAGCCGGCCAAGCTTGAGCCACTCCGAAAAAAAACAACTAGCTAGCATGGCAGCTAGTTGTAACCTTGATTTCCGCTAAATCCCATGTAGTAGTTGCTCTGGTCGCCTGGATTCAGGTAACCGCCAGCCATCTGTGGAGGAACACCGTACTGTCCTTGGTGTGGAGGTGGTGGAGGCAGCTGGGACTGCGAATGAGGTGCTTGCTCGGCAGCACCTGGCACCTGCTGTGGAGCACCCTGCTGCTGAGGGGCAGTGGTCTGTGCGTCCTCGTCGTCAGCAGACGTCTCCTCTGGTGCATTCAAGCAAGCCTGGATCAGGTTCTTGCCCTCAGGTCGGGTGACCAGCGGCTGCAACTTTGGCGTCGTGAAAGTATAAACAAGTCCGGTTTCGCTGACAACAAGCAACAGAACCTGGGTACCTGTCAGAACAGAAAGCTCGTAGGCTTTCTTCATGATACCTGCCTTACGCTTGGAGAAGGTAATGTGTCTTCTGCTCTTCTCCTGGATGAACTTGATCTCAATCTTACGACGTTCACGCTTGTTTGCCGACTTGGAATCGTCGCCGTCTCCCTCGCCTTCGGTGGCGTTTCCGCCGTGTGGGAGTCCGGCCGAACCTCCCAATGATGGGGTCACGGATGAGGCTGTAGTGGACGTGTCGAGCTGCGATGACTCTTGCTTTGGTTGAAGATCAGACATGTCGTTCCTATTTCGGATAATCCAACAATTTACCTATTTAGTACTCTTTGACTGAAAGCGGTGACTGCAAAAAAAAAAAACTAGCTTGAATAATAACAAGTTCATGAGGTTCGCTTGGCCAATCAGAACAGGATTTTCTGTAGCGACCCGAACTGAAAGTAGCCAATATCTATAATTTCGGGGGTTGGGTAGCCAGCTAGTGCCCATTTTACACAGGAATCCTGTTCCGTCTACGCCTCATCATAGGTTCGTGCAGTAATTTCGGGCCTCTGTCGTTGCCCAATCTACTACCGGTAATATTAGGAAAGGCCGGGTAACTTTGGTTGGATTGAGGCGGGTTTTGGTTAGATGGGCGAGCGAGCATAGTCAATAATTAGCGGGTGAAGAATAAGTAATGGATTGAAAGAGTAAATAAGATGGCTTGATCGACGGACTAGTCAATGTAGTAGCAACGATAGACTTTGCTGGACGCTAGCGGCCACAACAACGGTATAAACCGTTCTTGGCACCCGCCGTCTCCGACAATACGGTATAAGTATTGGCCAGTCTGGACTCAACCTAAGGGTATCAATTTAGTTTCCTCCCTCCTTAGCGATTTTCTTGGCCTTCTTCACCTTCTTGGCCTTAATCTTCTTGCTCAAGTAGTAACCGAACATTGCAAAGGCTGGTTGTTAGTATTACGTTCGTCATCTCATGACGTTCTAATTAGGCTGGTCCAACACACAACGTACCCACGAATGGGCGGTGCACTTGGTCCAGTTTGAACCTCAGTACTTACCAATGACAGCAACGATCACGAGAACTGCAATAACACCAGCTGGAAGCATATTAAACTATTAGTAGTGTATAGAGAGTAGTGAAAGGAAAATGTAAAAGCAGCCCAGCGACAATTATAATGGCGAGTCGCAGGCTGCTCGAAAAAGTCAACAAGAAAATACTCTGTTATCGGGACAGTCAGATGGCTGGTTAGTGGCCCCAATACCACCCAGTATCGGTGGTGATGGGTCATTATACACGATTAAGGTCGATTTGACCCAGCTAAGGGCTGTAATATGAACCCAGAACGATAAATAACCCCATTAAACTGTCTCATTCTCACTACTCCCCAAGACCGGTTCACTCGGATCGGAGCCAGGTGTGTTCCAATAGGGCAAATGAATACCCATTTAGCAGAACCTGTTACTAATTACGGCAAAGTGTTCCGGTTATCGGAGGTATAATAATTTTGCGCCGTCGCGACGTCATATCGATTGGGGTCGATTTAACTGAGCATCAGGAGGAAGCCGAATATAGCGACTTGGCGGTCCGGCTTTTGACATGGCGATGACCACCGGGTTTAAGTTATTGTAACCCCGAGAATACTCGCTGTTTAAACGGAATTCTGCGGAGCAGCTGTAGCGGCAGCATAATGACTGGCTAGTTCTATCTAATGTGTCCACTATATATATATAGATAGATACGGCTTGGAATCAAACAGTAATTTTTCATTCCAACCATGGCTTCCAAACCTCCTACTCAATGCTGTCTCAATTGCAGTAAACACCCTGGAACCCCACAGGGATCCATCTCTAACACTTATGGACTCAACACGTACAAGGTTGGGTCTAGCAAGACTCAATTCGTCGTGATCGCTCCAGATATCTACGGATTTCAACTGACGAACACACAGTTGATCGCCGACAAGCTCGCTGCCCAGACCGGTTACTCTGTTCTTATTCCTGACTTGTTCGAAGGTGATGCTTGCCCAAACGGATGTCCGGATATCATGAAATGGCTCCAACCACACCTGCCTGAAAAGACGATCCCGGTTTTCAACGAGTTCCTTACTAAACTCAAGGCCGAGTTCAATCCAACCGACCTCGTTGGTATCGGATACTGCTACGGTGCCAAGATGGTCATTGCTAACATCACAAGCACTGGTCTGTTCGATATTGGCTGTGTTGCTCACCCTTCCTTCGTCAGCCTTGAAGAAATTGAAAAAGTCTCCAAGCCTTTCCTGATCTCTGCTGCCATCGACGACCAGAGTTTTACGCCAGAACTTCGTCACCAGACTGAGGAGATCTTGACCAAAGTTGATGCTGTCTATCAGATCGACCTGTTCTCCCATGTGTCTCACGGCTTTGCCTGCAAAGGTGACTTGTCGAAGCCCCTCGTCAAGTATGCCGCAGACAAGGCATTATCCGACCAAGTGTTGTGGATCAAGACGTTCCAGAACTGAACGAAATCAGTCCTCTTTAGTGAATGCACCTCTTTAACCTGCCATCTCTTACTTGACCCATCTCTTTAGCTCTCTATATTTTAAAATCCTTCCCAGATTTTCAACGCGTTCATGTCTGACCCTTATTCTCCAGGTTCGTTGCTTCTCACTAAAGTGAGGGGCTTCTCCGCCTGGCCCACTATGGTTATCTCATACAAGCTGTTGCCAGAGCATATCCAGGATATCAAGCCGAAATCTGCTCCACGGCGCCCCCGTACCAGAAGGAAGCAGTCAGACGAGGATGCAAAGTTGATCTGTGTCAAGTTCTTCGCAGATGACGAGTACATCTGGGTGAGCACACTCGATGCCAAGCCTCTTACTTATGAGGCGATAGATGACTACTTGGTGAAGAAGGGAGAGATTCCTGACGATAAGGGGAACATCGTTGGCAAGAAGTCGACTAAAACTAACAAGTTGACCAATGCCTACCTTTTAGCGCGTAACAGGGACTTGACAGAGGAGGCCTTTGCCAAGTATGGTTCGCTGGGCGAGCCTGAGCCTGAAAGGGTTGGTGAGGAGGATTCTGACTACGAGGAGTACGCTGAAGGCGACGATGAGGAGGAAGATGAGGAAGAGGAAGAGGACGATGAGGAGGAAGACGAGGAAGAGGAAGACGATCTAGAGAGCGGTACAGATGAAGAGGCAGAGTCTGAAGCCGAAGAAGAGGATGAGTTGGTAGAATTCGACGCCGAAGACGAAGGGTCCAGAAAGAGACCACGGGGTCGTTCCAGCAAAGGTTCGTCGAGATCGAAGCGTATCAAATCTAACGGCAAGTCGAAATCGCGAGCCAAATCTCGGCCAAAGGCCCGCAAAGTTGATCCTGCTATCAACGACGCCGAATGGGGTGCCGATCCTGTGGACAACGAGGAAGTGGAAGGTATTGTCGACCTCGACACTTTCCCGGATGCTGGTGATCTTTGGGACGAGGCAGAAGAGACGAACGAGCAATACAGGAGTCTACGAGAGACGATCCAGGCGGTTGTTCTCGGTGAGCTGGATGCCGACGAAGAGACGCATCCTAGTTACAAGCGCAAGACGTCTCAATTGGCTCCTTTGATCGACCAGGTCATCAAGTATAAGGAGCCGACTGTGGCTGCGCTCCGCGGCACAAACCTGTACAAAATTCTGGTTGTGATACTCAAGAAACCAGAGTACCAGTCTGCTCCGTTCAAGAAGAAGCTACGTAAGTTCCTGATTGACACGATGGGACTTGAGGTGGAAGAAGATCCACACTGGGGAGACGGCTACGAGTCTGAAGAGGAGGAGAAAGAGACCGAGGATACAATCAAAGAGGAGCCAGAGAAGGAGGCCGAGACTGAAGCTGCCACAAACTGAGCATGCTACGTCCCCTTGCCCCTCTTTCAGCCGTCCGAACGGACTTTGTATAAATTCGCCATTTAGAAATCTCAAATGTACTGTATCTACTCTGCGAATCTATTTCGGCAATCTTTAATATATTTTGCGCACTTTTGATATGAGTCAATCTATCAATTCCTCTGATAGCGACGAGGTCCAGCCGTTCATGTCTGACCAGGCATCGCTACAGGATCGTGCAGCTCAAGAAGAGCTGCCCAACCTCACTGCTGTCACATCCACTTCGCTGGCGGGTCTTGTGGCTGAGGATGTCTTGGACTCCATCAGTGTTAAAAACCAACAAGCTGGGGAAGACGGTGAACACCCCCAATACGGTTCCACGCTTGAGCACACCATCTCGAGCGTGTCTGCAATGACGCAGAACGGTGGTTTCTTGGTCCCCAAGACAGAGCTCATTGTGACGCTCTCTACAATCTTTTCGCTAACCTTCCTGGCGTCGTTGGATGCCACAATTTTATCCACCTTGATTACAGATATTGCCTCTGATTTGAATGCTATCCCATACATCTCATGGATCGCCACGTCGTACCTGCTGTCTACATCGATCGTCCAACCACTCGGTAAACTCTCAGACATCTTTGGCCGGAAGCCAATGCTTCTCGTGTGCATCTTCGTGTTTACGGTCGGCTGCCTCCAATGCGCCATGACCCCAACTACTGCAGGATTTGTGTTGGGCCGGTTCCTTGCCGGTGCTTCTGGAGGTCTCAATACTCTGGGAACCATTGTGATGTCGGACCTGATTCCTCTCCGTAAGAGAGGTGTCTTCCAAGGCATTGCCAACATGTTCTACGCATTGGGTTCTGCTACAGGTGGAACCATTGGTGGCTGGATCGCCCACCGTTGGGGCTGGAGAACCGCATTCTGGTTCCAGGTGCCTATTGGAATCATCTGCTTCTTCTTAATCTTCTTCTTCTTGCACCTTCCGCCTCTCACAGCTGAAGGTTCTCAGGACTCGTTCAGAAACAAGTTGAAGCGCATTGATGTTACTGGTATCAGTTTGCTTGCATTGACTCTGTTCTTCTTCATTCTGCTCACATCGTTCCAATTCGCCAATTGGGCTACGTTGCTGGTCGTCGTTCTGGTCTTCCTTACAACGTTGATTGGCTTCATTTACACAGAACTGGTCGCGTGCGACGATCCAATCGTCCCACTCAGTCTCTTGGGCAACCGTTCCGTGTTTGGTTGCTCGATGTCGAACTTCTTCGGTACCATGTTCTGTTTTGTGGTCCTCTACTACTTCCCAGTCTACTTGTCGACTGTCGTTGGCTTGAACACCGAACAGATCGGTATCCGGGCGCTACCGGCAATCGTGGCGATGTCGATTTCATCGATCGGTTCCGGTTATTATATGAAAGCTACAGGTAAGTATTCGAAGTTCTCGATCATCATGAACTCTCTCAGCGTCATTGGTATCGGCTTAATGCTCTACTTCTGCTACCCATTCGATCTAGCCAGAGTGCCAGGAGCGTTCGGCCAGTTCACTTTGAACATTCTACCAACTACTGGATACGCTTCGATGCTGACAGTCACATTGCTTGCCTTGATTGCTGCCGTCCCACCTCAGCATCAGGCCTCGGTGACGTCGATCCAGTACGCTTTTAGAGGAATCGGCTCTGTCTTAGGAACTGCCATCGGCTCCCGAATCTTCACTTCTACTTTACTCCCTGTGATGACCAAGAAGCTCAGCAAAGTCCGTCCTAAGGACTTGTCCAATAAGGAGTTTGCCAAGCTGTTGGATAAGGTGATCCACAACTCTGCATACATTCGCAAAGGAGCTCCAGCTTGGGCCATGCCAGCCATGGAGGAGACTTATGGAATTGCCTGCTGGTATGCCTACGTCTTTGCACTTTGTTGCACTATTCTGTGCCTCTGCTCCACCTTCCTCATCAAAGAGTATAAATTATATAGCTCTGTTAAACGCAATCGTTAACAGCATCAACTACCTAATAGAGACATGGTAATCAAACCCTCTCGTAATTAAAAAAATCTAACCTCGTTATCGCTACTCATCTCATGAAGATCACCACTCCAATCCATGATACATTGCCGGATGGCACTGCTGTGACGCTTCTCCCATTCAATTCGGTCGAAGAGGCTCCGGAGAGGCTCGTTCAGACCATACAGGAACTGTTGAATCTGATCATCATCGATGGAACAACGTATCCACAGGATAAGCCTCTTGACAGAGCTGGATTCCTAGATTACTACTTCCCGAACTTCGTTGCCGTCCTGGTGAAAGGCACCGTCGATTCGACTTCGTCGTGGGACATCGATTCCAACCCGTTCATGGGATGCTTCTACATCAAACCGAACTATCCAGGCCGTTCGGCTCATATTTGCAATGCAGGATTCATTGTGCAACCTCAATTTAGAGGCCGCAAGGTCGGCCACACCATGGGAACGCACTACCTGGAGTGGGCACCTCTGCTCGGATACCGCTACAGCGTGTTCAACCTCGTCTACGCTTCCAATATAGCCAGCGTGAGTATCTGGGATTCTCTTGGCTTTCAGCGGATCGGCCGTGTCCCTAATGCAGGTCACATGAAAGGACTTGGTTACGTTGATGCCATCCAGTTCGGCTATGACTTCACTAAAGGCACAGACCCTGCCAATGCATGAGAAGTTTAACCTTATTTTAAGGTGAACCCTATTTTTTGCCAAGAATGAGATTTGTCGGCGATTTCGGTGCCAAGAAATGACACTTTGCACTGGTAATCCGGCCTGTCAGATCTGCTAGAGTCATTTGCCAATGTGCATAGGTATATCTACACTTGTAACACCCTTGATAATATCGACACCCAACTTGCAAACAACCACAGTCGGCCTTCTGACCATCCACATCTCGAGGGACTGTAGCATTAGTCCCCAGGCTTTCAAAAAAAAAAAAGCCTAAAAGGACATTAATTAGCTCGTTGTTGAACTTAAATCTTTTAGCATGCCTTCGTACACTACTCACTTCACGGTGGGCGGTATGACGTGCTCTGCATGTACGAATGCTGTCACTGACAGCTTGAAAGAGCTCCCCGGTGTGTCAGAGGCGCAGGTTTCGCTCATCACTGAGGACGCTACGGTGATTCATGACGATACAGTTACGCCATCGCAGCTCACTGAGGCTATAGATGACATAGGGTTCGAGCCTGGTGTCCCCGATACAGATGAGATCAGGGAGAAAGTCACTGAGTATGAGACACATCTGACTATTGGTGGTATGACATGTTCTGCCTGTGTGACCGCCGTCACAGATGCTCTCAAATCTGAGCCCGGTGTGAGCTCTGCTGAGGTGTCCCTGATCACAGAGGAAGCTACAGTGGTCCACAATACACAGACTACCCCGGAAAGCTTGTCGGAAGCGGTGGAAGATATTGGATTCGAGGCCACCATCAAGAGCTCCGACCAAGTCCGGTCTGGTGACGCTCAGGATTTGCCTGATGAGAAAGTCGAGCTCAAAGTGCTTGGAATGACCTGTTCAAACTGTTCTAACACGGTTACCGAATTGGTTTCAGCCCTTCCTGGTGTTAAGTCATGCGACGTTGCACTGGTCACCGAAGAGGCCCGTATTGTGTTTGATTCCAACCTTGTGGGAATCCGTGATATCATTCAGACAATCGAGGACGCCGGCTTCGAAGCATCTGTCGCCACTGCCATGGACACGCAGTCGCAGTTGAAACTCTTGGCAAAGGAAAGAGATATCCAGTACTGGAAGTCCAACTTCTTCAAGTTGCTCCTCTTCGGTATTCCGATCCTGTTCCTTCAAGATCTGTTCCCAGCCGTTAGAAGGAAGTGCCACATGAATCCGGAAACTCTGCGGATCTCTCATGGAGTCTACCTGGACATGTTGGTCCAGTTTGCTCTCGCTACCTATGTCCAGTTCTGGCTTGGACGTCGCTTCTACACCAGTGCCATCAAGGCATTGCAACACCTTTCCGGTACTATGGACTCTCTCATCTGCACTTCCACTACGATCGTCTACTTCTACTCGCTGTTCTCCATTATCCGCTCGATGTGCTTGCCTTCTGATGAAGCTCCAGTGATGCTCTTCGATACTTCGACGATGCTGTTCACGTTCGTCACTCTAGGAAAGTGGGCTGAGAGTAAAGCCAAGGGTAACACATCTACCGCGTTGTCCAAACTGCTCGAGCTGGCCCCATCTTCTTGCATCATTGTGGAAAATCCTGAGGCCATTGAGAATGCACTCAGTGAAAAGAGACCATTCGACTCTGCAGATATCGTCCAAAAGACCATCGGTACCGAGCTTTTACAAAAAGGCGACATTGCCATCGTCTTACCTGGTGCTTCCGTGCCGACCGACGGTATGTGTATCTTTGGCCGATCCTCTGTCGACGAATCCCTTCTTACCGGTGAATCCATGCCTGTCACGAAAGTGGTCGGGTCCCAACTGGTCGGTGGTTCTGTCAACACCTCCTCTACCCTCTATATGCGTGTGGAGAAAGTCGGCGAAAAGACACAGTTACAACAGATCGTGCGCTTGGTCAGAGACGCTCAAGTCACCAAGGCTCCAGTTCAAAGGTTTGCCGATGCTATTGCTGCCAAGTTTGTGCCGTCTATTCTGACGCTCGCACTGTTCACATTCGTGTTCTGGAATGTCTATGTCTATTTCCACCCGTTGGATAGGATTCCACATCTTTTCTTGACGCCTACAGGAAACATTTCGATGTCTAGCATCATGAAAGTCGCCATCTCTGTGGTTGTCGTGGCATGTCCTTGCGCCTTGGGACTTGCCGCCCCAACGGCTGTTATGGTCGGTACAGGTGCTGGTGCCAGTCACGGAATCCTCATCAAGGGAGGAGAAGTCTTGGAGAACGCTAGTGACATTGACTCCATTATTTTCGATAAGACGGGCACTTTGACCACTGGTAAGATGCGCCTTGGCCGGCACAGGTTTGTCGGACCTTACGCAGAGAAAGAACCATATCTTTGGTCGATTTTACGTGCCACCGAACAGAACTCGGAGCATCCAGTGGCACAGGCTATCATCAAGGGATCAGATGCTTTCTTGAAGGAGCATCCTGGTAGCCCTATCAGCCTGTCCGATGTTTTGGTGCAGCCTGGTCTTGGTATTGAAGCTACCGAGTCTGGTAAGCGTATCAAGATTGGTACTCTGCAGTACATCCGGTCTGGATCTATTGAGAACGAGCAGGAGCTTGAGGAGGCCATTGAGTCTATTGGTGATTCTGTCATTGGATCCGTGAGTCATGTGGTCATCGATAACAAGTATTGTGGCTTCTTAGAATCTAGGGATTCTCTTCGTCCAGATTCAGTGCCAACCGTGAGAGCACTCCTCGACAATGGATTCAGTGTGGCAATGGTCACAGGTGACAATTGCAAGACCTCCAAATATATTGCCAAGCAGGTGGGTATTCCTCTGACTAACGTGTTAGCAGAGGCTCGGCCAGAAGACAAGCTCCGGTATATCGAGGGACTGCAACGGATAGGACGCAAATGTTCGTTTGTCGGTGACGGTGTGAACGACGCACCTGCCCTCGTCCAAAGTAACCTTGGTATTGCCATTGCCACGGGCACAGATGTTGCCATATCTGCCGCTGATATTGTCCTGTTGTCGTCTGAAAACGGTAATACAGGCGAGCTCAACTCTACAGCCACTGCATCGGTGGAAGGCGTCTTCCATGCACTGGAGATCTCACGCAAGACGTTCCGCGTGATCAGAATGAACTTCCTTCTGGCCATCATCTACAACGTTACCATGCTTCCTATTGCAATGGGACTTTTGATTGTTCCGTTCGGCATCACTTTCCATCCTATGTTTGCATCGGCTGCTATGGCCTGCTCTTCCGTGAGTGTTGTGATGAACTCGCTGCGGTTGAAGAATTGGAAGCCATCGAGTACAGCACAATATGCTGGTACTACTGGCTTTGTCGACCTTGAGGATTTGTCCACGCCTGTGGATCTTTCCAACACAAGTCCTGAGGAATTCTCCAGCAACGCGCTGGGTATGCCTGGCCGGACATTTATCGGCAGAGCTAGAGCAACGATAAGAAGACTCACGCGCAAACACCAGAACAGATACGAGTCGCTTCCTTCACAGTATTAATGATAATGTACAACAGGGTTATATTGAGCGTAGCAAAGTTATCTAGTTTTATCAAATGGATTGTGCTCCATGTCATAGCCAGAGAGTTTTGGCGTGGATGTGGCACTGGCTGCTGGCAACACTGCAGATGCAGCCGTTGGCCCAATTGAAGCGGAAAGAGGTGTCGTGAGTGGCGTCTGCATCTTTCTATCTGCCTGGTGGTTCCTGATATGCTGCTTCATCGAAAGTGCATCTTTGGCATCCATTGGGGACAACGGCGTCGAGTTGCCTGTCAGCGGTGGAGACGGAGAATGCTGAGAATGTTGGGAGCTTATCATGAGCCCACTCGAGGTGGTGGAGGCAGTTGAGCCGGACGTATTAGAGGAATGCTGCTGGTGTTGGGGTTGTTGCGGCGGCATTCCTTGAAAATTGCTCACGGAAGGAATTGCCGAAAGAGACGGCTGTTCCGTTGGACTTATTCCCGAAGCGGTGACGAGCACCCTCTGCTTCAATGCAGACCTCTCTAACCTGATGGTGAGTTCCTTAGTAGCACGGGTCAAGTTTGACAGAGAGCCTCTCACCTCATTCAGCGACGGGATGTCGGGAATGGCACCTTTGATTGCTGCCAGGATGCTAATAATAGACTTGAGGAAAGTGTTTGTTTCGTCGTAGAGACTGCGTTGTAGCATGGCATCGTCTGGGCTGTTGGTCACAGAGACCAAGGTACTCTTGAGCCGTTTGGTTTGCTCCAAGGATGCCACGCAGTGCACGGTGACCTCTTTGATCTTCTGACCAACGTGATCCAGTTCGTCCTGTTCCGACTCGGTATCCCTAGCCGTATTAATCGCACTCTTTGAGATCGCACTGTTAAGTTGTGAGAACACAACCTGTGAGGCCTGGATAGTATGTCCGATCAGTTCGTAAAGTTTATCGTCGTCGGTGACTTCCTGGTTGGCACTAGCCATGCTGAAGTCAGAGTCCTGCCGATTCAGTCCCAATGTAGTGTCCACTTTTAATGGTGGCCGGTTTATTTGCTGGCGTGCTGGTACAGCATTAGCTGAAGCAGCCGGCACTCTACCGGTGACTGCCAATGTGCGGACCTGGGATATTGACCTCGGTAAGCCTGAGAGAGATGACGACGCCTTGTGTAATGATGGTTGCTGTCTCCTCTTCATCTTCAATCCCGGGGCCATCATGCGGCAGAGAGCAACTGCTTCGATCAGCAAAGAGTAGAAGGCAAAGTAGGAAAGCCGAAGAGTTTCTGTATCGTTGGAGGCACTCAGAGAGTTGGCGGATAGATCCACTCCATCCATAAGGGTGCGCAAGTCCACTGCAACGGCCAGCAATGCCATCACCAGCGGTGGTGCCACTCTTTCAAGAGCTTCGGCGGTCTTCTTATTTTCAGCAGCCTCCAGCTGTTGAGCAAACGCAGGGTACGAGCCCACATTTAGAGTAATAGTCTTGTCCAGACCTATGCGGCGAGCGATCTGGACGAACTCACAGTATATGAACCTAAACTTCTGCGCAAGCTTGAGGGCAACGTCCGATGAGATCGCAGTGCCCTGTGGATGCGGAATGGAGGGCGAGGAAACAGAGGAGAGCGAGGAAGAGTTGGAGTAGGATCCGGGTTGGTTCGAATTGACAGCTGCAGCGTTTTCCAGCTTTGTAACCAGCACAGAATGCGATCTTGATCTGAAACTGAGCTCTTCTGGTACTTGTTGTGAGGCCTGATGCCCTGTAGGAGCCGGTGGAGAAGCAACCGATGCTTGTTTTGCCGGTAGTTGCTTAAACACTCTGCCCATACGTTTTTCAGCTCTTGACGAACGGAACTGCGATTCCGAAACGCTCTGCGATCGTGCAAATGATATGAAAGACGCAGATTGGTCGTCTTGCATTGTGTGGTCAATGCCTGATAGCGTCAAGTCGATGAGAGTAGGAAAGTACGATCGGGAATTGACCCCTTCGATCTGGGACAAAATTAAAAAAAATTGGTATTGATTCGGGCGTGTGCGGTGCACGGATGCGAATGGTTCGACGATCTTGCCCTGATTGAGAGAGAGTATGAGTTAATTGAGATGGTGGTATATTAGTTACTTAGGCCCTGCGAACACCGCTGACGATATCGTCAACACGTAGAAGCATGCTTGCACTCTCTATAGCGGTCTTGGCACTCTGTTGCTTGATAACTTCGGGCTCCCAGATGCCGTATTCCTTCATATCGACGATCTTTCCTGTCTCACCGTTGATTCCGCTCGTAGACTGACCGTTGGCCTGGTTGGCACGCAGTTGTGCAAGAACCCGGATTGGATTGCCACCACAGTTCTGCACCAACGTTCTTGGTATCACTTCGAAGGCATCTGCCACGGCCTGGTATGGCCACTGTTGAACACCTTCGATCTTTTTGGCGCGCTCGCTGAGTCCGACACTCACAGCCATCTCTGTAGCACCACCACCTGGAGACAACCGTGGCGATAGGAAGACGTTTCTGGTGACAGACATGGCATCTTGCAAGTTACGGTCGATCTCGTTCAGAATGTCCTTGGAAGGACCTCTGAGTATCACCGTGCAAGCACGAGGATCTTTACACTTGTAAAGGTAGGTGAAGTACTCGTCTCCAATCAACTTGACCTCAAACAGACCGCAACGCGTACCGACGTTCGACTCCTTAAGGTCCTCAACACGGTTGACGATAGTGGCGCCAGTGGCTCTTGCAATTCTGTTGTTGTTAGACTTGGTGACACGACGAAGAGCAGAGCAACCGCCTTTCAACAGGTAGTGCTGTGCCAGGTCAGAACAGCCCTTCTCGGTGATAACCAGGTCGGGTTTCAAGGCAAGAATGTCCTCACACATCTGCTTGACTTGCTCCTCTTCAAGCTGGAGAAGCCTGTTCCAGTCAGCTTCCTTGGTGATCTCATAGTTCTCCTGGGATTCACCCTTCTTATATTCAAGTGGACAGTCGAGCAAGATGATCCGTGGGTTCTCGATGTACCGTCTCATCTTCGGGTGAACAACGTCCTTATTGAGCAAGATACCGTCCAGAACACAGCAGTCCTCGATCTCTCCGCCGGGGATTTTCTCAACACGCACGTATCTCTTGGTGTCAATCTCCAAGTGGCCTGCGCCGTCGTCTTCCATCACGGTTCTCACGGCGTCCAAGGCCAACTGGCACATCTTTCCAGACCAACGGGCAATGTACTTGGTACCGATCGATGCAGAGATCAGCTTCACCATAGCCTCGTTGTCTGTCGTGTCCACAGGCACTGACACTTCCTCAATGATATCGAGGGCGTCAGCTAGCGCCTGTTTCAAAGCCTGGATGATCACCACCGGGTGAATGTTCTTTTCAATGTACGGGAAAGTCTGTGCAAGGATCTCTCCGGCAAGAATGATCACCGAAGTCGTGCCATCGCCCACTTCCTCATCCTGGGTTCTAGACAGCTCGATCATGGCCTTGGCAGCAGGGTGCGACACGTCGATCTCACGAAGAATCGCGTGGCCGTCGTTGGTCAATGTGATTCCGCCCATTGGGTCAAGCAGCATTTTCAACATGGCCTTGGGACCCAGGCAAGTTCTCACAATGTCTGCAACAGCCTTGGCAGCAGTGATGTTCTGCACCTGAGCCTCCCGGCCCGTCTGGCGCTGTGTAGTCGTATTAAGGAACACAACTGGAGCCTGCATAGTGGTGAAGAAAAAATGAAAATTTCCCGCTCGCTTCTAAGTAGTGCTTTCCAGCATGGCATCCACTAGGAACTGTGATGCGCTGCTTGAATGGTTGCAAGACAACCAAAACAAGTTATATTGGAACAAGCAACTTGTTGATATCAAAGCTTCTGCCAACGGAGGCGTTGGTGTGTTTGCTAGGAAAGATATACACAGAGTGGAGGATGATGTCACCCTTGACAGCCCTGGGCTTCTCCTACGTATCAGCAAGAATAGTATACTGTCAGGAGCCAACTCCAGCATAGCCAATCTACTCTATGAGTCACACATTGACGGCATTCTGGCTCTCGTTCTGGCTTTCCTGTATGAAAAGGCCGCCGGTATGGAAAGTCCCTGGCATTCTTACATCGATTCGATTGATCTCTACGAGCATGGAACAGATACCTTGATCTGTCCTCCTAGTCTGTGGGATGATACTGATAAGGCACTTCTTAATGGTACAGATGCCGATCTGATGGGGGTCACTGGCTCAGAACAGTTGCAAGATGAGTTTTCGGTAGCTGTTGAGTTTGCCAAGCAGACCTTCGTGCAACCGCCATCTGAACTTTCAGTTGACGATGGAGACGACTACGAGGTCAACGAGGCCAAGTTCAGGCATTTTGCCGCCGCCTTTTATGCGGTGACGAGCCGTGCATTTGTGATAGATGACTACCAGCAGCTGGCGCTGGTTCCAGGAGCTGATCTGTTCAATCATGATTCGAACGGTGATGAGGACGTTCATTTCGTAGCTCTTGCGCGGGTTTGTCCGTTCTGTGGTCGTGGAGATTCATGTGGACACGATGAGTATGGTCCACCCGATAGTGAGTGTGAGGATTATGATATGGAGGAGGAAGATGAAAGTGACGAGGATGACGACAGTGACGATACGCCTGACTCGGAGATGATCTCTGAACAACTCATTGCAAAGTTGGATGACGAAATCACCGAAGAGCAAGAGCAAGATCTTGCTGAACGTCGTGAGATGGACAGTATTAGAGCAAGTATGACAGACGTCGAGTTCGAGCGCCAACAGATCTTACAGAATAGCGACCAGTGCTGCGATATTGTGGTGAGCAAAGATGTCCCCGCAGGCAAAGAGTTGATGAACTGTTATGGTGACTTTGCTAGTGCTTTGCTGCTTGCCAAGTACGGGTTTGTCGCTGCTGGCAACCCTCATGACACGGTGTGCTTGGGAAAGCAGCTCATTGATTACAAGAAGAAGCATGGTAAAGTTGGTGAGCGTCTTGAATGGTGGCGAGAAGATGGTTACCAGACGTTGTGTGATTACCAGAGGTTGATGGCAGCTGAGGATGAGGAAGGGGGCGAGGAAGACGGTGGCGAGGACGAGGACGAGGATAACGACGAGGGCAGCGAAGGGGGTGATGACGATGGTGATCAGGAAGATAACGAAGATGAAACTGACAACGATTCCGCACCGGATAGCTGGCTGTTGGATGTTGCAATCGACTTCGATGGACAATTCTCGGTCAACGCCGTCTGTGTTGCCAAACTCGTCACTATGACCGCCAAGCAATACAGGACGCTTGTCGATGGAGATGCATCAACTTTCACAACCTTTGTGGACTCAACTCCAGACAATTCAGCATCCAATTTCCTTCGCACCCTCTGTGAGGCGCGTCTAAAGAGTCTCAGCGGGGCCAAATCTCCAATTTACAAGCTATTCAAGGCAAATAAATTGCACAACTCTCGACAGTTGGCTGCAGTAACGCTTTTGTCGAACGAACTGTCGATCCTTACACGCGCCCTGGATCAGTTTTGATCTTTATAGACTAATAGAAGATAGAAAGATGAAATCCTCACAGATTCCTCGAACAGAGGTTTTTTGACCAATCAATTTTTCCCGGAGACTCCAAACACTGCACTTCTTGAACAATTGATCATGTTTAGAGCCGTGGGCAAACGTTCGATCACGCGCAATCTGCGCAGTGCCTCTATAAGACGTGCCTCGACTAAGTCGGGTTCCTCTGAAGACGCCAAGAGTGGTGCATCTGCGTATAGAATCGTGAACGGTGTTATTCTCGGCACGTTGACCTTCTATATTGGAGGTTCCGCGATTGCCATGAACAACGAGTCGTTTGGTGACTTCTGGGACAAGTACGTTCCAGGAGGAGAGAAATGGTTGAACGAAGAGAACAAAATCTGGGTCAATCGTGACGGTTACAAAGCCCGCGCTGCAAACCTGTTGATCACTGCCGGCGAGAAAATCGGTCTTGACAAGATTGTCAAGCTCCCTCCAAAGGAGGACACGAGCTCATGGCCAGTTGCTAACCCTCCTCTTCCTCAGGAGACTGCCGACAAGCTTCCAGCTCCACAATTCAGCGACAAACCGGACACCCAAACTCCTGGCAAAGTTCAGCCAGCTCCAGCAACTACGAGTCCAGCTCCTGCAACAACTGCCAAGGATGCCACTCAGGCTGCCAAGGACGTTACTCAGTCTGCCGTGGACAAGTTGAGTGCTGAGAGCAAGCGGCTTCTGGCTGCTGCAGAGGACGAGGCCAAGGCATTGAAGGCTAAGATCGAGGCCCAGGAGGCCGAGTTGAAAAAGACTCTTGCTTCCAAGGAGGCCGAGTGGAAGAAGGCTCTTGACAGCAAGGACTCCGACTGGAAGAAGACAGTCGACTCGAAAGATGCCGAATTGAAGAAAGTTGTGTCGTCCAAGGGCGGCGATTCTCCTTGGTATCATCTCTCGACAGTGAACGTTCCAGTGGACGACCCGAACGTGAAAGCCGTTGTGGACTCTGTGAACTCTTTGATCACGTCTATTGACGATCGGGTGCCTACAGACACTGCGCAGAAGCAAGTGGATGCCATCAACCAGCAGGTTGCTGTGCTCTCGAAGCAGTACGACAGTCTAGTCGCTGACAGGAACAACGAGTACGCTGACAAAGTTAAGGCGACGAATCTGGCCTTGCAGAAACAGTACGGAGAAGAGTATGCAAAGAAGACCACAGAGCTGACTGCACAGTTGACGGAGACGTTGGATTCTGCCAAGAAGGAGATGGATAAGAAATACGACGAGAGACTGAAACTGGACGTGACAGAGACTGCCAAGACGATCATGGCTCAGGCTGAGTCGATCATCCAGGAGGCCAAGATCAAGACGGTTTCAGAATTGTCGGATACGATCAGTGCCAAAGTGGTTGCGGAGCGTGACGGCAAGCTTGCCAACCTCGATGCTTTGCACCAGCGTGTGCAAGAGATTGAGGCCCAGGAAGTGGAGATGTCGAAGGCTGCGGAGTCGCTGGTCAACTTGCGCCGGGTTGAACAGACGGTGTCTTCGATCAACCAACTGCTCAGTTCAAACGAATCTTCAGCCACCGTTGGTCAGGCACTGGTGCGCGAGCTTACGACACTCAAGAGACTCGTGGCTCCTCTGAACAACGATGTCATCAACGCCAGTTTGAACAGCCTGCCTTCGGATGAATCCATTCTCACATCTGGTGGTGTGCTCACACAGTCACAGCTGATCTCGCGCTGGCAATTGCTCGCTCCTCAGCTTAGAGAGGTTTCACTTCTACCACCTAATGCCGGTGTCTTGGGATACATGTCGTCGTGGGTCTTCTCCAAGTTGCTGGTTCAGAAGTCGGGATCCCCAGTGAAAGACGACGACAAGATATCTGGTGCCGACGTCGAATCGGTCATCGCTCGAGTCAACAACTACCTGACTAAGAACGAACTGGACAATGCCGTCGAAGAAGTGACCAACTTGAAGGGCTGGCCAAGACAATTGGCCGACGACTGGGTTTCTGAAGGCCGTAAGAAGCTTGAGTTACAATTTCTGATGAGTGTCGTCTCTACAGAGATGCAGGTGATGTCTTAAAAGCATATAGGTAAGAAGATGTAAGATTATCCACGTTAAACCCAGGTACCAGTAAAAAAAAATATTCCAACACGTTCACCATGGCATCCTCCACTCTCGCCCCACAGGTGTTTGGTGCCGATGAGATCAACGCGGTCGTGCTCGATCCTGGCTCATATACGACCAAGTGTGGATTTGCCGGTTACGACTCGCCGTCTGTCGTGCTGCCTTCGTACTTTGCGCAGGTCGGATCCAGGAGACTCTACGACGAGAACTCTCTTTACTCGACGCCGATTTCGGGCGAAAAGATCCTTCCCTTGGTCCAGAACGACATGGTTGTCGACTGGGACGCTGCTCTGGAGCAATATCAGTACATGTTCAAGCAGATGGATGTGGATCCGGCCGAGCAACCGTTGCTTTTGACCGAGTCCACCATGAACTCCTATAAAAACAAGGTTGCCGCCTTGGAAACGTTCTTAGAGAAGGGCCAGTTCTGTGCTTTCTATAGCGTCAAGCAACCTACGTGTGCCTCGTTTGCACACGGTCGTCCAAACTGCCTCGTCGTCGATATTGGCCACGATCTGGTGACTGCTACGCCGGTGGTTGATGGACTGTGTTTGAGACGCCAAGTGAGAAGAACTCGGTACGCTGGTAGGTACGTGGACCAGCAGATCAAGCAGATACTGAAAGAGCGCAAGATTGAATACCATCCGATCTATACGGTACAATCGAAGACGCCAGTTTACTGGGGAGAGGAGGAAGACGACGGCAAGAACAAAGTCACCAAGAAGCCTGAATACGTTTCGAAGAAGCTCGACTACAGCGTTGACAAGTCTGTGGCCGAGTTCAATTACACGCGGACTTTGCAAGAGATGAAGGAGACTCTGTTGGAGTGCAGCATGGAGAATGAGCAAGAGGCAGAAGACTTGGAGTACTTTGAGTTGCCCGACGGCTTGAACGTTCCATTCGATCGCAAGACGCGGCTGCAACTGGCCAACTCTCTTTTCAACCCAGCAGAGGCGGCTGTTCCGTCGGTTCCAGGCTGGGAGAAGCCAGAGAATGGACACATCCAAGATACTCTCGGTACTGCCGGTGATACCACATCCAAGGACTACGTGCCATTGCGCCGGTCCAAGAAGGCCGATCCATTACACTCCGCTGCAGGTAAAGCGGCCAGAGCCAAGTTCAACGAGCAAGTGAAACAGAAGGGTCTGGGCATTTCACGCCTCACACAGACGGTGTTGGACAACCTGGACGTCGATTTGAGACCACAGTTGGCCAACAACATCATTCTGACAGGTGCGACGAGTCTGGTGCCTCGGTTGAACGAGCGTCTCCATGCGGAGATGACGGCCCGCAACCCTAGCATGAAGATCCGTATACACTCTGTGGGAAACACCACTGAACGCAAGTACTCGTCGTGGATCGGCGGGTCGATCCTGGCCTCCCTTGGTACGTTCCACCAGTTGTGGGTGTCGCAGGCGGAGTACGCAGAGGAAGGTGCCGATAGACTGATCGTCAACAGGTTTAGATAATGTGTATACTTGTTATTACTAAGGAAAGATACTCAGCACGCGCACTGCTGCTCGTTCGTGCTCGGGCGGCTGCCCAGGTCCACGACCCGGCCCTTGCGCCTCTTGCGTAGCGAGTCCTCTATCGGCATCTTGGTTGCAATCTCCCTGAAACACTCTTGCACTCCTAGGCCCGTCTTGGCGCTCACCTCGAAGTACATCAGTCCCAAACTCTGCGCAAACGCTGCCGCCTCGTTGTATGCCACTTGCCTGTCTTCTTCCAGGTCCAACTTGTTCCCAACCAACGCTATTAGGATGTTGGCGGACGCCTGCTTTTGCAGCTCCTTGATCCAATACTTGGCCTTATCTAGCGATGAGCTCTGTGTGATGTCGTAGACGACCAGCGCTGCTTGCGCATTCCTGTAGTATATCGATGCCAGCGACCTGTACCTCTCCTGTCCGGCTGTGTCCCATATCTCAAACTTGACGCTTGTATTATCGTCGATCTCCACAGTCTGTGTCAAGAATGCAGCCCCGATCGTCGATTCCCGCACTTCCGAGAACGAGTCTTTCACAAATCGTTGCACGATCGACGACTTACCGACTGCCGACTCTCCTAAGAGCACCAGCTTGAATTGCGCCGTACGATGATCCGTCATATATTGGTGTAATAGTCTTTGGGGCGTGAGAAATGCTGAGAATATATTTTGAGAGATAGTCATCAGATGGAAGTATTGTGATAATCAGGAAAGCGGAGTTTGGGGGTGGGATGGGTGGACGGTTGTGGAATGGATATGTCATTGGCAATTGTTGGATTGAACTTGATCAATAGGTGGTATGATAACGGGTAAATACTTGTGCCAGGCAGATATTAGCAGTTACCAGCAACTACTCTTAAGTCCTTACTCGTTAAGTTTGTGAGTGTATACCATTATATTAGAGTATTATTTGATCTGAACAGCTCCTAATTCAGACATTACGACCACAACCAAAGCCATAGACTATCTACCATACATGTCTACCAGCCATTCCTCCAATTAATACAGTAAAACAACGTTTCTCTTTGATCTTACAGTATAATTCTGCTATCCCTAGTGCACACATAGCTGGGCGTGTAGCGCAGTTGGTAGCGCGTTCGCTTAGCATGCGAAAGGTCCAGGGTTCAACTCCCTGCTCGTCCATTTTTTTTTAATTCCTGACCAGATAACTAACTAGACATAACCAAATATTTAGACATGATTAGGCATGTCAGAGCTCACAGGCGACAACAAGCAACTAAGGAGATACCGTACATACCCCTGCTACCCAACTATTCGCTCTTATTCCATTCCTATCCAATAAAATACATATACCCGTTCGGAATCTTATTCAGCCATGGCTTCGTCATCGTCGAAATCGGATTCGTCGTTGAAGTAATAGGACAACTTGGCAGCACTGGAACCACCGTCATTATAGTAAGAGACGGAGTTAGTTGTCTGGCAGCTGCTGTCCGCAGCCGGCTTCTGGTACCCTGTACGCATGTAGCCTTCGATCTCGTTCGATGGCGAGCAATCGATCGTAACACCGGAAGCAGGCTCTTCGAAGCCATGGTTGCCAATGTATAATTTGTAACCGTCGATGCCGCGGTCAGTCTTGGCCAGGTCGAACGAGGAGTTCTCCTCAACGATCCGGTGCAACATATTGTTATCGCCTGTGAAAGTACGAACATTACCGATCGGAGTGAACTGAATGTATCCACCGTCAGGGTGTTCGAACTTGCCGTACTCTTCCAGGTTGATGTTCTGGAGAGTCAGCTGTTGTGGTGGAGTTGCCGGCTGCCGCGTGGCATGGCTGGTTTGTCTCACCTTTTTAAAAGAATCCTCGTCGTCAGAGAACCGTCTCTTGGATCTCTTTGGAGTCGAGCCCATCTGGCGGAACGAGTCCAAGTAAAAGTTTCGAGTGGCAACAGCAGTGTCGCCCGATGGCGCCCTGTAGTTGTAAGCAGCAACCATGATAGTTGCGTATCACTGAACCTGTCAAATAGCCTTGCTAATAACAGTCGTGTGCCAATTGCGTGAAATAATGAGAGCGGCCCGAAGATTTGTGTCTTGTTGGAACCGCACAAGTCGTTTGTCACCCTAAGAACCTACCTAGAATGAGATATCGCGTTTGGTTGAGCTTCAAAGTAGTCTTCTAAAGTACCTCCTCTGGAGCTGAAAAAAAAGAAGGGGATCGAAGGCTAACTTTTTCGAAAAAAAGATCCTCGGGGGAAACCGTGGAATATAGATTTTTTTCAGGCTGTGCAGGCGAGCGACGCGTTCTATTAGACGTCGGTGTTAAGGCGAGCCAATTGAGGGGTCGGGCAGGGGAAGGGGAAGGGGGAGATAGGTGTAAGGAGTTTCGATTCATATATAACTCAGGACTTGTCAGAGCCAGTGTCGTCCTTGCCGGAGATTGGAATAGCCTCCTGAACGATCTCTTTCTTCTCATCTTCCAACTCCAGAGTCTCTTCTGGCGAAAGATTCGAGCGAGGACCATGGAAGATCTTATACTTGTAAGTGTAGAAGTAGATGATTGACAGCAACCAGGTGCCGCCAGTCATGACACATGTGTAATTCATCGTAGTCTTATCGACATCGGTGGCACTTGGGAACATGCAAATGATGATGATGAAGAAGCACCACAGCACTGTGATCCAAGAGTTGATCTTGGACAGTGTAGGTCCCAGGTAGAACTTTCCAGGGTGGAACTTTTCCTTGCCAGACGTGAGACGAAGGAACACAGGCATCACCCAGGCAAAGTAGTTACCAGAGATGTACAGCGTGAACAGGGCATTGGCAGCGGTGGTTCCAGCCAGGCAGAGCAATCCCAAAAGCAAGCACAGAGTACCGGAGAAGATCACGGCTCTCAGAGGCACTTTCAAATGCCTATCAACAACCTTCACAATACTGGCGAATGGCAAACCGTCATCACGAGCAAAGGCCCAGATCTGTCTGGAAGAAGCCGTGATAATCGAAGAACCCATGAGCCACTGGCACACTGCCATCAAAGACATCATAGCGACGGCCCATTTTTGACCCAAAGAGTTGTAGATGATCTGTGCCATAGGGAATCCGGTTCCCGTGCCAAGGACGGTCTCGACATCTGGGTAGAGGCATGCGTTGGTGCACACAATGATGAAGAATCCGACGACTCCACAGAACGAGATGGATCCAATGATACCGATAGGAACACCGTAGGAAGCATTGCGGGCTTCCTCAGACATATGCACGCACGAGTCAAAGGCTCCGATGGTCCAAATAGCCGTCATCATGGACAGAATGAATTGGAATCCCGAAGACCAGTTGCTTTCATTCATTTCGGTACCAAAGATGAACTTACCGTCATTGAAAGAGCCCACGTTGACCTTGGTACCAATAGGTAGCACGATAAGGAAGAGCACAATCAAGGCAGTGTTAGAAACTGCCGAGACCGTTTGCAACCAGGCAACGTTCTTAGAAGAAACACAGGTGCAGAAGGCTTCGGAGATGACGCACGCAGCAAACACTCCGTAAGTCTTACCGGTGGTTATATCAAAGTTGCCACCTTTGGCCAAGTAGACGGCTGCCAAGATCTCCTCGGCATTACCGTAAGCGACAGACACTTCTCCTGCGCAGAGTGCAACCGTGTTACAGATACCAACCACGAAAGAGATAGGAACACGGTGGCCCTCGGGGGCATAGTAGAAGGTCCAGTAGTAAAGACCACCGGAGGTTGGAATGGCAGAGGCCAGCTCGGACATCGACACACCAATAGACAGAATGAAGATGGATCCAACGAACCACGACCAAAGGAATCCTCCTGGTCCGGCGGCTAAACCGGTGGCAGTGACAGACGAGATCGATGGTAGCAATCCCATGATAGAGTAGGCGATTCCAAACACTTGGAACGTCGAAAACGTTCTTTTCAGCTCCTGCTTGTAACCAATCTCGGCCAGAAGAGCCTCATCACCTTGGGCGGCCTTGGCATCGATTGGTCTTGCATGAGATTCTGTCGTTTTGATGGCAGTAATCCTGCTTTGAAGAGGGCTCATAACTGACCGCGCTGCGGCACTGTTAAACGATTTGACAGCGTTGATATCTTCAGTCATTGCTTAACGATCTTCGATGACTTCCAGCTGGAATATCTGCTTCTTCCGACCTGCTCATATATATATGCTACGTCACAGATAAGCAGCAGAAATTTACACTTTACACAGGACTAGATCAAACAGTGCAGCCACCCACCATCACCAATTACCGACCTTGGCAGAAAAGAGCCCACTTCCTTTGCAACCAATCAAGGCCAAGCCCAGAATCTTATCAAGTGGGTTGTTTCATCCTCTAGTCACCGCACCGCACCCCGAATGGAAATACTCCTGTCTCAAGTGTCCCAAGAACGTCAAATAGTGGACAGAGTTTCCCTTTTGGTTCGCAACCACTGTGCGGCAATAAACTGTAGATAAGCTTATTAAAATTGATGTATCCGCCAACTAATCATATGAATATGCCATTATCCAACCTTGTTGGACTTGCTTTGACCGCCGTCATCTTGATACACCTCGGAGTAGGCGGCTTAGAACCGCCGGTCCTCGGCTGACAGAMCCCCCGCCACGTCGCCGAACCCGGTCTCCGGACCATTATTTTTTCTTACGTAATCCCCAGTAGCCCTGTTCAAGATAGGTTGGCGTAAAATTCTGTGACATTGAAACCATCTACTCTTATGGATTTGTCAAAGTTATCGACCGACCTACCACTTTCTGGGCCTATAGACGAAGACTCTATAGATGAAGTGGACAAAGAGCTTGCTGATGAGTTCAAAATCGGCGCTAGGTCCATCGCTGCCCTTTATAGACTGTCTAACACAAAGACGGCGCTCATCAATGCCACAGGATATTTACGATGTATTGACGACGTGGTGTCGTTGATAGACCGCAGGGACATCAAGGATCTATCGGACCTCCGTAGTCTGCTACAGTTGAAACGGTCTGAGCTGACGGGGAAGAAGCCCAAGACCGTTTCTAAGCCTGCCAACGTCTCCAAAGAAGAGATTGCTGAGGGGAAGTTCGTTGTGGCTGCCAAATCGCCATTCCACTTCCCGCTATCCAAGCTGCCCATCGGTGTGCAACTACAGGTCAAGCATAGACCACAACGGAAGAGCAAAACCAAACAGGAAGAGAAGAATAAGCAGGAGGACGGGTCCTCCGATAGCGAAGTCGTCGAAGAGTCATCAGAGGACGACGTGATGGGCGGCGACGAACCACGGCGCAAGAAGGTTAGACAGTAAAACCTTTACTGTACATAGATTGCATCATAATATTAGCATTATAATTCGGCATCAAGCCTCTTAATTGCATCAGAATACCGCTTGCCAGCAGAGTAACTGCTGGTGCGCTTCTTCTTCATGTCACGGTCCATCGACTCACTGAACACCAACCGCACCATGTTCTTATAATCATCGATGGTGAACTCCAACCCGTCACTTTTGGACCGTTTGATCGAGTCCACAATACCTTTCTCAGTACTCTTGAACAGCGCAAAGTACGCAAGCGACCGCGAAAAGTCAACGTCATGAGGGTCCAAGATGCTCCGAAGCATCTGTTGCACCACTCGTATGTTCACAAACACCCTGTAAATTCCGTTCGTGTTAATCTTGATCAACCGCCTCGACTCAAACACTAGTAGGTAGTCCAACAGATCGGGCAACCGCTCGAAGATCTGCGTCTTGGTTCCAACATCCAAGTTCTGGTTCAGGATCCGGCTCGATTCCATCACCACACGATTGAACTGGAAGATATCGCTATCGACCTCCTCAGTCTCGTACTCAGGCATCCACACATCCTTCGACATCATGCAACCAATTGCATACACGGCTTTAGCGCGCAGATCGTACCGCATGTACAACTTAATCCGTGCAGACATCCATTGCAACGACCCCAATATTTGGTCAAACTTGCCCACCGATTTACCTGAAAGCGTCAGGTATGGGTGGCTGCCGTTGCTATAATGCATTGCAGACACGTCACTCTCCGAGATCTGCCACGTTTCGCGCATGCTCTCCTCAGGTGAAGATGGCACTTCTCTTTTCAGGCTTGGCAGCCAAGTGAGAATCTCTTGGATCGTGTGAAGCAGCTGTGTCAACTCGTTAAACTTGGTAGAGTCAAGGAAATCCCTCGTTTGCACCATCGGCAGTGCGTTTTTGCCGTACTTCATACTCATTTGCAACTCTTGGCTGCCCAATGTAGTCTGGTCATCGGATGTAGTACTGGTCATCAATTTAACAGACACATTTGCTAGTTGCTCATCCGATAGCCAGTTGGCAAACAGACTTGTCTTGGTCTGCTTCAACGTTTCCGGAGGCACGATTTCTTGCAAACTGTACTGGAAGTCCTGGACAACCTGTTGAAGCAACTTGAGGACAATGTCCACGTAGGGCTCTCTATAGTAAAGCGAGGTGTCGAGCAAGTCCAGTACTTTGTATAGGAACTGGCGGAGTAGATCTGCATCGACTCCATATGCCTTGCGCTGGTATTGATGCTCAAGAGTGGTTTCCAGCTGCACACGGAACACATAGTTCATGAAATGATCAAACAACCGTAACGGAACGCGACTCTGTTGCGGCGGGAAGATCTGTGTGGCACTGTTGATGAACAGTAGGAAATGCTCAAAGATCGAGCCCATGTTAAACACATTTGCTGGAACTAGAGCCATCCGTTTTTGCTGGAAGATCTCATCGCTATCATCTTCAATGAACAACGAACTCTCCGTGCCATCAACTTGTCCTTGGAACATATCCTTGAGGACTTTTTGCAGCTCCTTCGACGGACCTTTACCGTCAGAAAGCGAGAACTGTGCAAACTGCACGATTGGTAGTTCTGCTGAACGTTTCAAAGACTTATTGAATGGAGTGGTCTCATCAACGTTGCCAGCATCGTCCAACAACCGTTCGTCCACTATGTAGCTGTACATCATGGCACTCAGCTGCTTCTGCAACTGATCCCAGATACCGGCAAAGTTGTAATTGATCTGGTCCTTCTGCGCAATAGCATCGACTGCTCTGTGTAATTGTAGCACTAATATGCCTTTCTGGAACAGATCAGAAAACAGGTCTCTAACGAGGTCGCCGTTCACAATGCCATCATCAGTGGTCTGCCTCACACTCTCAGGGTACCGATTCTTGATATACTCTGCAGTTCTATGCACATATTTCCGCACTTCGGCACCGCTGTGCTCTGCCAGCAGAGACAGAGCATCTTGCTCTCGTCCTATACTCTTTAACAAGCCAAGAAGGTGTGCAATGGACTGGAATGCTTTCGATTCAACAGAACCAGGAGTCACACCATCATTGTGAGTATCATCTTGTAACTGAGAGATGAACTGATCCAACGGCTCGTTAATGGCTCTCGACACCTCCTCGGTGGCCATGCTAAACAACTTGCTACGGGCCTGTGCATCATATGCAGAACCGTTGACGCTTCCCGACCGCAAGTATAACAAACCACTCAAGTCATCAACAATGGAATCATACAGTGCCTGCTTCTGGGCCTCCAAGTACTGCTGTGCCGACCGCAGCGCCGGCAGTTGCCACAGGCCATGATTTTCAGCAATCTGCGAGTTCTGATTGATCAACTTCTCAGCAGAATCATAGTCACGCTCTAAAACGTAGCTATCAATCTTGTCGGAGTTGGACCGTAACAACTGGATCTGCTCAAGTACCTCCAAAGTCTCGTCACACTGCCGTTGCTTCGAGCTTAGCTCGATTAACAGGGCAGATCCTCCATTCTGTGCGCCCAGATCGGTCAAATCACTGCGAATCTTATTCAAAGTTTCCTGAGACTCGATGAGGCTCTGAGATGCTATACCATAAGAGCCAACTGCGTCATTGAACGCCGAATAGTTCTTGTTGACGGCAGTTTTGAGCGAATCCGAGAACTGTTGTTTCAATGCAAGGAATTGTGGGTACCTGTCGGCTTCCCCGATGGACGAGTCATCCAATAGCCTCAATGCGAGCTGTAACGGATTACAGTCCTCATCCACAAGTTCAGGCCATTCGTCCTGAACTTGGTCGTGGGCCCTCTGCATATCTCTCAGAGAGGCGTCCATAGTAGTGGGTTTGATCTGTCGAGGTAAATTTATCGATCGATGAGGATTAAATCTAGTTGGGGATTTTATTTCTAGTTGAACGGATTACGATGCTCTTTCGGATCGATATGGAAGATATGATCTGGGTTCATGATGCCTCTAGGATCAAGAGCAAACTTGATATTACGCATGGTGCTGATCGTGTCCTCGCCGAGCTCTTCGACGAGAAGATCACGCTTATCACTCATTCCAATACCGTGTTCTCCAGAGACTGTGCCATCGAGCTTGATGGCTTCGCGAGAGATCTCATTGATGAGACTGTGGGCCAGTTTCTCCTGGTCTGGACTAAAGATCACCAGAAGATGCAGGTTACCGTCACCGGCATGGCCAGATGCTGTCACCAGCACACCTGCATCGTCCATCTTGCTCATCATCGTGGTGATAAGGTCGGGTAGTTTCGAGACTGGAACACACACGTCAGTAGGGAGCACTTTGCAATCAGGCTTGATCTTACGTGCCCAGTTCAACGAGTTCCACAGCAGAGTCTTCCGCATGTGCCATATCTCTTCACGGTCTTCCTCTTTGGTGGCAACTTCCACATTAAATGCCGAGTTCTTCTTGCCGATACTCTTGACCGATTCAACGGTCTCATTGCGAGCCGTTGGGGTTGGACCACCGAGCTTGATCAGAAGCAAATGGTTTGGCGACCACTTACGATCTCCGCCGTTATCCATCTCATGCACAGCCAACATCTGTCTGTCGTCCATCAACTCCAAGGCATTACACTCGATTCCTTGCTTGTACAGATCAGACACCGTCCGCATAGCATCTCCGATCGTGTTGAAGTTCATCAGTGTGATCACCTCATTCTTAGGCACAGGATGCAATTTGAGTGTGGCCTCCACGACGATCCCCAGGGTACCTTCAGATCCTATGAACAGATTGGTCAGGTTGTAACCGTTGGACCACTTGCGAGACCGGTTTTTCGTCTTGATGATTGTACCATCGGGTAAAACCACTTTCAATGCCAGCACATTATCCTTGGCACCACCGAACTTGACAGCATTGGTTCCGGAGGCGTTCGTATTGACAATTCCTCCGATCATGGCACCGGGTGCAGGGTCTGGACCGAACATGAGTCCGTCTTTACTCAGAAGCTCATTAAGAGATGTCCATTCAACGCCAGGTTGAACGACACAGTCGTGGTCATCTGGGTGCACAGCGATGACCTTGTTCATTCTGCTCACATCTATACTGACGCCTTGCCTCGTTGGCACATAGTGACCCTCGATCGAGGTTCCTCCAGAGTACGGAACCACTGGGATCCTCGCGTTATAGCATATCTTGACGATCTGTGAGACCTGCTCGGCCGTTTCCGGGAAAACCACACAGTATGGCTTCTCACCAGCTTTGGCTGGCACAAACGCCAACGGATCTACCGAATGGGTCTTCAATTCTCCGTCAGAAGTGGTGATATTATCCGGGCCAACCACTTTCATGATCTTTTCTAGTGTTTCGTTGACAACTGGCACAGGAGCAAACTCCAATGGCTTGGTGTCTTTCAAAGAGAGTGTCGACTTGTCGTTGACAGGAACGTACGACAGTGCGTAGCCACCAGTGGCCCCCAAGACGAGACACAACGAACCCAACCAGAAGTATCCGAGGAATCTGGGAAACGAGACGTTGTCGGGCGGCTGCTGCATTGGGAATTGATTCTGACCCTTTGCAACGTTACTGCTAGCTGCCTTTATGCTGTTAAAACGTAATCCAGAGGCTAGTCGCCTCGTGGAGATCCTGCGAACATTGAACATGTCGAGAAAAGAGAGTACAAATCTGTCAAGATATATTTCATTTGATTCCAGTAAAGATTACGCTGCATCGGCGGTTCCTCCGATGACCGTGTTGGAAGTGGTGGCTTGCGAGCCACTACGAATGATCCGTTGGCCTCCAGTGTCACTGTCTAAAGGCACGTCTTTATTCTCTGCGCGTTCCTGCTTCCAGTAGATCTTTTCAGCTCCGCCCAGCGCACCCACTCTCATCGTAGCGAGCAGGTTGCGTGCTGCATTGGAGTGCTCGTAGACGGCACCATTAAAAGCCGTCGTGGCATCTCTTCCATGGGCAGCCTCAATCAACGCGAGTCCTCCAGGGTGCTCGAGTGCAAACGGAGTCACATCGTGTATAATACCAGAGACGACCACATAGTAGCGGCCCTTGGAGTTATCAGCAAGCTGTTGGAACTGCGACGGCGAGAACACAGGCAGTTTGCTGATTGGGATGCCCCAGTTGAGCTCGGAACGGATATTGTCCAGTAACCGCTGCTGCTGTTGGATGAGAGACTTTTCAATAGTGGAATGAGAGGCCTTCCTGAGATCGCCCACTAGACCGAACGCTTGCAAGCATCTGATGGCCCATTTGGTTGGGTCCCACGAGTACCAACTACTGCTGTTGCGGTAGTCGATCGGGAACTCCTGATGGAAGTTCTGGTTGCCTTCTCCTAGCGTGAAGAAGTTGACCAGAATGTTGTTTCTAGGCGATTTGGCGCTGTTGAACGGCTGGGTACCGACCAAATGACCGATCGAGTTGATCGAAAAGATTGCGTTCTGGACGCAGAACACTTTCAAGAATCCAGCGTATAGCAAGCCACCTGCGAAGTCGTTGAAGAAGTAGCCACAAATGAGCGCGGGCACAACGAGTCCCGAAGAGACGAAAAGTGATAAGTAGTTTTGAGCCTGCCATTGAACGGTCTCGTCATTGGTAAACTTGTCCAACTGGCCCTGTCGTATAGCCTCTTGAACGTGTGGGTTGAAGATCAAAACCATCCAACCGATATGGCTGAAGAAGAACCCACGCCGGATATTATGTGGGTCTCTATCGGTGACATCACAGTTGCGGTGGTGAGCTCTATGTGCGGAACACCAGTTTCTTGCGCATGTTATACCTCCGCCGGATGCTATGATGGTCAAGAGAGTCACCAACTGGTCGTTTTTGATCGTGAACGCGTGATGACACCAGAACCGCTGGTATAACAGGTTGATAGCAAGAACGGTGAGGCAATAATCGGCCAGCGCAAAGTATAGCGTGGGTCGTTGGGTGTCTATATCGGCCAAGGCACCGAAAACCAGGCCTGCCAGCGGAGTCAGAACCACCACCAAGAAGTTCTTCCAGTGGATGTGTCTATACCAGTTGCGTAGAGTCCACGACCTCTCAGATATATGTCTCCTTATCAGCTGGGACCGGGCCGGGTCCTGCACTTTATGCTTTTTCCTTCGCTGAATACGCACCACCTGCGCTGTCGGGTCGGCCAACCGCGCCTCTTGAACATCATGAACAACAGGAGTGTCCACCTTAGGGGCTATGTTGTACCTGCGGAGCTCCTCCTCAGGATACACGGCCTCTGGGATCATGATAAAAGTGTTGGGAATTTTGCTACGGACCGAGCTATAGTTGACGGATATATACGAGTAAGAGTTAATTGGAAAGATTCGCATTGATTCTAGATGTAGTGCTTAGGCGCCAACTTTGGTGACGTTCTCTGGCAACTTTGGTGCTGGAGATGCCACAGCGTCGACGAGCAACTTGACAACGCCCGATTTCTTTGAGGCAGCGATCTTCTTGATCGAGTCGAGTTCCACCTGAACATCCTTGTCAGCCTCTTCTTCAGCCTTCTTGTTGGATCCGGCGAACTCCTCTTCAAACTTGGTCAACTCGGCAGCCTTCTGTTCCTTGTATGCGTCGATCTCTGCCTTGGCGTCCAACTTGGCAGCCTTCAACTTCTGAGTCCGGTACTGTCTGGCCTTGGAGACGATCTCCTGGGCCCCTTTTTCAGTCTGGAGCAAGCTCTGGATTCCTTGAGACGATTGAGCGGACTGCTGGGTTAGTTTGGGTCGGTTATTGTAATCTTTGCACTTACCATTTGTGATACGGAGCTGAATAACTTGGCTGCTTAAGAGAAATAATTCGCACGCCAAAAAACTGGCAGAGGTTCTCCTGGATACAACCTGTTTGGTATCGAGGGATACTGGGTCAAGTTGTAAAGGATTTCTAATGGTTGCCGCTTATCCCATACTGAAGAAGCAGAAGAAAGACGATGCTCCTTCCGGCAAACCACACAGGCCCGGCGATGTCACCCAAGGGCCTCTGGACCCTGCCTTTGGTCAGCACAGGGCATTCCCGATCAGTATAGACGTTACCAAGGTAGATTTGGCTCGTTCACCGAAGGATGTTGTCGAGTATCTTTCACAGGTGAGACTGGAGGCTGAAAAGGATGCTCCAATAGATGACGATGGTATCTACTATGTTCGAGAGAACAAAAAGAGGGTTCAAGGGGATGGCGTGGACAGTACGGCCAATACAGAGCCTCAGGACACGGTAGATGACACAATGAGTGAATACGTTGATCGACGCAAAGTGTACTCCGATTATAGATCGCAATTGACGGAGCTGGATGCAATTGATCTACCAGAAACTGCCAAAGAGTGGAAGTATTTCGTCTTCAACAACGAACCGTCGTTCGATCTTGTGGCCCAGATCATCGAAGAGGCACAGCAGATGAAGCTAATGGTATACTTTACGAAATGGTTGAACAAATCAGTCGACCCGACCTTTGCTAAATGGATATTTGCCATGTTGGATGCTCTGGATGAAAATCTGAGTCCTGCAGATCTGTCTGTGCTAAGAAGCTTGGCAAAGAAGGCAGACAAGCAAGTGAATGCGGGCACGGACGAGCCCAACACAGTCCTCATGAACAAGATAATCGCCATAGCGGGCAACTTCTACAGGCAGCGTGACCTTCTATAGATTAAAGTACTTATTTGATCTCAACGAGTCTGACATCGAAGACCAGGGTGGAGTTTGGTGGAATACCAGGGATCTTCTGAGATCCGTAGGCCTGAGCAGCAGGAATAACGATTCTTCTCTCACCTCCCACGGACATACCAGCGACACCGATGTCCCAACCTCTAATAACCTCGCCTCTTCCCAGTCTGAACCGGAATGGCTTTCCCTGGACGTTCTTGTCGAACTCCTTACCGTTCTTCAACTTTCCAATGTATCTGACACCGACCTTGGCACCACTTTTAGCGGCCTTGCCAGAACCAACCTTCCGGTCCTCGATAACGACGCCTCCTTCGAGAGTCTTGGTCTCGAACTTGGGCTTCTTCTCTTTCTTCTCCTTCTTGGTCTCGGTTGGTCCCTGCTCAAGCTCCTTAGAAAACTTCACCTCCTTCTTGGACTTGTCAGCCTTCTCAGCCTTAGTAGCCTTCTCAGCCTTAGTAGCCTTCTCAGCCTTAGTAGCCTTCTCAGCCTTAGTAGCCTTCTCAGCCTTGGTGGCCTTCTTGGCTTCAGCTTTCTTCTCCTCCTTCTTGGCCTTCTTGGCCTTCTTAACGCTCTCACCGATCTTACGGGTCAACTCAGCGTCCTCCTCGTCTTCCTCGGAGTCGGCCTTACGCTTGAGGCTATTCTCGTCGGCATCCACAAGCTCCTGGATCTTACCTTCGACGTCTTCAACGTCATCAAGATCCTCGATATCGTAGTCCTCGTCATCGAGATCGTCCTCGTCGTCGTCAACATCTGGGTAAGCCTCGTACTCGTAGTCACCGTCAAATGACTCATCAGAGTCATCGGCCAAAAGATCGTCGTCTTCCAACTCGTAGTCATCGATCTCATCGTATGGGTGCTCGATGTAGTTACCAGTCAAATGGATTGGGTAAGATCCAGTCACCACAAAGTAGACCTCCTCACCAGGCAGGATAGTAAGGTCCAAAGTCTGCTGGTAACTGATCTTTGGAGAAAGAGTACAGATGATGTTCTCTTCCATTCCATCTTCCTCATCATCATCATCATCTTCATCGTCCTCCTTCTCCTCATCATCGTCCTCCTCCTCGAGGTCGTCCTCATCATCATCATCATCTTCATCGTCCTCCTTCTCCTCATCATCGTCCTCCTCCTCGAGGTCGTCCTCATCAATGAGCTCCCATTCTTCATCGTCATCGTCGTGAGTGTACGAGAAAGGACTCTTCTTAAGAATTCTCAACGTAGATGGCTCATCGTCATCGTCGACGGCATCAGGGTCAATAGCTGCTAGAGAAATTCTGACAGTCACTGGAAAGTCCTCATCCTGACAAGGTGTAGGAGAGTAAGGTTTCAATTCGAGATTGTACGAAGCCAGTGGAAGAAGCGCAGACATGGTTGATCGGTGGGAATTTTTTAGAAATTTTTTTTGAACTAAATAGGAAACGTGATGGCAAGGCAGGATGCAGTTAAGGGCTAAGAATTGGAAGAGATCAGAGGAGAATGTAGGTGAGGTTGTTGTTGGAGAAGGAGTAACCGGATCTCTGTGGGATGATAGCAGCGTCAGAAGGTGAAATCACCCGTTATTCTATGAAATATAAGCCAATAACGGAATTTGGGCTCTTAATTTCACTCCGGCTGTCAAATGGTCTAGAAGAGTCGAGTATTTGGATGTAAGATTGGATGATTCCCATAATCAATCGTATATTCAGATAATGGACTGGCAGAAAGGCACACTGGAAAGACCAGAGGCACCGACCAACCAGACAGATCGGACCTAATATTAGCATTCAGCATGTTGGCACGAGCTGAGATGCTGAGATGGAAAATCCTGGTGGACCAAATTGACCAAATTGACCAAATTAACAAATCCGACCGACCAATGGGCCATTGGAGCGGCCGAACCTACTAAGCTAACCTTGCTGACTTATCAACAAGGTCGCTGCTGTTACTCTATAGTACATTCACTATATGATGCCTTAGAACACCATGGCGTGTGGTCTGTCACCGTGCTTCAACGAGAACGTCTTGGACAGGTACTGCTTAAGAAGAGGAGTCTTCTTGATCTCACTGAGAAGTGCCTTGTCGACAGACTTCTGGTCCTCGATGCGCTCGGCCTTGACCTCCTTCTTCTCTCCTTCTCCAAAGAAATCCTTCTCAGACTTCTTCTTGGTGGTCTTCTCCTTGGCGAAGTACTCTGGCTGGAACTTGGAGACCTCAACAGAGGAGACATCGATGCTGGTCTTGGTGGCAATGACGTATCTGGCGTTGACTCTTCTAAGTGGGACACCGTTAACCTTGAATGGTCCTGTAACGAGAACGGTACCGTCCTCGAAGTTCTTGAGGTAGATCACTCTCTTGCCTCTGTATTTTCCGGCAAGGAGGATGAGAACAGCACCTGGAACGAGTCCGGTACGCTGCTGGGACTGCTTAGCCACGTTTGCTTGCGACGACATTATGCTTGGTTTGTAAAGATTATCAACGTCCAAATTTTTCACTTAGATCGTCTGAAAAATGTTCTTAGCGGTGCCAGGTGTATATTTTTTGTGAAAGCTAGTCACGGGGTAGAAGCTCTTAGGGACCACCATGATGGTACTATTAAATTCGCGGGCGTGGTGGCCTGAGATGGGTGGTGAGGAAGTGTCGAGCATCAGACAGGATATATGTTAGCACTTCAGCACAGGGAATGCTCGGGAACACTAAAATACCCACAAGACCTCTAATGAAATGAATGAAACAGTGCCATAGGGCTATGGAATCGAGCCCGTTTTCGTCAACAGACCAATCCGATCCACCCGATGTGTGTCTAACCACCGGTCCAATATCATTGGAGATACATGTCCCCGCCAATAGCTACAGAACCACAACTAATACTACTGACAGTCTATCTATTTCCTAATTGGGAAGAGCATTTACTTCCTCCCCCTTTAAGAAGGAGAAGCAGTGAATCGAACCGAGACGGCCGGACAATCTCGTTGAATCAACTTCCCATTCAGAGCCATAGCCACCCATAAGTTGGATCGCCTGAAGCCCGCCTAATAACTCCCCTTTAGTAAGCCACCAACCAGAGCTGCGATAGTCAGTAACTCCTGATAAATTCTTTCTCCTTCGCCCACACACTGATAGACAAGACAGCATGGACAACTTGATGAACAACCTCTCGTTGTACGAGGTGAAGCACTACGTTCGGAAGGCACAGAATGCAGTGTTGAACCTGAGTGAGATCGAGACCAAAGTGCGAGAGGCTACCAACAACGAGCCGTGGGGCGCCTCGTCCTCGTTGATGGCGGAGATCGCCAGAGGAACTTTCAACTACAGGGATAGAGAGGAGATCTGTAACATGATCTTCCGCCGGTACACGGAGAAGTCTGCACATGAGTGGCGCCAGATCTACAAGGCGTTGCAACTGGAAGAGTACCTGGTGAAGCATGGATCGGAGCGGTTTGTCGACGATGCTCGTGCCAACGTGAATTTGATCTCTATGTTGAAGAGTTTCCACTACATCGACTCCAAAGGTGTCGACCAAGGTATAAACGTGCGCAACAGAGCCCGTGAGGTGGCTGCTTTGCTCAATGACGAGGCCAAGATCCGCCAGGAGCGCAAGAAGGCCAAGGACAACTCCAAAAAGTTCGGCGCCGTCTCTTCCTCAGCCTACATTGGCGGAAGCGACTCCCGGACCTCCTCCTTCAATGGAGGAAGTGTTGGTGCAGCACATGTCACCGTCGATGCTGATGGTTACGAGAACAGAGTGTTTGGAGACGGTGGAGTCTATGGATCCCGATACGGCGATACCGCCGCCTCGCGCGGCCCTGTGTCTTCATCGAGGAAGACCACCTATGAGGAGTACCAGTTGGAGACTGAGTCGTCCAGAGCTGCCAAGCCGACTGTGGCAACCTCGACATCCACTAGCGGAAACCTTGTTTCGTTCATGGACGACGATTCCGGTGCGCCTGATACTGCCACCAGCGGTGCTGCTACTACTACTGCTGCTGCTGCTCCAGACGATGATGATGACTTTGACGACTTCCAGTCGGCCCCTGCCACTACGACACAGCCGAGTGCACAGACCAACCTGGCGGATCTTCTGTCAGCATCGTACGCGCACCCTCAGCAAACACAGACCAGCAGTGCATTTGGCAACTTCAGTACTGCTCCATCTACAACGGCGGCCCCAATCACGGGCTCAATTGCTAGCAAGCCAAAGCCTCAGGCAGACCTGTTCGGATCGTTGCTGGTGAGCGCCAAGACAAGTGCCAAGCCAAGCTCTCGCTCTACTTCGTCCACCAAGCCTTCTTACCAGACCACAACAATGGCTTCGACCACAACCACGTCCACATCCGCTGCTCCTACTGGTGACTTGCTTGACTTCTAGTTCTAGTTGTACATTTTCTACTTTGCATAATTGATTATTGATTCACCTACATAGCCCGAAATTCTTTGCCGTATAATGACCATCTACTCTTTTTGGATCTACGACAAACATTGCAACTGCATCTATTCGCGGGAATACGTGCATCACTCGGCCGGCTCCGGTTCCATAAACTCACGTAACAACGACAACTACTCCAAGTTACTCTTTGGAATCTTCTTTTCAGCGCGTAAGATCTCCAACTCACTCGTTGCTGGCGATCGATCCGACAACAGCGATCCACTGCTCAAATCGGACTCTTTGAACACAGTCAACCGTGCATTGAGCTTTTCAACACTCAACTACAAGTGCCACATGTTTGAGACGATGACGGGGCTCAAGCTGGCTCTCATGACAGACCCAGACTGCCGAGACTTGAATACCGAGTTGAACGGTCTGTACTCTTCCGTTTACAGGCAGAAAGTGGTCCAGAACCCGGCCTGCCAGGTCGACTTCCGCGAGGGCGAGTCGATCGAGAACTCTCAATTCATAGAAGCCGTCGATCGGTTTTGGCAGTCTCTACCTGAGTTCAAGTGACTGGTCACTTCCTCTAACCATATATTGATACGGTATACCTGCCTCAACACGGCGTACTTACATAAAAACGGCCTTTAATTACCAATACTAGTACCATATACAGCTAAGTGTCTATCAGGAAGGATCCTAACGCTCCGTATGTCCACCATTATGGAATCCCGTGCCCCTTACTAAACTTACCAAACTTGTATGAGGTGAAATTCCAATCTATTTCCCCACGTCATGACGGAAGACGGCAGCAATCCGTTGCTGCGGTTTAGGCCGCCTAGGGGGTCCCCTCTTGCAAAGGACCTGCAGTCCGATCATCATAGTAAGAAACGACGCCGGACTGAGGACATTCCGTTACCTCCTGAGCTGTTCAGCAGACTAAAGGACTTTGCACTCTTTGAAGATGCTCCTGAGCCCTTCCTGCTAGCTCTAGGCCGTGCACTTCGTCTCATCCAATATAGACCGAAGGAATACATCGTCAAGTATGGAGATCCCGCTAAATCCATGTATTGGATCCTTCGTGGCACAGTGGCTGTCACTTCTGCTGATAGTGAGGCCGTCTACGCAGAGCTTGCGCCTGGATCTTTCTTCGGAGAGATTGGGATCCTGTTTAACCGGCCTCGTACGGCCACTGTCGTCGCTAGTACGAGGGTTCTGCTTGGAGTGCTCACTAAGGAGTCACTCGAGCAGGTTTTGGGCGGTTTTCCATCGATGGAGAGGCTTATCAGAGACGAAGGTCAAGAACGGTTGGCTATGCAGCAGAAGAGGAAAGCCTCCTCGGGCCCAAAGACATTCCAAACAAGCATGCAGATACAGAGACGGAGCATCACCAACCACTCAGGCAACTATAACGATACTCCATACAATTCGTCGCTGTTGGCAGCAGTTTCGGCACAACTGCCTGGACCTTCGTGTCCACCAGTCTTAACGTACGTTGCAGGCCGAGAGACGGACTCTTTGCCGCAGTGGGTACCAACTACACCTGGGAAACTACCACATTACTATAGATTACCGTCATTTGTCGAGAACCCAACCAAGCCGGCGTCGTTCTCGGCCATGCCTGCTCTCAAGTTGGAACACATCTTCCGGCCATCCGTGTCGGCTCCATTAGATGCCATTGACAACTCCATCTCTACGAGAGGATTCCTCTGCAGCCTGCCCATCTTTGAGAAACTGCCTCAGAATATGTTCCACGAGTTGGCACTCAGCTGTGACTTGAAATCTCTTAAACCAACAGAGTACATCGTCCATAAAGGCGACCGAGGAAGAGACATCTTCTTCGTCGTGACCGGTGAAGTCGAGGTAATCAACCCAGACGATCACAGCAATGTGCTTGCTCGACTTGGGCCTACCAAGTATTTCGGCGAGATGGCATTTGCAGCGTCGTTGAACTCTACTGAGAAGTCGACACGCGCGGACGTTCGATCCGCGGACGTCAGGGCAGTGACAGAATGCGAGATTCTTGTCGTTCATAGCAAAGATCTGGACGAGATCTGTTCGCGGTATCCATCTGTGTGTGAGGACATGCGTAGGACTGCCGCACAGAGACTGAGAGATAACGATTCCGTCGGAGACCTTATCCAGACATACGGTATCGGTGACCGCGATAAGATCACCGTAGCATCTCTGATTGCCAAGGGGAACAACGTTTCTGTGTTGCCCAGCCCAGACCAGAATACAAGCCACTTCAGTGGATTTGACGGATTCTCGTTCAAAGAGAAGAAACTGTCAGCAACGATCGAGATTGCACCAGACGAGGGGAGAAGCAGCGACGAAGAATACAGACCGAAGACTAAGAGACGCCGCAGCCCTTCTATCCAGATGAGTATGCCGCCGATGAATCCATCGTATGGATCAATTGACAGATTCAATGCTCCGCTGTATCGCAACGAATTCCAATACCATTCTCGCGACCAAAGACGACGTCTGTCTACAGTGAGTGGAACACGTCGCCGGTCATCGCTCGTGTCTCATGGACCGTTCCCAGACACTATCATGCTGAAAATCTTCCAATACTTAGACCTGCCCTGTCTTATGCGCATAAGCCGGGTTTGCAGACGTTGGAAGCAGATCATCTACCTTTCGCCCAATCTGTTCAAGACTTTGGATCTAAGACCATGGTCCAAGGATTTGACGGATCAGACTTTGCAACATATTACGGACTTTGTTGGTCCGCGGCCGTCTGTGATTGACGTTTCAAACTGTTACCACATCACAGACAACTCGTTCTCCTACCTGATCAACGAGGTTGGAATCAGAGGTCACATCAAGGAGTTACGGATGCACGACGATTGGAACATCTCAGCAATGGCCATCATGGACTTGAGCGTGGCTGCACCAGAATTGGAGAAAATTGACTTGGGAAACTGTCGCAAAGTGCGCGACGATGTCATCGAAAGGCTCGTCTCGAGCAGCGAGTCCAAGTTTGGTTGCAACAATCTGAGTGAACTCAACTTGGCATATTGCAAGTATTTAACGGACAGGACGATGCTTCTACTGGCGAAGCATGCCAACGAACGTCTAGTGTCGTTGGATCTGACCCGTTGCACCACGATAAGTGATAACGGATACTGTTTCTGGGCAGAGACAAGTTTCTCACGGATGAAGAAACTTGTGCTCAGAGACTGCACTTTCATTACAGACAATGCCATCTCATCAGTGGCTACATCCTGCCCCTACTTAGAACGCCTGGACTTGACTTTCTGCTGCCTGCTCACTGACAATACACTGGCAATCCTTTATCTGTTTTGCAAGCATCTGAAGCATTTAAACCTGTCGTTCTGTGGGAGCGCCGTCAGCGACAACTCGATGCTGTCATTGACCAAGATGAAGAAGTTGGAAGAGTTGATAGTGACAGGGTGTGTGCGGGTCACTAGAGAGGGCGTCGACTCGATAGTGTCGCACTGCGAAAAGATGCGATTACTGGACTTGAGCCAATGCGGGCGGATCAACTACTACAGGGACAAGTTGGTGCCGGCATTTACCAAGATCAAGGGCACACGGTTCACACATTTACAAGTGGCACCACACGGTAGGGTGATCAAGGTTATAATATAGGTAGGTGGTTTATTCGATTCTAGTAGACAGAGATATAGTTGTTGATACGCTCCTTCTGGTTCTGGGCAATGCACTCGGAGATCCACGCAACGTTACGGATTTCCTGCTCTTTAGAACGCACAAATGCCCAGATCGTCGAGTATGTGAACTGCTGCGTAAAGGCATTTTTGCAGAGTCCCATCTCGTACTCGTAGAAATGGTCCTCCAAGCTCTTGCTGTTGGACTCGTCAAAGAAGTTCTTATACTCGCCGATGGAGGTGACCACAGACTTCAACTGTTGAAGGTCCTCAGAGTTGGCCATCTGATGCTGGAAAGCCGGGTTGGCCAACTTTCCAAAGCTTGGCATCATCTTGAGCTTATCCTCAGGAGTGAGTTCAGTGCCGATCGAGTTGACACAGATGTTTATAGCGCGCTTGTCAGCCTCAAAACCAAGCAATCTTTCCATGACTTCGTTGGATGGATCTGGCAGCTTCTTGGCCCAGTTGGCGAAGTCATCCAGATAGGCCTTGTAAAGAGTGTTTCTGATGATCTCGATGTTCATATCGTCCAAGTCATCGACAGAGAGGCAGTCATGGAAGTATGGTGCCAATGGAGTGTCGACGAGCACCGTCTGATATAGGGAGTCGAGGTCTGTAGCAACAGAAAGCGTTGGCAGAGTGTCGAACCAACCCAGTGGGTTGCACCGCTCGAGCATCTCACTTCTATCGCGCTCGTGGACGGTACCGGTGATCATCAGAGCAACGTTATCGATCATATATCCATAGGACATGTAGTTCATGAGCTCCGAGAGCGGTTCCGACGATTGCGCCTTAATGTAAGAGAACTGGGACACCAGGTTGTCATTCATCTTGGCCTCAATGACCGACGTGGACAGCACCCCCGAGAAGTTGGACAGGAAGTTGCCGTAATCGGTGGCCGACAGCTGTAACTTGAGGTCCTCCAAAGTATCGCACTGGGTCAGATTGACATACTGACTCTGAGTCAGCAGACCATTCTTGTAACCACGAACAACACCCTCGATGTATCCCGAGTCGATGTTGAAGTAGAGTCCTTCCATGATGGGTTGTTCTGGGTGGTAGAATTAATCGACGGGGTTTTTTTTGCAGCCAACTGGGGCAGAGTGAGCGCACAGAGAAAAATATCAGCGCTGGAATCGGAGCCAGCTTCTTTTCTAACGATGGACGCCACTGGCCTGTTATTGGATACCCTGCTCGGGGGTTTACCAGAGGACACCCAGAAGGAGATCAAAGACAATACACAATTGAAGAAGGAGTCGTTGAAGTTCTTGGAAAAGTTGTTAAACGAGAGTGATGCAGAGACTTTGCTGGCAAGTAGTATCCGACCATCGCAGGAGACTAGCAGCACTGCCAAGACGATGATTGAGCAGATGGCAGAGCTGGACTCTGAGCAGAGACTGCTGGACGATTCTGTGCGCGAGGAAACTTACGAAAACGTGGATTTGATCCTGGACGCCAACCAGGTCTATAAAGAATGCTGGGAGTTGTTTGCCAACGGCATGAACGAATCGTGCGAATATATGGTGGCAGACAACGTTGGCAAGGAGGAAGGAGACGTGCAAGAGGGAGAGACCACCAATTGGAAGACGTTGATCCAATTACACGAGCGGCAAAGCCAACGGATCCGCAAAAGACAGCAGGATGGAGAGGCCGCACCGCCAGCGTCGATTCTGTTGCGCGACATGGACAGTATAATGGATATCTTGGAGTTGCCAACACTTGCAAATGCCTGTGTGAAGAGTGGGCACTACGGAGAATGTGTGGAGATCGCGTCACACATCCGTCGGATCAGCATCAGGTATTCAGATGTGCCGTTGATCCAGCAGGTGGATACCGAGATCCAGAAAGAGATCAAAGGTATGATCAACGGACTCGTTCGACTGCTCAATACCGACCTCAAACAGGCACACATCATCAAAATCATCACATACTTGAAACGGATTGGCCCATTCCAGAAGGGAGAAGGCTCCGGCGAGATGAGCAACGAGATCTTACAACGACTGTTCCTCAAGTCGCGGTATCAGTTCATTCTGGGAGAATTGGAGACACTTTCTCCTTTGAAGAGGTCCACTGAGAAGTACTTAAAACGATGCATAGAAGTGATCCGTGAGCATTGCTTCCAGACGATCGCCACGTTCGAGTCTGCATTCACCAGCGACCGCGATAGACGGGTGTCCTTGCTGCTTTACTCGTTCATCAAATCGCTCATCTTGGAACTGTGCAAAGTTTTCAACGACAATCTTCCTAAACTTGAAGAGTCCACCCGCTATGGACTCTTCCTACAGATGATCTACTGTTCGCAGTCTCTGGGACGGGTTGGAGGTGATTTCACTCCGATTGTCTTGCAACAGTTGCAAAGTACGTTGGACCGTGACAGCTGGTGCGACATTCTTCGCAAGCAGAAACAACTAATCAAATCGATGAACAAGTCGATCGGGGACGGGATAACTACATAGAACCAACGTATGCAGAGCACCTTATATATTTGGTGATCTTTCCCAAGATAGTCAACCCCCACACATACTAATTAAGGCTGACATAATCATTTTCAACTGAAATTTCCATCTGTGATAATATTCGTTCTGTTTCCTACCAATCATTACAGCTGTCTTCCACAGATGAGCACGGTAAGTAACGACACCTTAAAACGACTCAATTGACTCCAATTACTAACTAGCAGAAACAAGCAGCACCTCCTAAGGCTCCAACGCCTCAGGCCCCGGCTGCCAGCTCCGTGCCTAACGGGTCAGCTAAAGCCCCTGTGACGGCCAATGGAACGGCTTCTACGACTGCCAAAGTCGCTGAATCTGCCCAGAAGGACGTCATCAAGGCCACCAACGGCTCGGCTACCGTCGCACCGACAACTGTGTCGGATTCTGACGCTGTTAAACCGTCTTCCTCCAAGAAAGTGTCCGACCTGAAAAAGGCCGAGGGTAAAGTGGACTTCCCTTGGGAAAAGGTCGGTTTCTACATCGATCCAAACAATCCACCCTCGATTGAGGCACTCAGAAAGCTGTCTTATGAGTCTTCCAGCAAAGTTATGTACAAGTATGTCGCTGAAAAGTACTACGGCGACTTGTGGTGGAACACGAGCCTGGCCGTGGGAACTCTTTTGGCTGCATGGTTTATTGGCCGCATCGGCGGTGGCCTTTTCGCCCTGCTGTTCGTTCTCATTGCCGCATTCACTGTCTACCGAACCGAATTGAGACGGTTTAACATCAACTTGAGAGACGACATGCTCAGAGTCTCGTCGTACGAGTCCTTGGAGAACCGTACCGAGACGATGAACTGGCTTAACAGTTTCCTGGCCAAGTTCTGGGTTATCTACATGCCAGCTCTCTCTGACATGGTCATTACACAGGCCAATGCCACCCTCAAGGACATAGAGCCTCCTACACCTATCAAGAAATTGTCCCTTGACGAGTTCACCCTCGGTTCCAAGGCACCAGCCGTCAACGCTATCAGATCGGTCTCCAAGCTTGGTCCAGACGTGTACCAGATGGAATGGGACTTTGGTTTCACCCCTAACGACACCGATGGTATGACCAAGGAGGAACTGTCCAAGAAAGTCGACCCTAAGGTTGCCCTCGGCATCAGTGTTGGTAAAGGTGTCGTGAGCGCCTCGCTTCCTATCCTCGTCGAGGATATGTCGTTTGCAGGACACATGAGAATCACCTTCAAGTTGGGAGAATCCTTCCCCTTCATTGAAGTCGTCTCTATCATGTTCCTCGAGCCTCCTTCTATTGACTATGCTCTTAAGCCTGTCGGTGGTAACACCTTCGGTCTCGACATCATGTCGATGATTCCAGGTCTTTCAAGCTTCGTCAACGGTATCATCAATTCGACACTGGCTCCAATGATGTACAAGCCAAACTCCATGGATATCAATGTCCGTGAGATTATGGAAGGTATGATGCCAGGTGCAGTTGGTTGCCTCGGCGTGCGTATCCGTGCTGCCGAGTACTTGAAGTCTACTGATATCAACCCTTACTTGACGTTTGGACTTGAGCAGAAGGCTAACGAGCGCTACAACACCGACATCAAGGCCGCTACAAACACCCCTGTCTTCAACGAGACCAAGTACATTCTCGTCGATAACTTGCAACAGAAGTTGCAATTGGAGCTCCACTCCATCGACGAAAAGGACGGTGACACCCACGACCTTGCTGTCGGTGAGTTTGAACTGAACAGTCTTTTGCAGGCTGATGAGCAGCCAATGACTGAGATCAAGCTGACTCACAAGGGCAGAAACGTCGGACGTGCCGTTGTTGACATCTCCTGGTTCCCAGTCCTCGAAGGAGAGCTTCAGAGCGATGGATCCCACGGTCCTGCTCCAGAGTCTGATATCGGGATCTTTGACCTGACTCTTGAGTCTGCCAAAGATTTGGACATCTCCAAGTCACTGTTGGGCAAGCTTTCTTCGTACGCAGAGGTCAAGATCGGCGGTAAACTGGTCGGGACTTCGCGTCTCGTCAAGAGCTCCAACCGTCCTTCCTACGCTCTGCGTGTGGAAGAGTTGACTCGGTCCAAAGGTTCGTCTCCAATCAAGATCACCATCAAGGACATCTCGTCCTATGGCGAGACCAAGATTGGTAGCTACTACTCACCAAGTCTCGAAGACCTTGTTGGAATGGGTGCAGAGAAAGGTAAGTGGATCAAGTTAACTAAGGGCGCTGGCGAGTTGCGTGTCAAAGTCAACTGGAAGCCTCTGTCGGCCGTCGGTATGGCTGAGGAGGAGACTTTCAACCCACCAGTGGGAACATTGCGTGTCCTCGTTAGTGGATGTGACAATTTGCCAAACATCGTCACCATGGGTACTATCGATCCATTCGTGAGAGTTGTTGCTGGTGGCTCGCAGCGTGCCTTGACCAAGACCGTTCAAGACTCGACGTCGCCAAAGTTCAATGAGGTGTTCTACGTGCCAGTATCTTCTGGAAATGAACAGGTTTCTCTCCAGGCTGTCGACTCTTCCAAGAATAAGATTCTCGGAAGCATCGTCTTGGATACTGCCCGCTTCTTTGAAGAAGGTTACGATCCTCAGAAGGACTCTTCCAAGGGTCTGACCAAGGGAACTCTTACCCGTGACGGCAACTCCCGCGGTACCATCTCGTACAAGATTGTCTACTTGCCGATCGTTCCAGTTTACTCTAAAAAGGAGTTGCAGGAGAAGGCTAATAAGAAGACCAAGAACCGCAGCGAAGAGCTTGACGAGCTCGACGAGCAGTCTAAGCTTCTTGAGGACTACAAGAAACACCCAGACGACTATGTTTGGGTCGATGAGAACGCCGACGACGACTCTGACAATGGTCCATCGATTCCAAAGGTGGAGATGCCTCTTCAGCAGTTGCTTCAACACAACTCTGGTGTTCTGGGACTCAATGTCACCCAGGGAACTCTCTCTTCTAAGAAGGCCTATGTTCAGTTCCTGTTCGATGAGAGAGCATACCCAGACTATGTTACACGCTCTTCGAAGGGTGGCAAGCTCACTTCTGGTACAGGCTCTGCATTCATCCGTGACTTGGAGAACTCACAGGTTACTCTGCGGTTGACCAGCAAGCCTACCGTCACTTCGCGTTCAGACGTGTTGGCTGTTACAGAGAAACCAATCAAGGTGAAACAGCTTCTCCAGGATGGTTTCGAAAAGCCAACAACGATCTCCTTTGCTGGTAACAAGATCAACTTGTCCACCGAGTATGCTCCTTGCACTGTTGATCTGGGTCCATCTGAGACCATGGCCGACACTGGATTGTTGCAACTCAGTATTATCAGTGCCTCCGGATTGAGATCTGCTGATAGTGGTGGCAGCTCCGACCCATACGTCGAAGCTATTGTGGATGGAACCCAGGTGTTCCGGTCACAGACAGTGAAGAAGTCGCTCAACCCAGAGTGGAATGAGAACTGTTCCATCAATGTCCCATCGAGAACTCGGTCCGAGATCCGCTTGGAAGTATTCGACTGGGACCGTACTGGAACGAACGACTCTCTTGGATACGTGATCATGGACTTGACCAAACTGCCTGTTGACAAGGCAACCGCTATGGAGTTCAAGTTCAATACACAGGGAACTTTGAAGATTGCTGCTAACTTCAAGCCAATGTACATACAGCCATCGGTTGCAGCCGCCTCTGGTGGCAGTGCTTTGGATGGATTGGCAGGGGCTCCAATCAAGCTGGTTGGTAATGCTGCAGGACTGGCCACTGGTGCTGCAGGAGCTGCCGTTGGAGGCGCTCTGAATGTTACCGGTGACGTTGCTGGCGGTGCTACTAAGGCCGTTGGTGCTGTTGGAGGAGGTGCCGTCAAGGCCGTCGGTGGAATCACTGGCGGAATCACCAAGGGCTTCCACCATAGCAGCAGCAGCAAGAAGACAAGTGCCCCATCATCTCCTCAGAAGGCTTCCCGTACTGCATCGCGCCTGTCCACAGATAGCGGCGTCTCCTTTGCTTCTACGAGCATGGGTGACTCGATGCCAGGACGTATTTCCATCACGTCTTTCAAATCAGAAAAGATCACCGACTCCCTGTCAGTTAAGGTGAGCCTTGCGTCCACGAAGAAGACTAAGGATATATTCAAGACGCATGCCGCCAAATACAACTCCAGTTCAGGTTCATATACGTGGAATGAATCTGTGCCATTCAAGGCACCACCGGAGGCCAGAATCGTCTTCTCTGTTAGAGAGCACCACAAGTTGGGCAAGGCAAGCGAAGTTGGCAACGCTGAGGTGGCCCTCGCTGATCTCGCCACGAAAGGTGGCAAGCTGACCCTGCCTGTTGGACCGGGTGAACTCACAGTGAGCTTCAACTACCTCGGACAGTAAGTAACCTCCTATTTGTATTTTGAATAAGTGTACACGCGTATATGTATGTCTAAAGCGTTGCTATATTATCGATTAAATATGTCCTTCTAGTCAACTATGTCCAGGTCCGACTCATCAAGGACGCCACCATCAGTGGTTTCCCCCTGGTCGGCCTCTGCCTGGGCCTCAACCTCTCTCTGCCTTTGCAATACTGCCCCAGGTAGTATTGCTGATTGAATGTCTGCCGTGTTAACCAATCTGGTATCGCGGCAGAAGCAATGGAATCTCATATGCCGAGGACAGAAGAGGTTCCGCAGCACAACAATCTTGAACCGGTCGATCTCGTCAGTCGAGATGCCTATCGTGTTATCGTTGATATCAGAGTCAATGAATCCGGCATCTTCAGTCTCTTCCTCATCGTCGTGATCATCATCGTCGTCGTTCTCGGATATGGCATCGACAAAGCCGGTCTCGTTCAAATCATCCATGAATGAATCATCAAAGCGACTACCTTCCTCCTCAACCAGAGGATAGAACATGTGGTCAGTCTCGGAGACTTCGTTGATGAGATCAAGGTTAGAAAAGTGTTGGCGTAGCACGCGTGGTGTTGGTGACTTCTTGATGTCAGACAGAGATGATGGGCGGCGCATGTTCATTTGCAAGCTGCGAGGACGCAAATCCAGATTGGAGGTGCGAGCCCGCACGTCTGCATTGGAATTGCGTTGCCTTATACTCTTTGAAGAACCCTTCTGGCTGAGAGTCAAGTCTGAATAATGCTTTTGCAAGTTCTTGAGTGAACTGCGGACGTTCAAACTGAACGAGGACAGCTTCTTCAAATGCCTACGTGGCGATGACTTCAGAGCTTGCTTCGACTGTCTCCTCTTTCTCATGCCGAAAGGCTTCAAATTGACAGCAAAGGAGACATCCATAGAGTCGTCTCCTTCCTCCGCGTCTCCATACTCGTCTAGTTCCTCTTCGTTGAGTACATCCTCAAGATCATCGTCGGCGGTGGCGTATGAATAGTCATCCATGTCTCCAATATCCAGATTCTCGACATCACCACCTTCGTAGTCCGACGATGCATCAGAAATCAACTGCTCAGTAGAGGATGCATTGACATAGCCATCACCGGACCTACGCCGGAGCCCCATTACCGAGCGCTGACGGCCAGTGGCCGCAGGCGCCGTGTCGGCAGCGGGACGCATCGGTAGTGCCGATGCGCTGTGTATGACTGATTTGAGGTTCTTCTTTGCAGTCTTGATGTTGGCTTCATCACCGTACTCGTACGTACCAGTGTCCTGAGGGTTTTCTATCTGTTGAAGGACAAATCCAATGTAGGAATGCAACTTTTCATTCTGCAATTCCAACGACTTGATTTGGAACTTAAGCTTAATCGTCTCCTGAGAGTGCTTTTGGGCCTGCGCTTGCAACTCGACGTCTTTGATGAATTTGTTGAGACTGTTGCGACGTTGCTCGATCGAGCTGGCCATGGAACTTCTAGAGCCACGCTTGGCCACTTTAATGCGACGGTCACTGCTGTCAGCGGTATCGGTTTGTTCCGATTTACCTGCAGAGGATCCTGTGGTGAGGTTGGCCACGTCGATGTCGTCGACAGAATTGCTGAATTGGTCGACGATCGAATCGTAGTTGCCCTTGAGGTCGTGGTATTTTTGATCGAGCTCGGCCCATTTCTCCTTGAACATCTCTAGCTCATCTATGATCATCATCTTGGAGTGTACCTCGAGTTCGTTCTCCTTGGCGAGGATTGTGACACGTTTTTGCAACTTCTCTGTCTCCTGTTTATGCTTGTCGATGACCTCGTTGTATTGGACAACCGAGTTCGTGCGCTCCATCTCAAGACTCTCACAGTCCTCTTGCGTCTCTTGTAGCGTCTCATCGAGACGACGAACTTTGGACTCCAGTTGTGCCTTGAGGTCTGCCCAACTGTTGAACTCTTGCTCGTTCAATTCGCGTTCTTTGCGAAGCTGGTTCATGAGAGCCGTGTTGTCTTGCAATAACTCGTTCAAACGTTGAGTCTTGGCCTCTAGCTGCCGCGACTTCTCGTCGAGTTCACCATTGACACGCTCTTGCTCATGGATCAGGTCCTTATTTTGAATCACAGAGTCCGCATACTGACGCTCCAGGCGTAGGTAGTCGCTATATGTCAAGGTATCACGCGTCGGACGAACCGGCTTGCCCGCCTCGGAATCTCGTGGCGGGCTCACTATGGGCCCTGAGAAGTTCTTATCTCGTAGCGGCGACTTGACTTTGCGTGTAGGTGTTGACGTTTCGGCCGTCCTCGTTCTCGTTTTCGTTCGTTGGCTCTTGGCCTGGGCAAGACGTGGCAGTTCAAAGTCGTCTTGCCGCGGCTCGTTTTCTATGTTGTCCATGGCGGACGACATCTTGTGTATGTCTGCGGGAGCTGACCGCTCTAATCTATCTGAACAGTTGTTGGCAGTCAATCCGATCACAGGTTCCGTTTTGCGCTCGGATCAGTCAAATTGGAATGACAACAAAAAACTGTGTCTGCAATAGAAGTGTACAGAAGTCTGACTCCAATGGGGTTATACTAGTGGATATGGTGCTGTTTATGCGCTCCAAACACGTTAGTATCTCTAGAATGGCCCCTAACTTGAAGAAGAAACCCTTAACGCCTAGCCTCGACTTTGTTTTGGTTTTCCCATTAAAAAAAAAATCAACTAACCCGGGATTGCTGGTGCAGGGTTGCAAGGCCCCTAGACGCGTACAAGTTTATTGTGTGTAAACACCATTGATGCGTGCGACCACCATTTACTACTAGGCCTTAGCGGACGTTAAATACCAACGTGTTACTGCAGCCCCGTCAGTCACATTTGTGAACAGCACCAAGTACTATTTCTATAAAAGTATATATAGTTAAGCTTCTGAGTAGAGAGAGGCTTGGCGCTTCGCGGCCGTCGCGGATCGAATGAAACGAAACGGGTCTCATTCACACAATCACGGATTTGTGATTTTTTGAGACGTGGATGCGGCGGGATTGCCAGCATTGACATTGGTCAACTTGTAAATGCGGATCTCGCCCACACCCACTGGGTAGTAGATCGAACCTAGAACATGCCCTTGCATCGACTTGGTACTAGTGGAAACAATCTGCCACCGCCAGATCTGATCCGACTGCCCCAGATCCAGATAATGCTCCCAAGTTTGGATGGTAGCGGTATTCCGCACAGTGGCAGCTATGTAGGCGACTCTGGCAGATGTGGATTCTGGGTCGAGGTGCATTGCCTCTCGTAAAGCGGTAGCCAGGTCTGGGATTACAGAAGCATCGTAAGTGACATCTGCTGCCACAATGGTGTCTATATTGCCAGGAGGGAAGGCATCCTGGCCCCACCACAACTTGTGCACATCCAATTCATCCAAGGAGATCTTATTCAATGCCAAGTTGGGTGCCATGCGATCCACTAGCTGAGAATCACCGTCGGTAAGAATCACTTTTTGCAACCGGCCTGATTTGTGTAATGCAATACCTACAAACCCGGTTCCACAACCGAGTTCCAGCACTGTCTTGTCAATGAAGTCACTGGCCACAGCAGTGTTCTCTTGGATCTGTTCTAAGAGCCACTGTGATAGGAATAGAGATGCTTCCCAGGTTCTTAGACCGGTGGTACCCATACCAGAGATGAGGTTGGGTGATTCCTTGATGATAACTGTATCTGGACCGAGAGTATAGGTGAGTATATCAGTATCGACAGAACTGAGCGGTTTGGATTGCAAAAGTTCTACCACAAGCTCGTAGTACCCGTCCAAGATGGCATCGTCTTCTCCTTGGATAGTTTCCCAGCGACTAATGAGTTTCTTCACAAACTCCTTCGTATAGTGAGGGTTTGTCTTCTTTGACTCGGTGGCCAAGTTCAGCAACTGTCGCTGGATGTCATCGGAGGGGAATTCTTGTAGACCGGAAAGGTCAAAGTTCACTAACGGTACCCTCTGTAAGAGTTGATGAGCTACCGAGTCCATGAAATTTTTCAGAGGTGGATTGGCTATAGATATACTGACTGTGCTTATTTACCACGTAGAGTTGCTCACATCAGGAGCCTTAGGAACCAGCGTACCCCATGCATGCAACCGCTTGACACCTCCATCAGGGATCATAGTCAGCCGGATGTGTGTATACACAGTCTCGCCGTCAAGCTCGTACTCGTGCTCCTTATCGGCAACGGTGACAGATTTAGGCACCACAGTCTTCCAACCTTCGTCATCCTGCTCTGGAGAAACAGTGTCGGTGTTGATGGCATGGACGACAATGGCAGCAGGGTAGTTACCTCTGTAAAATGCAGTATCGACACCGATCTTCTGGATCTTGGTTGGATATCCAAGTTTGATCACAGCCCAGTCGGTGTGGTTCTTCTCACGAGACCGTTTGGTTTCCCAGCCATCTGACATATCAATACCACGACCTGGCAGGCACAGGTTGTCAGCGTATCCGAAGTGCTGGTCAGAATATGCCACGCAGACACCTCCGTTCAGGCACGATGCAGTATCGATCACTTCTGACAGGTCCTGTGGGACGATCGGGTGCACACGGCCGTAAAGACGGAACCGAGCAATGCCTCCATCTGGGTACATCTTAAGTCTAGCATGAGTGTAAGTCTTTTCAGTGAGCTCGACTCTAGCAAAGAACTGTCTCGTGGATGGACCACAGCTGACTTTAGGGAACACTTCTTCCCACTCGGCGTTCTCATAGTCATCATCGTCGGCAAGTGTGGTGGCCTCGACAGAAATCTGTGGTGCGTGGTTACCGTTGAAGTAGGAAGTGTCAACTTCACAACCAACGAGCGCAGCAGAAGACACTCCAAACTTGAAGACAACCCAGTCGGCCTCCTCCGGGTTGTGCCGTCTAGTTTCCCAACCATCGTACCATGCACCAGTGAAGGTGAACTTGGTGGCATCGCGCACAGGCAATCCATTCTTGATCAAGTTCGAGGCAGGTGCAAACCACTCATCGGAGACTGCGACGATCTTACCGCCGAGTTTATCTCCCACAACGTCAGTGAACCGCCTGCAGATGTGCTCACGGAACTCAGTGTCCGCAATCTTGGCAACTAAAACCATGGCTAATGTATATTAGATAGAAAACCAAACTTGTACAGAGGTGAAAAGTTCCCCAGTGGCCATCTCGATCTCCACAGTTGATTCGACGCAGATAGCCGGATTTCCAAACTGGGAAATATTTAGATAACCCTTGCCTCGGATAGCCGAACCGGCAATTACTATGAGAAACAGCAGTTCCAATCCAGGTTTGACACAACCTTGATCCAGTCGATATAGTGCGGAGAATCCGGATTCGTCTTGACAAACCCGTCAAACTGGTCCCAGATTATCTTGACCACTTCGCGACACCGGGCTGCTGGCTTGCAAGAGTACGATGTGACATGTCGTTCCATGCGCTCCTCCATGGCCAAGCGCTGCATCTCTGTGACAGATGCGAGCGCAAGGTTGAACATCGGGAAGCAGATCATACAACGTAGTGGAGTGTCGACCAATTTATCAAACAACCCGTCGCCTGTACTTTTCAGTGCCCTGATTTGCGGGTCATCGAATGGCCTCTCTTCCAGGCATAACCGGATCCAAATCCGTAATGAAACTTTCAACAGCTCGAAGAAGGATAGATGGTTCCTGAGCAACTGTGGATCCTCCCGTTGAAGCCTATTAACAACGGCCTGTGGCGGTTTGGCCATCACAATCTGCACTTCCAATCTATCGAAAGCCCCCCACAGATCCTTCTTATCCAAGATGAGTCTCTTGCGCTCATTGATCGAATCGCAGAGAATGATGTAAAGGTCTCTGCTTATACCCATCATTGGATCCAGTGTGCCAGTACGAACGCACCAGTCGTCCACTTGCCTATATTCACTGGCTGTGAATAATGTGCCTCTCTCGAACACTTTCGTCGACAGAACCTCATGGTAGAGGATCCACGAGATCATCCAGCTCATCTCTGGCGTCTCATTATGCTCCTTGATGAAATCCACCATTCCACCGTCTAACAGCAACAGTTCTCGGCACCGGGACATCAATTGGTACCACACATCAACGTTACCTGTGGAGATACGAGAGGTCGACAGAAGAATAAATAGTGACAACAGCTGCGTTACGTCCTTATCAGAAGGCTGTCCCTGGCTCATCATCCTCTGGAACTGTTTCTCTGCCACTTTTAATGCCTTGAGGAAGTACATCTGGCCCTCTCTATTTTCTGGGCCCAGTAAGAACATTCCACCCCAACCGACTAGTGAGTCCAACACGGCCTCGTTCTTGTTGGCCAGCGACAAGAAGTAGTGCCCATAGTAGTGTTCATTGCCAATGTTTAGTTGGTTCAACGCCATGTAGTGCACATAGTGGTTTAAGAACAATTTACCTGTCTCATCGAGACCTTTGAGAAGTCCTTCCGTTGGCATGAACTGTCTCAGCAAACTATTCGGACCAAACAGAGTTCGCACTGCTGGTCTCAGATACGGCTGGATACTCTTGGTCTTGATGATATCGATGAGTTCATTCTCTGACACCTTCTGTGCCTCTAACATCTGTGACTCGTCCATAGGTGCGAACAGCATATCAGAAGATTCCGAGTCAACTGACATGGTATCCATAACTGTAGCACCCATAAAGCCGACCTCCGCGGGCGACACAGAACCTGCTGTCACTATAGGAGACACTGCTACTATCGGCGAATCAGCAGGCATCTCATGGACGAAGTTAGCAACGCCTAGGTCCTTTTCCCATATCATTAAGGGTTGACTGGTCCATTTTGCGCTCTCTGACTCTGTAACCGATATCTTCTTCCTATTCACCGTACCTTCGTCACTCTTACTATGATATCTCTTTCTGTGCTTCTGTTTGGATACTTCCTGTCTCAGAAGCTTCTCCGACTCGACCAACGAACTCCGGTCAAACAGGTTTTTCGGTTTCACCTTCCGCCAGCAGCAGGTTTCGCCTCGACGAGCACATAGCCCGCAAATAGGGTGAACTTCATCACACTTCTTCTTTGCCTTGCGGCAATTGATGCATCCAGATCGAGAACGGTTCGTGATTCCCACGAACTGAAGGTCTGGAGCCATTAAAGAGGATACTAATTCTTATCGAGACCTTCAAGAGATTTGATTTCTTAGCGGGTAGTAAATTATGCCTATATATGGACATCTATATACGGAGATCGTTATTTGTGTTCCAGCCTTCAATATCAAACTGGAAGCTCTGTGTGGTCGGAGTCTCACTAAGGTTGCTACCTGTATGAAGGTTGCGTTCTATATATGTAAGATGACCTGACGTGTCGACGAGGACCACCGTCTGCGTTCGTGTGCCATAGTAGTGTCCTTCTAGCGATGGTATGCCAGTCAAAGCCGTCATGTACTCGGAGAGTGGCTTCTCGACGGGCGGCACAAATATTGTATTGGGCATCTGCTCGAACGCCTCGTTGAATCCCATATCTTTCCAGTACTCATTGCTGGGCGGAGTGACTTTGCTTAAGAGCTTGAATAACTCTGACACCAGCCGCTCCTGGCTCCAGTTGCAGTCCATTGCTTCGTTAGCCAGTTCTCCAAGGTACCTCTTGCCGTTTCTCACTTTGGGCCACGGCTCTGTGAAGGGAGAGTTCGATAAGCCAAGCGTATCGCTGTACTGACGCTCGTCACATCGGAAACTTTTCGTCTCTACATCCGGCGGAGCACCTGTAGTATTGAACACAGACATCACTTCATCGCACCGGTTCGAGAAGATGTACATGGGGCTCAACTCATTGTTTCTGGGGCGTAACTGGCCAAAGAAGAAGGAGAACCCACCAACGTCTTCGAAGTTGTTCATCTCTTTCCTCGCCCTCTCTGCCCATTTCATAGGCGGCAACTCAGAATGCAGGAATGAAACGGGAATACCACCTCTGGAACTCTTCGTCATTAGATCCTGTAACGGTTCTCGGTAGTTTACCAGTACAGACAGCCTCCCGTCTTTGGTTACTCCGATCCAAGTTCCGTGCTCAGGACGGGCCAAATCCACAGGGCACAGCGTTCTGTCATCAACGAACGAGGCAGCCTGTGTTGGTCTCTCAAAGTACTCGTCTCTATTCGAGATGAGTATCAGTGGATAGTCTCTATGTGATCGTGTGCAAAGGAAGATGCACATTAAATGTGGGCAAGATTCAAAAAATGGGGTAGGTCACCTACTTATATTGAGATAATATATACATGCGGGAGCAGCTTACCAAATCACACGCTGCGGGTTCGGCTCATCCTCCCATCTAAACGAGTAAGTCAACATGATCTCATATAAAGCCTGGCTCCACATCCAGGTCCACACAACTTCCAGAATGAGACGGATCGAATTGTTGTACTTCCTGAAGAAGTCGGTGTTAAATACCGGACGGAACGATGGATTGATCATCAACCGATAGAACATGAACGGCACAATGTAGTAGCGAGGCTCAAATAGCGGTGTTGGAATGATTGTAATGGCGGAGGCACCCAAGAGAGCCAGGAACATAATCAGCGACGAGTTGGACGACGACCACGGTTGCACACTCTGTTTCGCAAGCTCCCAGACGATGTAGCAAGAGAAGTGGTAGATTGGAATCAACTCGTACTTGGAGCTTTCGCTGCGCATGATAAACCGACGCACAATGTAGAAAGTGTAGTGTCGGTTATCAGCAAGAACGAACGGATGTATGATGGTGAAGTCGTGGATCACATATGCCAGCGTAGGCAAGAACCACGCGTTAAAGAAGAGACCCTTGTTGGTCATGAAGTTCTCCTTAATGTAAGAAGTCATGATGGAAAACGACGCCCACAGAGGAATCGTGAACACCGCGAAGAATGTCACACAGTAGAACAGTTGCATCAGATGGAACGTCATCACATGGTTCTCCTTATCACCCATGGTAATACCACCATTGATCACAAGGAATGCGCAGAACATCAGCCCCACCACAGCGTATGGAAGGAACAACGGCCATCTCTTCAAAGAGCTCTTGATCAACGCAACTGTATCGTGGGGAATCCGGTTCGTGTACAACTTCTTGGACTGGGCACGTGCATCGAGTAATGCCACCATCGAGAATGCACACCAGATGATATTGGTCTGCCGGAAGAAACAGGACACTGCTCCGAATGCTGCCGAGAGACACGCAGACTTCAAGTCATCGTCAAACGGTCTAGTGACGGCAATCGCATACCCTGCCAGCACAAAGACACTCGACCAAACATCAGTATAGAATAGCGAGTAATAAAGCGCGATCAGCGGGTTCAACACCACTGACAGCGTCATGAAACCGGCATTAGTGAGTTTAGTCCGGATCAAGTGAGTGATGATGGCGATTGCAAATGCTCCAAGGAAATTCAGGTATCTCATGCTGGAAAGGTCGCATTTGTCTGTCAGCATATTGTAGAGAGCACCTAGGTAGTAAAGACCCGGTGGAGTCGTCAGCTTCGGGTCATAACCGTCATAATCGCCTCGACAGTACGCCTGTTGTTGGGGGTAGTGGAAGTTCTCATCGATGAATGAATAGTCCATGATATTGTCCACGTCGCCTACCAGCATCTTCAATGGGATCATACCAACCACTGTGGTGATCAGATCAATCAGATTGTTCGGTAATCCAGCCATATTGAGAAGAAGTTAACAATCACTAGAACTAGTTTCTATTAAACTATTTTACACGTTTTAACCGAGCAAGTCTTCTTGGCCTGCCTCCAAAGGCGTTGTCGCCACCTCATTAAATGTGTCAAAGTGGATCGGCCGGTGCAATTCGTGGTAGAACGGCAACGGTGTATCCAACTTGAAAGCCAACGGCATCTCTTCCATCCAGGCGTTTGCCATGAAACTGTAATTCCATAGATCCATCTTCGGCACGAGGAAGAATCCCTTGAACTGGTCCGTTAACACGAGCGGTGTTTTCTGCTTGTACTGTTCAGAGTAGTCTACCACTCCAACGGAAGAGTGCAACGACTCTGCGTTCTTTTCGGCCCATTCAAGACCTCTCTTGGTGGAAACGTACGACGTTATCGTAACGGATCCGGGCGTATAGGCAACGTTGAGAACAGATGACGATGCTCTCCATCCAAACTGCTTCAACAGCTGGCCATGCGTCAACAGCTCCGACGAGCCATTGACCTCATTCTCCAAACCGGATGGCAGCGTATGTATCCAGCCCAGAGGTTCCAATCCATCCAAGTACCTGGACTCGATTGATTCCACCGGGAACTCGACATGGTGAGTGTCACCAACTTGGGGAACTATCACGATGCATCTCACCTCTTTAACATTCGCATTGTCTGAAGGTGATGCACCAAACATGTAACCTCCAATCTGTGTTCTCACATCAGAACTGGCAATGAACTTGCTGAGAAGGTTCTTTGGGAGCACATATGCCAATAGATCTGAATCCAGGTCCCCTGATGTAACATACACTTTCTTACAGCGCTCGTGCAACGAAGAAACCTGTAATGCACGCTGGCGCCAGTCTGTCTTCGACTCAAAGTGTTGCTGTTCACGGGCATTCGTCGTCACTGTCACGATTTGCTCGCCGTGGGCGTTGGTCGTGATAGTCTTGACAGCAGTATGGGACTCGCTAGCAACAGGTTGTGCCTCTATTTCGGTGATCTGCTGCCTCTTTGTCGAAGGAGCCTTAACATCCTGACCCAGAATTATATCTCTGATCTCCGTGTCTGTCAGAGAGTTCACATTCACATCATTCTTCTTCGAATAATCTGCTAGAATCATGTCTGCCAGTTGCGACTCAACTTCACGCCATTGATCATCACCCAGACTTGGCCACAAGTGGTGGGCTTTCGTCTGGATCGAACTATCAGGCCGTAAAATCAACTTGGTTTTCTCACTGTTCACGTGCAATCCACGCATTAGAATGATCAACCGATTGAAAGCGGTGAATGATGAACAAGTATCGGTCCAGTTGTCATAGATATTGAACAGAACCATCTGTGGCTCGGTGGCAGAGTTCACAACCTCTGCAAGCTTATCAATTTTCAATGCAGCACCAAACGGCATCTTCAACTCTGTTGGACGAATGGCAATGTTCGGAAAGTCCAGCATGTGCACCTCCAACGGATCTTGAATGCCCTTACGAGCAATGATGATCTGTTTCGGTTGTTCCTCCTTCGGCAGTGACCGCACCAATGCGGCTACCTCCTCGGCAGACTTCCATTTCGATAGCTGTGACCGTCTTTTCTGGCCTTGGAAAACAGAGTTATGAATCACTTTCAGGAACAGTTCTCCTGTCTTTGGGTTCAGCATAAACAGAGCACCGTTCAACACTTTCATAGCCGTATTTCCTTGCCATGTGGCATGCGACACCAACCGGTACACATTTGTATCATCCACAATTAACTTGCTGTCACTGTTGAACAGATCAGAGTAATTGCTCGAACTCAGGAACGCTTCTTGCGGCTGGGCCTGATATAGTTGTAGGCCTTTCCGGATCCGCTCTCTTAAAACATAGAGCGCAGGATTGGCCTTCATGATCGTCTGCATGGCGTTGCGCATCAGAGGTTTCATGCCCGGGAACCAGTTACCGTATGCATCGTACATGTTGTAAGCAAGATCGACAGTAACCAGGAGACCTGTTGCAGATGGGTAGGTCGAAGTTGTATCAGTCGTGTAATCAAGGAACTTGGCACGAGCATACCGTGAAATGTCATGCGAATCATAGTCTCCGTACCTGAGCTGAATATCCAGCCAGTACTTATCAGTCTTGGTGATCGATTCTTTATCGTCGGAGTCAAACAGTAAAGATGGTCTTGAGCAATGCCACTGGTAGCTCGATGTCAAGAGGATGTCCGCAGTGGATGAGTTCATCTTATAAGACTTGCGAGGGTGGATTGCGAGTTTTTCAACACTGTCAATCTGTAAATCATCTAAGTTGCTGTCAAACACTTGGCATAGATCGACAACCAAACTTTCATGAATCTTCTGCCACAAGTGCGCACGGAATATCTGAATCAGAGAGATCTTCAACGTTGGAATCTTACCATGGAGGAAGACACCAGTCAGATCGAGCTGGACTAAGAAACCCACGTACACGTTGGCACGATTGATAGTTGGAGACCACCATAAAGTGAATCTTCGGTTAGGGATCTGAGAAAGACCAGACCGCTGGGCATTGGTCAACTTGCGGAACTTCATCGTGTCCTCATATCCGGATGACTTCTCCCAGAACAAACCTTCCCAAGAATCGAAACCCGTTCCTTTGAATAGTGTGTGCTCAAGAATCGTCTCAATACCTCCTAACGACTGAATAACATCCGTTCTGTAGGAATTCAGGTTCCACAATCTACCATCGTGGCGGTCTGAAAGCCACCAGAATGGACTGTTGCGGGCAATCGAGTACCGTTGGAACTCCTTGCGAGCACGATAACCTTTATCAATAGCCAGGGTCTGTCTATCTTTCTGGAACAGTGTCGAAATTCTAGGTAATCCACGATCCCAACTGTCCTCGAGGTCCTCATACGTCAGGCGGCGTCTGGCCTCTTCAGCTTCAGACCGTTTGATGGCAAACTCGGACCAAACTCGTTGCGAATCTAAGAATTCATTCTCCCAAGTGGAAATGTACCTGAAAATCGTTGGAATCAGCCTATCGTCATCATGGGTCATACCAGATCGGAAATGTGTGATTCCAGTATCTGTCTGTTGCGACCAGCGAAGGTCCGATGCCGGAATAAGAATATGAGATGCTGAAAGCATACCCAATCCTCCAAGCTCTTTAGGTGTATAGAACACGGCAGGAGGGAATCGGGAAGGCATCTTAGAATTGAGACCCAGCTTGACCTTCGTTTGAATCTTGGTTTCGGATTTCACAAGTAAATCCAGCAAGGAGCCTGTCGAGATGATGGCCTCACGGTAGTAGACAAACAGTGAGAGTAAGCAGGTGTTCCACCTACTGGCCACTTTCGTGAAAGGAGACGAACCAGCAGACATCAGCAACTGTCTGACTCTATAGTCGAATTTAGCAACATCCTCCTGACTGACTTGGAGGTACGCATAAGCCGTGCGTTCCTTGGTAGACTCGTCTATCAAATCCCAAACACCCTCCTTGGAGGAGGTGTCCTTCTGAGTACGACATTTTGGTAGAATGCGAACATCAAAGCCTGCCATAGTGAAAAGGAGGTTCGAATTGTCTATCGAGTACACCGATGACATCGTATCACCCCATGAGAGAGTCACCATGGATGGAGGTAACCGGCCTTGAATTTCCCAGAACACGGACCGGCCCAAATGAACATCGTGCCTAGTTAGCTTCATACGAGAATCCCGAGGCCAGCAGCGCCGGTTCGGGTAGTCCACAATCTGTTCGAAGTTCGGATCCGGATTCTCTGCCAGGAAATCCTGGACGAGATCGTCGGCTTCAGCAGCAGAGAAACGGAAGAATACACTAATCCGATCAAAGTAACGCGAGTATAGACGGATTGGTGACTTCGTTTGCACTTCAACACTCTCAAACTCCATAAACTCGTTGGGTCTTGAAGGAGGACCGGCCAGTTCGGTGGCTCTATCTAGTCCTAGGATAAGCAAGTCCATCAACAGGCCGTAGTACTGGAAGACGAACGAGGAGAATTGTAGGCCTCGAATCAAACCGTACTGGTTGACATGACTCATGTCTTTGTAAGACAGACTCACGTTGTTCTTGGCAGTTATGTAGTCGGCAATGTTAGAGTCTGTGACTAGCCGCAGCAGCTGGTTCAATAGTGTAAAGTCCATTTTCTCGGCCAGTTTGCTTAGTGTGGTCTCAAACATCACATTGGACTGGCCCTCACTCGTGTCCCAAACATGATCCAGGTTGTTGATTCCTTGACACCACTTGTAGACCAACAATGGAGGCACTTCAGCATCATTTGGCTTAACCCAGTTGGGGAAGAGCGACCTCTTATCTGCCTCATACCATAAGTACTGGTCAAGGTATGCATCGACAATCTTCTCCAATGGCTCGATGTCATACACTGGAGCAATGTAATTGTAATGATCCATCATCTCCAGTTGAACTTCCTTGAAGTTACGTTGGGTCAAGATGGTCTTCTTGATGTTTGCCAGGAATTCTTGAGGATTATCATATGCCTGCTCAATGAGAGCCAGTTCTTGCCGTTCCGACGAGTTCAACCTACCTTTGGCAAGGTACCGGTCTTTAAGGTTCTCCAATGCCAGGATAAGCACCTTAGTATCGTGCTTATAGTTAATTGGAGGAAATGGAATCGGCACAAACCGCCTGCTCTCCAGCCAGTTCACCATCGTAGTATAAACGGCAACACCTTCATCTGGAGAAACATATGGGCCTTCCTTCTGATAGTTTTGTTGCCGCTCTTGCTCGTTCTTGATCCAGAGTCTCGTCAACCGACCCAAATTCTTCTTGACGACGGCCTTATCGACAGTGGCTCCCTTGCGGATCCGTTCTCTGTTGTAGTGTGCCACAGATATCCAGCCGTCAGCCTTGGCTTTGACGTATCGTTCGATGATCTGCCGGATAGGTTCAGGTAGCCCAGGAACATTCCATGGAATGTTGGCCTTCCAACACCGCCATGCTTCGCTGAGATGTTGAAGAATGGTCTTGGACTTGTTCTGTCTTATACCTTCAGGAATCATATCCATAATGTCTCGCATTACGGATGCACGCAGTTCAAGATCGTAGTATGAGTCCACACGTTGCTTGGTGATTGTCTTAGCAACCTCTTTGGATTGCCGACCTTCAAATTGACGTGCAAGCAAGTTTCCAAGCCATCTTTCTAAGATCGGAATGATACCACGCATGAAGAAGATCCACACACCCCATGCCGGCTGCCAGAATCCACATCCTGGTCCTTTACCAATGACCTTGTTGAACCGGTAGTAGATGATATGCTTCAAGTCCTTGCACCGGCGGATCTGGTGCATCACTTTGTACTTGTAACGGTAGATTCCCGTCAATTGTCCAAGGTGGTTCAAAATGTAGTTTATACCATCGGCCAACTGGTAAGCATCGACATTACCCAGTCGGTATTGGATGTGTGCGTCAACAACCAATTTAATGGCCCTGAGAATCTCTCGAATGAGATGGAATGCATTGCCAATCCGCGACCGTTTGCGTTCCTTGGTAGTGAGTGTCTTAGTAGGCTTCAGATTGAAGTTATAATCGAGGTGCAAGTAGGTGAGTCCGCGTCTGTGCATCATCAGATTGAGCATATTGTAACCCTGGCGACACACTTGGATCCCAGCCTCCACCCAGTCGATAGAGGTCTGTTGGAAATACTTGGTGCTCTTGAGAGCAGAGATCAGACTTGACTTTCGCTGGTCGATAGATGAACTCTTATGCAGCTCGTTGCTGACATAAGTCTTGAGAAGTTTCTGGCCGGAGATACGCACTTTGACCGGTTCGTCTCTCAAGGTGTGTTCTTGATACCACGATTTCACTAGTGAAACATCCTCAGCACGCACCATAGCACCACTTCTCTGTTTGAATGGATAAGGAGCCCACCAAAGAGCCAGTGTATCTCTAGAAGATTTGGCCTCAAAAGGCTTCTCTGTTAGGAATGGTTTCACGTCCAGGCCAGCTAGCATGTCTTCACTCACACCAATTTTCTTGCTCTTCTTGGCAGCTCGTATGGTGGAATACTTTTCACTAAATGAAAAGGCAGGCATATCTGGATCGTCATCCTGTACGTACAGATGCATAGGATAGCTATACCAAGAGCTGCACACACCGTCCACTAACGAGTTGTAGAGGTATGGGTATGCCACACGGTACTCTGACCGTATAGGACGTCTATAAATGACTCTATCCAAGGCATTGAACTCACTGAAATCCTCATCATCCGGGTTGGAGTCCTTGTGCAATGGTTCAAACTTGGGTCCTCCTGGTAGAGCAACGTTGATTGCCTTGGCAGTGAAGAACGACTCTCTGTCAAAGAGATAGTAGTAATTTGGGTCGTTAATATCAGACTGTAACGGAGTTGCCAGTCTGTAAAGTGCAGCCATCGACTCAATGGTGAGACGCCAATGCCTATAAGACTCTCCGTTGACAAACCTATGGTCGTCATCCAACGGCCTTGGGTCATAGAACCAGTCTGCAACGGCCTCGTCTTCCATTGGATCGAGTTCGAGCTGAATAGGTTCGGGAAGCTCCAGGCTCTCGATGTGCTCAGCGTAGTCGATGAACGGTTCCTCGTCATCAAACGCAGGGAATCTCATTCTCTTGAAATGTCTTCTATCACGCTTTTCACGGCGCATTTGAAGCCACATGGTTGCCCATTGCGCTGCGTAAATGGGTTCTATCACTCTTGGAATCTCGTCCACAAAAGTGATGGCTCCCGCTGTATGGTAGATGACGTGAACCTCTTTGAATGACTCCCAAGGTTGAGGCATGTTTTCAAGGAGTTTGAGAATCGCATGTGGCATGTACTTCAAAGCACCGAGAATAGCCCTCTTTTCCTGCGAGAACTTGCGAGAACTGAGATCACCTTGATCACTAATGATCTTTCGAAGGTACTGAGGGGGCATTTCGATCTTGGATCCATGTACAAGGGTACCCTTTTGCACAGCTTTCTCGGTAAACCGCTTCTTTTGCGTCTGTAACCACCGCTTCTTCCTTGAATCGAGTTCCTGAGACCGTCTTATTGGCACAGCAGTATGCTTTGGTGGAGACTGTCCTTTATGGGTCGGTGGGCCTTTTGGTGGTGCTCGATGGGATGGGCCTTGTGCTGGTGGAGGAGGTGCTTTCCGGTGCCCTGGAGGCGCTGGAGGCGCTGGCGGCGGTGCAGGCCTCTTGACACGTTTAGTACTGCTTCTTTCAGTGTGTGTATTGCCTTGCTTTGACGAAGGACCTCCAGGTGGTGGAGGTGGACGTTTAGACATGTGGCAGTTGTTAGTGTACTTTTCAGTATAAATTTTTGGATCTATTAAATTTACCTACTGGGCCTTGTTGATCTTTAGACGGGCCTCACGAGCCACTGCACGGGCATCCTCTATATCGTACGAAGTACCGTGTGTAAGTTCAGAGGCATAATTGTATGCTTGCTGCCAGTTTTTGTTCTCGAGCTCATGCTTTGCCAGCCACAGCCGAGCTTTGGCGGTCTCATCAGTGACACCGGTAGTGGGCTCTTCGTTGAGACAGAGCGTGATGTATAGCTTGGTGTTCTTGAGGTCACCAATCTCTTGGTACAGCATTGCCAGCTTGTAGAGTATGGTAGGTTCAACTTCAGGTGACACATTGAGCGCCTTCTTGTATGCCTTGATGGCATCTTCGAACTCCGAGAGCTTTTCATTGCAGTTTCCGATTGCTTGCCACATCCGAGGGTCTGTTGGTTTCAATGCACAAGCGCGCTGGTAGTAGTAAAGCGAGTACAGGTTCATATCGAGCACTTCGTATGCTTGGCCCAGTCCATACCAGGCACGGAAATCCTTGTTGTTTGTGTCGACGGCCCGACGGTAACTCTCAATGGCCGCGTGTGAGTTCTTCAACTCGACAAACTCGTGGCCCATCAGTGTCCACGCAGAAAGGCATTGCTTATTCAACGCAAGAGCACGTTTATAGTACATGATAGCCTTTTGGTGGTCGAACTTCAACGAGTAGTAGTTTGCCACTATGCAGCAGGTTTCTGGCCTGAGCGGATCAATCTTGAGCGCATGCTGTGCAAGGAAGGCCAGCTTCTGCTTCTTCTCCATGACATAGAGAATGTTCGAATAGATGTCCATATCATCCAATCTGAGCGGATCAGCCGCCAACACTTCGTCAAAGATGTGCTCGGCAGCAACGTAATCGAGCGCGTTGTATTTGGCCAGCGCCTGTTGAACTTTCAAGTAGCTCAGGTTCGGGAAGATATCCAGAAGGTAGTTCAAGTCTTCAGCAACTTCGGTCGATCCTTGGAAGAACTCCTGGTAGACGGTCACTTCAAACAGAAGGAACATGACCTTGTAATTCTTGTCGGAAAAGCGTGAATTCTGGGAGAACCTGCCCAGCAGATCCACTGCGTCCGAGAAATTGCTTAGAGAGGCAATCATCTCTTTCCAAGCAGACCAATTGAACGGATACAACGTGAGCGACTGGTAAAGACACTCCTGTGCATGCTCCACGTTCTTATTCTGCAAGGCCACTACGCCAGCCAGATACAGCAGGAACGGATCCGTAAGTCTCGTTCCATACTGATTCAGCTCTTTGGTAACATCAACAAGCCGTGTATTTTCGACACGATCGTCGTTGTGTCCCAGGATCCCGTCACTATCGAAGTCCTTTCGTCTTTCACCGCTGATATAGATGGCATAGAGTCTCAAAAAGATTGCTTTTGCACTCTGACAGCCCTTCAGTGCATAAGCACACCTGTCAAACTCTTTCGTGTTGAAATATGATGATGCTAGTAGCAACTGGTCCTGCTCGACAAACTCGGCGGTCTCTTGGTCCGATGTTGGCTTCGGGAGAAACGACTTGTTGTTTTGTCTATAGTTCTGCATTAGGGCGTACTTCTCGTCACCATCCAACGTTGGCATGCCATTGAGTGCCTCTGCAGACCATCGGCTGCCATCGTACAAGTTCAATTCTCTCAAAACTTTGGAGCTCTCTGCAAGGGCCAGCCGAAGCTCTACCCGTTGTGTAAAGTCCATTGAGGAAAACAAACTCCAAAATGGGAAGAAGTTGATCTAAAATTGAGGACTTGAAAAATACACACGACTAAATACAGAAATGCAATTCATTAAATTAGGCAATGGCAGCCGCAGCTCCTGCTTTCTCATTTGTGGCAGTAAGTTTCTTGGTAGCAGACTGTCTTTTCCCCTTGAAAGCCTTAATCTGGCGATGGGTAGCGTGACGTAGATTGAGAAGAGGATCGTTCTTCTTTGGCACTCTGAACAGCCAGTAGAAGAAGACAGTGGCTGCCATGTTGACGATAGGATAGACGAAGAATATTCCAAAGTCTTCCCAGTCAGTGAACTCTAGGGCATTGATTTCCTCCAGATATGCATTCGTATTGGACATCTCACAGTACTGGCAAGTAACCATGTTGCCTGGTTCGGCAAGGTAGCCTCCTGCAACTGCCATGTATCCGCTCATATACTCCTCGCAAGTGTACAATGGAGGTGGAGGGAAAGTAAGCATTTCATCAGTACCGCATGTCACTTGCGAGTTTCCCAGAGCAGCCTGCAAGAATCCGGCGATCCAGTAGGTAAACGGTGACACTCTGTACATGAAGATCCAGAAACCTGGCATCTTATCCTTCGAGACAAGCACACCGCAGAACAATGTGGACAGAGAATAGAGCAAGGTGGCAATGGTGGCAGCATTCTGGTCTGAATCAACAGCTGCTATACACATCTGGCCGCACGAAATTGACCACACGAAGAACTCAACACACATCAACCAGAGGAGCACACCTCTCCGATGCATATCTGCACCGGTGGCATTGTTATAGAACCCAACTGGGAAGTAGAAGCACAAGAATGAAACAGTAGCACAGAGAACCATCCAAGGGATTTCAACAGTGATCTGGGCCGTGATGAATGCAAACCATGAGAAAGTACGCGAAGGTCTCTCACGAACTTCATATAGAGATCTTTGATCGATAAAGTGAGGCACCATCTGTGCCACCAGGACAACATGGAGTGCAGTGAACATGAAGACGGAAAACATTTGGTTCTGAATACCTTGAATGGAATTCTTAGCTTTGAAGAAAGTGAAACCATTGAGCAAGGAGGCTAGAATCACAAGCATGAACTTGTAACTGATGTAACTAGGAGTGCGCCAGTATTGCTGGAACACGCGCTTTGTCACATAAATGTACTGTGTCCAGAGGCTGGAAGCATAGGACGAGTCTTTATCATCCATTTTTGGACTGTCAGGCTCTCTATCTTTGCCAACGACCACCATTTCAGCAAGTTCCCCCTGGATCTTGCCATACTCTGGGGATTCTCTCCACACTTTATACCAGTCACGATCAGGATGAGCACCAGGAGCAGCTCCAATAGCTTCAAGCATCCATTCTGCTGGGTTTCCATTCTTGGGGCATGGAATAGAGTGGTTTCCTTCGAAGTAGTTGATCAGAGTCTCTGAGTTTTCACCTATAGGTCCGAAGTAGACGGTTTGACCGCCAGATTTCAGAAGAAGCAGGGAGTCGAACTGAGAAAACAGCATTGCCGATGGTTGGTGGATAGTGCACATAATGGCTTGTCCTTGGGCTGAAAGCTTCTTGATCAGGCATAGAATGGACCAGGCGGTCTGCGAATCCAAACCAGACGTTGGCTCATCAAGGAAGAGCAACAATTTTGGCTTTGCAACCAGTTCAACACCAATTGTTAACCGTTTACGTTGCTCAACATTTAGACCTTCACCTGGGACACCCACCACAGCATCTGCATAGTCTTCCATCTCCAGAAGAGTGATTATCTTCTCAACGTACTCATTCTTCTCTTGCTTGGAAACAGAGTTTGGCTGCCGCAGATAGGCCGAGAATCTGAGGGACTCACGCACTGTAGCAGTATCGAGGTGTAGATCTCTCTGCTGCACGTAACCTGTCGAACGTTGGAATGACTTGTCTCTGCGGGATGAATTGACGAGCATGTCACCGGTCACAACACCCATAGTGACACGATCGGCAAGAACATCGAGCAATGTCGTCTTGCCTGCTCCAGATGCTCCCATAAGTGCTGTCAAAGTTCCGGGTTTCACCCAGCCATCAACACCTTCTAACAACCGTCTCGTGCCACCCATATATGGAATGTCATAGCACACATTATGCCAGTGGAAGGTATCACCACCTGAATCAAGAACAATCTCCTTTTCAGGATCATCGTGCTCTGCATCAAGGATCTGGGTGGATCTAGAGTAAGAGTTTTGGTTTTCAACATCATCTTTGACCTTGCCAATCTTGCCTTGCTTCTTCAACTTTCTGATTCCAGAGTCTAGGAAGACGGCCTTCTCTCCTGATTGTCTGGCACTCTTATTGTACTCGGCAGCGAGCAAGTAAGTGCAAAAGAAGAAGATCATGAAACCAACCGAGATTCCCCAGTTTCTCCACTTGTGTGCGTGGATGTAGTTGTATGCAGTCTTGATGTAGAGATCACCATTGACTGTAGACTCTCCAGCCACTGAACTAACAGTGGAACAGATCTTATACTGATCGGACACTTCGTCGTAGGCACCTGAGGTTGGAATCCACGAAGTGCATGCAAGCTTACGGCCTGTAAATTCGTTGATCATCATCGACTCAAAGACATAGGCAATAGGGTTGATGTAGTTGATCCACCGCGACCAGCCAAGCATGTAATTTCTAGGAACAACAAATCCCGTGTACACTGAGAGGCATAGCACAACCAAAGAAGCAGGGGTCATCGACTGTGAGAGCGATTTCGACAGGGCACCGATTGTGCGGAACAGATGAGACATAACGAAGGTGGCAGTAGTACCGATCAGGAAATAGAAGAAGAATGCTCCCGGTGTACGCTTGAAGTTGACCATGAAGTAAAGTGTCAAGTTGAAACTGATCGACGTGCACAACTTGGTTGGAATCTCAGATATGATAGAAGCCATAGCTTCAGCGGATGGGTGATAGAGGGCATACTGCTGATGCTTTTCCACGATAGGACGCGATTCGTACAGTGCGAAGACTTCGAGAAGCGACATGAGCGAGTTGAATAGACATGCAAAGAAGAGGCAGGCTCCACGACCGAACACACTGCTTGTATCGTCTTGGAGGTTGAAGAAGATCGAGGAGTTAAGCAAGCCCATGATGAAGTTGGAGACCACAGTAAAGACAGGGACTGATGGATTATTTCTGATTCTTTGGAATGCTCGCATGAGCAGGTATTTGACCTGCATTGAGTAGGAGACAGTGAACGATTCATTGGCACTAATATGCTTGGACTGTGCTGCCTTCTTGGACTCAAGTATTTGCTTGCGGAACTCTTCAGACTTGTAATCTGTATCAGCCTGGTTGATGTTGTCTTGCAACAGCTTGTACTCCGGTGATGCCCTCCAGAGATGTTCGAATTCTTCTGGAGTCTGAGGCACTTTATGTTCCCAACCAGGTTTGGCTCTCCGCTCATTAGGGGCAGTCAAAGAGGTAAGGAAGTCTGCAGTAGCTTGCCGCTGTGGACACTCCCAGCCTTGGCGTTCAAAGAAGGCCTTGGCTGAGCTGGCATCTCCAAAGAAGATCTGGCGGCCCTCATAAAGCAAGATAACCTTATCAAATAGATCGTAAGTATCCTGAGAACACTGGTAAATAGAGATGATAGAGGTTGTGTCAAGGACTTGACATGATAATTTGAGACATTTGACGAAGTTTCCAGCGGCAGCAGAGTCGAGACCTCTGGTTGAATTGTCCCAACATTGGATTTTAGAACCACAGACTGACACTTCAGCAAGCGACACACGCTTCCGCTGACCTCCCGAGACGCCTCGCACGTAATCATCACCCACTTTAGTGTTATATGTATGGAGCAGACCAAACATAGCCATATACACGAGGGCCATATGTTCAGCATAGGCATCTCTCGTGATACCTTCGGGTCTGTTACGTGGAACTTTCATGAGTGCAGCAAACTTGAGTGTTTGAGCAACAGTTAGGTGTGGGAAGTGGATCTCTGTCTCGGCACTATAGATGACATCACCTCTGTAATTACGTCGGATCTCCTCGGGAGTGAGACCTTGGTAACTCACGATGGAATCCTTGCCAACATGGAATCCATAAGTTTGCGAGGACATGGTTTTCAGAAGTGTAGTACAACCAGCACCAGGACGGCCAAGAACAGCGACCAACGATCCTGGAGCGATTAGGCCGTCCATTGGTTTAAGGATTTCAAACTTGCGGATTGTCGGGTGGACCTTTTGGAAGATCCATTGGGCTGTCTTGGCGATCCAATTGATGCAATCCGTTTTGTAATCAGCCTCAGCAGCGACTCCGTGACATGAAAGATTCTTGTAGACAATACCGAGGGAGCAAGGCTTGTAATAATCCAAGTCCTTATCTTGCATTGCTCTCAAGTTCTTGATCCAATACTTGGAGCTGAAGTCTGGCGAATTTGGATCCAGCCGAGGATCCTCGCTGTTGAACGGTGGAATACCTTCAGCATTTATCTGCGAGAGTCTAGTAGACTGTCTAGTGAGTGCCTGAATCAATTCCGCCTCATCCTCAGAATTGTTCGACTCAACACCGAGATCAACGCTCGCAGTAGTGTTCTCAGTCAATTGGCGTGCCAAGCTTCTGATCTCAGGATCATTCAAGGAGTCGAACTCTTCTGGCTCACTGTCATCCGGCTCAACACGAATACACACCGCATCGTCGTCATTTGGGTTTGTGTTAGACATTGTAGAAGGAATAATTGATGTTAAGCTGTTAGCTCAATCAATGACTACAGACCGGAGCCCAGTGCCTTTCTATATATACATGATGCCGAGATACGCAATGCAGAGGAATCAGGGAACCTGAAAATAGAGCTTTTTTGGCCTACATCAGCAATTACGAATCCGAGTAGTACCGGAATGGCAAAATTGCCGAAATCCTCTACAACTTCTCGCCGGAAGTCGACCGGGATTTTCGGACTTTCTCTTTTGACACCTTATTGTCCCTTATAATATAGTCATATGGTAGTTTAGAGCCTGAGAGCATCCCCACTCGGCAACTTAGGCGTAGTAGCAGCGGCAATGGTGGGACGTGTGGTCCGTGCCGAATATTCCGTTCCGAAATAAATCGGATTAAATCATTCAGCCGCACACCAGCAGAAAATAAAGCATCTGATTTTTTGGTCAACTCGCTGATGACCGCTATCAAATTCATTTGGTAGCGCATGTGATACCCGGAGAGGCAGTAGCCGAACAGTTATTCTAGATAAATCGGTGTCCGGGCGGTGGAGCCACGGAGTCAATTTGTGTGGTGGACCGTGATTGTATATTGAGACCAGCCTTGGGGCCCTCAGCCGTGCAGATGTGATAGCAGTAGTAGCCGTGTAAGATACAAGCCGTACAGCAGGCTAATAGGGGGGCGGATTCCCGTATAATCCACACTTCAGAAGAGAATGTGTTGCTGAACAAATGATAGCTCGCTTAAGAATTGACTCCGGGACATTGTGGGGAAGTGACCAAATCGGCTGAAAAAGGCCATTCATGCATGATATCTGGGGGGAAGTATTTAAATGACAGCCTTACCAATCAATTGCCCAACAAGCAATTAATATGTTTGCAACGACTTCCACTGTCCATAGCTCTGCCATGGCACCATCCAACAGCATTGGATCAGACCTTAGGGGATCGATGGGATCGGACCCTAGGGACTTCATGGATAGGGACGACGACTCCCTGAACTTATCGGATTTGCTGTCATACTCAGGCGCGGATTCCAACACAACTTCCTCCCTCGCCGATTCGCCGGAGGATGAGAAGCTGGGTATGAACGACATTTCCAGAAGGTTCACTGCCCCTGCCGTCATGCATTCGGCCACAGTTATGTCCAGTACGGGCTCTGATTCGCTGAATTCATCAGTGGCCACTTCGGCCAACGCCGACCCATACTCGGACCCTGCTCTCGACTTCATGTCCACCTTTATCAAACAGGAAGACATCGATGAACTTGATGAGATCAAGCCGACCGAGGTTCAGAAGCCGAGACGGCGGAGATCCGTGCCAAAGGCCAAATCCAAGAAGAAGCTGAATGCTGACCAACGCAAGGCACACAACAAGATTGAGCGCAAGTACAGGATCAACATTAACTCGAAGATCGCCAACTTACAGAAACTCGTCCCTTGGATGAGCCACGAGCGCGTGGCCTTCGAAGTGGGCAGCCTGAACTGCATGCCGAACCCAGACGAACGTGGGCTCAACAAGTCGATGGTTCTTGACATCGTCACCAAATACATTACTCAACTGAAGGCAGAGAACGAGGAACTGCACCAGTACGTGGAGAACATTACAGGGAAGCCGTATGTCAGAAGACATCAATGAGAAAAAGGAGTTGGTTGTCCCCTTTTAAAAAGCCATACCAATCCTTTCCACCTTTTTCAATTTATGGAGATTGACTTTTTCTAACTTAATTGTACCCGACAACTTTATCGCTGTTATCGCCAATTCTCTCCCCTGTACTCTCTTGACTTGAACTCTATGGGGCTTGTAAAGAGACCTCGTAAACTGGGCAAGAGAACTGGTCGCTTCGAGCCCTTGGACACGCTTTCGTCCCGTCCCGCCTCGGGCGATTTGATCAAACAGAAGATCAAGTCTAAACGGTCTGTTTATATCGCCACAGTGGATGCGTCTCCGCCGAAAGAGCGACTCATCAAGAAGAATGAGGTGGCAGAGTTGTTGGAAGGGCTTGATATGGATCGAATGAAGCAGGATACCTCGAAACTTGTCCAGAGAATGGATGAAATCAAGAAACATTCCGACAACAAGGATAATATGGCCAGCAAGGCCGTCCCAGCCGTCTCTATAGACGAGCCAGAGACCATGCTTCATAGTATGATCGATGAGAACGTGTACGGTGACTCTGATAGGACGTCAAAGGTGATCGAAAAGTATTCCGCCGAAAGACCAGACTGGCATCCGGCTTCATTGACGGAGCAGGAGGTTGTGCACGCCACGGACAAGTACCTAGGGCTATGCCGCGACATCATATCAACAGGGGATTCTCATTTCTACAAGATAGCGAAGAGGATCTCGACGCAAAGCAATCGGCCCTTCATCACAGATCTGGAGCTTATAAATCTGCCCAAGGGGATCTACCATGGTTACTTGGGACCACGTCGGGCGCGTATCATCGCGGACCGCCTGTCGAATGCTTTAAAGTCGGAAATACGAACTTCTCTTCGTCATAAGAACCGGGTTGTTCAGTATTGGCAAGACTATTTCACGCTCTATGTGCTGGCGTCAGAGGTGATCGCTCACATCATCGCGGAAGACCAGCAGGTTTCTTTGAAGGAGGCTTACAAAGAAATGGAACAAACTAATGACTATGGCATATATGTGATGGACAAACAGGAGCTGTCAAAGTGAGATCGCTGATCTGGGCACGACCAGATCTGGGCGGTGAAAAATGGATATCGAAAATTTTTCATTACCCTCATCCAAGATACGATGGCTTACTTCCCTAGAACCTGCTACAAGTGCGGTATGACCGGCCACAAGGCCGAAGACTGCCCAGAGGCACACAGACTCTGCTACAACTGCAAGTCCCCAGACCATGAGGCCAAGGACTGCCCTCTCCCAAAGCAAACTACTGAGAAGCAGTGCTTTAACTGCGGACAGGTTGGTCACGTCCAGTCGGACTGCCCAGAGCCAGCTCACTCGCAGCAGAAGTGTTACAACTGCGGTAAGGTTGGCCACATCGCCAAGGACTGTTACGCTCCAAAGAGAGAGAGAGCCACTTCTGACCGTATCGTTTGCTACAACTGCGGTGGTCTCAACCACCTCTCTAAGGATTGCCGTGCTGCCCCAGTCAAATGTTACAACTGTGGACAGACTGGCCACTTGGCTAAGTTCTGCCAGGGCAAGACTGTCAAGTCTGGTGCTTGCTTCAAGTGTGGCGAGGAAGGCCACATCGCCAAGTACTGCCCACTCAACGAAGAGGAGGCCGAGGACCAGCAGGTTGTCTAAAGAATTTACATGCAACTGACTAGATGATGGAGTAAAGAGAATGTCAGTTAAGAGAAGAAAGAGCGGTGGTTGTGCTATTGCCGGTTATCTTTCCTAACTCCCGCTCCCAGAGCGTGGTTCTAATTCCCGCTTGTTAATAAAGAGAACCATCATCCATGAATAATGCTCCCCAAAAAGTAGACTCTAGAACTTGATAAATATATAGATCATTTCTTAGTGATGATGTTCCTGTAGATGGCATCGGACATCCGACACACGTCTTTCATAGGCTTGTAATCATGCACCCGCATAATCCTGGCACCGTTTCCAATTCCAACGGCGACACACGCAGCAGTTCCATACGATCTTTCGTTGATCGACTCGTCCGTGATGGTGCCAATGAACCGTTTCCTCGATGGACCCAGAAGCACTGGGATGTTGTCAAACGAGATGTATTCGCCAGTAGCCGAATCCAGTTGCTTGTAATGCTCGAACGCATCGAGGTTCCTGATTATCGACAGGTTGGCACTGACACCTTTGGCGAATCCAAGTCCTGGATCCAAAACCAGCTGCCACCGGCGGATTCCAGCACTGTACATCTTAGATATAAGCGCAGACAGCTCTTTACCCACCTCTGAAATGAGGACATGGTCAGGGCTGGTTTGATTGTCGAACAACTGCAACTCTGTGGCAGTCTCGCTGTAGTCGGTGAGCTTGGTCATCGTTTCGATGTTACCTCTAGTGTGGTTGATAACATAGGGCACCTGGTACTTGGCGATCACAGAGTACATCTGATCGTCAAACATGCCTGCACTGATATCGTTGATGATATCTGCTCCCTGTTTGATCGACTTCTCTGCCACTGATGCTCTATAGGTGTCGACAGAAACATACACTTTATCGCCGTATTTCTTCTTGATGGCAGAGACGATTGGCATAACTCTACTGGCCTCTTCCCACTCAGTTGGTGGTGTCGAGTCTGGTCTGGTGGAACATCCACCGACATCGATGATGTCCACGCCCTGTGTCACCATATCGTCCACCTTGGCCATGATCTGCTTGAAGAACAGATTTTTCTTGTCACCGTCGCTGAACGAGTCTGGAGTCACATTCAGAATGGCCATCACCTGCGTAGGGGATGACTTTGAATACTCCAATGGTTTCACAGTGCCGATTGGAATGAGATCGGCCAGTTCTGAGGATTCCTGAACAGACTGGTCGGACTCTTTCTTTTCCAACTGCTTCAAGTGCTCGTGCAAAGGCTCTGCCGACACTGGGTGCAACATTGTTGGTGGAACCAGCTCGCAGAGTGGCTTCAACACGAAAGTACGCTCCAGCATACGAATGTGAGGCACATTCAAATCGGGGGTGTTCATGATCACATTATCGTAGAGAAGAATGTCGAGGTCAATCGACCGTGGGCCGTTGTCGAACTCCTTAACTCGTTTGATAATGTTATACTCAATGTCCTTGACTGCCTTGAGAAGCTCCTCCGGCGTCAAACTTGTCGACACTTTCAATGCTCCATTGTAGAAATCGGCCTGATCCAAGTAATACATTGGCTTGGATTTGAAGATGCTAGAAGTGGCCAACACCCGGATATTCTTCTCCTCCAAGGCTTTCAATGCATCATTAATGTGTGCCACCTGGTTACCCTCGTTCGAGCCGAAGGCAATATAGGCGATGTGAGTTCCATCGTGCAATTCAGTCTCCTCGTGCATGTTAGGCACCGAGAACTTGTCTATGGAGATGTCGTTGAATTCAACAACGTCATCAGCCACTTCAGAGTGGGACCGCCGGGCAGTCACACCAACTCCGTCGGTTCCAGCAACAGCGTCCGTCTTGATACATTGAACAGCGCACTGGGCATCTTCTGGCAAATCTTTCAAGACGAGCTTGGAAACATTCAAAGCTAGAGCTTCCACCGTCTTGAATCCTGTACTCTCCACGTATTTCTTGACATCTTCCTGCAATGAGTCCTTGATAGGCACTTTCTCGAGGTCCGGGACCGTGATGTCGACGTCCACTATGACAGGTTGTTTCTTGAACCGTTCATGGGTGAACACTCCAATAACTGTCTCATTGGGAAGTCCCTTTAGCGAAGCGACCTCTTCGACAGGCTCGGACTGTTTTCCATCCCACTTCCGATGTTGCTTGTATTGCCAAAGACCGCTTTTTATGGTCAGAACGGCCTCGTCACATCGTTGACCTCCAAAGACAACTTCTTCAAGCAGATGCTTACCCAGATTTCCGAAGCTACGGAAGCTGCGGAGCTTATTGTCTGCTGAAAACTTCTTGAAATCCTCTGATAGCGTCTTGTAGTTGATGGAGAACCTCAAATCGTCGGTATCGGCGGCTTCTTTGAACGAAGTCGATAGATCCGCCGTGACAGTGAACTGCTCCTGCTTATTGTTGATCAGTCCCTTATATTGAAGTGCTTTCAACGAGACTGTATCGGAAGCTTGTCGTCTGCCACAATCCATCACACCCTTGCTTGCTATTTTACTCATTCTTCCTAATAAAGGTAGCATCAAAAAGTCAAATTGGATGCACTTAAGATAAGAAGGGTGGTGAAAAGTTTAGCCAAGTCGGGCCGACTAGCTTTTGAAGGTGTGAAAAACTGGGCAAGCTCAAAAAGCTTTGGAGGTTTTGAAAAAAGTTTGGCATCTCATGTTCAAAAGGTTCTTTGCTACTGAGGTTCCAAAGGTGGCCGACGTCGTGATAATCGGCGGAGGACCTGCGGGTCTCACTATGGGCTCTGCTATAAAGAGTTCGCCCACTCTGAAACATCTCAAATGCACTCTGATTGAAGGCGGTTCGCTCTTCGACAAATTGGATGACTATACAACAAACCCTCCGGAACACTTCTTGAACCGGTGTGTTTCGTTGACTCCGATGACCATCAACTACTTGAAAAAGATCGGCGCATGGCAACATGTGAAACAGGAACGTATAGAGAGCTACGACGGAATCCATGCCTACGATGGAGTGTCGAACTCTGCCATCGACTTTGATTCTCCTCAAATGGCTACAATGATCGAGAACTTCAACATTCAGGCTATGCTACACGAGAGAATCAAAGAATTGAACGATGCCAATGCATCAGATCCGTTGGAACTGAAGGATAACACGAAAGTGACGTCAATTACCCGTGACGCCAAGAATGGCTGGCCCATCGTGGAGCTTTCAACGGGAGAATTGATCAAGACCCGGTTGCTTGTCGGATGCGATGGTGGTCGGTCGCCTGTGAGACAGTTTGCCGGTATTACGAGCCGTGGTTGGGCGTACGACCGGTGGGGAATCGTGGGCACTCTCAAGTATAAAGATACAGGGTTCCGGTCTCCAACGGGTTGGCAACGTTTCCTACCTACGGGTCCATTGGCTCAGCTGCCCTTCCCTAACGGTTGGTGCAGTATTGTGTGGTCTGTGACACCGGAACTGGCAGAGACGTTGCTGGCGTTGCCGGACGAGACGTTCGTGTCGATGGTTAACGCAGCAGCACGGCTGTCTCAGGATGAACTCAAGTTCCTGTTCAAGATGTGCAAGGAGGAACCTGATAAGGTGATCGAGAACGTGAATTGGCGGCTGGGGATGTTCGACAGCAAACTTAGTGCCGAACAGGAAGAACAGTATCCATTGGAGTTTGCTAGCATTGTTCCTGGGTCTCGTGCACGGTTCCCGTTGAAATTGAGCCATGCCGATGACTATGTGGACGAAAGAGTGGCCCTCGTTGGTGATGCTGCTCACACAACACACCCACTGGCAGGTCAGGGACTTAATATGGGTCAGGGAGATGTTCAATCGCTCGTTTCCACGTTGGAAACCTCAGTCAACAGAGGTCTCGATCTGGGAACCAAATTCGCCCTGGAACCGTACTTTGCTGAACGGTACCCTGTCAACCATGTGATGCTGGGTATTGTGGATAAGATCCACAAGATCTACTCGACCGATTGGAAGCCGCTCGTGCTTGCACGGTCTTTGGGTCTTGATGCCATCAACAACCTGCCGTTTATTAAAGACTTTATGGTTGGCCAGATCAGCCATAGAGACTAATGTACATAGTAATGAATGATTAACGTTTGACGCTCTGGCTGAAGTCGACGTGCACTCTCTTGTCGTCGATTAACGCACCGTCCATCTTTAGGTACGCCTTTTCCACGCTATCTTCGTCATCAAACTCGATGAATCCGTAACATAGAGAGTCTCCAGTATCTTGGTCCTTAATGATCTCTGCTGACTTGACTCTACCAAACCGCGAGAATATCAGCTCGAGGTCTTTTGCTCGAGTATGTGGGTTCAATTTACAGATGAACAGCACGGTTTCATTCGGCTGGATATGAGCAGAAGGAATATCTTGCAGAAGTTCGAGGCTGATGGCTTGTGACGTTGCCTTCAGGTCATCCAAAGACTGTGGAGTCGTATTGGTCATCGACCGGAACGATTTGATCTGTTGGTCTGTCGGTGGATGGTCCGGTTGGATCTGTTGAGGCGAGTCCAAATCATCCAGGATGTATATGTGTAGAATGCGAACATCTTTTAGCGGGCGTCGGTTGTCGTCGAGTGGAAGTTTGTTGATTTTGTCCAGTAAGGTGAATCCCTCGACCACTTTGCCAAACACTGCCACCTTGAGGCCTTTAAGAGCGATTTGATCCTCTGTCAATGTTATAATGAATGAAGCATCTGGGAGGAAAGCAACGAGTCCCGTCGAATTCAGGCCATTATCGTTTTGGTCAGTTCCGTTCTGGTCGGTTCTGTTCTGGTTGGTATCTATATGCCTCTCTGGTTCATCTGGGTAAACTGGGTTTCCCCATTCTAAGATATAGTCTCTTTGCACGTTGTGTACAGGTGAGTAGAGGTAATACTTGGACTTGCACAGTTCCAGGAACGTTGAGCACTCTTTAGTGTGTTCTTTGAATAGATCAATGACTATATTTCCTATGTTTGTCTCCAGAAGAACGCTCATGGGAGGAAGCCGGCAAGCAAGTGGGAAGAGGAACCAGAAGGTTGCGAGGGAAATACGGGACGGAGAATTTTAGGATTACAAATCTGATAGATCAAGCATGAAGAGGCCTAATGGATTGGGGTTAGAGGGGGGTCCGATGGAGTGTATTGGCGCAAGCGGTTGACCATACTTGCAAGCAAATCCCATAATCAGTTCTCACCATCGATATCGTCCTCACTATAGCGATGTTTTCCCGCACTAAGTCGCCTCTCCCAACGTATTCGTCGACATTGCAACCCAAAGCTTCAAGCCCAAACCTTAAATACCGAAACCGTTGACTAAATTGTACCCATTGACCCACGGTGGCACAGTTAGAGCCCAACGGGCACTATTACCCGCATTCCTTATCGTCGCAATTTTTAACTGCTTTGGGTAATTTTTCAACGTATAAGACTGAGAGTGCGCCCTGGGTTTTTCTCCCCTCGAGATCTGAGATCTGATTCTACAATGTCTACAGTTGGTAAAACGATTACATGCAAAGCTGCCGTTGCCTGGGCTCCAAAACAGGAGCTCTCCATCGAGACCATTGAGGTTGCACCACCAAAGGCCCACGAGGTTAGAGTGAAGGTGGCGTACACTGGAGTCTGCCATACTGATGCCTACACTCTCTCAGGATTGGACTCTGAAGGTGTGTTCCCCGTTGTTTTCGGTCACGAAGGTGCCGGTATCGTGGAGTCCGTCGGTGAAGGTGTGGTGAACGTTAAAGTGGGTGACCACGTTGTTCTGCTGTACACACCAGAGTGCGGTGAGTGCAAGATGTGCAAGTCTGGTAAGACCAACCTTTGCTCCAAGATCAGAGACACGCAAGGACGTGGACTGATGCCAGATGGAACCAGCCGGTTTACTTGCAAGGGTAAGTCGTTGTTCCACTACATGGGATGCTCGTCTTTCTCTCAGTACACTGTGGTGACGGACATCTCGATTGTGACGGTCGATCCAAAGGCTCCAATGGACAGAACTTGCCTGCTCGGCTGTGGTATCACCACTGGACTCGGTGCTGCTGTTAACATTGCTGACATCGAGGAAGGTGACAACATCGGAGTGTTTGGTGCCGGATGTATTGGATTGGCCGTGACTATGGGAGCTGCCAAGAAGAAAGCTGGTAAGATCATCGTGGTTGATATCAACCCATCCAAGGAGGAATGGGCCAAGAAGTTTGGTGCCACCCACTTTGTCAATCCTCTCACTGACTTGAAAGAGGGTCAGACCATTGTGGAGAAGCTGGTCGAGATCACCGACGGTGGATTCGATTGGTCCTTTGACTGTACTGGTAACGTGCAAGTGATGCGCAATGCCTTGGAGGCCTGCCATAAAGGTTGGGGACAATCTGTCGTCATTGGAGTGGCCGCTGCCGGCAAGGAGATCTCCACAAGACCATTCCAGCTGGTCACCGGTAGAGTTTGGCGTGGATGTGCCTTTGGAGGTGTCAAGGGCCGTTCTCAGATGCCAGGACTTGTCGATGACTATATGAAGGGAGACATCAAGGTTGACGAGTTTATCACTCAGAGACACCCACTCACCGATATCAATATTGCCTTCTCTGACATGCACTCTGGTGACTGTATCAGAGCTGTTGTTGACATGTCATAGGTGTTATTTAAGAATATAGACAGACAGACCACCTACCATCAATCAACTAGATAGATCATTTGAGGAGCAAAAAAAAATGCCGTCCCCGAGAATCGAACTTGGGTCACATCTGCCACAAAGATGTATACTAACCACTATACTAGAACGGCTTTTGTAAGAAATCTGTTGGCTCAGATGCCTATATTGACAGGGACATCAAATCGATTGAATAGCCTGGGACATTGAGTAGTGATGTTGTTATAAGCTATCTAAACACCTTCATCTATAATGTTTGAACGATTCCGGTGCATTTATTCTGGGCGGGACCCATATTAAATATCGAAATTGAATAACTCTAACCCTCATTGCGGGCTCACGCCCTGGCTGGCCCTCGATGCTAAAAAATTTTAACCTCGCAAGTATCACACTTCCTAATCAAAAAGCATTTTATACAGGGGAACATGCCACGGCGGGTCGACACTTTCCAAGTTGATTCGTTGCCATACCTTCTTCATTGAAGTATGAATATCTCCGAGAGCAAATCCCTTTAGGAAGTTTGGATCCGGTGTCAGATCGGATCGGAATGTCGAATTCTGGGTTACATTCATTATTAGCTATGCTGTTGCGAAATATGCGTCCTCACGCAGCTCCACAACTGTAAAAAGCGCACAAATTGTTCGTAGGTCATCGGTTTGCCTCCAAACCGTAACCTTTCGTAGTGAGAAAGGAACTCTTCCAAGATAACCGTGTCCTTGTAGTTGGTAGCAACGTACCTCCTCGTGAGAATCTGTCGAAGAGTCTTGTCACCCTCTGCTGTTAGCTCCTGCGTTGTCGAGACCGGCAGAATGTGTCGGTACTTGACATCTTCACCGATCGAGTGTAAGATGTCGTCGTAGACGAGCCCGTCCTGTAAATCTATTCCCGTGTTGTCGTACCGATGGTACTGTCCAGGGTGCATCACTCGTCCTTGCGGCGCTGCCTGTTGCTGGATCCACTCAGTCCGTTGGTACTCCTTCTCGATGTACTTCGACACCTTCGGAGAGATGTCCTTTTCGGTGGTAGGCATGTACAGCTTGGTGATATCTTGCAAATGGGTTCTTTGCATCAACACTCTACTAATGTAGAGGACGAAAGAAATCACCAGGAAGATCACACATGCCACAATAACGATCAGCGTGTGCACAGCCAGCTTGGAAGCGGTCGTACTGGAGCGAATGATCAGGTCGATGGGCACCACCGAGTTCAATCCGAGCAAAACAGCCAGGAATATGAAGTAGGAGACCGAATAGAGCCATCTTATGACGATTCGAGGGCGGGACTTGACTCTCTCCATCCTGAGAGACGTCAGGCCAACCGTCTTTGGCAGCTTCTTCATGGTGGTTAGGTTTCTGCTCGGATGCACCATCCGCTTGATCCCATGGAACCTCCGTCGCCGTCGTAATGTAGATTCCATCGATGTTTATCTAGCAGAGTTTATCAGGAAGAAAATATATTCTCTCCATGCGATCAAGGGCTTCTCTTGCCCTGAAAGTTACCGAGAGTCTGAGGGCCACAGGGTGGGAACAGATCGAACAGGTCCACTACACAGTGCTAGGTGAGCAGTATATACTGTTGAAAGGCGACAGTTATGTGCTGCCGCTCGACACGGCGACTATGTTGACTTCTCACCAACTAGAGGAGCTGTTCAAGCAATTGCCCGTCGATAAGGTCGTTGCGGGCATTGTGGACGACGACGGTTCTGTCGTATACTACAATGTGTATCGAGGGATCCATAAACCGGCAGAATGAGCCTGCCAAATCTCTATATATATGTACATATCAGGCCCTTGAGCGCTCCAGGCAAGTTCAAGGGCTCGCTCTCAAATGAAACCTCTGCCTCTGGTGAATCTAGTAGCAGTGGGTAGTGTTGCTGAAGATACTCGCGAACGAATCCGCTCTTCAATTGTGGCATCGTGTTGGCAGTGATGAATCCAAAGAGCAAATCCTCTGAAATACCATCCTGGATGCTAAGGTTGTCCTTTTGATCCATCACCTCCTGCAACAGCGTCATGCATTTCATGTTCGTCAGAAGACTCTTCCTAGCAGCGAGATCGGCAATCTGTTTCTCCAGTTGCTTCCGTTGTAATTCGTTCAGAACAGGTTGTTCCTCCAGCTCTCTCTGTTGAGCATTGATTCGGTCCATCTCTGCCGCTACTTCGGCATCGTCGTCCGCACTGATCCCATACTCGTCACACACTTGCACGGCGTGGTCTCTGAACTGCATAGGTGGTTTGTACTGCAGTGGGAAGGGCAGAAGATCTTTAAACATCGGCCTAACATACCCAACGTAGTTGTCCTTATTGAGAAACAGATTGTAGTTGGTGATCACTCCGAATTGCTCCAATATATAGTCGACAAACCCGTCGTCTGTAAACTTCTTGTCTCCTGTCAGCATCTGGTAGTGGCACTGTCCGTCTTGCACGAGTCTTTTCACTATAGCCTTGAATCCATGCACTTGACCACCTTCTATCTCCATGTAGGGCAATTTCCCCGTGAATGACGACAGATAATCGCTTGTAGGAAACAGTTCCACATCCGAATCGCAATGTTTGGCCACGAACCGAGCAATAGCGACACTTTCGGCATCGAAAGGTGCTACTTTGGCGCCATCGCCCCAAGTATATATCCTCACCATTAGAGATGTAATTTTTCGCCCCGAAAACTCTTTCCTTCATGTCTGACCCAGCCATTCCAGCCAAGAGGAAGCACGAGGACTCTGACACAGATGCACCTGCTACGAAGCCTGATGGTGAACAGGACCTGTTAGAGCACTCTGAGGAGAACCTATCATACGGCAAATGGATGCGGAAGATCGATACTGCTCTTGAGCAAGGAACCAATGTCGAAGACACTTTTGACAAATACCTGGCTATATTCCGCAACGATGGCAAGACCTGGGCTAAGTATATCGATTATGAGATGGATCATGGGCTTGACAAGAAGAAGATCGAGGTTCAATTCTCCAAGATCCTCAAGGAGATCTTTGACGTGAACCTGTGGAGAATGTACGTCAAGTACGTGCAAAGAATCAACCCTGCCACGGGCGAGAACGCTGAAATGGCGAGGTCGATCGTCTTGAAAGCATTCAATTTCGCTGCTGACAATGTCGGCATTGACTTCTTGGGTGCGCAACCTTTCTGGAACGACTACATCCGGTATCTGAACGAATGGAAGCCTCAGAGTGCCAACGAAGGTGAGACTCGAATTGAGTTGACACGTCAGGTCATGCACAAGATGATCCAGTACCCATCGAAGAACTTGGAAGAGAATTGGAAGATATACACCAACTTCGAGAACGAGACCAACCAGGCTAGAGCACGCAAGAATATCAACGACAAGTCGGCAGAGTTTATGAAGTTGAGGCCGATCAGCCAGGAATTGTACGCTATTACGAAGCCTCTCAAGGAGAGCGATGAGCGCCGCCATACCAAGAGGCAGTTGGAGCATGTGGCTCAATGGATCCGCTGGGAACAGGCCAATAAGTTGAAGTTGGCTCCCGACCAGGTCCAACAACGGGTCAACTACGTCTATCGTCAGTCTACAGAGTTCTTGCGGTTCCAGCCCGAAGTCTGGTATAATTACGCAGCCTACCTGTTTGCCGAGCATAAGGACGACGATGCGTTCAAGCTGCTTCAGGATGGCCTGTTGATGAACCCAGAATCGCTCGTGCTCACTTACCAGTTGGCCAGCTATTACGAGCAAGTTCCAGATATCGAGAAAGTGCGCCAAGTCTGGTTGAAGCTCATCAGTTATCTGTCCTATTCGTATGAGCATAAGAAGGATAAAGAGTACTATGGTCGCGCTGTCTCGTCCTGCTACACTTTCCTCATGAAGCAGGTCAAGCGTATCGGATCTATTACGGATGTGCGGTCCGTGTTTGGCCTTGCAAGGAAGTTTGCCGGTATCTCGTGGCAAGTGTTTGTTGACTATGCAGTGATAGAGTATCAGTCTAATGACATCCGTGTCACGCTGCGCTCTTTCGAGCTGGCTATGAAGTACTTCGGGGCCAATTACGATTTCGTCTCCGCCTACTTGGACTTCCTCATCTCCATCAAGGATATGACTAACTGCAAGAAGGTGGTGGAAACGGCTGTCAGCAACCTCAAAGATGATAAGGCATCTCTTCTCAAGTTGTATCAGCGTTATCTGAAAATAGAGATCGAATTTGGCGACTCCAACTCGATCAAACGTCTGGAAAAACGATTCATTGAGGCCTTCCCAGACAGAACTCCCTTCGATCTTACAGTGACCGGATTCAAGAGCGATTTCGATACTTTTAATCCTTCGCGCCGGCTTGATCAGTACATTGCAGACACTGATGTGGTCGAAGAGACTATCGAGAAGTCAGTGACTTTTGAGGATGATGCGCCAGTTGAGACGGTCAAAGAGGAAGAGGAGAAGAAGAAGCCATTTGTCGTTGGAGACGAAGTTTACAACCTGCTTCGGGTGCTCCCAAGGGCAGAGTACTACGATGACAAGCCGGTCTTGTTTGATACTGCAAAGACTGTCGAGTTCTTTGCCGATGTTAAACTGTAATGTGTAATATTAATTAGATGTCCAGATTCTAGCGTTTCTGAAGAGACGGATCCAAGGTCCGTAACCACCCCAGGAGGCACCTTCTGGTGGGTAGTAAGAGTTGGCCTCGAGGCGACAAACACGTTCAGGGTGTGGCATGACAGCCAACACACGGCCGTTTGGCGACCGGATTCCAGCAATACTCTCGGTGGATCCGTTAGGATTCAATGGATACTTTTCGGTAGGAACTCCGTAGTTGTCCACATATCTGAATGCAACAAGTCCTGCACTCACGAACTTTTCCTGTTGCTCGGAAGACTCGAATGTCGCGCGTCCTTCACCATGAGCAACGGCAGTTGGGATTCTCGATCCACGCATTCCATCAAAGAAGATGCAAGGATGATCAGAGCTGTCCTCTGCAACCTCCAAGGTGGCCACACGGCCCTCGAACTGTTCAGAAGCATTCTTTTCGAACGTTGGCCATGACTCACAGCCAGGAATAAGACTCTTCAACTGAGACAGGAACTGGCATCCATTGCAGGAGCCGAGCGCAAATGTATCTTCCCTTTCGAAGAAGGTCTTGAACTCGGCCTTGGCCTTGGCGTTGTACAGCACCGACTTGGCCCAGCCATTACCAGCACCCAAGACGTCACCGTACGAGAATCCACCACAGGCAGCAATTCCTTGGAATTCGCTTAGGTTGACTCTACCGAGGATGATATCTGTCATGTGGACATCGACTGGAGTGAAGCCAGCCTCCTGGAAACACCATGCCATCTCCTGATCAGAGTTCACTCCTTGCTCACGCAGGATGGCCACTTTTGGAGCATTGGAGCTCTTAACAATTCCCAAGTCATCAGCAGGGTCGAAAGTCAACTTGTATGTGATACCTGGATCGGCGTCATCCAAGATGGCCTGGTACTCCTGATCAGCAGATTGTGGATTGTCTCTCAGCTTCTGCAAAGCATAAGAAGTGGCAGTCCATGTCTGTTGCAAGGCAGAACGCTTGTCCGAGAAGACGGTGGTTCCATTGACATCGATTGTGATAGCATGCGGTGGAGCAAGTGAGAGTTTACCAACCTTGGCGATGTGCGAAGATGGTATACCGTGCTTGGCAAAGACTGAGACAAACTTCTCATAGTCGTCAGCCTTGATCTGGAAGACGGCTCCGAGTTCCTCATTGAACAAGGTTGTGAGAACGTCATCTCTGGATTCAATGTTGACAGATATACCGCAGCGGCCTGCGAAAGCCATCTCCAACAATGTAGTCAAAATACCACCGTCAGATCTGTCGTGGTACGCCAAGACATCAAAGTTCTTGTGCAAGTCGATCACCGACAGAAGGAATGACTTGAGAAGGTCTGAGTCCACAGATGGGCAGGAGTCGCCCAACTGCTTGTAAACCTGGGCCAGTGCCGATCCGCCAAGAGATGCTTTACCAGCAGCCAGGTCGACAGAGACCAGAACAGACTCGGTGTCGTGTTGCAACACAGGAGTCCATGTATTCGAAGTGTCATTGACACCGCAGAAGGCGGTGACGACGAGCGCCAATGGTGAAATCACCTCGTTCTGTTCCCAGGACATCCGCATCGACATCGAATCCTTACCAACAGGAATCTCAATTCCCAAGGTAGGACAGAGGTCCATACCAACGGCCTGCACGGCCTCGTATAAGGCGGAACCTTCACCAGTAGTGCTAGCAGAGGACATCCAGTTGGCAGAGAGTTTGACACGGTTCAAGCCACGGACATCGGCAGCAAACAGATTCATGAGCGACTCGGCAATGCACATCTTGGCAGAAGATGCGGGAGAGATGAGAGCAAGTGCCGGTCTCTCGCCAGTGGCCATAGCATCACCGGTGGAGACAATGCCAGAGCCAAGAGTAGTGGCACAGACTCCGACATCAGAGACTGGCACCTGCCAAGGTCCGACAAACTGGTCTCTGTCAATGACACCTGTGACAGATCTATCTCCGATTGTAATAAGGAACGACTTGGAGCCAACAGCTGGCAAGTTCAGCACTCTGTCAACGGCATCGGCCACAGTAACGGTACTCAAGTCCAGTGGTGAAAGTGTTAATGGCTTGGTGACATCCTCGCGCGACATCTTCGGTGGCTTACCAAAGAGGAGCGACATGTCTAGGTCGATCGGTGTGTTGCCAAAGAGCTTGTCAGTGACAATCAGTTTCTGCTCACTGGTAGCAGTACCGACGACGGCAAATGGGCATCTCTCTCTGTCACATATGGCCTTGAATTGGTCCAAGTCCTTCGTGGCAACGGCAAGAACGTATCTCTCTTGAGACTCGTTACACCAGAGCTCCATTGGAGACATTCCCTTCTCGAGAGATGGGATGTTTCTAAGTTCGAATTTGGCACCGAGACCGTTGTCGTAGACGAGCTCCGGCAGAGCATTCGAGAGACCACCAGCTCCCACATCGTGGATACATTGTATAGGTGAATCCAAGCCCAAGTTGTTGCAAGTGTTGATAACCTGTTGGGCTCTACGTTGGATCTCTGGGTTACCACGTTGCACAGAGGCAAAGTCTAACTCGGCAGAGCCTTCGCCAGATGCAACGGACGAAGCAGCACCACCACCAAGACCAATCAACATTGAAGGACCACCCAATACAATGACAGCAGCACCAGGGGTCACTTTATGGTCAGACTTGAGAGACAGCTGTGGACGCACAGAACCAAGTCCTCCTGCAAGCATGATTGGCTTGTGGAATCCACGGATTTGAGGCTTCCCGTCGCCATCTTTGGTGGCCACAGTATAAGTACGGAAGAAACCAGTGATAGAAGGTCTACCAAACTCGTTGTTGAAAGCGGCCGAACCAAGTGGAGCCTCGATCATGATCTCCAACGGAGAAGAGATATGAGAAGGACGGCCGACATCCAGTTCCCACTCTTGGGTATGTCCCGGGATGACCAAGTCAGACACGATGAAACCTGCCAAACCGCACCGGGTCTTAGAACCACGGCCAACAGCAGCCTCATCACGGATTTCACCACCAGAACCGGTAGCAGCACCAGGGAAGGGCGACACAGCGGTAGGGTGGTTGTGAGTCTCGACTTTGATTAGAGTGTGCACAATTTCAGAGAGCGTCTTCCACTTGTAACCATCGTTAGAATCCGGGTAGAACAAGTACGAGTCGGTTCCCTCATAGATGGCAGCATTGTCGCTGTAGGCAGAGACGGTATACTGAGGGTTCAACTTGTGAGTGTTGCGGATCATACCGAACAGGGACTTGTCTTTCTTGACACCGTCGATAGTCCAGTCTGCATTGAAGATCTTGTGTCTACAATGCTCAGAGTTGACCTGAGCAAACATGAACAACTCGATATCAGTTGGGTCACGTCCAAGAGTGTCCTTGAACGCCTTGAGAAGGTAAGAGATCTCACCGTCATCGAGAGCAAGACCCATCTCCTTATTGGCCTTGGTCAGTGCCTCAGGGTGCGACGTGACATCCACGTGCACGAGCGGTTTAGGGTCGTGCGACTCGAACAGGTCGTTGAATTTTGGCAAATGGTCGTTGATATACAACGATTGGGTCATTCTATCATAGATGAGACTGAGGCATTCGAAAGAATCCTTAGTGAAAAAGTCCATGATGGGGAAGCCTGGGCGAACTTGCAACAAGACTGCAGTACCTCTTTCCACACGGGCAACTTTGTCTCCCAAACCACACACTTCCACGATGTTGGTGGCTTTAGAGGACCAAGGAGAGATGGTGCCCGATCTAGGAATCACTCTGATCAGGTAGGTATCAGGAGCCAACTCGGCCAAGGACGTGTCTGAATCATCACCAGATACTTGGACAAGATCATTCAACTCTTTGGTCAAAGAATCAGTCAAATCCAACGCGTTGTCGTACTTGAGCAACAGTTGAAGCTTGGAAAGGACCTCGTGATCGAGGGGCTGTTGGGAGTCCACATAATGAACGAAGCAAGATCTGACGTTGGTCACAACCGATGAGTTGGCCACCTTATCAATAGAAGAGACAAGTGCGGCCACTCTGAAGTTGGAAAGTGCCTGTGGACCAGGCAGAATCGTCATAGGCATCGTCAAGCGGTATCAATCAGTGAGAAATTACGATTGACTCTGTCTTTTTTTTTAAGAGGAAAATAACGGCTGTGCCTGTTTTTTTTCAGACCAGCCATTATGGTGTCCAAGCGTAGGAGAAACGCTGCCAGAGAGGCCAGCGAGAAGAGACGCAAGTTGAAGGCGGAAGCTGAGGCTGAAGCAAAAGCTGAATCTGAAGCCAAGCTTGAAGCAGAGAATGAAGCGCAAGCTGAAGCAGAGGAGACCAAACTTATAGAAGAAGCCGAGAATGATAATGAGGGCGAGGGTGAGGTGGAAAAGGAGGCCAAAGAGGACGATGACGAGGCCGACAAGGATGATGATGGATCATCTGATGATGTCGAGCCAGAAAAAGTGAAAGAAGCCGAGAAAGAGGCTCAAGATGAGGAAGAATCCGAAAAGGAAGTCGAGGAGGAAGCTCAAGATGACCAAAAGGAGGAGGAAGATGCGTCTGAGGAGTCCAAAGACGAACCCGAAGATGAACCTACAAAGCCAAAGTCAGAAACGAAGAAAAGTTCCCGCCGATTCTCCGATAAAGTTGAGATTGATGAGCAAGGTCTGCCGAAGATCGGCGAAGTGATCCAAGAAGAAGCGGAAGAGGAGGTGACGTTGGACGAGGAAGAGCGCAAACGGATTGTGAGTTACTCGTTTGATGGCCGCAAGTACACGTATAAAGAACGGCCAGCAGTGATGGAGGAGCGGTCTGAAAGAATCCAGTTCCGTGTGGTGAACAACGACGGGAAGAGAGACTCGTTGATTATCCTGACAGGATTGAAGAACATCTTCCAGAAGCAACTCCCAGAGATGCCTAAGGCGTATATTACACGGTTAGTGTTTGATCGAACGCATGTTTCGATTGCTGTGGTCCGAGATGGACTCACTGTCGTGGGAGGTATCACGATCAAGCCATTCGAATCGCACGAGTTTGCAGAGATCGTCTTCTGTGCTATATCGTCCTCCGAGCAGGTCCGAGGATACGGTGCACACATGATGAACCATTTGAAGACATATCTTCGAGGTACTTCCAATATCAAGCACTTCCTCACCTATGCCGATAACTATGCCATCGGTTACTTCAAGAAGCAGGGCTTCACGAAGGAGATTACGCTTCCTAAGAAGGTCTGGATGGGTTATATCAAGGACTACGAAGGTGGTACTCTGATGCAGTGTGATATGTTACCGAGGATCAGGTATTTGGATGGGCCAAAGATCCTGTCGTTGCAAAGGGCAGCCATTCTACGCAAGATTCGTAGCATTGGCAACTCACATATCATCCGTCCTGGGCTCGAGCAGTTTAAAAAGGCTGATTTCAAGCCGGTGAATCCATTGGACATTCCAGGTCTGAAGCAGGCCGGATGGACCAAGGAGATGGACGACTTGGCACAGAAACCGAAACGGAGCAGGCACTATCCGATCATGCTGACTCTGTTAACGGAGATGCAGAATCACCCATCAAATTGGCCGTTCTTACAGGCAGTGAGCAGGACAGAGGTGCCCGACTACTATCAGGTGATTGCAGAGCCAATGGACCTGAGCACGATGGAGGTGAAGTTGGAAAACAACGCTTACGAGTCGTTCGATGACTTCATCTACGATTGCAAACTGATCTTCAGCAATTGCCGCCAATACAACGGCGAGAACACGACATTCTACAAGAATGCCAACAAGTTGGAGAAGGTGCTGATCACGAAACTGAAGGACTTCCCCGAGTACTCTCAGTATATCGACATGATCCAGTCGTAACGTATGTGTATACTAGCATGTATCAATTATATCTATCTATTGACTCTAGCTCTCCTCCTTGGCGTCCTCTGCGTCTGGGTCCTCTTCGCCTTCCTCCTTCTCCTGCTCTTTCAACTTAGTTATTATGTCTTGGAGCTCGGCATCACTGTAGATGCGGAACCCGCCATCCTTGGTGACGCTGGCCATCTGTGCATTTTGGTTGTCGAGCTTCTCTTCCATGACTTGCTTGAGCACTTTCAATGCCAAGACTTCTGCCTCCTTCAACGTTAATGACTTGTGGTACTCGTTCTGAAGCTCTGCCTGTGCGCCTTCCGATCCTGATCCGATGGCTTTGGCGTCGTAACGATAGAAAGTACCCGACGGCTCGGCGTGGTACAACTGTGGACCTTTCTCTTCGTCGTAGCCGGCAACCAGCAATGCCACACCAAATGGACGCGACATCAACCGCTTCTCTCCCGAGGCGCCTTCGCCGAACCGGAGCGCCAGATCGCAGATACTCTGTGTCAGCGTTTCCACGCCCACGGGCTCGTGGTAGTAAAGGTCGTGTTGCACGGCGGTGACACGGGCATGGTCGATCAACGATCTAGCATCGGCGGTCAGGCCAGACATGGCACATCCAACGTGAGTCTCAACTTCCATGATCTTTTCCACAGAGTCCGATTCCAACAGCGGCGAGGTGACCCTCTTTTCGACGGCAAGTATCACACCTTCACTGGTAGAGATACCAATGGCAGTGGATCCCAGCTTGATGGCTTCCAAAGAGTATTCCACTTGGAACAGACGTCCCTCTGGACTGAACGTGGACACACCACGATCGTATTCGCTTCTAGTCAAGAACATAGGAGGGCAAACGTGAAGATTGGAAAAAGCTATAGGGCCTCTCCATTTTTACGTGCTGTGAAACTAATCTCTACACCGCACCTGGAATTTTGATAGGTTCCGGATTAGGAAAGTGTGAGGAGATGAGCAAGCTCGGGGGAAGATGCAGTGTGGACCCCCCGAAAGGGGGGAACGAGCGGGGTTGTATGTGTGGAATTGGAGAATATCAATGTGGGGGGATTTTCCGGTGTTAATTGTGGAGTGGCATCCAATGAACATCCGGAGAAATTCCACTTGTGGGGAATGACCAATGACAGCTAGCTTGCTGGTTTAGCTGTGTTCGACACACCATAAACGAAGGCCCAACACTTTCAGTAGCCACTTCCCCTTTCTGTACTCTTTAACTTTCACAATGCTATTCAGTTCAATTGCCCTCTCCCTCCTCTCGGTCGCTCCTTCCGTCCTCGCAGCAGAGGAAAACGGTAACCTGATCGTCGCCTTCTACAGCGACATCTCCGCCAACCTCAATGACTACTTCAGTGTCATTGGAACTTCCTCCGCTGCCTATGCCAACCTTCTTTCTCTGTACAGTGCTGGTTTGACTTACACCGACGACTCTTACACGACGTTGGTCAACTCTGCCATGTACGACTCTGTCCTTGGCTTTGCTACGGCTCTGCCATGGTACTCGAGAATTGAGTCCGAATACGCTTCAATTGAGGCCGCTGCCTCTGCTAATGCTGCCACTGCTACTGGCACCACCAGTGGATCTGCCGCTGAGAGCTCTGGATCCGCCTCTGCCTCTGGCTCTGGATCCGCATCTGCCTCTGGCTCCGCATCTGCCTCTGGCTCCGCATCTGCCTCTGGATCCGAGGAGGAATCTTCCACCGGTTCCGAGGAGGAGTCCTCTACTGGCTCTTCTGAAGAGTCTTCCACTGGTTCTGCTGAAGCATCCTCCACTGAGGCTGCCTCTGGCTCTTCCTCTGGTTCTGCCTCTGCCTCCACTGGGGCCTCCGGCTCTGCTTCTTCCTCGGGAGATGCTGCCAAGGCTTCTGTCGCTGTTGGAGCCGGATTCCTCGGCTTAATCTCCGCTCTGGTCTTGTTGTAGGTACTTTAGTTAGTTATTTCTATCTCAATATGAAGTTGTTTGCACCATCTAAAGACGTCCTACATATATATATATATATAAGGTGCTCATCTAGCGAAGGGATTAAAATTGAATCCATCCCTTTTATACATTTATTCAAGATGAACGCTATTACCACGGCATTATCATACATTCCAGGGTTCTCATACGCCGAAGGTATCTTCAAAGATACCATAGTTAACATTCTCAAGACTGGTAAGTACCACCATCTCCCGCAGTTGTTCTCTTTACTAACCTCTTTCAGGTCCGGTCCCTAACCATGTCTCGTTTGTCATGGATGGCAATAGAAGATTCGCCAAGCAGGCCAACCTGCCTCTCAAAGAAGGCCACAACATGGGTGCTGAGTCGCTGTTGCAAGTTCTCGAGTGCTGTTTCCGTATCGGTGTCAAGAATGTTACCGTTTACGCCTTCTCGATTGAGAACTTTAACAGATCCAAGGCAGAGATCGACACGATCTTCGACTTGTTGAAGTCGAAACTAGCCTACATATCCCAGGATAATGAGTTCTGTGAGTTGCAGAAGCTACGGATCAAGATCATTGGTGACCGGTCGTTGGTCCCGCCAGAAGTGCTTGCCGACATTGAGAAGGCCGAAGAGAGAACCAAGCAGTTCACAGACCACACTTTGTACGTTGCATTCCCTTACACCTCCCGCGATGATATCATGCACTCTGTTCAGCAGATTGCTTCCAAAGTCAAGAGCGGTGAATTGTCCAAGGAGGAGATCGATGAAGAGCAGATCGAAAAGAACTTCTACTACGAAGGGGAGGCCGGCAAAGTGGACATCCTGGTGAGAACCTCGGGCCACACCAGACTCAGTGACTACATGATATGGCAGTGCCACAGAGACAGCGTGATCGAGTTCAACAACACCATGTGGCCAGACTACAAGTTCTACAGTACCTGGTGGACCCTGTTCAAGTGGAGCTATTTCAAGACCTTGTTGATTGAGGACGCAGAGAAGATGCAGACCAACAAGCTCTCGAAAGAGCAGATCAACGACCATTACAAGCGCAACTTGGCCGCTTTCAACCACCCGCCGACCGTTTCAGTTACTGAAAGGGCCTAAATAGCAACGTATCGTCCACTTACCCTAAGCGTCCAGTCCTCCCTACACCACTGACGCGTGTCGCGCGTCAGGGATTTTTTTTTCCAAAGGGAAATTTAACCACCGCCGTGGACATAAACAGAAGAACAACCTGCACTAACAAATTGCAACGGCACTACTTAGATTACCCTAAGCTAAAGGCGGTACCACTCTTCTTATAAAAGTTTTTTTGCCAACCCATTGTTTTCATTTCTTCGTTTCAGTCTCACTTCTTGGTTATGTCGTTGCAAACGTCGAATCGAGCGGTGATCGTCAAGGTGTTGTATACGTTTGACGACCGCACCACCTTCTTAGTACGCTCCAATCGCACACTGAGTGTCAGGCTGATCAAGTTGCCCTCGCAGCCCCCAGACGAGTTGCCTAACTATGGCTGTATTGATTTACGCAAATGTCTCGATCTCGTCTCAACAACTTCCCCCGAGTGGTTCCAAAGGGACCAAGAGTACAGTGTCTACTCTAAAGACGTGATGGAGCCCGGCGAGCCGTTTGTTGGCTACGGTCTGTGGTCCAAGTTGCACGCGCGCAAGTCGCCAGTGTTGATCACCGGTCAAATGTGCCGCAGCGTCGTCAGCTTCTGTTCTGGTAACGGCAGCATGGGCGACACGTTGGAAGTTAACGTGCGATTCAACCCGATCTCAGGTGCCACTGTGCAAGTTACCGCGCCGAACACGTCAAAATCGGCCACCAACACCCGCAAGAGGTCCGGCGACGCGTCGTCCACCTCCGACGACTCAAGTCCCTCGTCACATTCGGACGAGTTCACTGAACCTATGAAGAGACAGAGAAGTAACTCCACCCGCCGCAGCGCGTTGCTTTCCGCTCCTCAACTCGCTACACGTACACAGTCTTTGCCATTTGTCTCCGAGAACAGTCTGGCCCACCGCATCCTCGAGTCTGACAAGCAGCACGATCGTCAAGTCGACTCCAAGAGTGATCAGATCTCCAATAGGTTCTCCAACTACGCAAAACTCATGAAGAACTCGCCGCCGACGCGTGCTCGCAAGACCAAGAGTTTCCTGAACCAGGTTGTCAAGATCGGAAACAACTCTGTCGCTAACAGTAGCGGTGACAGCGCCACTGGGCTCAAGAAGTGTGTTAACTGTGCATCGATCTCAGACCCTCCTTACAAGTATCACCAGAGTGGTCTCTACGAATTCGGTAACGCTGGGCTACTTTGCCGTGTGTGCCATGCCATAGAGCAGAAGGGAGATATGGAGGAGTTACGTCGCCGCGGCGAGCTTGGCATGAAAGGTCTCCTGGATAAGCCTTACAAGAAACATCGGACAGCAAGAAAACACCATCAGCAACAACAACGCCAACAGATACGGTCTATGTCTTCACCTGCCATCGACTCGGACGATCTGCCGGGTCGCTCCGGATCCAACGGCCAGTCTACAGACATCGATCCTGTGTATCGGAAGCCCGGCTTGCCCCTGGTGGGTTCTGGAGCGTCGGAAATCGCTGACGACCGCGCTCCAATTGCTACAAAGCTCAACACCATTCTAATTCCGTTGGATGATGACGATGATAAGGAGAACATGATGCCACGGCACAGTGACGACACTACCGCCTTGATGGTGGCCGACATCTCTCCATCGCTGCAAAGAATCATTGATTCTTTCGACACAACCAACCAGGCTCCGAACTCACCTACTAAGAGCACGTCTCCGGGCAACCACGAGTGGTCCAACTTCTTCAACATGTTCCAACCGGATGAAGATTCCGGCGGAATTGAGACTTGCGGCACCCTAGACATCGTTCAGGAAGAGGAAGACCCTGAAGTGAGCCGCGTCTTGGGCAAGAGTAAGCACAGTCCTCCAAGTAAGACCCCTGCTGACAAATTTGAAGCTACACCTGCTGATGCCGATACCGTTCCTACAGAGAGCACGCCCGGCGTCATTGTGGGTCTCCCACAGTTGCTCGCAGAGAACCGGAAGCAGAAGAAGAACCCTGTGCCAAGTTCACCATATTTTATGAATCAGGAGGAGAAGGACGCCGATAGTTCCCGTACAACTGACAAGTTCAGCTCGTCCAACTGGGAAACCTCTTCTCCTGTGACGGAGCCCACCTCCGATAACGTTAAAGCGTAATAGAATTGCATTAATACTAGTAGCTACACTTGTGAAAAAGTTGATTCCCTCTTTGCCATGCTCGCTTTTAAGACGGCGGGATACAACGGCTACTCCGTTAAGTATTCTCCCTTCTATGACAACAAGCTGGCAGTGGCTACGTCAGCCAACTATGGACTGGTAGGCAACGGTAAGCTCTGGATCCTCTCCATAGCGCCGAACGGCCAAATCACTCCAGACACAGCTTTCGAGACCCAGGATGGGTTGTTTGATGTGTCGTGGTCGGAGATCCACGAGAATCAACTGCTGACAAGCTCGGGTGATGGCACCATATCGTTGTTTGATACAACGCTGCCTCAGTTCCCGATCACCAAGTTCCAAGAACACACTAGAGAGGTGTTTTCCGTGTATTGGAACCTCGTCGATAAGACCATGTTTTGCTCGTCTTCTTGGGACGGCACTGTTAAAGTGTGGAATCCGAACCAGCACCAGTCCATCATGACACTGGCCACTCCTAAAGACCAGAGTGTCGCTGTGGACTCGATTCCCCTGCAACAGAAGCAGGCGGCCGTTGCTGCTCAGTCCCAAAGACCGCCTCTCTCGGCCAACAAGCCTACCCCGGACAACCCTAATAACGACTGCGTCTACCAAGCTCAGTTCTCACCTCACAATGCGTCACTCATCTTATCGGTTAACTCTGCATCGCACTGCCAACTCTGGGACATTCGTCAACCTCAGCCGTTGAGTCTGGACTTCATATCTCACGGCGGATTAGAGACTCTCGCCTGTGACTTCAACAAGTACCGTCCTACGGTGGTTGCCACAGCCTCCGTGGACAAGTCGATCAAGATCTGGGACTTGCGAATGATCCCCAATGTCAACCATTCGTTCCTACCTCACGGCTCGCAGATCGGACCCTCACCTCTCAATAAGCTGGTGGGCCACGATTTCGCCGTTCGCAAAGTCACCTGGTCTCCACATACATCTGATGGATTGCTCAGTTGCTCGTACGATATGACTTGCCGTGTCTGGAGGGACTTTACTGATGATAAGGCTCGGTTCTTGAACAGTGTTCGTCTCAGGCAAGGTCAAGAACTGGTTAATACGTTTGATCGCCACCACGAGTTCGTTATGGGTTGCGACTGGTCGCTATGGGGCGCTGGATTCGCTGCATCTGTCGGCTGGGACGAGATGGTGTATGTCTGGAAGGCCGCTTAGGTATACTAATGCTATCTATTATTATTATCGTTATCATCCTGTCATTCTATCGATCTCACTTTTGATCCTCATCACCCAGAGATCCCGAATCACACGCGACCGCGCCAGCAATGTGATATGCGTCGTCTTCAATGACTCCCATGTAGGTCTGTGGAACTGCTCATCGATATCGGAGGCCTCTGCATTCTTCACCATCCAGTCGTTCCTGTTATTAAGATGTCCGGTGCTGGCTGTTACATTGTACGAGCTGCGATGGTTACGTCCAAACCAGATCGTAAAGTACCGGTTTGATTCATCCTCAGAGCTTCTCCATCCGTCTGTGTAGACACGAGGCAACGATTGGTCTCCTGGTGCCACCCGGTTGTAACCAGACGTCCGTTTAGGAACCAAGTCCAAGTCGTTCTTCGCATCACAGTAGACATACGAGTTGGCCAATCCAACGGTAACCCGATGTTTCAAGTATGCTGTCGGCCGTGCCCGTCCAGTGAAATGGTCACGCTCGAACGGGTTGAATATCACCAGATAACCCGACGTCAGAATGGCGTACACTTTCAAGAAGGCATCTGAGCGAGTGCGTTTCCCGTAGAGTTCTCCACACATCAGCACAGGCGAGTCCAAGGAGTGTGCAGATATCGTGTACAATCTAGGGTCGGTCTGAGCCTTGGACAACTCCCATTTCTGTGAATCTTTCACCACAAGGTATTCCAGTGCCTCTCTGCCAATGTTGGATCGTTTGATATTCTCCTTACGGATTCCAATCTCCCGGACCATATTCTGTCTGTGTGATGCAGAATACCACTCGCTCATGGCCATCAGACACGACATCCATTCATCCCGGATTGTTCTGCTGCATGCCTCTAATCTCATGCGAGACCCATCCTGCATCACCAGCTCGAAGCTTGTTTCCTGGAACTCCTTCATCGATGCCTGTTCTCGCTTGTAACCCCACATCAATGCTGAAGCCCGTTTCACTGGTAGCGGATGCTCACTCCATGGCACTTCCCGCACCTCTTTGATATCGCACAGTTTCAAGATACCCCTAGTGTTGGCAGCAAGGCATGCACGGCGTTCAGCCTCATATAGGGCGATCTGGTCATGCTTCTTGAACTCACTCTTGGAGATTCCAGGTTTCAGCCATTCGATATGCACGCCATCCTTCTTATAAGGAGCCGATTCAAACAGTCCATGACGTGTACCGACGTGCTTGTTGAATTCGGCCATGTCAGTCACCACCCCTGAAGAGGTTAGACAAGAAGACACGTCCGAATTAAATGCGGGCACAGCATTGTAGTACCGTTGGAACATCAGCAGCGGGCCGTTCGTGTAGAAGTACTCCAATTTGAAGTAATTCCGGCCGAATCTCGTCTTCACCTCACCAGAACGGCTTGTCATTCGGATGAGGAAGCCCTCGATTGGTAACGGTTCCAAGATCTGTTCATCGGTGACCGGTGAGTTGACTGTGTGAGAGTCATGAGCATACTCTCTGAGTTCCAATGAAAAGCTGTCACTCACCATGGCCCATAGAGAGCATACAGTGAGCTCGCTGGCTCCAATGACCCATTCCATTCTGTCATAAACTCGGAACGCCAACCCTAAGAAGTTACGGTCGTAATTCAACTTGTGCACGAACTGGCGTGCCTCTTCTGTCCTAGGTAGCTTGCCAGCTTTAGCCATTGGTTTAAGTCTCCTTGAGATGATGTTGAGCAGTTGGTCCACCTTACGGAACCGAGGCATCTCATAACCGTGTCGGAGGTACTTGAGCCTGAAGTTGGTGTATTCGGTCTCAGGTCCGTTGAATCGGACGTCCGTATTCTTCAGCAGTATAGAGCAATCAAGGTCTGGTAGATCGATTGTCAGAGCTCTGCCATAGTATTCATTTTCATCGTCAAGGAATGCACGCAGAAATCCAATCCAATGCACTGCAGAAGCTGTTGTCTGTGGCAGCATTGCCACCATCAGAATATTTTTACCTGTCGTCTGCACTATACGAATGCTCTTATCGTACTGACTAACGTAGCCCACCTCTGTGTCGTTATTCGACAGCTTGAGCGAATAGTCGTGGTCGACCTTGCGGAACTTCGTATCCATCTGGCTCAGTGGCTGGTTTTCCGGTTTCTTTCCGAACGACGACCATAGCCGACCGCGCTTGTAAAAGTAGAGAATGACGGGTGCATCAACTTCACCAGTGGATCGTACAACCACGACATACTCTGCCCATTTGTCGTTGACTTTGTTCAGCTTGATACCATGCGCTTCATTCATTTGGCCTGCTTTCACCATCACGAGCATCCTCTCCACACGGATCAATTCACCTTTGCCGAAGATATGGAACAGCTTATCAGCTCGTATCTGTTGAAGCGTCTGCCGTTTCTTTCTGCCTGCAGCTAGCTGCTTGCCGAGAGTTTCAGAGAGCCACTTCTTGTAAGCTTTGGAACTGTACAGCCGTCTCGGTGGCATCTTTGGCCTGTTGTCCAATTCATCGATGGGCACTGGTTCAGCCTCTGCCAGTTCTGAGCCCGTACTTCTCATAGATGCATACGTTGCATTGGTAGCCACTTGTTTGAGCACGAACCGGTTCGCTAAGTCTGACACATCAAACGACACAACGTTGTTATCCGAGCTTGGCGCAAGAGACACGGTCTCTATTGGGTCTGTGTCTTCATCATCCGAGTCTGGCTTTCGCGGCTCGTGTAGTCGTCTAGGGATGTCATCTTGCTCCAAAGCCTTCTCTTCCTCCTTCTTGATAATCTTCATCAGATCATCCATATTGACGTCGATTTTGTATGACCCCTCCATGTGTTGGATCGTTGACTGTGTGCGAGGTGTCTGCATGAGGTCGGCGTGGTTCACTGGGATGCTCATGTGGTGCACATCGAGCATTCTGGACAGGGAGTCCTGGTGCGCTTTCTTGATCTCTTCAGTTCTCTCTTCCCGCTGCTTGTCGCGGTTCATTTCAGCTTCTCTGGCCAGACGATGCTTGTATGTCTCTTTGACGTTATCCGCCCCGGCACCGATTGCTCCAAGGAGGACCATACCCGTCTTTTCGATTGCATTAGGGTCTTTTGAGGTTTTCTCATCTGAGACTGGGTCAGGGGATGGTTTTGAGGTTGGTTGTGAGGTTGGATTTGAGGTTGGCTGATCAGTTGGCTTTTCGGATGGCTGCTCAACTGTCTCAGCCGTCTTCTCCTTTATCTCCTCCGTCGTTTCCTCTTTCTTCACATCTGCCTTCACATCTGCCTTAACATCTGCCTTCTCATCTGCCTTCTCATCTGCCTTCTCATCTGCCTTCTCAGTTGGCTTCTCGTTATCCACCTCTTTCAGCTTTGCACCATTCACCTCCTTCTCCCTCTCTTCCTCTTCTCGAAGTGCCTCTTCAGCCTTCTCCGCCCTCTTCTCTTTGGCCTGTTCCTCTTCCTTCTTGACAGAGTTCTCGATACCTTCTATTCCGGCACCAACTGCACCCAAGGCAATAAGACCTCCATATTTGACCATATTGTTGATCCCTATACCGATAGCTTTAGGCTTGGGTTTGTCTTCTTCCTCCTGTTGTCTCATTCGAACACCACTGAGAGGATCGTCCGGGTCGAGCTCCGCAGTATCGGTACTCGGGTCGCTAGCAGGGTATGGGATCGACGAGACATGGGACGCTTCGACATCTGATAACTCTGGCTGCACATTCAACTTTTGACCGAGCATTAGTGTCTGAGCCTCGACCAGCGAGTCTCTGCGAACGGTACCGTCTGTAGTGCGAATAGCATTGTGGTACGAAGGAGACGCCAAATTCTTCTTACCTGCCCTTTTCAATGTCGATTGTATGGCTGTACTTCCCTCGTGTGACATGGTCACTGGATGGAGGTCCATATCGTCGTCGTCGCTGCTCTCGGACTCGTCAATCTGGCTCGCCTGATCACGGCTTTCGTCTGAATAGGCTCTAGGCTGCTGTCCTTGCTTGTTTTTGACCAGGAGTTTGGCCAAATGTAATGAACGACGATCTATAATCCATGGGAGCGGGATGATGCCCAGTGACACAGTAGTGGTGGTCCTGTAGAGCTCCTCGACATCACAGTATCGGAGCTTGAACGCCGTGTACGACTTTGTCGGTATTTCTATAATTGGGTGTTCTTCCATCGTTTAGTCGGCCAGCAAACGGTCCTGATGAATCCAGGAGGCTTTCTGTGGCGGTCGCTATGTACCAATCGGACCCTGTGTAACTGCTCGACTGTAGAACGATAACAAGTAGACAATCGATGCAGGCAGCTAAGCCTGAAAAAATACAAGTGAGATCGTCGCGAGACAGTCCGATTTCCAGGGTCGTTCAGGGACGGTAAGTGTCAGAGGAGATATGGGGAGAATAGAATAGGTGAAGGAGATGAGATATAGGGGAGGAGGTTGGGATGTGTTGGTGCACATATGTTGGTGCACACATGTTGGTAGATACATGTCGGGAGACTAAGCTGCCATATCCACTGCCAGTTGGTGGGTGCAACGAGTTTTATCCGACTGATTACATGGGCGGTATTTTTCATTACTAAGCTAGCACGTAAACTTCCCCTTAACTCCCTCGATTTGGGAGTTAGATCGAGCACCTCCCTCCCCTTGCTGCAGCGCGCATTGGAATTTTTTTTTACCTGGAAACTGATTTCGGATTTACAGTCTTCTTGCATCGATTGATCTCTGTTGCACAGTAGGCAACAAGCAGACACGATGGGATCAGAGTCACAGTCGGATCAGAGCCCATTCGATGATAAATATCGATTCAATGATTCGCAGACTTCTGTGGCAAAGGGAATCGATGAGTTGACTACGGTAACCAAAGGTACGCCGAGCAGCTCGGTTTTCCGGGACCAGCAGAACGTGTCATCATCGGGAAGCCAAACCGGGAACGAGGAATCAACGGACGATGTTGCTAACGTTGGGATCAGCTTGAAAACAGCCCACGTCGGGTTCCAACCGAAGGAAGACGCACCTGCACTACCCAGACGGAAGACTATCTTTCGGCGAGATCGTTGGGGTACTCAAAGGCACAAGAACGGACGCCCCGTGCGCAAGACGAGCCGTGTGGTTCGTCGCAATACGTTAAAACGGGCCATGAATCACATTCCTCAGGGCAAAAGGCTGTTTTCTGGGTCCGTGGCAGAGGAGGAAGAAAACCAGCATCGCGACGAAAAGGACCGATCCAATGAGAAGCGGAACGTTTATTGGAACATGCCCGTGCCAGAGGATCAACTGGATGACGACGGACGTCTTCCGGAGTATCCGAGGAACAAGATCCGCACCACCAAATACACTCCGATCACATTCATCCCGAAGAATCTGTTCTACCAGTTCAAGAACGTGGCCAACATCTTCTTCCTGACGATGATCGTTCTCGGATTCTTCTCCATCTTCGGTGTGCCCAACCCGGCATTGAATGCAGTGCCGCTCATTGTCATTGTCATTATCACCGCCTTCAAAGATGCCTTGGAGGACTCTCGAAGGACCATCTCCGATATGGAGATCAATAACACGGTGACCCATGTCTTGAAAGGACTGGACAACCCAAACTTTTCAGGTGAAAGTGTGAGCCTGTGGCGTCGGTTCAAGAAGATGTGCACGAGGGTCTCTATAGCTACCTATAGGAAGATCCGCAGGAGGAAAGTGGTCGATCCTCTGGCGTATCCTGAAGCAAACATGCCCAGACGATCCATGGATAGTTTCGACAGAACATCGTTCGAGATGGAACTTCCTAACGATAGTGGGTTGTCTTTGGCAGATCCGTTCAATGATGCCAACATGGTGCATTCTCAGGCTTACGATCCGATAGACAACTATACAAACAAGCCGAAGCCGTTTTTGGTACCAAGGAAACCCGGTGAGCCATCAGCCAACCTTGCGTTCAAGCGCGACTACTGGAAGAACGTGCACGTCGGAGACATCATCAAAATCAAGAATAACGACCAGATTCCTGTTGATATCGTTATTCTCAACACTTCCGACCCGGACGGTGGCTGCTACGTGGAAACGAAGAATCTCGACGGAGAGACCAACCTCAAGATTAAGCAGGCCTTAAAATGCTCCTCAAACTACCTCAAGCGTGTCAATGACTTGGACCGTTGCAAGTTCTGGCTTGAGTCTGAGGGCCCCAAGGGTAATCTCTACTCGTACGAGGGAAACGTCCGCTACTACGTTAACGGTGACCCCGAAGGCGAGACTTCCAATGAGCCTGTCACCATCAACAACTTGCTTTTGCGTGGTTCGTCCTTGAGAAACACCAAATGGACCATCGGCCTGGTCGCCTTTACTGGTCCTGATACCAAAATCATGCTCAACGCTGGTGTTACACCGTCCAAGCGCTCGCGTATCTCCAGAGAGCTCAACTACCAGGTGGTGATCAATTTTGTTCTCCTCTTCTTCATGTGTTTCGTCTCGGGACTTGTCAACGGTCTCTACTATAGAAAGAGTGGTACCTCCAGGGATTCGTACGAATTCGGTACGATCGGAGGGTCTCCGGCGCGAAACGGAGTCATCTCTTTCTTCGTCGCTCTCATCCTCTACCAATCTCTGGTGCCCATCTCCCTTTACATCTCTATCGAGATCATCAAGACTGCCCAGGCTTTCTTCATCTACTCGGATGTCAAAATGTACAACGAAAAGTTGGACTATCCGTGTATTCCTAAATCGTGGTCGATCTCTGACGATCTCGGACAGATCGAGTATATCTTCTCTGATAAGACCGGAACGCTGACTCAGAACGTGATGGAGTTCAAGAAATGTACCATCGACGGTAAAGTCTACGGTCGAGCTTACACTGAGGCCTACGCGGACATCCGTCGCAGGCAAGGTGTGGATGTGGAAGCGGAAGCTGCATTTGAGAAGGCTGGAATCGCTCAGGACAAGCAGGATATGATCAAGATGTTGCAACAGCAGAACAAGAAAGATCTCGATGAGACTAAGGTTGGTACCGACTTGACGTTCGTGTCTAAATCGTTTGCCGAGGATTTGCATGGTAACAGCGGTGGCAACCAAAAGGTTTCCGCTGAGAACTTTGCGCTTGCTCTGGCATTGTGCCATTCGGTGCTCACAGAGCAATCGGATACTCCTCCGTATGAGATGGAGTTCCGCGCTCAGAGCCCTGATGAGGCTGCACTTGTTAGTACTGCCCGTGATATTGGATTTGCATTTGTCAACAGAACCAAGACGGGTATTGTTCTTGACGTGCAAGGTGTTGAGCGTGAGTATGAGATCCTCAACATCTTGGAGTTCAATTCTACCAGAAAGCGTATGAGTGTGATCATCAAAGTGCCAGCCCAGACACCTGGTGCTGAGCCAACTGCTCTGCTCATTTGCAAAGGTGCTGACAGTGTTGTCTTTTCGAGACTCAGCAACAGCAATAGCTCGCAGTTACTTGAGAAGACGGCCATCCAGTTGGAGCAGTTTGCTACTGAAGGTCTGAGAACGCTGTGTATCGCCCAGCGCGAGATTTCTTGGTCCGACTACGAAGCATGGAATGTCAGGCATAACGCTGCAGCATCGTCGCTCGATGACCGTGAAGAGAAGATGGAAGAAGCTGCCTCGGAGATCGAACAGGACTTGATTCTTCTCGGTGGAACTGCGATCGAGGACAGATTGCAAGACGGTGTGCCAGAGTCGATCAAGCTGCTGGGTAAAGCCGGTATCAAATTATGGGTGCTCACCGGTGATAAAGTGGAGACTGCCATCAACATTGGATTCTCGTGTAATCTGTTGCAGAACGATATGCAACTGCTGATCATCAAGGCTACAGGTGATGATATCCAGAAACTTCTCGGTGATGAGACGTGGGACCGCGTGGGCAACTCGAAGCGCGAAACTGTGAACGCTCTCGTTGGCAAGTACCTCTTTGACAATTTCGGAATGAGGGGAACCAACGAAGAGATGGTCAGAGAGAAAGGTATCCACAAACCGCCAAGCGGCAACTTTGGTATCGTGATCGATGGTGATGCACTCAAGATGGCTCTGTCGGACTCCGTCAAGATCAAGTTCCTCTTGCTGTGCAAGCAGTGTAAAGCTGTGCTATGTTGCCGTGTCTCGCCCGCCCAAAAGGCTGCCGTTGTTAAACTTGTCAAGGACAGCTTGCAAGTGATGACGCTGGCCATTGGTGATGGCTCTAACGATGTGGCTATGATTCATGCTGCAGACGTCGGTGTCGGTATTGCCGGTGAAGAAGGTACACAGGCTGCCATGTCCTCGGACTATGCCATTGCCCAGTTCCGGTACCTGACACGTCTAGTGCTCGTTCATGGACGCTGGGATTACAAGCGTCTGGCAGAGATGATCCCAAGTTTCTTCTACAAGAACGTTGTGTTCACGACGACACTGTTCTGGTACGGAATCTTCGACAACTTTGATGGAACCTATCTGTTCGAGTACACCTACCTGATGTTCTACAACTTGGCATACACTTCTCTGCCTGTGATCTTCATGGGAATCTTTGATAAGGACGTGGAAGGGCATATCTCTTTGCTCGTTCCTGAACTGTATCGCTCGGGTATTCTCAGAAAAGACTGGAATGTGCGCAAGTTCGTTTGGTACATGGCAGACGGTGTCTACCAGTCACTGGTGGCATTCTTCCTCCCATTCTTCTTATACAGGGGAGGTGTGTTCGTCACGCACCAAGGTCTTGCCTTAGACCACCGGTACCTAGTGGGTACACTTGTGGCAACGATCTCGATCTTTGCCTGTGATACTTACGTGCTGTTGCACCAGCACTCGTGGGACTGGCTAACGTTATTGATTGATCTCATTTCGATGGCTCTCGTGCCTGCCTGGACGGGCATTTGGTCTTCCGTATACACTTCGAAAGCATTTTACAAAGCTGCCATCGAACTCTACTCCAGTGCGTCGTTCTGGGCATGCTTTTTCGTTGGATACTTTGGCTGCTTGATGCCTCGTGTTTGTTACGATATTACACACACGCTCAGAAACCCGAAGGATGCTGACATTGTGCGTGAACAGGTGTCCCTAGGCTACTTTGAAGGCTACTCCAAAGATTATGATCCTACGGATCCGAACCGCGTTGCCGTGAAGGCTGGCGAGCCTGGGTTGGATGCAGAAGGTGGATATGCCAAGAAGAGGAAGTTCTCACTGTTCAGAAGACATGGTTCGTCCGGGTCTGACTCGTCCAAGGACGTTGAACTACAATACATGCATTCTTCCCGCAAGAACAGAACCTCGGTGGATGCAACACGTCTGTCGATGGATTACTCTGTGAGTGGAGAAGGTAACGGAAGAGGCACTAGTCTGGATAATGTGCGGACGAGTCTTGACTTGCCTGGTATGACTACTGCTAACTCTCTGATGGAAAGAATCTCCACAGATAGCCGAAGATAACTTTACTCTAATACATTAGAATGTACATTTGACAGGGAACAGCCTCTGCTTGAGGTTATTCCAGAATCCGTCGTCGTAGATATTGTCCAGTTGGTCCCATCCCTCTATCTTGACAAGGTCGCCGCCGTCTCTTAGATCTGTGTACTCAGAGCCATCTCTGAGTCGCACAAATCCAGCCGGTCCATTCCAGTCACCTGCACACATCATAGAGATGTACGTAGTGCCCGACCTGTAAAGGAGACCCTGTGACAGTAGGTACTTGATGTAGTCCCATTTGGCGGACTCGTTCGTGGTAACACCCAAGTAGATGAGCCAGAGGTGTTCGCCCAGGAAAGCTGCCACCACTGGCAATAAAAAGCAGCATAGGATCAGCAGCATGCCTGTGATCCGATTAGGGTAGGTGGTCTGCGTGATGGTGAGCCACCATCTGGCCAGAGTGCTCGTTGTGGTAATCATATCCATGTTCTCGTGCGTCATGTACAAGTGAATGGCCTGCCAGCACATGTACCCTCCGTATAATAGGGTCCAACAGATGCTGACCAGGAATGCAAAGAACCATCGGTAGTTGTAGTAACCAACAGCATTGTTCAACCACACACAGTAGTGGTCAAAAAGCAAAACACAGTGCCCTGAAACCGAGCAGTGTTTGCTTCGTGCGGGTTTTGGCAGCCGGCAAGTACGGCATTCCATTCCTTTGAAGAAGATGAGTTCATCGTAAGGAAACTGCACCGTTATCTTCTCCATATCACACCGGCTGTTGATTTTGCCCGGATCGCAAAACGTGCCCAGTGTGAACGAGCCAAAATTGGCCACGAGTGAAGGAATCACCACCAAGTAGAACTGTTTGGACCACCGAGGATCGTATTGGACCAGTTGAGGGAATGTGGTTTCTATAAAGGCAGCAGCACACGCTCCCATTAATGTTGCATAGAACACTGGCACGATCCAGCCCACCATCCATGCCATTGCACCTGACATTGCTGTCAGTTTACCGTTGAAGTACCGGAGATCCAGGGTCTCGAACTCGTCCAGAACATAATGCCATGCTTTGATCAGCTTTCGCCTCGATCGGGCCACAATGGTACCTTGGTAGCTCGGGAGTTCCCCAAACAGGACCAAGAATGAGATCACCGACACCGTCAGTGCCATTATAATGACAGCGGTGAAAAGCATATCTCACTGATATAGGCGAGAGATTTCCCTGCCTATCCCACTGAAAAAAATATACTGTGTAGATTTGGAAGGAGGATTGGGTCCTATTGTCTAGTTGGGTCCAGTTGGGTACATTTGGGGTCCGGTATGATTTTCCTAAAGGGTTCCGTTACCCCATCACATGGTGAGTATTTCAGAAGATTCGAGGTTTTTCCCCCTAGATATGACACCGTTGCAAGATCAGAAACACCAATATTGGGAGTCTCACAGTAAATCGGGATTGGCAGCGAAGGTGAAGCATAAAAAAATTTCGAAAAAATATATAACCCATCTACATGAGTTTGACCGTCTCTTCCAAGGAGAGCAACGTTCTTCTGAAGCAGAAGAATGTCCTGAATGAGTCTATACTGAGCAAGTATAGAATGGCAGGCCAGATAGTCCAGACTGGGTTGAAATATATAGAGGATCTGATCCACTCATCGTATCATCTCGGTGAGCAGAAGCCCTTCACCTCTGCAGAGCTGTGTTTGCTTGGAGACAGCTATTTGCAGACTGCCTTGGAACATTCCTTCAAGGAAGTTGCCGAGAAAGGTATTGCGCAACCGGTGACTATCGATATCAACGATCTTGTCGAAGGCTACTCCCCAGAAGTGGATGATCCGGCAAATCTACGGTTTGTGCCAGGGGATTTGGTGACGATCAACTTGGGAGTGCAACTGGACGGTTACACGGCCCGCGCTGCTCACACTGTTGTGATCTATCCACCAGGAAAGGCACCTTCGGGACCTTTGCTTGGTGCATCTGCTGATTCTGTCTGTGCGTCTCACATTGCTACCGAGGCAGTGGTTGCACTTCTTGGGTGTGCACTGAGTCTCGACAAGATGCCAAGGTCGGTGGCCCCAGTGGGATCACAAGTCACTGGAAATCTTATTAGAGGATTGGTTGATGCTGTTGCTGAGGCATATCACTGTACTGTTGTGCCAGGATCAAAAGTCCGTCGTGTTAGACGGTTCCTGGCTGGTCAGGCCGAAGGATTGGTCGCAGAGCGCGGGTTTAAAGGTGTCGTTTGGTCGGAGGCCAACCAAGAGGCCCGGCTCCTGGGTAAGACGGCTAATAGCACTGAGTTGATGGCTTACGAGAAGACCAGTGCTGCCACCAGCAATGCTTCGGCCATTCCTACGGACGAGTTTGTTGTCAAGGCTGGAGAAGTTTACACTGTGGATATTCGGATGTGCCCCGACCAAGGTACCGGTATTGTGACTTTGGATACATTGGACCAGTTCACCGGTAAGACTACAGTCGTTCAAGAGCTGTGTCCACGGCCTTCTGTATTCATCAGAGACGTGAATGCCACCTACGAGCCGAAATTGAAGAGCGCCAGAGCTCTGTTGAGATTGATCGACAGAACCCATCCAGTCTATCCATTTAGAATCTCCGAATTGTGTGAAAGCTTCCCTATGGATGCAGAATCGATCTCAGAGACCACGCCTGGTATTGCCAAAGAGATGGCCCCTTACAAGTTGGGAATGTCCGAATTGACTAACCAGCGTCTCGTTCTTACAAAGCCAGTGCTTGCTGCCCGTTTTGTGCCACTTCTTGACATTCTGAAGTCTTCTGCAGCCAGTGGTATCCACGGCTTCGATGCTGAGAACCCTACATTGCCCGGTCTCGAACTGCCATTGCCTCGTCTAGGTATGACGGCCCTGGGACTGAAATCGCTCATCAAGAAGACCAACAAGTTGCCTGTCGCCCGTGAAATGTGTACAGTTGTCTTGAACAATGCTCTATCACAACCGGAGTTGCTCCGGTTGGCAGGTGGCTCTTCGACAACCAGTCCCTCCTGGGTCCACTCCGATTACCAGCTAGCTGGACAGCCCGCTGAAGCTGTCGCAGCCTTGGCACAACTCACCCAGGACCCACGGTTTGGTCTTCTGGTCAAGGAGTGCCGTCCTATGAGAGGCAAGGTGAACCACCTGGTCGCCCAGCAGGACGTCGCCATGGACACTGCATAATAATAATCGTTATATACTAATCCTTTGCGTATCGAAGAAAGTCCTCTGCCAAATTCGCCCCGTGCGAGCAAGCCTCTAGTTTACAATCACAACTTATTTACCGATTTTCCTTTTTCTTCCCTTTATCCTTCTACCGGATTCATTTGATCTCAACACCACTCTCGCGTAGGGTCAACTGAAAACAAGGTTCACATCACAAACAAGAACATAAGGTAAGTACTCCTCACAGCCCCACTTGGGCTCTAATCGATGCGTCTCCATTGAAGAGACGTGTCATCTCAACGATCCCCCGGCGATGAATTGTCGTCCCACTTGGCGTGCGTGGTTATGCGTTAACGTTTGGTAACAGTGGCAGCATCCAGTTGTCGATGCTCGTTTGCTACACTGTGCCATTGTCATCGTACGGCCGTCCACGGACCGGGTTCACCCCACAGATCTCTCTCATCACAACAACTCCAAGCATTCCCCTCCAAACCGCTCTATCACTACGGACTCACCTTCCGGTACCGTGTATGACTACTCGGTGTCGAGGACGTCGTCATGTTTCACCAATGGCTGCCTGTATGGGTATGTCTTCGTCGTGTCAAGACCTCGGAGCGATCTGACGATTTGGCGTCGGACTATTTTTTCACCGCCATTCTGTCTCTTCATTGCTCTTGGTTTAACGTCACTCGCTACTACTCTGTGGTATCGGGTGTGATGGCACCACGACGAATTGACTACCCATACTGACCCACGCTACTGTTTGGCTCTATCCTCATCACTATTGTCAAAGTGGAGAGAGCGTCAACCGAAGTGTGCGGGCTCATAACCCGAGCCAGGTAGGCGGTCCGGTCTTTTTTTTTGCTTTCTTTTTTTGGTAGTTGGACGACTCTTGGAACGCGTTACGAATTTTAGAAGGGCGCAGAGAGAAAGGGTAGGACAGAGGAGGCCGTTGAGATTAGGGCTGGCTCGGGTGCGTGGATTTTCCTCCCCTCACAATTTACTAACTCTTTTAACAGATGTCATCGAAATTGTCGCGTGAAGACTCTGTCTACCTGGCCAAGTTGGCTGAGCAGGCTGAGAGATACGAGGAGATGGTCGAAAGCATGAAGGCTGTTGCTTGCTCTGGCCAGGAACTTTCCGTCGAGGAGAGAAACTTGCTTTCGGTCGCATACAAGAACGTGATCGGAGCTCGCAGAGCCTCTTGGAGAATCGTCTCGTCTATTGAGCAGAAGGAGGAGGCCAAGGGCAATGAGCACCAGGTCAAGCTTATAAGAGACTACCGGTCCAAGATCGAGAACGAGCTTACAGGTATTTGTGACGATATTCTCAGCGTGTTGAGCGACCACCTTATCCCAACAGCACAGAGCGGTGAATCCAAGGTCTTCTACTACAAGATGAAGGGCGATTACCACAGGTATCTTGCCGAGTTTGCCTCCGGAGACAAGAGAAAGGAGGCTGCTGAGGCCTCCCTCGATGCATACAAGGCCGCCTCTGACGTTGCCGTCACTGAGTTGCCTCCAACGCATCCTATCAGACTTGGTCTGGCACTCAACTTCTCCGTGTTTTACTACGAAATCATGAACTCGCCAGATAGAGCCTGCCACTTGGCCAAGCAGGCATTTGATGACGCCATTGCTGAGTTGGATACGCTGTCGGAGGAATCGTACAAGGACTCGACTTTGATCATGCAGCTATTAAGAGACAACCTGACCTTGTGGACCTCTGACATGTCGGAGGCTGGCCAGGATGAGACCGCTTCTAAGCCTGCCGCTGTTGCTGACAAGCCTGCTGAGACTACCGAGGCTGCTGCTGCTGCTCCTGCTGCTGCCGCCACTGAGGCTGCACCAGCTGAGTCTGCAAAGCCGGAGTAGAGTACCCCTCAGCCAAGAGGATTGGAGCCCTGTCCGGAAAACAAAGCACTATAACGGGATCTTGTCTCCTCCTCTAGGAGTGTCTGCGGCGTGTCTTGATTTACCCACCTTTTTATCAGTCTTTTTTCGAAATATACACAGCAATACCCTTGTTGTCAGCTATCGTAGCATCTTGCAACTCTTGATATTTTTATTGATTCTACTCTCATTATGGAGAGTGTTGATTTTGAAAATACCTCTGGCTCTGACCATGCAGCCGTCTTCAAAGTGGTCAACTTGACCGTCGCCATCATTGCGGTAAGTATCCTGCCCCTCCCTGCCCACTAGCTAACCAACAGATCGCCTCTGGCCTTACCGAGCTCTTCCAGCAGGTTGATTACACGTTCCAAGGAATATACGTGGCAATCTTGGGCGGATTGGTCGCCTATCTCGAGTTCAAGATCCCTCCACAGCTCTACGAGTATGCCTCGTCGTTCTTCTCCTTCCTGGGAAGAGGCTTCATCTATATACTCATTGCCATTCTCAACTTCCATGGCTCGGCTCCTAGAATCTTGGCAGCCATCTTCGTCTTCTTCGTTGGCTTCGCGTTCGTTGTTTTGGAGTTTGTTTCCAGTGTCCAGCCTCCTGATAACATGCAGGGTGAGCAGGGACTCGCCACCGATGGATTGGAGGACGTTATTTAAAGCAAATGTATCAATTGCTACGGCACATATCGTGATTTGCTGTGCCACAGTGCCGCTGGGCCCGGAGCACAGATTATCACACAATTTGTTGGTTCTGTGGATTGTAGTTGTACGTGGATCGGTCAGTACGTGAGGGTTCAGTGTGTCGGAGGCTACAGATACACCAAATTGAAAAAAAAAAAACATTCCGTCAGCTACAGGATTCGAACCTGTGCGGGCAAAGCCCAAAAGATTTCTAATCTTTCTCCTTAACCGCTCGGACAAACTGACTTAAGTTACCCATTTCAGACATACGTCTGTGGTGTTCTTGGAGAAGTTTGTTGCAAATGAATCTGATAGGATGAAGTGGATAGATGATAGTTAACTCATCCTTTAGCGTATGAAAAGGTTCTACAATGTGGTAGTAGTGTTGTTGAATGCCTATGGACTGAATTCAAGCTCAATAGGTGAATTTCTATGGGTTTGAAAACCAAACTGTAGTACTTAATTGAATCCAAAGATATTAAGAAAGGAAATCCTACTAAAAGACGAGAACATTCTCTTACACTACTTCTCATACTAGTGATTCAAAGGGTCCATGACATTAACAATGAACAATAAATAGCGCTAAAAACAGCAAAAAGAACAGACAGACCCTATTGAAACCTTAGAGTGGCACACCAGAAGATGTCTCCAACTGCTTGATAACAGGGTCAATGACGTTCCGGTTGAGGTCAGCATTGGTCAACTTGAGCTGTTCATCGGTCCACAGAGGCTTGTCAGACTCGTGCTTGGCAGCACCGACACCGCAGTGGCCACCGAACTTAGCCCAGTCGTCGACTCTCTTCAGGTTGAGAGTGGACCAGACGTCCTCGACGGCAGAAATAAGTTCATCACAGATCTCCTTAGTGTGGTGAGGAGAAGGAGTGATTCTCAACCGCTCGGTGCCTCTTGGGACACTTGGGAAGTTAATGGCTTGAACGTAGATCTTGTGCTTGTTAAGCAAGATGTCGGAGGCACGTTTGGTGTCAGCCGGGTTGCCGACGAGCAAAGGAATAATGTGAGACGGGTTTGGAATCACAGGGATGCCCAGATTGGCGAACTGCTCCTTGCAATAACGGACCGACTTCTGCTGTCTGACACGGTCGTCGATATCTCTTCTGACGATACGGATCGACGTGGACAGACCAGCCATGACGGCTGGAGGCAGAGTTGTGGTGAAGATGAAGCCTGGAGCGTACGATCTGAGCCAGTCGATGAGGTTGGCGCTAGCGGCAACGTATCCACCGACAACACCAAACGACTTACCAAGGGTACCGGTGATCATGTCGACCTTGTCCATGGTGGTCTCGCGAGCTGGAGATGCAATACCGGACTTGAGGTGAGAGTCAAAGTCACAGTGCTCGGCGACACCGGCACCGTGAGGACCGTACATACCGACGGCATGGACCTCGTCCAAGAAAGTGAGAGCACCATATTTACGGGCTAATTCACAGATCTTGTCGATAGGAGAGACAGAACCAGACATCGAGTAGACCGACTCGAAAGCCACAATCTTCGGAGTCGATTTAGGGTAACTGGCTAGCAACCGCTCGAGTTCATCCAAGTCGTTGTGCTTGAATATATGCTTCTTGGCACGAGAGTTTTTAATACCGACGATCATCGAAGCATGGTTCAACGAATCCGAGAAGATCACCAAGTCCTTGAATCGTTTACCAAAGAGAGACAGGATCGAGTCGTTGGCGACGAAACAAGACGAGAACGCAAGAGCAGCCTGCTTCTTGTGCAATGCAGCCAACTCGGACTCCAGGTTGATCGCATGCCTGTTGTGGCCGGCGATGTTTCTCGTTCCACCGGCTCCAACTCCGTACTTGTCCATCGTCTTGACCATCGTATCGAACACTTCACGGTTCTTCGACATACCCAGATAGTCGTTGGAACACCAGACCATCACTTTGTCCTCCTCACTGGCACGGTGGGCCTTGGGGAACTCCTTGGCAAGACGGTTGATGTTGTTAAAGTAACGATAAGAGTTGTCTCTTCTCTTGGAAGCCAACTCATCGCTGAACATCGTCTCATAGTCGTAAGGAGTGTCCTTAGTCTCGGTGTGACTGTCCAACTTGACCGCTTCTTCCACAATAGGCTTGGTAGCAGTCACAGTCTCCGGGGAAGCCTGAGCTTGCGCAGCCTTTGTTGGTGTCGAGTAATGTCTTCTGGTCTCGAGGGCTGGTCCCATCACTGGACAGTGCGAGGCAGCAGAGACAAGGCTCTTGTCCCCAACCATCTCACGCATCATCTGCGCATGTGCCCGCACAAAGGGGCAAACGTTCATCGACTTCTTCACTAAGGTCTCCATAGTTCAAATAGTGTTCGCTTAATACTTACTACTACTTGTAACTTGTTGGCTAAGTTTATTTCACAGGAAGCCATCGGGAAATTCGAAAATTTTTGCATGCTACGCGAGGGGGAAACCGGGTGTTACGTTAGATTGAAGCCATCCAACCGAACGCGGGAAACGCGAGCCCAACCTACTGATGCTAGTCGATTATTCGTACCTATATAGTTTAGTAGGAAGACCCAGTTTCACCGGACATTATCCCTGAAAAGTACAAACACCGCTCTTGACGCACTAGAAATCCCGCATCCAAAGGCCGCGGACATCTTCTCCATTTTAGGTAATGCCTAAGTTCGCTGTGGTTATTCCTGGATTTGGCACGATTTCACTAGATCAGGCCGAAGATGGCACTTGCACCGTTCGAACCGACGACAACAGTCACACTGACGATGCTGTCAGACTTGAACAGTTGCCGGAACATCTTCGAAACCGGCAGATCGTGGTGATCGACTCTGTGGCGTCAGGGAATCGCACTCACAACGCCTACAAGGACTCTATCAAACCGGTGCTGGACACGCTCAAGCTGCCTTACAAGTACATCAAGACGACTTCTGCAGACACGATCCGTGACTTTGGAGCCCACATCGACTCCAACCCTTGCTTGGTTATCGTTATCTCTGGAGATACCTCATTGAACGAGCTGTTCAATGAACTGCCAGAACAGGCAGATCTGGCAGTGTTACCCGTTCCTCAAGGCACTGGAAATGCCTTTGCCAACAGCCTGGGACTATCATCGACTTTCGAATGCTTAAAGTCACTTCTAACAGGACAATCTCTGCAGTTACCTCTCTATCAGGCGGATTTCTCTCCAGAGGCCGATCTGATCGATTCTCACGGTGATACTATTAAGAAAGTGACGTCTCTAAAGTTCTTCGTCATCGGATCCTGGGCTCTACATGCTGATCTGGTTGCGTTATCTGACACAGCGGAAATGCGCCAGACTTACGGCTCTGACAGATTCCGCGTAGCAGCGGAACAGATCCTCAAAGAGAATCCAGAGTTTATAGGCTCGATTTCCTTCGACGACGGCCATTCGACGACACTGTTGCAACCGCTGGGCCCTCTATCATACTTCATTGCCACTGCCCTCCCCCGCTTAGAGGCTACGTTCCTAATTTCGCCCGACTCACAACCATCCAAGTCCGAACTGCATCTGCTCTACTTCAAACATCTCGATTCCGCATCTACCATGGATATCATGAACCAGGCATACAACCAAGGAGCACATATTACCCACAATGAAGTCCAATACGTTCCACTTGGACCAGGGCAGAAGGCTACATTGACTATCGACGACTCAATGCGCCCAGACCTGTCCAAGATCTGCATAGATGGCAGTATAGTCCTCATGAAGGGCCTCGATAGAACTGTCACATTCTCCTGCTTGGGTAAACGCAATCTTTCATACATTAGATAATACATTAGTTGGTCTTAGGCCGCTTATCGTCACCGCCTTCCTCATCTCCTAGCCTCTTCGTTCCAGGAGCAGATGCCGCCGTATTTGTAGGTGTGCCCTCATACTGCTTCAACTTCTCTCTGAGAGTGCTGATCTGCCGCTTGAGAATGTTCTCTTTGAAAGCCGTCTCCTTGCGAACAGCTGCCGTCACATCTTGACGTAGCTGGTTCTTCTCCTCCTCGAACTGCTTCTGCATTTGCTGCTTTTCTTCCTCGCTCATGCCAGTACTGCCACTGGCCGACTCCACCTCTTTCACCTTGGCAGCATACTCGGAATCGAGCTCCGCAGACCGAGCTTTCCAACGTTGCTCGATAACCTCACTGATTCTGGCATTGCTTGGAGCACGGATCCGCTTCTTATATGCCTCCATCTCCTGTTGCAACCGCTTCTCAGATTCCTCCTCCAGAGTCTTCTTCGCGGCAACACACTCCTCATCCAGCTTTTGCTTGTACGCCTCATTCTCTGCAGAGAGCTTCTTTTTATAGTTGGCGATCTCTTGCTCACGCACCTGCCGTTGGAAGTCCTCTCTTGCCTTTTCAGCTTCAGGGTCCGGAGTCTCAGCAGCGACCAGTTTCTTGGTCAAGTCACCAACCTGCTTCTGCAATTCTTCCACCTGCTTCTTCAACTGGGCAGATTCTGCCCTGGAAGAGTCCAATTCGGCGCTGTTAACAGACTTGCCGTTAGCACTCTCTTGGGCATTCTTCTCTAACTCGGCCACTTTCTGCACAAGTTGCTCCTTCTCTTGCACAGTCTTCTTCTGCTCAGCGCGACGAGTGTTCAACTTCTCTTGGAATTCACGCACCAACTTCTCATGAGACTCCTTATATCTGGCCTCCAACTTCGCACTCTCCTGCGCAGCCTGACCACCGTCTGCCACCTGCTTCTTGTAAAGTTCCAACTGCGACTTGGCAGAGTCCAATTCAGCCTGCTTGCTGGCTAACTGCGATTCCAACTCCAAGTCTCTCTTTTCAAGAGCATCCACTTTGGCACTGACGGACTCACACCGTTTTTGCAACTGCTCAGCTCTTTCCAGATACGTCTTGACCTCTTCACGCAGGGCCTTGTTGTTCTCCTTATAGACAGACAGTTCCTGCGACCTCTCCTTCATCGTCGACAGTAGTTTTGTGTACTTGTCTGTAGCAACAGCAGCTGCCTTGGCCTCAGCCAGGTTGGTCTGGGTCTCCAACAGCTCTTGCTGTGTAGATTCCACAGTTTGACGCAGCTGCTTCTCCTCCGACTTGGTGTAGTTCAACTGTTGAGTGAGAGAATCGTTCTCTCTATGCATGTAACTCAACAGCTCTTTCAAGTCTCCACCATCCTCGGAAGTGCCCAGACCTAGAGGTGAGTTCTCCAGCCGGTTGATCAACGTCCGGTTCTGTGCATCCAACTCGGTGACACGAGTCTTGGATTTTGACAACTCCTCTTCCAAAGACGCCTTTTCAGCCTCAAACGTCTCATTGCCGCTAGCTAACGTAACATTAGCACTAGCCAATTCACCTTCGAGCTTAGAAATGTTACTTTGGAGACTCGTCACTTGCTGCTTGAGTTGCTCTTCAGAATCCTTCTGCGCCTGCAAAGCAGCAGAGAGATCGCTGGAGCCTGTAGTGACAGCAGCCAGTTTGTTATTCTTCTGCGAGACATCAGCTTGCAACGTAGAGATTCGAACCTCATAGTCGCCTTTAATACCTTCAAAGGCAGAGACAGCAGCATTCAGCTCGCGGATCTTATCGTCGTTCTGGTGCTTCTGCTCAGTGTACTTCTGCTGGGTGCTGGTCAATTCAGTCTCAAGAGTCGACTTCTGCTGTTTTAACAGTGTAACCTCCTCTGTGAGCTCATCAATATGCTTCGTCATTGATGCTAACTGCTCCTCAGAGGACGCCTTGAACTGAGTGTAAGTTTCATTCAACGAGCTCAATTCTGCTTCGGTGGCTTCAGATACTTGTCTATACTGCACAGAACTCTGTGTTGCCAGCTTGAGGTCCTCCAAAGTGTTTGTCAGCTCTTGCTTGAGTGCCACAATACCTTCGTTCGTAGTATCCGAGTTCTCTAGGGATGATAGAGAACTGTTTCTCTTTGCGTTCATCTCGTCGTACTTGGATTGCAACTCTGCCAAGTGTTTTGTCAATTCAGCAAGCGAATTGCTCTTTAATTGCAAGGAACTCTTGGCAGTCTGTAACTCCGACTCCAGAATATCGATTCTCTGCTGGTAACTTTGAGAGTCGGCATTCTTGGAATGCAGAATGCGCTTGGTCTCTTCATTGCTGATCTCCAGCTTACCACGCACAGAATCCAACTGTTTTTGCAACCGTTCAACCTCCTTGGTCATCCGGTCCAGGGATTCCTGGTACTGGGACTGGCGCTCAGAGTCGAGCGCTTGCAATTTGGCAATCGTGGCATTGGCCCTAGTTCTCTCCTCAACGAGCTTGTCCAACTCTGCACGCATACGAGCATCATTAGACTGCCAGAGCTGTTTCTCGGCTATCAGAGTCTGCACTTGCACCTCGTTGTTGGCCTGCGTAGCACGAGTATCGAGGAACTCGTCGTTTAATTGTTGGAGACGCAACTCCAAACGGCCAGAGTTCTCTTGCAATTGAAGAGCACTCTGCTTGAGCTGGGAGTTCTCTGCTCTTGAAACATTCGACAAGTACTCGGCCGTCTTGACTTTCTCTTCCAAGAGTTTGACAGAAGATTGCTCCTTAGCCAAGGCCAACGAAACGGCAGATTTCTCAGAGAGCAAGCTTTGGATACGCATGTTGAGTTCGAACTCGGTCGAATTGGCCGTCTTTTTAAGCTCATTCAGCTCATCCTGCTTCTGCTTGGCCTGTTCAGTCAACTGCTTGATTCTCTCATCGGCAGCCTTCCTGTCAGAATCCTGCACTGGACCGTTGCCAGTTTCAACCATATTCTGTAGCATATCTCTGCTGTTTGTGACAGAAACTAACTGCGTCTTGACACTCTGTAACTGCGATTGTAACTTTTCAATGGCAAGCTTTGACTTTTCAAGCGCCTCGGTTTCGGCCCCAGCGAGAACACCTTCACCGGCGGTCTCATTGTATTCCAGTTCGTTACCCAGATCACGAGACACAATCAGTAACTGCTCGTTCTTATTGATGAGGTCTTTGATGTTTCTGAAAGTAGAAAGTCTTTCAGAGATGAGACGTCCTGCGTCTGTAAGATCGGCGGCGCTGGCATCTGCATCGTCCGCACCATCCACAAGGTGCGAAATGTACTGCTTCTCCTCCGTCGATAGCGGAGCACCTCCTTGCTGTTCTAAAGTAAGTTCCGAAAGTAAGGTGGCCAGCTGTCGTTGCAAGTCAACCTTGTACTCAGAGAGCTGGCGCACTTGCACTTGCAATTCTTCCACTTTCTTATTGGAGATGCTCAACTGACGTCTCATGAGAGACTTTTCCTTGGACAGGTTGTCGACCATCACTTCGAATTGACCCTGCTTCATCTCGAGACTCGTGCACTTGTCCTTATATGACTTGAGCAACGGCAAGCGACGATCCAGCTCTTTGAAGATAGTGTCGAGCTCTTTCTCTGCTTTCTTTCTGGCCCGTTTTTCTCTGGCAAGGTCCTTTCTCATCCGGTTGGTATCGGCAACGAGGTCGGTGAGTCTGGCATTTTTCATCACCTTTTGAGAGGACGGAGTCAACGTCAGATCCCTGTCATCGGCCAGGCCACCAAGGAGGTCAGTCGTATCAACTGTTCCCAGAGTCGTCGTAGTAATCTCTGCAACGGTCTCTTCCAAGTCCTTGATCCGAGTATCACGCTGTGCCAGAATGTCTTGCAATGCCTCGTACTGCTTCTTGTACTCTTCCTCATCGGCCTTGACCTTCTCAGAGGTCTGGTCATACACCTGTTGAAGAGATTCGATACGCTTCTTTCTGTCATTGCTCGAGTTTTCTAACACCTGGATCATCTGCTCCTTTTTCGATAACTCCTGCGTGTATTCGAACTCTTTGCGAGCAAGCTTATCTTGCAACTTCTTGATCTCCAAGCTGTGCTTGGTGTTCGAGCTTTCAAGAGACTCGATAGACTGTTCCATATGAGCCTTCGATGCTTTAGCCACTGCTACCTCTTGATGAGCCTTATCAAGTTCGATCTTTAAAGAAGATACTTCTTCGCGCTTCTCTTGGCGAACACCGGCAAGCTCGTTGCTGCGCTTGCTCAATTCTTCCTCGAACCATCCGGCAGATTGCTGCGAAAGTTCCAACTCACGCTCGAGAGTGGTCTTTTCAAACCGCTCCTTGAGCAAATCTGAGTTGATAGCATCCTTTGCAGATTCAGCATCGATTGCTTGCTGCCGCAACTCTCTATTTGTATCTGTGATGGCTTTGATATCGGTATTCAGAGAAGCCAGTTGCTCTTGCTTACTGGCGAGCATCTCATAGATAGATTTCTTCTCCTCAGTAAGCTGTTGAGTCTGGCTACCTAGAGTGGCCAAGTTCTGTTTTTCGGCAGTCACTTGAAGCTTAGCAGCAGTCAAGGCAGACTCAGAACGCTTGTTTTGCTCTTCCAGTTTCAGGATCTCTTTCTGAAGGTCGGTGATCTTCTTTTCGAAGTCTTCTCTATCACCAGTAAATGAACGCTCTCTGTCTCTAGTATGGTGTTGCAATTGCCCATAACTGAGCTTGAGAACCTCGTTGCTTGACTTGAGAGTTCCGAAATCGTTAAATCGCTGTGCCAAACTCTGGTATACAACCGAGTCAAGCGAACGCAGCAATTTCTCATCAACATTGTACCAAAGGGCAACTGAAACATAGTCATCTGCATCCGCTTCCAGCACCGTGTCCCCAGTATGAGCCTCTTGGAACTCCGGCTCTGTAGTAGGCTCCTTGGATTCCTCATGTTGATCTTCCATAGGTTCCACTAGTGGAGTGCGCATACTGAAAACAGTCTCTATTTCAGGCTCAACCACATCTGCAGGCTCCTCAACGACAGAGGGCACCCTCTTGTGCTCTTGCGAGTCCACAACATCGTCCTGACCAGCCTCTTCAACAGTAACACCAAGAGTCGGCTCGATCACCGTACTCTCGTGTAATTCGACGTCCTCAGTGATTACAACGCCATTATCATCACTAGACGCAACCATAGGCTTATTGGACTCGCCCTGGGGCTTGTTAGCGGACTCCTCGCCGTCTGAGCCGTCCATCGTAATGATCACTGGGATGGTTTTAATGTTGAAAAATATGCGGCTGGTTTATCTCAGATAATCACTCACAGATAATCACTCGGTGCTCATCTTTTGATATAGGGAACTGTTGTGGAAGAGATAAACACGAGGTCATATAGATACGGTAATACATCTAGGGTCAGACTCAACTAGAACGGGAATCAATCTAAGGGTTCAAACTCGCCTGCAAGTACCAGTTCATCATGACAGACGCGTCCCTTGATGATTTGTCCGATGCTGAGGACGAAATCTTGCAACAGTTGCAAGCTATACGTGAATTGAAGGAAGCCAAGAGACGGCAACAGACGAATCTGGTCAATTCAGACGACGAGGAAGATCCAAGGCAAATCAACGATGTTGGGCAGCAACCATCGTACTTCCATCACAGACCTAAGTCCACACATAACGAGAAGCTTCTCAGGCGTAAGATCGAGGAAGAGAACGCCAAGAAGGATAGTGAAACGTTTGCTACGAAACTATCAAAGAGCAGGAATGAAGTGAAGGAGATGTCAGAAAGACAGCGTCAGTTCGAGCGCGATATCTTGGCGGAACGGATCTATTCTTTCGATCTGGAGAATCACAAGCCGATCAACGAGACTGTCAACGAGAAAGACCCATACTCGGGAAAGTATCTGTCTAAACGGTACGTACCCAAGAAGGTTGTGGACAAGATGTTGAAGAATATGAAACTGATGAGAGTCGAGAACGTGTTTGCGGAGATCTCAGCTCCAAAGTACGCGGCACCTCATTGCGCCAACTTCATCGTTGTTGGCGTGGTGACATCCAAGTCAGACAGCCTCTCGACAAGTTCCGGGCGCAGGTCGAAGTATATGAAAGTGCACATCTCCAACTTCCGCCAGCAAGTGACACTCTCGTTATTTGATGCCGCTTTCAAACGGTACTGGAAACTACGGGTCGGAGACGTGATTGCCATTCTGAACCCTCATGTCTGGCCTTACAAGTCCAAAGAGGAGTCAGGATTCACTCTGTTTCTCAAAGAAGATACTAGGTCGATTCTCGAGATGGGAAGGGCTAGGGACTTTGGATATTGCAAGTCTATCAAGAAAGATGGAACTCGCTGCACTGTGCCTATCGATACATCCAAGAGCGAGTACTGTGAATACCACATCGAACGGGCATTCAAAAAGACGGCATCTCAAAGAGTGGAACTAGGCAGTAATGTTCAGATGTTTGCTCCAACTAGGGACGGTGTTCGTGAGGCTATCTTCCTCGGTTCCAAGCAAGGCAGCGGCTCTCTGGTAGTTGATTCACTTGCTCCTCATTTGAGCACACGTACAGAAAACTCATTTTCCAGCCCGGAGGCATCGAAGGCATTCTTCGATTCTGGATTCACCAATCCAAAGTTCCTACCATCGATTGAAGCCGACAAGCACCGCATTCAAAGGTTGAAGGAAGAGAAGAAGTTGCGCCGTAAGATATCTAAGATCTCGGGTGCTGAAAACCTTGGTGGCCAAGCAGTGGAGACCAAGACTGAGAGGAAACGTCGAACACATGTGACTAGGGAGGCCTTTTCACCCGGTGCCATGACCAAGATTGGTTTCAATCCTACGAGACGACTGTTTGAAAAGAACAGAGAATATGATAAGAAGGTGGCTACCGACAGAACTCGTGATATGCTTACCTCATTGAAGAACCAGGGAAAGAAGAGCCACAAACTGTTGAAGCCGTCTAAAACAGAGGAGGCTCTGCGGAAGAAACAGAAACGCGAGACGTTTGCAAAGTATCAGAAGGCGGAACACGTCATTGAGCTCAGCGATAGTGATAGTGATCTCGATATCGAAGGTGAAACTAACGCGTTTATGAAGTTCAAGCGTGATGCCGGACGTCTAAGTAAATGCTAATGTATTATGACGATATATGCTTAGTAAATCATTGGACAGTCTTTCCAGGCTTGTCATCAGGTGTTTCTTTAGTCTCGGGGCCTTTAGTCTCAGACTTCGTATCAGCCTCTTCCGTCTCAGACTCCTCTTTAGTCGAATCAAACTTCTCTCCAGGAGATTTAGGCGACTGAGATGGCACCGGATCAGGACAATATGTCTTGATGATGACTCTCAGAAGGTTTCTTCTCACTGGCTTGGACAGGAATCCAGACATTCCAGCATTGCTGCACACGTTTTCATTCAACTTGTCAGCAAATGCCGTCAGAGCAACAATAGGGCCATCGTAAGACATGTCCTTGCGAAGAATTGTCGTTGCAGTGATTCCATCCATGGTTGGCATCTGCACATCCATGAGGATCAAATCAAACGTTTCACCGCGCTCATTGGCCTCCTTCACGGAGTTGATTGCCTCGACTCCGTTACATGCGAGAGTCACGTCGGTATAACCTTCCAACTTGAGCATCCGTTTAACAACCTCTTGGTTAACCAAGTTATCCTCAGCGACCAGGAACCGCTTGTGGGGCCCTTCCACTGAAGGAGGAGACTCAATAGAGCCAAACGAGACGTCAGAGATCGAGTTGCCACGTTCACGGGCTTTGGCCGTTCCTGTTGAACCTGCAGTAAAGAGCTCTGGTTTTTCAAACTCACCAGAATTGGTCTCGTAGCTATCAGGAGAACGCATATGCGTGTCACTGGAAGCTTCTGATGGTATCTCTTCCACGAAGGTGACCTTCTTATTCTTGGCAAACACTTCGTTGAACTCGTCATCGTAGAATGATTTGTCGTCTTCACAGACAACCAGCTCTCCAATTTGTGGAAGAGGTATGATGAAAGTAAACGTGGAACCTTCGCCGACCTTAGACGTCAAGGTGAGAGAGCCATGCATCATCTTGGCAAACTGCTTACAAATAGAAAGTCCCAGACCAGTACCTCCGTGAGATCTCGACAGTGTCTGATCACCTTGGACGAACGCTTCAAAGATCTTGCCTTGCAACGACTCGTCGATACCTGTTCCTGTATCGCTGACAGAGAAGCGGACAACCCACTTCTTCTGGGATTCTTTGAACCGATAGCACTCACGAGCTCTTTGAACTTCTTCTGTGTCTATGGCACCATCGGTATCATCATCAAGGAACATATCCTCACCTTCATCGAAGAGATCACGTTCGGACTGGCCGAAATTATACGCCTCAGCGATCTCCTTATGGTATAAGGATGATTGCATCGTAACGAGAGTCGAGTTAGAGCTGACTGGAGTCAGAGCGGTGCTTTTCAGCGTCTGTGGGTGGTATGGAGGAACACTCTCTGGAGGTTCGTCGAGACCCTTGACGTAGGCGGACCCATAGTTGACATTTTCGGACCGTTCCTCATCGTACTCTCCGAGCACTTTCATGACAACTTTCACAGTTCCATCTTCAGGAGTGAATTTGAGAGAGTTACTAACCAAATTCATAACAACCTGGATGATTCTATTAGAGTCACCCAAGAGAATCATCTTCCGCATAAAGTTTGGTTTGATCGAGATTATCAAGTTAACATGCTGATCCTTGGCGGCCTTGCCAAAGATGGTCTTGATCTGCGTGGCCACCTCTTTGATGATAAAGTTCTTGCGTTGCAACTTGGACTTATCCAACTGGTTCTTCGAGAAAGTGAGAAGCTGCGTTAAGATATGCAACAGAAGTTCACCACTTCTGAAAATGAGCTCCAAGGACGACTGGATCTTGTCGGTATCTTTCTCGGCCATGGCAACGGAGGTCATGCCAAGGATACCATTGAGCGGGGTGCGCAGCTCGTGTGAAATGTTAGCAATGAACACGGTCTTGGCCTCATTGGCATCTTCAGCTTGCTTTCGAGCAGCATCGGCTTGCACTTTGGCCACTTGCAGCTGCCTAGTTCTTGCACGGACACGGTCTTCCAAGTGAGCATACTGCTTGTCAAGTTCTGCAGTCATCGCATTGAATGCCTCGGTCAATTCGGTCAGCTCATCATAGAAGATACCCCGCGTAGGGACGATGGCAGGCAATGAAACAATGGACTCTGTGTATCCATTATTGGTGGAAGTCTCTGTGTCAGGGAAGGAACCAGGCATGTAGTTTCTCTGATCATCATCGTAACTGCTACCTTCCTGGCTTGGCGCGTAGCCCGAGCTTGGAGTCCCTGAAATATGCGAGTTGTTGGAGTTCATCGAGATATTGCGGGTATGCGAATAACGGGACTGATCAGTGTTTGACTGTGGATCAGGAGGTTGCAAGTGAGCAACCATTACGTTGCTGTTGTCTCCACCCGTAGGGCTTGGAGACGGAGTTCTCGGTTTGCGATCGAATAGAATGCTCTTGCTCCTACTGGACGATTTCTTCTTCTTGTGGGGTTTCTTAGAGGAGCGCAAGCCACGACCTTCAGTGATGGCCTCTGTGGCTTTTTGCAACTTCAAGATCGGCCGCACACCGTAGTGCGAGATGACGAAAGTGAAGATGCACATGAAGCAAGAGAGACCGATACAAACACCCACCATCAACTTGATCAGCTTCTCCATAGGCTCGTTGAAAGCGGACTCGTCTTGTTCAACAGTAACTGCCCAAGTTCCATACTTGAAGTCGACGGTAGAAGCGCCTGCAGCCACTTTCTTTTGAAGCGGATCCTTGACATTGATATCGTAATAAGTGGCATACTCTCCGTTGAGAATCATTTGCACAGGCTTGTAAGAGTCCAATGCATACTCTTTAGTGATAGGCGTATCTGCGTCCGGTTGGAACACATATGTGAAGCCAGAGATGTTGGATCTGTCATCCAGAGGAGTCACAGGGCGATAGAACCTGGAGCTCTCGCTGGAAGAGGAAGTGGAGTCATCAGTATAGTCAATCATAGTCAAGTTCATGATTAACGTAAGGTAGCCACCAAGAGCCTTCTCCTGGATGAGTAATGTCGAGTTGGTATCGACGGCAACAGTGTAGGAACCGAAGTAGTCCGAAGAAATCCTGTCTGGGCCCCAAACGAAGGCACCATCGGAGCTCAAACCATCTGGAGGATGCAAAGGATCCGTCAGATCCAACACAAAGAGGTTCGCGAAGTCTTCATCGGTGACGTTGAGTGGAATCGAGCCGGTGACGTTGATGAGGAGTCCAAAATCGAGATCGTAAAGGCGCGCGCCGTTGAAGATCGTCGAGGTATCCAAAAACGCCTGGATGGTGTCATGTGCTTCTTTGATCGACGAATTCGTCGAGTTACCTGCCTTTGCATAGGCCAGAGCGGTCTGGATCGAGTCCTTGGCGGTTAAAAGTGAAGCCTGATAGTAGTAATAGTTGAAGCCTTGAGACATTTGGGACGCCTTAAGTTGGGCTTCGACGACCAACTTCGACGCATTTGTACTCTTAGTGTTGGTACTGAAGTAGCAGCCTGTCACAATGGCCAGTGTCAACAGGGAAAACAGTGCCACGAATAACACGAGCGAGATGAGTTGTGTTTGAATCGACACACGTAATCTGTGCCGGGGCCGTCTGAACAGTCGTCCTCTGCCAGCCGGAGCCGTCTTTGCATGCTTCTCTTGCTCGAGCGAGTCGCAGCTACTGATATACCCGGCAGCGGAGTCGTCCTCGAGCCTCTTTTCGTCAGTCATGAGGAAGAGTGTTTATTTATAAAATTTCACAGATCAGAGAGGTGTTGAGGAAGTAAGGTTTTTCCGATATTGGAGTGATAGTTGGCGGGATCGGAGTCATATTACAGCCGAACAATGCAAATGTGGCAAGAAGATGATAAGATGTGTGTAGATAGGCCCAATATCATTATTGCAAAAGTTACACCTAGCAACACTTGCTATCTTTGGCTCGATAGGGCGACCAGAGCCCGAGAGACGTTCCAATCATCTCAGAATGTTATTAGATGATAGCCACATATGATATTTACCCCTACAATCCCAAATAGCCCCCATATAACCAAAGATAATCACTAATCAATCCACCTTACAATCCTTAGCTGTCAGAATATAATCGCGTTTCCTAAAGTAGACGCGGCAAAAAAAGCGGGGCCGATTGCTGCTAGAATGAGTCAGTTAGAAGGTATTTACTGAGGGTTACCGAGCTATCTAAGTAGTTGCAACGCAACAACTCACAAATGTGACGGTAACTACAAGTTGCCACGCCGTGTCGAAGGTCGAAATATCCCAAACGGTATACCGCCGTAAACGAATGCCGGTATCGGCCTCCGCAAAAAAGATGAGTGAAAAGTTGTCACTGTTCGGGCTGAATTTAGCCGGTTACTCATCACTAATGCTTTCCTCATTCCGTCCTCAAATCAGACTGGCTAGACAGTTTTCGACATCCAGGATTACCCTGGATAAGATCAAGGTGGCTCAACCGATCGTTGAATTGGATGGAGACGAGATGACTAGAATCATCTGGGATGTGATCAAGAAGAAGCTCATCAAGCCATACCTTGACGTGGATCTCAAGTATTACGATCTGGGAATCGAGAGCAGAGATGCTACAAACGATCAGATCACCATCGATGCTGCTAATGCCATTAAAAAGTACGGAGTCGGTGTCAAGTGCGCCACCATCACCCCGGATGAGGCCCGTGTCAAAGAGTTCGGACTCAAGAAGATGTGGAAGTCTCCAAACGGAACGATTCGTAACATTCTGGGAGGCACCGTCTTCAGAGAACCGATTGTGATCGGATCGGGTCCTAACAAGGCCCCAGGAGACATTGAAATCCCTCGGTATGTTCCAGGATGGACTAAACCGATCATCATCGGCCGCCATGCTCACGGAGACCAATACAAGGCCACGGACCTGATCATCCCAGGTGCAGGCAAGGTGGACATCACTTACACACCAACAGATCCATCGTTGGAGTCGCAGTCTTTGAGGGTGTTCGATTATAAGGGACCAGGTGTTGCTCTGTCGATGTACAACACCGACGAGTCGATCACTGGATTCGCCCATGCTTCGTTCAAGATGGCTATCAGCCGTAAGATGCCGCTGTTTTTCTCATCTAAGAACACCATTCTCAAGAAGTACGATGGCCGGTTCAAGGATATCTTCCAAGAAGTGTACGATACAACTTATAAGGCCGAGTTTGAGAAATTGGGACTTACCTACGAGCACCGTCTCATCGACGATATGGTGGCCCAGATGATGAAATCTCACGGTGGATTCATCATGGCTTTGAAGAACTACGATGGTGATGTCGAGTCGGACATCGTTGCCCAAGGATTCGGCTCTCTGGGACTCATGACCTCTGCTCTGATGACTCCAGATGGCCAAGCTTTCGAATCGGAGGCTGCTCATGGCACTGTTACAAGACACTACAGACGGTACCAGAAGGGTGAAGCCACATCGACCAACTCCATTGCCTCGATCTTTGCCTGGACCCGTGGTCTTGCTCACAGAGGAAAGCTCGACAACACTCCTGCTGTGGTGGACTTTGCTGACACTTTGGAGAAGGCCACCCTTGACACCGTCTCCAAAGACCACATCATGACGAAGGACCTTGCCTTGCTCGTGAAGCAGAAGAACCACGCTACCACTGAGGAGTTCCTTGATGCCGTTGCCTCCAGACTTGCTAAGAACATTTAACTGATATATATATATATAGATTAAGATTAAGTTGACGTATTACCTGATTTCTCTAGCCGTTTCTCTTCGAGAGATTTACCATCTCCTCCTTCCGATTTATCCAACCAAACCCACAAATATTGCATCCCATAGAACACTCCTAGAGACATCGCAGTGCAACCGATCAATGGAATAACCAGTTCCCTGTAAAAGTACTTGTGTGGGTTCCAATCCGGGTCCTCGTAGTATCTGCCCGGTGCTTGCTTTGGAGCGTCTTCAGGCGGTGTTTGCGACGACCCCGGCCTTGACTTTGTGCTATTATACCTGCTAAAGCTCAAGATACCAGATCTCAAACTAGCAGGGCTCCTAGTGGCCGGTAGAGTCCGGACAATTGAAAGGAACTTCATGTGTCGACTACCCCAGATTTTTTTTTCAACGCTCTCAATTTGGTAGGAGAAATGGTAGCAACTGTTTCCCCTTGGAAACGGCATCTCTTTGGAAAGTGGCCACACCAAGACCAGTAATTCGGCCAGGACTATGAATCTTCGGCGATGCCTCCAGTTTGCGATCAGTGAGTCTATGGGGAGACATAGGCGTGGATTCAGCCATGATCATTGGCTCATCGGAGCGATTCAAATTCTGCCCCCAGCGCACTTTCTTATCTGAATAGCTCCTGGTGGGAGTATTACCAGGTGATTGATGCGACCGTTTGGCAGGTGTGAGCCTCTTTGGTGAAAGGTCCAAGTTGGCTGCCTGTGGGGTGATGCCAGTGGAATCCATCAGGTCGAGTCGGTCTTCCAACAGTTCCTGTACAATGACATTGGCGGTGGTAGCAAAGTCAGAATCGACTAGTGACTCAAACAGAGAGTCGAATACGAAACCGAATGGAACGAACTTAGGTATTGCCTGTTCAAAGATAACAGTTGCTTCTTTCTGTATCGATCTGGCCGTTTCTAACTTGAGCTGTTGCACTTTGGCATCGAACAGGTCTTGGTCGTAAATGGACCAACCTTCGATCTTCTGGAGCTGTTCCAAAATGGTGGCAGTGGAACCAAATATCAAGTCCAATTCAGACATTGCAATGAACTGATACTTAAGTTCTTCAATCCATTGGTCCAATGTTATTAGCAGATCTTGCATCCGGGCTATCAGTAACTGGAACTGGTCATCTAACTGGATCTCACCGCTGGCAAGGCTCGATGAACGTATGAACTGATCGACATTGGCTCTTTCAAAGAGCAAGAGCTGTTTCTTCGATAACATCAAAGCCTTTTGCGCCTTGACTCCACACTTATCGATCGACTCCGATAGACTGTCTGCAGCAGCAAGTATCTCCCGGTGGCAGTTTTCTCTTTGAATTTGTACAACCTCCACCGCGTGTGTCACTAACTTGTTCTGATCTGACTTCAACTGCTCAATCTGCCGGGATTGCTCTGCAATCACTTTGATGTATGCCTGAAGGTGGGCATCGACAGTGGACTGGTTCTTCATCACTTTAGTCTTGATAGCTTTGGCTCGATTCGCATACTTGAGAGCATTTAAAGTCTCATCGTAGTGAGACACTGCAGGCGATACACAGACAATCATGATAGTCTTACAGTTCCCATCGAGAGAAAACTTGAGCAGTCTAGTCAATTTAGAGTCACGGTAGGGAACATAGCCATGCTTTTCATCACAGAGAGCGTTGATACAGTTTCCTAGAGCCAGCAAGGATTTGTTGATGTTGGCACCCTCGTACAGTCTCATGCCTCTATTCTTGGTAGAAGATGCTCTTTCACTACCTGCCAGATCAATGAAAGAAAGCAGCGACGTGGTACAGTTGGAATCGACCTGCGCTTTCTTCCTCTGAGAGACGGTGATTTGCAACACAGCATGCGATCTCGACGATACTGCATTTGCTGCCGTTGGAGACACCGTACGATGCTTACTACCCAGAATAATGAGGTCCATTACTTGCTGAACATTCTGTGGATGATGCTGGGATAAGTTAGTCACGTAGACCTGCTTGCGGGCAACCTCTCTCATTTGCAACCTGCTGGAAGATGTCTTGGCGTTGAGCAGATCCCTGATTGTCTCGTTATAGATCTCGAGGTAACTCAGTGTGATATCAACTTCAGTGTCATCGGCACCTTTCTTCCTTGCAAACAGTTCTTTCATTGTCGAGAAGACGATGCCCGGTTGCTCGCTCGAACCAGAGATGGTAAATGTCTTACCGCAGCCGGTAGCACCGTACGCAAAGACTGTAGAATTGTATCCGTCAAAGACATTGTCAAGAATGGGTCGGCCAATAGCCAAATGGATATCGTCCTGAGTAGACAGCTCGTCAAAGACTCGATCAAACACAAACTTGTGCTCGCGGCGTCTGTAGTTATGAGACCCGACCTTGTTGCCAGGTCTTATTGTGTTGGGATCTATTTCACCAAGCTTGGGCGACGGATCAAAGACCAACATCTTATCATCGACAACATCCAACGCTCTTGCCGTGCCGCTGGTTACAGGCCTTACACGGACGGCCACAGTGATGGAAGAGTCCATTTACAAAGAACTGGTGAGTTTCAAGGATTTTATTCCGGATTTGGTATTATACAGGGCTCACTGCAACGGAGCGTAGAGAATTTGGGTCACGTACTTGCGTTTGTAACGGACCGTAGAGGCGACTGCCAATGTGTTGTGCTTGATAGAAGTAGTGGCCAAGTGGTTCAAAACGACGTGGTTGGGAATCGGCAGCGCTCCACCGGTGTTATCGCGGTCGGCAATGTTATAATTGTTGAGGATGACGTTCTCCAGGTGTGGTGGAAGCTGTGGTGGAATCAGCCATTGTTGATTGTGCCCACCGCTCTTCTGACTGTTATCCAATGTCACATAGTACTCTTCCATGACTTTCGGGTCGGTAAAGATCGGCGGTATCAGGCTAATGTACTCAGCCTTATTATCGGCAGCACCTTCGTCCTCATGGTACCGCATGTATCCATTACCCATATCGTCGTCATCCTTGGTGAGTCCAAGTTTGGAGTCTTGCGAGTATAGCGAAGTGCGCGATTTCGAAAGCTCTTTGGAGGCCTGATGGTCCGATGGAGTTATTTCAAGGTAGTTGACGAAATGGCCCGTGTTATCGGTGGCCGTTGGGATGAAGTTGGAGCAACGCACCTCATTGTCAACAACAAACTTGAATCTATGTGTTCCAGGAGGCAGGGCAATCTGGACTTTGAAAGAGCCGTCTTTCGGCGACGGACCGTTCAAGGCGATCATCTTTCTCCATCCAGTGAAGGTACCCATAACGAAGACTCTCTCTCCACCTTCTGTCCATTTGAATATAGTAGGAACAAGCACTGGTTGGAATGGCGGCTGACCCTGCTGCTGTTGCTGCTGTTGCTGTTGCTGTTGTTGTTGTAGTGACTGTTGCTGCTGGATTTGCTGTTGTTGAAGTGGTTGCTGCTGCTGCTGCTGCTGCTGAGATGGCTGAGGCTCTAATGGAGGCATTGGAGGCACCGAAGAGCTGAGCTCGGTTTCCTGGTTGCCAGGCTGGTCAACAGCCATGTCATCGTATCCCATATCGTCGTCAAATATCAAAGTTGACCGGCTTCGCCTTGGTTCCTGAATTGGTGAACATGACGAGCTTGCAGAGGCCGCATCGTGGTCGTCGTCGACGGCATGCTCTATGAATTGAGAACTACCATTGCGAGAACTTGAGTCGAACCCATGCTGCCCCTGGATATCCTCCATAGAAACGTCTCTTGGTGGTGCAGACATTTGTGGTTGTTGAATGGTCACCTCCAAAAATTCAACCCGGAGGACTGTTTTTCTCCCCGCGTAGAGAGCGTATCAAACTTTACCATTTGCATGCGACAAGTCTCTTCTTAGCAATGACAGACACTTACAAACAGATCGAGGCAGCAGTGGAGACCATCAACCAAAGGACGGCAGGCAACGTGGCATCGAAACCGCTCGTGCTGATCATCTGCGGCTCTGGTTTGGGGGGCATCGCTGATATACTACAAGGTCCCACCGTGAGGATCCCATACGGAGAGATCCCAGGGTTTGTTGTGAGTACGGTGTCCGGACACGACGGAGCATTGCTCTTTGGTACTATTGGAACCAACCAGGTGCCTGTGGTTTGCATGGTGGGAAGACTCCACTTCTACGAAGGCTGGGACTTCAACCAGGCAACTTTCCCTATCAGGGTGGCTGCTGCGCTTGGCGTCAAGTATATGGTGGCCACGAACGCGGCAGGTGGTATTAACGCCGAGTATAAGCCGGGAGAGTTAATGGTGATCAACGACCATATCAATCTGCCAGGTCTAGGTGGTAATCATCCTCTGAGAGGCCCCAACTTGGACAAGTTCGGACCGAGATTCCTCGCCATGTCGGACGCCTACGACTTTGAGATGCGGATCCACTTCTTTGATACCGCGAGAGACCTCAACATCACTAGACATATACACGAGGGAGTCTACACTTACGTGTCTGGCCCCTCTTTCGAGACCAGAGCCGAGTGCCGGATGATCCGTGCCTGGGGTGGTGATACCGTCGGAATGAGTACCGTTCCAGAGATCATCGTGGGCCGTCACTGCGGTCTGCGTTGCTTTGGATTGTCGCTAGTGACCAACGCTGTCGTTTACAGGAAGCCGCACTTTGCCAAGTCAGCCTCTGCTCTTGGACTCACTGCCGAACAAGTGCTGGGCCAAGTCCACGACGAAGCTTGGGGCAAGGCATCCCACGAGGAAGTGCTGGCCGAAGGTAAAGCTGCCTCCGAGGACGTGACGATCTTGATCGAAGGCTTCGTCAACAGACTTACTTAATAATATACATGCTTAGAGTATAGATGGTTTATCTTCTAAACGACCGTGCGGCAGCGGCGGCTGCCATGCCGTCCTTGGACGTCGTAGGACTCTCTGTAATATGCATCCTGCGCATATTGCTGGCCACGCCACGGTGCGATGACTGTAATGATGATGATGACGGTGACGATAGTGCAGGAGATGCTGGTGACTGGCTTCGGCTCTTCTTGGCCTTGCCAGCGGCAGATGTAACGACTCGCGGCTTCTTTTTGATCATCTCTTTGGCTTTCAATAATGCATCAATCCACGACAGGTCCTCATTGACTTTGAACCCAATCTCAACATTGGCATTGATTCCACCTTGGACGATGGTATCAGGATCATAAGCACTCAGGAAGTAGAGGGTATTGATGCGGAGCAACTCTAAAATCAGATAGCCTTCCTTGAGGTCTTCGTCGAACTCGTAGTCGTACATGGACACATTCTTACTGGTAAGACGGACCTCGACAACCCGAGAGTAGAATGCAGCGGCCTGCATTTGAGCAGCACCTTGGGTGTGGTAACCTTTATCAGGGCTGATCTCATATATGAATAAACGTGCCGCCGAGGTGATGAGAAGAATGCACGACTTCAACTCCTTATTGAGGGTTTGGTAGTTTGTAGTAATGATCTTATTGATCACAACATCCGTCAGTGCCTGGCCTTTAGGTACGAATTGACCTGGCTTGTGCGTCAACTCGGACATGAAGATGTTATCGAGCTTGATAATCTTCTCGCCTGTTTGCAACTGACCCAGTATATCCTTTGGTATCTTCTTGCTGATAAGAACTGGGTTGACATATGCTGCATTATTGGATGACTGCTGCGGCTTCTGTTGCCGGAACGACCCACCAACGGCACCTGCCGCACTGAGCGCAGCAGGGTGAGCACCAAAGTTATGAGGAGAGTTTGAGCTTGGTGACGATTTCGGGGACTGAGCCGGTGACGACAACGTCACAGGTTTAGGCGGCTTGACAGAGGAGGACTCTGCATCATCAGCAAACTGGAGACTGTTCCTGCGAACGTTGTGATTTTCGAGGCCACGTTGGACTTTATCCATCAGTTGGGCATTGCCACGCATCTGGGCACCCAGGTTTTGGTTTCGCACTTGCGAGTAGTACCCTGGCATAGGGTTTGTGATCCGTTGTGGTGCATAGTAAGGAGTGGCGGGCTGCTGCTGCTGCGGTTGGCGAGCGACAGGTCTCTGCTGCGGCTGAGCCTGTGAATTTGGCTGCTGTGCATAATGTGCAATCCGTGGAGGTCGGACCTTTGGCGGCGGTAACACTCGCGCGGTGTATGGCTCCAACTTTGGAGTTGGTCGCTTCCATATACTGTCCTTGTCATCCCAGTCGATTCCTTTGAACCAAGGATGGTTCTTGACATCCTCAATGGTGTACCTTTCGTCCGGGCTCAGCACCAGCAGATGACTGACCAAATCTTTGAATTGATCGGGCACGTAGATCTCGGGCGGGTAACTGTAATCGAGATGAACGATCTTCTCAAACGTGTCATACTCAGTTGGACCTTTGAACGGTGGCCGTCCGAAGATCAATTGATACAATATGCAGCCCAGTGCCCACATATCGCCAGCAAAGCCACATTGATTGTACTTGAGCAACTCCGGAGAAACGTACTCTGCGGTGCCCACGAACGAGCCGTTCGATTCGCCAACAGGTATGGACTCCTCTTGCAACAGCTTGCCGCTCTGTAACCTTAGCTTCTCGTCATCAGTGAGGATCTTTGCTGCGCCGAAATCGGTCACCATCAGCTTCCATTCGCTGTTGAGCAGGATATTCTCAGGCTTCAAATCTCTATGAACGATACCTTTGGAGTGGACAAACCCGATGGCATCGACAAGTTGTGTCATGTAGTACCGTGAGAGGGGCTCGCTCAACGAACCCAGCCGTCGAATCAACGACAGAAGCTCTCCGTTCTGTGCGAAATCGATCACAAAGTACAGAGACTTGGAATCTTGGAATGTGTAGTAGAGTGTGACGATTCCTGGGTGGCGGCCCAGGATGTTGAGGGTGTTCTTCTCGATCGTGACATACTTGCGCTTGCGTTCACGCTGTATATGAGCCTTGGAGAGAATCTTGATCGCATAGGTGCGTCGGTTGTGGATTGAGAGACCTCTGTACACTTTGGAGTACGAGCCTTCACCAATGCATTCTCCGAACTGGAAATCCAGCGGAGATCTCTTGATAGGCATCGTTACTGTGGCAATCGGTCAGGCGTACCTGGATCAATCGATTGATGATCTGTTCGTGATCTATAGTAGTTTTTTTTTCAACCAGCAACAATTTTTACATGTTACAGAACAGCATGTCAACGTTGATGGGAGTATATATTAGGATGTAAAAGGTCTACGGAGGAACTAGATTCCCTTGAGAAGCCTAGTAATCTCATCCAACTCGTCGTCGTGTAAAGATTCGAGCCTTTTTTGCACTTCTTCCACGACATTCTCCTTCGACACAAGGTCACCGTCGGAGTTTTCACCGGTGCCAAGACGCTTGATTCTCAGCTGACCTTCTGGGTATTCCTCCTTTCCGAGGATCACTGCAAGTGGGCAACCGGCCTTCTCAGCGGCATCGAACTGCTTTCTTGGATTGGCCTTAGCCTTGTAGAGGTACTCGCACTCGATACCTGCCGCCCACAGCTGGGCAGCCACTTCCATGCGCTCGGGCAAGAATCCGGTCCAGTCCTTGCCTCCACCGAATGCCATGATGTAAACCTGTGTTGAGATCGGTCTCACTTTGTCCACGAGATCTGTACGCTGCTTGATCAGAGAGAAGATCCGCTCCACACCGAAGGAGACACCCACACATGGAATTGGGGCAGCCTTCTTACCCTTGGAGTTGGTGCCAAGGAACATACCGACCAATCCATCGTAACGGCCTCCAGCGACGATCGAGCCAACTCCAACGTACTCACTGGCATCCTCGTCGTCTTTCTTCTTCTTCTTCTTTCTCTCGGCGGCGTCCTTAGGTGGAGCACTCTGTGCAGTGACACACTCGTAAATCACTCCAGTGTAATAGTCAAGGCCTCTAGCGAGAGACATATCGAAGGAAACGTAGTGGTCAATCTTGAATGCCTCCAAGTAGTCGGCCATCTTAGCAATGTCCTCGATACCAGAAGAGGCAGACTCGTTGGCCATCAGTTTCTCGTCGGCACTCAGAGCACCAAGCACTTCACGGATACTTCCATTGAGCTTAACGTACTCTCCAATGGCATCGGCCACGGTCTCTGACTGACCTTTCTCCTCTACCATCTCACGCTTGACCTCGGCCCATGGCAACTTGTCGAGCTTGTCGACAGCGGAAGAAACACGGCGAACGTCTTCGAGTTGGACTCCACAAACCTCAAAGATACCATCGAGGATCTTTCTGTGGTTTAACTTGATCTTGAACTCTTTGATTCCCAAGCTCGTGAGACCGCTAACCATGATCTGTAACATCTCACTGTCAGGGACCATCGCATCGTACTGTCCGGCAACGTCAAAGTCGCACTGGTAGAACTCTCTCATACGACCTTTCGTCATAGCCGGCTGGTCTCTACGATAAACCTTGGCCACATGGTACCGCTTGATGTTCTGGATTCCATTCATGGCAACGAACCGCGCAAATGGCACCGTCAGATCGTAACGCAGGGACGTTAACTCTCCACCTTGATCCTCTAAGTTGTAGATAAGCTTAGAGTCCTCTCCGTATTTACCTTCCAAGATCTCACGCAGCTCAAACACCGGAGTATCAATGGTCTCACCACCGTGGGAACGGAACAGGTCGGTCAACTTCTTAAAGATGGCCTCTCTGATAACCATATCCTTATCGGACCAGTCCTTAGTTCCCTTTGGCACCTTGAGAGCGAATTTCTGCTCTTTCTTGACTTTTTTAGAAACCTTCTGGGCAGATTGTGCTGGCACAGATTTGGCAGCAGCTCCAATAGCGGGATCGGCGGCTTGTGTGGCTTGAGACATCGTTCTAAAAGTTCTTATGCTGGTCTTGAACAAGCAAGAAGATCTCATCCACTGGTTAAAATTTTTCCACGTCAAGTCAAGGGATTTAATAGTACATATGTTATTTGAAGCGATCCAACGCATACGACTCACCATTCTCCTCGTATTCCTTCTTGGAAACAAACAGATGATCGAAGTCGCCCACAGATGAACTCGTCAGGATGTTGGCGCCCACCCACGCGTCGGTGTCTCTGCTTAAAACGTCAGGAGCAAGAGATGTACTGATAGTATAATCGGACACGTACATGCGCAACTCTTGCACGATCTTCTGCTCCAACTGTGGGATATATGTAGCAGCACCGGTGATCACGATGTTGTTGAGCAGGTTCACGTAGGTGTCTGCGGTGGCTCCCAAGATCCGCATCGACTCAAAGATCATCTTGGCGACTCCATCGGCGTCTGGCGGCACACCCAGTGCCTTAGAAGGATCGAGCGCCTTGGCAAATCCGTACGGACGGAACAGCGGTCCGGCAAGCTTGTATTGGTCGATGCCAATGTTGTGAATCATGAGCCTGTTAGGCAACTCGTAGTTTTTAGACTCCAACGGAGCTCCTGCTCCATGTGATATACGTAGCTGGTCATGAGCGATGTCACTTTGACCTGGATCCAATTGAACCAGTGACGATGAGAGTATACACTCTTTAAAGTCGGAAAGAGTCCGTCCAACCTGGTAATTTTTGAACGAGTCTCTCATCTGTTCGATTCCTCTAAATGGACGTGGCAACAGAGCGTCTTCGATTTTCTCGGTGCTTCCACTCTCTTTCAACTTGGTCTCCAAGAAATGCATCGAGAATGGGTCCAAGAAGTCGCCTCCGTAATGAGAACGAAGGAAACCTTTTTGCAACGGCCGACCTCCACTGATAGGCGTCACAGACACGACATCGTTGCCTATATCAACGACAACGACAGCGTTAGGTTTTGAGACAGAGTATGCCGTACACACCTGGCGCTTCAGCAACGAGAACAACGGGACCTGCAGCTCTTCAAAGGCCACTTCCAGCTGTTTACCGCGTGTCCGTTGAGTAGACCACGCATTCTCAGAGATGACGAGAGGGAACTCCTCCAAATTTGGCAGCACGTTCAATTTATCATAGATGTGACGAATATAGTCCGGTGCCACGTCCCAGTTGTACACCAGGCCATCGTTAAAGATCGTGTAGATGTCCGAGAGAGGGTGCGAGTCGATGTCGTCTCCAAAGTACAACGAGCCGTCCACATCCTTTGCATACACCGTCGGCAGAATCGCATTAGGTGTATCGGACGTAGAGAGGCCAGCTTTAACCTGACTCGAGTCCAGATCAACAATGACAGAGGGGAAGTCGAACTCCATAGTGCCAAACTAGTTTACCAATGTTGGTGGAGTTTTTTTTTTAGCCCCCCATAAATTTCCCCTTTACCATCATGCCAGAGGAAGTCAAAGAGGACGAGAAAGCAGAGTACGAGACCCTTAAGAAGAAGTTACGGGAGTCTGTGACCAGGCGCAACCAGTTGGAGGACGAGATCGCAAAGAAAGAAGAGGAAATATACAGTAAGGAAACCCAATATCTTGCGGACGGCACGATGCACGGAAACATCATCAAAGGCTTTGAGAACTTTTCCAAGACTGGATCGTCGTCGTCATCTTCGTCACGGTCCAAACGTATACAGTTTGGTGACGAGGATCGCATCTTCTCCTTGAGCTCTTCCACCTACGTGATGCATCTAAGGCGCCAATCGGGTGGAATGGAAGACGACGAAGAGTTGTCTTCAGAGACGAGCACTCCCAGAAGGAAGCGGTGAAGATCAATCACGCAGGTGAAGCATCCGATGGGGGCCCATCCAATACCCAAACCCGCCATCTGCGGCCTATATTTGTAACATATATGTATACTATCTACAGTCAATTCGGACTCAGTAAATTTTCATCATTAGCCATGAGACTCACATCTGATCATGTTGCGCAACTTCAATCGAACACCGGCGGAATTCGCAATTTGTGCATATTGGCTCATGTAGACCATGGTAAGACATCACTGTCTGACTCGCTACTGGCATCTAACGGTATCATATCGCATAGGATGGCCGGTAAAGTGAGATACCTGGATTCCAGACCAGACGAACAACTTAGGGGTATTACGATGGAATCTTCAGCCATTTCGCTGTATTTCAAGACTCTACACAAGTCCAGAAAGGAAGGAGAGAAAGAGCAGGTCAAAGAGTACCTGATCAACCTCATAGATTCGCCCGGCCATGTGGACTTTTCGTCAGAGGTGAGTATTGCTTCAAGATTGTGCGATGGAGCCATAGTTATGGTCGATGTCGTCGAAGGAGTGTGCTCTCAGACAGTGACAGTGCTTAGACAATGCTGGGTTGACAAGCTGAAGCCGGTCTTGCTGCTGAATAAGATCGACAGACTCATTACGGAGTTGCAAATGTCTCCATTAGAAGCTTACCAGCACCTTTCCAGAGTTATAGAGCAAGTGAACTCTGTGCTGGGATCATTCTATGCTGGAGAACGCATGCAGGACAATTATCTATGGAGAGAGAGGCTGGAAAAGGGCGATACAACCGAATTTGTGGAGAGAGACGATACAGATATATACTTCTCTCCAGAGAAGAACAACGTCATCTTTGCATCTGCCGTCGACGGATGGGGGTTCAACGTGGGCCAGTTTGCATTCATATACGAGAAGAAGCTTGGTGTTCCGCGAGAAAAGCTTCAGAAGTGTCTATGGGGAGACTTCTACCTGGATCCAAAGACCAAAAGAGTGATCAGTTCTAAGCAGCTCAAGGGCCGCAATTTGAAGCCCATGTTTGTCAAATTTGTGCTCGAGAACATCTGGCACGTCTATGACGTGACTGTAATGAACAGGGACCAGGAAAAGCTCGAAAAAGCGGCCAAAGCCTTGAATGTGAAAGTGCTCCCTAGAGAGCTCCGATCCAAGGATTCCAAGCAACTGATCAACACAATCATGAGCCAGTGGTTACCCGTGTCTAATGCTGTTCTACTGACCGTCGCAGATAAGTTACCATCACCACTGGAAGCTCAGAAGCTGAGGATTCCAAACATTCTGGACTCTGCTCCAAGGTCTGATCTAGTGGATCCACAATTGAAGCAAGACATGATCGAGTGTAATCTGTCGGGTAACATCTCATGTTATGTGTCGAAGATGCTGTCTATTCCAGAGGAGGAACTCCCAGAGAACCAGCGTGCGGGAATGTCTCAGGATGAACTTGCAGAGAGAGGACGAATCGCACGCATTGAAGCTACCAAGGCTGCAGAGGCGGCAAAGGCTGTGGAGGATAAGAAACAAGAAGATGATATGTACACGAGAGTGGATCCCGATGCAGAACTCGAGCCGGAGTTCGAGTTTGAATACGAGGAAGAGCCCAAGGAGAAGGAAGAGCCCGAAGAGGCCAAAGAGGCTCACATTGGATTCTCGCGGATCTACAGCGGTACATTGAAGGTTGGAGATGAGATCACCGTGTTACAACCACGGTTTGATCCATCGAATCCAACAGAATATACTTCGAAAGCGACAGTGACAAGCCTCTACCTGTTAATGGGCAGAGATATGATCTCGTTGCAAGAAGTGCCTGCCGGTAACATCGTCGGTATCGGTGGACTTGCTGGCAAATTGATCAAGAGTGGAACATTGGTGACTCCTGATGTGACAGGAGTCAATTTGGCAGGTACTACGATCCTCACTCCACCAATTGTCAAGGTGGCCTTGGAGCCGGATAATCCGACACAAATGGCCAGACTGGAGCGTGGACTGGATCTGTTAAACCAGGCCGATCCGTGTGTGGACACGTATGTGGAGGACAGTGGTGAGCACATTCTGGTGACTGCAGGTGAGTTGCACCTCGAACGGTGCCTGAAAGATCTCAGAGAGCGGTTTGCTGGTATTGAGATCTCGTCGTCCAAGCCTGTCATTCCTTACAGGGAAACGATCGTGGATGTTGATATGAACCCGCCAAAGAACCCAGAACTGGGAAGAGGCGTGCAGCAGATCGTCTTGGACAAGTATGAGTTCACTTATGAGACGAGACCATTGCCAGAGGCTGCCACCAATCTATTAATCGAGCAAGAGGCTACGATTAGAGAGGCTACGATTAGAGAGACTGACACAGATCCTGAGTTTAAAGAGAAGCTCTCTGAATCACTTGGAGACCTGGATGTGAACAGGATTGCATCGTTTGGACCAAAACAAACCGGCCCCAATATACTGTTCGACTCAGAGGACCAACAGGTTCGCCGACTGTTTGCATCGGAACAGAAAAAGCCGTCGGATCGGTTCAGTTATGAGTACAGCCTGCTAAGCGGATTCCAACTGGCCACTGCTGAAGGCCCACTGGCGGCTGAACCATTGCAAGGAGTGGCGGTGATCATTAAATCGATCAAGGAGGTTGATCCGGTGCCCGTTCAAGATTTGTCGGGTCGTCTGATCTCCACCACTAGAGACATGATCCATCGGGGATTCTTAGACTGGTCTCCACGGTTGATGCTGGCAATGTATCAATGCGATATACAGGCAACGGCAGAGGTTCTCGGTAAAGTCTACGCGGTGGTTCAACAGCGGCGTGGAGCAGTTATAGAGGAAGAGATGAAAGAAGGCACACCATTCTTCAATGTGACGGCACGAATTCCAGTGGTGGAAGCGTTTGGGTTCAGTGAGGATATCAGAAAGAGAACTTCTGGTGCCGCATCGCCTCAGCTGGTGTTTGCTGGCTACGAGGCGATCGATCAGGATCCATTCTGGGTGCCAACTACGGAGGAAGAGCTCGAGGAGCTCGGTGAAGTGGCAGATAAAGAGAACGTGGCAAGAAAGTACATGAACAACATTCGGCGTGGCAAAGGACTGTTTGTGGACGAAAAGGTGGTGAAGAATGCTGAAAAGCAGCGTACCTTGAAGAAGGACTAAATTTATATAGTGAGCCAAATAAAAATTTCGTCTCCTCATCACCACTATGGGTTGGTTCTCTTCATCTACTCCAGAGACTACGACGCCTCCAAACCGGTCCGAACGTAAGAAATGTTGGGAATCTCGGGATCTTTACAACTCATGCCTGGACAGAATCCACGTGGACAACCCATTCGATAAGGAAAAGCAGGGGCTGATCAATAAGGAGTGCGGCAAAGAGGACAAGCAGTTTGCGCAGGACTGTGCCGCTTCGTGGGTCAAATACTTCAAGGAGAAGCGGCCATTCGAGATCAAGAAGGAAAGGCTATTGAAAGAGGCCAAGCAAGAGGGCAACGAGATCGTGCAACTGCCAGGATACCGCAAATGAGTGTGCCATGTACATATTTATAATACTTAAAGGGTGGATCCAACGTTATAGTAGAAGCTCTTGGTCTCCGTGTAGAGATCAATGGCATCTTTGCCGAGGTCCTTACCAAATCCGCTCATCTTGAGTCCTCCAAATGGAACCCTGATGTCCTCATTGTTGGATGAGTTGAGGTAGATCGAGCCAGCCTCCAATCTGTCGGCGACTCTCTGGACACGACTAAAGCCCTTGGAGAACACCATTGCTGCCAGTCCATAGATGGTATCATTGGCCTTCTCGATGGCTTCTTCGTCCGTGGAGAACTTGGAAACTGCCACCACTGGACCGAAGATCTCCTCTTGCACGATCGACATCGTCTGGTCGCAATCGGCAAAGATCGTTGGTGGAATGAAGTAGCCCTTGGCCGGAACTGGAGTGCCTCCAAGAACCAAACGAGCACCTTCAGCTTTGCCTTTGGCAATGTAACCGTTGATCTTATCATACTGCTGCTTAGAGATAACCGGGCCCAGGTTCTTCGTCTTATCCAGGGCATCTCCGATCTTCCACTCCTCCTGAACACGCTTCTTGAACAGCTCCAAGAACTTGTCATAGACACTGTCTTGAACGAGGATCCGCGAGTTGGCAGTACAGTTCTGTCCAGTGTTATACATGACACCAAACGAGGCCCATTTGGCGGCCTGGTCGAGGTCTGCATCGTCAAAGACAAGTAATGGTGACTTTCCACCGCATTCCAACGACACATGCTTGAGATTTCCTGCTCCACTCTTCATAATCTTCTGTCCTGTGACAGTTGAACCAGTGAAAGCCACTTTATCGAGATCTGGGTGCTCGGCAATCCGTTGACCAGCAGAGGCTCCGTAACCGGAGATCACATTGAACACTCCTGGTGGGAAACCAGCCTCTTTGATCAGATCGGCAAACATCAGCAAACTTAATGGCGTCAGTTCGGACGATTTCATCACGATCGTGCAACCACAGGCCAAAGCAGGACAGAACTTCCAACTGGCCATAGACAGCGGATAGTTCCAAGGAACAATCTGTCCCACGACCATCGCATACTTTTTGGTGATAGCAAACACATCTTTGGAGATCGGAATCGTCTCTCCGTTCAACTTGTCTGCCCAGCCCGCACAGTAGATCAAGTAGTCCACGATACCTTGGATATCGGCTCTGGCATTGGATTCCACAGGTTTACCGGCGTCCAAAGCTTCCACAGCGGAAAGCAGGTCAATATTCTCCTCAACGAGGTAAGCCAGCTTCAAGATCTTGCGGGCTTTCTCCTCGCCGGGCACATCGCGCCACGTTTCCATTGCCTTTCTGGCAGCCGCCACGGCTTCATCAACGTCTTCTGCACCTCCCTCGTAGACACTGACGATCACTTCGCCCGTCGACGGGTTGATAGTGTCGAACTTCTTGCCTGTGGTCTTCCAAGTGTTGTTGATGAACAGCCCAATCGGCTGCTGGTAAGTTGTTCCGTCTGGCAAACTCAATTCTTGATACATGTTGAAGGTTGAAAATTTCCTTATCGGTATATTCGAACCGAAATACAACAACCTGCCAAAATCTGGAAATTCTCAATCAGGTAAGGGACGCGTTTAATTTATTTTCACATTTTGCCACCAGCTTGAGCCACTCCACACTAACTAAATAAGCCGAACTAAGGGTGAAACAGCAGAATAAACACAACAGTATGCATCAGAACACAATAGAGCATATGCCAGAAGAGCCCCCCCCCCCCCCCCTCATCGAAGACGTGCTGCCATCATTTGAGATGCACGATTACATGTTCAATCGATCTGTCTATGATAATACCGAGGATGGATCGGTCCCTCCAAACTACACACAATCTTCTTCGACATCTGTGAGCGAAAGCCAACATTCTCATGAGGAAGTTGCACCTTTCACTGATAAAGAAAGGCTTCTTCTAAACCAATTGGATAAGATTGACCAACTGGACTCACCAATTGACATTCATATTACGTTTACAACGAAGAAGCCATTTACGTCTGGCCCAGAACGGACCACAGCCAATCTCATTCATGAATCATTCTTGTGTGAGTATCAACCAGGAGACATTGTTACCGGATTTATTACAATACAAAGCCATGCAACTGAACCTATTCGCTTTGAGATGTTTCTCGTTTCATTGAATGGACACACTGGAGTGCCATTGATGCCCAATAAGACATTTCTACGAATGTATGATCTCAGTGCATGCTATCAACCGATTGCAAATATGGCCGGTTGTGTAAAATGTGGATCAATTGATGAGAACGATGGAGCCACCTTCGGTCTTCCTCACAAATCACTAAATCCCGGTGTTGTGTACAAGAAGATGTTCACTTTCGTGCTTCCACGGTTCTTGATTGATAGTGCTTGTCCTAATCAACTTGATAATCATCTCAAATTGCCACCATCATTCGGTTCTGACTCTTGCCATGGCCGCCAAATGGAGGCGTCTCCTTCGCTGGGTTATTCCATGGATACAACCGGCATGGTTGTCGCTAGAGATTTGTCTCATTACAACAACTACATCAGCTATTGTGTACTAGCGCATCTAGTTGGTACCGGATCTAACCACTCCACCAAATTTGTGGTTCTCAAGAAGAGCCAGCGATTCTTCAGAGTGTCCACGGCAGGAGAGGTCTATCCAGACACAATGCTTTCAACCAAGCACCAACTAGAACGATTCAACCGACAGGTTGAGAGTTGTCTGGCAGATTTGAAAGGAACTCCACAAGTGACAGACAAATCTCAATTCCAACGTCGAGAGCAGGCCACTAGAGAACCACATCAAACAGACTATTCTTCAACTGGCCAGGGCCATTTGAGGTCAGGTATTTTCAGAATACATGGCGAGCTCAATGTTACAGCACATGCACCAATGGGACTTATGTTCAACTCCATCAGCCCACAAGGTCTATTTACCAAACCCAAAAGTGGCAGCTTTTCGTCATCTACCTCGCCTGACGAGATTGAATTGGATCTGGAATATGTCACATCGGATATCAAGCAGAAGCCGCCTGGTAAGATCAAAACCAGATTCGATCTACGCATCATTGATATCCAGTCCAAGAAGCCATTGCCAGTGACGTTTGATAACCAATTCATCTTGAAGGACGAGTTCGACGATCTAAAGAAGTTGTGCATTTCCAAGTTTGATACCATGAAATCGCTGGCAAAGAATCAGAGTGTGCCCAAGCAAACAGTTATGGGCCTCTATGCGCTGGGTATGATGATCAAACAAACTCAAACGATAACTTCATTCTTCGAACCCGTTATTAAAGAGGTGCCATGGGAGTTCAACGTTGCTACACGTAGTTACCAAGGGAAAATTATGGTCCCAGTGAGACCAGACGAGGAAACCACACGGTACTACTGCATTCCGCCAAGTTTCGAGACTTGCCAACTGGGTCGATGGTACCAAGTAGTGGTGAAAGTGGGCAATACTGAGCTTCTACTACCGATTCAATCGATATAGTTCTATTAGTAAACAATTATTGAACGCCGTCTCTAGCTTCAATATATCCAATGTAGTGCTTCTTAGTAAGGCGTCTCCATTTCTTGCCCCAGATCATGAATGGAACCATGAGGAGGCAGGCAAAGATTTGCAAAGCCGCGAGAACGGCATACGTGTTGGTGTTACCCATAGCATCCAGCCATGGAGAGCAGAAGAAAGTGAAGAGGCAACCAATACCATTATTGATGAGCGACACACCTATCATGCCTTCCAAAACCATCTCCGGGTAGGCGGACATCAAGTACGACATGGCGATATCACCTGCACAACCGAAGCAGAAACCGATGAATCCAAGGCCAACTGTGTAAGTAACCTTCCAACTCCATACTTTATCAGTTCCCACGGCAAAGATCATCAGTCCGATAGGGTCCAAGATCAGGATCGACATGAGCATCCACAGGTAGTCTTCAGCTTCATGGATACCATTTCTTCTCTTGGCAAGCCACGTCACCACCCTATCGGAGAAGATACCGGCGTAAAGACAGCCGATGATGGCTCCGATACAGCAAGGAACGTTCATGAGAGCGACACCAGTGTCTGAGTAGTCCCAAGGGTCATCGTAGTACTGGTCATCCTCGGTGGTCAGGTAGAAAGTGAGGAATGCGTCCTGCAGTCCCCATAGGAATCCAGAGAGCAACACTGGTGGGAACCAGAAAACACGAAGCATAAGGAAGAGCATCTTGAAATACTGCAGGAATCCAGTGCCCCTGAGGTTAGGGGACAGTGTAATTGGCTTGATGCGGTTCCAATATGAGATCCGTTGGTCCTGTGAGCCGGTACCCCACATATTAGATGGAGAGGCAACGAGTTGCAACTCCGAGCCGTCATCAGGAGCAAGCTCTGTAGCAATCTTCTCTCCCTTCGGAAGCTTGGTGTCATATGGCAAATCCTCGTCGTGGCTCTTATAAGGAGCGGAGGCATCGAGCTTACCCCAGTACTTGCTTCTGTCGAATGCAGTCTCATACTGGGTAAACAGAATGACAATCATGAGGGCACCAGAGATGACTGCGCCGGCCCATCCAACCCAACGGAAGTTGGCATACTCGACAATGAATCCAGCAATGAGAGGGCCAAGGTAAGTACCAATGGAGGTGGCGAGAATATAGATGGTCAAAGTCCAAGAAAGTTGGTGCTGGAAGAACATGTCAGAGATCGACTGTTGAACGAGGGCTTCAGCACAACCTTCGGATGATCCAACAAACAACTGAGACCAGATCGTGTCGGAGGTCTGCTTGGCATAGCCAAACCAGATGGCGCCTACAAGGCCCATCAGGATGCAGATGATGTAAGTAATCTTGCGGCCGTAAAGGGCGGAAGAAGGTCCCAAAATGTATGTGGTGAGTCCAATAGCGGCAAACAGAACTCCAGCTCCAGTGTTCATACTATCGTACGAGATGTCATAGATCTCGTTCATCGAATCCTGCACAGAACCAGCATCGTTGGAAGTGGCTGCAGTGAACGCGGTAATGAACACGAGGAGGCCAAACTGGTAGTATTTGGTCAGCGACGGCCAGTTCAATGGGTCGTTGATCGAGTCCGAGGGCTGAGGGTGCAAGACGAGGCCGCTCTTGGTCACTTTCAAAGTGGTCTGCTTGTCCATGTTTTGCAACTCATCACCGGTCAACTCATCGAGCAACAGGTTGATAGTACCTGGGACGTACTCGGCATTGTACTTGTCCGTGTACTTGTCGTCGTTGTTGTTGGTTGTTTGGCTTTCAATGGCGGTCATTGCTCGTAGGTCCTATTATATTAGGGCTGCGTTCTCAAATCAATAGTGTCGTCAAACTGTCAGTTAAGAAGTTCACTTCTGAATCGTTCTGCTATCAAAATGAGATACGACAATTCAGGATCGGATGCTTAATTTGCGGATCAACCCCTTGGGCAGTTCAGTTAAGCGCTCAATATATAGAGGAAGGTGCCAAAGCAAGTGCTAATTTTCTGAGCAAGTCTTATTACGGCTTTTAAGGGAAAACTTTTTCACATCGCGGCTAGATAAGTGACTGGGATTTTAATTGAGAAGCTGTGCCAGATTGGTTAGATTTGCTCGTTAGGACAGCGGCAAGATAGTGCATAGTTTTTGCTTGGCATATGCAGGCGAAGTTTCCGCGATGCAACAAAGGTCTCCCAGGTGTTACCGCATCTGGCAAACCGTTAGTGAATCCACGTAATATTTATACCTATCTATATCTCGGTGCCGTTTAGGAAGGTGGGTGAGATTAGGCATCTGCACCTTGCACAGATTTATATTGCTTGTACTCCTGCAAAATCTCGTACACTTTGGTCTTGAACGCATCTAAAAGCAGCCCGAGATCTTCTTGGTACAATGTATCGTCCCATTCCTGCAATCGCCTGAACTCGTCATTGGATTCCAGCTCGCCGCTGTTTACCGTCTTCAGATAAGCGTCCAGGAACTCCTGGCCCGTTTTAAAGTTGGTAATGGCTCGTTTCTTCTTTGCTTGCAATGCAGCCTTCTGCTCTGGACTCATCTTCTCGTCGATTGTTGCTTCCAACTGATCGATGTTTTCTGTGCCATTAAAATCTTCCAAGTCAAGTCCCAAAGAATCGGCAATGCCAGTGTGGGAGCCATCATCCGCAACAGATGTGGCCAATTCGGCAAGCCTGTCATTGATCTTACCCCAGTTGGCATTGACTTTGGCACTGCGGGCATGTTGCTCGAACTGCTTGATCTTAGTAGCAGAGTCCTTGCCAATCTCCGTGTACACTTTCTTCTTGCGTTGAACCTCGTCAACGATCTTATTGACAGTATCGACGATCTTCTCGCGATCATAGCCTTGTTCAATGGTCGAATTCAATAGATCGTTCATATCCAATCTGATTTTGGACTTGTGCTCTTTGGCGAAATTGATCACATTCATGAAACTGTCCACCCAGTTGGCCATAGAGTCAAACACTTGATCGCTATTCTTGGACCCAAGATCATTCAAGTACAGGTTGTGCAAGAACTGGTACGCATATGGAGCATACTTGTTCTGCAACTCCATGAATGTGGCCACAACATTGGTCTGTGAGAACTTGGCATAGTCATGCTGATAATACTCGACTAGTTTGATCACATCGTCGAGATAGTCCTTAATAATAGGCACATACTTGTGGATCTCGGCCTTCTTGAACAGAGAAATCAACGGCTCGAAGAAGACAGACATCATCTCCTTGATAAGATCAACCATCTGCGGCTCTTCCCACAGTTCGATCAGCATGATATGATCCAACTTCTTCAATTGCAACTTGAAGTACTGTTTCACCAGGTGATAGAGGCTGTTCTTATCTGTTTCAGCATTCGTATGGTAATCGTCAATCAAGTCAGAGAGAATCACTTTGGGAATGCGCGTAGTGACACCGTGCGACCGTATCAAGATACTAAGAAGAAGGTCCATATCAAAGAACTCGGCCTCTTTCTTGATCTCAGTGACCACTTGATCGTCTTGGTTGAAATAGTCGTCGATCTGGTCTAGGATCTCGTTGTAGTCATACTCTGCCAATTTGTCACCCACCTGACTCTTGGCCTTTTTAATCGCCTCAACCCGCAACTGGAACTTACTTCTCACCTTGTCGATGTCTCTATCAAACTTCTTGACATCATCGGCGAGAATACCAGTGAACATCGTCTGTAGAAGCGACGGACGGTGACCTTCGTGGAACATGTGTGGCATCTGATATGTGAAGATATCCACAAGTCGTCTCATAACATTGAATGGATTCGTGTATCTCATAACGTATGCCACCAACTTGTATGGGAACCACTTATGGATCTTCCTGGCAGAATTGAACGTATCTCTAGCACTATCGGTGCCTAAAAACAGCTGGTACTGCGTACTGGCTATCTCTAATTCGGCCAGCTGTATCAGTGCACGCACAGGTTCTGATAGCTGGTCTATAGTGTCGTGGTCTTTGATCTCTGCCAAGATATACTTGACACCTTTCTTCATTACCTGCTCTTTCAACTGAGAGATGGAGTCCTCGATCTTCTCAATCGCATGCACAGTCTCCTGTTGGAACTTGATATGTTGTAACTCCACCAGATGGTCCAATTGTTCACGTCCAATGGCATCCTGCATCTCCTCAGATGTCGGTGTGATCCGACGTGACGAGAGGAACCGGTCAAATTCCGCAGACTCTCTAATCTCATCGGAACTGCATAGAGATCGAAGGTAGCCTCTAAGAGATGCGCGCATATTCTCTCTAGGGAACCTCACTTTAGCATCTCCATCCAATATCGAGGCATGATCATCTTCTGCTTTGCTCAAGGTCAATGCACTGAGGAACCCGCGCTCCATTCTGTCGATATCTGGGCTCGCAGTCTCTTCCTCATTGTCATCATCAGAGTTCGTCTCTATACTAGTGGAGTCACGCTGCACGCTGTAACCATTAACGTTGAACACCAGTGATGACTTGTCCTTTGGCGGCAGAGACGACATCTTGGCTCCAGGGTACCGCTCTTTCAACTTGGCATGGAACAGAACAAATTCCGTGTACCGACGACGAATGTACCAGTCCGAACCAGTCTCCTCCTCTTTAACATGGATAAGGAACTCGTAATGACTCAACTCCTTATCCATCAAGGACACCGTACGCATCTGGGTGACAGCAACCACATTGATATCGAGTCCCTCGATGAAGTTGTCATCATCTGCCTCCAAATCGTCCAGCCCTGTCCGTATATCTTCCTTCAGACTATCCTTAATTCCAGACTTCTGCTTCTTGGCCTCAACTTTGGATGCCACGCCCATTAGCTTCGATAGCTTCTTGTAGGCGTTGCGATGCTTGCCCTGGTTACCTTCAAAGTATTCACCGTCTCCAGTGCAACGGACCGCCGAATTGAATAGCATCGTCAGCAGCGACTGTACTTTGTATAGAACCAGCTTTCTCCGTGATATCTCGCCTCGGTCATTGCTATTGCTGATCTTCTTGGTCTTCCATGACTCGTACAACTCTTGCAACTTGTCCCAGAACTCGTTCGGATCATCTGGATCCGCTCCTAGCTTCTTTAACCGCATTTTGATGAAGGGAAACGTCTCGATGAAGTTGGTCAGCACAAATCGAATCAGTGGGAACTCTTTATCGAACACCTGCTTCATCTGTGGGCCTGTAAGCTTTGCATCGACGTTATCCGGATCAGTGAAGGGCGGCCCGAGTCGTCTAAGTCCGGTAATGTCATTATAGGTTGGCGACAGCTTGTTGAACTCACGCATAATCTCCATTGAGATCAATTCTTTCTTCAGATAGTGTTGCTGGGTCGAGTCTAGTGTGTATTGGGGATGTAGGCCTGCCAATGGGTCGTCCTGAGGCGGATCGATCTTGACCTCGATTGGACTAGTTTCAGTGGGGGTTTCGTCATCAAGCGAGGCCTCACGAACGGCCTGTTCTAATGCGGTGGCAGCACCATCGTCAATGGGCTGGTCTGGCGCCGATTTTGCCGCTTCTTGGGAAGGTTTGTTAGAAGCAGGGGCCATAACAGATGGTGAAATATTCTCGATAAGAAAGTTCTTAGAGCCAGTTTGGAGCCAGTTCAAGAGTCTCATTAGTAGCACTATGTTACACTATATACATGATCTATGCTTAGTCTATGGCCTATGGCCCATGCTGGTTTATGACCTATGCTTGGTCACTTCCTCTTCTCAAAGTAAGCGTCAGACCTGGTGGATCCAACATTGACAATCTTAGGACACCCGTTGCGATCTCGCTCCAACAGACAGCACTCGTAGCAGTAGTATGCATCGACAAGCTTCTCCCCGTTAACCCCACCAGGCCCTCCACATATTATACACCTGTTGCCGGAAGATCCAAAAGCACATTCATCGCACACTCTGACGGGCCTATACGGGTGCACCATCGACTCACATGCCGGGCACTTACCGTCACACTTGTAACAAACCTTGCCTATATGAGTGCCAGGCTGCTTCATACACTGGACGAGGTCTGGCTGATGTCGTGACATAAGTTAGAAGTATCTTTAAAGGTTTGGAATTTTACAGAGTTGATCGATCTATTTCTTTCTATGAAGAGCTCGATAGTATTGGGATTGTCGCTCGCCTCAGTGGCAATGGGGTCACCAGGAGACGACCTGGATGACTTCAAAGACTGTGTGGAAGTGTGCGATATCACAACGTGCGGAGGCCTCGGCAACTACCCTGATGTGACGAAGCCCGCTTACGACATGATGATGAAGGATCAGAAGGAGACACAGCGGTTTGTCGAGATGCCACTCAACCTGGACCTTCTATGGCTCGGCTGGAAGTGTTATCCGAACTGCGATTACCAATGCCAGCGGATAGTCACACTGGACCGGCGCGAAAACGGATTGGAAGAGTTCCAGTTCCACGGTAAGTGGCCATTCATCCGTGTATGGGGCATCCAGGAGCTGTTTTCGGCGTTGTTTTCGGTGCTCAACTTCGTGCCTCACTACCAAGGGTTCAGGCTGATGTACAAACACTACAGGAAGGACTTTGACCATGGGTTGAAAGAGTCGGCTCACATCTACTGGGCATATATGGTTGTTGGTCTTATAGCTTCTCTGGCTTGGGTGTTCTCGACGATCTTCCACATTCGCGATACTTGGACTCGCGAGCAACTTGACTACTACTTTGCAGGAATGACTGTCATGTCCGGTCTGTACGCTGTCACCACTCGCTACTTCCAACTGTACCTGTCGAAGAACGACACCAAGAGACGTGCCCTGGCGGCCTTAATTGCGGTGATCTACTGCTGCCACATTGCTAGACTCATGATCGACTGGTCGTACACATACAACATGAGGTTCAATGTGTTCTTTGGACTGATCCAGGACGTCCTATGGTTTTTGCAGGCTTTCACAACGTTCTGGCCGAAGAGGAAGCACAACAACCTCACTGAAGACATCCAGGACCCATCTATAAACTGGATGTTGACGCCTATCGCCCTAGTGTTGGCAGTGAGCGGCGGTATGATGTTCGAGCTGTTCGACTTCCCTCCTTTCTTCGATTTAATCGATGCCCATGCGCTCTGGCACTTGGCTACCATTGTCCCTGCCTACTATTGGTATCCATACATGAACCGGGACGTGGAAGAGGATGTTAAGCAGAGGAAAGCCGCATAGACAGCAGGTTTGTACTGATATCTAATCCTGTATTTAAAGCTAAGGCTGTGTGAAAAATTTAGAACATTTTGGGATCTCTTCATGTCATCGATTAAGTTGGTTCATACCAAGCTGTTACTTCAAAACGGCGACTTGAAACTTGAGGGGTCATCAGATGCCGAAAAGGCCATTACTTTCTTGACTGAGGGCCAGTTTGCAAAAGTGATTGCGCTACCATTTGTCAAGTCCAGACTCAGTAATGAACGGTTGATCGCACAGGCCGAACAGACTGTCAATGCGGAACAGTTGACCACCTTGATCGAAGAGTTCGCCAGTGCAGTCACCGACAAGCTAGAAGGATTGTGCATTGCAGTTCTGTTACTGCAGATCTTTCTGCAAACTAACTATACTGGACCTAAACTGCCTCTATCATCTCTAGACGGACTAGGATTCATTGCAACTCTGTCCAAGAAGGCCAAGGAGGACGAGAAGTTTGCTGCGGACCTTCAGGCCGCCTTGATTAGCTATCTAACTGTCGGAGGACAGCAAGCATACCATCTTGCAGACAGTCCAATCTTTCTAGTGCTGTCTCTACGACTTTTTGAAAGACTCCAAGGAGTGTCCATCTCTCTACTGAGCCCAGAGTCTAGAGAATTGGAAACAGAAAAGATCGTCGACGCCAGTCTTCCTGCTCCGGCAAAGTCGGCGGAAGATGCTTCTATTGCTTGGTGGAGATGTCGTGCGTTGCAAGTGCAGCAGTCTCTCTACCCAGAGTACTCGAGCACTCTCACGGTGATGTCTTCATCTTTGCTGTCATCTGAAACAGTCAAGCAGTTGGTGGACACTACAGGCTCCCCACAGCTTCAATGCCTGCTACTTCTTTACTTCCACTTGGAATCGGCCAAGTGTGCCATTTCAGGTAATGCCGAGTCCGAGGCAGTTTCGTCGATTCTCAAGGCAAACAAGGCCTCTCGTATGGAGTTTGTACTGACAGGTTGTCAGGCAAAGAGAACGAAATATCAGCAGAACGCTGTGTCGTCGTTGACAGTTCTTGCGAAATCTCAGGATTTCATCCTGAGCCAAGACCAGAAAGAGATCGCCATCAATCCCCAGGACATTCAGATGGACGACGATACTTTCTTGGACAAACCAGTGTATGAATCATTGGGAAGTGCAGAGCCGTCAACAGACGAGGCTCATGAGATTAAGCGTATTAAGTTGGACGAGACTACAGATGATTCTGCTGATATTGCAGTCAAGTTGCTCCCAACTGTTTTCAAGAGAGAAGACATTCCTCCTGATTTATTAGAACTCGATCCGAACAACCAACCTGCACTTTCGAACTTGGACAATCTGCAGATCCTGCTCAGAATGTACGCCGTCAAGGATAACACTCCGAACACCCCTCTCATCAACGAGCAACTGGGAGCACTTTTGCAACGGATCATTTTTTCTCCAGCCTACTCTGTCAACTGGCTGATATTCTCTAGAGCGTTGTGGCACAGATCGTTTTTGGAAGCTTCTAAAGTCAAGAATGCAGAGAGAGGCGTTATGCAACTGTACACCCTCGTGGAAGAGCTCGGTGTCACTTCGGAAGAGACCGCCAGACTGTTCTCGAAAACTCAGGACCAGGCTTCATTCCATGACGAGTTTCTGAGTCTCACCACTCCAGATGATAAGCCACTAGTGAACTCGATGAGGTTACGGTACATCTACCAACTACCACTGCTTCCTAAATGGGCTATGGATTCGCAACTGGCTGAGAAACTGATCCAGTTCGGTCTTTACAAGAATGCCATCGACATTTACGAGCGTCTTGACCAATCGACCGATGCTGCCGTCTGTTATGCAACTGTCGGTGATAGTGATAATGCTGAAGCCTGTATCAAGAAGAGTGTCTCGAAGAATCCGGACGATGCGAGGGCATGGTGCGTTCTAGGAGACATCAAGCAGGATCCAGCTCTTTGGAAAAAGTCTTGGCAGGTTGGCAAGTACCCGGCAGCAATGAAATCCCTCGCAAGATACTACTACAGTCAGAAAGACCTACAGAAGGCTATCGACTGTATGTACAAGTGTCTCTGTGCGAACCCGATCAGCTTTGATAACTGGTACTTTTACGGGTGTCTTGGGTTGCAAGCCAAAAACTATGAGCTTGCCGCCGAGGCGTTCAAACGGTGCACAAATATAGAGGCCGACAGTCCTTACGCCTGGTCGAACCTGGCTGCTGCCAACATCGAGATGAACAGACTTCCTCAGGCGTTCGTGGCCCTTGACAAGGCTGTGAATGCTGGCGAGACGGGCAAGAAATCCTGGAGAATCTGGGAGAACTATCTGACCGTGGCAGGTCGGCTCGGTAAATGGAACGAGGTGTTGCATGCCACCAAGACGTTGCTCACGGCTAAGAGAGACCACGGAGAGTCCGGGTCACTGGATCTTACTGTCATGGAAAGACTGATCCATGTACTGACAAGCAAGCCGTACGATGTCGAGAAGCTGACTTTCTTCGATAAGAGCTGTATTGAGTTTGTCACTGTGACTGTTCCGTCGGTTGCCGATAGTCCTCGTTGCTGGAGAGACATTGCCAAAGTCAATACATGGCGAAACAAGCCATGGCTGGCATTGGAGGATTACGAGAAGGCATACCGTTCTGCTGCCAACGTCCCACAGCTGGCAGTGGAGGCCAAAGCCTGGGATGAGGCTGTTGAGAGCTGTTCAGACCTGGTATCGGCCTACGAGAACCTGGGTGAACTTCCTGGACGCCATGGAGCAGACGACGTTGTCTGCAAGGACTGGAAGTTCAAGGCTAGGACCGTTGTTCGATCCCTGATGGCCAAAGGCAAGGCCTGGGAGCAGGCAGAATCATACAATCAGTTGAGACAACTCGATACTGAACTCAGTTAATCTATATACATGATCTATCTATCTATCTAATCTGACCGCTTCTTACCTGTCAACTTGGGAGATTCTGCAACGTCCTCCTCTTGAGCGTACTCAGCGGGAGCATCTTTGGCATACTTGCCAAGCATCTTCTTCAAACCTTCAGGAATATCGTCAAAGGCGAGATCGTGAACGTCCGAAGTCAACTCCTCGCCTTGGGCCTTGAGAATGTCTTCGATATTGATGGTTCCATCGTGGAAGATCTGTAGTTAGTATAACGATCCATAGCTGTTGATAGTACTTACATTTAGGTGGTCGGCAATAAGATGCCGGTTCAAACATCCGGGACATTGCACCATGACCGAACCGGTCTGGTACGACTGCTTTGAGATGATATGAGACGAGCGAGTTCCGCACTTTTTGCATGTGAAGGCAAGCATCAGAGATGGTTTGTCTATTTTGATGCGATCGTCTGGGTTACGAGGTTGTTCGTGGGCGATTGGAGACGATGCAAATCTTCTGATATAGTGTGATGTAACGGGCGTCTTTGGAGACGCAACAAGTCTCGGCAAAGTCCTGCGAAGTGTCCCAAGCAGATTGTATCTGAGCATATAGTGTAGATTTTTCTGGGAAATTTTCAGACATCTCTGGCCTCTATGACATCTCTACGAATATCTGTACGAACAGGTTGTTCGTGGTGTCGACCCATCAGATCACAGATCTACCATGTCCGCTGGTTCAGTGATAGAAAATCTCCAGAAACCGACGATGAAGCCCTTCTTGAATCGATCATCGAAGAGGAAGAGCACGGGGGAGGCGATCTGTACAAGACTCCGAAGTACTGGCAGAACAAGTACTCACAACATCTAGACGAGGCCAAGAGTACAATGGGAAAGCACTTAGAAGAGCAGTTTGACTCAAAACTGGGACAGGTCATCGGATTCAACAAGGCCAAGAGTCAGAGCCCGTTGCAAAGGATCACGGTGGATATGAAGCGGCACTTGACGATCCACTCTCTGATTGACAACCAAGTTGTTGCGGAATCAACGATCAATTATTTGGGAACGGAGAAACCAAGCAGTTTCCAGAAAAGGCTGTGGTCGCTGATGACGGGAGGACTCAGCAGTGTTGCCAAGGGGGATCAAGGTAGCGGTCGCACGACCGCATTGGCAGTGACAGCATTGAACATGCGGCGGAACTGGCGCCGTGGCGAAGGAGTCAACACATTGATCATCGTCAAGACCGCAGAGATGGTCAGACAGTACCAGCGGATTGTAGACGGAATCCTTGGAGATCGTGCAGGACCATATGTGGCACAGTACCTGTACCGGACAACCACGGAAGCAGAGGACCAGCAATTGCTTACTCTAGACGACAATCTGGTGCCACACGTGCTAGTTAGTACTCCTCAGCGATTGCTGGACCTTCTGTCGACGAGAGGAATGGACTTCATCAAGATCAACAGCCTTTCGGCCATAATGGTGGACGATTTTGATACCATGATAGATAGTGAGGACTATCTAGACGTGGCAAAGAAGCCCCCTGTTGTGCAGTTGCTTGACTATGTCGTTAAACTGCAAGACTTCCGCCGGCAGCATATGGAGCCGCATCCACAGCTAGTGTTTACGGTGTCCAACGGCTGTTCCGAGAGCTTACTTGAGCAGATCAAGGCTCGAACACAATGGTTTGACTGGCAGAGGTTTGTGCCACTAGGGACGTTTGAACCTGACACGAGTGTGCCTGCTAGAAAGAGCGTGGCCACAAACGTCGGAGTCAGCACGGTGCTGGTGGATCCATCCTTGGAAGACGGCCAAGTTCAGTTACAACTTTCAGACATGGCACCGTTTGAGTATGGCAACAACATGTCACAGTGGCTATCGAAGATGTACCGATCGGACGAGGGAAGTGACGTGCAGTACCACAAGCAGCGTAACACCCGACGAAGCAGAGTTCCTCAGAGCGTCAAACAGAGTGAGGTGGAAATCCTTGCCCAGGCGTTGAAAGAGATGAATTTGGGTAGAGCGTTGGTCGTTTATGCGGATGGCGTGGCTGACCGGCAACTTCAAGAGGCCATGGGAGGGCCGAAAGTGGTGGAATTGTTTGACTCACACACTGATCCTGACTTCTTCCTTCGGGACGGATCAAGGATGCTTCTGATCAGCTCCAGCACATTGGCGGGTCTCACCTTTAAGGGACTCAACCGAGTGGTTCTCCTCGGTATAGATTCAATCCGGGATTGTTCTCGGTTTGTGACGATCGCCGGTAGATGCAGAGCCTCAACCGGGTTGGTTTTGGACGGAGAGTACTCGATCTTCATGGCAGAGCCCACAGGTGCGATTACCAACAGATTGTACCTGCTGACAACCAAGCAAGACCTGCAATTTGTCGAGCGGAACTACCTTGAAAGAGTGCTGCTCAAGTGTGGACTCGTGAGACAGTTTGCCAGTATCGGGAAGCAAGAACAGTTCGATCGACAGGCGTACGAGCAACAGTTTCGCCATACCCAGTACAGTGTGGAAGGGAATTAGATTAGCAAATCATGTATATATATCTATATCAGCGAGTGATCTCTTTGACAGCCTCGGCTTTCAACCGCTTCATGGCCTCGGCATCAGCGGCCGTTTCTGTAGGTTCAGCTTCCATATCGACATCGTCGGCTGGCGGCTGTTCGAATGGGATCTCGTCCGAGTTCACCAGCATCTTGATGCGGTCCTCGACTGTCTTGCAGGTCTGTTCGATCTTGTCGATGGTCTCCTTATCCATGCGCACTCTCTCTTGAATCCTCAAAATTAACGATTCTCGGGACTGGTGTAATCTGTAACTGTTTAATAGATGATGCAAATTGATCAGAACAATCCGGATCTCGTCGATCTTGGCGAACGATTCGTTGGCATTGCTCCCTAGCAACCCAACAAGCTCGAGGAAGTTGAGCAAGAGCGATTTAGTCAACTTCTTCAGCTCTTCTATTCGTTCCTGTGTAAACACCTGCTCTTCCTCTTCGTCACCTTTATCCCCTCCAGGGTACAATTGAGGCATACCACTCTCCTTGAGGGTGATGAACCGGTCTTCGAACGGCCACACGTCTCCAAAAGACCGATAAGTGGGTCTGTCCGGTTGTACTGGAGGGACTTGGAAGAGCAAGTCTTTCATTTCGGAGATCTGTTCATCAGTAGTACCGCTCTCTCTCAACTCTCTCACTTTCTGAACGTTCTCATTGGTAAAGAACTTGACGTAGGGCGGAGGCGGCGGATATAACGAGGAGACGATACCTTCTTCAGACATAGTTGAAGCGAAAAACGCGAGAGAAATTTCTTGACCTTTTCAGTACACATTTGTTTTCGCCATGGATCAAATGGACGTCGACGGCGCACCTACGCAGCGGCCTCATAAGAAGAGGTTTGAAGTGAAGAAGTGGACGGCAGTCGCCTTTTGGTCGTGGGATCAGAGCAACGAGACTTGTGCCATCTGCCGGAACCATCTCATGGAACCATGCATCGAGTGTATGGGCCACGGCAAGGACAGAACCAGCTGTCCTCGCGCAGTTGGCAGTTGCAACCATTCTTTCCACTTGCACTGTATTGATCAGTGGATCAAGACGAGAAACAGTTGTCCTCTGGACAATTCCGATTGGAACTTGAAAGAGGTTATCAAGAACTAGTCTTACGATATATTAATCTAGGTGGTGGTACAAGGGCCGCAAGGCCATGCAGTAGTATTGGTTCTCGTTGCTATCGACAGCGAGTGCTCCGTTACCGATTGGTACCGTCAGATTCGTAATCCTCGGTGACAAATCCGTCTAAGATACTCGGAGTTGTACCAGAACCAGGAGCTGGTTGTGGTTCATGGGTGATTAGGTAGCAGAAGATGATCAGATTCATTCCCAGGATGCTGACGAGCTGCCAGGTGTGTGAAAACAAGTAGATGAAGCCAGATTGTCCGAGCGTCAGATGAAGAAATAGATAGCCGAGAAGAACCAGGATTTCCATCGGGTAGTATAAAACAGAGATGCCGTCGGTGGATTTCGAACTATACATCGCGTATAGTTGTGCTATTTTGGCTAGAATAACCAACGTGTAGTTGATAGGTGCCGCTGGACCGCCTGGAATAGTCTGCGGTTGAACTGCGGTTCCTATTGGCATAGCATTTGAACCAACCGGCGTTACCGAGAGCAGCGTGGCAAGCACTGGGCCGTGCGATGATTGCGACACTTTCTTGTTTGTCTGATCTTCATCAAAGTCGAACACCATCGTCTCAGACATGGGACTTTTGCAAGATCGAAGGCTTTGAAGCAACGGAGATCGACTCATGTAGGGCGAGCGTGGGTACCGGATCGGATTGATCGGATTGTGACTCTCCACTGTGAAGCACTGGATGAGAATGTACCCATTGGCTAGAAAATAGGCGAACGATGCAGCAATCTGCACCAGGATGACTTTCTTCTCGATGTCCGTTAGCAGATATAGCACGGCACAACCAAGGTTGCAACAGCACGCTAGCTTGGACAACTGCGGGTCTATTCGTTGCCCTGCCACAACTTGGAGCCCGGGTAGTAGGTAGAATGCTATATTGAGAAGAGTTATGGGCTCTATCATCTCTAGTCAGAAGGAACGCTGTGTTGAACGTTTTGGAACTCATGTCTTTTTGATAGATAACGAGATAAGGATTTCCTTTTTGGGAGAGGAGACGGTAATTTATGTGGTTTTTCCTGGCTAATGAATGGACATAACTACTGAAGTTGGGTCGTTATTGCCCACATCACTATCTACCTACTTATGTTACTTTATTGGTGCCCTCAGCTGCCGGCAGTCAGCTACTGGCAGTCCATTCTGGGCTGTTGGTGCCGGCTGTTCAGACTGGATTGATCAACCTGCTTACTGTTCAGGCCGACCAAGACTAGCAAAACCTAGTGAAAACTAGTAAAACTAGTGAAAACTAGCAAATTACATTCACCTGTAGATATCCAAAGGGCCCTCGGTGACTACAGGACCTATCAGCGCAACCGATCACTGCAATCGATTAGTCGAATGAAATGCCTACACCGCCACATCAATTTCGCCTTAGAAAAAATTGGAAGCTCTGAAATCTAAACGTATACAACACCTTGTTGTTTTGATCAAACCAGCCATGGATGAAAGCCTGATCCAAACAATCAACAAACTGCAAGATGCTCTGGCACCTCTTGGTGGTGGGTCGTCATCGCCGATCGATCTGCCACAGATTACCGTGGTGGGCTCGCAATCCAGTGGTAAGTCGTCCGTGTTGGAGAACATTGTTGGTAGAGAGTTCCTACCTCGTGGTACGGGAATTGTGACGCGTCGGCCATTGGTGCTGCAACTGATCAACCGCCGTGACAAGCAAGACAACCATCTGACACCTGCTGAGAAGGCCCAGATCAAGCCCAAAACTGAAGAAGGCAATCCAAGTGAAGACTCTGACCAAGAATGGGGAGAGTTCCTGCACTTGCCGGGCAAACGGTACTTCTGTTTCGATGACATTCGTAGGGAGATTGTGCGTGCCACTGATGCTACTGCCGGTAAGAACTCGGGTATCTCGAGCGCGCCTATCAACCTGAGAATCTACTCTCCACACGTGCTCACGTTGACATTGGTGGACTTGCCAGGTCTCACCAAGGTGCCAGTGGGAGACCAACCGAAGGACATTGAGAAACAGATCAGAGATATGGTGTTGAAGTTCATTTCGAAACCTAACGCCATCATCTTGGCAGTGAACGCTGCCAACCAGGACTTGGCCAACTCTGACGGTCTGAAATTGGCCCGTGAAGTCGACCCTGAAGGCATGCGTACGATCGGTGTTCTTACCAAAGTCGACCTTATGGACGAAGGAACAGATGTGGTTGACATTCTTGCAGGAAGAGTAATCCCACTGCGGTGCGGTTACGTGCCTGTTGTGAACAGGTCCCAGAAGGACATCGAGAGTCACAAGACTATCAGAGCGGCTCTCGCCGACGAGAAGCAATTCTTTGAGACTCACCCAGCCTACAGTTCCAAGTCGCAATACTGCGGAACACCTTACCTTGCCAAGAAGTTGAGCAACATCCTGATGAACCATATTCGTGCTACACTGCCCGATATCAAGCTGCGGATCGAGACCGCCCTCAAGAAGTACCAGTTAGAGCTTGATTCGCTGGGACCTGAGATGGCAGAAACCCCGAACTCTATCGTGCTCAACGTCATTACAGACTTTGCCAACGAGTACGCTGGAATCATCGACGGTCAGACTAGAGACGTCAGCTCGAACGAGCTCAGCGGTGGTGCACGTATCTCGTTCGTGTTCCACGAGATCTTCAAGAACGGTGTGTACGCACTGGATCCGTTCGACCAGATTAAGGACGCCGATATCCGCACCATCATGTACAACTCTTCCGGCTCGTCGCCGTCGTTGTTTGTCGGCACACAGGCGTTTGAGGTGCTCGTCAAGCAACAAATCCACAGATTCGAGGAGCCAACGTTGCGTTGTATCACACTGATCTTTGACGAACTGACTCGGATTCTTTCACAGATCTTGGCAGAGGGCGAGTTCACACGGTACCCTGCTCTCAAAGACCAGATCTCGACGATCTTCATCTCATACTTGAGAAAGATCGTCAGTCCAACCAACCTCTTCTCCTTGGACGTGATCCACTCCGAAGAGACCTACATCAACACTGCTCACCCAGACTTGCTCAAAGGTCCGCAGGCAATGGCAATGGTCCAGGAGAGACTCCACCCACAACGTGTGCAAGTCGACCCTAAGACCGGTAAGCCGCTGCCTCCATCGCAACAGAAGCCTGTTGCAGTCGATGAGAAGTCAGGTTCGTCCTTCTTTGGTGGATTCTTCCAATCCAAGAATAAGAAGAAGCTCGTCTCCATGGAGGCACCTCCTTCGGTGCTGCGTGCCAGTGGACAGATGACAGAGAGAGAAACTGAAGAGACAGAGGTGATCAAGTTGCTGATCCAATCCTATTTCAACATTGTCAAGAAGAACGTGGCTGACTTGATTCCAAAGGCTGTCATGTTGAAGTTGGTGCAGAAGTCCAAGACCGAGGTCCAGAAGGTGCTCTTAGAGACTCTGTACAGCAACAAGGAGTTGGACTCGCTCGTTCAAGAGAATGATATCACGGTGGCCCGCAGAAAAGAGTGCAAGAAAATGGTCGAAGTGCTCGAGCACGCCGCTGAGATCGTCTCCACTGTTTAACTTACATATATAATTTTTTTCGGACTCTGAACTTTCGTATATGTTGGCCACAAGCTTTAGACGGGGGCTGCTACGCGGCCTCGTCGGACTTCGCGTGCCGCAGAGAATCGCCGTCAAGGCGTTACACACCGAGAGACGGTTTGCCCTGGGCGTTGCCTCCAACCTGGCGCGGTCCCAGTTGCCGCTCTCATTTAGGCGTTACAACTCGTCGCAGAACAAGCCCGACGACAAACCACCAAAGTACAACTCGAAGGGCCAGCGGGAATTGAGCGATGATGAGGCCAACGAACTTCTGGACAAGTTGAAAGCGATTTGGAAAGACAGTTCGTTGAACGAAGACCAGACTCGTGAGAAGATGTACAAATTGCTCGGCAAGTACGAGATTGGTGGAATGATATCGCCGTCGGCGTCCAAGATGGTCAGTACGATCCTCACGGACACTACTGCTAACAAGCCCGGTGAGAAAGTGGACAACGTGCAAAAATTCCATCAGGCGCTCATGGATTACCACCTCCGCAAGCAGATGCAGTTCGGAGGCGAATATGATAACAAGTTCAACCCGCCACCCAACGACAAGAAGCCGAATGACAAGGAGAAACAGGACGAGAAGGTCTTTATGACGGAAATCAAGCTCGAGTACCTTCTGTTGTGGGCAGCCATGTCGGCGTTCCTCTTCTACTCACTACTGAGCGACTCTATTGAGAACGAGATTACTTGGCAGGACTTTAGGACCCAGTTCCTCGACAAGGGCTACGTCGACAAGCTCGTTGTTGTCAATAACGACACTGTGCGTGTTGTTCTGAACGAGCGCGGCCGCAACCAGCCGATGTCTAACGGCGTTCCTGCCGAGTACTACTTTACCATCGGTACCGTGGAAAACTTTGAGAAGCGGCTCAAGAAGGCCCAGGACGAGGATAAGATCCCTGATAACAAGCGGGTTCCAGTCAGTTACGTGCACACAACGCCCGTGGCCAAGACTCTGTACAGTCTTCTGCCGACAGTGCTGCTGTTTGCGTTCATTTTCTGGTCCACTTCGAAGATTCTCAAGAGCGGCGGTATGAACGGCGGACTCTTTGGTAACAAGAAACAGTTCAAGAAGTTCAATGCTGAGACCAACGTGAAGATCAAGTTCGATGGTGTTGCCGGATGTGACGAGGCCAAAGAGGAGATTATGGAGTTTGTCAGTTTCTTGAAACACCCTGAACAGTATGAGAAACTCGGTGCCAAGATCCCAAGGGGTGCCATTCTATGCGGACCTCCTGGTACAGGTAAGACTCTGCTAGCCAAGGCCACTGCCGGTGAGGCCGGTGTGCCGTTCTACTCTGTGTCAGGTTCGGAATTCGTCGAGATGTTTGTCGGTGTGGGAGCCTCGCGTGTTCGTGAGTTGTTCAAGACTGCCCGCGATAATGCTCCTTCGATCGTGTTCGTGGACGAGATCGATGCCATTGGTAAATCTAGAGGTAAGGGCAAAGGTACTGGTGGTAATGATGAGCGTGAGAACACTTTGAACCAACTGCTCGTTGAGATGGACGGATTCGATACCGGCGACCACGTTGTTGTGTTGGCCGGTACGAACCGTGCCGACGTCTTGGATCCGGCATTGCTGAGACCAGGCCGGTTCGACAGGAAAATCTACTTGAGCAACCCTGAATTGGAAGGCAGAAAGGCCATCTTTGGTGTCCACTTGAAACAGATCAAGCTCGACCCTAAGCTTGACTTGGAAGATCTCAAGGGAAGACTCGCCACTTTGACCCCAGGCTTTTCCGGTGCAGACATTGCCAATGTTTGTAACGAGGCTGCCTTGATTGCCGCCAGGAAGAGCGATGATAACGTTGTGCAGGCTGATTTTGAGCAGGCTATCGAACGTGTCATTGGAGGTCTTGAGAAGAAGAGCAAAGTGCTGTCTCCCGAGGAAAAGAAGGTTGTCGCTTACCACGAGGCCGGCCACGCCATCTGCGGTTGGTTCATGAAGTATGCGGACCCACTGTTGAAAGTGTCGATCGTCCCAAGAGGCCAGAGCGCTCTCGGTTACGCACAGTATCTCCCTCCAGACATTTATCTCTACTCGACGCAAAAGTTGCTCGACCAGATGACAATGACTTTGGGCGGTCGTGTCAGTGAAGAGTTGCACTTTGACTCTGTCACATCCGGTGCATCGAACGATTTCGAGAAAGTCACCAACATGGCACAGCGGATGGTGATGGCATGTGGACTCTCGCCGAAAGTGGGACTCGTCTCATACGATATCGACAGAGGCAACGACTTTACCAAACCATACAGTGAAAAGACGTCGCAGACTATCGACAAGGAGATCCATCGGATCGTCGACGAATGCCACGAGCGGTGCCGCAAGCTTTTGACGGAAAAGGCGAACGAGGTCGAACTCGTTGCACAGAGATTACTCACGAGAGAGGTCATTACGAGGGAGGATATGATCGAGCTGTTGGGTAAGAGACCGTTCCCTGACATGAACGATGCGTTCGACAAGTATATAAAGAGCGACAAGGAGAAGGAGGAGGATGCCAAGGATGCTAAGGATGCCAAGGATTCCAAGGACGGCAAGGTCGACGCCTGATACATGTTTATAGTACAATAACTGGATATTTAATAGTCTCCATACAACGCCAAACTAACCGCGAGGCCAGGACGAACAGTGTCCGGGTTCTTGTCGTTCAAAGGCAGATTGTAGCCTATATCACAGTGGGCAGACTCGCCCACTTTATAGAGCAATCCCAACGAGGCGGTGTTTCTAAAACTGTCCTTGGAGGCAAGACCACCCAGAGAGTTGGCGATCTTGGCGCCTGAAACCGACGCATACGCTCTCAAAGGCAGAGTTGGGTCCACATGGAAGAACCGGGCGTATGCGGCAAACTTGTAAGAGAGGTATGATAGTCCTCCAATGAGAGGATCGTTCTTACCGAGTCCCAGCGTGGTATAACCAGGGAGCGGCGGGTAGAACTTGTCCTGGAAATGGACCGTCTGAGAGTCTGCCAGCAGGTTGGTCAGAGTGCCAAGCCCCAGGTGGCAATCGAAGGTCACATTGTACTTGGTGACGGTCTTCGTGAATTGCGAGGTCACTTCAAACTTGTTGAATTCGTCCGCATTCTTGGCCGAGAACGCGGCAATCTCGTTGCTCACGCTAGCCTTGAATCCATTCGTGGGCAGCTTACCTTGCGACGAAGGCAGATACTCCATCTGAGATGCAAGCGCCTTCAACAGGAACGACTGCTTGTAACTGTCGCCGGCATATGTTTTGATCTCGTCGTCTGCAGAGTCGGCCACTTCCAACACGCTTCGTTTGGTCAGTCCGTAACCTCCAGACACCAGTCCTTGTATACCGGTGCGTCCATCAACGAATTGGCGTTGCAATCCACCTTGAGTCGTCGTGGACAACTGCTGTGCCGATTGGAACGCGGGCACGTTGGCGTTCTCGATCGACCCGTAGAACCACACTTTCGTCGACGGGTCCTCGTCTGAAGGTCTTCTGAAGATCGCCTCGGCCGTTTGGAACGGACTGTCCACCAACCGGTGCGATGTCAGCCCCAATTGAAGGTACCTGCCGCTCTGGTAGACGCTTCTGTTGATGTATGTAGCCTTTAAGATCTTGCCCAGTGGTTGGTTCTCGGAGCCAATGGTGAACGATTTCATAGGGTGCGACTCCACGACGAATTTCGCCTTGACAGGGATCGGATGGTCAGTGCTCAACTTGGTCTTGATACTTCCCTTGTACTCGTCGTCCGTGTCCACAACGAAACGCACCTTGTTGAAACAGTCCGTGTTCTCACAATAGTCGGCAGACGCCTGCGCGCGATTGATCAGCATGCCCACTGTCAAGTCTGAACTGTTCAGAATCGGCGCCAATGCGCGGTTCCAGAACTCATCTGAGAACTCTTCAGGCGCAACGACCTCGACTTTGGTCAGATTGACCGGTTGTAACTTGTTGACGTCGGATGTCATGAGGAAAAAATATCGATTCCGGGACGCTTATATAGGATGTGGTGGATGTGGTGGATGTTAAATTGAATGACGCGATTGGGCGGAGGACGACTGGCAAGGGGCATCTGTATCGGTGGTGGGAGAATTGTATGTTTTAGATGCTGAGAAGGTTGCCCATTTTAACGTTCAACTTTCAAATTCGAGTTTGGCCGCCCTTATATAGCGGAAAAATCAAAGACTGTGTCCCTTCGGGACATTTGGTCAATCGAAAAAATACAGAGAAGATTAGCATGGCCCCTGCATAAGGATGACACGCTTTACAAAGAGATCTTCGTTACTTTTTTGCCATTTTCAGTACCTAGCATCGATCCAGAGTCGGCTGTTGCGCAACCAAGTTTGGTGCAGGTCGGTTCATTACAGGCAGAGATATATGAGAAGTGTGAAAACATCAAGTCACCGGGTCGAATCCTGGATTTAATCGTACTCATAATATTTACTCATAATATCTACTCATAATATGCCTGCTCATGCCTTACTTGGGTCTACTCATAATACCTACTAACACCTACTCATCCCTTACTCATAATCGTATGCCTATTCATATATACAGAGGCTGCAGACAAACATCACTCAACCTTCTCCTCAGCATCGAGAGAGCCCACAGAATCGCCCAAAATGTTCACAACACTCTTTGGAGGCTGGATAGCAGTGAGCATCATGACGAGCTCGTAAATGTTCTTTGGAAGAGTTCTCTGGTAAATGTCCAAGATACTCGTTGGGTTAGGATACACTGCCAGGCCCTTGTAGAAGTAGATGGCGGCATCGATCTCTTTACCAGGAATGGCGCCCAGTTTCTCACCGGTGGTCACCTGGTCCAAGAAGTACGACTCCTTCTCTTGCAAAGACGTTGGCAGTGGGTCTGCAGCAAGTGAAGCGTTCAATTTGGCCTTGAGAGTCTCCAATTTTGTGGTCTTGTCCTGCTCGGCCTCCTTGGCAGCGGCCTTCTCAGCTTTTCTCTTGCGCTTGTAAATGCTCTTTCTGAAGCTGGCAGAGTGGCGACGCTGGTAGTCGAAATACACACAGTAGCCGAGACTGAACACAGACACGCCGATCAATGCAGCTCTCACGTTGTTATAGACAGGTTCCGACATAACGTTGTAAAGGAACCGTTGAAAAATTTTCGGCTTAGCCAAATTAATATGGCTACCAAGAAGAGGACTAGTTTAAGGTCCAAGGTTGGCAAACACAAAAGGGTCCACGAAAATGAGCTCAAGAGGAAGACTTTGGAACGGAAGGCCGAGTTGAGGATTCTCGATGCGGAAGATAAGCATATGAGCGATGCTTTCGGTAATACTGTTGAGAGAGCAAAGTTGAAGCGAGAGAAGCGGAAACAACTGATCGTGGCAGATCTTGGCGTTGCATTGGGTCAGACAACCACGAAGGTTGATAGGACGCCCAAGTATAAGAGCAAAGGAGGCAAGAAGATTATAGAGAAGGAAGAGGGTGAGAGGTTTAAGGCTGTGTTGAAGGAGAAGACATTTAAGGAGAATCCGTTTGCAGCGTTGAAGGTTGCGATATTGAAGGGAGAGGAGAAGCGGAATTGATCCGTACTGGGGGAAGCGAAGTACTGAGGCCCCAAGGAACTACCCTGAACTGTATAATAAGGACGCTAATACATTAGAACGCTATACCCATGCTAGACCGATCTGGCTAACCAAGCATAGTTCGCCGCTTCAACAGCTTCAGCAGCTTCAGCGGATTCACTGGCTCGCTTGATCGCTGCGCTGGATCCCTCATTACTACTCTCTCATATCGATAATTAATAAATAACGCCTTGACCTTCAAGACTAATACGATCTGTACCACATCCGTGTAGTCAAATCGTCCATCATCTTCTTCTGCAATTGGAATATGCCATACATAAGAGCCTCACACGATGGAGGACATCCTGGCACATAAATATCAACGGGGATGATTCTATCAACACCTCTAACGACGGCGTAACTGTAGTGATAGTAACCTCCACCGTTGGCGCACGAGCCCATGGAAATGACCCATCTAGGGTATGCCATCTGATCGTACACCTGTCTCAAAGCTGGTGCCATCTTGTTGGTAACCGTACCAGCAACGATGACAATATCGGACTGTCTAGGAGAGGCACGGAAAATGATTCCAAGACGATCCTGGTCGTATCTTGGAGCAGACACATGCATCATCTCCACGGCACAGCATGCAAGACCGAACGTAGCAGGCCAGAACGACGACTTTCTCGACCATTCCTTGATCTTGTCGACACTGGTGCACACATAGTCCATGGCTCCCTCCATAGGGTGCTCAGTTAACACGGGGGTATCCGTAGGCAGCTCATGTGGGGTCAGCGAACCTCTCGTCTGTGGAGAGCTCATGAATGCACGAATTCCAAGCGGTCTCGAGGCCAACGAGCTGGCACAAGCCAAACTTCTCTTTGCAAACACCGTTGAAAGCATAGGTCGGTAGCTTGTATTGGAGGAAGAGTTTTCGAATTGCGCGGCCAATGAAATGAGATTTAAAATAAAGCGTCGAGTGTAAGGATGTTGTGGGGGAAGTTGGCTGGTGCACGGATGCACCAGTATGACGTAATCGTACGTCCATGTCGCCACCAGTTGGGTTACCAGTTAGGCTGCACTAGTTGGGTAGATCACATTACCCTGTTGGGACATGGTGGTTCTGCTAGCTATTGGCTCCGTTATCAACATGACAAGTCGAGTAAGCACATTAACCTTAATTAAGAAAATTGACTGCATATAGGAAATTAATGTAAGGTAGGCCAGGAGCTGCCTTTTTACGGTGGAAGCTAAGCCACGGTAATCTCAAGACACTCTCCCCTCAGAGCCTACTGGTGTGCTATAGCGCGACGTAGATCGCTCTGCAACTATGACAAAACCACCTTGGGCTGGGTGCATTGCAGCTCGAACGCGCTTTACAGCATCGATCATACACTGCGGCAAAGATGGTATGTATTACTAAAATGGAAGCTCGGCACTCGCTAAAACAGAGATCAAGGCTACCAAAATAGTCGGTACGAGCAAGGTATTACGAGAGACTTGCAACTACGAAATCCACCACAGAAACAACAAACGGAGCGAGTGCTACCGTGTTCATTCCTCTGCCACACCGGGTCTAAGATATTAGGTCCGTGTTTTTTTTGCTAATCCTGGACGTAAACATGTGACGTATGGCACAGCAGTGCTACGACCCACAATAGATACCAGTATGAGACATGTAAACAGATGCCGCGCGTGTTTAAAGCACTGGTTTGATCCACTGAGATCAAACCTCCTTCTACTTGAAACCAGCCCCTTCGTTTTTCAATGCATGAAATTTCCAAATCGGGCTGAAATTGAACACGGTCAAACAGGAGCCATCTAATTTAGAAAGTGAACAGAACAGCGGGGGAACCACTAAAAGGTATAAGAAACGGGAGCCGGATCATCAGAATCACATACAATCACGATGCGGGCAAGACTGATTCGCTATAACTATCCAAATAACACAATAGTATCGTATCGGTAGAAGACATTCGTGTATCTAAAAAAAGAAATTTGCACCAACTCCTGGCACGCTGCATATAAAAGTGCTGCCTCCGCAACGGCGACACAAGTTCACTCGCGAGTTTACTCACCTTTGACTTCTTCATCGATCACTTTACGTTCAGAGCAGTAGAATGAAGGTTGCTTCTCTGATTTCTTTCATTACCGCGGCCGCTGCCGCTCCTGTGGTGCTCAAGAAGCGCGGCTGGGATTACAGCACTGAGACTTTCAACGGTATTAACATTGGTGGATGGCTTGTTCTCGAGCCTTTCATTACACCATCGCTCTTCGAAGCTGTTAGCAGCACCGACCCTCCTATCGACGAGTACCACTACTGCCAAACTTTGGGCTCCGACGAGGCTTCGACTCGTTTGCAGAGCCACTGGTCCACCTGGATTAACGAGACTGATTTCGAAAATATCGCAAACTTGGGCCTCAACTGGGTCCGTATCCCAGTTGGTTACTGGGCATTCCAGACGCTGGATGGCGATCCTTACGTCCAGGGACAACAGGACTACATCGACAAGGCTGTCGGGTGGGCCAGAAAATACAACCTCAAGATATGGCTTGACTTGCACGGAGCTCCAGGTTCTCAGAATGGTTTCGACAACTCTGGTTACAGAGACTCCGTCTACTGGCAGACCGGTGACAACGTTCAGACCACCCTCGACATCATGAAGACTATCGCTAACAAGTACTCTGGCGACGATTACAATGACGTCATCTACGCCATCGAGTTGCTGAACGAGCCTCTGGGAACTGAGCTCGACATGACGCAGGTTGTTAGTTACTACGAGTCTGGATACGAGCTTGTCAGAGACGCTGGCGACTTGGCTGTCATCATTCACGATGCATTCCAGGCCGACCACTACTTTGATAACGTTCTCAACACCGATGACGACAGTTCCTACACGAACGTTCTCGTCGATCACCACCACTACCAGGTGTTCTCCACGGGCGAGCTCCAGGAGACTCTTGACACACATATCGCTACCGCGTGCGGTTGGGCTGCCACCGAGGGAAACGAGTACCATTGGAACGTTGCCGGTGAATTCACAGCTGCTCTCACCGACTGTGCCAAGTGGCTCAACGGTGCCTCTCGTGGAGCCAGATACGACGGAACTTATGGCGGTGGAGCCTACGTTGGTTCTTGCGATCAGCTTTACACCTACAACGCGGACTACTGGACTGACGACGTTATCGCCACGTACAGAAAATACGTCGAGGCACAACTCGACGCCCTTAGTCAGGGTAAGATCCGCGGATGGTTCTTCTGGTGCTGGAAGACTGAGAGCGCCGTCGACTGGAGTTTCAAAGATCTTGTTACTCTGGGCGTCATTCCTCAGCCACTTAGTGACAGACAGTACCCTAACCAGTGTGGGTTCTAGTTGCATTGCATTTGTATAATAATTAAGAAACGTTAATGCCCGTGTAGAACAAAAAAAAAGCACAAGGGAGAATCTATCGATCGATGCAAAATAAAATCTATACTTATGGAGCCTTGTACCATTTGCTTGGACGCTCTCCCCAACCCAGGGCAGAGCATACAACGAGAAACAAGAACCACACAATACTTGGCCAAAGTATGTCCATGTGGACACAAGTACCACGATTTCTGCATAAAAGCCTGGGCTGACAAGGCCAATACTTGTCCGCAATGCAGAGCTTCTTTCAATTCTATTGAGCTTTACGCTGAGAACAAGGTCATTTCCAGGATCCACGTCGACGATAAACTGTTCCCCTTGGAGGTTGATGATACTATCCCACCAGAGTTTGTCGATGAAACCCTGCCCGAGTTCCGTCACCAGCATCTGGAGAGACAGCCGTGTTGCCTCTGTGATACAAACTCCGATGGCGTGTTCGCCATCTGTACAGAGTGCTCTTCCGGCTACCACTTGAACTGTCTTGGTGTCTCAGAGGCAACATTCCAATGCCCCGTTTGTGGTGTCATGCAGGGACCTGACGCTATAGTGGACAACAGCGCAAACCGCCAAAGAAGTTTCATGGGCGAGCTACGTCGGCAGATTCGCAGCCTCAGGTTCGACCATATGGGGGTCCCACGGCGCCGTATCCCGGATGATATCGACTATGTGTCACTCGTGGAGAGACAGAGAGAGGCAGCCAAAGAACCTGCAAAGGAACCCGATGAAGCACAGGTCGCCTGGAATGTGCTCGATACCTTGAAACAGGGCCACACGTGCAAGTTGGAACAACCAGAGAAGAAGTTGAAACGTCCGGGACAGACCAGACGGACAGAGGAGGCTCTGTCGAGGTCGTCTTCCAAACTTTCCTATACCCAAAAACTCATCATCCAGAGACTTCTACTCCGGCCTAAACTAAAGGAGATGCGTCTACCAAGCCAGGTTTACACTCGAGTGAACCGCCACATCTCCCACAGGTTATACAAGGCTGTCCAGCACAAGCCCACCGCTATGTACTGGCTGAACGCACTGGAAGAGACCGCCGAGCGTGACAACATCAATCTCCAGGATAAACGTCAGATCGACCAGCTGTCGGCGGCCTCATTCAAAGCTCAGTTTGAACATACCGTGACCAGACTCTTACATGACGAGTTTAAAGTGTAAGTATAATATTAAGCAACTACTTCAGTCTCAGCGAGCCATTTGTCCAAGTCAAACCGCCAGTGTGTCTTACTTGTCCGTGTAGTATCTGTGTCAGGTGTTCCTGAAGGAACGTCGTAAGGAGAAAGATGTGCCTGCCGGTACAGTTCGATATACGTATCATCCTTTGCAGGATCGTCGTAATCGACATTGTCAAACCACCGACGCTTCCATTCGATTCCTTTCTCCTCTTCTGTCTTGCGCAGCGCCCTTTGTTCGTTCTCAATGGCAACTTTAGCCTTTCCTGCAGTATCGGTGTCACCTTTCTTGATCGCATCCTCCACTTTCAACCAAGCACGGCGCGATTCTAACGGATGCTGCTTCTCCACCGGTTTAACGACCAACTCGCTCGTCTTGCTGTGTGACACATCCAAAAAGAGTGGATCGTCCGGTCCTGCAACTGTACAACCTTGAACGATCCAGCTCTTGCCTGACCAACAACCCGCTATCACGAAAAGTGCCTCTGACTCCGTCTTTGCTGCATCCCAATTATTGTAGATCCGGCAGATGAATCGGTTTTTACCGCCGCCAAGTCGGCGTTTCCCCTTGAATTCGAACCTTGCATAGTAGCCACTTGACGATTGAACATACGAGAAACCTTCCAACTCCACCTTTGGCACACCACGCATCAATCCCTCGATATGAATCTGAGGAATCGAAAGTAGGTAGCTCTCGTTTAACGATCCGTACTTCACATAGGTACAGCCGTACTGTTTCACCGAAAACGAAGTCTTGTTGATGAATGCCTGAACTTTACTCGTTCCTTCGACAAGAACGTCCTGTTCCTTGTTCCACGACGCAAACGCCGTCACAGGAGGATGGTGGTTCACCTGCTCGGTGATAACGACCGTTCCTTCACGCTTCCCAACAAACAGCTCCCCCAAGAATGGGTTCAGTGGCTTCTTCTCCGAACTACCTCGTGTATTGCCGTACTGTGAGTTGAGCGTAGCCACAAACCATCGAATCACTGCAAGAAACCGACGCAACTCGATCGGCACGTTGCCGCCAGATGCTACCATCGATGCCGGTGCATTTAGCAATTCGCTGTCCATGCTCCAATACTGCGAGTATTCAATCAACGACACAGGTGCCAGAATCCATGCCGGTGCAGACATCTTGTTCAGGTCCCCATGGAAGTTACCGACTGACTTCAGGTATGACGTCCATGACATCGCGCTACTCATTGGATTTTACCTCTTGCCAACGTGATATCACTGCTTTATTTTTTTTGGACCCCTGGTTAATGACGGCCGACTAAGCTCTGTTATTACCCTGTTATTACCCCCCACCCCCCCCCCTCTCAGGCTGGCTGTTTGCTACGTGAGATACATATGGTTCTCATAACTTGATTCACTAAATCAATACACATCTGCGCGGCAGAGTTTACCACCAGTCACCCTGGTCGTGCATAGCATCGGCAACTCTGATAAATCCAGCAACATTGGCTCCCATAACGAGAGATGGGAGAGCAGACTTGTTCTCCTCAGCAGTGTATTTGATAGCAGTGTTGTAACAGTTTTCGAAAGAGTCGATCATAATGTCCTTCAACTTGGAGTCAACCTCCTCGGCGGTCCAGTGGATACGCTGAGAGTTCTGAGCCATCTCGAGGCCAGAAACGGCAACACCTCCAAGGTTGGAGGCCTTACCTGGAGCGTACCACACCGATGTACCAGTGGTAACACTGGCTCTCTCGGCCTCGAACACATCAATGGCCTCCTTGGTGCAGCCCATGTTAGAACCTTCGGCGACAATAGTGACACCAGCAGCAACGAGAGCCTTAGCCTCGTCCTCAGAAACTTCGTTCTGCGTAGCACATGGAAGAGCAATGTCAACCTTACCAACGTTGGTCCATGGTCTGGCACCGGCAATGTACTTGAAAGTACCCTTGGCACCCTTGAACGAGTCAGCAGAGACGTAGATCTCCGACAAAGACTTGAATTGGACCTTAGCGGCCTGGATGTCGAGAACCTGCTCTGGCGTGAATCCTTCCTGGTTGATAAGAGCTCCCTTGGAGTCAGACAAAGAAACAACAGTAGCACCGAGCTCAATGGCCTTCAAAGCAGCGTACTGTGCAACATTACCGGAACCGGAGATGGCCACACGCTTACCTGCAAATCCACCGTTGCCCTGCTTCTCAAGCATCTTTTCAACGTAGTAGTCAAGTCCGTAACCGGTAGCTTCCGATCTAATCAAAGATCCGCCCCAGGAAAGGCCCTTTCCTGTCAAAACACCTTCCCATTTGTTCTGCATCTGCTTGTATGCACCGAACATGAAGCCAATTTCTCTTCCTCCTGTACCGATGTCACCAGCTGGCACGTCCGTGTCACTTCCAATGTAACGGCTTAGCTGGCGAATGAAACTGACGCAGAAACGACGGATCTCAGCGTCCGATTTACCTTTTGGATCAAAGTTGGCACCTCCCTTTCCACCTCCCAAGTTCAGCGAAGTAATAAGAGCGTTCTTGAACGTCTGTTCAAAACCAAGGAAGCGCAAAATGGACTGATTAACGCTAGGGTGAAGTCTCAAACCTCCCTTATATGGTCCTAGGGCACTGTTATACTGTAAACGGAATCCCTGTTGGACGTGAAGCTTTCCTTCGTCATCTTCCCATGGAACTCTGAACTGGATGACTCTCTCGGGCACATACAGCACAGGAATGGCTCTCTCGTATTCAGGGTGGACCTTCAGGAGAGTCGAAGCCTTCAACGTCGAGACAACTTCGTTGTAGGCCTGCTGGAATTCTGGTTCGTAAGGTTCAGAAATTTGCGACATAGTAATTGATAGATGATCGTTAGTGAAGTATGTAGGCGTCTGTTAGCTTTAAACGAAGTAGGCGAGACGTCTGTTCAACAGAACTTTAGGGGAGTATTGCCAGATCAGTCTACTTATATATGCGTGATTCCATCTTCCAAATGTTGCAACCAAATTGTGAAAAATTACAAAAGAAATTCCGGTGAGGACAGGCTAAGACAAAAGCACAAAAATAGTCTACAGTGAGTAGATAGAAGACGAGAAACATTACCAGGAGAACAGCAAACGAAGCTGACAACAAGCTAGCATAAGAACAGTGTCAAATGCCCAAGTTGTAAGTCAATTGGCAAAGGGAACAACTAGTAACGAGTCTCTCGGGCCACCATTTTTTTTGGTTAGTTATCTGCAGCCAATCAGATGAAAAGTCGGGATGTCTACCCACCTCATTGGATTGCATGCTTAGTGTGTAAGTCGAAGTCAGGCATCGCCTTAAGACCGATATTGTCGAGTGGCGAAGACAATGAATGTAGGCTAACTGGGCCACGATCTCCAGTATCATGCTCATTATCGGGTCAAGTGGGTGATAGATCAAGTAATTCGACCGCTTTTGTACAATCGGGCCGGTTGAGATCGATTTTACAAAACCGAAATTCGGGTAGGAGCGGACTAGTGTTCTGCGAAAATCGTGGGGTAAGTCCGTCCGGAATGGGCAGTATAACTTGTTTCGTGGACTCAACAGTGTGGAGCACGTCGTCAAGCCCGGGGGTTTTGTCGTCGATGGCCGATTTCAGATCGTTGCAACACTTTTCCACGGTATATCTTTGTGGACCAATGTGTAGGCTGGTGTTGGGGACTGTTTTGTTGTGAATTGAGGTGAGGTTGCACAATGAACGGCAGACTTCGACGAGATCCAATCCAGGCTTGATCTCATCGGCGAACTAACTGTATGTGAGAAAAAAAAAAGGACTGGTCATTTATAACATAACTATGGGAAGAGTGACATCGAAGCGCTGTTGAGACCAAGTGATCAACATCCAGTTCAGTAAGTCTGAAAGCCCTCCAAGTAAGTATCTTGGATTGTATACGCCCGTTAGGGTAGTGTATAACATATATATTTACAGCTTGGCCTTTTCAGGAGCAGCAAACTTCAACAGCTTCTCTATATAGGCGGCCTTCATGACATTTCCTTTGATCTTGAGTTTGCCACTCATGTAGAGCCTCTGAGCAGTCTGTTTGCCTCTGATGAGCTTTCTGAGGTTCAAGTCATCGATCCTTATGGAGATATCACCAGGGGATTTCTCGTTGAGCTTGGTGAGACCGACAGTGTCGCCCTTTTTAGCATCGAGGCCCCACCATTCGTGGTCTCCGGCCTTATCAGTGACTTCGAAGATGACGTTGGAGTCGAGTTTTTGGGCCGCTTCTTTCTGGAGGCCCTTATTGGTGGCGAGCTCTGTGGATAGATGGTTTAATAGTGGAGTTGATTTCATGCGGAGCAAAGTGTCTGTGTCGAGCCCATTTATAGTAATCCCTGATACCCCACCTTCCCCTCTTAGTAGAGGCATGTGATTACGATTATTATGGGTCGCAAATTTACCTCTGATCGGTGTAAAGGGTCTGTCTACTGACTGCCCTCGCGTAGCGAGTAATGACTGTAGGGAGTGGAAAAGCCCCCGGCAGGGAAGCCCCCCACGGCACGGCTGTCGGGCCTTTTAACTCCACGGGTCGGCCTTCCGCGACCGTGCCGGAGGGTTCCATGTCGGGTGCTTCCCTACTGGGTGCTTCAAGCGTAGGGCAATACCATTATAAGGTGATGAGATAGAGCTTGGCAGAGCAGTGTGGGTCCGGCTACTATCTGTGAGGATTTGCACCACGCTCAAAACCATCAAAAAAAACTACAACGCGGTTGATTGTTTACCTTTAAACATCAGGAGTCTTTTCTCAATGGCTACGAAACCAGTGAAGAAAACTGCCAAGAAGGCATCGAAGAAGGTTGTGAAGAAGCCTGTGAAGAAGAGCATGAAGGTGGCTAAGAAGTCTATGAAGAAGGTTGTGAAGAAGACGACTAAGAAGGTTGCCAAGAAACCCGTTAAGAAGGCCGCCAAGAAACCCGTTAAGAAGGCCACTAAGAAGGTTGCCAAGAAACCAGTGAAGAAAGTTGCTAAGAAGCCAGCTAAGAAGACCGCTAAGAAGACCGCTAAGAAGACCGCTAAGAAGCCAGTCAAGGCAGTCAAGAAAGAGGTTGTGCCTAAAACCTACAAGGAAATGATCTCTGCAGCCATTGCTGATCTGAACGTGAGAAGCGGATCGAGTCGGCAGGCACTGAAGAAGTACGTCTCTGAGAGCTACGACGTTGGTGCTGGGAACTTCGACTCACTGTTCAACCAGGCCGTCAAGAAGGGAGTTGAAGACGGGGTGTTTGTCCAGCCGAAGGGACCTTCTGGTCCTGTCAAGTTGAACAAGTCGTACAAGCCACCAAAGGCGGTGAAGATTGTGGTGACTGCTGCTGCTGCCAAGAAAGTTGCCAAGGTTGTCAAGAAGAAGAAGGCTGCCAAGACTGCGGCTACCAAGAAGGCTGCGGCCACCAAGAAGGCTGCCAGAAAGGCCACGGCCAAGAAGATTGTTAGGGGCGTTGTCGCTGCTGCCGTTGCCAAGAAGGTTATCAAGAAGGCTGCTGCCAAGCGTGCCACGAAGAAGAGCAAGAAATAACTTGCGTAACTAGTTTTTGTACACTATCACCGAGCTTTTACCGAGGTAGGATTTGATTTTCGCCGTTGGCATTCGTACCGACCGATGTCATCGCAAGCCAGAAAAAAGATGTAGCAGAGAGGTTGGCTATGGATTACTCCTGGCAGTCTGTAGTTTCCTCCTCAGTGTGGACTCCTCGGTGTGGATTCCCCGTGTATTCTTCTTCGTTGGTCGCCTCCTGCCAGTCGGGGCGCCTCCTCCCTGCAGAAGGACTTTTTTCAGTATCTGCCTTCTTGCCACCGGTAATTCCATTTAACCTTTGAAGCCACCTTGACATTCCTCAGTCAATTGGATTCGATGGGATCAATGTCGACGTCGGTATATGCTATAAGGTTGGAAGGTGTTGGGCCAGACGGTCCTGAGACATTGGTGGGGGAGTTTCTGAAACAGATGGGCAGTGAGCCAAGCTTTCAACTTCTCCGCAACGCAGAGCTACCAGAGGTGGTCCACTTTGTGCGGTTCCCTGAGGACAACAACGAGACCAAGTTTGCGGACCGGTTTATAGAGTACGTGAACAGTCTCGACACCGCCAAAGGCCCGGTAGAGGCCGGTGGCAAGTTGAAGGCGGTGGCAGTGGCTGACGAGGAGTCTCTTGAGTCGCAACTGCCCGGTAACCTCTACATTCGAGGCCTGCTACCGTCGACGACCTCCGATGACCTGTATCAGATCTTTTCCCCCTATGGAGAGATCCAATCGTGCAAGATCATCTACGATGACTATGGATTTTCCAAAGGGTATGGATTCATCAATTTTATCAATAAAGCGCAGGCAAATGCCGCCATTGAGTCGTTGAACGGGTCGCAGGTGAACGGGAACCAGTTGTTTGTGAACCACCACGTTTCTAAGAGAGACAGGCTCAGAGAGCTGGAACTAAAGAAACAGAATTATTGCAACCTGTACCTGAAGAATGTGCCACCGAAAGTGTCCAAGGAGGAGCTTGACGAGCTGTTCGGCAAGTACGGCCCCATCGACTCGATCTTCTTGCCTCGTAGTGACTTGCAACAGGACGAGAATAAAGGCTACGGATTCATCAACTACAAGCAGCACGAGTCTGCTCTGAATGCACTGACCGCACTTAACGGCCACGAGATCAGGCCCGGTTACCATTTACAGATCGGTCCTGCCGAGCGTAAGAAGGACAGGTACCAATATCAGAGCCTGCAAAACGACGATATAGCACCGGTGTCGCCTGCAACTTCGCCCAATGTGGCGCCGGCCGTTGCCGTGGCCATGGCCAGCAGCGGATCGAGCGGATCGGCAGTGTCGAGTCCGCCGGCAACGCTGGTGCCTCCGTTCATGATCTCACCGGACTCAAACCTGATTTCGACAGCAACGGGACTGCCAATCGCTGGACCAGAATACCAGGATTCAAACTTATACATAACCCACCTGCCGCTGGAGTTTAACGACACGGCGTTACACCAGCTCTTTGATCCATTTGGTCCTATAATTTCGGCGAAAGTGATCACTTACCAGCGGAACAAGCGGTCTGGCGAAGTGGATGCTCACCCACACTCAAAGGATGCCAGAGGCAAAGACCCTGAGACACTGATCGGCAAATCCAAAGGATTTGGGTTTGTCTGTTTCAGTAAACCCGTCTACGCCTCGCGAGCTATGGTTGCCATGAACGGGTACAGGCTCGATGACACACACATGTTGAACATCTCTTTTGCACAGCGCAAGGAAAACAAGTTCGAAAGAGGCCGGTTGCACCATTACAACCAAAACAGTCTGGGTAACGTTTACAAGTACCTCAACTACCAGCCGCTGGCGTTCCCACCGCCGATGGGCTACTATCCTCCCATATACGAAAACAAGGAGAATGGCGAGCAGCAGGGGTTCTATCCGTACCCATACTATGCGTACGATCCTTACGAGGCAGACGATGACGATGATGACTAACGATACTTTAAGCGATCTATATACAAACTATAGCGATGGTGGTAGCTCCTCCTCGACCTTGTGCTCGGTCTTTGGAATCGGGGCATGTTGTGGTTGCTCCTCGAGCACTTGCTCGACGGATTTGACCTCGTCGATGTAGTATTTGAGCATTTCTTCGATGCCGTTCTTGAGCGTTATTTCACTCGAAGAGCACGACTTGCAAGCACCAATGAGCCGCAAGTACACGGTACCGGAGTCAGGTTCGAACCGAAGGAATTTGATGTCGCCGCCGTCTTCTTGGATGGCCGGCTGGATTCTAGTGGTGAGCAACTCTTGGATGAGGGCCTCCACTTCCTCGTCCTCGTCTTCGAAAGACCCATAGTCGTCCTCTTCCGCCTTGGATTCGTTCTCCTTGGCGAGTTTCTCTGCCAGGTAGTCGTAGTACCCGTCTGTGAGCACGGGCTGGCCCATGGTGAGGTGCTCGGTGAGAATCGAGAAGATCTGAGGCTTCAAAATGGCCCAATCAGCGGTCTTCCCAGAAGAAGTCTCTAAATCCGACTTTCTCACCACCGTGATGAAGTTGTAACCGAGTAGGATCGACGATATGCATTTATTGTTGATACTGAGCAGTTTGAATGCGAGGTCCGACTTCTGGATTGCATCCTTGATGCTATCAATCTCGACGGTGGGCGTCTGCGGCGTGGGCAGTATATTTGAGCCCGACGGCACGAACTTGAGAGCGTTCTCGTTCGGCGTGTCTTGGGTTTGAATGAACAAGGTCCTCCGCAGTTGTAGCGTCGACATACGAGGCCATATGCGAGTAGCATGGCGAAGGGCAAACATGACTGTGATGTATTAAATTTTCAAACCTATGACATCTCGATAATTCTAATATGCGATCGATGGTTAATATTATACAGTAGTAATGTAATGCTAATGCGAGGCATGCATGGTGCCATGTATATGCTGGCCCCGCTTGCGGGAAGTTCTCTGCGAGAGGCCTCCCCGGAAGGGGCGTGAGGGTGTGGTCGTTCGGCCCGAGCCCGCTTACTTGGGCTTCCGATAGTTGGGTGGACGGTTGGCCTTATTTCGAACCAGTCGCACCTGTAGCCACTCAATGGCCTCCTTGACACCTTCTCCCGTCATGGCACTAACAGGTAACACTCTAGAATCGCGAGCGTTCAAACTCTCGGCGATCGGATTGAAGATCTCTTTAATATCGGCCAACTCCATCTTATCCGGGGAATCAACGTCCTGCTTGTTGGCGAGCATCAGGATAGGAACACCTTCGACGGCGTCGTTGGTGACGACTTTCCTCAGCGCGTCCGCACACTCGACCAGCCGTGCCTTGTCATTAGAATCGATGACGAAAACGATCGCGTGCGCCTTGTCGTAGTACTCCTCCCAGAGCTCTCTCAGCGTATCCTGGCCGCCAACGTCCCAGAACTTGAGGTAGACCTTGTGAACTTTCAACGTGGCCACGTTTTGCCCCACAGTCGGCATGACACGGGTAGGCGGGAGCTTATGGTAATGTGGGATGTACTCCTGCTTGGCCTCTTCCAAGAAGGTAGTCTTGCCAGCGTTGTCCAGCCCTAGTAACAACACCGAATACTCCTCGCGGGCGTTGTAGTTGTCGTAGAGACTCTTGGCGAGGTGGAACATCGCGGACACCAATATTATGTGAGGGAAAAATTTTGTTCACCTTGAAAGCAATGAGACCATCGTTGTCGATGCTAGGGAGATCCTCGTGGAAGGGACCGTTTGTGGTCCCGCTACCGCTTTCGCAGGCGAGGGCTAACAACACGCCGATAAGGACGAACGCTAGGGCGTGTACGATTCTGCCGCAGTTTGTGGGACTCAAGTTCCAGATCCACAACGGCAAAGACTACGTTCAGGTGGAGATCACCGACGATATGGTTGGATCGAAGCTGGGCGACTTTGCTCGCACGAGAAAGAGGTTTACATATAGAGAGACCAAAGCCGGTCGGTAGGAAGTGCATGTATATATATTAATATCTATTAAGTTCCGTGGAGAAGACCCGACAATCTCTCCTCACGTAGAGACTTGGTCCGGTCTCTATGAGGCCAGGCGCCCCATCCACACAGACGGATCACCGTACAGGTAGCGTTGTCTTCGCCACCGACATTCTCAACGTAATCGACGACGGCTTTGGCTCCGTCTTCTGGAGTTCCGCCCGTAGTTGTAATGAGATCGACCACCTCTTGGTCGGAGGCGCTGTTGGTGACACCGTCTGTCACCAGCACTATGAAACACTCGCGGCCTCCGTAGTCCTTGATGCCCATCTGTTTGATGTACTCCATGTGATTATCCTTATACTTGTCCATCTTGCGCGGATCTCCAATCAGGTAGTCAAAGAACTCCGGTTCCGCCGACACTCCAACGTCCTTCGCCGAGATATCACCAAAGGCGCGGGTGTTGGCCAAGTTCAGGTATCGTTCTTCGCCGAACGAGTCCGTCATGATCAGATTTGCACTGAATTTCGTCAACCGTCTGGATTCTGTCGGGTTGGAAGGGTGATGATCTCTCGTGAGAGCATGCGCCATGCCGTTACTATCGCAAATGATCGCACGAGTGTCGCCCACTTGTGCAAGCAGTAACCGTGACAGCACTCCGTCGCTGTAGTAGTACCCGTCGGCGTCCTGATCGTTCTTCATCAGTGTGTATATGAAGGCAGTGGTACAAGTTGAACCGGAATTGATCAGGTGCGATGGGGTCTCGCCCTGCTCTATACTTTTCTTATCCTGCTCCATCTGCTGGCGTTTGCGTTGCTCGATCTTGTTGAACTGGTTCTCATAGAACATGAACTGGGTGTCTGTGTATAGGAAAGCTAGGAAGATGCGCAGTTTGAAGAAGTCGAATGGAGTCACCTGCTCAGCAAACTCCTCGAACTGCCACACTTTCTTCTTGCGGTCGTTCAACTTGGCCGACTTGCTCAGCAACTCCTTGCCGTCTTGCACGTGGATCCGTTTCTGAACACCCATTGCGTTCAACAGCTGTTGGTTCTCTCTTCGTGCCCATCGCTTCCAATACCCGCCGATCTTGGTCTTATAAAAGTCCATCAGATAGTTTATGGTACCTTCGGTGGTTTTGAACCGTTCCACGCTCTCCATGAGATGTGTCGTTAGGTAATCGCTGCATTCGTCTCCTCCGTGGCCATCAAATATTCCATAACTGAACACTTTCGAGTGTGCATACTCGTTGGAGTAGATCGGGTCCGCCAAGTCGTTTATGCGGTTCTGTGTGTATTTGTTGTCCTCAATGGATCCATCTGGGATCACATTGCGCAGACTCAGGTCCATATCGAGCACTCCGACCTGCGCTCGGTCCTCGTTGTACGGTCTGTTGACCCGTGACGTGTAATGGCCGTAACTGGACGGAGTTTTCGGGATATCGACTCCGAACGTCACAGGGTGGCCTTTAATGACCTGTGTGATGGTCAAGTGTTGCGATAGCCATCGCTTGAACACCTGTCCGCTCATAGAGTTGTATCAAATAAATCGAGAAAAAATATTAGATAGCGTAATGTACATGATGGCTGCTACTCCATCCTTTGAATCTCCGAGTCCGGCAGAATCGAATTGTCGGAATCGTAGTTTGTATTGAGCGAAATGCCCGACATCGAGCTCGCACCGGATTCACCTCCTAAATGGATATGTCCGCTTCCCCCTGAGAATAGACTACGGGTCGTTGGCTTGAACATGTCAGGGATTCCCGTCACAAACTCTTGCACCCGTGCCACGAGTCCGTCCTGTGTGGACGTTTCTCCCGTAAGGTCGGGCCGCCTCTCGATGGCAGGTGATGTGGCTGTATCCAATGACTGCTGGATGATCTGCTTGGCCTCTCTGACAAGCGCCACCTCCCTAGTTGCGGTGTCCTGTGTGCCGTCGTCGTTGTAGAACTCAAACTCGTCAAAGAAGTAGTCGAATAAGAAATTGCCTTTCAATCTGGCACTGATCTTATCGTAGACGCGGAAGTACGAGAACAGGAACGGCACGAGAATCAGTCGAGGCAGCAATCCGTTGATGAAATTGCCTAGAGGAATCAGTTTGATCGAGTCACCCAGGAACTTATAGAACGCCGAGCCATCCGCAAAGTCCTGGTCGCACAGCATGACAAAGTTGTAGCAGAGAGGGATTGTCAGCCTGCAGGCGTAACTGACAAAGAACGTCATCGAGACCGGGTCTGAGCTCTGGTTGGACTCCACGTGGTAGATATCGAAGATCTTGACGTGAGACAGCGACACCAGCGCACAGAAGAGCATGTATGTGATAATCGGCATCAGGATGACTGGTATATCGGGGGCACCGTTGGCGGCTTTCGTAATGCTAGCAGCTATATCCAACACTGGAGAAAGTACAGACCCCCAGAACACCTCGGATGAGATCACAACGAGCGTGAGCCCCAGGCCCAGGAGCGTCAAGAACCCAAAGTCCAATGGCAGAAGGTAGTGCTCCAGGATATACTGGAACCTTGGATTGAGCTGGTGTTTATTTGCCGCTGCTCTATACGTGAGCAGTCCCAACTGCTTGGAAGTGACTTCGTCCTCCAACCGGACGGCATTCTGAACGGCCGTTTCGAAAGTGATCAGATTGTGGTTGTATGCCCATTTTAACCTGTGCAATTGCAATGACATGTCGTGCAACCTGGACCGCGTGATATCTGTAGATGTCAGTGGATCTTCCGATGCTAACGTGTATGAATATCGTTGGTTGCTTGGCTTGAACTCGTCAGGGACGTCGTTGATCAACGACAGGCACCAGTCGCGGAACTCGATCGGCGGGTCCAAGCTGCCGAGTGTACTGATCTTGGCACACAGTTCTGTCAATTCGAACTTGGAATCGTCCATCTTCTCCTTCAGAGCCGGTATCTCCAAGTACTGTTTCTGCAACCGAGAGTCTAGACGTCCAACCTTCTCGTAGGTGACTCTTGGAATGGCAATCAACCCATGGGCCATCAGCCAGAGCGCCAACGTCAACGCATAGATATGAGACACGGTGATGACGAGTCCCTTGAGAAATTGGAACGTGACCCAGTCCTTGTGATGGATCAGCATGTAGACGAGTCCCACAATGCAGCAGCAGAGCATGATCAGTTGGAATTTGAGCAATGACACGATCGACTCTTTAAATCTATCCTGGGGCTTGTAATAGCCTGAATCGAACCAGTATTGCAAGAACGGCAACAAAACCCACGTCAGCAAGAACGTGAGCCAGTAGTTTACTTGCCATAGCACGGACAAGGTGGATGCGGGTAAGTAAATGCTGGAATCCTGCAATCCAAGGTTGTAAATATCGTTGTATGTGGAAACGAGGTCCATGGGCAACAGGTAGATGATTGACAACGGGAGCGCCAGCGACAGCATGAGAATGACCGTCAAGTACCGCGGCTGTGTGCGCACATCGATGAACCGTGCTACTATGGCAGCAGACAGCCCGACGTTGCCTATTAGGCAGGGCCAAATGAAGAGCATAAAGTAGTAGAAAATGTGTACGATTATTATTAGTTACTCACTTGGAGCAGTAAACTTATACCGCTTCTTGGTGATGCCAACGACGTCCTTGACGGCTTCGTCGTCGACAAACCAGGCAATCCGTCCAGCGACCTGCTCGTTTATGATACTTGCTGGGAGGCCCTTGTCGGGTCTCTCCATGATAGTCTTGATCACTGGGGCCTTGGTGGCACCTTCGACAACGAAGGCCACCATGTGGGAGTGGCAAATCACGGGCACCGTCATCGTGATACGCTGTTTTGGTCCCGACGGAGCGTCTTCGACGGGGACACACCATGCGCACGACTCGCGCAGAGTCTCCTGGTTCGGGAAAAGACTGGCAACGTGGCCATCTGGAGCACATCCGAGCAGGAAGATGTCAAATAGAGGTAACCGCACAGAATCCTTGGATGCAAATCCCTTGATGAGCGTGTTCTCATAACTGTCTGCACACTCCTGTGGGTCAGTGATCAGCGCTTCCTCGATTGGGTAGACGCTTGGGTAGCCTTTGGCGTCAGAGTCTATCAAATCCAGCAGTTGCCGTTTGGCCTTCCCGTAGTTGGACTCTGGATGGTCGAATGGCACCAGTCTTTCGTCTGCAAAATAGATGTCCCATTTGCCCCATTCAACGTCGTCTCGTTTCAGGAGACCCTCGTGTAGCACAGATATCAGCGAACCTCCCGAAATGCTGATTCTGAACCGTCGATTCTCCGCTTTCTTCTTGCGTCTGAGGGCAGCAGAGGCGGCAGAACTGCCACCGTGTGTAGAACTACCCGAGCTAGACTTCTTCAATGGAGAAGAGCCCGATGCTCCTCCGGTGTCGGTATCGCCGCTGGTTTCTTCCGGCTCCGACGCATGACGATGATGGTGGTGATGGTGGTGATGGTGGTGACGGTGGATGTCACCGGTATCGTCTGCTTGTTGTTGTAAAGGGGTGGCACCTGCACGTTGTGACGAGTCCAGTGACGGTAAGTTGGTTGCGCTCGCACTACCGCTGCTATTCTGTGATGATTCGATCTGCGACATATTTTGGCTGCTGGAAGCGAGTGCCGTGATGTTGGTCGATGAGATGGCACCTCCCGATCCGCCTCCAATGCTGGCCGATTGGCCGTGTGTCTCTTCAGAGTGTAACGCTCTATTTTGCGCGGTGATGATCAGATCTGCCACCGCCTCTGCAACGCCGCTGAACTCTGGGAAAGAGTATATTGTGGGCACTGCCGTAGTCATGGTTTGTTTCTTCCGTTGATCCCGGCTGCTATGTTGGCCAGTTGAAAGGTACTAAGAAGAGGTTGCTTCAAGGAAGGGGAAAAAAATAAAAACAGCCAACGGCGTCGCGACGACGTGGCCCGTAGAAATCAGGCGTTGATCAAGGCGGTCAGTTACCATGACAACTTACAATGGATTGCAAGAGCTCGTGGTGGCCGCATTGCAATCTTACTTGCAACTGTCGTATGGGGTTGCTACGAAGACTGCAAATGGGCTGCACTTCGACCAGTTTAGTGTTACTGTCGCAGTGAACGATCCCGGCGTTGCTACGATAACGATCGAAGGCAACGATGGCAAGTCGATGCTGATGAAGAAGGTGGATCTTGGTTCAGAGGAGTTGGAGTTCCCGATCGAGTTGGACCAGGATGGACTCGAACAGTTGGTTGATCCAGCGGTGGTTGACAGGGCTTTCAAGGCGTATCTAGAGACAACTTTTAAGGGAGCAACCGATTCACTAGATAAGTGGACCCAGCTGGAGGAGTCGCAACCCAGAACACAACCCAGAACACAACCCAGAACAGAGCTACCTACGAAGAGCGAGGGCTCGGTCGAGGTAAGCAAGGACTCGGGCGAGGGATTAAGCAAGGGCTACTCAAGACCACCTGGTCCTCCTCCAAAGAGAATCCCAAATAACTTGGCACCTCCAGGATTCGATGACGAGCTGGAGATCCAAAGTGGACGCACGACCGGAATCCCTGGTGGGCTATCTGGCAGCGCCATACCATCATACGGTGATACCGACTTGTACCCAGGTGGAGTCAAGTATCCATCATTGAACCCACTGGGAGACACTACAGGCTCGGGAGGAATGTATCCGACGGCAAACGACTCTCTATTCCATCCGGAGAACAGGCAACGGGGCGACAGTTCGCAACCGACCGCTGGCATTCGATACGACGACCCTATGATGGGACCAGACGACGATCCTAACCTTGCCAGTAGTGGATTACCAGGTAGGATGGGAATAGGTCGTGGCAGTAGCCAGTTTCCCGGCGGGTTCCATAATGGACCAAGTGGCGGGTTCTCTGGCGGGTTCTCTGGAGGGTTTATATAATAATGACATAGGTACCAATCCTTGCTAGTTGACGAATTAAAAGACGGAAAAAAAACCTTACCCTCGACTTGACCAATGTTCAGACTAAGCAACAATATGGTGGGCGTTCAGGGCCGTCGGTTCCTGTTCACGCTGAGCAAGTCGAAGACGGCCACTAAGGCGGCCACTCCGGCACCAAAGGCTCCTAGATTCTCGGCCGAAGTGACCGTCCCCAGTGGACTTAGCGAAAAGATCAAGGTTGTGCCGACGGACCACTACAAGCAGGCGCCAAACAGAGACGCGGTGTGGTCTCCTTCGCAGATTTCCAGAGACGAAGTGTATCACAACAACCCACGGTTTGTCGGTGTTGACTTGACCAAGCAGCCTCAGGGACTCTCTGCCATGGAGCTGACCAAGCAGCAGCCGATTATCTATTTAAAGAAGGATATCGCTGTTTGCAACGGTACCGACCGGTTCCAAGGACATCCAAAGGTCTACTTGAACTTGGACAAGGATAAAGTGACCAGCTGTGGATACTGCGGGGCCAAATACGCACGCGAGGACCTGAAAGGCAAGCTGTAGGCATCTACTTATTTATTAAATACATTTCGTATTACATTTTACTTGGCCCCATGTTTGTTAGAGCCATCTATGGCCCACTTAGACGCCAGTTGCCCGCCTGGAATTGTGTCAGATGGTACGGCAAGGCCAGTGAAGTGCGTCAAAAGACTTTGGGTGATATCCATAAAGTGTACAAGGCAGGAGACCGGCTTTCAGTGATCACCGCCCACGATTTCATTACTGCGGCGGTAGCAGACGCTAGCGACGTCGATATGGTGCTCATTGGAGACTCCCTAGCTATGACATCCAAAGGCTACGAATCGACGCTTCAAATCCCCTTCGATGAGTTCTTCTACTCGTGTCAGAGCGTCGTGCGGGGCATCCATGACAAGTTTATCATTGCAGACATGCCGTTCGGTTCTGTCGAGAGCTCCGACTCCAAATGCATCGAATCTGCCGTGAAACTCATGAGTATTGGCGGTATAGGTTCGGTCAAGATTGAAGGCGGTATAGAGATGGTGCCAAGGATAAGGAAACTGTGCGAGTTGGGCATCCCAGTTACTGGCCACATCGGGTTGCAACCGCAGAAGTTCAACGCCTTTGGCGGGTATAAAGTGCAGGGCAGGAACGCAGACAATGCTGCCAAGATCTACGAAGACGCCATGGCATTGCAAGATGCCGGATGCTGTATGATCGTTATAGAGTGCGTTCCTGAAAGAGTCGCCAGCTATATCACATCCAAGCTGGACATCCCCACGATTGGAATCGGGTCCGGCTCCGGCACCTCTGCACAGGTGCTTGTCTTCTCGGACTTGCTCGGTATGATCGATACCAAAGCCGGCAAGTTCGTCCAGCAGTACATGTCGTTCCATAAAGACGCTGTCGGAGCACTCAACCGGTACGACGCCGACGTCAAGGCACAATCGTTCCCCGTGTCTGGTAAGCATACATTCAAGATCTCCGAAGAGGAGTACGAGCACTTCTTGCAACGGACTAAGTAATCATGCACATAATACTATTTATACACATAGCTCTGGCCGTCGCAACCTCGCGACCCGTCCTTGGCCTCTACCATCTTGCTCATATCCATCACCATGGTCCTGCCATGCTCAGGTACAATGATTCCGTTCGGTCTCTTCTCTAGTGTGGCCAGCTGTGACAGCTGTTTGGCTGGCTCCAGGTAGTTCTCAGAGCTCAACACGAACGTGCCCCAATGAACCCCGACCATCTTGGCACACGATAGGTCTTTCATGATCTGAACCGACTCCTGCGGTGAGATATGCCTTGGCCGTTGGTGCCACTGCGGACAGTACTGGCCTATAGGTAAGGCAGCCAGTTTCACTGGTCCAAACTCTTGCCCCAGTTTCCGGAATAGGCCAGAACTGTACCCGGTGTCACCTCCGTGGTATAGCACGGACTGCCCGTCCTTGACGATCATGAATGAGCACCACAGTCGCTGGTTGGCGTCCACCATCGTTCTTCCTCCCCAATGCATCGCTGGAAGGCATACGATCTCATAGTTTCCTGCTGCATTTAGAGGCACTCTGTCCCACCAGTCCAACTCAACAACGTTCGTCACACCTCGCTCTTTCAAAAACGGTCCCAACCCGGTCGGAACTATCCATCTGCTACCGTTGCCAATCCGGTCAATAGAGCTCAGATCGAGATGGTCCGGGTGGTCATGGGACACCAGTACAAAGTCCGGGAGACCGATCGTCTGTTCGATCCTGTCGATGCTGGTAGGGCATGGAGTATACCTCTTTGGACCAACGTACTCGCTGACTAGATGGTCATCGAAGAGCGGATCGAGCAGAAACGATAGCGACGACACCTGCACCAGCGCACAACTCTGGCCCAGCCATGTGTATGTGAGCCGGTCTTTCAATCGCGGTATTAGAGGCCGCTGCTTGATCTTATCGATACCTTCGTGGGTCATTTGCAACAGGTCAAAGTCCGGCTCGTACACAGGCAACGACTCCCTAATCTTTTCCTCCGTGCTGGGCAGCCCGCCGCGTCTCTTGCCGATCTGTGACAACTCTATCAGTCTCATGGCGAAGAATTCAAACAGCGTCTGCGGTCTGTACTCGGGGAACGGGTTCTCGAACCGTCCAAGCACCCTCATGCTTCTAAACCGTGGATCCACTAATTGCGCCTTATCCAGGAGGTCCTCGCCTGCCATGCTCCGATACATTTGTTGCCGTCGTTCAATCTCCATCTGTGATCGTACGTAGACGTAGCCGGTGTAAGAGCAGTACGCTCCTACCACGCCGATTCCTAGCTGTGTCTTTCTAGATAGCTTTACCATGGAAAATTTACATTTTGCCAAATATGCAATGTACTATGCAGGTTCGTGGAGGACTGTGGAGATGGACTGGAGGGAAGTTTCTGCGTCTTCAAAGACTCCGGACTCGCCGGTGTCGATGGGTTTGTCATCGTCGTCATCGTCGTCATCATCCTCATCCTCATCATCATCATCATCATCATCCTCCTCCTCCTCCTCATCATCATCATCATCATCATCATCATCATCGTCCTCACCTTCATCTTCATCCTCATTCTCCTCCTCCTCATCATCATCTTCCCCCTCCTCCTCATTCTGCTCCTCATCCCCCTCATATGCCTGCTCTTCCAACTTCTGTCTCTCCATCTTCTTGGCCTCTTTCAACCGCTTCACCACAATATCAACAACATCACTCCATTCTCGCATGCCACCCATTCCAATGTCACCGCAAACAAGCACTTTTTCTATAGGTTTCAACACTTCAACAAACTTAAACTCGTCGTGAATCACTTGAAGGTGCTTCTTGGTCACTGGATGCGTGTACATGAAAGTGTTCATAGCAGGAGCCATTATGATCGGTATAGTTGGATTCCAGGCCCGAACTATCGACGTCAAAAGGTTATCAGCCAATCCGTTGGCAATCTTGGCCAATGAGTTGGCACTCGTAGGAGCAATCAGCAGGATATCTGCCCATTTCCGTAGCTCAATATGCAATATAGGGTCGCCAGTGTGTGTATTTGGATTAGACCACTCCTCATTCTCACGCCAGATCTTAACATCAGACGGGATCTTCAAGCCACGCAGGAAATGCTCGGCGGCTCGCGTCACAACCAGCTGGATCGACACTCTGTCGTGGCTGTACACCTTGAACAGTTTTTCGATGATGAGCGGGATCTTGATGGATGCCACGGAGCCTGTAGCACCAAGTAAGATGTGGATCTTGTTGTCGTCTTCTTTGCAAAGGTACTCTGTGAACGGCACAGGTGGGCCTGTTGGAGTCGACACCACGGTCTTAGGTTGCTTATTAACGAGCACGGCGGTCTTCCCCTTTCTGGCAGGAGCCGGCGACCGTAAGAGCCCTCTGACACTGGAAGTACTGGATGAAGGAGACCGAGGCTCTGGTCCGGCACTGTTCGTCTGTTGTGGGACGGCATCCTCAGTAGGGAATGTGAAATGCTGTAATGGGTGCTGTCTCTCCGGTAGCTCAAACGCTAGCGGAGAGTTGGTGTTGCGGCCATGTGCGATCACAGGACTGCAGGTTTCCAAAGGGAATGTGGCAGAACTGATCGTGTCACGGTGGATCTCGTCGTTGCTCAACGATAACTGTCGGCTAGGAGGCGATCTGGCACGCAGGGCCTGAGACGCAGGACCTTGGCGTCCACCAGAGAACTGCCGCGGAGTTCTTGCCGTCGGAGTGGCCACATCGATCTCAGGATGGTGCGGCTCGGCGCGCGGGGTTGTTGGCAGTTGCGGAGCTGGTCCACCACTGTGAGCAGAAGGGTGTGCACTGATGGATCCTCTAGGTTTAGAAGGTGGCACTTGGAAAGAAATAGTCGAGGTCGATCTCGACACAGACACAGAGTACATCGTCTGGTCTGTTGAAGGCTGCACTTTCGACGACAGAATCGACTGTGGTTTGACTGCTGTCTTGTGAACGATAGAACCGGACGAGCTGTGCCTTCTGTCAGTAGCAGCCTCCACGCTCGTGTTAGGGTACTCTAGTGCAGTGTCGAGGTGAGGTAACTGTGATAACTTGGCAGAGGCCGCCGACGAATGCCCATACAACAGGCTATCGTGGCTGTTGGCAGTGTCGTGGGTTTTGCCGCTTTTGCCGCTGCTTGCACTGGAGTCAGCCCCAGAGGATTCTGGGAACTGGCTCAGCGGCGAAGGTGTGCGGAATTGCCTATCTTCTGGCATCACTGATCAATATGTGAGACCCTATAAGAGCACTCACTTAGTAGAAGCACCGGTGCGAACGTACAACGCTCTAGTAGTTAAAGAGTTGGACGGATGAAGGGCGTCTGGAGGTGTTAGTGGGAGGGAAAAAATTTAACAGCGGGGAATTAGCTGACGCAGGCAATCACCGATTGGTAGAATATTGAGATAACGGTGGCACCTTAGTGACAGCAAGTGTCGTATGACACTACAGGACTTGCTCTAAAACGAACAATTTGCTTAGCATGCAGTACCGGCCTTATAAATCATGCAGCACCAGGGAGGGCAGCATCAGTATCAGTAAATACAGCCAAAAGATTGGGGAATCCGCATTTTCATTAATAGCCCAGTGGGCTCTAGTATACAGGCGACAGAATGTCGCAGTGATCATTTCTTGCGGAACTCGCTCAAGACCGGGTAGATGGCCTCGAAGGCCCGGTAGATCTCCTCTCTTTGCTTTGCACCGGTCAGCACAATCTTACCGGAGACGAAGATCAGCAACACAATCTTGGGCTTCACCATACGATAGATAAGACCAGGGAACAACTCGGGCTCGTACGAACTGAAAGTACCGTGCGCGTAGGCCAGTCCCTCGAGGCGGATCGGGAATTTGACGTCACACGATCCGACAATGTTCTGGATCTTGAAATCTGTGAATTTGGCGTTGAATCCCAACTTTTGAATGATACGGGCGTACTTACGGGCAGCCAGCTTCGAATCGTCCTCAGACTTGGCTCCTGTAACCACCATCTTACCAGAGGCGAAGATCAGGGCCGTGGTCTTAGGTTCACGGATACGCATGATGACGGCGGCGAACCGCTTAGGGTTGTACTCGGCATTACGGGCGTGCAATGCAATAGTTTTCAACTCCAACCGGCATCCCAGGTTGACCGTGGCGACGATATTTTGCAAGGTAGGCACAATACCGGAGGCCGCAGCGTCTCCAGTTTCAGCGGCGTTCACACTGTTGGCAGGGTTAATCTTCTTAACATCCTCGTCCAGCAGCTCCGCCTCGGTGCCTGCACCGGCATTGTCGGCATCTTGGTTCTCCTGCTTCACCAGCTCGCCGTTATTCATAGGGAACGCGAGCGACCCTTGTGCAGTAAACGCCTTGGCCTGTGCGGCCGTCGTTGGTAGCTTTAATGACTCCATCTTCTGAGTATGTGTATGTGGGTAATTAGGAAAGGTGCGCTTCGGAAAGTGCTAATGTACAGTAGTATCCAGTAGTGGGTGGGCTAGAAAAGATGTTCAAATCAATGAATCCCTTCTTGTCAACACAGCCTTATTCGATCTTGGAAAAGGGGGGGAATTGCCAAATATTTATACTCCGTAAAAAAATTTCGTCGTTTCTTTTACAGAATGACTACAATATTCGGATAAATTGGAGCCAGCCCCAGAATGCGGGACGTAGTGGATAATCCAAGTATACCATCAAATTCACCGGACTTAACTGCTAACTCTGACAGGTTTCCATCCGATTTCAGGGTCATCTGTTGAATCTACCCTCCATTTAGTTGATTATCATTGCAAGCCCCATCAAAATTCCTAATCGGGATAAATGCTTTGAAAAATATATGGCGTCTTGCTAGAGGTTTTTACTCAATGAACAAGTCAGAGGCTGGTCAGTTGCTCACGGCGAGTGACCAACTACTCAGGCAGGCCCATTCAGTTGGCCACTCGACTGTAGAGTCTAAAAGCGGACTCGATCAGTACTACAATCTAATCAAGGCGTCATTGAACTGTCTGATGACCGTGTTGGATCGATGCCAAGAGCTGGATGCAGAATCGGAAGCTCGTATCTGCTATCGGACATCGCAGATCTTACTACGAGAAACGTTGAGTTACGATCTTGCCTCGGAGTATTGTCTCAGGGGCATCCAAAGTTGCTCTAGATCTGAAACATTGGCACCGATCAAGGCTCGATTGGAATTGCTCAATTTCCAGGTCCAATACCGTGTTGATGGCAGCAAGGACCGCAAATCGAGTCTTGCATACATGCATGCACTCATAACAAACAGCCAAGGCAGCCTGCATTCGTTGTACGTCTTTGCAAAGTATAGGTACTTTGGTATGACGTACAGTGGACCTCAGAGGTTGATGGTTCTCACGGAGCTCGCCACTGCCTGTCATGACGACCTGTACTTGCTGGTGTCTGTTTGCAAGATCGAACAGTTATTGACACAGTGTCAACCCATAGAAACAGTCAAGTCGGCGTTCATAGACCTTCAATATGCGGCCCAGGAATTGTCCGTGCCAATCCAGTTCAAAGCGGTGCTGTTGCTATTGGATTTACTAATATCGGTTCAAGAAGACGACTTCAACGAGAGCAAACGCAAGATCACCGTTATAGATGCATTTGTTCGGGAGTGTGCAGCTCAAGGAAACACTTGGAAGGAGAAATTCACCATCACTGTCGAAGACATACCACTAGAACTGAGCTGGCTCACGTTCACCGAGTTCTCCTTGCTATCTTACTTTTACTGTGGAGTCTCGTACCTTGTCAAGTCATGGGACGGCAAGCATCGGTCACAGAAGTTGTTCAAACATTGCCACGACTTGATTTCGTATGATACCACCGCGATATCTGTGAAAGACATGGAAGCCAGCAAATTACGCACTACCTATTTCAACTTGCTCATGTCTGTGTATGAGTCGTTGTCCCAGTTTGGAGATGCCAGCTACGAGCCATCCGACACTTTGAAATCGTTTGTTGTCGACTATGATAACGGCCAATTCTCATCGCAAGAGCTAGTCGTCCACCACCAACTGATTTCTCCAATCATTTACATTTGGGCGCTCTCGCATCATAAGCAGTGCAACTTTCAATTGGCAAAGTACTACTACCTGAAATTGCGCAAGTTGAACTCGCCCATCGAGAACGAGCTCAGTATGTCCGAGTTCTTCACGGATGCAATGTTGACCAAGTTCTTGGATGGTATGGACGATACCGACGGGACCAGGTCCCAGCTCTACCTTATAAGCAGTTTCAACCTTCTCTCTGTGACTTTGAATGAACTGCATTTGGTGAAATCGCAAGGTCTTAAGGATTCCGACCCAGGGTACCCTGACTACATGGACAAGTTATCCAAGTATTTGAAAATGAAGGACTTGCTCATTGCAGAGATAACTCCACTCACTGGTAACCGTCAGCTCATGGCCACTGTCGAGTGTCTTGAGTATGCGGCAGGTGAGAGAGAGTCGTTGTCAGAGTGTGTGGCTGCCGATGACTGGATCGATCAGCAAGTGGTGGCACCGCTACTATCGTCAGTCATCTACTATATTCGAGGAAAGTGTTATAGGAACGATAAGACCAAGCCAGAGTTGGCCAACGTGAACGGCCGTATCGTGCTCTTCTCCAAGTCCTATAAAGAGTCTTTGAAACTACACCAACGGCAGAACATGATGGCCCGTTTGGCATCGGGCGAGATCTATAAGATCATGGTCTCGTACAGAAACTACTTTGATGAGGCCCAACTGAGTAAGGCAAAGGCTAATATGGAACTGGAATAGTTAGTTAAAAGGAGGATCCGTATATGGATCAAATAATAGATTACTTCTCTTCAGGAAGGTTCGACTGTGGTGCACCCGCTTTCGACTTGAGCTCCGACTCGTCCTTGACTCTGTCACTCTTCTTTGGAACTCTGACAAGGTAGTACAACAAGAATGTGATGAACATATTGATGAAGATGTAGCAGATGAAGATACCCCAGTCTCTCCATCTGTTCTTGAAGTAGATGTGAACTGAAGCCAAGTAGGTATCTGTCTCGGAGATTGTGCAGAAGCTGCACAAGTCTGTAGCAGACGTGTCCTCGAGGTAACCACCGGAGGTGGCAATATACTCAGACATGTACTCACCACATGTGTAACCTGAAGGTGGAGGGAAGCTGACCATTTCGTTGCTACGGCACACAACAGGCACGCCGGCAAGACCAGTCGATAGGATAGCTGACAACCAGTAGGTGATAGGCGAGACACGGTACATGAATGACCAGAAGCCTGTTGGGTAGTACAAGACACCGCAGAAGTTAAGCGACATCATGAACAGAAGCATAGCCATGTGAGAACCATTTTCTTTGGCCTCCACACCGGCCATACATGCCTGTCCAAGGGTGGATGAGTAGATGTAGAAGGCCACAATAAGCATCCAGACGAGACCTTCACGCTCGGCAAGCTGGTGTGTAGCAGAGGCGTTACGGTAGAATCCGACAGGGAAGTAGAAGCAGAAGTATGACAAGGTTCCAAGGAATATGTTCCATGGGATCTCGGCAGTAATCTGGGCGGCAATGAACACCCACCAGGAGAAAGTCTTGGAAGGACGCTCACGCACCTCGTAGAGGGAACGCTGGTCGCAGTACTGTGGGACCATCTGGTTAATCAAGGTGTTCAAACACATGGTGAACATGAAGATCGAAAGCATCTGGTTCTGCATACCTTGCAAAGAAGTGTCGGCATTGTAGAAGGAGAATCCGTTAAATAGAGCAGTCAAAACGGACAAGGAGATCTTGGCCCAGATGTAAGATGGAGTACGCCAGTACTGTTGGAAGACACGCTTCGTCACGGCAAGGTATTGGGTGAGAGACGTGGCAGCAAACTCGCGCTTGGCATCCTCGTTTTCGAGATTGGTTCTGGCAATCAGAGTTTCCTCCATCTGTTGGAGCTCGGCTCTGACGTCTGCGCGCTCTTGAGAGTTCATCCAGACCTCGTGGTAGTCCTGGTTGGCGTGGGAACCTGGAGCGGCACCGATCACTTCCAGCATCCACTCGGCCGGGTTAGCCTGTGGTGGGCACTTGGACGAACCGTGCGACTCAAAGAAGTCAATCAGAGTCTGACAGTTCTTACCGAGGTCACCGAAGTAGACTGTACGTCCACCGCGGGCAAGGAAGAGTAGACGGTCGAACTCTTTCATCAAGATGGCAGAAGGCTGGTGGATCGTGCAAAGAATTGCCTGGCCGTTGTCGGCCAACTTACGCATAAGTTGACAGATCGACCAAGCAGTCTGAGAGTCAAGACCGGACGTAGGCTCATCGAGGAAGAGAAGAAGCTTTGGCTTGGCAGCAAGTTCAACACCGATGGTCAACCGCTTACGTTGCTCAACGTTCAAACCTTCACCGGCGACACCAACTATGGCATCCGCGTATGGTCCCATCTCCAGGATCCGAATAACGTTCTCAACATATTCATCCTTCTCCTTGACAGGCACGGTGGAAGGTTGACGAAGGTGTGCAGAGAAACGAAGGGCTTCACGAACAGTGGACGTCTGCAAGTGCAGATCCTGCTGTTGGACGTAACCGGTGGAACGTTGGAAGGACTCGTCTCTGAGACGGCCGTTCACAAACATGTTACCGCTGACAACACCCATTGTGACACGGTTGGCCAACACATCCAGCAGAGTAGTCTTACCAGCACCAGAGGCACCCATGAGAGCAGTCAAAGTACCTGGCTTGACCCAACCATCAACGTGGTCCAGAATACGTCTGGTCTCGTCCTTGATTTGCACTTCGTAACAGACATCTCTCCAGTGGAAGGTATCTCTACCTGCAGCAAGCACTCCGACGTCACCATCATCAGCAGCAGCAGCGTCGCCACTCGAAGATTCATCCTTGATTCCGGCAGGTTTCTCACCAGCAAGTCCAGCTTCAGGGTCATTGGATTTGTTGACGGAAGCCAGTTGCTTGTTCTTCTCCATCTTACGCAGAGTAGACTGCTGGAAGACAATCACCTCACCTTTCTGCATGGCACCATTGTTGGTTTCCACCATGACCAGGTAAGTGCAGAGGAAGAAGATAGAGAATCCAATGGAAATACCAAAGTTTCTCCACTTGTGCGAGTTCTTGTACTTGAAGGAATCCCAGATGTAATCGGTACCAGAGACATATTCCTGTCCAGCGACGGCAGATGTAACACCACAGACCTTGTAGTCAATGGACATGTTGTTATAGGCAGGGACGAACGAACCGCATAAGAACTCCCGGCCAGCAAACTCGTTGGACACCAGAGCCTCGAACACATATGCAATAGGGTCAATGTAGTTGATCCACCGTGACCAGCCATGCATGGTTGGTGTCGGCAAGACGAAACCGGTGTAGATGATAATGGCCATAAGCAAGACGGCCATAGGAGTCATAGATTCCGACAGACTACTGTAATATGATGCAAGCGTACGGAACGCATTCGACATAATGACAGTGGCAATGAAACTCACCAGGAGGAAGAAGAAGAAGTGGCCAGCGTCACGACGGAAGTTCACCATGAAGTAGTAGATGAGATTGAAACCAATACAGGTCAAGATTTTTGGTGGTAATTCTGTGATAACAGATGCAAGGGCATCAGCACTTGGGTGGTAGAGGGCATACTTCTTATGCTTCTCCATGATAGGACGGGCCTCAAATAGGGCCATGACTTCAGAGAGCGACGAGAAGGCATTAAACAGGACGGCGAAGAACAACGAGGCGGTACGGTAGTAGAACGTGGTCGTTGTGAGGTTCAAGTTGTAGAAGAGGGAGGAAAGGATAAGACCCATGATAATGTTGGCGATGACGGCGAACAGAGTGATCGAAGGGTCTCCCTTGGTACGCCAGATGTTTCTTCTCATAATCTCCTTGATTTGCATCGAGTAGGAGACTCTGAAAGAGGACTTTCCACGCGCATGCTTGGACTGCTTCAAGATGTGGGCCTCGTGGTAGGACTGCGCAACGTTGTTCTCACTGCACTCTCTTAAGTAAGCATCAATCTCCTCGCGGAGTTTACTGTACTCTCTGGACTCCTTCCAGTACTTTTCAAACTCTTCAGGGGTCTTTGGAACCTTGTCCTCGTAGCCTGGCTTGGCAATACGCTCTGCAGGGGAAGTAACAGAGGTTAGGAAGTCGGCAGTGGTCTGACGCTGAGGACATTCGTAACCCATGCGCTCAAAGTAGTCCTTGGCCTCGGTACCGAGACCAAAGAAGATCTGGCGACCGCCGTAGAGCACGACAACTTTATCGAAGAGGTCGTAGGCATCCTGGGAACACTGGTAGATGGCAATCAATGGGGTGGTATCGAGCAAGTTTGCCGAGGTCTTGAGAGCCTTGACGAACTCGAGAGCAGTGGCGGCATCGAGACCTCTCGTGGCATTGTCCCAGCATTGGATGTTGGCACCGCAGAGGGAAACCTCGGCAATGGAGACACGTTTGCGCTCACCACCGGAAACACCACGGATGTAGTCGTTACCGACCTTGGTGTTATAAGTGTGTGAGAGACCGTAAGTGGCCATGTACACTCTGGTCATGTGGTCAGCGTACTGGTCTCTGGTGATTCCAGGTGGACGGTTCTCTGGGGTACGCAAAGTGGCAGCGAAAGTTAGAGTCTGGCCGACGGTCAAGTGCGGGAAGTGGTTATCGGTCTCGGCAGAGTAGACGACTTCACCACGGTAGTTGTTAGCAATTTCCTTTGGCGTGAGTCCATCGTAGGAGACAACCGAATTAGGGTCAATCTTGAAGCCAAAAGTCTCGGCAGCAACTGTTCTGAGGAAAGTGGAGCAACCGGCACCGGGACGTCCCAAGACGACGGTCAATTCGCCCGGTTTGATCAGACCATCCATAGATTTCAGAATATCAAAGTAGCGAGACATGTCATTCTTTCTGAAATGATTAAAGTAGAAGTCTTGGATCTTCTTCTGGAAGACGTTCAAGACGGTCGGTTGGAAATCGGCATCAGATGCTATTCCCATGGCACGCAAGTCCTTGTAGACGACACCAAGCGAGGTGGGTCTGTAGAAACTGGAGTCCGAGTCCAGCAACTTCCGCATGTTCTTAACCCAGAACCGCGAGTCGAAGCTGTCAGAATCTGGGTCCAATCTAGGGTCAATTCCGGCAGTCTCACCAGGATTGAAAGGACTGACACCAGGCACCTGAGACATGTTGGTCATGGTTCTCAGAAGTTGCTCACGGGCCTCGCCAGTTCCAATGTGGCTCTTCTCCGAGACAATCTGTGAAACACTCTGAGCAGTGATGGCACGAGCCAAGTCCTTGATGGAGTCTTCAACGTCATCATTGAAACCCTCGTAGGCCTGAGCTTCCCCCTCATCAGAATCCGTCGAATCCGAATCTGGATGGACAACAATGCCCTGATCCATGTAGGGATCCGTCTGATCCGTTGGAAGCTCCAATGGGTTCTTAGGAATCTCTCTATCGGTCATGATGATTCTCTCTCTCGATCAATTCACTCCAAATAAACAATTCGATTTTCTGACCGGGCCACTTGCTGCGTATAAATAAATATCTGTTTCGCCCCTCGGACCGGCAGTTTTGCTTGGAGTTCCGAGTTTCCGATATTGCAGCCTCACAATTGGGGAGTGCATAACACTAAAATTTCAATGGAGTTCGGCGATAACTGGTTAGCACCGTCGTTTAGCTGTGCTTGCTGGCCAATATCCGGCACGCGTTGAGGGCACAGCAAAGATGACACAAGAGTCGTGCTTCTAAATTCGGTATTTAACTGGTTACTACGTGGCATGTGGTAACCGAGTTTGTTACATTTATACGAATTAACGTCCTCGTATTTTTAGATAGATCAGCCCCATCAGGTAATGGGGCCAACCGGGAAAAAGGGACGACTGTAAATAGATAGATGGATCAAACCAGACTGGGTGGCTGCTTCAGTCCGGGGAATGTTGGGACGTACGGCCAGCCGGCGGCTAATTGTTATACTGGTATGCCCTCATAGTGATTGCTTGGCGCTACGAGTCGATCGGGGTTAGCAGCGGGTCGCTCGGATTGCAAAACTTTCCCGGCGCAAACCCGTACCAAGTCCGCGAGCCAATTAGTCAATGGTGCGTCTCGGCAGAAAAAAAAAGCTCAAGCAAGCTTATCGCAAGAGCACGTTAATGTCAGAAAGTGACAATAACGGTGTTGAATCGGTGCATCCGGCGACTCCGACTTGCAATGTTATAGCCGAAGATGGTTCCGACAAGGTTCCGACAACCGAGACTACCGTGCTGGAGGCTGACGGTGTGTTGTATGGCGGCAGACAGACGAAAGATAACGGGAATGTTGACATAGAAGGGCTCTATGGTGATCTCAACCCGATCGATACAACGACAGCCAAGGAGGCCGCATACATTGTGAAAAACACCATTCCTATGCTCATCACGTTCACCTCCCAGTATGCGATCCAAATTCTGAACTCGGTGCTGTTTGCCAGCAAATTGGGGCCGGTCTACGCTTCCGCCGCCACACTCAGCCTCACAGTGTTCTACCTTACGGGACCCGTCATATTCAACGGGTTCTCCACTGCTCTAGATACGATGTGTAGCACTGCCTACGGCGCTCGCAACTATGAGAAAGTCGGACTCTACTATCAGAAATGTACACTCATCTTGCTTCTGATTCTCATTCCCATAACAGTCATCTACGAGAACGGCTCGTTCGTGTTTGGAATCATCTCCGATGACCCTGAAGTCGTCGCACTGTGTGCTCAGTTTTTCAGATGGATACCCTTGGCTGCTCCTGCTGTAGTGATCTTCGAAACGTCCAAGAGGTTCCTACAATCGCAGCAAAAGTTCTCTGCTCCAACTAGAATCATCATTCTGGCACTGGCGCTGTCGCTGTTTCTCAATTGTAAGCTTCTGCCCGTACTCCATTTCAATGGACCGCCAGTCACTTTCGTCATCACTTACTGGTTCATGGCATTGTCCTTGCTAGCCTATATTTACTTCATAGACGGATACCAGTGCTGGTGTTGCACCCCATTCGCAGACTTGTTCACAGGCTGGTCTGCCTTCTTTACTCTCGGTGTCCCCGGTGTGCTCATGATTCTATCAGAGTCGCTCGCTTTCACTATCCTCACGTTCTTCTCAGCCAGAATGGGGCCCGACCAACTAGCTGCCCAGTCCGTCGTGGGTACACTGGCGTCGTTTGCATTCAACGTCCCATTCTCCTCCGCTATCTGCTGTGCTACCAGAACTGCCAATATAATCGGATCATGCAGCGCAAACTATACAGTGGCTCTGCCTGTCATGATGTACACAGCGTGCTTCTTCTCTGTGTTTAATTTCATCTGGATGGTCACTTTTAGATACCCTATTGCAAGGCAGTTTGCATCCACCCCAGAGCTCATCCATCTCATTGCACGCATCTTCACCATCGTTGGATTCAACCAGTTTCTGGACTGCTTTAATATCATCTGTGCATCCATCCTCAGAGGCCAAGGCCGTCAACGGCTTGGCTCCATCCTCAGCATATTCAGTTACTATGTCATTGCCGTCCCATTTGAACTGCTCTTTGGGTTCCGCATGGGTGGCAACGATTTCGGTCTCTGGTTGGGACTGGCCATTGGCGTCAGTTTCCTTTCTATCACCGAGGTGATAGTCGTTCTGCGATCTGACTGGCCTGCGATCATCAAGGCGAACCAGAGCATGACTTAGCTACATAATAGACCTAAACCGTTATCACTAAATACCTTCCTAAACATCCACCGATGCTAGTAACCCAAACATACCGATGGCACCTGCCATCATTCCTATGGCACCAGCCTTGAGCGCCCCGTAGTCCTTGCCGACCTTCTTTGGAGGCTCCAATTCATTCTCCTCGTCCTCGTTCGCACGCTTCCGAACAGGTTCAATGTCTTCGGAGTCTGAATCAAAGATGGTCCATTCCACATCAGATAGATCAGACTCCTGTTCCTGTGTGTCCAGTTCCCATCTGATCATTTCCAGATCATCAAAGCCATTGGAGAGAAAGTCGCCCATGGTTTCCATACAGCATTCGGTAAACGAATTAAAGAATGCATCGTCGGATTTAGAGAGACTTGAGTTCGTCTCATCATACCGAATACTAAGAAGATTCATCACTTGAGTGCGCACATTTTCCTTAGAATTGATCTGTTGCTTGGAAGACAGAGCCAGCGCATCCTTGTTCAGTCTAATCATCCATAGCATGTCACTGTATCTGTCAGAAATAGCAATTCCCAGGTATACTTTGCAGTTCACGAGAAACCACTTGAATGCATCCTCAGGAGTAAGATTTGCAGTCACAGCCTTGTCCTTTCTCGGTGCTAGCCCGATCAGATCACAGGTGCTCAACTCCAACCATTCTCCCGGTTTGCTGATCCAAAGACGATATTCTTCCGATTTCCAAACAGCAATACCTCTAAGTGAAGTATCCTTCAGGTAGATGTTATGCTCTAACTCATTGAGATCGTAGATCAGTGCATGCTGAGCACTAAGAGCAGGATCGTCAAAGTAAAGGTTGTCTCTTGCTGCCTTTCTTGAATTGTCAGTGTGCGACACTCTTCCAATGACAGCAACGACTTCGTTATCATCTGGTTCCGAAATATCGATGGCTCTACCTGCAAATGGCTCACCCTTGGGAGCACCTGGGTAAATAACAGTTGGCTTCATTAAAGAGATAGTCTTGCGATGAGGGCAAATTTGATCCCTTATCTAAAATGCGGAGGTTATCTGGGTGGCACACTGGTTAACTGCGCGAGCAAAGTTTCCAAATGTAACGGGCTCGGGACGGGTATCAAAGGTAACAAGCTTGTCTGGGTTCATAAGGAATCCATCCAGAGCCCCAGGTGACCGGCGCTCGCTCGTGTAGCGGATCAGCAGGTTGGGAGCAGGGATCTCGAAACTATCAATATCATTGATCTGGGTCAATGGTAATTCGAGCATGGCCAGAACCTTTTCACCAATGGCATTGTAGTTGACTTTGGGCATTTCAGATGTTAGATACACTGTGAGTGTTGCCGGATCGTTGTTGAGGACGACCGTTTCGTTGGTAGTCAAATGGATAAACTGGATCGAGGCAGAAGTAACCTGGATGCTAGCAAGTTCTGCCTGGACCATTGAAATGAAGTTATCCATACTACGCCAAGCGTAGCCATTGCCCTCGTGTAAGATGAGGGTTCTGACTCCGATGCACGCGGACCATGCGGTGATCCTTGCTGCCTCTGAGCACACTCTAAGAATCTCAGAAACTTTATGAGTGTGCTGAGCGGCAGACCATTCCGCCTGCTGCCGTAAGATGCGACTGACTTGACGTTTCTCCGGAACGATCATCTTCTTCTCTGCATTCAGATAGGGAGTCGGGACCTCTTGTGGTGGCCTGACAACCAGCGGGAACATGTCAAAGATGACGCCGATGGTAGCAGGTGCAATCTTAATGGCAGATGTCACTGTCTCCTTGCTTGTTGGGACACGAGAGGTTGCAGCCGATCGAATTGCATAGTTGTAAAACTGCAATGGCCAGTAGGTGATGGACTCGGTGAGGCTAGAGGAGGCAGAAGTAGGGGTGGACGGTTCGATCTCGGTAATATTGGCCACCATAACGAGTGCCCAGAAGTGGGAAGAGAAGAAGTGGACGTGGCGAGTCACACAGTAGCAAAGGTGGTGGAGGATAGAATAGACTTGGAACATGAACCAAAGAATGAGCCGTTCCAAGTCGAAGAGAAGCAGGTAAATCGTGTTTGTATCAACGAGGAGTTCGTTGTTGGAGCCTGCCATTCTGCTTCTGAGACCGCCTAAGGAGTGCGACTCCCTGCCAAACATATCTAGGGAGATGAATTTGAGATCATAAGGTCTGAGTCTTGGTTTGAGCACTGAAGATGCTGCCGATAATGAAGAAGAGCTCATCTTGAGGGATAATAAAAATCCCTTAGCATTTGAGTCGAGGAATTTATATATGGCGGGTGTTGATCAAACGTACGGGGTCGACCCGTGTAAGGCGGAGGCTTGCAAGATACAGGGTAAGTAGCAAGGCCAGTGTGGCTGTCGTTGCGAGAGTGTTTACTGACAGCAGACTGCCTGAAGAAGACGGGGTATGACGAGTCGAAGTGTACCGAGTGTATTGACAGGCTCTACGAGTGCTGTAACAAGTTCTACCGGGAACAAGGCGAAGAGGCGCGGTCGCCGTGTTGTCCGCGTCCGAACCTACTCAGGTTGAAGATCGAACAGCGGAGCCTCGAGCAAATCGATGCAAAACTACAGTGAGTACGGAAATGTATGTTAACAGACCACCGTACGGCGATGGGCCGCACAGATTAGGGTCGAGTGTAACCGGGACACATCTGGTGAACCGTAACTGCTCTAAGGCTGACCCGAGCACTATGCAGGCATGGAAATAATCCCTGGATCGTGACTCTAATGGGCGCCTAGAAAAGACATGAAGGAAAGAATTTTCAGCTAGGCCTGAGGCGCTTTTAAATAGGAGTGGGATTGCGATTATGTACAGTTAAAGCTTCTTTAGATATTCGTTTGCGTCCGGTATGAGGCTCTTGATGGCAGGTTCGCCTGGAACATACAAAGTCACAGAGCTCAGTGACGTCGCCATGCGTACTTTCTCCTCGAATTCCTCAATGGCCCGATCTATAGTGACAGGATCCACATGTTGCTCGAGTAACTGCTGCCGGAGCAGTGCTATATGCATTTGCATCTTGCCCTCAATCATCGTGTGCTTCTGGGTGTCTCTCACTGTTGTGGCTGCCGCCTTCTTCTTGTAGTTTTGCATCTGTATCAGCATATCTTTCTGGCTTCGTTTCATCAACCCAACTTGTCTTTTAGTCTTCTCGATCTCCTGCCGTTGGTCGTATAATAGCCAGGTGATAGAGCCTGCCATTGCCAGGTATGCGAATCCGCGGCAAATGTCCAGATACCGTTGGAAACTCGAATTCGGCCGCTGCCCGGTCTCGCCACTGTTAGTCACGTTCGATTGAGTTTGCGTGTCTTCGCCGTGGTTTCCATACGCCTGCGGTTGTAACCCTGATTGGTTGAAGTAGCTAGGGGGTGTTGAGTAACTCCTTAGAGCTGCCATTGGGCCACCATTACGAAATCGTTGGATAAGTTGCCTCATGGCTTATCAGAAGAATTTGGCCGAATTACTTGTAGCTAAAAGCTGAGATCGACATTGTCGATGACTTCGAATTCTGGGCCATCTACTGGTTCTACACTCTTGGTGATGGCTTTGGCAGCCACACCGGTCGTCATATTAAGCACCCATGTTATGTGCATATATAGCAAATGCCTCTAATGTCTTCTGGCAGCAGCAATGACATTCGACATCTCCTCCACCTTAGCCTTGGCTCTCTTCTGGGTACCGAGTCTCTTCTTAGCGAACTTCTTGGCTCTCTTGTCACCGGAGTTTCTAAGAAGATCGATGATTCTTCTCTCGTATGGGGCAAGACCAGCAACCTCCTTGATCAGGTCCTTGACGAAGATGGTTCTCTTCGATGGCTTGTAAGACGATCTCTTGGCGACCTCCTTGGCTTCAACCTTGTGTCCCTTGTTCTTTCCGACAATAATACCTGCTAGTTAGTATGAATTCGTTCGAATCTGGCCGTTGCTAGACCGTCTGGAGGTTCCATTTGTGGTTCCGTTTGTGGTTCATGTTCAACCCTTTGGACTCTCGTTCAACCGCGTGAACACTTCCGCATCCAGTTCCTCATAATGTCTGCAACTGCACCAACCGGTCGTGCGTGACCGTACCATCTGTGCTACTTACCTGTGTTAGCCATGGTTAACTATGTGATGAAAGCTGAGTTAGGTTAGAAAATTTTTTTAGAGGGTTGGTGAAAAATGAAAAAAATCTGGTCATGTGACTTTGGGCAAAGAAGGGTTTGACTGGGAGAGATATAGATAGGTAAGAGCGTAGAGCATAGAGCGATGGAGTAATGGAGTAATGGGCTGGGGAGGGGATCCTCTAGTACATCTTATAGTCTATTCTATATACAGGTTACACAGATGCAGCGGTTAGATCGATCTCATACTTCTCACACTCTTTCAACAGCTCTTCAAACGACGTAGATGCACGAGCAGTACTGAACTGAGAGAACTTGAGCTCTCCAGGTGTGTTGAACTTGACAGTATCGAACATCAACTGGATCAACCGTCTTCTTCCGACTGTCAACTGGATCGGCTGGCCCCGATATTGGCCCTCGTAGTAGCATTTGACCGAGTCTCCAGTTGGAAGCTGTGAAACTTTATAGTTTGGACCTCTTGCCTGGGCCTCCTGGGCCTTGAGCACATCGTACCGAAGTCTCCAGCCGAACAATCCGAGCTCTTTCACGCGTGCGGACGAGTCCTTCGTCAGATATCTGTCGAGTCCGCCCTCTTTAGTGATAGTTCTCAAGACTCTCGTAGTGAGTCTGATTTTAATCATTCGGTTTAGGGCCTCCGACCAGAGCTGTTTGTGAATGGCGTTCGGAATCCACGTTCTCCGCGACTTGTTGCGCATTTCCGACACTTGGTTGCCGAACCCGGTCACTTGACCTCCGTAGAGACCACTGTCGGAGCGCTTGAAGATTTGTGCCGAGCCATATGGATACTCTGGGTATTTTGGCATCTCCTTGGGGATCCGAACGCTGCGAGGCTTCAGATCGCCTTCTTCCAACTTCGGGAATTGCCGGAGCTGTCTGTTCACAACGCTCTTGTAGGCACGGGCCGTGGCCACGATGCTCGTCGAGAAGCTACGAATAGACATGGTGATGAAATTTTTCGATCCGTGCAATTTGTATATAGGGCTGGCTGCTGCTCACCACAGCTTGCTCTTCCATCCACGTTTTTTACTAGAGGCGACCAGCGCGGCCTTCTCCTGTTCTAATTGTGCAAGCTTATCCTCCAAGTCGGCATTCTCCGTCATCACTGTAGCATTGCGCTCCATCGTCGTCTGGATCTCTCTATCCAGGATCGTAGATATCTCGCCAGTGAAGTCCACCTTGGTATCTTTCTGTTTCTCCAAGTTGCTCAGCCGTTGATCAGCCTCTGACAGCTGCTTGTTCAGTTGCTTGTTTTCCTCGCGGAGATTGGCGATCGTCACTTTACCTTCGACCATCTCGTTGGCAATGTCCACATGCTTCTTATTGAGCGTAGCATAGTCGGCCTCGATCTTGCGGATCTTGCCTAGGAGCTCACTGTTCTCATGAGAGATCCGTTCGATCTCTGAAGTCCGCCGTTGGTATAACCGTTGGATCTCCTGGTACTCGGCCTCGTACCTGTGGACTTCTAAGGGCAGGATAGTCACTGACATCGAGTCCTTCACCATATCGTCCAGATGGTACGTCTCCGTCGTGATATCGTCGGTGCTCTTCCCCAGGTAGTAGTAGAACACTTTATCATTGAGGAATGTCACGAGCTGGTCGAATGGCAGCTTCATCATATACTCGGCGTTCTTATCCATGAGGTTCAATGCAAACCTCAGCAGAGTATCTATACCTTCTGCTATCACCATATCGTAGATGCGAAGCACCATCTCCAGTGGGAATTTATAACCAAACAGTGTCAGGAACCACTGTGTTGCATACATGCTGGATCGCACGCCTTCTGCTTGCAGGTGGCCATACAATTCGGGCAGCCTGTCCTCGATGAGCCGATCAAATTGGTACAACTTCAAGTGCAACCCGGTCATATCTGGGATGTACAACGTGCGGAACTCGTAGTTGGTCATCAGCTTGACCAGCATGCAGAACGCTTCGCCTGCATCCATGTTCATAAGCAGGGGCACCGTTAGAAAGGCCATACCCTGTGTATAGCCTACTTCTCTGTCGTAGAGACTGTAGCACTTGATGATATCGAACAACTCGTCCATCTTATTGCAAACCTCGCTGGTCGTCACAAAACTCGTCCTTGCCAAGTCCCGCTTGATCAGCTTCTCGTAGTCGCTCTGACCGTTCTTGGAAACCCGGTAGAAGTCTTCCAGTTGCAAACTCTTGGAATTGCAGATCAGTTGCCACACCATCCCGCGCAACTCTTTCGGTATTCCTTTGGAAACTTGGTCCAGCAACTCTACTGGATCGTTCTCCACAACGGCACTGTAATCATTGACCACCTTCGACCAGAACTCCCAGTCTATTCCTTTAATCAGCAACTCGTCCTGACTGTATTCGATTCCCGTCTTGATCTCATTGAATGTTTTGCGCAGGTTATCCGCACACGTATTCACTGCCTCTTGGTCTTTCTCTGTCTGTGCTTGCAAAGCCTCGTTGTTCTCCTTGTATCGACTAAGGGCAAAGTTGTAATTCTCTTTGCCGCCAAGTGACGACATCGATTGCTCTGTAGTGTCGTTGCCGCCGAATTTGAACCATTTGCGGATCTTGGACTCTCGCGCTGGAGGCAGAGGTGGTGCCAGTGTGCCCATTGTGCCAACTGTGCCCACAGTAGCCTGTGTAACGTCGGCTTCAGCCTCAGCGTCGGCCTCTTTGCTGTCGTCTCCCTCAAACGATTGGTAGTCCTCCTCCTCTGGCTCATTCAACTCTTCGTCCGTCATCTTCTTGATACGGTGGTCCCTTGAGTTATCCATGGCCTTAGGAACCGATATCTCGCTCACAATGCTCTCGCCTTGCTCCAACTCTGTCGAATTGACAGCGTCTTGAGAAGACATGGTGCAAGGAGAAATTTACCAAAATACTCACACTAGACTAAACCTTATTCATTAACCTAATTCACTAACCTAATCGCCCTAATCGCCCTAAGCACCAGTCGGAACACGGTGTGCGAAATACTCTGACAACTCGCTCGATAGGATCGAGTCCTCCGGGATGTACCAGGAGCCGGTATCAGAGGTGAGTCCAGGAGAGTCCGATAGCGCGTTGCGGATCTCAGACGAGCCTACAGTATCCGCAGGAGCACAGCTCACGTAGCTTTGGAGGCTGGCATAGCTTGCCGCCGCCACCATATTGCCACAACTGTGCACCATACCGGTGGTGATGGAGTTGTCGACGAGTAACTGTTCGAGCTTTACGGGCTCGCAGTTCGGGAAGAAGAATCGCATCAGGATATCTCCATTGGCAGCGGTCAGCCGTCGACCTGCGGGCGAACCTATACAGTCTTTCAACCGGATGATATCGTCCAAGACGCGTTTCTGGTGCGCAGCACGGCGTGCAACAAATGATTCGATCTCGCTGACGGCGATGTCGTCCAAGTAGCACTCTTCGCTGATGAGAGACTCGTCCTCGGTGGCACTGGTCAAGTTGAACTCGACAAAGCAGCCTGTGTGGGCCTTTTTGGACGAGCTGGTAGTTTCATCTCCGTAGATCGGCTTGAGTAGGCAGCGGTGTTGCGCGCAGGCGGCTGCATGGAATTGCAACTGCGCTGCCTGCAAGAAGAGTGCGCGGATTCCCTGGTTCAAGTTATGAACGGCCTGGACGGTAATGTTGGGTCCATACGTGGAGAACATGCGAGAGTTGTGTTGGGTGAAATTGGAGTAGAGCGAGGAGCCACAACCTGGACGGAACGACGTTCTGAACGGCTGTGCTCTGTACATGACGGCTCTGGAAGTCTGGCTGACAGTAGCACGGGATACTCTCGCAAACACAGCGGGTTTCATGACGGATGTAGATAGGTGGCGTCTCTGTAGATCAGCCAGCGGCGAGCCCGGTTGTCTGGAGCTGCCACGTACTGGAATGGGGCGCAACTGAGTACGGTTGTGAGCATTGCGCTGGGCCAACTGCTCTCCAACCTCTTCAAGCGCCCGCTTGAAGTCCCTTGCGGCCTTACGAGAGGCGGCAATGACCTCTCTGAGCTTTGGGATCATGAAGAATAATACAACAGGGATGTATCGGGGGCAAAGATAAGAATTGAGATGTGACTCAAATAAATTTAGATCGATAGCAATTATATAGGGGCATCTAATTAGATACCACGTATCCGGTTTGTAGTAAGCACCATCTTGTCGTCAACCTTGTTGACTTTCTCGCTGATATCCTTGAGGCTCTTGTTCTGGTCGGTCAGCTCCTGAGAGATCACGTTGGCCTTGGATTTCAAGTTTTGTGCCAACTTCTGAGCCTCCTCCATGTTTTGTGAGTATTCCACCTCCATTCTCTCATCTTCCTCGTCATGGTCTTGTGTCAGATACCTCGAGGCTGCCTTGACTCTCTCGTCGTAGTCGGCCTGGTCGCGCAGTTGCGAGTCGCCCAGGTTATCGTAGTCGCGAGGCTCTTTCATCTCGGTAATGATGGTCCGTTGAGAGTTGTATAGTTGTCCACTGAGCTCGGCGTCACGTTCACGGTCGGCTTGACGGTGTGCCATGAACTTCTGCTCTGTGGCACGCTGGCGCGACTTGCGAGTGAACGGGTTGCTGGCCTTGATGTGGAACAGTCCACGGTTGTAATGCTCCAGGTCCTTGACATGGTCATCCAAGAACCTCTGCTGTGTATCCATCGTGTTTACTGTTCTCTCCATCTGGTACATCTTCTCTCTCTGGGATCCCAGCGTTCCCATCGTGTTCGTGGCCGTATCGTCGGCCTGACGAAGATGTCTCAATATATTACCGGACGACTGCACTGTCGCCTCTCGAGTGTCTTTGGTCTGCCTCACGATCCGGTTGATCTCTTCCTCTTCCTCATTCACTTCCTCGTGGTTCTCGTACAGCTCCTGTTGCACCCGCGCAGCTGCTCCAGGGTAGTTGTTAAAGTCTGTGTCCACGGTCATCGTGTCTGCAGCGTACGGGTCATAGCTCTGGCGTTGGTCCGGCTTCTGCTCTTGGAGTTGTTGCGCTCCATCCGTATTTGGCTGCTGTTGCTGATACGATGGCTGTGTCTCGCCTGGGGCGTAAGGGTCATACGGTTTGCCCCCATAGTTGTCCTGCGAACCTGAGGCGTACTGGTCGCCACCATTGCTTGCAATCTGTTGCGTTGAGTCTGTAGGATCGGTTGCACCGGCAGCTCCCGAAGCAGACACTCTGTCGCTTCTTCTGGTGTTGCCAGCCACGCCCACTGGCCGTAGAGGTTCTGTATCCTGAGTCTGTGTCTGGGCGTACTTTGAGAACTCGTTGAACTTGAATTTCCGCTTGTAACTGCCCGTTGGATCGTACGCAAGCGCGCCGTTCTTCTCCAGAGTGGTTTCACACTCGTCCCTAGTCAGTTCCTTCTGTGGTTTGAATAGTTTACGCAAGCCCATGAAGACGATGTAAGAAATTGCAGGAAGGAATTTTGAGTCTGACTTATCAAATGTTCTGATCGGGCATGACCAACTAACTGTGCCACTAAGGGAGGGGAAGGCCGGTTGAATGGGTCGGAAGGATATTATAGGCGGTTCTGGTGTAGGTTTTGGTGTTAAACTCACAAATTATTGGGTTTCTATGTAATTATAGTGGTACTACTGAGAGATGGGACTTAATAGTGATAGAATTACTGGAGCATACTTAAGAAATAGTACTAGGACTAGCTGAAACTAGATGATATTAGAACATTAATATTACCGAATCAACACAATATTGTTGGTATATTAGCTGGTGTCAATACCATAAGCACCCTCATTGAAAGAGCGAAAAGGTACCAGCAGTTCCAATCTATATATAGTGGTGATTATAAGGCGCAACGTAACAATTGTAATTTTTCCATGGACGGGTGGAGTAGAGCAAAACGATCATCCGTGTCATCGGAGAGACCGTTCATCCAACAGGCACAGAACCGACCTGTGCATCAACCGAGTCTTGGTACGATGCCGGAGAGAGATCCTCAGTTCACGCCGAGCTATGGATCGCTATACGACTCGAGGTACCCTGTTTATGGGCTCGACTGGTGCTATAGAAACGGACAGACGAGGCTGGCGGTCAGCTCGTACAAGGAGGATGCCAAGAACCGGCTAAAGATCGTGCAAGGTAATGCAGTGAGTGGTGGATGGAAATTGCAAGAGGTGGCAGGTGCTACAGTGCGATATCCAACGACGAGAGTTCAATGGGACCCGGCTGGAGGCAACCGGTTTGCTGCCACGTCTGACTGTCTTAGGATCTACGAGGAGACAGTGGAGGATGGCGATCCAGTTCTGCTGGAAAAACTGTGCTTGACGAATGCCAAGACGAAGAACCCGAACCAGTTACCACCGATGACCTCGTTCGATTGGAATAGAGCCGATCCGAACCTGATCATCACCTGCTCGATCGATACTACGTGCACGCTGTGGGACGTTTCACGCAGTTCGAACTTTGCGAAGACTCAGCTCATTGCACACGATAGCGAGGTATACGATGTGAAGTTCACCGCTCACGACCGGAACGTATTCTGCAGTTGTTCCAGTGACGGATCGGTCCGAGTGTTTGACTTCCGTAACTTGGAGCACTCGACGATCATCTATGAGCCACAGGCGACTCTTGGTGAACACTCTCAGCTTGTGAGATTGGCCCCTTCTAATTATAATAGCCACCATTTGGCTGTCATCGAGGAGAACTCACCAAAAGTGCTGTTGCTCGACTTAAGGTACCCTGGCATGCCGATGCGCGTTCTACACGAGCATTCGGCCACAGTCAACGCACTGGCCTGGCATCCTAATAAAAATGTGCTTCTAACGGGCGGCGACGACTGCCTTGCACTCATAACGGATCTGTCCATAATCGAGACGGAGAGACCGTTCACGCACGGCGGACAGCATCGAACGGTTGGGTCAGTCAAGCCCACGGCCGCGTTCACAGCTGCCAGCGAAATTTATAACCTCTGTTGGGACCCGACAGGTGAATGGGTCGGTTACACGGCGGGAAAGAGGGTCCAATTGGTCAGAGCTGCTGCTGCCCATATATAAATGCATCCATCATCTAAAGCCGTCCGTTCCCCCCCCTAATTTTTCTAGTCCAAATCAGGAAAATACCAGTAGCCCGCGACTGACTTGGCCCGCTGACTTGTGCGGAAACGGTTGTTTTACTCAGATTGAAAGAGGAGATCGGTTTTATCCAACTGGGCATCTCTGTGTTTTGGCTCAATTGATCTCGTTCATGCTTAGAACCATCGTGAACCCTCACCGCCTGTTGCGCTGCTCCCTGGGTGCACGCGCACGCGCCCTATCGACATCGAGTTTCCGTTTGGCCGCTAAAGCTGACGTCTCCACGTCTCACTATCTCGACTCTTGCTTTAAGCAGGGCCCAACACTTGAAGACTTGGACACTTTCCCTAGAAGACACTTGGGTCCACGCCCGGACGATGTTCAGGAGATGCTCAAGACCATCGGAGCTCCAAATATCGAGTCTTTCTTGGATAAAGCGATCCCTCCCAACGTCCTCGTGGAAAGACCGTTACAGATCGGGCCTGCCAAAGGTTACAGTGAGAGCGCCATGCTGAAACGGATGCACGAGATCGCATCCAAGAACAAATTGCTGCGCTCCTACATCGGTAAAGGCTACTACGGCACTCATCTGCCAGCGGTGATCCAGCGCAATCTCTTGGAAGAGCCAGGCTGGTACACTTCGTACACTCCATACCAGGCCGAGGTGTCTCAAGGCCGTCTCGAGTGCCTGCTGAACTTCCAGACGGTCATCACTGACCTCACAGGACTTCCAATTGCCAATGCTTCGCTGCTTGACGAAGGTACCGCTGCCGCTGAGGCCATGATCATGTCTTATCACCAGACCCGCGGTAAGAGAAAGACCTTCATCGTGGACCAGTCTACGCACGAGCAGACGCTTGCAGTGATCAAATCCCGTGCCAACACCTTGGGTTTGAACTTGGTCATTGCCGACCTGTTCTCTAAAGAAGGTATTGCCCAGATCAAGGACTCTGCCAAGGACTTGTGCGGAGCTATGATCTCGTACCCGCGCGACGACGGTACTGTGCCTCAGTTCACCACGATGCAACAGATCGCTGACACCGTCCACTCCGCTAAAGGTCTGTTCGTTGTCGACAGCGACCTGCTTGCTCTCACCGTGATGCACCCACCTTCTGCGTTCGGTGCCGACATTGCTCTCGGCTCTGCACAGCGGTTCGGTGTGCCTATGGGATTCGGCGGTCCGCACGCTGCCTACTTTGCCGTTGCCAAGAACCTCGAGAGAAAGATGCCTGGTCGTCTCGTCGGTGTTTCCACCGACAGATTGGGTCACAGAGCTCTCAGATTGGCATTACAAACCCGCGAGCAACACATCCGTAGAGAGAAGGCCACTTCTAACATCTGCACTGCCCAGGCACTGCTCGCTAATATTGCCGCTGCCTACGCTGTGTATCATGGCCCAGAGGGACTCAAGAACATTGCCAACCGTGTTCACGGCCTGACAGCTCTTTTGCACACTGCCATCAAGACCAACTCTGCGCACTCTGCCGGCGACGGCATCTTCTTTGACACTTTGCAAGTCAAACTATCTGGAGAGACTGCCGACTCGTTGTTGCAGCGTGCCGTGTCCAAGTTTGGCATCAACATGTTCAAGGTGGACGATTCTACTGTCCAGTTGTCGATTGACGAGACCGTCACTAAAGAGGACTTGCAAGATCTGATCGAGATCTTCACTGGTTCTAGAGACCTCCCATCCGAGGAGTTGCCATCGCTTCCCGAAGAATGGAAACGTAAGGACTCCATCTTGTCACACCCTGTTTTCAACAGCTACCACTCGGAGACCGCTATGTTGCGGTACCTGTTCTCGTTGCAGAAGAAGGATGTGGCACTCACCCAGTCGATGATCTCGCTCGGCTCTTGCACGATGAAGTTGAACGGAACCGTCGAGATGATGCCAATCACTTGGCCCGAGTTTGCTCAATTGCATCCATTCGTGCCAAGAGACCAGGCTGCAGGATATCTGGAGCTTGTCGAGGACCTCAGCAAAGATTTGCAACAGATCACCGGTATGGATGGCACCACTTTAATGCCAAACTCTGGTGCCCAAGGTGAATACACTGGACTCTCTGTCATTAGACAGTACCATCACTCCCGTGGTGATGCCAAACGTGATGTGGTGTTGATCCCAGTCTCTGCTCACGGTACCAACCCTGCCTCTGCTGCCATGGCCGGCTTCAAAGTGGTGCCAGTCAAGTGTCTTCCAGACGGAAGTCTCGACTTGGAGAGCATCGAGAAGCAGGCCACCAAGCATTCTGACCACTTGGCTGCATTCATGGTGACGTATCCATCGACCTACGGTCTCTTTGAACCTGGTATCAGAGATGCCATTAAGATTGTCCACAGTCACGGCGGCCAAGTCTACATGGATGGTGCTAACATGAACGCCCAAGTCGGCCTGACGTCTCCAGGAGACTTGGGAGCCGATGTGTGCCACTTGAACTTGCACAAGACCTTCTGTATCCCACACGGAGGTGGAGGTCCAGGTGTTGGTCCTATCTGTGTCAAGTCACACCTGGCTCCGTTCTTGCCAAAGCACCCTCTCGCAGAGACTGCCAATAAGGACACCACGCAGGCCATCGAGCCAGTCGCCTCGGCACCGTTCGGATCGGCCTCGATCCTGCCAATTCCATACGCCTACATCAAGCTGATGGGAGGTGCCAACATTCCTTACTCGTCCGTGATGGCTACGCTCAATGCTAACTACATGATGAGCCGGCTCAAGGACGCTTACAAGATTCTGTTTGTCGGCGAAGGTGACATCAACTACTGTGGTCACGAGTTCATCATCGACTTGCACCCATTCAAGAAGGTGCACGTCGAAGCCACCGACGTTGCCAAACGGTTGCAGGACTACGGATTCCACGCTCCAACAATGGCGTTCCCAGTTCCTGACACTCTGATGGTGGAGCCGACCGAGTCCGAAGATAAGGCTGAGTTGGACAGATTCGTCGAGTCGATGCTATCGATCAGAGAAGAGATCCGTGCCGTTGAGGAAGGTAAGTCAGATGGACTGATCTTGCACAACTCTCCTCACCCACTGGCAGACCTTCTCCAAGGAGAAGATGTGTGGAAAGAACGTGGCTACTCTCGTGAGCAAGCTGCGTTCCCTAAGCCTTGGTTGAAAGAGTTCAAGACTTTCCCAACGGTGGCCCGCGTGGACGACGTCTACGGAGACACGCACCTGATGTGCACTTGCCCACCAGTGTCCAACTACGAGTAGAGTGTGTTCCATCATGTTTAATAAATAAATAGCGTTACCTATCAACCTCACCAAAGACCAGATCCATCGTTCCGATGATGGCGACAGCATCAGGGAGCAAGTAACCCCGTGACATATGGTCAAATGCACCGAGGCAGGCAAAGGCAGGGGATCTGATCTTACACTTGTAAGGTCTCTCGGAGCCGTCAGAAATGAGGTAGACGGCAAGCTCACCCTTTGGAGCCTCGATGGCTGTGTAGGTCTCACCCTGTGGGACCTGGTAGCCCTTGGTGAAGAGCAAGAAGTGGTGGATCAAAGTCTCCATATCGTTCTTCATGAACTCCTTGGCTGGAGGTGTGATCTTAAAGTCCTCAGTCTTGACTGGACCGGCCGGCATGTCATTGCAGCACTGCTCGATGATACGCAGGGATTGTCTGAACTCTGCCATTCTAATGAGGTATCTGTCGTAGCAGTCACCACGGGTTCCCACTGGGATATCGAAGTCGACCAAGTCGTAGGCATCGTATGGTTGTGCCTTTCTGATATCGTAAGGAATACCGCTACCTCTCAACATAACACCGGACATAGAGTATGCAAGGGCATCCTCGGCAGTCAACACACCGATGTCCACGGTACGCTGCTTCCAGATACGGTTGTCGGTGAGCAACTCTTCGGTCTCGTCGATACGGTCACCAAACTGGGTTGCCCACATGTAGATGTCGTCAAGCAATCCGATTGGAATGTCCTCCTTGACTCCTCCTGGTCTGATATAGGCAGAGTGCATACGTGAACCAGAGACACGCTCGTAGAACTCCATGAGCTTTTCACGCTCCTCGAATCCCCACAAGAATGGCGTCAGGGCACCCACATCCATAGCGTGCGAAAGAACCGACATGAGGTGGTTCATGATACGAGTGATCTCTCCGAACATAGTACGGATGTACTTTGCTCTGATTGGCACTTCGATGTTCAGCAACTTCTCCACGGCCAACGAGTACAACTCCTCGCTGCACATCATCGAACAGTAGTCTAGTCTGTCAAAGTATGGCAGAGCCTGGTTATAAGTCTTAGACTCGATCAGCTTCTCGGTACCTCTGTGCAAGAGACCCACGTGTGGGTCTGACCGAACAATCTCCTCACCATGCAACTCCAGAATCAAACGCAACACTCCGTGGGCGGCAGGGTGCTGAGGACCAAAGTTCAACGTGAAATGTCTGATCTTATTCTTTCTCACGAGGTAGTCAGGAGAGTCCTCGTTCACCAAGTCCCAGGTGTCCCATTTAGGGGACTCGTCTATGAAGTCAGAGTAGTTTCCCATGGCAGAGTTCACCTCCAAGTTCACCTTGGACTGGAAAGCTCCCTGCTCGGACGCATCCTCGGGGCTTTCGTCAAAGATGTTTCCTCTCTTGCGCATCTGGTAGAAGTCATTGTCGTTCAACTCCTGCTCAATCTTGTGCAACCGCACGTGAGGTGGCTCCTCATTCAACCGAGGCAACGCACTAGAGAACCGTCTCAGGCAGTTCCGGGCCTGCACTGGCCGGGATTTCAGTAGCGCAGACAACATAATCAAGAGGTGTCTTAGTGTTGAAGATTATCAAATTTTTGCTTTGGCTGCCACCTTATTGGGTAGCAAATAGGCTAGCGACTACGCCACAAACATTTGCCCTGAGTGGCGGTGCAAAAAGGTCACCCACGTTTAATTTGCCTCTGGAAATGTAAAGATTCTTCCTCAATCAACACCACTACTCTTTTATTTATTATGCCTAGAAGATCATCTAGAAGACCGGCTCCAGCTCCAGCCAGACGGTCCACGTTTGGAAGCAGCAACCAGTCCAGATCGGCCTCCACTGCTGCAGTTCCTGCACTCGGAAGAGGCACGCGGGCTCCAAGTCAGTCGCAGAGCTACCATGGCCCAGGCTACGCCGGTCCTGCCACGTCGCAGGGTCCAGGACTGTTTGGCCAGATGGCTTCGACCGCTGCCGGTGTTGCCGTGGGTTCCGCCGTCGGTCACACTCTCGGTGCCGGCATCACTGGAATGTTTGGTGGATCTTCTGCCCCTGCTCCCGTTGAAGAGCAGACTCCAGTCCAGAAGCAGGAGTCCGCCTTTGCCGAGGCTAACGAGGCTGTCTGTGGCTCCGATGTGCAGAACCTGGCCAGATGTCTGGGTGATGCCAACGGAGATTACCACGCCTGTGACTGGTACGTTCAGCAGTTGACGGCTTGCCAGGCCGCTTCGAAGCAGTACACTTCGATGTGAGTGAGCCGGTGGGCAAGCCGGTGGGCAAGCCGGTGGGCAAGCCGGTGGGCAAGTCAGCGTTACCACTCGCCGGCAGCCAGTGCATGAATACTCTATTCCTCCTATATATAAGAATCTAATCAGATCATCTAAACCCGTCACAAGTTCTGTATACAGCGCTTGATCTCATCGTAACAGGTCCATTGAACGGCCATACTGGTCATGATCTTCCACATGTTGGCCTGCCATCCTTTGTAGAGACCCCTGACACCTTCTTTGGCCACGATCGACTTCAATGCGTGCCAAGTGTTGTCATAGTTGAACCCCATCTTTCCCGAGTCCAGTGTAGCCACTTGGAACCGTCTTCGGAGCAGATCGAACGGATACACGATAGTCTGTGAGATGCCTCCACTGAGAGCACCCACGATCATCTCGGCCCACACCGTTGACCTGTACTCTTCAGGCACCTTATTCTTGAGCGTCTCATAAGTCATGAAATTCAGTCCAACGTACGGTGCCACACCATACGCGGTGGGCATAAGTCCTCTGTACAGTCCTCTAATACCGCCCTCGTTCTTGTAGACGTCCTTTAACGACCCCCACATGCCTAGAGGCTTACCCATAGCGTTTGGGTCGTTCAAGTTTTGCAACGACTTGGCCGTTTGAACACTCAACCGGGTCTTGACGAGATCCATCGGGTAGGTGACAAGCAGAGAGGCAAACCCGGCCACGGTACCACCGAACAGCCGGTCGACCCGGGTGAGATCGGAGTCGTTAGACAGGTGTTTGTACTTTTTCATCGCATCTTTCATCTCCATGTATACACTGTACTGGACGGCAGTGTAAGGGAAGATGCGCAAACAGTTGATAAAGTTGCCTCTAAACAGCCCTTTATAGCCCTCCTCTCTCCAGATCTGTGCCACCGTCGACAGGGTGCCCTTAGTGTACGAGTTTGTGCTTCCCTGCACCTGGTACAGCACCTTGACTCTTTCGAACGGAGACACCGCTGTACGTGACACAGCCCCGGCTATTCCACCGCAGAGCAACGATAGCTGTGGTTCTCTTTGGAAGAAGTGTACCGCTGGCCATATCAAACTCTTGCGCAGCCTCATGTCTCGGTCCGACCGAGCAATCTCCGTAGAAGATGAAGAAGACATGTCGAGCTGGCTGGAATCATTTGGCTCTGACTCTCGATTATATAAGCAGTAGGCTAGACGAGCGGGGAAGTTTCGCCAACTGCCCGATCCTGCTTTGTGAGCGGACCAGTTGTGACTGGCTCTTTATTGAGACCATTTAGACTCGTTCTAGTACTCGATCGAGCCCTCCCAACCTAGTCTATCGAACCGAGATCCGATCATTGGTCATTGCAACCACACCTTGCACCTGACACATTATAATTGTAGGTGTGCAGGCGTCTAACGGCCCAATATCTCGCCAATGCCCAACCATCCGAGTACACTAAAGCTATATCACCCACTCTAAGCGGTTACCGCACCTCCTAATGGCCCGCAACACCAAATATCCTGACCATTCCGCTAAACCCTCTCCGATGCCCACATCCTTGCCTCAATAAAAAAGTCGAGTCTTATCATACCGATTCAGATAACCTCAACAACGAGCAAAACTATACACTTTGCGCAATAAAGATGCAGGACCTGAGAGTCCCAGACCCAAACATGTCACCGGGTCGTAACTTGACAGAGGACTACCTCTACTTGTTGACAGACACGGACGCCACGTCGACGGACGGCGACACCGACCAGATGCTGCTTGGACCGATCTCCCAATACTATGGCTACGACGAGGACTCACCGGACGGAGTGCACCAGCAGCAGGTGACGATCCCAGAGTTTGCTCTCGACAGCGACTTCTTTGATTTTCTATACACGGTGTACGAGACGGAGCAAGTGCTAGACGCTTCTTTACGCAAGGACATCCTGGATATTGTGGATAAATACCGGCTACGGGCCAAGATTCTCGACAAGCAGGACCAGATTGGTCCAACCACTCTTGATGAGGTGACTGGAGAGCAGATGGACACTCAAGGGTTGCTGTGGCAGCCAGGACAGAGAGACCGTGTCGTTTGCAACCGAATGAACACGTTCGCCTCCTATACACACCTGTGCCAGTCGATTAGTGACGCCTCACGAGAGGTGAACGTGCGTGCGAGCCCGAACGGTGCTGGGCGCACCACACTGATGGAGTTTGACAAGTTCTTTGCGCGGCCGCAATTGAAACTGGTGCACTTCCAACTTCGCAACCTGATGACCAATTTCACCGAAAACCAAGTCTACTATGTGTCGTCCAAACCGGAGACCGACTCTGCCGGGCTGTTTGTGCTAGGCGAGGATGGTAATGTCACAGAGAGTGTCTTCAACCCGGACTCGAAAATCTCCATGTTGAGTTCCGCCAAGGACAACTACGTGGTGGCTGGCTCGTTCGACGGGCCAGTCTCGGTCATCTTCCCACACAGGGAACAGTGGGACAGCTGGCAAATCTCCCAGGAAACAAATCGGATCATCAACTACGTGCTGGTGTCGAAATGCCCAAGCAATCTGGCCTCATTGATGGTGGCTGCCAACGATAAGACGCTGACGCAGTTTGACATGGCCAAGGGTAAAGCCACCACACGCATCAAGTTCGAGGACCCGATCAATTGCATAGCGGAGAATCCGAACGACGCCAACGAGCTGCTGCTGGTGGGAGATTCCAGAGACTCTCTCATTATAGATAAGCGGCAGTCCAACAGATGCCCCGTGCACACACTCACAGACCACTACGATTACTCGTTTGCGTGCGATTGGCACGACCACAAGTTGGCGACGGGCAACCAGGACAGTACCGTGAGACTCTACGATGATAGATACCTATCAGGACCGCCAGTGACTCTGAGTGGATTCTACTCGGGCGCTGTTCGGAACTTGGCATTCGGTCAGAAACACCTGGCGTTTGCAGAGTCCATCGATAACGTCTACGTGGTGGATCCGGAGCATCCAGAAAAGTACCAAGTGATAGACTTCTTTGGTAAAGTGGCCGGGCTCGGATTTGACGAGTGCGATGGTGGATTCGGAGAACGGCTTACAATTGGAGTGAGCGACAGTTCCGTGGGGGGAATACTACAATATAAGATCGATGGCGGTGCCCGGGATGCCGACACCATGTCATTCATATAGAGCGAGGTGCAATAAGAGCCAGCTGTCACGGCGAGCGAGCCAGGCCAGCCCATAGAGCGATATAAGCGAACCAATACATCTTATAGGATTTCAGCGATGAATATATTACTGTGAGCTAAAGAGATACAGGGAAGCACCATTCTGCCCAATTAGGCGAGCACCTTACCTCCATTCACCTTCTTGCCCGTCTTGGCAATCTTCTGCAGAACATCGTCGTAAGAGAGACCTTCCTCCGTAGTGACATCAACAGACTGTGCAGGGAGCGAGATGTCAATGTTCTTAACACCGTCCATCTTGGTCAGAACCCTGTTGACAGCATTGGAGCAGCCAGAGCAGGCCATGGTAACGTCGTAGTGGTATTTGTGATCACCCATATTGTATCTATCTGGGGGAGGGAAACTTTAAATTTGTCAGCCATTTTATACTGCGTGGGTTTTGAGCATTTTTTCGCTCTATTAGGGAAGCCAGCTGTGGCTACATCGGCTGGGGTATTGATACGAACTTAGGGCTTGAGGGATTGCAATTGGCACTGCATGTACATGTAGAGCGTGTCAAATGGATCGATTGGCTCGCTGGACCCAATATGCGCCATTCAGCAGGTTTCGCCGGATCTTGGCATTGTAGATGCACTGATAGATAGGACTTTAATTTGGCTCATTTAGAGCTTACGACCATCCGGCCCTCCACAGCAGTACCAACCTGGCTTCATATGGTCTGTTCTATGCAATATACTATACCTGCAACTCTACTTGCAACTTTACTTGCACTACATTTGCACCACATTTGCACCACCGTTCGCGATATCACCAACCATCACTACCCACCACTCTACTTCACCCCACAATCTAAAACTGTCAGACAGACTATGACCAACATATCATGATTTCTCAAGTCAAGCTGGAGATACGCTCTCTATCGATCTGGCACCTGCCCAACCTCAAATCCAGCCATCGTAGCAGACGACGTCGGAAGATGCTCGGTGTAAATCTTTTTCTCCGTGGTTTTTTTTTCGCCTGGGGCGTACCGAACCAACAGTCCGTTTGGCGAGCTAAAAATAGGTTGCCGATCCTTCCAAAGAGAATTAGTGGACCCGAGCCATTTGGAAGCAATTAATTGACCTTGTCATACAACAATAAGCCGACCAATTCCGACATTACACAGGCAATCAACTTACCGGCCCGACAATCCCATACGCGAGCGAAACAATTAGGCTTTGAAAAAAAATTCGGCAGTGAAGCAACTTGGAAGGAAAAAAAAAACCTAGGCTTGTTTCAAACAGAGTGTTTTGATCCAGTAGCTACTTGGTGCTCCTTCGATCAATAGAGCTCGAAGAAGTTTGCGAACGTGCAATTCAAAGATCACACTAGACGTGACATTACAGAACGGCTGTGTTTCACGACTAAGGACAACTCTCCACTGAATAGCAGATTCACCTCCTTTCAATGGCCTCCTTCAAGATTCTCACCGTCGGGAGCCATCCTAACGTGGTATTCTACAGTTGGCGACTGTTCAACTCCAAGGCGTGCGACCTGACCATAGTATCCGCTGCCAATGGCGAGCCAGATGGTTCTTTCGAATGGAAGTCGACCCAGTTTGGAAACGCCAGGTATTCGATCTCCAGCAGCTTTGACACTATCGATTCGTACCTGTCACAAAGCCAGCCGCTGGCCCAGCAGACGCCTTTTGACTTTATAATAGCGTCGGCCACCTCGCTACAAGAGCTGTCATCGCTGTTTTCCAAGCTCGAGCCCGTCATAAAGGCCCAGATCAACTCTCCTCCGATTGTTATCGTCGAATCCACAAATTTCGTCAACCTCGAACCTTTCGTATCGATGTCGCTGCGCCTCGAGAAGAAAGTGCCTATCATGTCTGTCATGTGCGACTACGACGTCCGTGTCGTGGGAGACAACTCGTACAGGTTGAAAAAGTCCCGCAAAGAATCAGAGTTACTCTACGTGGGCCGCTCCGGTAACGAGGCCCAATACACGTCAACAGAGATCGAACTTATCAACAAAGTCTCTGATCTATTTGAGACTTGTGGCCTTGACGTGTACAAGTTGAAGACGCCCGTGGAGTTCTTCTCGTACCAGTGGAAGTTTGCATTGCCGAAGATCGCCATCGAGCCCCTCGCAGTTCTGTTTGAGAGACCGTTCCCGAAACAACTCCAGGAACAGATCCTAGCCAAACCGCTCATCTCCGGGCTCATCCTTGAAGTCATCACCGTTATAAAGACTATCGGTTGCAAGCTGTTCAAGAGCTACGATAACGAATCCGCGCTCTTGGAACGCCTAGGACAACTCTACCCATCCGAGCAACTATCTGAAGATTGCTTCGAGGCCCCCGACCTCTACTACGATTTCTACAACCACCACGAGCTCTACCTGGACCTGCTTCTGTTGCAGCCGATCCTCATTGCTGACGACTACCAGGTCAAGACCCCATACTTGGAGTTCCTCTACGCCATGATGTGTGAGGTCACTAAATGGAACTCGTCCACTTTGCAAGAACCGGCAAGTGTCTTTTGGATTCGCAAAGATGTCGAAAATCTCAGGATAATGAAAGAGAATGCACTCGCTCTCAAACAGGCTCCACCGGCACCAATCCAGGCTGCTCCACTTCAACAGTCGCCAGTGGCTCCAGCAGTGCAATTAGCGCCAACGGCTCCAACGACTGCACCAGTGCAACCGGCCGTGGCTCAGTTGCAGAAAGGCGAAGCCCGCCAAGTGTCTCACAACAGCGTGGACGGTGAGTTGGAAGACTTGTCGCAACTGGCCCGCACTTACTTGGCCATAGACAAGACTCCAGCAGTCAACAACGATCCAAACATGTACAACAACGTCAATGGCGGCAGAAGTGCGCCGGTCGTGGCACAACCTCCTCAAAGAGGTGCAATCTATGGCAACCAGTCCAACGATTCGTTCACCCAGATGGACCAGCAGTCAGGACAATATCCACCGAACGGCATGCCTCACCAGCAGGCGTACCAGAAAGTGCCACAGAGACACTACCAACAGTCATACCAGCAACAACAATATCCAAACCAAGGGTATGGCCAGCCGCAGCCGCCGCCGCCGCAGCAGCAGCAACCTGCACAGGGTCAACACTACCAGCAAGGATTCGCAGGACAGTACGGTCACCAGTCGCAGGGTTACAACCAGAACTATGGTCACTACAACCAGTACCAGCCTTACGGTCCTGGTCCCTCTGCAGCACCACCACAGCCAATGCAGCAACAGTACCCACCGCAACCGCAACAGCACCAGTATCGCGGTAGACCTCGGTCGGTGATGCAGTTTGACGGCCAGCCACAGGTCTCTGCTCCTTCACGGTCGTACTCGATGCTACCGAACGACCAGTCGATGGCCACTTCTTCTAACGGTGGATATCCACAACCTCAACAGAGACAGTTCAAGAAGACGTCTCGAAAGAGTAGCAGACGAAGCACGGCGTTCTTGACCAACTCTGTCCTCGACGGCACAGACTCACTGGGTATGCGTAACGACGCTCGTGGCATGCCAGGCATCCGCCACTCGATGATGCCATCGATGGGTACCGGCCTGGGATCTCAATCGAACCTGTTCACTCAGTCACAGACTCAGTTGCAACAACAACCGATCCGTCGGTCGTCGTCCGGGTTCATGCAACCGAGAGCTCCATCGAGCGGTCTTGGCATAGACACTTATCCACAGGGCTCAGGCTCATCAGGGTCTCAGAACTCGCTCTCGCAACGTGCACAGTCCCAGCCACAGTCTCAGTCGTCGCAGGCACCACTTCCAGTCGCACCACAGGAGCCATCTCCAGAACTGGTTGCAGCTACCGAGGGAGATGGCCTTGCACCTGTGCCCGAGGCCACTCCTGCTCCAACACCTGCATACGTGCCACCGGCATTGGGCTCTGGCGAGCATAGCAAGCACAAGAAGGGAAAGAAGAAGAAGAAATCTAGGGGTGGACTCTTTAGCAGGAGTAAGCATTGACATATATACATTATGTACTATCATCTGTACTTTAGATGCCATACTGAAAAATTCCTGAGCTTTAATGTTGAGGCACTTTGGTGTCCGGTATGCTTCGAAGGCATCCAAGGGGACCTTTGGCGAGTATATGAAGAAGCATCAGCCAACATACACTCACAAGCCATCCAGGTTGGCCCCGCCGATCGGTTACAATCAATTTGCCTTACAGCATTCGAGGCAAGTGAAAGACTTGGAGCGATACTTGAAGAACAAGTATCCAAAGGGCACTGAGTCGGAGGAGATCGATCTGGACGGATACAATGACCAGACGTTCGCAGAGCTGTTACACGAGTACCCGAAATATGCCAACTATATCGTGTATGAGTCGTTGGGGGTCGCTTTGGACAGGCAAAACGATCTTGGTGAGTTGTTGAAAGCGGTGACTCCGAAGACGTCAGACGAGTCGTTCAAGGACATTCTGAGGTCGATCAAGAAGCTGACACCGGGTAAAGTGGACCTTCCCAAGATGACAACGTTCCAACCGGAGCCCACAAACAGACCGATGATGCATTTCTCCAACCTCGAGTTGGGCATGGACGAGGATAAGTTGGCGGATTTCCTTAGCAATGCAAAGAAGGAGAGCGATATAGTGAAGAAGGGTCTGTTCAAGTCGCAGATGAATTACGAATGGGCCATGCAACAGAACACGATCGACCCGAAACTGCTGGAATCGAAGAACTTCTTCACTCCAGTGCTGGTTCCCGGTACAACCATTCCGTACATGTGGCTACGGATGGTGGATTACAAGTACCCGGGCGACCAATACCTGGAGCTGTTCCAAGGGAACACCAAGAGACTCGATAGAATCCCTAATGAGATCAAGTCTGGTGATAACATTCATCGGATAGTGGTTGAGTTGCAACGATCGGATTGGTATATCGCGCAGATCGAGCAACTCGAAGCCAAGGGATGGTACCTCTTGGACGCAGGCGACGAGACATACCTTTTCACACGAAATACCCGCTACCACTACTGGAGCCGGGTCAAGTGGACCTTGATACCGCTACCTTTGATCGCTATAGCCATCGCTGGAACTTATTACAACTCCTGATTTTACACACTCTTGACGTCAACGAAATCGATCGCCGTCAACGTACCCGAATCACCCTTCCACGAGCGCAACCGCTTGACGTTCTGTGGGACCCTGAGGTCTGGCAGCTTCCACCCACTCTTGAAAACAGCGTACTCTCTGTCTCTGTTCATCTGTAACTGATCCTGACGCTTCGTCGCTGGTCGTCCTGGCCGTCTCTCATGTTTCAGTTGGTCCAACTCCTCGTCTCCGCGACGTATAAACTCATCGACGAACGCCCGCTCCTCGTCCAGACTGAACGTTTCTTGGTCTGGGAACCTGTTGATACTCTCTTGCATATAGTTGACAATCTGTAACTGATCATTTTTACGCAGAGCATGCTGTAACTTTGTGCGATTCACTTTCTCCTCTCTCAAAGTGCTCTTGGCCAGCATCTTAGCCTTGCGGCCGTTCGGGTGCAGAGAACCCTTCTTAATCTTGGCCTGCTTGGTCACTTTACGCAGCGATCTGGCATTGGGCATCTCTATACACTTTGCGGTACAGGTTAAAAATTTTCGACCAACGATTATCACTTTGCCAAATGACCAAGATTGTGTACAACGAGGAGCAGCTGCTTGAGTACGAGGGCAACGGAGTGTTGCCAGCGGGAGTTGACTTGGCTCCATTCAACGAGATGATCGCTCAGTTGCGCGAGACTTTGGGCCAGGTCCAAGGATTCGGTTTCCAACACCGCCGTCCAAGACGCAAGAGACAACCTAAGGAGATTGTCGGCGAGGACGGATGGACGTCTCTGACGACGACCACCAAGAAGCACAACGACGACTTGGAGGATGATGAGTTCCAGACGGTCGTCAAGAGCTTCAGAACCAACGTTGCCAAGATTTCTTCTGGAAAGTCGGGCGTGGCAGACTCTAAAGATACCGTGGCTGTGAGTAGCACGTCGCGGTTCAACGCCTTTGATGCTCTGAATGCGGACGAGGATGAGTAAATGTACTTTAATGACACAGCTAGGAATAGATATAGGTAAGTATGGATCATGCGGCGGCCTGAACCGTCTGCTGGGTCTCTATTGCGGACGACTGTGATAAGACGTCTTGGCCTTTATCGTCGTCTTCTGAGTCGGTCAGGCTCAGGTTCGTCAGACAGTATGCCAATCCCGACTTCTTGTGCGGGACATACGACCGGGTTTCTCCGTTCGGAGTCACACAGTCCTCGTCGCGTTCATCCAGCGAGATCGAATTGAGCGACGGTTCCACGGATGCAACGCCTGTAGCGATCGAGACCAACTCACGGACGCTGGTGCGCGTGTGAGTGCTCGACATTGTACGTGCGAACGATTGGTTAGCCAGTGCTGAGATGCCTGAGATCTGAGACGTGGTTCTACTGCGTTCCGCGCGTGCAAACGCATTGGCCTTTGGAAGAATCGACGACTTGTCCTCTTTGATCGACGCCGTACTGTATAAGGTGTTATCGCATGCGCGCGGTATCCTGGACGGCGGCATCTGTGACACATCGGGGGTCTCTGGATCGTTCAATGTAGCCTCCTCAATACCAGTGTACGGAAGCCAGGCGTCGATGATAGCTGTGGACTTATAAATCTGCAACAGCTCTGCTCTGTCCACTTTGGCATCACCGACCGCCTTGCTTGGAGTGTAAGCAAAGTATGGCTGTATAAGGTCCTGCCCATACAACGCATTGAGTCGCTCACCAACGTACGTCTCCAACTCTGGGATATTCAGCACAATGGCTGATTTGTAAAGGACCATTAGGGCCAGATTGAACTTGAACGAGCCTTCTTTGACGAGCCATGCGTTGGAGAACTTGAGGAAGTTGATCAGGAAGTTGATCTGCATTGCCTCCAGCAACACTTTGGTGGTCTCCCAAATCTGTCCCAGCAGAGGCTCGGTGGCCTCCTCTGAAATGCGCGACACCAAGTCTATGTAGAGGCAGAGCGGGTTGTCAGAACCTGACGTGATCACCATCTCTGCGTTCGGCGTTTGCATATGTTCAGTATCTGGGTCGTTCTGGTAGAAGCTGTGCAACACAGTGAACCAGGCCATACGTATCCGGTTGCGGTCATCCAGCGGAACCGTCTCGCTGCCATCGTATCTAGTGAGTGACAGCGCATAGTAGAGGTAGTTGAACAGATTGAACGGGTAGTAGGCGCGCTTGTACTTGAGGTAAGTGTCCTCTCCTGCAGTCTGTGCGACCTCCTCAATATCGCAGATCATCAGCTTGGACAAATCGACGAAATCGCCCGAGTCCATCTTTTCCGATGGAGACGACGACACCTGTTGATAGTAACTGAGGATGACTGTGATCATCGTATTGAGCTGTGTGTTGTAATAGATGTGCTTTCCTAAAGCCGACACGATATCCAAGTAGGCAGAGGATAGATGGTCGTAGGTGAGCTGGTCATCAACGGAGGCCAATGCCTTTTGGCTGACGAGAATATGCGTAAGAATGTTCTTGACAGGCAGACCGACGAGATTCACGTCTTCCGAGGATAACAGGTTCGAAACCACTGCATACAGGTAGATCTTGGTATCCGGGTCCTCGGTATTTTCGATCTCCACGATAATCGACGAAACCATTCTGTACCGGAGCTCGATGTGGGTCTTCTTGGCACACACGGTGAGCAGCCGGTTCAAATAGTAGACGTCGACGTCGTTGCGTAGAGAGTAGTCGATGACTGCCTTGGTGGTAGAGTCGACCTGGCGCTTGTCGCCAGTGTCAAAGAACTCTTTCAAGGCATCCAATGCCATCTGGCCAGTATCGTCGTTGCTAGTTCTAGAAGCCGACGATCCGGTGGTCGATGTCGACACGGGAGGTGTCAAGTCCAAGTCTGGCTTGGTATCGACGATAGTGTCGAGCAACATCTTCGTTGACGACCCGATGAGTCCAGTCTTGGAAGCGGACGGCTGCGAATAGATCGGGTCCACGTATTGTGCAACGGCATTTGCCGTACGAAGACCAATCCGTAACCAATCGTCCCTCGTGGTCCGCAGCAATTTGTTGTCGGTGTTGGCGTCGTTCCCAAAATTGATGAACGTCGAAGACACCGCAATGAACTCAGAGTACACATCTCTCGATGTGAACACTTTGGCCTGCTGTGGTTGCAACTTCTGGGCGAATTGAACGTAAGTTTCATTGGCACACTGGCAAACCGTCAGATCCTTGCCTCCCACACAGAGTTGCAGCAACTGCAGAATGTACGGCGTCAGGATACCCAAGTCGTCGGAGCACTTGTTGATGAGCTCTTGCACAATGTACAGAGTGACCTGCAAGTTCCCGACCCGGTTGTGCAACGCGTCGTGGCGAGTCTTTTTCACGAGGAAACTACCCACCTTGTCGAGTTTGGTTCGACGGGTGGATGCGTAGTAAATGAGGTAACTGAGATTGGACTTGTTCGGGCGCGCATCCAGATTGTTGGCCATCCGCTTCGGCGGATAGCATTTTAGAATGAGTTTCTGATGTTTCGGCCTAAGAAGGTACGCCATGAAGAAGCGAGCGCTGGTGGTTAAAGTTCCAATTTTTTTTAAATGGTTATGGGATTAAGCCATGCCCCCGATCTATGTGAAAGGAGGCATTTGGACCAACGTCGAGGATGAGATACTGAAGGCGTCGATCTCCAAGTATGGACTGAACCAGTGGTCGAGGGTGTCATCCCTGTTGCCAAATAAGACGGCCAAGCAGTGCAAGCAGCGGTGGCAAGAGTGGTTGGATCCTCGAATCAGGAAGAGCGAGTGGACTAAGGAGGAGGATGAGAAGTTACTGTCGTTGATCAAGTTACGGCCCAACCAGTGGAACTCGATCGGAATCATGATGAACCGGACAGTGAACCAATGCATCGAGCGGTACCAGCAGCTGTTGAGCGATAGCAGTGCTCGAGACGACGAATTGTCTATGGTGGGCAATTTCGTCAATAAGAATGATATTAACATGGATGCTGAGAGCAAACCTGCTCGGCCGGACTTGGAAGAGATGGATGAAGACGAGCAAGAGATGCTGAGCGAGGCGAGGGCCCGGTTGGCTAATACCCAGGGCAAGAAGGCCAAGAGGAAAGCTCGAGAGAAGTTGCTTGAAGAGAACCGGCGGATCGCCAAAGTGCAGCGGCGCAGGGACTTGAAAGCGGCCGGTGTCGACACGAAGATCCGGACCAAGAAGAACTATGCAACGGAGATGGACTACAATGCAGACATCGCGTTCGAGCGGACCCCGGCCACGGGACGGTTCGACACTACAAAGGAGGACGAGACTTCACTCTTGGACAGGCACAAGTTTGACAAAGTGACAGACCAGTCTGGTACATTCAACGAGGAAGGTCGAAAACAGCAGAAGAAGGAGAGGCGCGATAAGACGGAGCAGAAACTGATCTCGGCTCCAGAGAAGTTGTACGCTGCCAAACGGGAGAAGCTGGTTTTATCAGCTCCGACCGACGAGGCGGTGCTGGATGACGAGGACATCGATGCAAGCCTGGCACGACAGGCTCAGGAGATCCATGAAAAGTCCCAGATGAGGTCTGTCCTTTTTGCCAAGAGAGAACGAGAGGACGACCGCACAGCCACCTCACGAAAGCGAGGCCGGTCAGAGAAGAGCGAACGTAAACTGCTGGTGAAACTGCTACAAGGGCTACCTACACCGCTGAACGATTACGAGTTGGTTGAGGATCCAACTCCTAAAATCGGTCCATCCATTACCGTTGAAGGTAAGATTCGCATGGAGACTGGCGACAGTCAAATACGTCTGGAAGAGCTGAGACACGAGTACAGTACGAGTCAAGCCGCCAAGCTGGGACTGCCAGTGCCTAAAGTCAAGTATGAGTTGACAGGCGACGAGATCGACGATGAGATGATGGAACTGATCCATCGGGATTATCAGGCGAACGTGCTTGGTCATCCTGTGGAGCCTGAACAGATCGACGTCTATGAGGAGCAGCGACTGCGTGCGGAAGTCGAAACGCGCATAGCTGCTGCCATGGAGAAGAAGCAGCCTCCTCCTCAAATCGACAGCCAAGCTGGAGCGGAAATTTCTGCTAAGAGACTGATGGATCTGATTAAATTGGAGTCGCGGTCGTCGGCAGTGATGGAGAAGCTGTTCAAGGACAACGTTGGAGGGTACGAGGCTGCCGCCGACCAGTTACAGGCAGACATTGCAAGCAAACTGGTTAGGTTGAACGAGCTTGAGTCCGATCTTACGGTTCAGACGGAACTGTCTCAGGACGAGTCCCGAGCGATCGCATTGCGGTCAACCCACCTACAGAGGGGCATCGACGAGATGAATGTGGCCGTCACGGTAGCCAGAACCAGGCTCAGCGACATCTAATGTTCACCTCACCCATTGCTTAATATGGATGAGATGACCAACATTTCTACCGAGAATGCGATGCCCTTCGCAAAAGAGCCAATAATCCCAGCTGTGTAAACGCCGCAGAATATATCCGCAAAAAATAAACGTTCGCGCTGACCAAACTCGGAAAAAACCAACAATTCCGACGGAATTTATTAGTATCACACAGATGGGAAGGGAGAGACGATTCCAAGGCCAACAGAGGGGTCGGGCTTGTATGGGGCAGCCGGCCACCACAAGCAGGGCATACAGTAACACCATGTAGAGGGATCTCAGGCTAATCGTAGGTGCCGCGGGTCGGCCGCGGATAGATCTGGAAATCTTGCGCTTTTAGAGTTGCCATATTTGGAATAGGAAAGAGCCGGAGAGCCGTGCGGTCCAGACGGCTCAGTGAAAATCATTTATAATATATGCGATGCCATTTGTTCTCTTCCCACACAAGTTCGATGTTTGTCAGTGAACCCATTGACATACCCATTGACGTACGCACGGAGCTGCCTGTGACGGCCTCGTTGCAGAGCGCGCTGTTGGCCAAACGGTTGACCTCGTTCTCGAGATCTCTGCGGTCGACAAATCCTCTCCTACTAAACACAACGTTCGGGTCTATTTCATCCTACGATACCGACGACATTTCGGCGGTTTCGTCTTGGAGTGACCAGTGCTGTGGCTCGAGTTCTTGCTCGAGTTGTTGCATCACTCCAGTGTCCTCAGTGGACGAATCTTCGCACCCGTTGGCATTCCACGACGAGGTGCCCGAATTGGAGTACACAGGCACCGCAAGAGCAAAGAAAGTGCACAAGCGCAAGAGCCAGTCGTTACGGAAGGCCTACTCGACAATCGTTAATACCGTCATGAAGCTGACCAAGCGTCACATCACCCCGGTTGCCGAGATCTCGACCACTCTTACCATCTCTAATATTCCTTTGGAACCTCAGCAGAAGTTCCACGACGTGCAAATGCAGACGTACAAGACAGTGTTCAGTACTCTGCCTGTTGTGGAGAAGCGGCCGATCGCCGTGCGTCCTGAGACCTCGACGAAACCGCGCGAAGTCCGCATCAATCCGGACTTCCTCAAGTTCTACGCAATCGACTTCTCATGCAGATGCCGCAACTATCTGAGATTGACCGACCAGGAGCTCGACCTGTACCAACAGGAGTTTGTCGAGTCTGGCTACGAGTCGATCGATGTCTTCTTGGACGACTACATCGTGGACAGTTACGAGTCCTCGTGTGATCCGGAAGTGAGTCGGTTCAGACAGTCGTTGAAAGTGGGTCTGATGTCCAGACAGAAGCTGTGGAGCGGAGTGATCTTGCCACCACGTCAAGACGTCATGAAGAGACAACAGACCTACTTCCCTACTACGAAGGGAGCATCGCTGGTCAGCCAGAGAGGCAAGTTCCTGCCATGGCTCAACCTGAACGACTTTGATTCGCTCGGTAAAACTACTATACCACCGTATGGCCAACTGGCCTCGGGAGTTCAGTTCACTGTGAAAGGATGGTGCAATTCCCGGTTCGCCTCTGTCAACTGAGGCACCTCTACGAAGAGGCTCGCATGCATATTTAATTGTAATAGCTAAATCATCGCTCTTTACGGTAATTGTGTGGCAGCCGCTACGCCAAAATTTCAACGCCCTCGCGAACGGCTGTAATGAGCTATCAAAGTGCTATTCAATGATCCACTGAGTGAAGTTGTCAACGTGAACGTACTTAGCGACACCGCCGGCCGCTCATAAGTGGCCAATTGGGGGCAAACTGGGACGCTCTGGTTCCTGCTAATCCAGATATGCCTCACGTGGGCGGACCATCATGGTAAAAAAGTGTGTTAGAGTTAGGTGATTATTACGTCCGAATCGGGACCGCTGTGCAGTATATAACAAGTGTGGTTCCGCCGTTTTACAGTAACGCCAAAATGTCATACAATTTCGCCAACAAAGTTGCCATCGTCACCGGAGGACTCTCTGGAATCGGTCTTGCCGTGTCCACCAAGTTCCTGCAGCAGGGAGCAAAAGTCACCATCAGTGACATTGCTGGCAAGGAGAAGTTCTCCAAGGTCAAGGCTGACTTGAAAGCCTCAGGAATTGACACCAACAACGTCCACTATGTGCAGGCCGATGCTTCCAAGGAGGCTGACACTGACAATGTCATCAAGGAGACCGTCTCTACGTTGGGTGATCTTGACATTGTCGTCGCCAATGCCGGTATCGGTATTTCGGTTCCAACCAACACATTGACGTTCGAGCAGTGGAAGAAAGTCACTGGTATCAACCTGGATGGAGTGTTCCTCTTGGACAAGGCCGCCATCAACTACTGGTTGGACAAAAAGAAGCCTGGTGTCATCGTTAACACCGGATCGATCCACTCGTTCGTTGCTGCTCCTTACATTGCCGGTTACGGTGCTGCCAAAGGTGGTGTCAAGCTGTTGACCCAGACGCTCGCTCTCGAGTACGCCGCCAAAGGTATCAGAGTGAACTCGGTCAACCCGGGTTACATCAGAACCCCGTTGCTCGACGCTTTGAACGAGGAGCAGTTTAAGGCTTTGACAGCTTTGCACCCTGTCGGACGTCTCGGAAAGCCTGAAGAGGTTGCCAACGTCGTTGCCTTCCTGGCCTCCGACGAGGCCTCCTTCGTCCACGGTACCTCTGTGCTGGTTGACGGTGGTTACACTGCTCGTTAGTTCAATTGAGATTAGTTATGATTAGTTTAGTTACTGAGTGAATCCTTGCATTTTCACCTTCTCTGCCTCCACTTTAGCCCTCTCTGGATCCAGGTACACCCATTTGTCCGTCAGCGGCTTCAACGTGGTGTCATCTAACTCTATCTTGATGGGGATTCCGTTCGGAATGTTCACATGTTGAATATCTTCATCTCCTATCGAGTACAGGATCTTCAACAGCGCCCTCACGACAGACCCATGCGTCACAATCAACACAGTGCGGCCCATCTTCAACTGTGGCTCGATCCAGCTCTGATAGTACGGCAGCAGACGTTCAATGACCATCTGTAAACTCTCGCCCATAGGTAGCTCTCCAGTGAGGCCAGTGGCACGCTCGTCTTCCAGGTCGACTTTGTACCTGTGATCCAGCATCGAACAGGCATCCTCTGGTTTGCACAGTGGGGGGCACCCGGTGAACGCCCGTCTCCAGAACATGTATTTCTCCTCTCCGTACTCTTTCAACACTTCCGTCTTATCACGCCCTTGTAGTGCTCCATAATGCCGCTCGTTCAACCTCCATGTCTTGTAACACGACACATACAATCGTTGTAACCTGTCAAGAATCAACATCTCCGTCTGGTTGGCCCTCGTCAGCCTCGAAGTGAACGCAACGTCTATTGCGTTGATCTCTGGGCATTGCAAGATCAAGTCGGCCGATTTCAGCGCCTGATCCTTGCCATTTGCACTCAGCGGCGCATCCACCCACCCACAGAACTTGTTCGACTTATTCCACTCGGATTCCCCGTGTCTGAGGATCACCAATTGCACCATGTTCAATTCGGACCATTAATCTCCTGAGCACGCTTTTTTCCCTAAACCCCCCCCGATGGCTTCGAAATAAATGGAAGGCGGCGTCTTATCTACTCCACTTTACTTTGCTCATGTTTAGACTTGGCAATGTATCACATATTATAAGGGGTTGCACGCGGCAAACGACACATTTGGGCCGTCCTCGGTTCGCATCGATGATCACCGGTCCGAACGACCCGAAACTGATCGGATTACTGACGAGATTGGACAGGTTTGACAAACAGTCACAGATCTTCAACAAGTTGGACGAACTGTACCTGTTGACGCAGCGCAAGGGCTTCTTCAACCCGAACGCCAACAACCTCGAGTTTACCTCCAACAACAACCGCATATCCGACTCATACTCGAACTTACAGAACTTCAACGACCTCAATAAGATCGTGTCCAGTCATTACTCTAACATGCTCATGTTGCCTTCGTCTACGACCGTGTCTGCGTCGTCTTTGGCCAGCACCTCGCCTGCCACGGTTCTTCTACTGCCGAACTCGTTCAGCAACAACGCTCTCGGGTTCAATCGCAACAGATCTGTCGACAGCTATTTAAGAATGTTGAACAACTTGGCCAAGAACGACGTTGAAATGAAGCACCGCATCGAGGCGGTTCTCAAGGCGTTCGATAACGAAGACGACTTCTTCTTCAACTACGTGCTGGAGTTCTGGATCTCGGGCAAGAGTTTCAATAAGATGCGTGCCCGCAAGTTGCAAGACCACGAGGGTGGTTCTGGATCCGTTCCTACTGCTGCTCTCTAACGGGCAACAGTACTCGCACAACCGGCAGCAGTGCTGTACGGATGATACATGTGTCTGTGACAGATCGACACATCGAATATTTATTGAACAGAACATCTCTGATACCAGAACATGATTCAACTGTAATGTGGGCGGGTTGGTTGGAACTGTTTCCCATGAATGCCGCACTAAATGCTCCTGTAATTGCACCCGTTGCTGTCGAAGTCGAGGAACCGGGTTCTGTGCACTACGGTGAGTGGATCATCAAGTTATCTACTGCTCTCAACAACGGCTCCGAGCAAGTCCGAGACACTCTCATGTCTCCAGGCACCGATAACTCGGACAAGTTCTGGGGGTTGACACCAAGTGACTGGGATATAATCACGTCAATCACGTTCCTGCTGGTGGTGGCAGTGATCATCTCCCACTTCATCTTCTTGTGGTGGGTTTCAAGACAATATTGCAAGGAGTGTCAAATAGATCGGGAAATCCAGTTCAACAGAGAGGCCCAGAGAGACGCAGAGTTCCCAGTGATCGATCCAGAGGTTTCGTACAGTAAAGTCTAATATATACATGCTCTAATTACCAGGTAGTACCAAGTCCTCGTCCTCGTCCTCCGGTTCGGCACCTTTCTCACCATCGTCGATCTTTTGGTAGTCAGGGTCCCAGAACTTCTTGACACCCCTCTCATCAAGGTGCTGCCACCACTCCATCTCAGCTGGATCCAGATCCGGCTCACACCACACGAACCCGTCCCCTGACGAGTACCAGTACTGTCTCATCATGATCTCTTGCTCTGGCTCGTTAACATCGAACCCCATCTCGTTGATCCGTGAAACAATGTCTCTAGTGGCAAACCCGTCGGCACCGTGGATAGCCGCGTCCGCAGCCAGAATCTTCGCACACATACTCATCTGGTCCACTCTTTGGTACCAGTCCCAGGGCATCGTGTTATGTTTAAACATCAACGCTCCGTTTTCCATACCTTTAGACGAGAACGACAGAGCCGCTAGGAATCCGCAGTTGACGAAATACGACACGATCATCGCATAGATTCCGTAGATTCCGTACTTGGTGCCGCCCGTGCCCGAGTGCATGATATCTGGATAGTAGATTTTGACGATAACGTGGATCACCGCGATCAGTCCGACCATCGTGCCTCCAAAATAGCCCAGATCCGTCTTCATGAGGTCCTTACGATGGTCAAAGTACCTCTGCGAGCCAGTCGTCAGCTCAATGTAGTCCAAGGCCCGTTGGAAATCAGCGTCCCAAAGAAGTCTCCGGAACGGAATCATCGCCAGATCTGACTCTATGTATGCCTTGGGGTCCCGCTTATACCATGCCTCGATGATACTCTTCAGCGTAGGGTACTCGGGTTGCAACCTGAGCAGCTGCGACAGTAGGTCTCGGTCGAATGTCACCTCTTTACTCGTCAACACCTCCGTGATTAAACCGTTCGATCTTTTGATCAGCTCGTTATCCTCCGGGTCCAGCTTGTTGTATGCGTATACCGAGTCCTGGAACGACTTACACGTCTTGATAACGTTCAGAACTTTGGCTTTGGCTAGTTGTCCGTTCTCGAGCTCTTCACGAACGAGTTTGTTCAGATTTTTGAATCGGAGCTCACCCAGAGTCTCTGCGGATGTATCCTTGGATGCATAGCTCCTAGCAACTAACAGGGGATGCCTCCAAACAGGTTTGACGGCCCTGAAATGCCACCAAATGGGAACAATCTTGATTGCCCGTTGCATGCTGGAGTTGAAAGCACCGCCTGAGAAAAAAAATTATAAAAATTTATCCTCATCATGGCTGCTCCTACTGCTGTGAAGAAGGCACCTATTGTGCCGAAGGCTGTTGAAACTCCGGCTGTTATAGACGAAGACGAAGATGTTTTGATTGAAACCGATGTTGTTGAGAAGGAGAAGCCGAAAGACGAGAAGAAATCCCCTGAATCAGGAGTGGTTCTCGATGAATCTGGTAAGCCAAAGTTCCAGTCTCAGGCGGGCTCTGGCATGAAAGTGAAGCTGGAGTCGCGCAAAGTGGGCATTCCTCCACATCGGATGTCACCCCTGAAGAACAACTGGCCTAAAATCTACCCACCTCTGGTGGATTTGTTGAAGTTGCAAGTCCGGATGAACCTCAGAACTAGAAACGTTGAACTTCGAACCTGTTCTAAGACCAAAGACCCGAGTGCACTTCAGAAAGGTGCCGATTTCGTTCATGCGTTTGCTCTTGGATTCGAACTCGATGATGCGATCGCTCTCCTTCGTCTGGATGATCTCTACATAGAGTCGTTCGAGATCACAGATGTTAAAATGTTACACGGAGATCACCTGTCGCGAGCCATCGGTAGAATCGCAGGAAAGGACGGACGCACCAAATTTGCCATCGAGAACGCCACCAGAACTCGTATAGTACTGGCAGACTCGAAGGTTCACATTCTGGGAGGCTTTTCACATATCCGGATGGCCAGAGAGGCCGTTATGAGCCTGATTCTGGGCTCTCCACCGGGCAAAGTCTACGGTAACTTGCGTGCGATGGCATCGCGGTTGAAAGAACGCTATTAATCTTTACTAATTTAGGTACTGCTCCGTCACATCTCTCAGTAGTCTCAACTGGTACGCATCAGACACATTCTGGAAAGTACGGATCCGTTGCAACAGATCTTTCTTTGACGTGGTAGCCACCCACTCACCAGAGCACTGGCAGTGTGGAGACAGCTCCGTGTCACGCATCCGCTTGCACTTGGCACACTTGAGGTCCTGTGTAAGGAACTTGGCGATACCTCTTTCCAACTCGTAGATCAGTTTCTCCTCGATGATTAACTTGTTGTAGCCCTGGTGGCATCCGTCGCATTGGAAGATGGCTTCTTCGTCGTCACGGCACATGTCAATGTCCTTAGTGTAGTTGCAGTAGTCGCAAATCACTTGTGGTAGCACGAGACTCGACGATGGATTGTGGAACATACCTTCGTCGCTAAACTCGCGGATCTCAAATAGAGACAGCAGGTCGCGTCTCAGCATGCGCACTTCCAAGTTACGCCGTTGCGATAGTCCGAGAACGTGGCACAGGTCTTTGACAAGTTCTAAAGTTGGATTAGTCAGATCCAAATGCGAACCGGCCAGTCGAGAGAACTCAAACTCTTTCTCCATCGTCGGATCCAGCATCGCCTCGGTCTGCTTGCCCAACAGTGTCTTCATCCGCTTCAACAGCGGGTCTCTAAAGTACTCACAGACGCCATGTTCAAGGTCCAGATCTTCCTCCTGGCCAGCGATCTTGCGCTGTCTGAGGATCTGCAAGATCTGCGTGTGCCTTGGCGACGACTGAGTCTGGCTCTGTCCACCTTTATAGGCTTTCTCCCTGTCTGCAATGAACGCATCCAAGAACATGGCCACCCAGTCTTCAAACTCGCCTTGCAAGATCGGCGGCAGGTACTGTTTGATCTGCCAGTGAGACACATAATCGAGCGGCTGGTTTTCACGCACTTCATCACAGAAACTTCCCGCGTAGTTGCGCTTATCCATCCAGACCAGCATGTCCCAGTACCGTTTGACTTCCAGTTGGAGCAACTTGAACAGCGGCTTCGACCGGATCGTCGACACCAGGTACCCACCATACGCATAGGTGTTTTCGACGCTGGCTTTGGTCGTGTTCAGCACCACTTTATTCCTATCGGCAAACACCACCGAGGAGCCCATCCGCCTGAACTCGCCAAGCAGTTGAACGAACGACTTCTTGGTCAAGTTGTGCACATGGTAGTGTAACGACGAGTCGTATAACATGGCGCCAGGGTTGCAATACCACGAGACGAATCCGTGCACCATAGCATCGGCCTCTGAGTTGTCCTTGATGGCATCGTCCCACCAGCTGCGAACCATACCTCTGAGCACAGCAAGGGCAGGCCCAGAGAACGAGTCATCTGCAAAAGTGGCAGCGCCAGCGTCTTCCTCGCTGGCCTTCTCGCCGCTCTCAGACACAAACACACCTTCTGCCTCGTTGATCCACGAAGACGTCAAGACAGTGTTGATCGTCAGGTTGTGAAGGTCGATCTCCAAGGAGCCAGTCTCGTACACTTCAGGCTTGTTGAAGTGAGGGAACACTAGCGAGTTTGGTGACCCAAACAGTGCAGTGTCCTTCTCGGATCCGCCGTAGTCGGGCAACGAAGTATTCGACCACCACAGGATAATGTCGGCCTTGAGCAACCGACGAGCATACTCGACATCGATCAGGTACCCGAGGTTGTCAACATGTAAGTTGCACAGAGGCACGTTCGAGTACCGAGACATGCTGATAAGTTTGGATAGCCAGCTCGATAACGACAGGTAGTGGTTGATGATCCGTTTCATGATCAAGGCGTGCCAGGAGAGTGCTGACACTTGGAAGTCTCCCACTGTCATAGAAGTGGTAGGTAGGTCAGCGGCCGTCTTCAACATCCGTTTCAACTTGGCCGGGTGTGGTGACTGAACCACCAGCAGGTAGCGAGAAGCCGAGAGCTCGTTGATGGAGCCCAGCTTGGCATTTAACTTCTTGTAGAGCCGGTTGGCGTCTGTAAAGTAGTGTGTCTCGAACTGCAACGACGGCTTGTAATCGATGATATTGGTGAACCGGTCAGTAGAAGCCTTCTTCTCGTTGTAAAGACTGGCGTAGTAGCCTGCCATCTTTGGCGGTAGCTGCTGTGCAGACGACGACGCCTTTAGTGCAAAGATGTGTGCAGTGTCCGAGGTCGAATCAAACAGAGTGTAGATCTCGTAACCGTTAGAGTTCACTTGCAACAGATAGAGAACAGACATGTCGAAGTTCTTCAGGTAACCGTTGGACGACTGCGGTTTCATCGTGTCCAATTCGAATCCTTTCTCGAACGATTTCGCAAGCACGTTCATTCTCTTACTGTCGAATCGAACACACGATCCGCGCTCGATGATGGCTCTGTCAGCAGCGGTGATGTGCGACTCGTAGACACCAGAGACCAACGGACTGTGCAAGACCGACTCCGGAATGTCGAGCTCGTCGCGGTAGACGGACTCGGGCATGACCAATTTGAACAGGTTCTCATTATCGCCACCCGTAGGCAGAGACTCGGTAGCTGGAGTCACCTGGCAGTTGTCGATAGTATAATCGGGCAATTGGTTGCTCTTGAACTTGATGTACACTTTCTTAGGCACGTGCACGGTCAAAGTCTGGAGCCGGCCGCCGATAAGCACAAACGCCTTGAGTTCACCCGGGTGCGTTCCAGGGGTATATTGGATGACTTGCCAGGCAGATGTGGCGTATGTTTCGGCACGGTGCCGAAGCAGACTCTCCATGGCGCTCTCTGAGGCCACCGATGTCAGACTAGGGCCGAACAGTTTCTTTCTGCGCTCTCTTTCGGCAGCTTGCACTTTCCACTGGGCCTTCTCGTACTCAAGGAAGGCCTCGTAGTCTTCCAATGGGTTCGGAACAGGTCCGCGAAGGATCCGTTGTTCCTCGGTCTCTTGGGTCGGCTCTTCCAGCTGACGTTTCTTCGTTGGCACGATGTTGGTCACGTCGTGCATCACAGGCTTGGAGCCCTTTGGTTGCTTCGTGAAGAACGTCATCAACGACGACTGCTTCTTCTTGTCGTTAGCAATGGCAATCCGGCGGTTGAGCCAGTCTGGTTGCTCGACACGAGGAACAGGGTTTGGCAGACCTTGTAAAGCGGCCGGGATCGTGACAATCTTCTGAATGGTCGATCCAAGACGCTCTCTATAGTACTCCCAGTCGATAATGGCCCTTGGATCAAAGTCTTCGAGCCGCGGATCGTGCAGCCACCGTCTGAGGAACTTGCGTTTGACGGCCAGTTCTGACGAGAAGATGGCTGTTGGAATGGCACGCTCAGTGACGGGGGAACCGATGGGCCGTTTGGCCACAACGTACTTACATGCCAAACCTTTATCCTTGACCATCTCTTCGCCAAGGAAGTCTCCAAGACGTTTGGCGGTGGTGATCGAGGTACTCTTCTGGTTGCCGTACTCTGCCAAGGTCTTGGACATACTTCTGTTCTCGCAAATGAGTTCGATCAAGTCTTCGTCCTCCAACATCTTACCCTTGGTGTCAAGCACGTCGAGCCATCTATTAGCGACCGATGCCACCGTCGCATAGCACTCTTGCAGCGTAGTACCTTCCAAGAACAGCTTGAAGATATCCGATTGGAAGTTCTTGATCAGTTGCAACTCACCACGACGTTTCAACTCGAATCCCTTGAGTTCGGCCAATGTACCGTCGAAGTTGAACACGGCGTACCGCTTCTTCAGACCTTTACCTTCCTCCTTAGACGTTGGCAGGATCATGGCTCTGTACGGTCCGTCAACTTCGAAGAAGATGGTATTCTCGGACTTGGTGTCCCATTTGAATCGAACCGGGTCCACCAATGTCTGGTACTGGTGGTTCGTGAACCGCTTGTGCACGAGGTAGTTGAGCATCGAGCAAGGATACGTCGTTGTAGAGATCTTACCGTTCTTCAACTTGAAGTCAAAAGTATCCGGGAAGTTTGACGGTAGCGCACACCAGATACCATCGGTATCGAGCTCGAGCGGACGGCCGAGGCGGCCAATGAGTGCACGAGCCATCTGAATGATGGTGGCACCAGTGAGGCAGGTGACACCTGCCATCTCCATGGAGTACCAACGCGAACCTTTACGCATGACGTAGCCGTAGAACGAGTTGAGAATGACCTTGTGGGCGAGCTGCATCGAGTCGTACAGCACCACCATCTTATGAGCCTCGTCGATGGCATGCTTATCGGACTTGTCGAGTCCTTTGAGTTTGTTGAACCACACCTTTTTCAGTCCTTTAAAGTCGTAACGACGGTCTCTGAAAGAACGCACCGTGTTCACATAGAACGGGTTCTCTCTCTGGCAGATGATGGCTTCACGTTCGACGATCTCGGTCTCCTTGATCTTATGGTAGACCTTGCGCGAGTAATCGGCAACACGTTTCTTTATATGTGCGGCCTGCTCTGTGTACGACAGTTGCTCAAACGTGCGGCGTGGGAGCCCCGGTCTGCGCGGCTCAAACATCTCACTCTGACAAGCGTTCTTGATCATGTTGTATTCGCTCATATCTGCCGGATAGAACTCGCCTCTCCAAGCCCACGACAGCCGCCTGTCGCAGGACTGACCAGGCCGGTTGAAGTCGCTGCTTGCACAGTGTGCGGGCGTCTTCATCGAGTCCGGTTGCAATCTGTTGGTGATCATAATGTTCGGGTACATCGAGGCCACATCAATGTGGTAGATGACCGGCTTGATGCGGATCTTCAGGTTCTCTTTCAAGGCCAACAACTGCTTGCGGCATTCGGCGTACATCTCATCGTAGTTGGTCACATCCTCTAACTTCTGATGTGCCTCTTCCACGAGCGAGAATTTCAGTGCCTCATCGAGATCGGCAAGCAACTCGTCAACAGCGGTTGGGTCCACTTTGAAGTCAGAGTCCAGATCCGACCGGAACACTCCAGCCTCTAAGGACTCGACGTGGCCACCGACATAGGTCTCTGATTCGACCAGGTGGCCCTTATAGAACCTTTCAGGTGGATCTGTGTGCTTATTTGGCAGAAGTATTCCATGCTGGTAGGCCTGGACCATGAGAAGCATCTCACAGAGCGTACCGGTACCTTTACGGAGCACCTCGTCTGGGTTGAGCGGGATGATCGAGCAAAGCGAAAAGATGAACGGATGCACGTACTTATAGTAGAGGTAGTAGGTGGCAACTGCATCAGACACAGAGTACTCGGAGAGGACCTGTGGTTTCTCGTAAGCGTACGGTGTCATGAGTTCTGGATCCAACTCGGTCGGATTGTATCCGAGCTTGGCGGTCGTCACTGCCTTGAGACCTTGCGATCCTTGAGGCAGGTAGGAGTCACGCTTGACCCAGCGGAAGCAATCCATGTGTGCACAGTAAGTCGACTTGTACTCGCCCTCGGCGTCTTTGGCGAATCCAATCTCCTTATGCATATCCAGCCCGTGGTATGTGGCCCTGGCCTCAACGAAGGGCCAGTCGAAGAAGTCTCCATTGAAAGTAGCAATGACGGTTGGTTTAACTTCGCGGATGTGTTCAAAGAACCGGTTCAGCAACTCCTTCTCGTTAGGCTCGTTGAAGATGGTGAAATCTCCAGGGTACTCTGGCTTGGGTGTATACTCGAAATCCTGGATATCTTCGGCGATGATCTCACGGTTTGTAATCAGATAACCTTCTCCGTCGATCATATACGAGATCATCATGATCTGATCGATTGAGGAGTCTGGAAACTTGAGAGGAGCCTTGGTGGTCTCTATATCGAACGCGAGCACCACCGGATCGGCAAATGCAATCTTATCCTTACGTTCTGTTAGCGTCACGTTCCCGCCATCGCTGTCCACCTCCACGTCGTACCATTTACCCACTCTGATATCCTTATCAATGGCGACACGAGCGTGGTACGGCACATCGTACTCACGGAGCTCCAAGATCAACTCGGACGGATCCGTTGGACCCTCGGGTTCGGCGAGTCCCATGGTGGCGTCGGCGGCTTCGAAGTTGTCCGACTTCATCACAGAGCCGTAATTGAGATCGACGGATCGGTAGATGTCCTGACCGTCCTTATTGGCGTGGTTGCGCGTCACTATAGGATTCAAAGTACGTCTGGCATCGAGGAGATCGGAAATGTTGTGGAAGCTGAGCTTGATAAGTTTGCGCCGAACGTTCAGCAAGTGGTTCGGCTGCTCAAGGTCTTCCTTGTCGATGATCTCGACTTTCTTGGCCGTCTTCAACATCCTGTGAAGGTATTCTTCGGCATCGGTTTCGTGACCGTCTTGGACGCGTACTAAGAAATAGGGGTCGTATTGCATGGTCACTTTGAAATATCCACCTTCCTCGTCCAGGAAGTAGTAATCGACACCGACACAGCCTGCCAGGATGTCGTCGTTGGGCACAGTGGTCGTGTGGAAGTTGACCAACCAACCGGTCTTCTTAGGACCCGATTCGTAGCGTTCGAAGCCCACCACGGCGTCCATGCGATCGATCTCCCGCACTGACTCCAGCTTGGTATCCGCATACCCTGTCCATGCGACTTTCTTCCTGTTGAAAGCGTTGTAATTGGGCTCGGCCTTCTTGAATCGCGTCGATCCTGGCCGTCTCATAACAGTAGTCATTACGCGTCTGTCTGAAATTTTATTTCTTCCACCCATGTACAACCCATACGCTCAGGATTCAGGGAAGCCCGCGTATACATCGTCGGGCCAGACGTATGCGAACCAAGCGCCCGCTGCTGCATCGGGCACTGCAGCATCCGCACCAGCTTATCAGACGGGTGCAGCTGGCCATCCGGGCCAGGCAGGCGGCGCCTCCATGTTCAACAACTTTCTAGGCGACCCGGCCGCCCAGATGGGCATGCAGTTTTCGCAGTCGGCATTCAACGCCTCCCAGCAGTACATGCAACAGAACTTGAAACAGTTTGTCTCGGAGGAAAACATCAAGTACTACTTTAAAGTGTCCAACGGCTACGTGTTGCAAAAGTTGACATTGATCCTCTTCCCTTACAAGAATAAAACCTGGACGAGGCAGTACCGGGCGTCCACGGACCAGCAGGGCAACTCTGTGCAAGTGTACGCGACGCCTGTCGATGATACCAATGCTCCTGACTTGTACATTCCGTCGATGGCTCTAGTCACATACATTCTGCTCTGGGCGGTCTTCTCTGGAGTCACCGGTGACTTCCACCCTCAGATGTTCGGATACGCCATGACTCGCACTCTAGCATTCTACATCCTGGACCTGCTGATCTTGAAAGTGTCATTCTACGCTCTGGGCATTTCCAAACCAAAGATCTGGGACTTGGCAGCTTACTCCGGTTACAAATTTGTCACCGTGACACTCGTCATGATCGCCAAGAACGTGCTCGGTTCTTACACTTTTCTGCTGGCCAGCTTTGTCGCACTGGTGTTTGCATTGGGCTTTTTCCTCATGAGATCGCTCCGCTACGAGGTGCTCCCGAGCGGTATGGACAGCGGATCCATCTCCTCCGGAAGCAAGAGATTGCGCTCGCAATTCCTCTTCATCTACTCGTTCCTTCTACAGGCAATAATGGTCTGGTTGATGGCTTAACTATCTAAGTAAATATCAAGCAGATGGCTCTGCACCTTTCAATGACAACGACGCAATCGGGTTGGTATCGGCAACCTTTCTAAACCACTTGGCAGTGGCCGGGAATTTCAACAGATCCGCCTTGGTAAATGCAGAATGGATCAACCAATTGAACATGTGGGCAGCGTAGATGTCCGCCAGAGTTGGCTCATCACCAACAAGGTTCGAGCCTTTCGACAAGCGAGTCTCAAACTCGTTCGCAATCTTGATGAGAGCGGCCTTGGCACTGGCCTTTTCCTCGGCAGTCTTGGATCTGAACACATACGTGCCAATTGCACTGATAAAATCACTGTTGGTAAATGAGACCCACTGCCAAACTTCAGCTGTTTCTCTCTCTGACGTGCCAAAGAACTTGTACGGGTCCTCTGGTGCAGTCGATAGCAGGTACTGGAAAATTGCGATGGCCTCGTGCAACTTCCAACCATCCGAAGACAGATAGGCAGGCGCCTTGTTGAGAGGGAACGACTTCTTGTACTCAGGATCGTCCCTGTCAGAGATCGTGACGTCCAGTTTCAGGTACTTGATGAGATCAGCGAAGACAATGGATCTTGGCGATGGGTTTAACAGATAGATGGTTCCGGTCATGGTTAGTTAATGTGGATAAATTTCGTGGTCCTGAAAAATAGTGGCTTGAAGCACTTTCGCATGAATTTGGGACTCAAATTAGTGATTAAAAAAAAAAGATCCTCGGATTTAATTAGTGATTTTTATTTTATATGGGGTGACACCCATCACTGTACCATGGCTTTGAAGCATCGGTGGTTTGCCATCGTTGACCGTCCTTATTTCAGAGGGCCCTAGAAGCCTTCGATGAAAACCAAATCGAAAGATAACGAGTGTCTACTTGAATCTCCCACTGGTAATAAACTCTTGCTATATATGGCAGAAGGCCATATAGCAGAAGTCCACTTAGGACCTACGAATCCTGGCAAATTCAAGACGGCGTGTAAGTGACACCTGTACCGTCGAAAGACAATAACAGGCTGGAATGTCGCAGTATCCAATTGGTCGTCCTATAGTGTCTGGTTGGACCATGCTTGATAAATGGTTCGTCAGTTCCCATGCGTAGTCTCCAAGTCCTTCCGAAGTTGATAACCTGCCATACGGCGTCATCAGATTGATTCTTTCTTCTGAACTGCGCAATCCACTCTTGGATACTCAGGTGGTTTGCTTTGAGGACTTTCAGAACAGTGGGCAATGTATCCCCCAGGTTGGAATACCCTGGGTGATTGGTTCAGTGCCTGTGAGCTCTCTGGCGATCTGGTTGACGACCTTGTTGAGCATACCCATACTCCATCCGTCTTTCTTCAACACAGAAAGAGTCCGGCAATTTCTGCCTTCTTGGATCAGCACTGACAAAATTGGCCTTCCGGGACCCTGTCCTATAGTGGTAATTGGTAGGAACCTTGCTGGAGCGGAGATACGAGGTTTTCTTTTTGGGATCTACGCTGTTGTTATCTTGTTTCTTTGGGCCGGAATTTACATGCAGCCGTGCCTCAGACAAAAGTGCGCCCCTGCATATATATATGCCTTTCTTTGTTATCTACTGGGCCTGAACCCATTTCAAGACGACCATTACAGGTTCATATTAGTCTAGCCCAGGCATACAGTTGGCCATATCGAAGGCGTATATTTGGTGTGAGATGTTAGTTCGCATTGATGAGATCCGGACTGCAGCCGACATTTCACGGATTCTTGCAGAGTTCCATCACTTTCAAGAGTTGAATGATTTGGACGAGCTAGTGATTCCCTCACTGTTCAAAACATACCCTTGTGATTGGCAGTTCATTGCCAATAAGTTCCGTTACAAGACACCATTAAGTATGAAAGATCAGTGGCGCATTGTGCTAACTCGCATCGCCGATGCTGATAGAGATGACTGTTTCTCATGGCCGGTGAGGGAGCCATAGCAATATATTTTGAGAGGATAGACTACAATCATACAGAATACTCCCAGTATTGGTGTGCTGATTCCATAGTACGGCACACCAACCTAGCTAAATGAATTGAGATTATCAAGGATTGGAAGAGAGGAGATTCGGATGGTAGTTATATCGATGCACATATAAACCTTGAAAGACGAGCACATGTCCAATCCATTTCAGATGCGTTTTTCAGTGATCATCGTCGCAGTCCATAGCCCATAGGTAGCTAAAGAACATTCAATTTCTTCCATCCTCTGTTGAAGTCCTTTGGGTTCTGGGGATTTTTTTAGGGAATGAGGGCCTTGAAAAATATAATGTTAGCAGTAGTGTGCGGGCGAATTTGTTTTTCATAGCCTTTTTAATTTCAAAAAAATTTTTCACTTATTCTATCCACCATTAGAGACTTATCTACGCCATGCCAACGTTGCAAGTCTCTGAGATTGAAGCCCTTATGGCTAAGCGCGCTCAAATTAGAAACTTGAGTGTTATAGCCCATGTCGATCATGGAAAATCCACGTTGAGTGACGCCCTGGTTGCCAGAGCCGGACTTATTTCCCAAAAGGCATCTGGAGATGCTCGGTACATGGATACCAGAAAGGATGAGCAGGAGCGTGGTATCACTATCAAGTCCACTGCCATCTCGTTGTACGCATCTTTGCCAGAAGAGGACATCAAGGACATTAGCCAGCCAACCGAAGGCGACAGTTTCTTGATCAACCTTATCGATTCGCCAGGTCACGTTGATTTCTCTTCCGAGGTCACTGCTGCCCTGAGAGTCACTGACGGTGCCCTCGTTGTTGTCGACACCATCGAGGGTGTCTGTGTTCAGACCGAGACTGTTTTGAGACAGTCTCTTGGTGAGCGTATCAAGCCAGTTTTGGTTATCAACAAAGTTGACAGAGCCATTTTGGAGCTGCAGGTTGATAAGGAGGAGCTTTACCAGACCTTTGCCCGTACCATCGAGTCGGTTAACGTTGTTATCTCCACCTACCAGGACGATGCTCTCGGAGACGTTCAGGTTTACCCAGAGCAGGGTACCGTTACGTTCGGATCCGGTCTTCACGGTTGGGCTTTCACTATCAGACAGTTTGCTACCAAGTACGCCAAGAAGTTTGGTGTCGATAAGAAGAAGATGATGCTTAGACTTTGGGGTGACAACTACTTCAACCCTAAGGCTAAGAAGTGGACCAACAAGGGCACCGACGCCAAGGGCCACCACTTGGAGAGATCTTTCTGTATGTTCATTTTGGAGCCAATCTACAAGATCATCAACACCATCATGAACTACAAGACGGAAGAGATTCCAACGTTGCTTGAGAAGCTGGGAATCCAGCTCAAGGGTGATGAGAAGGACCTCGAAGGTAAGCAGCTGATGAAGGTTGTGATGAAGAGATTCCTTCCAGCCGCTGATGCCATGCTCGAGATGATTGTGATGCACTTGCCATCTCCAATTGTTGCTCAGAAGTACAGAGCTGAGTTGCTCTACGAGGGACCAGCCGATGACTCTAACTGCATTGGTATCAAGAACTGCGACCCTAACGCCGACCTCATGTTGTACGTCTCCAAGATGGTTCCAACCTCCGACAAGGGTAGATTCTACGCTTTCGGCCGTGTGTTCGCCGGTACCATCAAGGGTGGTATGAAGGTCCGTATCCAGGGACCAAACTACGTTCCAGGAAAGAAGGAGGACCTTTACGTTAAGGCTGTTCAGAGAGTCGTTCTTATGATGGGACGTATTGTCGAGCAGATCGACGCCTGCCCTGCTGGTAACATTGTGGGTCTGGTTGGTATCGACCAGTACTTGTTGAAGTCGGGTACTTTGTCGACTAACGAGACCGCCTACAACTTGAAGGTGATGAAGTTCTCTGTGTCGCCTGTCGTTGAGGTTGCCGTCGAGGTTAAGAACGGAAACGACTTGCCTAAGCTCGTCGAGGGACTGAAGCGTCTTTCGAAGTCGGACCCATGTGTTCTTTGCTACATGTCCGAGTCGGGTGAGCACATTGTCGCCGCCACTGGTGAGTTGCACTTGGAGGTTTGTTTGCAGGACCTTGAGCACGACCACGCCGGTGTTCCATTGAAGGTTTCCCCACCAGTCGTCTCTTACAGAGAGACGGTTTCTGCCGAGTCCGAGAAGGTTGCCCTCTCCAAGTCTCCTAACAAGCATAACAGACTCTACGTGAAGGCCGAGCCTTTGGATGAGGAGTGTGTGGTTGCCATCGAGGATGGTACCATTGACATCAGAGCCGATATCAAGGTGAGAGCCAGACAGTTGGCCGACGACTTTGGTTGGGACGTTTCCGACGCACGTAAGATCTGGTGCTTCGGTCCAGACGGACAGGGTCCAAACGTTATTGTTGACCAGACCAAGGCCGTTCAGTACTTGAACGAGATCAAGGACCACGTTAACTCTGGTTTCCAGTGGGCCACGAAGGAAGGTCCAGTTATTGGTGAGCAGATGAGAGGTATCAGATACAACCTTTTGGATGTGACATTGCACGCCGATGCCATCCACAGAGGTGCCGGTCAGATCATGCCAACCATGAGAAGAGTCACTTACGCTGCCATGCTTCTTGCCGAGCCAAGAATCCAGGAGCCAGTGTTCTTGGTTGAGGTTCAGTGCCCAGAGTCCGCCATCGGTGGTATCTACTCTGTTCTCAACAAGAAGAGAGGTGAGATCATCTCCGAGGAGCAGAGACCAGGTACTCCGCTCTTTACCGTCAAGGCCTACTTGCCGGTTAACGAGTCTTTCGGATTCACCAGTGAGCTTAGACAGGCTACCGGTGGACAGGCTTTCCCACAGATGATCTTCGACCATTGGGCCACTATGAACGGCGACCCAGCCGACCCATCTACCAAGCCAGGTCAGATCACCAAGGAGACCAGAAAGAGAAGAGGTCTCAAGGAGAATGTTCCAGGTTACGAGGAGTATTACGACAGATTGTAATCTGGCTAATCGCGTATAGTGCCTTTTTGAAGTGCCCTAGGCTTGTTTCGGTACTAACAGATATGTTATTAAGAAGTAAACGCCCTCGTGCAGCGAGAGACGACCGTAGGGAGTGAAAAGAGCCGCCGGCAGGCAGGTACGCAATGCTCAGCGCATAAGCCGGGCCTCTTTATACCTGGCCTGTTTGGACCGACCCCAGCTGCGGAACAACTTGTAAGCGGGAGAACTCTTGGTCTCGTTGGAAATGACCCAATCATGAATGGATTCAATATCGGCAATGAGAGTGTCCAAATTATACTGATGACGTCCGATCTTATCGAGCAATTCGGGCCCTGTAGGGACGCTGCCGTGGATGGTGGCCAAGGTGTTTGTCCTATCGAGCCGTAGCAGAGCCTTGGCGACGGAGTCGACGCCGTACAACTCCGGGAAATGAGAGATTTCTTTCTCGGTGATGATCTCGTCGTTGAGCTGGGCCTCATCGGACTCTCTGCCGCGGATAGAGACTGCAATGTCTTGCAAGTTTGCGACATCGTCTTTCAGGAACTTGAGCACTTTGAAACGCTGTTTGATTTCGGAGCTGGTCAGAGAGCTGTAGTTTGTAGGATCGGGTCTCTTTATCAGTGGGCCATGCGATACTTCTCGTTTGAGAGTCCAGTACTTGCAAGCCTCGAGCAGGAAGCTGTGTGAGTCCTTGAGTTTGAGGAACTGCTGCAAGCTTGTGACGAGAGCGTTGGGGACGACGGGAGCGTCTCTATGGGTTCTCCAACGGAACAAGTCTGCACGGGTATCGGTGAGCTCTTTGCGTTTGTCCTCTGAGACGTAGATGCCGTTGTGGTCTACCATGCCTAGAGAGTAGTAGAGACGAGTGCGTTCGATACCCATCTCGGTGTCGTGAGTTTCGGCCCAGTCTTTCGGGGTGTGCTTGTCGCAGTAGGTGACCAAGGAGTTCTGGTCATCCATGGCACCTTTGACGTCGTTGTTCATCTTCAGATACAGCTCAGAGCGGCGGGCACAGGTGACGTGGTAAGCGGCAAAACAGTTGGAGTGACAGCATTGGACGCAGGCGCCGATCTTCTTCTTGCAAATGTAGCAGGTGAGCCGCCAGCGGCTCTTTGGGATATCCTGGATACCTTCGATCGGCTCCATATAGATTGGGTTGGCGAAGTAGAGTTCGTTGACCCAGAGGGTGCAGATGACGTGAGCCCAGTAGCCGTTGTCGGTCTGTTTGAATGCTCCGGTGGTGCTGGGACAGAACAGGCACCGCTGGCTCTGGTCTCTTGAAATGAGACAACGCCGGCACAGCCAGGGGCCTTCAGGAATGAACGGTATGCCGTAGCAGTCCTGATGAACGGCTATATTACAGCCGTCGCAGAAGACGATCGCATTGGAACTGTCGCATTCGTTCCTGTTGCACACGGCGCAGCATTGGTCCTCTTCCGGAGAGACACCCTTCCCATCATCGGAGCCAAACAGTGAAGCCTTGAGGATCTGTCGTTGCATGATAGCGTCGTGGTCGGTGCTTGGCGGAGGGAGAAGTTGTTCGATGAAGAAGGACTCGTTCTCAAGAAATGAGATGACCACTTCAAAGCATTCTTTGGACACGTGAGGCAGGTTGGCTGCGTCGCGCACAGAGTTTACATGCTGTAAGAATAGCAGATCGTTCTCGTCCATGTCGTACTGTACTTGGAAGGGGGCTCCATAGCGCAAATCGCCTTTGACAAGTCCGTACTTGCGATCATCGGACCGTGCGTAGGTTTGCAAAGTTCGGCGGCCCTCGCGCGCAGAGTGCAGGTTATGGTAGCCTAGTCGAAGGTAGTTGCGATCGATGAGCTCGTCGTCGGTGTTGGCATTGCGGATCTTGCGGAAACACGGTCGTTTCAACGATGCAAGAGTCTCGGCATCGCGTTGATGTTGGTTGGTTTTATAAGCTTGGAGGGCGGGATCGGTTGGATTCCAAGCGGCAACCTTGACTGGCAGCGTTGAGAACTCGTCGAGATCTGAGTAGAACTCGCTAAAGTTTTGCTCTTCACGAGGGTTGAGGTCTGTGAGCATGCCTGTATGTATATAGCCAGCCGTAGTATTTTTTTCTCTCGATTAAGAACCACACATGTTTGACCGGGGCCTCAGCAAGGAGCACGAGGTGGAGTACGAGTCGCCTCAGGACTTACCTGCGGACCTGGAAGGTCTGGCACAGTCGCTAAACATGGACGGCGGGGACAGGGGAGCGGACGCAGACTCGGAGCAGTACGGTGGCGGACATACAATTAAAGTGGACGAGATGTTCACGGAAGACACTGGCAGTCCACACGCGGAGCCGCTGCTGACGGCAAGGAGCTACACTTCGCAATTGGGTACGTCTATTAACACACTAATGTCGCCAGGGTCGTTCGACGAGTCGCCGTACGGCTCGTTCACAGAAGGTTCGCTGCTATCTCCGATGAACTCTCCGTCGATGAAAGCGTTCGGGTCGCCGGCATCGATTGGGTCGCACTTGAACCCAAAGAGCACGCTGTCAAAGGAGGGCAAGTTGTCGCGGAGGCGCGAGTTACACAACGCCGTGGAGAGAAGGCGCCGCGACCTTATCAAGGAGAAGATTAAAGAGCTGGGTACGCTGATACCGCCCACTCTTCTGTACGAGACGCCCAAGTTACAGGCGGGCAAGGAGGGCCGTGCCAACAAGAGTGCGATCCTAGCCAAATCTGTTGAGTATATTCGGTTCTTACAGCAGGTGATGCGCATGCAAGAGGGTCGCCGGCGTGTTTTACAGATGCAGATCGAGATACTGGGAGGTGAGGCTCCGGCAGTCCCAGAGGCCCTGGCGGTCCCAGAGGCCCTGGCGGTCCCAGAGCCGTCTGCTGCCGTTGGGGTAGCACCGCCTGAAGATCCAGCGTTCGACGACTATCTGAAGCAATTCCTCAACCAGTAGCGCCACTGTGTAAATTATTCGATAAATAACCATCACTCACTCACTATGGATCAGGCGTCTTTTCTTTCGAACTGGCGTGAGAACAGGACCGCGGGCGCCGGCACAGCTGGGAACCTGGACTCGTTGTCGAACAAAGTGGGCTCGCTGTTCAGTGGCGTGGTGGACTCCGTGCAAGACGGGTACCAGCAGGCGTACAATGTTTTGCCCCTAACAAACTCGGATTTGCCGCAAGAGGAGCCGTCGTGGTTCCAGATGTCCCGTCTAGAGAGAACGGTGGCGTTCTTCCTGTTCATGCTGGGGTCGCTGGTGTGCTTTGCCCTGGGAATCTTCCTCTTCCCCGTGCTCACGTTAAAGCCACGTAAATTCGCCATGCTGTGGACTCTCGGGTCGATGCTGTTCGTGCTGAGCTTCGGCTGCCTACAGGGGCCTGCAGACTACGCCAGGCACCTCGTGTCTCGCGAGCGGCTACCGTTTACCGTTGTGTTCTTCGGTTCCGTGCTGGGGACCCTCTACTGTGCGGCATTCTTAAAGTCGACGATACTCACGCTCATTATGAGCATCGTGGAGATCGTCGCCGTCTTGTATTATACATTCAGTTACTTCCCCTTCGGCCAGCAGACTCTGTCGTTCCTCACGAGCTTTGGTTTAAGGCAAGCGGGGAGTGTTGTTGGATTTTAGCCAATTAGTTTTCATATACCAGATCTCATGTCTTCTGTCGCCTTTGACACCTCGTGCCTATTTTGCAAGATAATCAAGGGGGAGATCCCCTCGTTCAAGATCTACGAGACCAAGTACAGTTACTCCTTCTTGGACATCGAACCGACCGCTACAGGCCACATTCTGATCATCCCCAAATGGCACGGCGCCAAGATCCATAACGTGCCAGACGAGTACCTGAGCGACATTCTGAGCCATGCCAAGAAGCTTGTCAAGGCGCTGGAGCTGGATATCGACTCGCCAGAAGGCCCAGGCTACAACGTTGTCCAGAACAACGGCCGCATTGCTCATCAGGTGGTGGACCATGTTCATTTCCACCTGATCCCGAAAAGAGACGAGGCCACTGGACTGATCGAAGGCTGGCCAGCCAAGGCTGCCAACATGGACCAATTGAAGCAGTTGGCAGCCCAACTAACAGCCAAGCTAGACAATTAGTTATATAGTTATAGTTAATGCCCGTTGTGTTTTTCACTACCTTATCGCCTTCGAAACTTTCTCCCACGCCCTTCACCATGGTCGACCATAAGAAACCGCTGTTAGACGCCTCGGGCGCCGAACCGCAGCCCGAGGATGAGACTGCCACTGCCATTCTGAGAACTAAGAAGAAGGACAACGCTCTGATCGTCGACGACGCCACCAACGATGACAACTCGATCATCTCGATGTCGTCGAACACGATGGAGAAGTTGCAACTGTTCCGAGGAGACGCCGTTTTGGTCAAGGGTAAGAAGCGTAAGGACACCGTTCTGATCGCATTGGCCGATGACGACATCGACGATGGCCAGTGCCGGATCAACAGGGTGGCCAGAAATAACCTGAGGGTCCGCCTCGGCGATATTGCCACGGTTCACCCTTGTCCCGAGATCAAGTTCGCCACACGTATCAGTGTGTTGCCGATCGCCGACACCATCGAAGGTCTGACAGGATCTTTGTTTGACCTCTACTTGAAGCCATACTTTGTCGACGCCTACAGACCGGTCCGCAAGGGCGACCATTTTGTCGTCCGTGGCGGTATGCGCCAGGTGGAGTTCAAAGTGGTGGAAGTCGAACCAGAAGACTACGCCATTGTGTCACAGGACACCATCATCCACTCGGAGGGTGAGCCTATCAACCGTGAGGATGAGGAGAACAACTTGAACGATGTCGGTTACGACGATATCGGAGGCTGCCGTAAGCAGATGGCTCAGATCAGAGAATTGGTCGAACTGCCACTGCGTCACCCTCAGTTGTTCAAAGTGATCGGTATCAAGCCTCCAAAGGGAATCCTGATGTACGGTCCTCCTGGTACCGGTAAGACCTTGATGGCCCGTGCTGTGGCCAACGAGACCGGTGCATTCTTCTTCCTAATCAACGGTCCCGAGATCATGTCCAAGATGGCCGGTGAGTCCGAGTCCAACCTGCGTAAGGCCTTTGAAGAGGCAGAGAAGAACGCTCCAGCCATCATCTTCATCGATGAGATCGACTCCATTGCTCCAAAGAGAGACAAGACCAACGGAGAAGTTGAGCGCCGTGTTGTGTCCCAGTTGTTGACGCTCATGGACGGTATGAAGGCTCGTTCCAACGTGGTTGTCATTGCTGCCACCAACAGACCAAACTCCATTGACCCGGCCCTGCGTCGTTTCGGCCGGTTTGACAGAGAGGTCGACATCGGTATCCCAGACGCCACTGGCCGTTTGGACATTTTGCGGATCCACACCAAGAACATGAAGTTGGCCGAAGAGGTCGACTTGGAGTCCATTGCCGCCGAGACTCACGGTTACGTCGGTGCCGATATGGCCTCCCTGTGTTCGGAGGCTGCCATGCAACAGATCCGTGAGAAGATGGACATGATCGACTTGGAAGAGGAGAGTATCGATACTGAGGTGTTGGACTCGCTCGCCGTCACCATGGACGACTTCCGGTTTGCGCTGTCTAATTCGAACCCATCGGCGCTTCGTGAGACCGTTGTCGAGTCTGTCAACGTCACCTGGGACGACATCGGAGGCCTCGATGGCATCAAACAGGAGTTGCGCGAAACTGTCGAATATCCTGTCTTGCACCCGGATCAGTACACCAAGTTCGGCCTCTCGCCATCTAAAGGTGTTCTCTTCTTTGGACCTCCTGGTACCGGTAAGACCTTGCTTGCCAAGGCCGTCGCCACCGAGGTTTCTGCAAACTTCATCTCCGTGAAAGGTCCTGAACTTTTAAGCATGTGGTACGGAGAGTCCGAATCCAACATCCGTGACATCTTCGACAAGGCCCGTGCCGCTGCTCCAACGGTGGTCTTCTTGGACGAGTTGGACTCTATTGCCAAGGCCAGAGGAGGCAACATGGGTGACGCCGGTGGCGCCTCCGACCGTGTCGTGAACCAGCTGCTTACAGAGATGGACGGTATGAACTCCAAGAAGAACGTGTTCATCATCGGTGCCACCAACAGACCCGACCAGATCGACCCGGCTATTCTGAGACCTGGCCGTTTGGACCAGCTGATCTACGTGCCGTTGCCAGACGAACCGGCACGTCTCTCCATCTTGCAAGCCCAGCTTCGTAAGACTCCATTGGAGCCTGGCTTGGACTTGGACTCCATTGCCAAGGCTACCACTGGATTCTCCGGTGCCGACCTTTCGTACATCGTGCAACGGTCTGCCAAGTTTGCCATCAAGGACTCCATCGAGGCTCAAAAGCAGGCCGAGAAAGACCGTGAGGACAAGGGAGAGGAGGACATGAAAGTGGACGACGAGCCGGACCCGGTGCCATACATTACACGTCACCACTTTGAAGAGGCCATGAAGACCGCCAAGCGGTCCGTGTCTGCAGCAGAGCTCAGACGCTACGAGGCATACGCTCAGCAGTTGCAAGCCTCCAGAAGCCAGGGCAACTTCCACTTTGACGAGGACGCTGCTCCTCAGGAGGCCGCCGCCAGCAACGGCAACGGCGCTGCCTTTGGCTCTGTCGAAGACGACGAGGATGACTTGTATAGTTAAGTTAATCCAGTTTATTATATAGCGTACTCAGGGTTGGCAACGCGCAACGTGACCGGTTGGTTCTCTTTACCCTCATAGGCCAGCTTGAGAGGTTTCAAGTCCACCACGTTCGACCTCGTCCCAGGTGTAGATAGAATGGACGACGTCGACGTCGATGACACTAAAGAAGGCACAGACGTTGTGCTGCTGTAACTGTAGAGCGGTTGCGTTGGCGATGCAGATGGTGTGGCCAGCGGCGACACTGGCAACTCCGGGTATTCTGCTCTGGCCTTGGCCAGCCGCGATTCTGTATCGTGCCTGATCTTCCACTTGATCGGATCCAAAAAGTGTGCAAGCGCTCTCAGCAAGTCGTCAATCGACACCCTCAGGTGCTCCCAGCCCATATACTCGATCATCTCCATTTCGAGTGCGTTGACATCTTTCAAGGCAAGTAATCCGTCCGTGTACTTGCACCAGTGCTTGTTCAAAGGAGAAGAGTCGTTCAAGTTCTTGGCGGCCAGTATTAGTGCGCCCAAGAAGATTCGGTGACGAGTCGTCTCCATGCCGACCGAGTTCGGTGGCAGGATCTCGCGCAACCTGGCTAGGTAGACCAGTGTAGACATTAGCGTAGACGTCGGCACGTGCGAGTACTTCACCAGACGTTCTATGAATGTGTGTAGGGAAGGTATTCTAGAAGGAGATCCCGGTGGTGTTGGGTATCCAGCTGTGTAAGTCATGCCCGTTGGAACGACCGGAATGACCGAGTTGGTCGTGGCAACCAGGAAGTCGATCATCTCGCGCGAGACGGACTTCTTCAAGAAGACGTGCAAAGCCTGTAAGTCAGACATTAAGGAATGGAATGGTGTCTTGGACAACGCTGTCGAATGCGGGGCTGATCCGTTATATACGGCTGGCTACCTTTTCCAATCTTCCCCCTGTGAAAAGCCCCAGGTTTCCTTTTTGGGACGGACGCCAAACTCGCGCGCGCTACAGGGGTTGAAAAATTTTCGGACACCCAGTGTGGGGGAGGTGCGAGTAGACGGTGGGTGTTGCGGACGTCGCACACAGAACGTGCACGATACGTAGAGCAATGGCTAGATGACCGAAATCGTCTGCCAAATCTCCCCAAATCAAGTCCCCTTAAATCAAATCTCCTGAAATCATATCTCCTAACCACCATATTTCCTAACTTTGTCGATCTATTTCGCCGCACTCGTATCTACCGGATGGGGAAATAATGAAAAGATCTCACCAGACGTACTGCAAATTACCACCGATACGGTAAGTGGTAGTGGCGAGCAGAGGGCATGATGCAATGTAGGAGGCGACGCTGGCGAAAATGCAATGCGAATATGATGTGTAGACTGGCTAGACGATGGTAGCACAGGTAGGAGATTGTACGATGGGTAGATGATAATAGCACAGGTACGAGATGGTAGCACAGAGCACGGTGGGACGATGGCCGCCTGCTGTTCGATCTATAGTTTTTCTCGTCGCGTCGTCGACCCTTTAATTTAACCACGTTCCACCTGTACACCACCCAGCCATCCAACCCATCCATGCGTGCATCTATCTAATTTCTCGCTTACTCTCCCAACATGCCATCAGAAGACACATCTCTACTCCCCGAGCATACCTCGCCAGAACCCTCGAGAACCGTGACCGAAAACCTCAAGAGTACCGGCTACCTCGTGCTGACATCTTCTCCCATCAATTGGCTGCTGGTGTTCGTGCCCCTGGGCATTCTTTCCGCCAAACTCGGCTGGGGAGCGACACCAACGTTCGTTCTGAATTTCCTCGGTGTGATCCCCCTTGCGTCGGTGCTGGCGTACGCAACGGAAGAACTGGGCGAGTCCATTCACAACAACTCGATTGCCGGACTTCTCAATGCCACATTCGGTAACGCTGTCGAGGTTATCGTCTCCATTATAGCGCTGTCACAGAACCAGATCACCGTCGTCCAAGCGTCGATGCTTGGATCGATTCTGTCGAACCTGCTGCTAGTGCTCGGATGCTGTTTCGTTGCAGGCGGTGTCAAATTCCCACAGCAGTTCTTCAACCAGACTGTGGCCCAGACAATGTCGTCACTGATGGCACTGTCGGTGATCGGGCTGCTGTTGCCTGCTGCGTTCCACGCCTCCTTGCCCAAGAAGACTCCCGACTTGTCGGGCAAGATCTTGGCCTTCTCTAGAGGCAATTCGATCCTCCTGCTATTAGTCTACGGACTCTACCTGTTTTTCCAGTTGAAGACGCATGCTTTCCTGTTCAAGGACCCTGAAGAGCATCTGATTGCCGAGGTCGATCAGTCCCGTGCAGCTTCTAGAGCCACGAGAGATCCCGTCGGTGCCGTGTCTGCTGCAATCGCTTCCGGCTCGGACGCCCACGGGTCTCGTGGCTCACTATCGTCAAGACGGTCTGCTGTCACTAGACCGAAATCGATTGCCAGTATCGACGACAATAAGGAGTCGCACTTGACCTCGTGGGAGTCGGTCATTGTACTTGCCATCACTACACTGTTGGTGTCGCTCTGTGCAGACTACCTGGTGTCGTCTATCGACGCCATCGTCGAATCTACAGGTCTCTCAAAGACATTCATTGGTCTGGTGGTCATTCCAATTGTCGGAAACGCAGCTGAGCACGTCACTGCCGTGCTGGTGGCCACCAAGAACAAAATGGACTTGGCCGTCGGTGTCGCTGTGGGCTCGTCGATTCAGATTGCGCTGTTCGTGACCCCGTTGCTCGTTCTGATCGGATGGATCTTTGACGTGGCCATGTCTCTGTACTTTTCGACCTACGAGACCGCCGTCATGTTTGTTGCAGTGTTCATTACAAACTTTTTGATTCTTGACGGTGAGTCCAACTGGCTCGAGGGCGCCATGTTAATCTGCACCTACTTGATCATTGCCATTTCTTTCTATCTCTACCCAGACGACCTCGCTATATAAAAACTTACCGCGGCCCATATCAATTTTTTTTCGTTCTTCAATCTTTACCCACATGTCCACCAACTCCATCAAGCTGCTGGCAAGCGACGTCGACCGTCACTTGGCCGAGCTCGTCGCCAACCATCTTGGCCAAGCGTTGACGCCGGTCGACTTCAAGCGCGAGCCCAACAAGGAGATAACTTTCTCTATTGGCGAGTCTATCCGTGACGAGGATATTTTCATAGTGATGCAAGTCGGAGCAGGTCCTGTCAACGACAAAGTGCTCGAAATGCTCATTATGATCAACGCTTGCAAAGCCGCCTCTGCTAGACGCATCACCGCCGTGCTTCCAAACTTCCCGTACGCTCGTCAGGACCGTAAGGATAAGAGTAGAGCCCCTATTACTGCCAAACTGATGGCAGATATGCTCACTACCGCGGGATGCGACCACGTTATCACGATGGACTTGCACGCTGCACAGATCCAGGGATTCTTTGACTCGCCTGTGGACAACTTGTACGCTGAGCCTTCTGTTGTCAGATACATCAAGGAGAACTTGGACGTTAAGAATGCCATCATCGTGTCTCCTGATGCCGGTGGTGCCAAGAGAGCCGCCGGTTTGGCCGACAGACTCGACTTGAACTTTGCCCTTATACACAAGGAGAGAGCCAGAGCCAACGAGGTCTCGCGAATGGTGCTTGTCGGTGACGTCTCCGACAAAGTGTGTATCATCGTCGACGATATGGCAGACACCTGCGGAACTTTGGCCAAGGCCGCAGAGGTCTTGCTCGATAACCATGCCCACTCGGTTATTGCCATTGTGACCCACGGAATTCTCTCGGGTAACGCTGTCAACAACATCAACAACTCGAGACTCGAAAGAGTCGTTTGCACCAACACCGTGCCGTTCGAGGATAAGATGGACAGATGCCCTAAATTGGACTTCATCGACATCTCTGGCGTTCTCGCCGAGGCTATACGCCGTCTACACAATGGTGAGAGTATCTCGTTCCTCTTCCGCAATGCTCCATTCTAGTATTTAACTCAATCCGTAACTTAATGGATCGAACTCCAGCAGACTGTCCAACCGTATTCCGTACTCATTGGCTGCACCCGTCAAACTTTCCCTCTCATCCTGAGACATCAGCTCCACCACATGCGAATCGGGAACCCAGATAACGTAGCTGCCCGCTGCTTTACCACTGACGAACCCGTTCACTGCATCTTCGAAAACCAGACATTCCTCTGGCAATATCGTACCTGACTCGCCGTTGATCTTCGCCAACCCTTTCCACCAAACGTCCGGCTTTGGTTTGCCCCTACCGGCCATTCCTGGAGTGTCTGCAGTGATGATTCGGTCTCCAAACACTTTGAATTCCGGTAGATGGTCTGTCTTTTGGTGGAATTTCGTGCTGTTCGATGAAGTACACAGTGCAATCGGAATCCCATGCCCATCTAGATACTGCAGTAACTTGAGTGCCCCTGGTAAGAACTTAGTTTTCCCCCACATTGTCTCTTGCACTTGCGCAGTCTCTCTGTTCATCTCCTCTGCACTGATATCTAAGTGGTAGTGATCGACCAATCTCTGGTTGGCCACACTCGCTTGCACCCCTTGCAAATGAATCTTGATATCCCAAGTAAGTCCCTCTGGTCTACCGTGGCTTCTCAGGACCTGAGAGATCGACTCCGTGTAGATATCCTCGGAGTTGATCAACAATCCGTCCATATCAAACAGACATGCCTTCATGACTAATTTTATTATTACAACGGAGGAAGGCTATTTCTGCACACTGGACATTGAAGTTTATACTTCATCCAGCCCTCCAAGCATTCCGTATGGAAAATGTGTCGGCATGGCGTCACCATGTAACTTCTGGCAGCAAGTAAGTTCTTGGCGCTCGCACTGATTCCATGGTCCTCTTCCTCGGTCGCAGTATTATCGATGACTGGGATCTCCAACGTCTGCATACAGATGGCGCAGTCCACTTTACACTTGAGCGATGAGTCGTTCACAAAACTCTCAAAGTTGTACCCGTTCTCGAGGTCGCCCTTCGTCAGAACTGGGTGGTAGTTGTACGTTCTTGGAAGGTACTTTTCCGGTAAGAAGAATCTCGGTCCAAGTAGTTCTTGCAAGAACAGCAATAAGAGTTGAACGACAACCCACCCCGTTAACAGCCCGGCAAACTTGTAATCGGTGTGGTGGTAGAATGGATTCGGTAGGCAGAAGATGTACAGGATGTACACCAGTCTCACCACAGACGTGCCCAGCATGAAATGCCATTTGAACGACTTGCGCGATCCGCGGATCACGTTGCGGTAGATCTGCGGCACCCAGTAAGAGTTGAAGAACGTCAGCGCAATGTATTCGAGCACCTGCCGCTGCTTCCGTGGCCACATGGTCACGTTCAATCCAAAGAATAAAAACACCAGCATTCCAAAGAAGTACCGCGTGTACAGTTGTGCTGCAATGGTCTGTTCGTCCTGTGGAATTGGTGCCGGTTCCGGCGACTCCTCTCTTTCATCGATAGGAGTCCCTTGCAACGCAGTACGCCAAGAAATCGGCCGCTCGTTAGCCTGCGATGAGTATATCATGATGTTATACTTCATCTCGTAGATCGAAGAGCAGATGAACGCAAAGAACGCACACACCACAAATTGCAAGTACATGCTCGTGAAAATCATCGAACACAGCAGTGCAACCATACTGAGAACTCCGTCCCCCATATTGATAATCCCAACCGTCCAAAACGCCAGCCGTGACAGCGTCGACGGCGTATTGGTGGCGCTCATCTGGTTGATGAACAGCAGCACTTGCAATAGTATCAGAACGGCCAGTGAGATCACCGTTCGCCGAAGATGTTTCGCAAACACTTCATTCCGAGGTCCCTCTGCCTCGCCAATCTCCATCATGATCCCGCAATCCGGAGAGTACAACACCCCTGATGTCACTTTTAACGGTGGAACTGCCCGGTGCGGCCTGCCGATCGGATTCTCCAACTCTTTATCGATCTGCGACAGTTCCGTCGAGTTCAATGACGTCGTATCAAAATGTAGGTACGCAACGTACTCGCAGCTGGCCGCACTCTCCAGCAACTGGTTCACCAGCCCAAACTCAAAGTCTTTGGCGCTCGTCCTGTTCGTTCTCTCCAAGTACACTTGCCGAGCACCCTCGAATTCAGCTCCAGGTCCAAGACTTAAATGCGGAAGAGCGTAAATCCCGGCAAACTTGGCCGACCGCGTCGTCGCCACCAAGTTGCCCGTGCCCTTGTTGTACACTCCCGATAGACTCACTGCGTGCTCGTTGTGCTCGCCCCAGTCGTTCAATTTGATCATCAAATCAACTCCCGTAGAGTTGTATGCGGTCGGTTCTCGCCAGTTCGATAACGACATCTTCACGGGACCCTCCAGTGCACTGATATTGCCCGGTCTCACAAACGTCGGAGGCTCCGTTACACCCTGCACGGAGTCCTCCTCAAACGGCGAAGACTGTGTCACTGCTCCGTTGTTCAGATCGATCTCTCGACGGATCTCCTTATATTCTGACAACTTCTTGTAGTACTCGGGAGGCTCCATTCGAATCGCCGTGAAGTTGCCTGTCCTCTTGAATGCTCCTCGAGCAGATCCCGTTATATTCAGTGGGAATATACCTCCATGTGTGTTCTGTGTCTCCCAAGAAGCTCGCGCAGCTTTACTCACCTCTTTGGGCAGAATGCTATACTTTGGGTCCTCTTTGAACTTTTCACCAGCTTCTGACTCATTCTTGCCGGCACATGCATCCTCGTAACTCAACCTGAACCCGGTCACATTCCCGTACCCGGCCTCCCACTCGCCTTCTAACGCTTTAGTCGACTCATGCAATTCATCTCGGAACTGCCCCATGATTCGGTCTCTGTCCGCCTGTGGTGGGTACCCAGAGTCTTCCGGTGGTGCACTCGACATGAAGTACAGCATCAACAGCAGGAACATGAACACCTGGCCCCTGCTCATTTGCTGTGTCATCGTGATAGATAGTAAAGTTATTTCCGGGGACTTGAAGTCGCGTCGATTTAAACGTCGTTTTTCTCTTCCCTGCCGGCGGCCTTTTTTGACTCCCTACGGTCGCTGCTCGCTGCGCGAGGGCCTACTATGATATACTGTTGTTAGATGTTCTTTGGCGTGATGTAGCGTCTGCCTACGATTGGTACTTTCCATACTATGCATTGATACAAACCATAACTAGTTAACCTTCTTGGCAGCCCGCTTGGCCTTTGTAGCGGCCTTAGCCTTCTTTCTAGCCTCTCTTTCAGCCTTGGCTTCTGGTCCAGACTCAGTGTCCATAAAGTAGTCCCACCATCTGTATGAAGATGCGTAATTTCCGATGAAATAATGGTGATGTCTGTCATGGTGCTCAGCACCTGCCCAGAATGGAACGAATTTGTTTAATGACCAAGGGAAGTCATAACCAGAGTGTGAGTCAACGGCCTGGAGCAGTCTGAGGACAACCCACAAGGTAACGGTGAACAGATGAACATCGTGAGTTAAATATGCGTACACAATTGGCACACCCACAGTTCCTGCTCCCAAAGACATAACTTCGGCAGGATGAGCATATTCGGCGGTCAAACCGAATGGGGCTGCGTAACGGTGGTGCTGCTTGTGCACGTACTTGTAGAAAGGTCCATAGTGAAAGAGCCGGTGTGCCCAGTAGTGCCATGTATCTTCAAGCACGCTGGCCACGAAGATTTGGACGGCCATAACTTGCCAAGTTGGGAATGGAACTGTCACACGAATTCCTAAACTTTTACACATTGGGTGAAAAGTCCAGATAGGTAGTGCCTCGACCAAGAAATGGTCCTTGAGGACAGCCTTGAGACACTCCCACTGCTCTTTGTCGGAAGGGATGTAGTTAGGCTGGATCTTCCACTGGCGGAAGTAAGGGATGCGGTCAATAATGGCCCAAGGAAGACAGCGACCGAAATAAAAGATTTCGTGGGTGAGGAAAAACAAGAGGCCAGTAGCGAGAACATCGTTGCCCATCCAGGCGTACCAGGAAGCCCAGAGCTTCTCGGCGACGTTGAGCTGGGTCTGTGTGGCGAACACATTCTTTGTGACCTGGAGGAGACTTGGGGAGCCCAAGCTCTCCATGATAGTTGTGTTGAAAACTTCAGTCATGGGTAAATCTGGAATTAATATTTTACTGCAGTATTTATAAAAGGGGGAGTCGAAACAAGAACACGGAACTAATGCAGTGCGCGAAAGCGGAACGAGGTGGGAAGAGAAGGGAGTGATAAAGGAAGATAACGGAGGGAAACGATGAAGATAGCGAAGGGAGTTATGATGGGCAAAGTGGGAAGGGTGATGGAGGACGTGTTTGGGGGCATTTTAGGGCCATCCTGTGGGCTGGTTAGTAGCCCAGCGTAGGTTCGTGGATGGGTAAAGTCTGTGGACGATGAACAGAATTTTTCCGGATCTGGAACAAGAAGGTTGGTTGCGATCGGGTAAATCGGAACGAAGTATGCTGACGTAATCCAATCCTCGGTATACGAGGTGGGTTCATTCACGTGACATTTTATTACATTGAAACCCTGGGACAAATTTTTCATCATGAGGAAGTTGGATTAAAAATTTATTCAACCAAGTATCCAACCAACAAGTATGTCGCGTCTTATCGAGTACGAGGTTATTGGCAGAAAGCTTCCAACAGAGTCCATCCCTGAGCCAAAGCTGTTCCGGATGACGATCTTCGCACCAAACGAGGTGGTTGCCAAGTCTAGATACTGGTACTTTTTGAAGCAGCTTCACAAGGTGAAGAAGGCATCGGGCCAGATTGTGAGCGTCGCAGTTATTCCAGAGGCACACCCAACGAAGGTTAAGAACTTTGGTATCTGGATCAGATACGACTCGAGATCTGGTACTCACAACATGTACAAGGAGTACAGAGACGTCACCAGAGTGGGAGCCGTCGAGACGATGTACTCTGACCTTGCGGCCAGACACAGAGCCAGATTTAGATCGATCCACATTCTTAAGGTTGTTGAGATCGAGAAGACTAGTGACGTGAAGAGACAGAGCGTTAAGCAGTTCCTTTCCAAGGACCTCAAGTTCCCTCTCGCTCACAGAGTTTCCAAGTTCAAGACTTTGTACTTGTCGAAGCGTCCATCCACTGTTATTTAGATGGGTTTGTTTGACAATCTATAACTAATGGTCATACAGTACTAGAAGTAGGCAGCGAACGAGCGAGCAGTAATGTGTGTAGGTTAGGTAGGTAGGTAGTTAGGAAGTTAAGGCAGATGGAATTTTTCACCATGGCAAAGAGAGTACGGTTTTCCGGGCTGCAAAGAGAGGTGCTGAGTCTGTACCGGAGTTGCATCCGTGCCGCATACAATAAGCCAATAGAGTACAGGCAGCACTGGGTTGGGTATGTTCATGAGGAGTTTGAGAAGGGGAGAGGTATTCCTAGGAGAGACTTTGGAGCCATCGAGTACTTGCTTCGGACGGGGAGAAGGCGGTATGAGATGTATAAGAGTCCGGACATCAAGGACGTGAGTTAGGTGGCCCGGTGCATGTATATAGTGACTGGAGGGCTGTTTATAATGGATACATTGGATGAATATATGATATGGGACTTTTCATGAATGAGGACTTAGTAATTAAGCGTGGCAGGCGAACCTGGTACTGGATGCCACGAGTGAGACTGAATACGTTGCAATGGATGCATTAATAGCACCTGTCAAGCAGTTGTTGCCCTCGCGCAGCGAGATACGACAGAAGGGAGTTTAAAAAGCGGCCGGCAGGCAAGTGGACGAGGAATTGACTCGATTATAGGAAAGCGGGACTATTATGCTCACTGACCAAACTCCTGAGCATGTATTCAGTAGCGGCGGTCTTGGGAGCGGTATCGAGGATCTCTCTCTGAGGATTGCCGTCATTATCTCTTGCCAAAGTAGGAGCAAAGACAGTAGCCAAGGTGGATAGAGTCATCTTGGTATACTTTTCATGGTTTGCGACGGCTTGTAGATGTGCAGTGAGCAGTTGCAAGGTCTCGAAGTTTGTACGGGGCAAGTTGTCGAGAATGTGTGACAGAGAGGTTGATTTCTTGGTGCCGTCGGGTAGTTTGCCGAGATCGACGTACTGGTTGTAAAAGTCGAAGGGAATGACAGGTTCTGGGATCTTTTTCAGGTACCGTTTCAACATACCGGCGACGGCATTGACATCGGTATCCAAGGCGACGGCGGTCCTGGTGCTAACGTTGCCACTGCTGAGATCGAGGGTATCGAAGAACTTCTGGAGCTTGTCTATTGCCAAGGCGGAGCCGCTGACTCGGTAAACACCTTCAGAGTAGAGGCCACGCTTGGACAGGTCTGCTATGCAAGCCTTGACGATGTAAGGGACGGCGGCACCTTCGAGGTCTGCCCTCTGTTGTAATGTAGTGCTGTAGATGGCGAGAGTATTGATGGGGGTGGTGCGGAGTGTAGCAGCGGGGGCATGGAGAGGGGCAGAGGCGTTCATGCTTTGCAAGGCGAGATCTCCCTGCTTGACATTGATGGGAGCGCTGATAGAGTGAGACGAGACAGAGTTTGGGATCTGTTGCTGGCCAAACAGCCTGCGCATGAAGCCGGACTTTTTAGGGTCGTCGTCGTCAGGTTCTTCTAAAGTGCGTTTCTGAGCTTGCAACTGCTGGATCTCTTTGATCAGATTGGCCTTGCTGAGCGTGAGACTTTCGATCTCCGACCTGAGGATCTTCAAGGTGCGTTCGGCTTCGGCAGTTTCGTTCCCGTATACAGACTCGGAGATAGATCTGCCGTGGAACTGCGAGGACTCTGGAATTGGAGGTGTTTCGTAGGCGGAAGTTGAATGTTCCGATTGAGTACGCAAGTGAGTTGGAGTTGCTTCAGCAGAGTTGTTTTTGCGATGGAACACTTTTGAGATCGATCTACCGAGGTTTGCTGAGGATTTGCGAGAGTGATCTCCATCTGGTGAATCCTGTGGGCGAGCAAAGGTTGAGCCGAATTTGAATGGGCTTTTGCGTTGCTTGAATTCGTCAGACGAATCGGGCGCGGCCGGTGAGTCGAGGGGCTGGCCGAGTGGCTGGCCGAGTGGCTGATCCAAGGGCTGATTGTATGAAAGGCCCTTGATTCCAAGTCCGTCTGGCTCAAATGGAGGCTGTAGAGATTTCCCATACCCCCCAGATCGGTTGCTCATATCATTGAAACGAGTTGGTGAACTTATAGGGGTCTTTGGCGTCGCAGGTGGAGCACTCTGGGGAACAGGAGAAGTCGGGTCATGCAAAGAGGTGGACGACTTGGAATGTAATGAAGGTCTAGCGGACTGAGTTTCCACCTTGGAACTCGAGGGCGACATAGATCTGGAAGAGATCTCGTTGCGTTTCAATTGATCATACCGTTTCTTCTTTTCGATCAACATACGATGGCAGGACATGCAGAAGAGACCTTTGCTGGTTCGAGCATAGCGAAGGTCCTCGATGGGTTTCTTGCAAGAGCGGCACTTGAAACAGTCTGCACAGTATGCAGAATCACCGGTGAGAATGGCCATATCGTAGATCTTTTTGCCGCAGTTCTTGCAGATGTAAGAACACTCTGAGCAGACGAGGGCTCCCGTGCCCAAGACCAAGAAGTTGGAATTGACGCCGAGTTGGCGGTGGCATTTGGAGCACCGGAAACAGTCGACATGCCAGTGGTCGGCACCGAGCTCGTAGGCTTGGCCGTCCGTTATAGGGAGGGTGCAAGCTTTACAATAGGAGGTGTCCATCGATTGCTAGATTAAAATTTCGACTCGAAACGTTGATCTATATATATTTAGCTGGTTGGCGGCCCGGTGTAATTGCCATGCTGCCAATCCCAGTAGAAACTCACATACTGTGGGTAGTCCTTGGACACTGCACAGATATCTGTGTATTTCGGGGCCGCATCGATCGAGTTTGCGATCTGGGCGGTCAATGTGGACAGTTTACATGTCATGTAGGGCCCGTCCTGGCAATTTTTCAGGGGTATCACAGCGTCGTTGACGAGCAACCTAACAAACTTTTGGCCAGTTTCCGAATCGTTCAATCGTTCCACGACGACCCGAGCGCCCATTGGGATAATTTCGGAGGATTTGAAGAAACGAGCGTAGTCGACAGCATCAGTAGGCAGCGGAGATGTCTGGTAATCGAACACTCCCAGTGCTCTCAGATAGAAGAGGATGTCGGTATCGTGAGCGAAACTCAGCCACAGAGGCTGCCTGTTATCGTCCTGATTGAGCAGAGTCATCGTGGCGTTCACGTAGACGGATCCCATAGGGAACACCCAGTCGTTGTCAACCTCGTTGTAGTAGAGCGCGGCGTCTCTGACATACTCATACTCGACGAACGCATCGCTGGAGATCGACTCACACACGGAACTGTGGCCTCTTATATTCAACTCGTATGCGCAGTAGGTGCATAGGTTGTAGACATCGGTCCAGTTCAACTCGAACCGCGACATCTCTTTCAATCTTTCAGCTTCGTCTGTCAACACGTGCGGCTGATATTTCTCTGGGTAGTGGCCTCCCGCCGACCAACCGGGACAGTGCACACCTGACGTCAGCGTATTGACGCCCTGTGCCTCTCTCTCAGGGATGATCACCATCTGCACGTCGGAACTGTTGACCAGCCCGGTGAATCCCTCGGCAAACGCCACCGCAGAGTCCACGACTCTCTTCTGACTAGCGGCGAAGATCGGTTGCAACAGTTTCGGGTCGTACAAATCGTCGTACCGTCTACGAACGGCGGCGCCGAAATTCCTCATATCTTGCAACCCGGAGTACCGCGACATGTTGGACTCCATCTCGATCTGTGATTCGTCGTAGAACTCCCAGTTGTAGACGAATCCAAGTGGGTTCGGCTCGTGCAGTTCGCGCTCGCCAGCCTGCTGGGTCAGCTTGTCGTAGGTCGACTTCAACTCTTTGTTCTGTGAAGTTGTAGGGTACCTCTCACCATGGCGCGAAAGCAGGTACACTCTGTCCACTTGTAATCTGGCCGGCAGCTCTTTATAATCGATACCGAAGCCCGTATTGGGCACGTAGGGGCCGTTACCTCCCAGATGCTTCAGCAGGTTGTGTTGGTCGACACTGTGTTGGTTTCTCTCCTTCTCATGACTTGGGAACCACCATCCTGAAATGGCCGCAAGCAACTCCACGGCAATTGGCAGTTGAGGGATGAACATGAAGGATGATGATAAACGTGCCCAAATTAGCCATTTGAAATTTTTCCAAACTTTTATACATGATCAGTGTAGTGGATCAGTTGGTTCAGAACCCGGAGAAGGTGTTCTCTGGCAAGCTGGTGGCACAGGATGTGTTGAAGGAGGTTAAAAGGATTGTCGATCCGATCACCAAGGAAAACTCTGTTCTTGACGAGATATATGTGGATGGATTGGTTCCATCGCAGGTTTGGGGTCAGGTCAAGTTGGTTGTGGATGGTGTTGGACAGAGTGTGAGAAATGCTCAGGAGAGGTATGGTAAGAGTGTTGAGGATGAGAGTGATGTATTGGATGAGGATGAGGTGTTGGATGAGGAGGATGAGGGGGGAGATGAGGATGCGGATGACGATGATGACGATGATGACGATGATGACGATGAGCCTGCTCATCCTGGTCTCTCTGAAGCTTCTTCGTTCGTTGGATCTGATGCAGAGTTGTACGAGGACGAGGATGAGGACGAGGATGAGGATGAGGACAAGGATAAGGACGAAGATTCCGACAGAGATGTCGATTATAAACCTCAAAAAGACGCCTTTGGTCTCAACGATGACATCTTCTCTATAGACGATTACAACCAGCAGGTTCTCGCATTGGAAAACGCAGAGACTCTCAACAACGACGACGGTGAAGATATCGATTTGTTTGCGGACCTCGATGACGAGGACGATGAAATGTTCTACTATAAGGACTTTTTCAAACCAGTTGTCGATAGACCAACCGTCAGCGCCAGCGCCAGCGCCAGCTCTAGCCCAAAAACGCTCGACGAAGCCGAATACGACTCGGCATTCAAAACAGCCCATGAAGACCTCGTCAAAACTAACCTCTCTACCTACGAGAAACAGCAGCTGGAGATCCAGAAACAGATCGAGCAATTAGAAGACGAGGCAGTGGCTGAAAAGAAATGGACCATGAAAGGAGAAGTGAGTGCCACGCAGCGCCGTAAGGATACCCTGCTAGACGAAGAGCTTGAGTTTGATAGAACTGCCAAGCCTGTGCCAGTGATGACGCAGGAAGCGACGGAATCGATCGAAGAATTGATCAGACGTCGGATCAGAAACGAACAGTTCGATGAGGTGCCAAAACGGATCACGGCGGAGCCAAAGTTCAAGCCGTCCGAGAGAGTGGAAGTTTCTGAGGAGAAATCATCCAAGTCTCTCGCTGAAGAGTACGAAGAGGAGTTTACAGACCATGCGGCATCAGAGCTGAAGAAGGAGCACGAGGAGATCGAGCAGATGTTTACGGAGGTGAACCATAAATTGGACTCGCTATGCTCTGCACACTTTGTACCACGGCCGCAACAGAAGCTGTTGGACGTGAAAGTGCAGACTTCTACTATTAGCATGGAGGACGCCCAGCCGCTGACGTTATCAACGGCAGAGACCTTGGCGCCACAGGAGGTTTACAATATGAAGAACAAGGCCAGCAAGGACGAGATCCAGTTACGGTCAGGAGTAATCATGGCCCGAGACGAGCTGGACCGGACCGATAAGCAAAGGCTTCGGCGTGCGAATAAGAGACGTCGTAAGTAGTTAATTATATCACGATGGCAGCGTACGTAGAGATGGCACCCAGGATGAATGTGATGAACATGACGGCGTAGTAGAGCGCCTTGTTTGGAGGGTCGCAGATCCTCACGTAGAATCCACAGGGGAGCACTATGCAAATGAGCGTACAGAGGGACGCGCCACTGAGTCCAATGATCTTATCAAACTCTGGGTAGACTATGGCGCAGCCGACGAACAGGCCATTGACGGCGACTTTGATAGCAAACCGTTCGGTTCTTTGGGCAAACGTCGGTTTCGAGACCTGTTGCGGGGTGATGCCGCGGAAGTACTCGATAAAGTTTGTGATTGGAATGCAGTTTATCGGAGTCTTGGCGATCGGGATCATCGACACCATGATAGACACGAGCACGAGCGCAGATTTGGGATATGGAGTCGTCAGGACAGACTCTGTGATCTCGTTGAGAATGTGCGATCCGAACATGGCATATCCCAAAACGGCCATAGAAGTGTCTGCCAAGAATCCAATAGCATATGTTCTCTTGAGACATTTCGGGAAGTCTTGCGGGGTGGCCAGATCTGCCTTTAGTGCTGGGAACAGAGAATGCGATCCGAAAGGTCCCAAAATGATTCCATACGAAACGCACAGTTGCAACAGGTTGTCCGGCCAGAGGAACGTGGGCACTGGGTCGACCAAGGAACCAGGAGCGGTCGGTTTGGTGAGTCCCAAGATGGTGATGATGACGACCAACGAGACGGTGCCGGTGATTCCTGCGAGCGAGATGTGCGAGAGAACGCTCAATGAAAGGAAGGACAATGGAGTGAGCACGAAGAATGCAAGGTACTTGAATTGCAACGGAGAGATCTCAGGAACCAGCGCATGAAAAGTATCAGAGAAGAGAACGATCAGAGCGATTCCAACGCCGACCAGCTCGACGGAGAACAGGATCGAGATGAAAAGCCGCGCCTTGTCACCGTACGCTTTGTAACCGAGGTCCGCGTACGTGCACAAGGTCTTGTCAGTGTCCATACATTTGGAAAGCAGGCCTGCCGTCCAGTAAGTGATGATGGCGCTGTACACCAAGAGAATGCCACCGCACACCCAGCCTGCCTTGGTCATGGCCTTTGACAGTGCCAGTAGACCGACTCCGATGAGCACATTGACACAGTTGAAGGTTGTCTGTGGGACGGTCGATCTCGGTAAAACCATGGTGACTTTCACTCCGGCCCTGGACTCGACTCTACGAATCGCCAGCGATTCGGTGCCTGCAGTGATGATGCGAGCCAGCGATTGCCGGTCGGTCATCAACGAAACGTCGCTCTCTTGACGCGAATCGTTATAATCGGCATATGACTGGTCTAAGAACGAGGCATCGTCGATAGCTGCCTCGTCAAAAGTGGAATCGTACGATGGGTGGAAGATAGTGGACACTTTCTTACCAAGTTGCGACGGAGCCATCGTCTCCGGGTCCAACAGCTCCTCGTCGTCTTGGAAGTACGACCGTGATGCCTTCAATCTGGGCTCAAGCGACCTAAATGACAGCGCCCTCTGGTAGGATTGGGTGAAACTGGCCAACGACCCTTGAATTGGTGACATTGGGCTCATGAATGCACTGGACCGCTGCCTGATCGATCGGTTGGGAATTGGGATAGCCCGATAGTTCTGGTTGCCCGGGTCACCCGCGTTGCTCTCGGATCGGCCCTCAGGCACCGCCGCCAGCGGCGTATACGAAGATCCCGTCGTGGGATAAGACATGTATGTTTGTTTATAGATGCAGCAATTTTATACAGCGGAGAACATATCAAAATAGGGAGCGTCCCAGACTGTGTCCTGAGGGGATTCGGCATTGACCAGGTTTTCGCCCCCTTGTAAATAGACTCTATCGTGTACGCGGTTGAACATCGACGACCAGAATGCGTCCAACTCGGTCGGTGTCTCGTGGGAACTCTCGTCGTTGCTCGTCGTCGTCGTGTCTTCCAAGACGGTTCTGCTCATCAGGTCGTTGACTTCGGCCGGACTCAGGTGGGCCATGAAATTGTACACTTTGTCCGGTGTTGGGATCTGGCCCTTGCGTAGTAACTTGAAGATGTGCGTGTTGGCCTTGAGTAGTTGCCAGGCGGCAAAATAGTTCTGCGCAAGCGTTTTCAATCCGCCCAGGTAAGGGTCGCCAAGGTTCCTCGTGAGAAGCGCCACTTTATGTGCCTCCAACTGGCCGTGGTAGGCGAGAGAGATGTTCGAATAGCACTGGATCCCGGTGCAACGCAGGTACAGTCCCAGTTGTAACTGTATGGACTTGTGAACGGCCGTATTGAGCAATGGCATCAGCTGGAAATCAAACCCGGGCCCAACGTACCGGTAGCTGTGTTTGGCGAGCGCTATGAAGTTGACTGTGATCTCTCGCAAGTACTTGAGTGCCCTGTATGCCATGTACAGAGCGGCCTGGTTATTGTGGATGTTCTCGTAGTGCAGCATCAGGTGGTAGTACACCGGGTGCAGCAATGACGCTCCCAGGCAGTAGAGCGAGATGGCGTTCACTTTGTGAACGTTCTGGACGTGGTCGGAGGTCGCAGGAGTCAGAAGCGTCTGTAGACAGTCCCAGCGGATTTTCATCTCGTCCTCGACCAGTGCCGTCTTCTCAAGCAATTCGCCCACAGTGTGGTTGCCATACATATCGATGGCAATGTTGGAAACGTCGCTCAACAGCTTGCCGAATTCAAACTTGTTCCGTATGTCTTGGATCGCCTCTCTCTCCAGGGCCAGGTCTTGCACGTTGGCTGCCGCCACCAAGAACTCGGGCATCTCAGTATCAAAGTACTTGCGGCGGATCATACGCGGCGACCCGAATAGAACCGCCTGGTAGGTATCTTCGAAGAGCAGCGAGTAGTAGATTTTGCGCCACAGAGCACCTTTGAAGTTCTGTGCAACGTCGTCGCCCAACTGGCTCGGGTCCCTGTTGAGTCCAATCGTGACGGCGATCTGCGCCAACATACCGAGGAAAATCTGCGGCGCCTCGTCACCAAACCCATCGCAGCCGCCCAGCTTCTGGTAGTCGCGCATCAGCATCATACATTGGAAAACACTGAACGCACATCGTCTCAGCAGTTTAAACTGGTTCAGGCACATTTGCGCAGTATCGATCGCCTTGTGGCCCAGAGAGTGTTCTTTCAGGTATTTCTCGTCCTCGTTCAATGGTGGACAGTCCGGACTCTCCGTGTAGTTGCGCCTCAGCGACAGCTGTGCTATGCTGATAGCAATCAGGAGTTGTCCCACCACTGCATAGTCGAGTTTTGTTTCCAGATGCAGCGTTTCAAACTTCTCCTCGGAGTCTGTATCTGGATCTATAGCTCCCAAGATCTGCCGGATTTGGCCCTTCAATTGAGGCTCGTCAATGTATGGTAGGAATGGGTACCCGTATTTGAAGAACCGGTCCACGTACAGCCTCAGCGCTTTCTTATTCGGGAGTGCTTCCAAGATTATCTCATTCATCGGCCGTTCCACCCTATCTTTGTTCGGCGCATTGCTGATCGGCTGCATATCGGGACGACCGGCCATCTCGATCATCTGTTCTTTGAACAGATTATCGTGTGAAGTGATACCTTCGCTGTCTGTAGACGGCTTCATGAACCTGGGCAGAGACAGCTTATGCCGTTGCTGCCCCCACACTTTCACAAAGATACGTTTCAAGAATGGATCCTTGCGCACCAGTGTGATCCAGGTCAGGCATCCGGCGTTGTTCATCCTTGAGTAATGCAGCATCATCGATTTGTATCCCTCGTAGAAGTTGATCCGTTCGTTCGGGTCGAGGTTGTGAGCACTGCAGAGTTCTATAATGGACGGTGGTGAGGCAAACGATGACGGCTCCGTGCCTGCCTTGGAAGGCGGTGAGAGACTCATTGCAGGCGTCATCGCAGTAGGGGGGCCGTTGGAAACTATCTGTTCGAGCATCCCCAGTCTCGTCTTCAACTCCTTCAACTGGTCCGTCGCCGGGTTTCCCTCGGATGAGGTCTTCCAGGCGGGCTCGGACCGCGATCCAAGCACGGAATCGTCGCGGTGACTTTTGGTCCGCTTCTTATCTGCCCTTGGATCGTACTCGCATTGGTCTGAACACCCATGCTTCTCGCATCTCGTGCAATGAGGTCTGCCACGGTCACATTTCACCTTGCATTCACGACATACACTGCATGATAGCGATACACGGTCACGACGGGCCTTCCTCTTGACTGGTTGCGGACTTAAGCCGACCGCCCCAGATCCAAACTCCATCGTATGGGCTCTAAAATTGCGGCTGTTTTTTTTCTCCCTCTTGAACATGAAGCTCGGTTTGCTGGCGTTGGTAATGGCGTGCGAGGCAGCCCTCGTGCCGGAGCAACTGGCCGTGCCTCAGAACTATGTGGTGCATGCGACGGCGGCGGCAGCCGCCGACCCGCTCGAGACTCCGTCTGCCCGGCTCGTCAAGAGAGACGCCAGAAGAAAAGCGATTGTCAACAAGCAATGGCTCAAGGACCAAGAGGAGCCAGAGGAGAAGCATCCGGATCTACCGGGCCCTTGGCTGAGAACCATCTACGATGATATAAAAGAGGTGGTGACCCCGACCGTCATTGGAGGTGTCACGTTCAGCACGAAACCGACGGATTCTCCCGCGGGCACCGAAATGTGGGTTACGGTGAACAACGACGGGTCGCCCAAGGTGATCCGGCCTCATTTGAAGAACGGGATCGTCCAGCACGGGTTCCCTGACGTTAAAACGTACTTTGAGACGGCCACTACCATCGTGCACAAGCAGGAAGAGATCCAGGCACACAACCTGGAAGAAGGCGACGTCTACGAGGAAGTGGTCATGTTGCCTGAAGATGACACATACGTTAAGTTGAGCCCGCTGATGCGGTGCACTCCAGACTTCTACTTTAACGTGGGTCCCGCCCAATTGGTTAAATCGGCTCCGTTCTGTAAGCCTCACAACGGTGAGCACTTGCGTGTCGGCCGTACCTACTTTTTGATCTGGTACAGTCAATTCTATAAAGACGCCAAGACCGTTCGGTTCCACTACTCGTACGTGAAGGAGAAGATGACAGAGAAAGGTCTCGCCAAAAGAGGACTGGACGATCCGAGAAACCCAGTCAAAGACCCGGATGCCGAAGTGCCCGAACTCGACTTGGATATCAAGCAGAGCGAAAACGATCGGGCCGGTGCCTTCTACACGTCGGACTGGATCAAGAACGACCAAGGCTGGTTCCCTATCGACGTCAAGGAGGAGTGGGTTGGCAAAGTGCCTTACCGTGCCGTCGCCATCAGCATCCAGCCGGATACCGTGGCAGACGACGTGTTCGAACTATCAAAAGCCCCGCAGATCCTGCTGACATTCCAATTGCAGGAGAGCGTTGGCAAGAACACCAAGGCCATGCACAAGCTGCAGGACTCTCCCCCTCCGCCGGAAGATATTTATTACATTGTGATGGGCATTCCTACTATGGTGGTCGTCGCAGTGTTTGCTATGTACCTCTTCGTCCGCTACAACAAGCGGAGCACTGATCTGTCGCACCTGCGCGCACCGAAACGCAGCAGGTTCGGTAACCAGTACGGACAGCAGTATGAGGCAATGGATGTGAGCAAGCCCACAGGTTACAAGCAACAGTGAGTATATATATACGATGCATGAGACATTTCACTATGCCCCGTAAAACAGCATCTGGTTGAGTCAAAACTCCCTTTGGGAGGCATATATTTTCGTGTCCAGACGGCTGTTAGCGACCGTGGTTGGACCAGGAGCCGCACCGATGCAAGAAAGATCGACTTTTCAACCAGGCTTCATTCTTTGATTTCTGCCAGATATTGTCGCACATTTGTAGTCCCAGTAAAAATTTGGCCATTGCCTATTTACATTATGGACGCCGCCAGCGTGCTTGAACAGCAGACTCAGAGCATGTCCAACATCCCTGATGAGATCAAGTATCTCTTACGGGAGATGCGGGAGAAGGACATGCAGCTCTACGAGACCCGCCACAAATTACAGCAGCGGGACGCCCAGTTACAAAAATACCTTAAACAGAACGGGTCGCTAGCAAAACACCCTAGAGAGCAGCAGCTATACACGAAGATCGATGAAGGGTTCGAGCAGTGCAAGCAGCTGCAAGCAGACAAGTGTCTTATGGCAAATACGGCGCTGTTCCTACTCTCCAAACACCTTGCCAGCCTCGAAAAGGACATTGTCAAGTTGGAAGAGAGTGGCGAGACCCCAAAGATCCTCGGCGTGGGCCCGGATCTTGGTTCCGTCGACCCAGACTCGATCGCCGCGCTGTCCAACAGTATGATGGAGTCGTCGCTGAGTATTTCACGTTCTCCTTCGCCTGGTCGTAAACGGGGTGGACGCCGCAGCAGATCGCGCAGGTCGATGTCTGTTTCTAGCATGGAAAGTAGCAGCTACGGCGAGGAGTCGCTTCCTGGTACACCAAGAGAGACGTCTCTAACGAGGACGGGCCGTCGCAAGTTGGAAAGAGGCGCCTCCGGTACCGTGACGATCCCAAAGAGGGCCAGCAACGAGGACGACGAACTCTACTGTTTCTGCAGACAAGTATCGTACGGCGAGATGATCGCCTGCGACAACCAGAACTGCCGCTACGAGTGGTTCCACTACGGGTGTGTCGGGCTCACCGAGCCTCCAAAGGGTATCTGGTACTGTCCCGACTGCCGTAAGCAGATGGAACTCGACCGTAAGCGCAAGAGACGTACTTAATCTATATAGTTAGTATCCACGCCACGAGTCTTTCAACTTCTTGGCCTCCGACAGGGGCTTGGTGTAGAGTATGGCTGCAATGAGCGCCACGATCGTAATAAGCAGTACCTGCTTGTTGAAACTCGACGTGAGCGTATCGAAGGACGCCGACGGTTTCACAGTTGTCACAAACACGTCTGTGTCTATCGACACGACAACCGACGTCGACTCCAACTCGGTCGGAATCGATAGGATCTGACGGTACTCGTTGCTGACGAGCAGCTTTCTGAAGTGGCTCAGTGTATGTTTCTCGTCAGGGATGATCACCGGGTTGTAGATCGGCGAGTATGGGTCTGCCATTTCACCTTTGGCCGGTGGAGTCAGCGGCCGGCGGCCGTTCAGAAGCGACCGTTCCACAGCCACTAGGGTGCCTGTTTTGGTCGTGAACAGTACCTCTTTGACAGCGATGTTATACTTGGTGTAAGTAAGTCCAACTTGCTCGACGCTGATTCCTGCTAGAGTATACGTGCGACTCGACGACTCCGGCACGATCGTTCTGTTCGAGAACGCAGAGTACTCTGCAATACCTTCAGTCTTACGAACGTCCGGTGTAAGAGACTCGAACAATTCGATCGCTGTCACTTGGGTGTCCACAGAACCAATTTCCTGTGTCGTCACAATAATAAAGTTCTCCTCATAGACGATGTTCACACTATCAGGGTTGTCAGTCACCTTGGTGAACTGCTCGTACACTTGTCCCGTCACAATGTTGGTCAGACTCAGCGTGAGCGTCGTGTTCTGGTATGTAGTCACCACTGCCAGGTTCGGAATCAGATACTTGTAAAGCACTTTCCGAGATCCTAAAGTGATACCAACAACAGCCACTTTATCGTTGCCGTAGCTGCGCGTGTTATATCCAAGGAGCCCATCAACTTTCCACTGCCAAGTTGGTTGCACGCCGTCCGAAGTGTAGTGGTATCCTTGGATCACTTGATCGCCTTCGATGTTGATCGTGTAAAAGTCTGTCGATTCCGTTTGCACGAGGCTGAACGTAAACGAGTCTTCGGAGTCGGTATTCAGCTTGGCGGGGACAGTTTTAAAGTGGTCAGAGACGATATCATCGTCTGCAAGCTTGACGGACCCGTCAGTGACATCGATCTCATATACACCTCTGCCAGAGATGCCAAGCGCGCGGTCTCCCACTTTATGCAGTGAATCCAAGGCCTGTTCAGTGACCCATGCCAACTGTGTGCCGTTGGTGCGGTGTGTGTGGAAACCAGCCAACTTACCGTTGGCAGTGATCACAACGAGAGTTTTGATCAGTCCATAGTGCAGGTCGAAATTGTCCTCGCTCTGGCCAGTGAGGAACTTATAATTGAGCTTGAGTCTGTTGATGTATGCAACCAATAAGGACTCAGATTTCTCCTGTTGCACTTGCTCTGCTGTCAGAGTGAACGACTCTGGCGTGTCGACGACGATCGCATCCTCGATGTAAGCAAACGACTCGTCTCTGGTCCATTTTAGTTCACCGTTAGCGAGCAGCTTGATCTCGTAGTCTTTAGTGACCACAAAGATGTTCAACACGTTGCCTTCGGTGACAAACAGCTTGTAATGGAGGAACTTGTCGGGGGTATCGAGGGCAAACACAGCCAGTGGCTCCAAGGAGTCCTCGATCTTATACAGCGAGAACTTTCCTTCAAAGTATGTGACAGTGTAATCCTCATCAATAGTCTCCAACACACCGTTACCTCTGCTGAAATGGTATGCATCGTAGAATGGACCTAACTTGTCGTTGCGCACGTCCCTGGACTTCTCGTAATAACTCCACAGGCTTGTGCTGAGGCACACTGGGTACTGGGTAAGCGATTGCAAGAACGACGAAGAGTCCAGTCTGCAACCGGTATACTCAGGCTCGGGATGCTGGTCGCCCTCCACGGGGACCGTGAAGAACGTCTCCTTGGTGCGCTTCTTCTTCAACATGTAGATACTCGAGCCACCTTTGGTGTCGACGTACCGAGCACTGATGTACTTTGCTTCCGGTTCTCCGTCCTTGAGAAGTGTCACTCCCGTCGAATTCAATCCGTACAATGCTCCAGTATCATCTATGGCGAACAGTTCGTGGATCTTCGACCCGAAAAGACCTATGATCGGACGAGGAAGATCAACGTACTGAGACACCAACGGAGGCTTTTCACCGGCAGTCCACAGTGTGACTCTGCTGCTGTTGCCCTCGTAGTTGAGAGCTGTTGCAAAATGCACTCCTGCCAAGTCTAACAGCTTCGAGCTGGCGTCGAATGGTGTCTCCGATTCATACCTATAGGTGACGTTGCCCGTGGAAGCGTCTTGGACGGCGAGAACGTGCTTGTCCGTCAACGACACGATCTGTGTACCTTTGACGACTGTGGCAAACGGTAGACCCATTTGCACCGTCTGCCAGTCTTTGTCGAAGATCTGGTCCTGTGGGACACACCAGCAGAGCTGGAGGAATACGAGGATCCAAAGGAATGTCATGGGAAACGGATTAAATTTTATGGGGGGTTGATTCAGTGAGTTTGGACTTGAGCATTTGGTTTAGGGTATCACTGGACATGATTGGTGGCCAGCCGGTGAGTGAGTGAATCAATTGTGTGTGATGACGTCGTTAGACGACTTTGGTGCAATTATCTCACATTTACCAAGAAAGTATCTTATAGGACTAGTAAGTAGTCTGGCTTCGCTAGGGTAGTAGATAGAAAGTAGTCTTGCTTAGTTAACCTAGTATACCAATAGTATATATATTGTACATTCAAAGGAGAATTTTGGCACTGATAGGTATGAATTGGGTAATACATAGCATATTAAACCCAATACACTATACAGTCTCGGCCCATCTGGTCCCAGCACCAAGTAGGGCCCGATTTTAATAAAATATCCATTACAGCATAATCCAAATTTGTCATCTTTAACTGTCCAAGACTGGGTGGCCAAGCTGGTTAAGGCGTGCGACTGTTAATCGCAAGATCGTGAGTTCAATCCTCACCCTGGTCGGTTGATTTTTTTTTTGGATGATCTACAATGACGGGCGGACGTAGACCGATGAAGCGGGGTAGTAGCGGGGTTGAAGTGGAGGTGTGCGTAGGAGATCCGAATGTCAATGGCTCTGTCATATTTTTGACCGTGTAGTTGGTCGGATCCATCTATAAAATTGATAACGGTAAATCAGAATCCGATGCGAGATAAGCACAACCAACGGCTGAGAAGATCTGCCGCGGAGAACAACGGAGACCACAGCTGCCAAAGCAACACTACATGAAGGTCAGTTCAATCGAGAGGAACCAACTAAGGGTGAAACCACTTGACGGAGGAACCAATTGAGGTGAAGCTCGGGCGTGAAGCAGATCGATCCTGTCTGTAACTTGGACTAATTAGCTGAAATTAGGTTAAATGATCGAATGTATTAGGCGAATTATTAGTGTAAGACCATCGCTGGCTCTGGCCAGATAGATGCCTCTAGGAGGTGAATTAGTTCTTCTTGTAGGCAAACTCAAACATACCACCACCTAGCTGGGTGTGCATCATAGAGTCGTAACCTCTTGGTCTCTCCTGTCTGATCTGGTTGAGAATCTGCTTTTCCTTCTCAGCTCCCCAGTTGAGACGTCTCTTGTACTCTTCAGACTCGGTGTTGTTCTGTTGGTTCTTCTTGTCAGCGTCCATCGTGAATAAATAGAATGACGATTACGCAGAGATTGAATTGCTTTATATATATCGCGAAGAGCCGCCAGATGTTCTGATCCTTTCTTTTTTACTGAGTCAGAGCAAAAATTTTCAGGAGTTCCGCTAACGGGCCAACGGCCTAGAGCACGTTGTACAGCCACAGAGGGCAGGAACACCGAACCTGATGATTCGATAGAGGTATTGGTCGTTGGTGGAACTCGCAATTTATCTCAGGCCCGTTTATTAACGGCCTACTTCTAGCGGATCTACCATGATTCTAATGGATCTACCGCAATCTAATAAATAGATCTACCACAATTGCAGTCCCTAGTTGCTATTTTTGACCACTGCCACAGAAAGACAGATTCTGGAATCTACTGCTAAAAATTGGTGGTCATTTCTTGGAGGCGCAGAAATCGTGGTATAAAAAGAGGGCGAATTCCACTGGGAACTCTTTCTTTACTTTATTACATTCACAATGACTACTACTACCAATACCAACATTATCGACGTCGACAAGATGCAGACCGAACAGCTTCTTGTTCTGCTCCGTCAGGTGGTCTCCTCTCTCAACGAGAGAAAGGAGCAATCCGAGACTGAGCTGTCCGAGCTTTCCGCTCTCTCATCTGATGAGGAGGAGACTTTAGCTGCTCCTCAGAATGCTGACCCAGAGTTGAAGATGCCCGCTGTGGACGTTGACGGTTTCGAGATGGTCGAAGTCGACGCTCCACCTTTCCCTACCGAGAAATCACGCGGCAGAAGAGGTCACGGCCACGGACGCTTCCATGGTCATGACCACAAAGTGCACAAGTACGGACACAGATCTCACATGAGATCTGCTTCGCCTCCTATGCGCCGCCACCGCTCCCAGTCCCCAACCATCGAGCTTTCAGAAGAGACTGCCGTTGCCCTTGCCGGCGACGTGCCAGCCGAAGACGTCCCAACCGACGCTCCATCTTCTGGCCCAGAGGACGACGCCCCATCTTCGCCAGGCCCATGCAGACACCACGGACCTCACGGTCGCCACCACGGTGGACCAAGAGGTTCGTTTGACGCTGAAGAGTTTGGACACAGAAGAGGACGCCGTCACGGTGGTCCAAGAAGAGGTCCTTCTGAGGACTTTGAAGTTTCCGGATTCAGAGGTCACCACGGTGGCCCACACAGAGGTCCAAGAGGTCCAAGAGGTCCTTCCGAAGACTTTGAGGAGTCTGGATTCAGAGGCGGCCCTCACAGAGGACCAAGAGGACCAAGAGGACCAAGAGGACCAGCTGAATTCGATGAGTTTGTCGAGTCTGACAGCTTTGAAGAGTTCAGAGGTCCAAGAGGTCCGAGAGGCAGCAGACACGGATTTGGCCCAAGAGGCTTCGGCGGTAGAGGTGGCAGAGGTCCAAGAGGTCCTAGAACTGCCTTCCCTACCCCTTACGAGTACTCTTACTACGGCTACGCCTACTAAGTCTACCTACTGGCCTCCAACCAGACAACAACACACTGAGAGCGAGAAAACATCAAAACCCAAAAACAACATGACACAAACAGAACCCCAAAACAGCACATCATGGCACTGAATAATACAATTATTGAACAACATCCCACTGACAGGTCCGCATCGTTTCACGAGAGCCGTTGACCTTGAAGAGAACATTGAAGGCTAGTCCTCAATGTCGTAGAATCGTAGATCCGCCCTGGATAGCCTCGTCTCGTAGAAAACCTAGTTTACCTTGTCGGCCAGTAGCTGGCCAAGCCTTGAAAACTGCTCGCTCGCTTACATTGCTTTACTGCATTGCTCGTTAGATCGCACTGATCATCTATCGGCGGCCAAATTTGAAGATGGTACCAAAATCCTCGAAAAAACTTACGGGCTACATCGATACCCTGCAAAGGAGGTGAGACATGTCTAGACGTCGTATCGAACCCAATCGCAATGGGGAGCACGCACAGAACTCGATACTGCCCAATCTTCAAGGCGAGAGTGGCAAGTCGTTGCAAGCGTTGTCGGAACGGCTGCAAGGAACGGTACTCCCAAAACGGCGAAGAGTCGTTCGTGCTTGCGATCGTTGCCGTAAATTGAAGATCAAATGCTCGGGTGACATGCCCTGTATCCACTGTACCGTGTACAGTTACGATTGCACTTACAACCAGCCGACTCGGAGCAAGAAACGAAGTCCTCAAGGCCAGGCACCCGGTCCGCCCGGATCGACAAAGTCTCCGACGATATCTGCGTTGGCTTCTTCTAACCCGGAATTGCTCGCCAAGCTGTCAGATCGGCTCAAGTTGTATGATGATATACTACACAGGCTGCTGCCTGACATCAAGCTGACCGATTTGAATGACAACCCGAAACCAATCAATCCGATGAAGTTGATGGCTGCCTTGAATAAGATGCGAGAGAACAACGAGAGCGACGTGCTCAAGTCGAGCAGCCGTGTCTCTGAAGTATACGAGTCATTGCCAGACATGCCTGTGCCGTACATTCCAACGGTCAAGATGCCTGGAGCAAGAGCTGCTGGAACGAAACCGGACTCGAGTCCTCCAACAGACACTGAAAAATCCGCTCCGATTACGTTGACTCCATCCAACAGGACTGACGATTCGCCACTGGGTAAGGAGGTGCCAATCATCTTACCTTCAAGAGAGGTCGCGCTTGATTTGATCTCGAAGACTTGGGGCAGCGCGTGTGTGCTGTTCCGGTTCTATCATCGTGTGGCCTTCATGGAAGACTTGAATGAGTTGTACGACACAGACCCGAGCCAGTATACGAACAAACAGCAGCGTTTCCTGCCACTTGTCTACTCGGTGCTGGCCTGTGGTGCGCTCTTCTATAAGAGTGAGCAGCGTAGCAGCAAGAAGAACGAAGCGGGACCTCAAAAGGAAGACGTGGACGACGAAGGTTACCGGTACTTTACAGCAGCACGTAAGCTGATAGATATCACAGATACGAGGGACACCTTCGGTATCCAGACGATCGTCATGCTGATCATCTTCTTACAATGTTCAGCACGTCTCAGCACCTGCTATGCGTACATTGGAATAGCTCTTAGGGCAGCTCTCAGAGAAGGCCTGCACAGAAAGCTCGACTATCCGTTCAATCCGATCGAGTTGGAGACCCGGAAACGACTGTTCTGGACAATCTACAAGATGGATATCTACGTGAACACGATGCTGGGTTTGCCCAGAACGATCTTGGAAGACGACTTCGACCAGGAGTTACCGATCGAACTCGACGACGAAAACATTACAGTGTCCGAGTACCGGTTTGACCGCCAAGGATCGCGGCTGTCATCGTCCGGTATAGCCAACGCCCATACCAGGCTCATGATGGTCATGGGCCATGTTGTGACCACACTGTACCCGATCAAAGGCACTGCTGCGTTGGTGAATCCAGGCCATGACGTGCTCTCCGGGTTGGAGAAAGAGTTGCAAGACTGGATGGACTCGTTGCCTATCGAACTGAAACCTGGTGTGGAACCGCAGGCACAGTATTTGAAGGCCAACAGATTGCTCCACATATTCTACTTGCATGTGAAGATCATTCTCTACCGGCCTTACATTCATTACATTGCGAGCGGCGCTGGGGCTGCAGACCATGTCTCGTTTGAAAAAGCCCAGAATTGCATTGCAGTGGCACGAGTCGTTGTCAAACTATCCCAGGACATGATCAAGAGAAACATTCTCTCTGGATCGTACTGGTTCTCCATCTACACGATCTTCTTCTCGGTGGCCTGTCTCGTCTACTATGTGCATTTTGCCCCACGGATTCTGCCCGATGGCACTCCGGATCCAAACTACGAGTCCATCAAAGAGGACGCCGATAAGGGCAGGCAAGTGCTTGAGCAATTGAAGGATACTTCGATGGCTGCGCGCCGTACTTACAACATATTGTATTCGCTATTCGAAGAGATGAACCGCATCGATACACACGAGGAGACAGACAAGCAGTTCAATACACCGCATACACCAAAGGAGCAGAAGTTCACCAACAACCAGATCACCAACATCGTCAACGGTGTCAATTTCATCGATGGAGTCTCGACGGGTGTCAACTTGAAAGATACCTCCGACTTCACGGTGAACTACCCAACGGAGCCAACATCGCCGATCAACTCTCAGTACATGCCGGGTCCAATGGACCAACTGGATATGAGGATCTTTGGCCGGTTCTTGCCTCCGTACATGCTGAACCAGAACGAGCAAACTGTCGATAAGAGAGAACTGTCGCCAGAGTTCTTGCCGGACGATTCGAGTGTCTTCGGTACACAGCGGCCGGCCATTCCGTCAGGGCTTTCAACGGTGGTCCGTGCACAGGAAGAGACCCAGGACCGCGACAGCATCAACTTCCTCTACGACGATCTGGTCGACGACGACATTTATAGATAACGAGATATACGATTGATTACTTCTTTTGCTTGCCCCTGCCACGGCCACGAATACCGCGGTTCAAGTTCTTGTAGAGCCCTGAGAAGTAAGTAAGTAACTCTCTCTCATGTGGCGGCAGTCTGTCCCAGGCATCCGGGCCAGTGAGATGCGCCAAAGTGTTGGTCAGCTCGTTGATAGTCTCCTGGTGGAACCGGTTCTGATGGGCTTTCAAGTTACCCAACTGCGTGAACGACTTGTTGCAATGGTCGAACTTGCATTGGTACGGTCTGACATTCTGATGCGTCAGGATATGGCACTGCAAGTTACCCTTGCGCGAGAACATCTTACCGCATGTATCGCATTTGAACGGTTTCTCGCCCGTGTGTAACCGCAGATGGGTTCTCAAATTACCGCCCTGAGTGAACCGTTTACCGCAATAGGTGCACTGGTATGGCTTGAGTCCAATGTGAGACCGGATGTGGACTTCCAGATGCGTCGACTGAGTGAACTTCTTCATGCAATACTGACACTGATGTTGTTTAAGTCCGCGAATGTTGGGTTTCTCAACACCGCCAACGAGCTCCACAGGGTTAGGCAACACGGACGAAGCCTTCGATGGGGAGATCTCCTCCAAGATGGTTCCGTCGTCAGCCTGCTTGATATCTCTAGTGAGACCTTTCTTTCTTGCCTGGATCACCAGCATCAATTGGTCGACTTTCGTCGCTCCAATGAGTGGCCGGCCATCTTCTCTGTGCATGGCCTCACGGGCTGGCACCAGCATACCGTCACCATTCTTCATTTGTGGGACGATTGGTGTTGGCAACAGTTTCACCTCCACAGGCTCGGCCTTCTTACGCTTCCGTGGCTGTCTCTTAGGCTTGGTCACTTTATCAGGCTTCTGTTCAGGTTGCTGCAGATGTGGCTGCTGTTGCTGTTGCTGCTGCCGAGTCGTAGCTGTCGATTGGGTAGCCATTTGCAACTGAGGCCGTGGAGCAGCATTGCCTGCACCAGGACCGGGTCTCAACTGTTGTAGAGTTCGTTGCTGGTATTTAGACAGGCTCTGGATTCCTTGGAAGTTTTGGAACTGTGTCGGCGGAGCAGCAGGCGACTGTGCTTGGCGTTGGCCAGTCTGGCCCTGGGATCCCAGAGGCTGATTGACCATCCGTGGCGGAATCGGAAGCATCGGTGCCTGGTAGATGCTGCCTTGACGGCCAGTCATCTGCGCTTGAGATGGTTGTCGCGAGTTGGCCTGGTTCTGTCCTTGGTAAGGCTGGTCTTGATACGGTAACCCATCCAAGATATCGCCATTGTCACCTTCACGCTTCAAAAACGAGTCAATGTCTCCTGGAGGCAGGTCGCCCGCAATAGACGGCATACGTCTGTTGAATATGTAAGAACCTTGTCGCTGCTGCTGTAACGACTGCTGCAACGACTGCTGCAACGACTGCTGGCCCTGCTGGCCCTGCTGGTACCCTTGGAACTGCGCCTGTTGCAACTGCTGTTGCAACTGTGCGTGCTGTTGCGTCGACTGTTGTTGTGTAGACTGTTGCTGCTGTTGCTGCGGCTGTTGTTGCTGAGGTATGCCTTGTTGAACGTACGGCTCGATCTGTTCAGATGGACGACGTCCTGTGAACAGCTGATCAGAACCTGTGTGTATCATGCGCTCCGACGAGTAAGGCGGCATGTAACCATACTGAGGAGGTGCACCAGTAGCTGGTGCCGGTGCTGGTGCCGGTGCGGTTGTTCCAGACTGTGGATAGATGTACGGATACTCTCTCTGCATGTCCATGTAGTACTCGGGCTGTTGCAAGTATCCTTGCTGTTGTTGGTTTGGCTGTCCCTGTGCCTGTTGGCCGGAGGCGGGATACCCCTGAGGCTGGCCCTGGGTGTAGTTCTGGTTCCCTTCAAATGTAAACCGTCCGTACATTGCGATGGGCTGATACCTTTCTTTTGTCTTGTATCAGAGGTAGTGATCTCGACGCTGGCGTTGCTTTTGTCTTCGATAGAAGGAAACGTTCCTTTTTACCAAAAAGAAATCGTAGTGCTGAGGTTTCTTTTTCCGGATCTCTATTGGCGGTGAGCTATGGTAGTAGTTAGTATACTTGATTAATGATTTATTTCTATGACTAGTTATTGTACACCTTAGAGCTCCTTTGTACTGTAATCTCCCTCCCGGACCTTCTCTCTGAAGTCGTCCTCTATGAAAGTGCACAGGTTGGTCAAATCGTCGAGTCCCTTGTGTAGAGCCTGGACCGCCGTCTGGTCCCCGTAGGTCTGGATACGTATATTAAGCTTCTTTGCTGACGGATGTGGAATCGAGTATCCACAGAACTCCACCTCTGGGTTCTTCATGATCATATACCTCAATGCGTTGCCCAAAGTGTGGTCTTCATCGATTATCTGGAAAGAAGCAATGGTTCCATTCTCCGAGGCCCCAGGAAGAAGCTTAATCTTGCCCGTGTCCAGGTTTTCTTCCTCCTCTTCAACATCTTCCATCTCAGCATCTTGTGGCTCCTCTGGTGCCACGTTCTGTTCCTTGTTCTCTTCTTTGTCTGACATTCGATCGAAACAAGGATGCTTAAAATTTTCTGAAATGGTTTTTAATTAGAGGATGGCCAGTCTATATGGGCCGTAGACAAGATTTACGCCCACTTGGACAGTTCCAGTTCCTGATACCATTACGACAATCTACAATCCAACAAATGTAAGTAGATATCTAGCAATCCCCACTCCTCATGGTGCATTGCATTCTATAATTCGTATTACTCGTCTATCAAACCAGATCTATTATCCTCATCAAGACTAGGCCTAAAAATTTTCAAAAAAAAATTCTTTGTAGAGTTCCATACAAAGCTTCTTCTCATGTCTTACGAAAACAACAACAGAGGATCATACGGAGCTAATCGTGGTTACAACAGCCATGATGGAGGTTACAACAGTCGTGACAGTGGCTATGGCGGCGGCAACTACGGCAACGACAGAGGTGGCTACGGTGGTGGCTACGGAGGTGGATACGGTGGTGGAAGAGACCAGTATGACGACTTCGGGTCGAACTTGCAGAAGCAGGAATGGAACTTGGATGAGATGCCAAAGTTCGAGAAGAACTTCTACAAGGAGGATCCAGCTGTGGCCACGAGATCCGACGAGGAGGTCACCAAGTTCAGAAAGGACAACGAGATGACCATCTATGGCAAGGACGTTCCTAAGCCTATTGAGTCCTTTGAGGAGGCCGGATTCCCTGACTACGTGATGACCGAGTTGAAGTCGCAAGGTTTCCCTAAACCAACCGGTATTCAATGCCAAGGATGGCCAATGGCCCTGAGTGGTAGAAACATGGTTGGCATTGCAGCCACCGGTTCTGGTAAGACTCTGGCATACTCTCTGCCTGCCATTGTGCACATCAACGCTCAGCCGCTGATTCAGCGCGGTGACGGTCCAATTGTGTTGATTCTGGCTCCAACCAGAGAGTTGGCCGTTCAGATCCAGAAGGAGTGCTCCAAGTTTGGACACACCTCTCGTATCCGCAACACGTGTGTCTACGGAGGTGTTCCAAAGGGACCACAGATCAGAGACCTCACTAGAGGTGTTGAGATCGTCATTGCCACTCCGGGAAGACTCTTGGATATGTTGCAATCTGGCAAGACCAACTTGCGTAGAGTGACTTACTTGGTTCTCGACGAGGCTGACCGGATGCTCGACATGGGTTTCGAGCCTCAGATCCGTAAGATCGTCGACCAGATCCGTCCCGACAGACAGACGCTGATGTGGTCTGCCACTTGGCCTAAATCTGTGCAGGGACTCGCTAGAGACTACCTGGTGGACTACATCCAGGTGAACGTTGGTTCGTTGGACCTGTCCGCTTCGCACACAATCAAGCAAGTGATTGAGGTTATCTCGGACTTTGAAAAGAGAGACCGCGCTAACAAGCACATCGAGGAACAGATGCAAGATAAGGACACGGAGGCCAAGATCATCGTGTTTGCATCGACCAAACGGACCTGTGATGAGCTGACCACCTACCTACGTAGCGAAGGTTGGCCTGCATTGTCGATCCATGGTGATAAAGAGCAACGAGAGAGAGACTGGGTGCTGTCCGAGTTCCGGACTGGCCGGTCTCCAATCATGGTGGCCACCGACGTGGCTGCTCGTGGTATCGATGTGAAAGGTGTCACCTGTGTGATCAACTACGACATGCCAAATAACATCGAGGACTACGTGCACCGTATCGGTCGTACTGGCCGTGCCGGTGCCAAAGGTACTGCTATCACTTTCTTCACGAGAGAGAATGGTTCTCAGGCTCACGACTTGATTGTCATTATGCGTGAGGCCAAGCAGGAGGTTCCACCAGAGCTGGCTGCCCTCGACAGAAGAGGCGGTGGCCGTAATGGCGGTGGTAACAGATACGGCAGAGGTCGCCGTGGCGGTTATAGAGGAGGAAGAGGCGGAAGAAGAAACAACTACCGTCAGACTGGTGCCAACAACCAGCCTCTTGGTTCCCGCAAGTTCTAAGCAGTGTCAAGCTGTCTAATATTCGCTGTACTAATCGATTTTTTATGTATAGGTTTGGTCTATTTCTTTGCCACGGGCTCCTCCAGTTTGAGCCGTGGGAACTCGTAGTTGATGTAGTCCTTATGCTCTGCCAGTTGTAATGCATCGATCGGGCCCGACTTGTACCACCTGTCCATGACCTGAGGTCTGCCGTCGTTCGGACCGGGCCGTTCGAACAGCTTATAGTCGACTTTATAGTTGGAGTAATCCTCGGGAGCCTTGGCCTTGGACTTTATCACATCGACGATCCTCTGTGTCAGTATGCCATCGTTGATACCGTTCTTCTCGTTGTATTTGTCAGCGAGGGCCTCAAATTTGGCCAGGAGGTCCGACGAGTTGTATTCATCGACCATGATTTGGTTGAGTTCCAATGAGTATATCATCTTCCAGTACTGTTGGTTGTTCATAGGCATGAAGTTGGCGGGCCCGAACCAATAAGAGGATAATGTGGGCGGATTGTTGCGCTCAGGACCGTACTGACGGGCCAGCTTCACTTCAATATAAAGCGGGTTGGACTCCGGGAAGAGACTATTTTCCAGTTCCTTCACCGATGCAACGACGATCTCACCACCGACTCCTAAACATAGCAGTCTCGTTATACGTCTCTTGGCAGTGCTGAAGGATGCCGGGTACCGGACGAAAGTGCCGGCGAAGATAGCCAGTCCCAGGCCAAGCTGGGCGGACGCCATTAGCGACCTGGGCACGAGAGCGTCGTAGGCTGGCGCCAGCGGGCCCCAAACGAAGAGGTTCGGCATGGCATAGCGGAATGCATGCTTGTATACTTTGCGGAAGAGAGAATCGTCCGGGTCATCGAGCTTATTAAAGGACAGCTCGCCCGTGGTGGGATCTTTCAAGTGAACCATAACAGGGAAAGTAAATTTAGTTGAGGTCAGGAGGTTAAATCTTAACTAACTACTGTGATTAAAGCATCATAAGTTCATTTATTTCGAAGTGTCGAGAACGTATCTTCCGAGAATCTTACCCTCAGACATCAGCTTGAACACCTCAGGCAGCTCGGAGAGACCGACCAGCTTGAATGGAGACTTGACAAGGCCTCTCTCGAAGAAGTCGAGAGCCTCGGCAGTGTCCTCACGGTTTCCAACGTAGGAACCTCTGATCTGGACAGACTTGACGACCTGGGCAAACACTTGGGACTTGCAGACGGCACCAGCTGGGAGACCAACGAGGACAACCTTACCGAGGGTTCTGACGTACTCGGTGGACTGCTCAATGGCCTTCTCAGAGACGGAGACGTTGATGACACCGTGTGGACCACCATTGGTGGCAGCCTGGATATCAGCAACAATGTCCTTGGACTTGGTGAAGTCGATAAAGACCTCGGCACCGAGGCCCTTGCAGAAGACACCCTTCTCCTCACCACCGTCGATGGCAACGACTCTGAGTCCCATGGCAGTAGCGTACTGGATAGCCAAGGAGCCGAGTCCTCCACCGGCACCGGAGATGGCAACCCACTGGCCGGCCTTGAGCTCGGCGGTCTTGAGGGCCTTGTAGACTGTGACACCGGCACAGAGAATTGGGGCCACGGCATCCAGAGGAGTGCCCTTCTTGATGTGGGCAGCCTGGATGGCGTCGGCGGTAGCGTACTGCTGGAACGAACCGTCGTGAGTGTAACCAGAGAGATCTGCGTCTGGGCAGTTTGGCTCGGCACCTTGCATGCAGAACTCGCAGCCCATACATGAGCCGTTCAACCACTTGATTCCGGCATAGTCACCAATCTCAAAGTTCTTCACCTCAGATCCCTTGGCAACGACAACACCGGCACCTTCGTGGCCACCAACGAGGGGCAGCTTGACGTCGAGAGGCCAGTCACCTTTCCAGGCGTGCAAGTCAGTGTGACAAACACCCGAGTAGAGAACATGGATGAGAATCTCTGTTGGCTTGGGGGTAGGAACAGGGATATCTTTGTACTCGATTGGACCGCCGCTCTTGTAGAAGATGCAGCCCTTCTGGGTCTTAGGGATGGTTTCAGCCATTATGATATGGTTTACTGTATGCAAGAGGACCACCCCGGAGGGAATGCCTGCCTTTTATAGATCTCAGATTTTAAATTCAATGAATGTATGGTGATTCCGGACATGCGTGATGCGGTTGGTCCACCCAAGGCACCCTGAGTTGTGATTGGGCCAACAACTAACGCATGTCCATTTGTCACACACGAATCGACGGATTCCGTCCAATCTGGGCTGCCCAACCCAACAGTACCGCCCCGATGTCGGAGAAAACTTGTACAACTCTCAAATGAACTCTGGGTCGTCCAATACTTGTCGAGTACTAGCTTTTTTCTTTTTTTCGCCCAGGTGATTCACTGCCGCCCGACGACGGAGAAAGCAACCCACGGCGGACAAGTTACAATGTACGCTCAATTAACAGTTTGGTGGGGTCGATGTGGGCGGAATTTGACAGCTTTAGTGCATTCTTCAGATAGAAACCGTCAGATTCATGTTCAGATCTTGTCTCGTCATGTAGCGGGCGATATTGTCGAGATCTACGGCGGCACTTTGGAAAAAGTTTTAGGGGTGTGATTTCACCCCCACTTGCCCCGGAATCTGCGGATTTCCAACCAGTGAAAACCCCCGGTTATCCCGAACCGATACTGCCAGATCTCGGAGCCCGATTATACAGCTCATACCGAGAATGATGTAATGAGGTCTGGACAAACGTGGGTACCGTAGGGGTCGTAGCGGACGAACAGACGGAGGCGGACAGAGCCAGCATTGCAGTCATGTGTGTGGCCGTAGGGGGTGTGACGGGGTCAGCTAAAATGACTGGCAGTTCATGTATTCGTTATATGACGACGTTAATATGTGGCAAGGATCAGTCAGCGGCAGCGGTGTTCAGGGAGCAGGGAGAAGAGATATCAGAACGAGCTAGTAGGCGGATCTCGCTAGCTGACAGATCTCGCTAGCTGAAAGATCTCGCTGCTGACCGATACTGACAAGGGCTCTCTCCCCGACAAATCAAATCCTATCACTGCTGGACATTCTGAGCATAGAAAAAGTTCACGGCCCAGAGTGTTAAACTGTACTTTTCCGCATACTCTGCTGCACCGTAGCCAGGAATGCCCGTGCCCCAGTTGGGTCTATCCGTTGGCGCCTTAGGCTCGACACCAGGCTTCTGCTTATAGAGCAGGAACGTGTACCGATGGGGACCCGTTTTCGGAGGAGGACCTGGGCCCATGTATGGGAAGAGGTCTGTGCCAGAGAGACTGGCAGTGGTCAATTGCTGCTGGGCCGAGAAATCCGTGTTCTCAGAGTCGAACGCAACTAATTGAACGTCGGTGGATAGGTAGTGGCAATACTCTGACCACTTTTCGTCTCCTTTAGTCGGGGCATCCGGATCGGTCAAAACCAGCGTAAATAGGTCCTTATTGGAGAGTTGCAAAGGCTTGTCGGATGGCAGATTCAAAGTGAAGTCAATACGAGGCCTCTGCTGAGTCTCGGCCACCTTCAACTTGTTGCCAAGCGTCACCTCTTTATCGTTGCCGTAGGAGATGGTGAGGAATCCACGCGGAGAGAAGTTGGTGTCAGGGACGACCGTCGGGATCACCTCGGCCTTCTTAAGAGAATCTTTGATCGAGTCGCTAATTGTAACAAGCATTCTCCGGTTCCTGGTCTGTTTTAAACTAGAAGTAACCCTAGAGGCAAATGCAAAGCTCATATACGGAGAAGGGCAACTGATTTAGTTGGGTCATCATCTAGTGGGGAGACTGGTGTAGGGATGTGGGAAAGCTACCCGAGTGCAGCTTGGCTAGTAGAGACCTTCCATCCTCTTTACCCTGCGGAGTCCCTTTCAGGGGCTGTTGCATTGGTGCCACGAGAGCCACACAAGCGCAGACTCACTGATACAGATCAGTTCAGCCCCGCACTTGCGCAAAACATCCTTGATTCCTCATTATATTGCAATATATAGCTGATTACAGTCCATTTACCTAGGCGACTCATTAGAACCGGCCCTTATCCCAAACGTCGTCCTGTACGAACGATATCAATGCCTTGGACCCAGTCTGCAACAAGGGATGGCCCGCCACCATATTGAGGAACTTCTCGAGCCCCTGACGCCTCTCCTCGATGAACTCGTCATTAAATCGTTGTGAATAGGTGAGCAACGACTTATCAGGCAAGCGTGGGATCACGACGCGGCTGGTCTCATGCTCTAACACTTTGCGGAACGAATCAAAGTCGCTGAACCGCCTCCTGACTCTCGAATACTTCTTCTTGAACGCCGGGATGTTGGTACGGCACACTATCTCATAGTCTGTGTACATATTGGACGGCTTGGTGCCGTGGGTGACGGGATTGACAACGTCCACCTCGAGGAAGTTCTCGGGCTCCCCATAGAGCTCGTCGAATGTCTGTTTGTGCTCGTGGGTCTCTCCGACGGACGAGGCAAACGATTGGAACGGACTGGCCATGGTGGCTATAGATCGGCAAGTCCCGCCGATCGGCGTATAAAATTTTTACCCGGACAGCTTTCCCAATAACGTCACCAACGAGTCTTGTTCTAAACAGTTACTATCGGGCAATACAAGCATGGACAACAACGAGATAGGATACCAGCGGTACGCAAACCACGAGTACCCGGAAGAGTTTGGTAGCCAGTCTCACTACGGCGCATCTGGCCAACCCGACCCTCAGGAGGGCCATTTCTTGCAAGATGTTGTGCCTGTCGACGTTGGGCTCGAGAACGGCATCGGATTGGGTCCCGATGTCGGTGGCATCGACGTGGATGTCGACCAGATACAACAGGAAGGCAGTGTGGCAGCTGCGGCGGCCGCTGCTGAGATGCAGGTGGCAGCAGAGAACCAACAACAACTGATGACGCGTGGCGGCGAAGAGTTTGGCAACCCTTCTGGGGCATTTTTCAACGTTGGCCAAGGTCTCGTCGGCAAGTACAAGAACCTCATGATGCAGTACTGGCAGGACACAATCAATGCCATCGAGAGGGACGAGCACGATTTTAAGAACCATCAACTGCCTCTCGCCCGCATCAAAAAGGTGATGAAGACCGACGAAGAGGTCAAGATGATCTCAGCCGAGGCACCAATTCTGTTTGCCAAGGGCTGCGACATCTTCATCACGGAGCTGACCATGCGTGCATGGATCCACGCTGAGGAAAACAAGCGCCGTACTTTGCAAAAGTCAGATATTGCTGCCGCATTGCAAAAGTCGGACATGTTTGACTTCCTGATTGACATCGTGCCGCGCGAGGAGGAGAAGCCCAAGAAGAAGCACGTCCACCACCAACGTCAGCAAAAGAGCGAGTCTCCGGAGCAGATGATTGAACACCAGGTTCAACCCCAAGGACAGACAAATCACACCGAGATCCAACAGGCACCGGGACACCAACAGATTCAGCAGTTACAGAAGCAGTCGAACGCGCAGCAACAGCTGCAGCCGCAACAGTCGGCTCAGGAGTCATCGCAGGGTGCGCAAGAACAACGATCCCAACGACAAGACGAAGAAGGTTACACGCAGGGAGTGTACAACCAACCGTACTTGGACCCGTACGCTGCTCAGCAGCAAGGTCAGGAGTTGATTTTCCAACAGACTCCACAGGGCCAGTACGTCCAGTACCGTCGTGAGGGTAAGGATGATGAGAAGTTCATGTCTGGTGGCTACAACTTTTAGCCCGCAATAGCATATTGTATAGTATATGTACCATAAGATGAAGGAACGAGATCTACTAGACGGGAGCTTTTTTTGCGTTCCAATTTAAATCATCCCCCATTCTCGCAATGAATCTCTTTGCTAGAGATTGCGTTACTTGCTCTTCCACACCCAAATGCCCCTCGTGTGACGACGATGAGGAGTGTGTCTTGACCACCCAGACCTGTTCCACGTGTCCCAAGACCTACTGCTCCAAAGTGTCGTCATCTTTGAGCTCAACAGACAGTTCGCTGACTACATCCAAGATAGGCGGCATAGCAGGCGGTAGTGCCGCGTTCGCTCTCATAGTCGTGATGTGCCTTGGATGGTGGCTGCTCCGACGCCGCAGGCAGAAGGCTTTGGCCTCGGGCGAGCTTTATAAAGAAGGTGCATCCCAAAGAAGACTGTCTGGATCATCGTTTGCCACGACTACCAACAACTCGATCCTAACGCGGGCTTCCAACATCTTGAACGTGGCATACATTCCTGGAGTGAAAGTGCGTGCCGCTACTGGAACACGCAACACGCCAGCGGCAAGCGTCTATTCCAAGGAGACGTATATGAGCGACTTGGAAAACGCTTCGTTCCACGCTGGAGAGGTCGCATCCAAGGGAACACACGCGCAACTCGTGAATATCGACGAGGAAGCATACGATTACGAGAATGGCCCATCTCATGAGGCACCTATGATTAACCTGGCCCAGATCAAACTGCCAGGATCCCGCTTGACTAGGGTCATGGAGGAAGATGAAGAGGACGAGGCAGAGAGCATCAAGAAAAAACCTGGTATGTTTGGACCGTTGGTCTTGAAGCATTCAGCTGAGCCGTTGGCCTCTGACAGTGACGAGGACAGCGAGGATTCTGACAGTGACGAGGAGAACATCGAGCTGCTAGTGAGGACTGCCGATCCAAAGAACAGCGCTGGTTCCACTGTTATGACTCCAATCAACTTGACACCTACTACGCCAACTATGGCTAGAAGTTTGCTATCTACGCCACTAGGTACACCACGGAGCCGGAAGGCTGCGAACACGGTTGCCAGCACCTCTGCGACGGCCAGCAACTCTGCTACATCCACGAGCAACTCCGCTTCCAGCAACTCCGCTTCCACCGGCTCCACCGGCTCCACCGCCACCTCATCATTGCATCACCCTGACGACTCCGAAATCGTACTCTCGGTCGAGTTCGAGCCAGAAAACCCCTTCTCGAGCCCCTTCGACGATACAGCTGCGCTCAACTAAGATCATATTTACCCCAATACACCAGCGTCGCAACCAGACGCGAATTCTCTCGTCGGTTCCCGCCGTCGCCGCCTGACAATTTTTTTCTCCATAGTAAACAGCGAAATATAAACAGAACTAATATACCCTCATAGGAATGCCTTCGGACAGGAAACGTCACCTTGAAGAGAGCGAGCTTCCTTACGAGGACTCCGCGGAGCTTATAAACAGAGTGATCAAGAACCTTGTTGTGGCTGCAGATCCCACCAATGTCGCAGAAAAATACGCCAACAGTTTAAACGTGAGTAACGAGGTTCAAGCCTACGCCAAGATCGCGGGTCGCAACTGGACGTACTACGTGAAGACGCTGAAAGTGAGCATTGGCCGCAACACAGAGTCGCACGCCGCGGACGAGGTCGATATCGACCTCGGACCTTCCAAAGTGGTGTCTAGACGGCATGCGGAGATCCAATATAACTTGGACGCACGTCGTTGGGAACTGTTCGTGTACGGACGCAATGGGCTAAAAGTGGACGGTGTCAGGGTCGACCTCCCCTATGGAGCACCGTTCGTGTTGGGGTCCGGTAATATCCTGGATGTTGGAGGCACCCAAATGATGTTCATTTTGCCGGACGCGGCACCATCTATTGCCGACTCGTTTTTGCAGAACGTGCGTGATAAACGTCCCAAGTCGACAGTGTTCCAACCTGAAGGTGGCGTGCGTGCCTTCCAGATGTATCGGAAGGGTCCATCGACTGCGCACGATGCATCTGATGCAGACTACTCCAAGGACGAGGCTAAAGATATGAAGCCTCCGTACAGTTACGCCACGATGATCACACAGGCCATTCTATCCAACCCGCAAGGTGTTCTGTCGCTGTCAGAGATCTACGACTGGATCGCTTCGCATTTCGCCTACTACCGTTACTCGAAGCAGGGCTGGCAGAACTCGATCCGTCACAATCTGTCCCTCAATAAGGCCTTTGAGAAAGTGCCCCGCAGGCCCAACGAACCGGGTAAAGGAATGAAGTGGCAGATCGCAGAGTCTTACAGGCAGGAGTTCCTTCAAAAATGGCGTGACGGCACTCTCAACAAGGGTAAACGTGGTACCTCTGTGGCACGCCAGTTGCAGATCCATCTCATGCGCAACCATGTGCTACCGGAGTCTGGCCGCACACCCGTGGCAGAGTCTGGACGGCATCGTCGGACCCGTTCCAAGCAGGTCAGCCCTCCTCCTCAGTTGATACCGCAACCACTGCCACAGTTGCAAACGGCTCCACCACCTGCTCCTCGCAGAGACTCTCTGTCCTACATAACCGCGGCCGCCTCACTAACTTCCCAACAGGTGCTGCCCTCGTCGTCGTCCCAGAGCACCGGCCGGCCAAGTCTGCCTGCCGGCCTGTCACCGACACGACTCTCTAGAAGCGGGTCCAACCTGTCGTCTCCAATCAAGCAGCTGGTCCTGCCTGATTTCCGCACAGATCTGCCCTCAGGTCCAACGCCTGTGCTGTCTCGTCAAGATTCCAGCCAGGAGCGGTCCACCATGAATGGCCAATCAAATACCAAACAACCATCGCCAGAGGTGGCCACGCCTGAACGCAGCAATATCAAGCAGGAATCATCGTCTGCATCGCATCCTTCCATCAATTCGTCTCCTGCTCTATGGAACTACGTGCAATTCTCCACCCCATTGGGTTCCTCCGGTTTACAGAAGCCTGACGAAGTCGTCACCGCGGCGAAGAAGATTGAGCTGGAGAGCCCACTTCGTGACCGCCGCAATAAGGACAGCTCCGAACTCAAGGACGTCGACCTTATGTTTAAAAGCTAGTACTAATAATACCCAAATCATATATTAACGTAGCCTATCCCCTATGGTCCTCTTGCTACTGTCTGTCTGCTGCGACAACTGTTCACCGAGAGCCTTGACGGAGTCTACTCTCGAACTGTACTCATTGGCGAATTCTTCTGAACATAGCCCAGACAGTGCCAACAGTCTCGCACATCTATCGGTACTCGCATCCACCGTTGTATCCTTGATGGCATCATCTAGCAGTGCAAGAACCTCATTGCTGCGGTCTGGCGTGTTCTGAATGTACCTACGTGCAGGTATCTTGGGGCCGTCCAACTGACTATCGTGCTCTGCAACTCTCTCTTGCTCCATCATCTGCTTCAACACGATTGCGGCATGAGTTTGCAGACCTTCAAACGGACAGTTGGCAATTGTATCCACCAAGAAATTGTAAGTTGTCTCTTCCGGCATCTGGAGAAGGAACTTGACTAAAAAGTCAAAGAAGAACTGGATCAACACGGGCGTTTGAGAGTTCATACACAACGAAGATAGGTTCTGTAGGTACGTCATGACGAGCAACACATGGCTAGGCTTATTCAACTCCTTCAACGACTTTGCTGGATCCTTATCCAGCACCAACAATGTTAAGATCATCAGGCATGCCACTGCGGAGTGCAACACGAGGCTCGGGTTCAAAGTGAATGGAACAAACAGTCTCAGTTGTAACTTGATCAGCTGGACCAGGTCCAGGATGTCTGTATCGATCGTCTCATTAGTGGCGAGTGCACCGTATGTATAAAGAATGGTCGTTGCCAGTGGTGAGAAGGTGAGTTGCTCCTGGCTCTTGAGCAGATCCTTATTGTAACCGTCGATCACATTACGGAAGATATCGTCAGATGCCTTGAGATCGGGCCCAGAGAACATCCTTTCAGAAATAGCCAGCTCGTGCGACATGAGCTCTGTGAAATCGAGGTCCATGGATAGACCAAGCGCCACAAACCGTCCCAACAAATCGAGACGGCCAGAGTCTTCCTGAGGAACCAGCGATTCGTACTTGATTGACGGCACCAGGTACGAAACCAGAGCAGACGTGGCAGGTTTTGACGTGCATTCGACGGCATTACCCATCAACATTATAAGCTGTTTGCGTTGCAGGTAGTTTTCGTCGGCCACGACGCTGGCAATCTCCGGGTTGGGCTCAACAGACTCTGGCAAGTCCGGTGGTATGTAGTCACGTATGAACCGGTAGATACGCCTGACTTCGGGCAGTTGTGCAGCAGAGCGAGTGCACTGCATAAAGTTTATTAGGGATCCAATGACAGCCGTCAAGTACTTGGAAGGATGCAGCGTCGGATTGCTTCTGATACAACTCATTATAGTCTCCATAAGCGAGTGGAACTTGATAGAGAACATCCGTCTTGGGTTGATCTGATAGAAGCGACGCACCGTGTCTGGGTCGACACCCTCGGCCCGTTTACGGTCCTGAATGGCCGGTATGGGTCTAAGCTGTGCGATCAGGTCGCAACAGGTTACTAGCAACTCCTTGGACGCGCCGTGCAAGCAAAGAAGCTCAAATAGTTTGAGAACTTTTGATGTCGGAAGGCTCCGTAAGCCTCCAGCACGAGGAGTCCAGGACGAATCGAGGAATCTGATGAATATTGGCGGCAGGTCCCAGGAAATGTTGTAGGTGAGCTGTGGATTGGCTTCCAGTACTTCGTATAACTTGTCCATCATCTTTATCTTTTCCTCATCGCTCAATTTCGACAGGTCACTTGTATAAACGTCGACAATTGTACTGAACGAGAGGTAGTCTTTCTTCTCAGCACACTCCACCGCAGCCTCATCCAGTAGCTGGAGTATTGTGGGGAGGTCCGCCTCTGGGGTGTCTGTCTCTGAGTCAGGAGGTGAAGACATGGAAAGAAATGTAGTAGGCTAAAGTGAGAATAAATTCCCAATGCGTTTTTGGGATTCAAATTTAATTGCAGTTGTATTTAGTGAGGAAGTTCGTTGACACCGGTAACAAGTGGCAATTAGATTTCAGCAGGGCCAATTTGAACTCCATGTAGAACAACCAAGTTGCCCTTCTCTCATCATCAGTCATCCAGTTCAAACTGCCGTCCTCAATGACCAACCTGGGTCCATCTACGAGCGCGGCAGGTAGAAAGAACTCTGGGCTGGCAAAGTGCGATGCAGGCAAGTCTTGCTGCACTTGACGTCGTACTCTGTACAGCTTAGCACAGATTCGGAACAGATCTGGCGTGATATGCTCTCTCAGATGGAAGAAGTCTACAGCGAGATCCGTTTCCTCATGGCTGATCAGAGAACAGTCACTTTGCAAATAGGCCAAGTCTCTAAAGAAATGGAGGACCCAAAAGTTAGGCAACGATATGCCACCGTGCAAAATAACCACCCACAGAAGCTTATCGTAAAGAAGCGGCAGCATCGGGTTGTCAGAGAAACAAGCATCGATTGCACACACATACTGTTGGAGGCAGATTTCCAGGCATTCGTTATCCGGTTTCAATAGCTGGATACCATTGCAGGTGACTTTGGTGGCCTTCTGGAACGCGAAAACTTCCTCAATCTTGCCAAGCGCAGAGTAGAGCCCCCGATAATCCAACTCGATCTTCCTCTGCAGACCTTGCTCCTTCGATATGGTAATTGCTTGACGAATGAAGCCGAGCAAACTATAATCTGTCAGATCCAAATCCAAGAAGCACACCAGCATGTACATGGCAGAGACTCCTATCAGGCTAATCGATAGTGCCACGAGTGGTTTCGGCGAGCTTAAGTGGATCTCGTTCAAAGACTCATAGCAAGCCATACAACTGTGGAGAAGTGACTGGAAAGTGCTTAAGGCTGTCTCGAATGAATCCTTCTGGAACTGTTTCAAAGCCACCACCAGCTGGTCGCACATTTTGATCGTAATTTGTGCAAACAACTTCTTGGCAGAATGAGACAAACCGTAATATGGCCAATGAACTTGGTTGAACATTTCCTGGTATTCAATCACAGAGCAAGGCAGCTGGAACGGTTTCTTAAACAAACCGCGTTTAACGTTGCTCAAATGGTCCAGAAACAGAGTTGAGTCCAGAATCGGTTGCAAAATACGTGCTACCATCATATCAGAAGTGACGCGGGATATTGAGATCCTAATAACCCAAACCTGTCTACGAAAGTCCACGTTGCAACCAAACTTTGTGTAGAAATCATCCGCGTACCTATGGTTGGTAGCAAGCATTCCTGCATACTGACCAGGGGGGTATTTGGACATCAGGACTGAAATGAATTCAAGCACCATCCAGCAGTTTTCAGGCGACTGTTCTCTTATGGTAGTATTGTCCAACTCATCGATGTATGCCTGTAACTTCTCAATTGTACGAGGAGACTCCCGGATCGACTTCATCTGATAGATTGCTTCCTTGAAACAGGCCTGCGTGAGAATACTCTGATCCATGGAACAGAGTATATATGCGACACTCTGCAGCACTTTGGATTTGATATCAAACGGTGCAAGGTATAAAGCGTTTGTGATTTCTCTTAGGGCAGCCTTGGGTCTGTTTGCGGCAACAAGTGCCCGTATCAACTGTAGTCTGTCATAGGTTGGATCCATCAATTCTGAAAGTGTTGTCTTTGCCAGCGTGTACCTGGCAAGCATCGGGTTGCCCTCATAATCGGGCTGATTATCGGCCATACAAAAACACGACGTATCAGATTGAAGTCCCGAAATTTCTCGATCGGGAAAAGTTGATCTTCTGTTACGCTCAAACATGTCTGATGATACGGAGCGAATATCCGGGTCTACCAAGACTGATACACTTGAGGTTTCAGAAAACCAACTAGGAGGTTCCGGGTCAAGCGTGATACCTCGATATGAGGATACATTGACGCGATTGTCGCCGTCTATGACCAGAGAAGAGTTCATTGCAAAGCGGGAGGCGGATGCCGCCAGTTCCGCCGGTAGGTTGTCATCGAAGGCAGAGGACATTCACATCGGTGACGAGACTCCAATGATGACGAAAATGAAGAACCCCTTTGAGGATACGCCAGACTCGATCATCTCGAAACGGATCAAAGTCGACTATACACTGTCTACACCTCTAGTGAATTCCACGAGGTCTGCAGACGTGTTCAAGAACCTCAGAGACCAGGACGCAGGAGTGGCGGCAGAGTTTGACAGTGAGATGGGTATAGTACTTGACGATGGAGGAGATGTGGACGATGACAGCGACGGCGATTCCACTATCGATTCCGGTGTCAAACTGAACTTGACAGGACATAGAAACGTCAAGGATCTTCTGGAGGACATAGAGGAGGACGAGGACACTGCCAGGAGAGCGTACTCGGAACTAAGTGAGATCAACGACACTACTGGAGACTTCTACTACAAGCATGACGAAGAAGATGTGCAAGTGCCTAACAGCGTCAACAACACGGCCAGCACTCCTATCAAGGTTGTTAAAGATACACAGGTTCTTGCCAGTCAAGAGTCTGTAACGAAACCAGTCAAGGAAGGAGTTCTGGTGGAGGCATCGCAGAAGCTTCCCGATACCAACCCAATATATACCCAGGACAGGTTGCCGCCGACATTGAGGGTGGAGAGCATTTCGCAGGGGGACGACTTGATCTGGTCGAACCATCCCAAGCAGCCAATCGTGATCTCTGGGTCTTTGAAGAGTACAGTGACGATTCCATCGCAACCACTGTCGATATTGACAGAGGAGGAACCGTTAGAGTCTCCTCTTACATTGGACAGCTTCGCAACGCCGACCAGTCTGTTGGTTGCTGATGGCGCCCGGAAAGTTCCCGCACGCATCATGTCTGTCACGAAGGACGATAAAGGTGATACGATGTTTACAGTGGAGAGTGACCGGTTCTCTGGCGTTCTGCCTGCGAGTTGTATGCTGGCTCCGATCTTGATACAGATTGGTGATAAAGTGCGGCTGCTAGGATCGAATGCGGTGCAAACGGTGACCAGACTCGAGCATGTTGAAGGACGAGAGCTCCAATGCATTCGCGGCTACAACACGTTGGGACTATCAAGCAAGGGCAAAGAAGTCACTGTGCCATTGGATGACATATACCTGACAGGAAGGTTGTACGCCAACTACAAGTTCCGGGTGTTTGACGATAAGGAGGTGTTTGGCAAGTTTATAGAGCAGGCATTGGTTCCATCACAAGTGGAACCCACTGGAGACGACTGGTTCGCCTCAGCACTGTTTGTGGTGACGAGCAATAAGAAAGAAACAGATGTTTCTGCGATGATCAAATTCCTCAAGGACCACGGCGCCGTTGTCCTCGACAAGGACGGATTTGAGACATACATCAAAGTGACGAAATCGGGAGTCAAATTGGATGAATCGTTGCGGACCAAAACGTTTGCTGCGCTGCTATCCTACAGACATATCCGGACGTTCAAATACCTTCAAGCGTTGAGTCTAGGATGGCCAATACTCACACTGCAATTTGTGAACGATTGCTTGAAAGACGAAGAACTTGCACGGGACTGGCGTCAGCAATGGCAGAACTATCTACTTCCAGCAGGAGTGTCGAGTTACCGCAGTTGTACGCTGGGATTGAACATCTTTGAGTTCGTTGAGAGGTGGAAGGCCGGCCAGAGTTTATATGATCAAGTGGGACTATGCCAACATGTGTTTGAAGGAAAGAGCATCCTGGTGAGCAAGTCGAACGTGATCACCGACGATGATCTGCTATTCCTGTTAAAGATGATGGGGTTCCAGAAAGTGGTGTTCCGAGGTAAGGGCAGTTACGACTACGTCTATTCGACCAAGAGCGACTGGGAGTGGCTAGTACAGTGTGTCATTGCACGGTTTGCATTCCCTAAAGGTAAGACGGTATAATCTAATGTATTGTGTTAGTATAGAATTACAGTAGTGCAGCTCCGAACGAAAGGAGAGCTAGCACAATGGCACCAACGGTCGTGCTTGTATTGGCAAGGTTGCTACTACTCGTTTCAGAGTAACCGGAAGCAGATTTAGTGGATGCAGTTCGGTAAGACTTTGATGACGAGCTCGTTGCTGACGACAGCCTGACTTGACCATCGGTGATGATAACACCATTGGTGATGCTTTTGGTGTAGTTGTAAGGCAAATATGTGGACATGGTGAGTGTCAGGTCCTCGTAGGCAGTGACGTTGTTTGTCACGGCCAACGGTATATCGCCAGCGGTGATCATATAGAGCTCAGTTTCGTTGGTATCAGCACCCACAGCCGAACCAGAAGCAGCCTGACCCACTGCAAGCTGCTTACCATCAGCATCGACCGCCAAGTATGCATGACGCAGGAATGGAGTGCCAAGCAATGAGTAACCCACCTCATAGTCGGGCAAGATACCAAGGAAGCAGGCATCGTCACCGTTGGTGAACTTCAACTGAGAGGTTCCATTGGCATCATTGGCAGCAAAGACCAGACTCTCAAACGGTATACTGATACTGGTGTTGCCCAAGTAGACATCAAGCGCTCCGGAGCTGCCAACGTCACAGTTCACAATCCAGCCGCCTAGAGCCGACGCATAGTAGGCATTGAGTTCGACGGCGATCTCAACCAGTGTTGAGTATGGAATGTAGTTGTAATATGAGCGAGAATCGAGCATGGCTGGCTTCGGGTAATCGGCAGCTTCCATCTTGTCGTCGTATGACGTTGAGAAGACCACTGATTTACCAGTAGAGTTGGAAGTGACTCCAAAGGCAGAGATCGGCATCACAGGGAAATCATTTGACAGTCCACCGTTGGTAGTGACAATCAGACCGCTCTCGTCGTAGACAGGGATGAAGTCGAACTTGCACAGATCCCCGGTGAATTTGGTTGTGGAGAATCCGCCCAGCATGAGCTCTGGCGAAGTGTCATTGTCTGGATTGAGGTAGAGCGAGTAACTGTTGGCGCTGGCGATACCATTTTTCACGAAATTCTGTAGGAAAGCGGTTCCATCGGTGGGCACAGAGGCGAGTCCCATTCCAAGGCCGCCAGTCTCGACGTCGGTAGAGTTACAAACGACGAATATCGTATCGTTCATAGTGAATGTGCCATCCTCGGACAGTTTGGTAGAGTTCGTGTAGTCTATGAGGAATCTGTCCTTGGCCCAGTAACCGGTGACATATATGTAATTGGAGAAAACCTGCGAGTACTCTGTGGCATCGTCGGTATCATTAGTCTCCATTCCCGTCTCTAAGTTCCAGTAGTAACCGGTCTCGGACTCGTCCATGTAGTAGATACCATTGGCCGCACACACGGTATCCTCGGAGATGGAGTCCGTCGACGTAGAATCCGACGCTTGTGTAGTGGCGGTGGTCTCTTGGCGTTTCAACTTGTGCACGGAAGTTGTCGTCGCGGTAGTAGTAGTGGAATCGTTGGAATCGTCACACTCATCGAAGGAATCACCTAAGACCCAGGCGTTACCGTTGATGATATCAAGCCTCAAGTTCATCTCATGGTCACCGATAGTGACAGGATAGTCGTATAATTTGTTATCGCTGGCAATCAGACTGAGGATCGGCAAGTATGACGTCGCCATTGGATCCAATGTTGTTGTAGAGGTGGAGTTGGAACTAGACGAGGAGCTCGAGCTCGAGCCCGAGCTCGTTTTGGCCTCTGCGCACTGTGAAAGCATCATCGATCCTACTATGAGTAGGAGTGAAGCTGGCAACGACCGGGGCACCATCATCTGAGAGTTTTGTTAGTTGATTGAAACAATAACCTTTAACCCTCGATGCAAGTAAAAAAAACCCCAGCAGATACGATATAAATAGCAGGCTTGTTTGCTCTAAAATTAGGAATCCGGCAGATCTGGGCATTTACCCCTCGCTTGTTGGACAGATGGTGAGCTGTACTGCTTATATGGCTTAGAGAGGTCTAAACAAGAAACTTAACGGAATAAACGGTGAAACATCATTTATGCATGTGAATCCTCCAGATTGGGGAACGATGAAGATCTAATATTAATCTCATTTAATGCATTATCGAAATACGGAAGCACAAGCGCGGGCTTCAAACTAGGCAAAGAGCCGACCAGAGTCATCGTTGACGTTCTTGTAGAAGTAGGACGGGTAAGAGATGACGGTATAGCTGGAAGACTCTGCGTCGAGAGAAGGATAATCGTCCTCAAAGTAAGGCAACATGTGAGTCTGCTGCTGCTCCTGCTTGGCAAGGTGGGCGAGACCAGACGACGGAGACGAGACACTGGAGTCAGTAGTCGAAAGTGTCAAGCCCGGGAAATGAGCGGCCTGCGCCTGCATTGGGGACATGGTGGAAGATGGTGGAGACCAGTTGCTCTCGTTGCTGGTGGTAGCAGTGAGACTGGCACCGTTGCTTCCCGATATGCTTGAGTTGCTGCCGTTTCTATCCCCACCGGCAGTGTAGAAAGTCTGGTCGGGAACGACGTCGAGCAATTTGGAGTGCTTGCCGGTCTTCTTCTTACCAAACTTGAGCGACTTGATGTAGTCCGAAGGGAGGCCAGGACATATACCGGTCTCGATGTGTCTCTCGACCCAAACCTCGTTGTTGACAAACTTTTCGCCGCAGATACCGCACCAGCCCATCATACCTGTACGTTCACCGGATTTCACACCTGGTGGATACCGGAAATGGCGAGCTTTCAAATGCGTCTTGTAAGTGTCCCTGCGCGAGAAGCCACCAGTGGCATGGCACTTGGGCATGGCGTTCTCGTCGAAGAAGGGGCACCGATAAGCCTTTTGCTTGGAATGCTTCTTCATGTGACGTGTAAGGTATCCTCTGATACGGAACCGCGAGTTGCACTGCGGGCACTTGTAACTCTTGCCGGAGCCTGCGCCGGCCTCTGATGGAGACGAATCGATGCATCCATCGACTGGCGAGGAATCCGCTGGCGACAAGGCGACCAAATCGTCGTGTTTCAGAGCATCTGCGTCATGCGAGGAGTTGACTGCGTGCGATGCGTCACACTCGTGGGCGGAACCACAGCTTCCAGGCGTGCACGAAACTGGGCTATCGGTGACAGGCGAAGGCTGCTGCGACTCAACGAGCCTGAACTCCAGCTCTCCCTTCTTATTCGTGAAAGAGACAACGGACGCGTTGCTCTGGGTGCTGCACTGCTTGCATTCTCTGGAAGCAAGCGACTTGAATAGCAACACAGCAGGGAACAAAGAGCCACCACTGGAGGAGATCTGCTGCTTCTTGTTCTGGCTGCCCAGTGTTGCGTTGGGCGTTCCAAAGAGGCTAGCAGCAAGGGATAAAAGGATCTGGCCAACGGGGAGAAGCACCGCTTGCAAGATCAGTGTCAGGTAACACACGGGGCCTTGCAACCTCGTGTCGTCAATTTGTGTCATGGTTTAATACGACGATAGAACTCTAAGATGGCGTCGGATTCAAAGTGTGACAATATTGGCCAACTGCAATAATAATTAGTATGTTGTAGATAAAACTTTTTTTCCCGGCAGTTACCCGGCTCTTAAGTAGGTGAGAGATTCCTAAAGCATCCTGTCTTATATATCAAGTGGAGAGAATAGTGGCAAGCGCAAGCGAATTAGAATAGAACAAACCGACCCATCACAGCCAGTGTGGTGCAACAATACAATACAATGATACTCCTCTTTACCAACTGGGAAGTCTTCCACGCTACTTGTATAGTTTCCCCCACATAAATTGATCCGCCCTAGTCGCGCAAATCCAATCCGATACGAAATCTATTAATCCGCCAATTTTAGGAAGGTTGAAGCACGCACGCAAGGAGGTTTGCTCCCTACCAACTGCAACAGTAGCCATTCCAGGGGGAACTCGCAGCAGAAAACCGGGCCGTAGCAAGCGATTCACATACAAGCTGCACCTGCCCTGCCAATGTGGGGCAGCAAATTCTGTTGAGTCTGTCTTGATTGCTAGCAGATAGGAGCACGGGGTCGTGCGCAGCACAAATTATACCTGGGGCTGGGAGGTAGGCGAAGACAGAGAGGTAGTTTTAATCATTGTTCCTTTCCGAATGGACACAATAAATCAGTCTAAGGAGCAGATGCGGGTTCCTAAGGACGAAACAGAGGCTGATCAGCCGGAGGTGAAGACGGTTCGACGGTTATCTGGGGACGAACCGACGCTCTTCGAGAAGCTTCGGAAGGCATACCCTCACGCCGAGGTTACGACGCTGTCGATCCTCTCCTGGTACGTGTTCTCGCTGGGGATATCGCTGTACAACAAGTGGATGTTCTCAGCAAAGAAGCTGAACTTCTCGTTCCCGATCATCATCACGTCTTTCCACCAGGCTCTGATCTTTGGCCTCAGTATCCTTGCTCAGTGGATGATCCCAAGCTTCCGGCTTAACAGCGCCTCTCATTATATCAAGGCGGGCCACCAGCAACAGCCCAAACTGTCGTACGTGCCTTCAGTGTCGGAATACTTTGGCAAGATCCTGCCGTGCTCGCTGGCATCGGCCGGCGATATTGGCTTTGGCAACACCGCATTCAGGTTCATCACCCTCTCCCTCTACACTATGGTCAAGACTTCCGCATTAATATTCGTCTTGCTGTGGGGAGTTCTGTTCAAATTGGAGAGAATGAGTATGCGGATCCTCTCTATCGTTCTGGTGATGATCTTCGGCGTCTCCATGATGATGTGGGACCCTCAAGACGACTCGGGCACCTCTACGAAAATCAAACGCATGCTCATCGCCATGAGAGACAATGCCACAGGCCGCAACCTTGCCGCCTTAGGCGTGAGTCTCGTGCTGCTGTCCTCGTGCATGTCGGGTCTACGGTGGGCGCTGACTCAGATCATGTTAAAGAGAAGCCGGCGCACTAGAAACCCCATTCTCACCATGATGTACCTGTCTCCAGCCATGGCCGTCGTTTTGATCGTCATAGGCTGCCTAGTGGAAGGATTCGGCAACTTTCTGCATGCTCCGATCTGGCAAGAGAAAGGAATCCCGCTCACGTGTCTGCTCGTGGCCATTCCTGGACTGCTCGCCTTCTTCATGACTCTCTCCGAGTACATTCTATTGCAACATGCCACTTTACTCACGTTGTCCTTTGCCGGAATCTTCAAAGAACTTCTTACCATCTTTGCCTCCGCCATAGTCTTTGGAGATCGGCTATCCCTGGTTAACATATTCGGCCTGGTCATCACTTTCACTGACATTATCTGCTACAACATCTACAGGTTCCAAGAGAACACTTCCAAACTGCCCGAACCGGCCACCCGGGCTACGTCGCACGAGTTTGTTGATATCGAGATGAACAACGTCATTATAGACGACGAAGACGACGACGAAGATGATCTCCCACAACTGGGCGACAACCTCAGGGTTTAGCATCATGCATCGATGGCCCCCAAATGCCACGATGGCACTTTTCTACATAGAAATTTATTGATAGATCCATCCCCCTCTCGTTAGATTTGTACTCGCCATCCTTCTTCTAACATTTGACCTAGATGCCTCAGGAGTTCTACGATGCCACCGAGTCGATCCCGTCGATCTTGGCACACCACAGCGTGTTCCCATTGCTCGACTTGCCCGAGGAAATCCTCGTTTTCCACCTCTGCAACTTCCTCGACCCTCCAGACATCCGTGCGCTGTTTCTAACGAGCAAACAACTTTATGAGCAGCTCAACAATCCTATAGTCTGGCACACACTCTACGTGAAGTCGTTTTCCGATATCCACGGCGATGGAAGGTACTCATCGGACGTTTTCGTGAAATGGGGGCCCGAACTGTATAAGATGCGGCGACACTCTCATATGATCACTTTTGGAGATAACGGTAACGGCCGGCTGGGCCTGTTCGCGTCAGCGCGCACGCCCGATCATTATGAGTCGTTGGGATTCACCAGCAGAATGTACAACCCGCTCGAATTGACCGGGCTGCAAGGAATCTCGGACATCTCAGCGGGAGGGTTTTCGTTCCAAATCCTTGATCTCCAGGGAAATCTTTACTACACGGGCCGCAACTGGCATGGAGGATACACATTGAGACAACCAGGGCCTTCGGAGCCCGACGAACCTGTGCCTCTGACCTTTGTGAACACACCGATCACAAAACTTGTCACCGGCAACAACGCCAGACTGGTTTCTGTCAGTTCAGGCAGGGGCCATTTCATAGCACTAGATGCCAAGGGTGGACTGTGGTCGTGGGACACATTCCGTCAACTGCGACTGGGCGTGCCTATCATACTAAGATACTCATCACGTCCGATCACAGGCCACATCCTAAAGATCAGAGCAGGCTGGACTCTGAGCTCTGCACTCGTGGAAGGCCTTGGCATTCTAGTGTGGAAGAAACGCGGTGCCGTCACACAATGGAACCAAATGAGTCCTGCGCACCCAGTCTATGCAGACACAGAGCTGGTCCCCAACACAGAACCTGAAAAGATCACAGACTATGTGGTGTTAGATCATACGCTGATCTACTTATCGGACGGGTCGCTCTACAAGGTTGAGCTGAATTCTCCAACGAAGACAACCATGGAACTGTTCAAATTCAATCGAATGGGTCGCATTGTGCGTATCAACGGATGCTACAACCGGTTTGCAGCGATCTCAACGGAAGGTAAAGTGTTACTCGGGTCGGCCAACTCGGACAGGTACGAGCAGCCAACGGCCATCAGAGAGTTGCAGAACCACCACATCATTACAGTGGTCGCAGGTGACTATCATTTCCTCGCGCTGGACCAGGATGGAAACATGTACAGTTGGGGAAGAGAATCCCAATGCAACGGATGCTTGGGATTGGGGAAACTGGAACGGATTATTAGTTCAGGGGAGGGCCGCCTAACCGGGGCGGATCTCATAGTAAGCAAGCCTGTGAAAGTGATGACTTCAGGCCGAGTGTTGGCAGTCGCGGCTGCAGGCTGGCAGTCGGCGGCTCTCGTTACATATGATCACGGCACCTCCCAATTGGGATAAATATTAGTAATCGAGGAATATATAAATGACAGAGCGAAAAAGCCACATCTCTCTACGCTATGCCATATCCATTGAAAGATACCAATCTTTTCAAGCCATTGAAAGTGGGTAATGTCACACTCAAGAACAGAACCGTGTTTGCACCAACTACTCGGTTCAGGAACACGGAGGATTTCGTCGCAACCGACTCCATGCTGGAGTACTACGCCGAGAGAGCTGAGAACAACGGAGGTCTGCTGATTCTCGAAGGAGTTTTTGGAGCTCCCGAGTTTGGGTTGTACGAGAATGCGCCAATGATCTACACCGATCGACAAGTTGCTGCGTTTAAAAAACTCGTTGCTGCCATCCACGAGAAAGGCAGCTATGCTGCGTTACAACTGTGGAATCTGGGCCGTCAGGCCGATCCAGCGGTGTTGAAGAAGCACGGGCTCGATTTCGTTGCTCCCAGCGCTATCTACATCAACGATGATGATAAGAAGAAGGCCGAGGCTGCTGGCAATCCATTGAGAGCCTTGACCGTGGACGAGATCCATGAAATGGTCAAGACTTCAGCCGAGGCCGCCAAGCGGTCCATTGAAGGGGCAGACTTCGATATTGTGGAGATCCACGGTGCTCACATGTACCTGGTTGACCAGTTCTTGAACGAGTCATCGAATCAGCGCACTGACGAGTACGGTGGCAGCATTGAGAACAGGGCTCGGTTCCTGTTGGAGGTGGTGGATGCGCTCGTCGAAGCTGTGGGCCCAGAGCACGTAGGAATAAGACTGTCTCCATATGCGGTGTTTGCAGGTGGTCTGGGTATCAATTCGCGGATCAACCCAATTGCCACTTGGGGCTACGTGCTGAGCGAGCTCGAGAGACGCGGCAAAGAGGGTAGCAGGCTTGCCTATGTGCACATTGTGGAACCAAGGGTTTCGGGCAATGCGGACAATCCAGTTTTCCCCGACATCGACACCAATTGGATCGAGACAATTTGGACAGGTGTGGTTATTCGTGCAGGAGCATTGCTACATGATACGCAGTACAAGGAACTGCGTCGGATAGTCGATGCTAACGACCGGACACTGATTGGAGCCTCCAGATACTACACTTCGAATCCAGATCTGGCTGTCAGATTGAAGAACGGATACGAATTGACGCCTTACGACAGGTCTACTTTCTACAACAAGTTCTCCAATTGGGGATACATCACTTGGGGCAAGTATGGAGAGGCCAATGCTACCCAGGATAGTGAGATTGCACAGAAAGTGCCTAAGGCCCTTGCCTAAACAATTTACCTATTTAGGAGATATAATTCCCGAATCGGACATCACTGTAGTGGTTGTCATTGTTAAAATCGTCTAGTTCTTTAGGGTCTTGGCCAGTAAAGAGGCATGGATCGGTAAAGGGGACAGGGGGTTTAAGCTATATCTGCCGAGTAATTGAGCTGATGCTGAGCTATATAAAGCTGGGTATCTGCCCTGCTTCTCCCCGCATCATCAACATGTTCTCCTTGCTCTTCCTCGCTGCTACTGCTCTTGCCCATATTCCTTTCATGGATGATGGCACCCACATCTCGTACTCGAGTGCTTTCGAGTACACAGACGAAGACACTGCTAGAACGCTGAACATCAACTTCGATTGCCCTTCGCTCCCAGTCTACACGAAAGTCGAAATGCAGAACGAGACTACGTTCATTCTCAAGTACGGAATGACCAACGACACCGAGATCTTGGACTACCGTCCAGCTGTCTGGGTTATTGGAAAGACCGTCAGCGTCCCAGAGGAATGGGAGAACAGCACCGATGGATACGATGCTGTGAATGTTCCTGTTGGTTTCAACTCGTACCGTATTGACACCACTGCCGAGGACCTTATTTCCATCGCTGAAGGCGAAGGTCTTACCTTTGCTATTCTCGGTAAGACTTCTGTCAATGTCACTGAGCCTGCCGATGTTTTCTTGGTCGTTGAGCCAACTGAACAGAGACGTTCCAGATTCTGGCTTGGTGTCGGTAAGACCGAGCTCGACGTCGAGGATACTGACGAAGACGGCCAGGCCAGCGATTTGACTTTGGAGGCCTTCCACGAGCCCGAAACTTTCCCAAGACTTGGATGGTACTGCCAGTCCTCTAAATTCGCTGCTTAGACTGCGACTTCGATAGATACCAATATACTTCACTCGTCTATTTAGTTTATAAGCTTAGTCAGCTCCTGTTCATCCCACTTTTTCTTACCAATATTGAATCCCAATTAGGAAGTGGATAGCAATCCCAATTAGTAAGGCACTAGTATAAAAAAAGTGGTAGTTGTCGTACCTGTCAAAAAGGACTACAAAATATGTCACTTTCCAATACCAACCTATTCAAGCCACTCAAAGTTGGCCAGATCCAGCTAGACAATAGAATTGTCTTGGCCCCATTGACCCGGTTTCGCAACACGGACGAGTTTGTGGCCACAGATTCCATGCTGAAGTACTATACAGAGAGAGCCACCGATAACGGTGGCCTATTGATCACCGAGGCAATTTTCCCGTCCTTGGAGTTTGGACTGTTCCCTAACTCTCCTATGATCCACACCAACCACCAAACACAGGCTTGGAAGAAGATCGTGGACGCAGTTCATGCCAAAGGCTCCTACATATGCGCCCAGCTGTGGGGACTTGGTAGAGAGGGCCCACCGGGCTACCTGAAAGAGCATGGCATTCAACTATGGGGAGCACAGGATGCATACAGTTCGACGGGAGCCAAGAAGGCGGCAGAAGAAACAGGTAACAAGCTGAAAGTTCTCACTAAAGACGACATCAAGTGGTTGATTGTGGAATTTGTAGCTGCTGCCAAGAGAGCTCTGGACGTTGCCGGGTTTGATTTCATCGAGGTCCACGCTGGCTTGGGATTCATGTTTGATCAGTTCTTCCAGAAGGCGTGGAACAATCGGACTGATGAATATGGAGGAAGCTTTGAGAACAGGACCCGATTCTTCACCGAGTTGCTCGATGCACTTGATGAGGCCGTTGGTTCTCACAGGGTTGCAGTCAAGCTGACTCCGTATGCAGTGTTCCCTGACTCAGATCTAATCGACAACGCGACCTTGAATGGACTCGAAGAGTGGGAAAAGCTGCTTGATCTGCTCGAGGACAGAGCTGCTCGCGGTGCTAGGCTTGCGTATGTGTCCGTAATCGAGACACGAGTTGTCGACGATACGAAGCATCTACCTGAGGATAGTTCATGGGTCGACAAGCATTGGAAGGGAGTTCTGCTGCGAACCGGTGCGCTTATCCATAACCCAGACAAGCTTGCACAGTATGTCGATAACGACCATACCCTGATCGGAGCTGGCCGTTACTTCATCTCCAATCCAGACTTACCTGCCAAGCTCAAGAACGGCTGGGAACTCACTCCATATGATCGGTCAACCTTTTACACACCGGGAAACGAAGGTTATATAGGCTGGCCAAGGCACGGAGAGAGTGCAGTGAAAGACGTTGGTGTTCCAAAGGCACTGTGAGTACTTTTTATCTGCGTATCTAACTATCGATAAGCCCTGCAATGGTATCGACTTCAAGTAATCCTAAATAATTTGAATACGACCGGACAGCTTTCTACTACGAAGCTAAATAGGCTGAGGAAGAAGCCGTATAGTACATTCCAACGCATGGCTCCTGGCTTGGATCGAACAACACCTTGGGGCATAATCAGTGATTGAGGCTAGTTGATTTGCCAAGACTCGGTTGCCAATACCCATCTGTGCTATATCCGGAGAAACGCGAAGTGAAAATTCCCCGATTAGTAATGGACTGATGGTATAAAAATGCAGCCGCGCACCTTGGCTCAGGCTGACATGTCACTTTCCAACACTAACCTGTTTAAACCACTGAAAGTGGGCAAAGTGGAGCTGAAAACTCGACTGGTGTTGGCACCACTGAGTCGGTACCGCAACAGTGCTGAGTTTGTGGCCACGGATTCCATGCTGGAGTACTATACAGAGAGAGCCACCGATAACGGTGGCTTACTGATTGCCGAGGCGACATTCCCTGCCCCGGAGTTCGGATTACATCCACACGGTCCTATGATCCACACTAATCGTCAAACACAGGCTTGGAAGAAGATTGTGGACGCGGTTCATGCCAAAGGCTCCTACTTTTCATGCCAACTCTGGAATCTTGGCAGACATTCAAAGCCTGCCTTCTTGAAAGAGCATGGGGTTCAATTCTGGGGAGCAGAGGCCAGCTATGATTCCACTGAGACCAAGAAAGAGGCGGAAGAGTCGGGCAATTTGCTCAAGGAGATCAGTAAAGACGAGATTAAGTGGATGATCAACGAGTACGTGGCCGCTGCCAAGAGAGCCATTGATGTTGCTGGATTTGATTTCATCGAGGTCCATGCTGCCCACGGATTCCTGATCGACCAGTTCTTCCAAAAGACATGGAACAAACGGACCGATGAATATGGAGGAAGCTTTGAGAACCGAACCAGGTTCCTCGTGGAACTGTTGGATGCATTGGACGAAGCTGTCGGATCAGATCGGATTGGAATCAAGCTCACTCCGTACGCATTGTACCCTCAGAGCGATCTGGTGGATGATACTACACTGAATGGAGTCGACGAATGGCAGAATCTGATCGATCTGTTTGAATCTAGAGCCACGAAGGGAGCCAGGCTCGCTTACTTATCGGTGATCGAGCCACGGTCTTCTGACGGTAGCCATCTGTCGCTGGACACCACATGGGTCGACAAGCATTGGAACGGAATCGTTCTTCGTACAGGTGCACTCATTCATAACCCTGACACGCTTGCCAAGCTCGTCGATAACGACCATACACTTATCGGAGCTGGCCGGTACTTCATCGCCAACCCGGATTTACCTGCCAAGTTGAAGAACGGCTGGGAACTCACTGGTTACGACCGCACCACCTTCTATAAAGCGAACACCAACGAAGGCTACCTCGGCTGGCCACGGCACGGACAAGCTGCTGTGAAAGACCTCGGGGTCCCAAAGGCACTGTGAAGTGTTGCGGTTGTGATTGCGTTTCTGTCAAGCACGTGCTAAGAGATAACATAAATATTCAACTGTACATTCTACTATAGGGCAACCAGTGGACCTATACGGGGTGTGTACACCCGGTGCACCATCAGCTACCATTGTAGACCATGGCGGCTAACCTGGGCCAGCATGCCGCACCCCCAACTATGACCTCATAAATGAAGGGCTGTGTTTGGTCGTGCACTACCCAATACGGGCACACCAGGTTAAAATGGACCAGCTTCGCTGGCACGTTTGTCACTTGAACCACACCAAGATGACAGCATCAGAGCCATCTATCAAGGTCGACCTTGCCAATGGGGTTGATCCGGACGCCTTGGGAGATTCCAACCACAAGGAGGACCCTAATTTCAAGTCTTACCTGGACTCGGATGGCATCGATGAGTTAAAGCCTGCCCCTCGGAAGGATGTTTCATCTATCTCTCTGTCAGATCAATGGGCCGGTTCCATGCAGAACATGGCCAAGTACGATAGAGGGGCGACTGTGGGACTCGATAAGGACCCCGCCAAGATGGCCAAGTCTCAGTCGATTTTGAGCAAGATCAAAGGCAACGACGGGAGTGGTACCGATCAAGTGCGGTACAAGAAGACGATCATCGACCACCCGCGGATCGCCTCGTATGCATTTGCGTTCGACATCGATGGAGTGCTGTTGAATGGACCAAACACGATCCCTCAGGCACCATCGGCGATCCGGATGCTGAACGGCGACAACAAGTACCGGATCCACGTTCCATATATCTTTGTGACGAACGGCGGTGGCAAACCAGAAGTTGAGCGGGCTGAAAACCTGTCGCAGCGCCTGGGCTGTGATATCTCGGTTGACCAGATCATTCAGGGCCATACGCCGATGAGAATGCTCTGTGACACTTATGAGAACGTTCTGGTTGTCGGTGGCGAAGGGGACACCTGTAGGAAGATTGCTGAGGGCTACGGGTTCCACAACGTCTACACGCCACTTGACATAATGTACTGGGACCCCTCTGTGACTCCTTACTACAATCTGACCGACGCTGATAAGAAATGCTGCAAGAAAGACGTTGATTTCAGCAAGGTCAAGATTGAAGCGATCTTCGTGTTCGCCGACTCTCGCAACTGGGCTGCCGACGAACAGATCATTCTCGACTTGCTAATGTCCAAAGGTGGTTACATGAAAACCATCTCTGACACTTTCACAGAGGGCCCTGGACTTTACTTTGCGCACTCTGATTTCATCTGGTCTACCGACTATCCCCAGGCCCGTTATGGCATGGGAGCATTGCAAGTTTCGATCGCTGCTCTGTTCAAGGAGTCTACAGGCAGAGAATTGAAAGTCACCAGGTTCGGTAAACCTCAACGTACCACATTCAAGTTCGCCGAGCGGCTGCTTTCCAATTGGAGAACTGACGTCCTGGAGGAGTACGTTGAAGTGATGGCCAACGATGCCGACAAGGACGTCGACGCCAACAAGGAGAACTCTGCACTGGTCGAAAAGTCCAACAAGAAGGCTGATGTCAACAGGAAGCTATTTGCCGAATCCGACTCTGAATCCGACGACGATTCCGACGGCGACCAGGTTCTCACCATCCAGAACCTGGCAAAGACCAGTCAAGAGATCCCTCCTGCCTCTACCGTTTACTTCATTGGGGACACTCCTGCTTCCGACATCCGCTTTGGCAATCAACATGACCTCTCCTGGTTCTCGATCCTCGTCAAGACTGGTGTTTATCAGGAAGGTACCAAGCCTCAGTATCCACCAAAGCATATTTGTGACAACGTCCTTGAAGCTGTCAAGTATGCTATCGACAGAGAGGCTGCCAAGGAGTTGAACGAGTGGAATGCCACTGCTATTGACGAACCTCAACCATCCTAAATCATAATACTATTCTATCTATTACTATTACTACAATCAAAAAAAAATGCTCTTGGCGAGTTTCGAACTCGCGATCTTCAGATTATGAGACTAACGCCTTAACCAGCTGGGCCACAAAAGCAAGGATGTGTGTAATCTGGAATTGCTGTTGATAGCTGTTCAAGGTGCTGAAATCCCGACAAAACCTTAGCTAGACATCGAATAACAATGGATACAAGTTGACATCAACCATGGGGCAGTCGAAAATTTATCGAGAATGAGATTTGTTTATAGACAGCGACTATTGGGGCCGCTGGTGTTGTTGCTGTTGATGTTGTGAAATATAGGTTGGCACGTAGTTGTAAGCGAGGTTTGGAGGTGCCGCGTAGGGGTAATCGATACAAAGTTGCTGTGGGATCGGTTGCAATTGCTGAGGACCCAGCGACTGAGCCAGCTGCGGAGGAACCTGGAGCATCTGTCTGTTAGGGAGTGACTGCGTTGTATAGTAAGGAACTTCGAGAGCCGGGCTCTTGATGAGAGGAGGCATGAGGATGCCCTTCTGGATAGGCTGACGTTGTGCCAGAAGCTGTGTTTGGTACTGCACTGGGTACTGAGCCTGCAACTGTTGCTGTCGTGTCTGGGCCTGAACTTGTAACTGCTGCTGTTGAGCCTGCTGTTGCAGCTGCTGCGCTTGCTGTTGTTGCGCTTGCTGCTGCTGTTGGTACCAGCGTTGATCGACAGCGGCCGCCGGAGTGTACTGCCACTGGGTGGGAGATGACATGAGTTGGTACTGCGGAACACCCTGCGAGTATGGTCTCAAAGCAGAGGGCCTTGGCATTGCTCCTGGCACATACATTCCGCTGGAAACCGAGGCAGGGCGTTGCGCAACACCCATGGCAGCTCTAGGGTAATGGAGAGGTGGTAATCCAAGGTTTTTCCGCTTCCTCTCCTCCATAGCATCGACATGTGCGTAGCCCAGACAAACCTTCTTCGACTTGATACAGTTGTGACAGAAAGGACGTCCTTCGTCACATTTGATACGGCGGCGACGGCAGGTCAAGCAACCAGTGCGAGACCGTCTCGAGAAGACCCGCTTCTTATGGACACCTTTACGTTCCTGGGTGGATTTTGGAGACTTTTTGGCAGTCTCTTGGGCAGTTGTATCTTTTGGACTTTCCGGAGATGATGCTTCTTCAGCCATTGGCTTTGACACCTCAGCGGTCTCTGAAGTCTCGACTGGCTTCGGTTGTATATTGACCTCTGTGGCCAAAGTCTTGACAGATACTGGCTTGACGTTGGTGTCATTAGTCAGTTCGGTTGCTGCTGTGTCGTCGGATTTAACACTGGATGCAGTGTTGGTACTGTCAGAGGTACTAGCGTCCTCCGAGAGAGCCAGAGACACTTTGGCCTTGTCGGCAACATGCTGGATTGTCGTAATACCGTTGGAACCTGTGGTTGGCTCGGAGACTGTAGAAACCCTCCGTGATGGTTCAATATCAACCGAGCAATCAAGCAGACGAGCCTTCTCGGCCTTATTTGAAATTTCGGTAAAATTGTCACGATCAATGGCGGCTTGCTCAGGATAGGCAGTGGTGCTTGTATTGTCGGTAGTGGAAGCGCGCGGATTCTGTGGTGGCGTTGTTTGGGCCTCTTGCAGCTGCTGGGCCCTCAGGGCCTCAGAGCCAAGCGTTGCGCCAGCTGTTTCAGGGCCCGTCTTCTGTGTGTCGTCGGTCATCTGACTATGGACGGAATACGAGTAGGGCCAGAGGGGACGAGTTGTGGGGGGGCAGTGGGGGTTGGGCGACAACTGAAGTATTAGAAATATTCAATACGGGCCCAGGTATCGGAAAGCGAAGAAAGGTTGCGCACGATCGAACTTGTATATAAAACTGTCCCTATATATATGTATATAAATATACATACATATGCGAGAGGAAGGAGGCCTCGGTTAAAACCTCGTATTTTAAAGAATGCATGGTTTTCAATATTATATTTTCGGAAGAAAAGCAAGCGAGCTCTGCAATTGTTTGGCCACTCTCAGGTTTCCTTGGTGCAAAACTTTCTGCAGCTACCCATAATTATCCCGAGCCGCTTGATTTTTTTTTGAAAGCCGAGGTTAAAGGGGTTTTACAAGGCACACACGTCGTATCCAAGTATTGACATGGGTCGTGGTGGGTCGGGCTCGACTGATGGCTGAGCTGACAGCGGTGTAATCAGGGACTTCTCCGTAGGAAACCCGGCGAAGATCAGTCCACTGACTAACGTCATTCGTCTGCGCAGAAACGCGCAAAAATTCACGTGCTTGCGCACAAACAGATAGGGCAAGTAGAGGTGCGTATTGGGTTGCGTTATTGTTTTGCCCAGCCCACAAGGGGCACAACACCACTCACTGGCTTTTAAATGCGGGGCGTGCCGTATGTAACGGTTGGACCATTGGAGATGCCCTTCCCCTCACCATGTAAGCAGGTACGTGACACACTATAATGGTAGACTCGTAAATCACCGAGGGTACCGAGACTCCACAACTGCAATTGTTGCCTTTGCCTAGCATCAGTTAATATTGCTCATTCCGTATGGGGCTGGGCTGTCTCGGATTGCCCTGTGAGTTGGTTATGCATTGGCCACGCAGTGTATTTTTGGAGAATTAGCCTCAGTTTTTTCGCTTCGGATTCTAGTGGATCAGCAAAATGTTTGCGTATGACTGGCTGAAACCGTATTGCCGTGCGTGCGTGCGATTGCTGATACGAGGCACAAAAAAATGAATTGCAGGTAAACACCGGCACTTCGTGATAGGTTTTCCTCGTGTCCAATTGTGTATTACAATGGCTGCAGCCCCATGCTGAGTTGTCAATTTCCCGCTCCACCGAACCTCTTGCACCACTTACCATTCCAGGGCCGACTTTTTTTTTGCAGGCTGCCTGCCATCAACAAGTTCGTACCGGTTTGCCACCAATCTACCGGGCCCATATCGGGTTACGGACACTTTGTGGGAATGGCGCAATTTGCTTGTTACATTTTTGCTACGTGGTGTGGCGCACCAGTGCGACTGCTTAATGTATACGAATCAAGTGGCTGAATAGTTTTCAGTGTAATGCACTCATGCATCGAAACTTTAGATACATACTCCTTTTATCGATTTGGGTTGCCCAACTCTATGTGGCCACTACACATTGTAAACCTTATTTTCCACTGCATCTTTCCCCATAGTCGGGTGGATCCGATCAAGGCACTATCGCATGGTTCGGACCAACTGGTTGAGTCCGGAGCAATTGTGTTGGCACGTGAATACGATCTGTGCGGAGGCAATTGAAAATGGCCAGTGGTGTTAGGCAATCGTCGGCTGGCTCTCCACGGTCAATATGAGACCGAAACCAACTTGTAGTCGGGTCAGTATGATAGCATGATTCGATGCACAGCGGATCTACAATGTTGCATACAGATGAAACACGTTGGCTGGCACTTCGGAAATTTCACCTCCTCGGCTTCCAACCACATCTTGTAGACCGTCGTGCGTACTGTCTAGTTAAAGATTGTGCGTCTGCAGGTGTCGTGGGCTTAAATAATACTTTAACCCTCTGCGCACCAACGTGCAATTGTCCAGAGAATGTCCGCCAGCGTTCGTTCCATGATAAGTTCATGCAGGTTCACTAAGAAGCGAGGGAAGCCCAGCCTAACTGAACGGTGTCTCTCGGTCTTTATCTTGCAAGCCCGTAGATTTATCGATGCTCACAATTTTCCAGGCTGGGGAATTTTTCGAAAAAGACACCTATGCTCTCTCTCTTTATCCTTCTTCAATTGGCCGAGGCCCTCAGGGGTGTCGCTCCCGAGCTCGAAGACAAGTACAAGCCAGATGCAGACGGCAACTTCCACTGTCTTGGCTCTGACGAGGTGATCCCATTCGCCAAAGTCAACGATAACTTCTGCGACTGTGCAGACGGTTCCGACGAGCCTGGCACGTCCGCCTGCGAGAACGGACTGTTCTACTGCCAGAACGAGGGCTTCAAGCCTGGTTACATCCCATCGTCATGGGTCGATGACGGCGTCTGTGACTACGAGAGATGCTGCGATGGATCCGACGAGCAGCCAGGCCGCTGTGAGAACCGGTGTAAGGAATTGGCCGAAATCAGCGAGTCCAAACGGAAGCTCAACAATGAGATTGTCACCGAAGGTATGTCGATCCGCGCCCGTATTGTGGGCAAGTCGCAAGGCGAGCGGTTTGACACCGAGCAGGAGTTGGAGATGTTGGAGAAGAAGGAGGTTGAGGTCTCCGATAAGTTGGCCGATCTTCAGAAACAGCGCGAAGAGCGCGGTTCCGAGTCCCAGAAGGAGGTCGCCGAGGCATTCAAGCCAGTCGACGAGGAGCTGAGCTCCGTTGTTGAGCAAGCTGACGGTGTTAAGAAGGAGGCCTCTGTTTACAAGGCTCGTGCCGAGTCTTTGAGCACCATTCTGTCCAAGTTGAACAACGATTACAACCACAACTTCAACGACCCTGCCGTGAAAGATGCGGCACATGCTTTCGAGCAGTACGAGGCCAACATCGACAGTGTCACCGACACCAGCCTGTCTACGGAGGAGCTCGTCAAGAAGCTGGACGAGGCCAAGCGTACCATCATGGATAGTCTTGCGCAGTCTGCCGCTGAAGTTTCAGAAGCCTCCAACTTCAAATGGTACATGCCATTTGACCTGCGCGACGTTGTCGAGTCGTATCTGGCGGTGCGTCCTCAGGACCGTCACAAGAAGTCCAAGAGAAAGTCTTTGACGGCGTTGGACGCTGATATCGAAGAGGCAGAGGCCATTTTGGACGTGGCCAAGACAGAGATCAAGAAGCGTCGGGAGAGTCTCGCCCAGGACTACGGTCCGGACGACATTCTGCGCTCTAGAAGTGACTGCATCTCCAACAAGATCGCAGGCTACAACTACCAGTTGTGCTTCACGGACGAACTCACCCAGATCGACAAGAACGACCGCCCAACAGTTGTCGGAAAGTACGAGCTTGCCTCGTATGATCCAAACACCAACCAGCTTGTCATCGAGTACAAGGGAGGAGAGAAGTGCTGGAACGGTCCAAATAGACAGGCCGAAGTGCGGTTCTCCTGTGGTATCGAAGAGCAGATCATCGGTGTCAGCGAGCCTGAAAAATGCCACTACCTCGTGGATGCCATCTCTCCAATGGCCTGCCTACAGAACCAACTCTTATAAAATCATTGAATATACACCATGACGGCAGTCACATCGTCCGGCTTACCACCAATGTAGCTCTGGCCCGTCATCTTGGACAACCGTTGTGCAAAGACCGACTGGAATTGAGGGTTCTTGGCAACTTGTACCGTGTGTGCCACCAAATCCTTATTGAACTCCCCAATCTTCTTATACGAATCCTGTGTGGTCAAATGGTCGTCCAGGTACATGGCAATATCCTCGGGGCCTATGTTGTCGATCATACCGTCCGTAGTAAACACAACCACGTCACCGCTCTGTAGTTGTTCCTTATAATCGTCGGCCTCACTCGGCACGTTCATCAGATACTTGGATCCACGGGCCTCGGCGTCTTCTAAGAACTGTTTCGGGATGATTGACAGTTGGTAAGGAGCATTGAAGTAGTAAGTCTGCTCCTGCGACTCGTGAAGGCACCGGTAATGGCCGTTGTCTCGGCGGAAGATGCCAAACCACGAGTCTCCCAGATTAACGGCGTCCATCGACCTGGTCTTGCCATTAATGACTCCAAAACAGGCTGTGGTACTTCCAACCTTCACTATGCCTTCCCTTTTCACGTCGGCGAACGACTGCTGCAACAGAGTGGAGCTGTTTTGCGAGGGGTCTTCCAAGTAGTGGGCTGTAATTTTAGCAGCCAACTCTCTGGAGATTGCGCTCGAATCGAACCCTTGCTCGGACCAACCGCCCACTCCGTCTAACACTCCAACAACCAATCCGGCGTCGCTGTAGGCGAGAACGTAGTTGTCCTCACCAGTGGGAGACTTCTCCGCCTCGGAGGCCGCCGCCTTTGCTGAATTCATCCGCTTGTAATCGGAGACGAACTCACCTTCATCCTTATGTCTGTCCTTCGGTTGGAACGCCACTGTCGCCGTCACTTGCACAGCACCGTCGTAGAACCCTTTGGTGAACTGGTCGCCGCTTTTGAACGAACGGAACTGGCTAAACCCTCCCGACCCAGTGCTGCTTAGCAGTCTTGTCTGGTTAAAGTGATGGAACGCCTTGGCAAAGTAGCCAGGCCTGACTCTCGTGGCAAACATCGCTAGCAATAGGGAATGATCTGCGAGATGGATGAGAATCCCCGCTACTAGGACAACTAGAAGCCAGTGAAACCGTTTCAAGTTGATAGTGAGGGATACCTGGGAAAATTAATCTTGGTCCGACCCACCACTATCAGCGATTACCATACGGATATTTAAACTACCAACCACGTACACAGCGACCAAACGGGTGCGTGCATCTTTGTCATAGAATACGCATTTATTGTACTTAAGCCTTGACAGGGTCAAGAGCGTTGAGGGCGTCGTCAACGACCTGTGCCCAGTCGGTGTTAGAGTTGTCGAGGTCGACAGTGGCTCCCGACTTGTCCGTCTTGACAGCAGGAGGGTGCTGGATGTTCCACTCTCTCTTGGCATCGGCAACGAGCGCCTGCTTTTGCTGGTAGTTGTACTCGTCGATCTCCTTCGAGCCCTTGCTTCTGAGTCCCTCCTCGTGGACGAATCCGTAGACCAGACCGAAGCCCAATGCAGAGTATCTAAGAACCTGTTGTTGTTAGTTGTGTTCGCCTCTCAATTACCCTATACTTACGTTCAATGCAGTCATCTCTATACAAACCTGTCTGCTGTCCAAGTTTCCAATGGGTGGTTTTTTTTTTCTTCAACTAATGGAGCAACTTTTAGAGGTTGAAAATATATTGGTTCTCACACGCCATTGGTTAGTAGCACCGCTCCATTCTATAATCTACTACCACTTTACTCTGGCGACCGTTGAACACTGTTCAGAACGATCGACTTGATCGCTTCCTTCTCCTCGCGAATCCGCTCCGTCTCTTCAAGGTAGCTTTTCACCATCTTTGCGTCTTCTGGTAGCTCCAGGTGCCGAGACGTGATGTTCTTTCCCGATCGGGTAATCAATTGGAATCCTTCTCCTTGACCTCCAGTACGAGAAAGGAGTATTGTAGGTGCATCCAGCGATGTTTGCGCGTTTCCATCCGATTGCATCGAAAGCTCGGCCATTTGCTTCTCGATCTCGTCCTCGAAATCTGATTCATCCATAGAATCTTTAGAGTCCCAAGCCTCGTCATCGTTGAGATCGGATTCTTCTTGAGACTCATCCTCGTCCTCTTCCTCGTCCTCTTCGGTCTCGTCCTCAGTCTCAGTCTCGGTTTCCCTCTCACCACTCATAAACCGCTTCAATCGACTCTCTGCCTCCTCTAAACTGCTCGAAATCGAAATGTAAGCGATATGATTCAACTCACCTTGGATCTCCAACGGAACGTTCTCCTTGGTATGAAAATAGTAATCAAGCAACCTGGGGAACAGTGGCCACTCATTCAGCCGTAGAAGACCCGAATTGCGCACCACTTGTTTCCTCATTTTCACATTGCCTCTCAATGCCACCCTCAACAGCTCACAAATCAGGCGTACACGAATGTAACTATCAGGTGGGTCCAATTCACAGCCGCCAGGGACAGGGCTGTGGCCAGGGTATCCGAAGCAGACCAGCCGATACAACACCCTAGTTAACGCCGATGCGGGCACCATGGATTTCCTGAACAACTCGCCTAGGAATGCCACCTGGGCAACCCGAGCCTGACTATCTCTAGGATCCGCTTCCTCCAATCCAACACAGATCTGTTCCAATAGATTGTCGATCACAATCGATTTCATCGGAAACATGCTCAGACCCCTCGCTAGTTGTAGTAGGTCCTGTCGTTTCACCAGTTGCGGGCTTTCAAAGTACTTGAGAGCCCTTAGAGCGAATTCATCGTCATCCCAGACCAGCATTTGCAAAGCTCGATCTTCGTTCAAGTGGTCCATAATGAAGTCTGCAAACCGCTCTTTATCTGTAAGTGGCTTCGGTGACTCCCTCTCAGGCTGTACCTCCTCTTCGGGTCTCTCTATAAGTGTTGGAGGTGCAATGCCCAGCTTTTCACCACACATCTGACTCAACTGAACGTAGCTTTGGAACAGTTTCGGAACGGCAGTCACCTCTTGCTCATCGGAATTCTTCTCATTCTCGAACATTAACTTGTCCATGGAAACGATTTGTGGATTGATCACCTTCTCAATGTATTCCTTCAGTATCGTTTCGATCGATTTCGCCGTCGTGGGTGCTAGAATCTCATTCAACAGAGGAACGTAGCTGCTGACGACCATCGTTGAGGTGCGAGCGGAGCTGGCTCGAAGCTCCGACTTTAATGCTTGGTGAAACAAAGTCAACAATGGATCCTCATCCGTGGGTCTGACCGGCTTTATAACGTTAACAGCGGTCAATTCAATCGTTAATCGGATCAGATTCCTTATCTCAACGTCTTTAGCTTCTGGATCTTCAACGGCCTTGGCAACAAACTCCATTAAATATAGTGGGATCCGATCTCCAAAGCGTTGGAACAGTGTTGATACGACCAGTACAGCCGTCTCAACGTCTTTCTCCTTGCTCACTTTGAGCAGCGACTCGCATAGAGCCGGTAGCAACTCATCCAGGTACTTTTCTAAGGAGATTGTGGATATCCCATCAATCAGAGCATCCCGAGATTCCTTGGTAATCCCAGCCTTGATCCTCTTGATGTATCCAGTATTTTTCTTCAAAGACGAGTCCAAACTGCCCTTGATTTCAAGTATTGGGCCTCCCCAAGCTTGTTCATTTAGCACAGCAAGATCATCTCGGGCCATATAGAGATGAAAAAAAAAGCTACTCGGAAAATAATCAGTGGTGTGTGTGTCTATTCGACTATATACAGTGGCAATATAATTAGGATCGCTTGCGTTGTATCGCAAGTTACTGTCTATCCCTACCAAACACACGTCCCTCGGGTAATCCGTACTGTTTACGGACGTTCTCTGTGTTTCTATCCCAAGTACTGCGCCAAACGTGTGCGCCAACCGGTTGCAGGTTGTTGGAAGCGGTAAACTGCCGAATGTCAAAGTTCTTTCTCGTAGAGTCGGTCTCAGCCAGCTGACCCTGTTGGCGGAACACCCACACAGCGTAGCGGTGGTTTCCTGTGTTCTTTTCAGGAGTTGGTGCCAAGTATTCGCTGAAAACGTACTCTGGGTGCTCTGTGAGCATGTGTGCATCGACTTTAGTATCCTGGTTGGACAATGACACATTCTTCAATCCCCAATGCAAAGTAGTAGTGAATCCATTGTTCTCCACGTCTGGAGTATCCGGGTCGACAATCAAAACAGTGTACAAATCGTTCTTGGACTCCTTAAACTCGACAATTTCCAACGAAGGAGGACGAGATGTCACATTACTCGAGAGAATCGTACCTGGCTCGATCAGTGTCTCGACGTTGTTGCATGGGAACTGCAACTTGACATCAACTTCCGGCTCCAAAGTTGGTAAAGTGTCTGGAATGACACCCAACGTTTCCAGTCTCTGCATAGTCAGCATCAAGTCGTGCTCCCTCCACTTGTCTTGCAAGAGTTTGCGGTACACTGGCTGGGTTTTGTCCAGCTGGTTGGTGCCATATGTGGCGTTGTAGATCACTTCCGGGTTATTGATCTCAGCAGCCACTGCCAGCTCCTCGATCTCCCGTTTGAGAAGCTGATTGTCACCTTGACCCTCATCCAGCTTCTTCTGAGTCTCCTCTAGCTTCTCATATATCTGAGCGCTCCGGTTCTCCAGATCCTGGTAGGCTAGAGGGTATATCTCGTCCATACCGATCGGCGAAACGTATTTCTTCTTTGAGGCACCCTTCTTCAACGAGACGGGGCCATGTGGCATCGTCGGGCTCAACAGAGCCTCCTGCAACTTCTTGTTGTGCAAGGCCAGCGACGGCGACCGCTTGGAAAAGTTGGACCAGATGCCCTTCACGACAGACATGGTTGGTGATAAACTAAAATTTTTCATAACGAAGCGAATGCATATTGATTAATATCTACTTAGGAGTGTAGTAACAGAACTTGTAATCTGGCGTCGAGTCCGTTGGAGTTGACACCCGGAAGCTGATGTTCTGGGGTGGCAACGGTGATGTAGCCGTGGCCGGTGGGGTCACAAAATTAGGAGCCGGCACAGAGTTGGTCTGCCTGACTCTGAAGAGTACAGGTTGAGAGTTGCTTCTGTTGAACGACCGACGATCCTGCAATTGATTGTTGTTCGACATGGCCGGCTGGATCTGCCTATATTTGGTATGTCTCACCCGTGGTGGTTGCGGCTGTTGCTGTTGCTGTTGCCGCATGGGTGGAGGGATGCTCCGTAATGATAGCGATCTAGTAGGAGGAATCAGTTCCAGTTCGCTCAACGACCTGGATCTGGTCCGCTTGTGGCCCGAGAGTCGAGGGTCAAAGACGGCTAGCCTGCTACTCGATGGTGAGCTCGCAAGGCCCGGTTGCACAATGACACTTCTGGGCTCGAAGTGGAACTCGGAAGTGGTGGTAAAGTCCCAAATGAACGAGTGCACTGGAGCGTTGTTTTCCGTCATCAACACCTGTGTGATGATCAGAGATTGGAACTTTGAGTCCTCAATGATTCCATTGTGCAACTCATTGATCAACCGAGCCCAAAGGCCCGCTTGTAAGGGCAACATAACACGCTGCTCGGACTGGCCGGAGGCGACCTGGAATCCTGTAGCTGGATCGGTGTGTTGCATGAGTGTCATGCCGTCAGTATAGGCACGAGTGATAGACTTGAGTGGGACACAGTTCAAGTAGTCGCCATACTCAGTCGGGGAGTTTTTAGTGGTGTCCACGACAACCTCCGCGTAAGACACCATCCTGTCGGTATCGAGGTCGACCGATTGCGACCGTTGTAACGAGAGTGGGATCCGCATATAAGTGAGCGGATATGCCATGAGACCTCCAGGGTACATGGCATCAAGGCAGGTGGCCAGCATCGTGTTCTTGTTGTGGAGGCTGGTCAGGTACGAAGAATCCTCGATGACAGGCACGATGTGATTGAGGTCTGAGAAGTAGTACGAGCCTCCATCCTGACGCGAGAATCCGATCTTGAGCGCCTGGGGAGAACCTGACACAACACGTTCGGGAGCATGCGAGTCGAACACTCCAGTATGACACTGAGGAACGGCAGAAGGTGCGATCGTGCGGAACCTACGGCCCTTTGGATCCGTTTGCAAGAGCAAGACGCGGATCTCCGCGAGAAGTTTCTCATCCACTTGCAATTCATCGCTCCGTATCGAACGAATGTACTTGTTAATGGTGCCCGTGTTGACACTGAATCCAGACTGTTGGCAATAGGCGGTAAGGAAGTCGCTCCGCGCGATTCCCGGTGCCTTGGTGGTCTGATTCTGAAGATCCTCATCCTCTATGTACTTGAGGAGTCCTTCTCTGAGAACGCAGTAGATGCGGTCGCCATGCGCCGGCGACGATGCTTGTGAGAACTTCGACAGCGTGATACGTGAATCGGAGCCCGATCTCTGCTGGCGAGGCTGCGACTGCTGAGGATCGCGTGTTTCCCTCTGGGCCATCACCTCGGTCAGGCTGGGACGCGAATTCACCGACAAATTCGAAGTCTGTGATGCACACGTCGCGATTGCCGCCGGTTGTGATACGTCGGAGCCAGAAGTGACCGATACTGTTGGCGATGAACCAACATTGATTGGGGACTCTGTAAGCAGTGTTAGTGCCTTGGTGTCGACGGCCGGGTACGCCATAGTCGCGTAGAACGAGTCCACCCACGAAGCAGACGTCGTGCTGATGTTTGTACTGTTCCCCGTGGTGTCGTTCGCCAAGAGATCAAACAACTCGTCCTCATCGGGCCCGTCAAAGGGGTCACTCCCTATGTTAGTACCAGACGAGGCTTCCATGATCGAACAGTGTGTATTAGTGTGCTGTAACGTAGTAAAGCCTATGACACAACGTCCAAGTGGTTTTCCGTAGCTAGTTTCGTATGGAAACCGGGCTAAATGCGCTCTGTGATCGAAGGGAAAGGAGACACTGGCTTGTTGACAAGAAAAAAGTCTTCCCCCCAATATTTTTTTTTGACTTCCGCGTTCCTCGTGGCACATTTTGATTGCGGTTTTAACACACGCGGCTAGGCTGGGTATTACGGTGCGTTAGTGAGGTTTAATTCGCACAACCTCGTAGATAAGCACGGTCTGGTTGGGTATGTGGGTCGCTATGGAGTCGGGTACAAGTTTACAGTAGAATGAACGCCCATTTCGATTACCTCAAAACAGACCCCAATTAGGCAATTGGCAGCGTGTATCGGCTGGGCACGGCAGGATTGCGCGGAAAGAGACGAATTTATTAGAGAAGTAAATCAACCTCGGTTCATCAGCCGTCGTAATAGAACCTGCTTGCGATTGTAAGGTGTGCGGAGTTTCCTGTGACGATGCTTGTGTTCCTTCGGCAAGAACAGCTTGACGAATTTGAGAACGAGCCCAAGGTACCATAGAACCACCGACAGGAACGTCTTGACAATATACTCGACGATGTTGAGATGGCTTGCCTTCATGAACTTGGCCCATAAATATCCACCGATCGGCTCAATGTAGTACTTGAACACGAGGTATGAGATGATGATGGAGACTCTGACGAAGGTGGTCAGGTGGTAGTAGAGGTTGTGTGGTTTCTTATCTGCGTTCTCCTGCCTCTGGGCGAGCTTCATGATAGGAGCCGGTTTCGGTTCTGGTTTCGGTTCTTCCTCAGGATGTTTCCCTCCCAGGATGAACTGCAGCGGCGAAGCCGGCTTGTCCTCTTCCTGCTTGTAACTGCGGGCAAGTTCCGTATCTAGTAACAGGTTGCGGAGAATGATGAACTTGGATTCTTGGTCCAAAGAGTTGACCACAGAACGGAGAGTCGTTGGGTCTTGCACGGATTCCAAGATATGAACCAGCGAAAGCGCAATGAGCCTCCGTTGGTCCTTTGGGTTCTGGTAAAGCAACTCGTTGCTTAGAGCCAAATGCAATAGGTTCAGTCCACTGTCCAACTTCTCTGTGTCCACCATCTCGTTATCTATGAACAGCGTGGATGAGTCATTGTCACCAGTGGAGTCCGATGTCGTCTCTGGCTGCTGCTTGAACTTCAGTTGGAAGTATGGGTCCACCGCCGCCAGCGGGGCCTGCTCGTAGTCTGACTCGTCATATTCGTCATAGTCGCCGTCGTCTCTCTTCAAAAGAGTTGTAAAATCACCCAGCTCCAGTCCAAACGGCATGTACTCGTCGACTTTGCCGATCGCCTTGTTCTTAAGGCTCTTTGGGGTCAGCATTGTAAGGATTAAGCCGTTCGTTCCTATCACCGATTAATATACGGATTTTTTTTTTCAGCATCCAAGATAGCCCAGCCATCTTCTGTTGTTAGTTCAGCCTCTCGATACCGACTGTGCAGCTGCACGGTCGCATTTGCTGATCCACCAGGCTGCCTCTTGAATCTTCTTCGTGTAAACATCGCCGCCGTCGAATTTCGCATAGTAGAACCCGGGGCATTCCTTATCGGATTGGCACAGCCAAAAGTAGTAGCCTCGAGTGGCCGGATCCTTATACATCCGTCTCATGTGCATGGAATGGTGGCACACGGGGCATGTAGGCCGCTTCCCCTTCATATTGGAAGACTTCATCCGGAACGTCAGATTGAACCTCAGTTTGCCATATCTGGGGTGTTCTTTCACGATACAATCCTCCAAAGACGGCACACAGTGCTTAAATTCTTCCTGAGTGCCTGGTAGCATTATCAGCAGGGAATTGTGAGGTAGAGGGATGTTGAAGATCGTGCCAGCGCTTCCTCCCTGGTATTTGGAATCCCCGGTGTCGTACTCTTTGCGGAGCCGAAAGATTCGTGTAGCTCCCAAACTGATCGACGCGATTGTCGGTAGAGGTCCTATATTGTCCAGCTTGTCGGAATGCCAGTCCAGGTGCTGCTTAGCATTCTCAAACATGTTGGCGACGCAAAAGTTGGCCTTCCAACCTTGCTGTATCTGCCACTCGGCGAGTTTCTCTCGTTCAGATAGAACCTCGTTCACTTTATCTTCGACTGCATAACTGGCTACTTTCAAGTCCGGGAAGAACTGGTTGTTGCTCTTCTTCTCAAAGACATGGCCTGCATCGATCCCGTTTTCGTAGACCGTTGAATAGTGCGTGGAAGTGCACTTTCGCCCGGCAATGTGAAACTCGTTGTGAGAAAACTGGGCACGTTTGCTTACGAGGTCATCTAAGACCTTATCTGCGAGCTCTTTCGGGAGGAAATTGGGTACGAAGTGAAGGTTCGGGAATAATGATTCGACCTCTTGCTTCGTGTAGAGCGTTACCACCTTCTGGGTACGGTAAGAAGGCAGTGGATGATGGGTAAGAGCAAAGCCAGTCTTTGCGGAGATCTGGTTTCCTGTCTTTTGGTCTTCAACCTTGACCCGTTTCCTCTGTGGTTCTTTCTTCGACTCCAAATCGGACCCCAAATCGGACCCCAAATCCCTCGTTGCCATCAAATCCCTCGTGGTCGCTTTTCGACCTCTCTTGGCACTCACTCGGTCTTCCTTCAACAAATCAACCACTCCAGAAATCCTGCCATTGCATGCAACGAGAATCTCCAACAACGTATCCCTCGAAATGTACGGAAACTGCCCGTATATCTTATCTAGTTTGGCATCTGTATCCATAGAACTACGCGTCCGAAATTTTAGGCATCGATAAATAATCAATCTATTATGGCGTCGGACCATGATCTATAATCTATTGTGGGGCATCGTCTATTGCGGGGCATTGAACCGGAACGAGGCCATATTTAACCTCCGAACCTTGGAATGTTGTTCGTTGTTCGTAATATCGGCGAGTGGTTTCCGCTTGTGGGGTTTCTCGTCGTATTTGAATGATTTGACAGGCTTGGCAGCGTTTTCGGAATCCGGATCTGGCACATTGTACCTGTCCTTCACCGGTGACACTCTCTCTTTGACGGGCGAATCTGGGTCTGGTACATCGTAGTTGCTGTTTTGTGACGATGAGAACACTCGCACGGGTGATCGGTCAGGAGATGAGACCGGTTTCTTCTTCTTGAAGAACTTGCTTTCTTCTCCTGGGACCGTGCGATTGCTCCCACCATCGAGACTCTTGGTTCTCTTTTCAAAGAACTGGTCGATCCTCATCGTTGTCTTCTTGCGAATCTCATTCTTGCGGCTGACATAGAGTGAGTGTGTCTTGATGGTTGTCGCTTCGGTAGTGGTGACCTCGGCCACGTTTGGAGTCGAGTAAGTCCTCTTGGCCTTGTAAGTATCCAACGTATTAGACTGTCTTCCAAAGATCGAGACCGAGGTGGATTTGGCCATGCGAACCGGCAGAGCAGCTGGTGCAGACGAAGAATCTCTAGGATGCAATTGTTTCTTGGTGAACGGATCAAGGTCGCCTCTTGCAATGCCCTGGTGGACTTGTTGATCGAGGATTTGACCTGTACAAACAAGATCCTCGTCTTTAAACGGTCTGTTCTCCACAGGAGGCAGCGGGTGCAAGTGAACTATACAACCCTTGAGAGGGTCCCAGACGACCGGATGTTGGAAAGCAACGCAAGCCCTCACGTATTCGTGCTGGAAAGTGTCCGGGATCTGGGCAGTAGCTTCGAACTGGATGGCCATCATGACGCGCTTGAAAGTCTTGAACTTTCTGACCAGAGCGGCAGCCTTGAGCACGCCCAATCCTGGAATACCTTTGGTATAGTCGCAGCCGCTGATGATAGCCATGAGCCGTAATTGGTCCTGGTCCAACACGGACAAATCCGTCTTGCACTTGCCAAACTGGCTCCGCGACACTTCAATACACTGGCCATTATCCTTGAGCTTTGTGATCAGCGTCTGGCAACCGAAGATCAACAGATCCGAGTCCTCGCTCAGGATTCCATCGACCAGTCCGACCTGTTCTAAGTAAACCATCTGAGAGTCCGCCTCGTAAGGCGCCACAACGTACGACACACCGAGTCTCTTGAACTCTTCTATCAGGGATTTCGCCATTCCTGGCGTGATATCCACGGCCTTACGAGCAAACGTCCACGCGGCACGCTTGTCCCCCTGTGCAAGAGCCTCCAGGGCCTTGGCACGGTTTTCCTCGCGGCCAACGCGCCGTTCCTTCTCTGTCATAGCTTTGGACGGTAAGTGGTCACCATCAAACACCATGTAGGCCTTGATTCCGAAGTGTTCCATCATCTTAAGCCTTCGTAAAATGTAGTTGATGTAGACACGAGTAGGTTGGTCCTCTACTAGGGGCAGGGAACAACCGAACGCGGCCTTGTGCAGCCATGCATACGTGTCAACGGCCAGTGTCTTCCCCTTGTACTTTGACAAGTCTGTCGGACACTGGATCGACTTCAAAGCAGGCAACAATCCGCTAATACCCATAGAAGTGAAACTGGTAGGATCTACAGTGATAAATTCGCGTCCCTCTTGGATGTGAAAAATCTCTTCTCGATCACCATTAAAGGATGTCAGACTACGATGTGGCACAGGGGATGCAACGTCTGAACGTCTCCAAAAGGGGCGGCCGCAGGGATCTTCATGCCTACGCACAACTGGGTAATGAGTTCTCGGCCTCAGACTTCGACCCGAACGCTGCTGCCTCCAGCGCAGGTATCGCTCCTCCAGGACAGACTTTAGGTTACATCAGCCAGCAGGGATCGCAGCAATCGCTCCAACAACAGTACCCAAAGACCCCTACTATGGACCATAGTCCAGCTGTGCCAAGTCCTGGCTACCAAGGCGGATACCAGCCGAATATTGGGTACCGGAATGGATCTCACAACGGGTCCCATTCTCGTTCCAACAGCCAGTACCAGCCCGATCTACAGTATCTGAAGACACACTCGCGTCAATATTCTGGCCAGTATACTCCGGGTCAACAGGGAGGTGTGAATGCTCCTCAGTTCCAAGAACAGAAGAGACAGCAGCAGTTGTTGCCTGCAGAGGCCTCGTTCCAACAGGACGTCTCGCTGTCAGTTCCATCCGCTCGTGAGACCAACGATCAGACTTATAGATCGTCGCCGTTCCTTACGTTTGAGAATGTTTCTCCTCCTCTGGCTGGTACTCAGTACCTTGTGAATGACCAGGGAAACGCTTCTCCAAAGTTCGCACGTATCTCTCTCTACTCGGTGCCAGCGTCCAAAGAACTGCTGGATTCTACCGGCTTCCCACTGGGACTTATGTTGCGTCCGTTTGCCCCCGCAGGCCTCACTCCAGAGGCTGGCGATAAAGATCATGAGAACTTAGAGGAAGTTCCAGAGGCGGACTTTTCCAACTCTGACAATGTTCCAAGGTGTCGTCGTTGCAGGGCTTATGTGAATCCTGCCATGCAACACACCGGATACCAGATGGTGTGCAATCTGTGTGGGTTCACTAGCCCCGTTCCAACCGAGTACACCTCGACAGTGGACACTCGTGGCCTGCGGTCCGACTTCTACCAGCGTCCAGAGCTGCACTCCGGCGTCTACGACTTGAAAGTGCCCAAGGACTACTGGCCTGACGAGACTCCGCCGCAGCCGCTCCACCATGTGTTTTTGATCGATCTTACCCAGTCTGCACGCAAGTCCCAACTTGTTGCTGCTGCATCTACAGCCATCCAGCTCTCGTTGTACGACCACGGCCAGTCTGTGCTACCTAAAGGTTCCAAAGTGGCCATCGTTGGTTTCGATTCTGCCTTGAGATTCTTCGACTTGAGCCCATCCCACCACCAGGCAGGTATGGCTGTGGTCACCGACTTGTACGAACCATTTGTGCCTTTCCACGAGGGAATCTTTGCCGACCCGGTAGAGGCCTACGACATTATCGAGTCTACACTCACCACTATAGAGCAAGGCGACGTACAGGCGGCACCTCCCGAGCCAGCATTTGGTGCTGCACTCCTTGGTTGTAAGTTGCTTTTAGAATCTGTCGGTGGAGGTCAGGTCACTTCCTTCATCTCAACGGTCCCCTCTGTCAACCCAGGTGCACTCAGATCCAAGATTCCTCGCCAGGGTGCCAGTATGGACTTTGCTCTGTTCGTTCTCAGTTCTGGCAACAAGTTCTATGATCAACTGGCCAAAGATATGGTGGCCAGCAACGTCGGTGTCAACGTGTTCGTTGGGACTAGCGTGCCTACAGACCTTATGAATATGGCAGCGTTTGCCGGCAAGACCGGCGGTACAGCCAAGCTGTTCCCTCGATTCTCTGCTGAAAAGCATGAGCTGGATCTTGCATATGCTGTCAAAGAGAGTATACAGTCTGCTGCAGGATACCAGGGTCAATTGAAGATCCGTTGCTCTGGAGGCCTTCAGATTGCCCACTACTACACAGGAATGCAGGTGCTTCCTGGTGACTCTGCTCCAACCTTTGCCGTCTTGGGCCCAGATACTACCGTGTCGTGCGACTTCGTCTACGATGGTAAACTGAACACGAAGAAAGACGCACACTTCCAAGCGGCATTGCTTTATACAGGAACAGATGGATGTCGTCGTGTCCGTGTTATAAACAGTATCATGTCTGTCACTGAGCGGGTCTCTGATGTGTTCTCGTTTGCTGACCAGGATGCCGTTCTCAATTTCATGCTACGCCAGAAGCTTGCCAACATCCCAGAGCGCTCCGTTGTGGAAGTTAGGAACATGTTTGTCGAAACGATCGTCGATATCGTCTCAAAGTATAAGAAGTTCGTCGCAAAGAACAACACCGCTCCCGGACAGTTCGTGCTGCCAACTGGTATTCGTACCTTGCCTATGATGCTTCTCGGTGCCTTGAAAGTGGCTGCCCTTTCGGGCAAGAACACACCGCCGGATCTCAGAGTGTACTCTTACGAGCAGCTTATCACACTGCCTGCTGCCAGGCTCTCCGTTGTGCTCTATCCAATCCTCATATGTTTGCATCGTTTGCAACCAGACGATTGTAAATGGACCGAAGGCCACTTTGAGATGCCTCAGACCTTGCCGTTACAACAGGCACAGTTGGAAGCAGGTGGAGCTTACCTGCTTTACAACGGAGATAGAATGTTTCTATGGTTGCACACAGATATTGCACCTCAGTTCATCGAGGATCTCTTGGGCGCCAGCTCACTCGACCAGCTCGATCCACTCACTACTACACAGTTGCCACAGATCGATACGCAATTGTCAGAGCAGGTCAGAGCACTTTGTGCATTCCTGCCTCAACATTATCAGGGCCGCGCAGCTCATTCCATTGAGCTTTGCCGGTTCCAGAAGGACGCATGTGAAATCGACTTCCTTGAACTCTTCTACGAGGACAAGTCCTCCGAGTTGGTCTGGTCGTACGCTGATTTCCTCCGTTATTTGCACAAGCAGATCGAGTCTTCTCCAGCGGCTGGAAGCCAGGATAACTCGACGCTGGCCCAGAGGTTCAGTATCTTTTAAATAAAACGGAAGCATTTTACACTATAAATGACAATTGTCTAGATCACCTTGCCCACGGTAGAACCGGAGGCGATGTGTTGTTGGGACTGGTCCACTTTACGTAGCTGAGTTCCCTTGTTGATCTCTCCAAGTAACGATGAAATCGCGTTGGCACTAACTGGAGCTGCAGTCCCATTGGCCGCCGTTGGTGCTGGTGGTGGGGCCGATGGAGCCGGTGGTGCTGGTGGTGCCTGAGGAGCACCGGCAGCTGGCAACGGTGGTGGTGGTGGGGCTGAAGGTGCTTGTGGTGCAACAGCAGCTGGTAACGGAGGTGGTGGAGGTGCACAAGATGGTGCATTTCCATTAGGAACCTCAGGTGCTGTGGCAGCTGGAACTGAAATTTGTGGCACTGGTGGAGCCTGTGGGATTGGAGGCGCTTGCAAGATCGGAGGTGCCTGAGGAATTGGTGGTGCCTGAGGAATTGGTGGAGTCGCTGTCGAAGGAACAGAAACTGGCTCTTCAGGAATGGCAGGTGGAATGTAGGTTCCAGAATGAGATGGCAAATTTGCTGTGCTGCTTTGAACACTAGGAGCATCCACGAATTCCTCCGAGTCAGATTCTTCAACCTGTCTCGAAGGGGACTGCAGAGTGTTCTTCGAAGTGTCTGCCTGAGGAACTGGTGTTGCTCTGCTCGATCCACCTCCAAAGAGTAAGGTGGCAAGTGCCGCCTGTTTAGAGGCTGAAGGAACGTCGCTGTCGGAGTCCTCTTCTGCAGACTCTTCCTCCTCCTTATCAGACCATCCGTCATCCTGTGTCAGTCCTCTCTGGGCATCACGCTGGGCCTGAAGTTTATCCACATCAATGGACTCTGTCTTCTTAGGCTCGGGCTTGAAGAATGGATTATGAGATCCGGCTGGTCTGCTAGGAGAAGCTGGCGCTGCGGCTGGGACTGGAGCTTGGACAGAAGCTGTAGGGGCAGCAGGGGCAGCAGGGGCAGCAGGGGCAGCAGGGGCAGCAGGGGCAGCAGGGGCAGCAGGGGCCGAGACTGTGGCTGGTGCGGAGGCTGGCGTGGCAGCCTTGGCAGCTTCCTTCTTCAAGAAGGGGTTTGTAGCATGGGCGGCGGCAGCAGTGGTTTCTGGAGCAGCAGAGGGTGCTGGAGCAGAACTCTCGTCGTCACTATCTCCAGCCTCCAAGGCAGCCATTTCAGCTCTAAGCTTGGCTAATTTAGCCTCTCTGGCTTCTTTCTTCTTCTTCCGACGCTCTTCCAATGCTTTCTTCTTGGCTTCAAGGGCCTTGATTTCTGCATCTTCATCAGACTCTTCATCCTCCGCTGGAGGTGCAGGTGTAGGAGCAGGAGCAGAGACGGGTTTAATTTCCTTAACAGCTGGTGCTGGTACTGGAACCGCAGGTGCTGGCGCAGGTGCTGGCGCTGCTGGCGCTGCTGGCGCTGGGCTAGCAGATTTCGACTCTGTCTCAGACGTTGTCTTCTTTCTAGAAATACCCAGCTTGGCTAACCGTTCGTTCATTCTGCGTTCAGCCTTCTCCTTGATTCTTCTTGCACGATCATTGGTCGACTCCTTTGCTGGCTTAGCTGGAGCCGGCGTTGCAGCCGGTGTTGAAACTGGTGCGGGAACACCGGCCGGTGAAGTAGAAGTTGGAGCCGGAGCTGGAGTTCCAGGTGTCTTTGCGGTAGATGTAGCGGCAGAACCTTTAGCAATTGGTTCTGGAGCAGTTCCGTTCAGATACTTAATAAACTCGTGGACTTCGGCACTCTTAACACCTTCACCCTTCTCCCACTTTTGGTAGCCGACCTGGTTGGCAGCAGAGACAGCCAATTCATCCTGAATCTCAGAAGTCATCTGCTTGATGGATTGAGAGATCTCACTAACAGTCTGCTCTCTGTCCTTGGTCTCAGCAGTGATCTTGTCGATCTCAGCATTGAGCTTCTTCTCGTTGGACTCAAATACAGAGAAGTCTGGAGCAGGCTTACCGGTAAGCTTGGCCATCTTGGCTTGCAAGGTGATCTTCTGCTTGGCAATACGCCTATCAGACTCTGTGATCTCACCGTTCGGTCCACTTCCTCTAATATCGATACCCGAAGGGTTCTCCCTGAACAGGTTGCGACGATACATCTCAATCTTGGCAGACTGGGTCTGTTCGGTGACCGAGTCGATTTGCTTGAGAATCGGCGGAACTTCGTCAGTAAGAGCCTTGACTTTGCTCGACAACTCATTACGGGCCTGTATTTCCTTAGCGGCGTCCGTACGACCTGCCTCGTTCAACTGTGCCTGGCACGCCTTGATCTTCGTCTTAAGGACCTCAATGTCGGTTCTCATCCGACGGTCTGCGGCAGACTCACTGATTCCCTCATCCTCTGCATCGACTGCAGCAAGAAGAATCTCCTTTTCGTGGATTTGCTTCTTAAGAGAGTCGACAGAATCATCTGCAGGAGTCGAGGTCGACGGTTTACTGCTCGTTGGTGCACCACTTCTGTGACGAGCACTAGAAGTGTAGGCGATGTCGGTGTCGTCATTTTTGAATCCAAGTGCAGATGTAGACGTGGCAGACTTTGACTTGCCCGATTGTGAGCCGGACTTCAACTGGCTCTGTATATCGTTCATACTCTGCTTGAGAACATTGCTCGACGGTGGAACCAGCTCTGGAGGTAGCACCGTTGGGATCTCGAAGCTGTTGAGGCGACGGTAAATCAGGTGCATAGCAACAGCAAATTCGTCCTTATTGAGCTTGCCCTTGTCGCCAATGTCGGCCAGCGTCCAGATCTTTTCCAAATCGGTTCTAGAGAGACCGGATTTCTGGAAGATGTCTATAGCCTGAGTACCAGAAATGAAGCCCTTGCGATCAGGGTCCCACTTGCGGAAGATGTTGTCATAGATACCCTTCTCTGGTTTAGAGATGGCCCAGGTGACGTTTGTCGACTGGGAACCACCCATAGAGCTCTGTAAAGTTCCTGTTGGGGCCGAACTGTTAGGCATAAACGTCTGCTGCATTGCTTCGAGGCCAGGTAGGGCACCTGTTGGAGTGGAGACAAATCCCCACTGTCCTGGTTTACCTGTAGGCATCGGTTGCAAACCGGTTGGCTGCGATTGAAGGTAGCCTGTGGTCTGTGGGGCCAAGCCAAAGCCAGTGCTTTGAGGCATGATACCTCCAGTCTTCTGGGCAACGAACGAGGTCGATGGTGGAGCACCAAAGTTTCCTGTTGGCTGTGCCATGAGTCCCATGAATCCAGTTGGCTGTGATTGCAACGGCTGCTGTTGAAGGCCGCCGGTAGGCTGTGCCTGGAAGCTCGTCGGAGGCATACCTTGGAATCCAGTCTTCTGAGACTGCACACCGCCTGTAGGCACAGGGACCAACGATGCTGCCTGTTGACTTGAGATAGGCACGTAGGTTCCGGTGCGTTGAGGCTGGATGAACGACGAGGTAGGCTGGCTCTGTGGAGAAGTGACACTGTCAGGCATGCCATCTGGGATGCCGAAGTTGATCATGTCAACGAAACTGGTCACCTCGTTCTCCTCGGTCTTTCCAAGCTTGGAAGGAGGCTGCTTACCATGGACGGCATCGTTGCACAGACTGAGAGCCAGCGCAAACTCTGGGAACAGCAACTTTCCGGACTTGTTTGTATCGGCGAGCTCCCAGATCTGAGCCAGCGTCGTTGGAGGCAATCCTGAGCGCATCATGATCTGACGGGCTTCTTTACCTTCGATGGCCTTTTCACCACGGCCGACGTTCTGACGGAAAATGACTTCGAATCTGTCCTGGTCAGCAGCAGTAATGAAAGAAAGACGCCTACTTGGGATGTTGAGGTCATTGTTTGCCGTCTGCGCGGAGCCACTGGCAGTGAGTGCTGAGATAAACCCAGTCTTCTGAGGAGCCAGTGGCTGCTGCTGCTGCTGTTGCTGCTGTTGAGGCTGTCCCCATCCAGTGACCTGAGGTTGAACAGGTTGCGGCTGGTTCCAGCCAGTGGATTGAGGTTGGATGGCCGAAGGAGCTGGCGCAGGTTGCGACTGTTGCACCTGGTTCCCCTGCCAGCCAGTCACTTGAGCCTGCAACTGCTGTCCAAACGATGTCTGTGGCATGAATCCGGTCTTCTGCGGAACTTGTGGTGGGGCACTAAAGCTACCACCTTGACCAGAGATGCTTCCACCTTGGTTGGAGAAGCTGCCACCCTGGTTGGAGAACCCACCTTGGTTGGAGAAACTCGAACCGCCGTTGAAACTAGACTGTTGAGAAGGCTGCTGTTGCGATTGTTGCTGAAATCCATATCCAGTGGGCTGTGGAGCTTGCCAACCGGTGGCCTGGTTGTTCAGAGGAGCCTGTGGCTGCTGCTGCTGGCCAAATCCATATCCGGTCGGCTGTGGTTGGAAACCTTGCTGCTGCCCTTGAAATTGGGGCTGCCCCTGAGGTTGGGGCGAGCTCTGGTTCCCAGCTTGGCCATAGTAGCCCATCTGATTGGGTGCCTGCCCGTAGTACCCTCCCTGTTGGTTTTGGTACGGATACATCGGTGGTTGGTCAGGTTTGATAAATCGCCGAGAATAAAATGGCTGGGCGAATGAATCGATGAAAATCTCCTTTCTGGGCCCCCTCTCAATACAAATTTATCGGTACCATATCTATCGCAATTAAACACTAACTAAATATTGTTCAACTTCTGGATGTAACTGAGCAGACCATCGACGAGTCCCTGTCTGAGGATCGGGTCAAGACTGAGCTCTGAAGCGTGAGCCTTGTTACCTGCGAAAATGCGCATGTTGGCCAGTATATTGAGCAGCTTGAAGTTGATCTGCGGAATAACTGGTTTGGGCAGGGACGATTCGTCCACACTCTCAATGGAGTCAATGGACTCGGAATCGTCCAAGGCATCGTCATCGTTCTGTTGCAGAGCCTCGTAAGGAATACGATTGAAGACGGAGAGCAAAGAAGCGAATGCGAAAAGAGACAATTGAGAGCCGGAACCAAAACCGGCGGTGAAATTTGGCAATTGCAACTTCTCGATCCATTTCAACGTCATGTCAACGTCGGTGTCGTCGAGGCTAAGCTCGTAGATAAGAACGGCACAGATCAGTCCGATCTGCTCGTTGTTCGAGATGTGTCCAGCCGACTGGGCAACTTCGAAACATTTGTCCAGTGCCTCCTTGGATGGGTCTTGCAAGAGGTCCAACACAGACACTTCAACTTGCAACTCTGGAGAAGTGAGGTCGTTGTAGGTGTGGACACTCTTCAGAAGAGATTTGCAATTGTTTTGGAGCCTCTTCTGTTCGATAATCATCTCGTTGGCCTCATCAGCATCGTCACAATCCTTAATACACTCAGTTAAGGACTCTATACTGACGATGTCTTGTAAAGCCTTCTTTACTTGTGTTTCGGCGACGCTGCGCAGTAACAATGAAGCCATTCCCGTCTTGTAGTCTCTAGATCCACGTAGTGCCGAGATTTTGAATTCGTCGTAGTCAAGTCGAAGCAGCCCGTCGAGATCTTTCAAGGTGTGGTCACTCACGTCAGCAGCACGCTTCCAGTAGCGTCTACCGAGTCGGTCAAACAGACCGGTCCAGCCGGTAGTTTCTCCAAGATTCTTCAAGTACATCGACTTCAGGAAACAGTTCTTTCGCAGTGCCAACACTTTGAATAGCTCTGTGTAAGAGACCACCTTGGACGAGTTGACAGACTTGAGTAAATGATACTCTGCGTTTTCTGGCTCGATAGCCAAGCAGCTCGATGGGTGCAAGAAGAGTCTAACCATCTTGGTGAGGAGATCGTGGAACTGTCTCTTGATGTCTATAGCTCCCTCTTTCGACATGCCATTGAAGAATGGCAGGAAGAAGTAGTAGTAGTAGACTCCGAGGCAGAACATGAGTTTGGCAAGACCAAAGAGAGGCACACCCACACCAGAGTTGAACGAAGTCGAGGTACCGTCGAATGCAATGACAGGGATGGCAAAGAGTCCCTGACGACCTGTTCCGTTGTTGTAAGTGAAATCGTCTATGGCGGAGGCTCCTAGCATTCCTGCCATACCTCCGACTATAACTTTGTTGCCAAAGGAACCACGTGGCGAGTCCTGCTGGCCCTGCAGTTGATTTGAAGTTGGAGACAGGTTGCTGTTGTTGCTTGCGAAGGAAGGCGATGACGTGTAGCTGGAGTCGCTCTGGAACTGGGATGGACCGGTAGACATCGGTGGGTTGGAGCCCGACAGTGGCTCTTGAGAAGGCAATCCGTCGAGTCCGTCAAATGTGGCATTGCCCGTGGCGATCATAAGCTCTCTCAACTTCTGGTTCTCCCTGAAGAGCGCCTTGTTCTTTGACTCAAGGTGGTGGATGTACTCGGTAGCCTTAGACAGGATCGTGGCCTTGTTAAGTTTGCGAGCAGGTTTCAAGCCGTCCAACTTGCGTTCATCATCAGAGTATCCGTTACCTTCGTAATCGTCATCGAACTGCTCCTCGCCGTCGGCAGAACCTGTAGTGCTGCCGCCGTTGGCGTTGGATCTACTCTTGGAGATAAGAATACGCAGTGAAGGCACGCAGTTGCGCAACTCAATGATCTTGGAGTTGATGTTGGTGCGATACTTCTTCTCGATGAGGTTGTGCGAGGACTTGATTTTCCTTCCCGGCTTGTTGTTTTCGCTCTTAGACTTGATGGTGGCGGAAGAGTTGCGCTTGCGACGCTGCTGGTTGTCAGAGTTCTGGCTGGACGCTTGTTGTGATTGTGACTGACGCTTCTGCTGTGCCATCTGGCGACGAGACGGTTCTATCATCTCCTCCTCAGGGATGGTTGGCTGTGGCTCCTGCTTAATTCTAGTCTGGCCGTTGGGCAACTGAGCCCCGCCAACCGAACCGGGCACGCCCGCATGGTCAAAGGCACTGTTGAAAGTGACCGTAGAGGTCGACATGGACTCTCCCATGGGAACATAGTGGTTATCGTAGTTTGCGTCGTTGACCGGGTCGACCGGCACAAAGTTCGGGTTGGCATCTTGAGAATTGGCCGGCACTCCGCCCGAAAGCATGAAATCGTCAGGGCTTGAGCCCGAAGAATAGGGTGATAGGATTGACGAGCTGAGGCTGGACACGGCATCGTTCATGTCGTTGAAGTTGACCTCGGAGCCCAGGTTGGAAGTGGACGAGATGGAGTTGTACCGGCTTTGGTCGTATCCCTCGTTTCCGGTCTGGAACGTCTGGAAGTGATGAGGGTGGAATCCTTCAGGGACTTCCGGATTCATAGCGTCTTCAGGGGACCCGCCGTTGGCGCTGTTGGCAGCACCGGCAAATAGCGAGCCTGGGCGGTAGCGGTTCTGGCCAGCGGCCGTGTTGTATTGGTCACCGCCTTCCTGGTCCCTCTGGTCGCCTCGGTTGCCGTGTAACGACGAGAGGATCGAATCGTAGTCGTCAAAATCGAGTGACGCCATACGTGAAGATAAGAGGGCGTTAAACTGTGCGTTGGGAGTGATTCCTTGACCTTGTCAAGCTTTGGTAGGGATATCAGTGGGGACGAAGTTTTTAATGAGTTGCGGAAAAGCAGGCGGCGTTCAGATTCGTACAGGTCGCAAATTTTTCTAGGCCAAACGGGGACGGATATCGCGGATCGATGCGGTATCTATGTTTAAACGGGAAGGTCAATACGTAGAGGAGGTTGTGGATAGGCTCCTGCGTACTACAGCAATCCAGTAGCGGTGTTCAGCGGGTGGGCTGACGATCGCACCATTAGCTGCGTGCTCCTACTTCTAGCCCATTCAGCCTGGCGGTTATAGTGCGTCAGTCGGGACTCCTAATTAAATGCAGAGAGAACCCCCCAGCTCCGCCAGCCTATTGGCGGTGGCCGTAGGAAGCCATGTTTTTTTGCCACGGGTGCGCCAGCACCATAGTAGGTGGTAGCCCCAAAATATGGAAGGTGGGATAATTTGATAGCAACGGTCTAACGGTTATGCAAGATCGGCCATACGTTGAGCTGAGTAAGCATCAAACCCAGAAACGTCTCCCGTGTATGCATGTAGGAATATTGCGGAAACGCCTGCGACGTATCAATGGGATGCAATTCCAGAAGCAGGTGGTCTGTATCCATTTTTGGGAGTGTGAAAATCCCGTGATAAAGTATGCGGCGCGTTTGGTGAATCATCTTACCATTAGAGGGTGCACTGTTGGCTCAAACTAGTGCTGCTGATGAATCATCGACACTCTACACCAGTTGCTTGGCACATTAGAGCGGAAATTTTGTCTCTGGTCCTGTAGTAGTATCACCTGATGCAGATAGAATACTGCCACGAAACTACTGGACTGTGTAGGATGAAACCTGGGGGTAAATGTCTATAATGACTGGCTGTTCTTGACCCTGTTCACTTGCTATCGTTGGAATTGACCGCCTTCTAGCTATAATTACCACCCCAATTACTACCGCACTAATTATAATAGCATAGTACTATTTATTTCGTAGCTGTCTTAATATGACCAGAAGTTAGTCTAGTAATACCTTAATTCAAGTATTATTATAGACATCCAGCCATCATCCAAAATGATTCTTACCGCTCTATGCCCACACCAAACCTTTATTTGAACAGTCTGAACGAGGTCCAGTTGATCAGAATCGACCACAACCCCCCTAAAGTTGACACGAATCCAAACATTTCTCCCAAATAGACCCACTCCTCCGCTTTAGCGGGCTACGACCGTAGGGAGTTGAAAGAAACCCATCAAACCCGCATGAAACCGGTGTAAAACAGCCAAAAAAACACCCATACAACCAGCATTAACCTCGTCTCATTGCCCTATAAATACACTCAATCCCTGTCGCTGTGGCTGCGGATAACTCCTTAATAGGCAATATTAGCCAATCGTTCACGAGGGCACTTACCAACGATACAATCCCTTAACAGCGTCCCAATGACCACCAGCACACCACGCGAGACCGAATATACCACGACAATCCACAATGGAACACCCCGATACACCAACGAGCCAATAACTGGACATAGCTAAAGCGGTTACCGATCTCCGGCCGGCTCCTATTTCGTCGGATTTTTCAACCTGCGAACGCCTTTATCTTGCTTTAATACTTCTTTCTTTCACGATGTTTGGAAACATTGCACAACGCCTTGCTGGCAAGAACATTCTGATCACCGGTGCCTCTGTTGGTATCGGTAAGGCCACTGCGCATTACTTTGCGGAGGCTGGTAAGGGCAACATCAAGTTGGTGTTGACCGCCAGACGTCTCGAGAAGCTGGAATCTCTCAAGTCGGAGCTTTCCAAGGCCTATCCTAACCTCAAGGTCTACACTTCGGTGTTGGATGTGTCCAAAACCGACTCAATTGAGCCATGGTTGGCCAGCCTTCCTCAGGAGTTCAGCGAGATCGACGTTCTCGTCAATAACGCTGGTAAGGCTCTCGGCCTGGACCCTATCGGAACTATTGAGAAGGCAGACGTCGAGACGATGTTCCAGACGAACGTTCTGGGATTGATCCAACTGACCCAGCTAGTCGTGGAAAAGATGAAGCTCAGAAACAAGGGTGACATCATCCAGCTGGGCTCTGTTGCCGGCCGCAACCCATACCCAGGTGGAGGAATCTACTGTGCCACCAAGGCTGCCCTTAGATCGTTCACCCACGTCCTTAGAGAGGAGCTTGTGAACACTAAGATCCGGGTCATCGAGATTGAGCCTGGTAACGTTGAGTCTGATGAGTTCTCTCTGACCAGATTCAAAGGTGATAAGGCCAGGGCAGACAAGGTGTACGAGAATACCGAGCCATTGACCCAGGAGGATATTGCCGAGCTGATTGTGTTTGCTGCCACCAGAAGAGAGAACACTGTTGTTGCCGAGACCCTTGTGTTTGCCCAGAACCAGGCTTCAGCCTACCATATCTACCGTGGTAACTTGGACGCTTAAGTAAAAATAAATCCTTGCCCTAACTAAAACTTTCCAGTATCAAATGAAGGACCAGGCGATTGATGCTGCGCTGAAAGTCGCCAATTATAAGGAGGCTCTACGACTAATCAATACCAAGATCAAGCAGTATCCGAACAGTTCCTACTTCTATGCTCTCAAGGCCCAGACTTTGGCACTAGATGGTCAACGAGACGAGGCCCTCACGGAGGCACAGAATCTGCTGGCCAAATGTCCGAGCGACCCACACACGCTCACGGTGTTGACCGACACCTTTGATCTATGCGACTACGAGCTCCAGCACAGTGTTTGGGAGACTGTCAGCAAAAAATACCCGACTTTCCAACTCATTTACGAATGGTTCACCACCTGTATTCGACAGGCTGACATCGTTGAGCTGCAAAAATCCACCATGATGCTCACCAAGACACTCAATACTGCCAAGCAGAGCGACATAAACAAACCCGATACACCACGAATCACCAAATTGTGGGCTGCCACGGCTTTCCTGCTGGTTTGTCGCTGCTGTCCATCCAGAGCTAACCTTAAACTGTTCCCAATGCTGGGACTTCGGTTCGTGGAAGCCGCCCAACCACACACTGCTCAAGAGTACTACGTGTATTGCCAGCTACTCGACCTTGTAGGCAAACATGACCAGTGTTTGAGTATCCTGAAGGAATTCCTGTCGAAGGAGAATGACTTAGAACTCAAACTGTTATACTTGGAGCTGCTGGATCGGCTAGATCACCACGATCAACTCTTTGACGTGACTTGCAAGTACCTTGTCGACCTTCACGAGGATGACTGGGACACTTGGAAGTGGCTGATAAAGGCTGCTACACATACAGGCAAGGCTGCCGAGTTGCTAGCCATTCTTGATGATTACCCAACTTCGAGAAACAGTCTTCTCGCCTATATAGAGGTGTCCAAGTACGTTGATTCCGTCTCGCACGATCAATCGGTTTCCAACTACCTGGCCAAGTTCGGCCACAAGAAGTGCTGCTACCTTGACCTGAAATTGTTTGTGGATGAGCACGATATTCCTACTCTCGAAGAACACTTCCAAGCCATTGCTCCCGTCCTGGCAGGTGCTCGCACTGCTACCCAAAAGGACCTTGGATTGATGGTCAACTATCTCAAATTCAAGGCATTCTTGGAACCATCCATCCGTGATACCCAGGAATTCATGGACCAATGTTGCCAGTTCTACGCTGTCACCAAGCATTTGCTGGCTGACTTGCAAGAGTTTGAGTTCTTCGAAGGCTTTGAGTTCATCATCCTTGCAGCACAGTCATTGCTGGCTCAGGTGGAACCTTCTCCACAGGTTTATTTGAACCTGATCATCATATTTGAGGTAGCAGCAGAGAAGAACACCTACGAGTTCCACCTCAAACTCTGGCTCATCAAGCTTTACATGAAAGTGAACATGGTGACCAAGGCTCAGGCGGTGTTTGAATCTCTCAAAGTCAAGTTCGTCCAACTCGATACCTTGGGCCCACTATTGCTCACCAGGTATTCTTCCGTGACCACCAAGGATTCATTCCTGAGCTCTGTTTCCCGTTTCTACGACAGAAACGTCCGGGACGAAGTGCCTCATATGACGATCACAGGTTTCGACCGGTTGGCACTGACCAAAATTCAGGGATTCCTCGAATTCAAGATCCGCCTTGATACTTCGTTGACGAAATTCCTGCTCTCCCTGGAAACGGTTCGGTCGTCGCGTACCCAGAACAAGACCGTAGATGCTTCTGCACTGCGCAGCCTGGACAAAGTTTGGCGCAAACATGGCGATGATATTGATTTGAAGATCAACGACAACCGTGATGTCAAGACATTCTGGGACTGTGGTATACATGAAGTGTCCACGTTCAAGGATTCGTTGAATCCCGACATTACAGTGGAATACTTGGCCATCCAGGGACTTAAGGAGTTGCTGATCTACAATTATAAATCGTCACTATATGACGAGTACGTGGACCAATTCCTCAAGTTATACAAGCAGGACATCCCAATGACTCCAATAGAGAAATGGAACCTGTCGATATTTGCAAACGTCTTTGATCCAAGCATTGGTGTGCTGCCACTACCGAAGCCGCCGACGTCGACTCTTGACTTTAATTTCAACCATCACTATTTGGTGTTGGCCGATACTTTGAAACAGGTTGCGGCCATGCTCGGTTCACATACAGGCAGAGTGCAGGCACAAATCTCCTCGCTACAATCGACTAAGAAACTGCTGACCACGGGAGTGAAGGCAGCCAGGGAGAACACGATGACTTTCAGAGATAGAGTTAGACAATCCGTGAGTGCATCCAAAGAGCTGTCACTGAAATGGTTCGTCCAAGGCGAAGGTAAGCCGTTTGGAATCTTGCCTGGCCAAATCAACCAGTTCTATGAGGATGCAGAGACTGCCAACACCGAGAGTATCTCCTATTTAAAGATATAGATAATCAAGATAGCATTGCTATATAACTAAGCCTTCTTCTTGGACTCCCTTGGCTTGGCTGGCACAAGTCTCTCCTTGGTTCCCCAGACAAGCTTGTGCGGTGTCATGAACTGGTCCAAAACCTCATCAGTGACTTTTGCTCTGCGCTCTTGGAACTGGCCAACAAACTCTTGCAACGTCTCTATACAAATGGCCTTCATCTCACCAGACAGCAACTCTCCACTACGGTACTTGGCAGCGAGATCGTCGAGTTTGGCCTCGTCGTCGGTGAAGAACGAAAGGTACTGGTAGGCAACGTCAACGTCCGGATTACCTCCATACTTGCGGTGGTCTTCAGCGAGCGCTTGGCCTCCACTGAATGCAAACTTGTTGATCTTCTTCTTGATCTGCTTGGCGGTATCAGTCATGAAAATGGCCGTGTTCTCGTTGGACGCAGACATCTTGGTCGTGGAACCTTGCAAGGCAGGGAAGAACCGCGAGTGGATCAGAGCAGGCTTGGAGAACTTCAGCTTCTCGGCAACGTCTCTGCTGACTCTGAAGTATGGGTCCTGGTCGATGGCACATGGGATCAGACATGGCGTCTTTGGTGGCAGATCCAAGATTCCTGGGAAGGAGGATGGGAATGCGGTGGCGATTTGAATCGACGCAAAGTGAACTTTACCGATACAATCGGAGTCCTGGAACCCAAACACAGCTCTAGCTGTAGAAGTGGTGATTTGACGAGACACACGCACAACAGTCTCGTAGAAAGCAGGGCACATGTATTGCAAGTCGGAGAAGATGAAAGTGTTCTTCGGGTCGAATCCGGCAGCAATAATGTCTCTGGCGTTATCCCGGGCGTACTTCTTCACGTCTTCTATGGTGAGCTTCTGCTTGAATAGGAACTTCTCATCGTCGGTCAATTCAATCACGAGAGGCACGTCAAACACCTCCTGCAACCATCTAGTGAAGATAAACGGCACCATGTGGCCCAAGTGCATCGAATCGGACGAAGGACCCCGACCTGTATACAGGAAGAACTGCTCTCCGTGCTCGTACATGTCCAATATGCGATTGAAGTCACGCTCTGAGAAGAAGACTCCCTTCTTCATGAAATGGTGTGGGTCTCTTCCTGTAACCTCCTTGAACCGCTTCATGGTGGATTCACCGATGGCCCTCGTTCCAAACTGGGCGATCAGTTTGTCGTAATCGATCGACTGTGCTTGGCCGTTCACAACGGCACCCTCAACCTCCCAAGGGGTCACCTTCTGCTCGGCCGACTTCTTGTCATCGAGGCTCAAATTGGCCAGGTCTGGATTACTCATGATAAGATGGATGAAAATTTTGAGGATGGCTACACTATATGATATTGAACAGAGTGTTTGAGTTATGTAGCAAAACTGTCCTGGGTCATCGTCGATTCCGTGTCAGTGTCTATCAGTTCATCATCTTGGTCCTCTTCCGAGATCTCTTTCCAAGATGCCTTCGTTAAAAGCCCGAATCCCACCATTATCAGAGTGTATCCGATCAGTTGTGACGTTCCGATAGCAATTCCACGGAATGCCCACTCGTAGACACCCACGAGCAATATAGTGAGCAAAGAGGCCACCGACGAGAAAACGGGCGATGTCAATGACATGAGTCCCAAGAAGGTGACGCTGAAAATCAGATTTGCAGCTATTGACAGCCAGATCAGAGCCCACACTTCGGATCCGTGTGGCATTGTAAAGTTGTAAAGTCCCACCAGCTTGGAGAAGCCACCCAACAATGAGAGCACGATGGCAGAATTGACTCCAATGAGGCACATGGTGAAATTAGAAAAGGTAGCCTGCCGGCGTGCACTGACCTCATCCTGTGGTGGACAGCATAGTTTCTTGTATAACACCTCGTACAGTCCATACAGAATGGCTCCAAAGAGAATCACAATGTTACCGAAGACACGGTGTGGATACTTGGACGAGTCTGTCGACTTCGAGCCTCCATAGGCCACGACAAACACTCCAGCGACAGCGGTAACGACGGCAACCATCTTCGTGATTGAGAACTTGTCATGCAAGATTGGAATTGCAAACAGGTATGCAGTGAACGCTGAGCAGTTGTAGATGGCAGTCACATCAGCGCCCGTGGATAATCGCATGGAAAAGTACCAAGTAGAGCCCGCCAGGTTTAATATGATGCACAGGAGTAGAGTCGATGCATAGATGTGCTTCAGGGCAAAGCTCTGGTAGAAATCAATGTACCGTTTGAAAGCCCCTCTATTCGGGAACTCCTTGATGTACTCCTCGTGGTTGGTCTCAGTAGCAAGCTCCGCAGAATACGCCACGTTCCTATGCTGCGTCTTGACACTGCTAGTAAAACTGCGCCGGAACCCGCGCCACGGTCTACCTGGGGTCACATACCCGTTCTTATTTTGTCTATAGCGCTTGAAAGTCTTGAAACCTGCCACCAGGACAAACTGAAGCGGCCATAGAATCCACCAAGACCCGTGCGTTAGAGCCATCAGTAGAACCGGGTCTTTCAGGTGGTACTGAGTGAACAGCACCGAAGTGATCTCTGTCTGAACAACGAACGACACCATTGACAGTACAAACAGCACGACCACGAAGATCAGCTTCAAGTATGAAAAGCTCAAGCTTCGTTCCTCCATGATATCATATATAAAAGGAAGGGTTACTTTAGGGTTGGTCACTTTTACAATACGCCAGATTCGTCTGATAATTATGGGGAACATCCTGACACCAGCATCGTTTACCCCTGGATCTTAACCCCACACGTTCCCTTATTTGTTCACAGAGTTCCGTGACATGACCCCACGGGTTCTGGATCATCGGATGACGGAGAACAAATCTATCCGAGCATGCACATGTGCCCCTATTGGCCCCAACCCGCTGTTTAACATAGAAAATCACTCTTATGCTCACATTCTGTGCTCCTCGATCGGAATATCCTTCCCAATTAGGGCATGATATCCTTTGTAAAAAAATTGGGTTCCTTGTATTCAACGCCCACTCTTGTTATCTGGAAGCTAAAGTTCCGAACTCTGTTCAAGCTTACTTGGACGGAATATCCCCCCACACTTCACTATTGGCTGAATAGTATGCAGTTTGTAAAATATGCTTAATACAGCCTGTCACATTTCGTTCTTTCATCAGCATGGACTCCTACGTCTTATCTGAATTCTCGGAGGCCGGAGAGTGAAATTTTAGATAAGGTGGGCAGCAAGAGTAGATCGCCGTGGGGGTTTAGTCTTATTAAAGTCGGTAGTTAGAACTTGTACATCAACAGTATCCATGTCCGCCGTTTCCATTGAAATGGTACATTCGTATAAGCAAACGGCACCGACTGATGGGTCGATATCAAAGAAGAGCAAGAAGCGCACAAAGTCTAGGAACGGCTGCCTCACCTGCAAGAAGAAGAGGCTCAAGTGCGGTGAAGAGAAACCATTCTGTCTCAACTGTATTCGGAAGAATATAGTTTGCGGTGGGTATGCTAAGAACTTCAAGTGGAGGGATTTCAACGACTCTAGAGATAAGAAGCAACAGCCAAAACCTGTCGAGTCAGAAGCCGAGCCCAATACAGATGTCCATTCTTGTCAAGATCATATCCATACCCATACACAACCACCATCTGAATCCACTGAGTCTGACATCGCAGTGAAGATTGCTCAGGTCATTGCTACTAATGCTGCCAACGCCGACAACTCCTCACATACTGCTTCCATGTTTGAACCCAACTCTGTACATAAGTCAGAGAGGTCCGCCTCTCCAAACAAGGAAGTCATCAGAGAAAGATCGGCCCTACAGGCAGCACTGGAAGCAGCTACTGTGTCTGTGACGGGAATGACTACACAGGAGGTGACTATCGCCAACGCTCTCATAGCCAGCGGGAAGAATCCAGAGATGGCTTCCACTATAGCGTCTGCTCTATGCAACGCAACTGATCGGGCCGAGGCTCAGCAACTTGCCAAACAAAACTCTTCCAATGGATCTAACTCTCCAGATCATCAAAAGAATAGCATCATGCAAGAGGAGTCGACTATGGTGGTAACAAAGAGTATCGACGGATCACCTTCGGAACCGATGCCAACCGCGGATATGTCACCAGCTTCTCCGTTTAGTGTTCCATCGCCAGGTTCTGCCTTCTCCTATAGACAGGCTCCTCTGACACCAGATTTGGCCTCGTTCAACTCTTTACAGGACGTTTTAAACAGCTCCCGGAATGGTGATCAGATGGACTCTCCAAAGTTCCTCAGTTTGCTGACTGGAAATAGAACCGCCATGGGACAATTCCAAAATCTCTTGAACAGTCCTGGGCTGGGGCCCGTCATTGGTCCTCTTCTCAAGACAGAGACAAACTCACCTTCACCAATAGCAGGTATCGAACAGACCGATCTGGCAGTCTCGCCTACGATGTCCCAAATGATGAACGGACTCGACACTACTCCAAGATCAGATCCAAGATCGGGTACTCCTAAATCAAGTGTATCGTTCGCAGATGAACTGATCCGTATTCCACAGTCATTTGACATCGATATGAATAAGATCAAGTTGCTCTCAGCATTTGACAGATACACTTGCGGAATCATGTCCATGCGTAATGGACCGACAGAGAATCCTTGGCGAACGTTTATGATCCCGCTTTCCAAAGAATACCCTGTCATGTTCAATGCTATTGGTGCTATGACTTGCTTCCATGTTGCTCGAGGAGACACTAAGCTGAGAGACCGCGGTCTTCGTCACATGAAGAACGCTATAGTGGCTCTCGTGGACGGTCTCAGTTGCAAGACAACTCCTCCAGATGTTGCTCTTGGAGCCAGCCTTGCCCTGACAATGGGTGAAGTGTGGAATAGACAGGTTTCAAGTGGAATGGCTCATCTGAAAGGTGCACGGGCAATGATTATGCAAGTGTTGAACAATATAGAGCATGGCCACGCAGCAAGAAACTACGTTGGAGGTGTTTCGATGGGTTCATCAGAATCTCTCAGCAGGACCAGCAGCGTTTCCAGTACTTCTAGCACGTCTACATGCGTCATAGTGTCCAATAGAAAGATTCCGCGTGAGTTGCAATTCCTCTTCAACGCGTGGATGTACTTTGATGTCATTGCTAGGATGACCGACGATGGTCACGATAGTGACGACGACAGTGATGCCACCTTACAGACGAAGGAAGGTTCTGATGATGTCATTGCCAAGTATAGGGCATGCGATCTGTCAGATGGAGATGAGGTGGACCCTTTGCTCGGTGTCGGGCAAAGTCTGTTCCCGATCATTGGACAGGTTGCAACTTTGATCACCAAGATCCGCAAACAGGGACGCCAGCGCCGTAACACATTATCAGATATCTCGCGTGCAGTGGATTTGAAGCGTCAACTCGAGTCATGGAGCCCGCCGCTCGTCAAGAACTTGCAAACACAGGACCCTCTCTTTGATGCATCGTCTGCAGTGGCCACCGCCGAGGCCTACCGTTACGCTGCGCTCCTTTACTTGCATCAGGCCGTTCCAGAAGTCCCATCACTGTCATCGCATTCCCTTGCTGAAAACATCATGATGCTATTGGCGTCGATACCACAACGCTCTCGTACCTGTGTCACTCATATCTTCCCACTCTTGGTGGCATCTTGCGAGGCCACTCCTGGAGATGAAAGGGACTGGATTCTCAAGAAGTGGGAGATGCTATCGGATAAGATGTGGATCGGTAACGTCGACAGAGCTTTAGAAGTTGTCAAGGAGGTGTGGAAGCGTAAAGAGCAGATACAGAAAGACCCAGCAGTGTCGCGCTCTCCATCAAAGGATTCTGCTTCCGAAGGTGAAGAGGAGTTCTATAAAGTGAGCCGCCGGATCAGCGAGTGCATTAATGGGCCAGAGGTCGGGAACATCGCAGATGAAGGAATCTGGAGCTGGACCCACTGGGGCACAGTCATGAAGGACTGGGGGTGGAATATCCTGCTTGGATGACTTTACTATATTTATTAGCACAATCCATTTTACTATCAAATGGCCTCTGTAGATGATGTCCCAGGCTGCACGTCATCCTTTATCTGGTCGTAGAATGACTCCCAGAGTTCAATCAATTCCTTCTGTGTCTCGATAAGGCCTTCCCAATAGATCTCGATGATATGCTTGAACTCGGTGACTTTCTCACCATCAAATCTCGCCAGCTCGTCGCGGAAAGTTGCGTTATACTCTTCGCGTAACTTGATTTGCTTCTCCATCTGTGCGTCAAGGCGGGCCAGCTCTCTCTCGCTGCGGTCAACGCGGTCAGTCTGACCCTGTGCACGGGCCTTGGCCAACTGTTTCTGCTTCTTGGCCTGCTGCTGCTCGAGTATCATCAGACCATTGTATAACCTGAAACGGTTCTCAAAGCAGTTGCGGATCGATCCGATCACCCGGATGTATTCGTCTATAGTAGTGCCGATTGTGAGAATCTGCGATAAGTTGGTTCGTTCGAGGCACTGTGCCACTTTCTTCTGCAACTCTTCAAAATCGCTCAGCAGAGAAGACACCGTTGCATTGACTTCCACGTCCGCCAATGCACCAACTAATGCGACCACCTCGTCTTCTGTTTTCACGATCTCTTCGCGCTTCTCGAGGATGAAATCAAGACTCTTGGATAGCGAGCGAAGCTGAGAGTCCAAACTTTCCACATGTGACTGCTTCTCAAGCACAAATGGATCGCTTTCCACGTACCGAGGCGTATTGAGGCCAATCAACGAGCTGAAGAAACTGTTGTTTTCTGTTGGTACAACCACCTCAGGTGGATGCTCACGCTGATGCGACTCCTCTGCGAAATCGTCGCTTTGCAAGAAGAGAATGAAGTCCGGATCATTCTGATAGATGCCCTTCTGAGACATCTTATGCAGCATCTTCTCGAGGGCCAACCGCCTGTTCTCGATGAATTTGTCATCGAACCGACCATACACCTGCTTCTCCGGTGGAGGTGGAATGATGTACCCTGGATGGTTCTGCAACATCTGGCTGTATAACCACAAGAAATCCCTGTATCTTCTTGTCACTTCTGTCTCTTTGGCACGCATCAATTCCGAGTCCGTCCGCGTTGTGACTGTGTAAACTATATGAGCGTTGGTTAGATCACCCACTTTGGATGGATCACCCACAATGATGTCGAATTTGGCCAGATCTTCACTTGGTTCAACACGAGATACCATTTGGGCAGCTGCTGCCTCTGCCTCAGGCTCTGATCTCTTCACAGGAGATCTCTTGCCGAGAATCTCATCAACTGTAGGCTGTTGAGCATCCAATTTTGGAGGCTCGGGCTTGGTAACACTCTGTGACAATGGATCCACATACTTCGTCGATGACTTGGTATTCTCTTGCTTCATCTTCTCGATCGTTTTCTTCACTTTGGCACGCCGTGGGCGCACCAGAGACACCTTCCTGTTGGGCGAGTTGACAGAACTCTTAGGCAATGGAGCTGACTTGGACAAATCCACAACATTGGTGTTATCCTCCTCCAATATATGCGACCCTAAAGGACCGGCTGACTTGTCATCAAACAGAGTGCCGGATTTCGTAGGCGTAAGTACAGGAGATGTTGTTTCCTCCGGTGGTAATGATAGCAAAGCCGAGGCGGAAACACGCGAAGGTGTCACAGGATCCTGTTCTGTGTACGAGTAGTTGCCATATGATTGCAGTGGATCAGGATGAGTCGACTCATCTCCCCCAAGAGGGCCAGCGTTATCGTCTTCGGGTTCATCTTCGTCCTCATCGTCGCCCGTTCTTAACGAATGCATTGTTGCGGCCAACTCGTTCTGGATCTTGAAATCGTTCACCTCCCCATCATCCTCAGCCACGTAAGGGTTCAACGGTTGTGGTGAGCTGGAGCTGGGTTCTGCTAAGGGCGAGTCGCCCCAAACATTCTGCTCACTGAAGCCATTCATAGTGAATATAATAAGGGAAAGCGCAATAAAATTACACCTGTTTAAACTTCACCATGGATAATACCCCCTTCTTCAAGAAATGCGTGGAGATCTACGAGGAAGAGTACAAACCGAGTAGAGAGAAGCCTCGAAAGATCAACAAGGAACAGCTGCTGTCCGGGAACTCATTTCTACAGGATTCGATTGAGATCAACTCGTTACTGAGAGAACTTGACTCGTTCATCGATGGGATCCAGAAGGAGTACCTTCTATCGAGCTCGAAGATGTCAGAGAAGGCCAAAGACGAAGTGGACTCGACTTTGAAGTTACAACTGTCAGTGTCAAGCAAGAAGATCGACAACTTGAGCCGGTATGCGAAGGCTTTGAATCAAAAGATGGAGGCCACTAACGGGGTGTCATTCTACGGGATCCGCAAGAACCTCACCACGATGGGCGAGTATGGGGAGAGTGTTCGGTTACAAACTGATACGGTATGTGAGATCCGCAACAATATAGTGAAGGCGTTAGGATTGAAGCTAACCGAAGTGTCAGACAAATTTATGAGGTTGAACCGCAAGAGAATGGCGCGCAAACGAGAGATTAACAAGTCGTCGCTCGTTACCAACCAAGAGTACAACGTCTCATCGACATCGATAGTTGAAGACTTCCACCCAGGCGGCGTTTCGCAGGAATATAAAGAGATGCATCAGGAATTGGATCAGCAGCAACTGCTTCAATTAACGAAGGAGAACGAAGATCTCACATTACAACTGAAAGAGCAGGACTTGAACTCTGTCACCAGAATGGAGAGCTCTGTATTGGAGATCTCTTCTATGGTGAATGAGATCGGCATGCAATTGAACCTGCAGAACGAGAACATCGAGGCGCTTGCTGGGTTCCAAGACGACATTCTTTCCAACGTCCAAAGTGGTAACGTTCAATTGAAGAAGGCCAACGAAAGGTCCAAGAACGGTGGAAGGAACATGAGCGCAATGATAATGACGCTGAGTATCGTCTTGCTGGTTATAGATTATATATTATAGTTGACACATGTATAAATAGATTACTCGTCCGTACTGTCGATCTTGCCAGCACCAATCGTCTTACCATCCCTACGCAGCACGATACGACCAAGCTTCTCATTCTGAGCAAATGAAAGCATCGGAACCGGCCGCTCACGGATCTCGATATCCACGAGACCTTTATTATTGGACGCCAGGTGCTTGCGCTTCTTGACTTTACCATGGGACTCGATCTCGTAGATCTTGGCCAAACGCGCAGGAAGTGAGATGTTACCTCTGAATAGAATGAACGGTGTTCCAACGAGCAATGGCCTATCCAACTCGAAACAGCTCACAGAGCACTTAAACTTCTTTGACGGAGGTATCTCATCGCCGACTTTGGTGGCAATGTCGCCCACTCTGACGTTTTCTGGATTGTCCAGCTTACGCAGACGCAACTCAACAAACTCTCCTTCAATGGCCACCTTCTGCGGTTGTTTCTTCACTGCAGAGGAGCCCACGTTGGACACGGTGGTCGAAATTGAATCGATGGTACCGGTCTCTCCGGAAGGAGAGATAACCACGGACTGGCCCTGACCAATCATTCCAGAGGCAATCCGACCGCTGAGGAGCAGCTCATCTGATTTTCCAACTTGCAAGTCGTTCACCGTCATTATGAAACGGCTGTCCTTGTTAAAGACATAGTCGTGATGCCGACTCTCATACTCGAGGTCTTCCATTAGAGTGGCACCGGTGTACCAGGAGCAATGGGTCGACTTGTTAACGACATTGTCACCATCATATCCAGAAGTTGGGATGAAAGTCAGATTGGCAACATCGTATGCCAGCTCTTCAACGAGATACTCGGTGAGTTGGTCCTGGATGAATTTGAACTTTTCCTGGTCCCACTGAATGGCATCCATCTTATTGACTGCAATGACACACCGTTCAATGCCCAGACTCTTGGCGATCATGAGGTGTTCACGGGTTTGTCCATTGTTACTGAACCCACTCTCGAACGATGCAGCATCGATGATCACCACAGCAATGTCTGCCTGGGTAACTCCATTGATCATCTGAGGAACGTAGTCCTTATGTCCAGGGGAATCGATCGCAGTGAATTTGGAAGTCGGAGTCTCGAACTGCGTCTGACAGATATCGACTGTGACACCACGGGAACGTTCCTCGTCGGTCTGGTCCATAATCCAGGCGAGCGAGAACGAGGCTTTGCCAATGGTCTCACTCTCTCTGGTCAGTCTGTGCATTGTCTTGGAATCGACAATCTTTAGATCGTACAACATTCTGCCGACCATTGTAGACTTACCACTATCGACATGGCCAATGACGACGAAAGCCAGCAATGGTTTGGCGGCTTTCTTGTCCAATTCTGCATCTAGGTTGGCAATCTTCTTCTTGCCAGCAGGCTTCTTTGGAGCAATCTTAACCTTGGCCACCTGTGCAGTAAGTTCATCGAGCTTGCGTTGCCTGTCATCAGGACTTGGTTGGCTGAAGTTCTGAGCAGATTTGCGTGCAGCTGCCGGGTTGTTAGTAAAGAAATCGAATAGGGTTGTTGTGGTGGTAGGTTTGTCGGTAGAGTCCGAGAAGATGATCCTAGTTAGCAAAGAGATGGGCGTGGAGGTGAGTTTTTGGAAAGAGACAGAGCTAGGCATCTGAGGAAGGGAAGGTTGGGCAGAAACAGGCGCACTGGGCACCTCTTTGACTCTTAATGGCTTCTTGCGCAAACCGGCCAAACCTTTCAACTTTGACTTCGGCTTTTCACTCTGTGGAAGCGGCTCTACTTGCTCACCAAGCCGTCGCTTCTTCATCCTCTGTTCGAGGGCACTCAGACCCTTCTTCTCGCCACGTCGCTTCATCAAAGCAGAGAGCCCACCGCCCTCGGCGTTCTTCTTCGCCAATAATTTCAGCTTGCTTTGTCTCCCCACGGGCTCCTCGGGACCCACATGACTCAAAACACCTCCACTCCCATACTTACGCTTGTACTCTTGACGGATCTGGTCCAGAGTGTCGTCAACACTGAAATAGTTGTTCCAAAGGAGCTCCTTGAGTTTCACGTCGTCGAGCCCTTTGAACTTGCCATCCGTCTGTTGTTTCAACTTCGGAAGCGCCTCGTACAACTTGTCATACTCCTCATCGTTGAGTTGGTCCTCGCTGAATCCAGCGTTATCGGCCTCCTCGTCGTACAAGTCGTCCTCGTCGTAGTCCATAGATTGAGAAAGTGGTCAATTAAAAAAAAAGTGCTGCGTTGTATTTGAGTGGTGATGTGGGGTAGTTGAGTAGTGAGCTGTTCCAGCGCATCTCAATAGATTCTTGTAATGATTATGGAAAAAGAGGTCCATATAAGGCAGCTAGAAGTCTGCGTTCGATGCAACACAAGCATGATGCAATGCTTGACAAATTGACGCAATATTCGACAAATTAATGCAATCCTCGACGAATTGATGAAGTTCCGATAGCGGCGGACGCTTGGCAATTGCAGGAGACACGCTTGTCATACAGTGCAAGATAAGAGTTGGCAAGGCATACTTGCCCACTTCCTCTATTGTATGGCTAGCCAAGAAGTTGATACGTAGATCTCATTCGCACCACCTTGAAGTGTTTCTTGCGAAAGCTGCAAATTGATGCACCTTCCTGCACCGAACATTCCCCTGAACAAACCTGTCCATATAACGGCACAGTGTCAAAAGGTGACATGCCTTGTTGACGAATGAAATCGAATAATGCACACACACACGACTTACTGTATTGAATTGTGGAATCACCCTGATTACCCCATTAGGTAAAGTGAAAATGGTTTACGATAGATAAGATAAGGGGCAGGAGAGGCTAAAGCGGTGCGATGAGGGAATTATCGGAGTAGTTCATAGCTGTAGTCGATTACATTGTGTGGATTGAACTTGTATAATGGAATTGGTTTAGGTACGGTCTCTGTGATGAACGCTCTATGGTAGAAAACATCCAAACTCTACAAATCTGGACTTGGAGAAGTTGTGGAAGAGAGGCGACGGCGGCGCTCACTGTTTTGTTTACGTGAAAGACGACGCTCACGTCTTAAACGACCCTGCATCAGGTAGTAACTGGCTCTACGGACCACGACACTCAATATCTCTCTAGAGTAACCGTAGTGGTAGCGCATCTCGGTGCAAACGACGAGCTCATCCAGGAGCCGGTCGCGCTCTTTCACAGGCGTATCCCGGATCCAAGTCTTCTCGCCCAGTGGGAAACCGAGATCGTTGCGAAGAATCGAGAGAACCTCTTTCTCACGCTTCGAAGTCTCCTTGACATCTTTGCCCAGCCCCAGAACGACAGCCAGTTGCGCCAAGGAGAGTCTAGAATCTGAGATTCGCTTTCCGTTGATAGCGTGAACAGTACTGTGATTGTGTCTTGAGGAGGCAGACGCCGAGTTGAAATCGGAGCCCGATCTTGAGCGTGCGGGTGTAGAAGGTGAGATTGCCGAGAGCGAGATCGAACTCGACAGTGCAGGGAGCGAAGTGGAGTGTAGCGATATTGGAGGTGCCAATTGTGGAGTCTGCGGTGCCAACACCGGTGAGAGCGAGTCCAATTCGGAACCAGAGTGGCCAGCTCCAGCGCCCCCTGCAATGGTCAGATAAGGCTCAATATCGCTGTAAAGACTGGAGATATCTCCGGCCTGCGATTTGAGAACCGGACTGCGCCGGGTCATAGATGGGCTGACAATTCCAGCGGCGGATGTCGTAGAAGCAGACTGTCTGGAAGTGTCCGCCAGTCCCATCGGAATTGGGATTGAAGACGAGGCCACAGTAGCAAACGGATCAGCGAAGTCGATCGTTCTTGGGTCGATGTCTGCGACGTCGTCGTAGGAGCTCAATTGATGCTTGAAAGGGTGGCTGTAGGTGAACATGGATGTAGAATTCGAAGGCGCACTCGCACCGTGGAGGTCGACCAAATCGAGGTCTGCGGGGTTCAATGAAAAGGCAGAGGATGCACTGGACGACGTTGTACTGAGAGCAGACAGCGGCGACTCCAAGTCATCAAAGATCTGGCCGGTCAACGGTGGTGGCGTGGTCTCAGACTTATCGAAGGCCGAACCGGCAAATAAGGGGCCCGTGGCTGTTTCATCGAGGAACCCAGCATAAAGGTCGTTGTTGTGGTCCTTCTGGGTGAGGAAGTCAAACTCAGAGGTCATATCCGGGTGAGTTGAATTCCGCAAGAGATCGATATCTTTGAGTAGGTTTGAGAACTGTGCTCAAGCTAATAGTTAATCGACGAGTGTAATAACCCTCAATTCCAGGAATTTCTTGGTTTGGTTGGGGCTATAGCCGTGCGTCAGTCAACTTTTGTTCCCTGTGTGGTGGAATTGGAACAAAAAAGGTTGTGAGAGGAGCACAAAAAAATAAATGGCGGCGCACGAGGTGGGTCGCTGTTGGGATCAATTGATTGGCTCGTAGAGTAGTAGTATTGACCTGAATAGATCGATCAGAGGCGGCGTTGGATCACCTGAATACCCTTGAAGGAAGTTGAGGGGTCTGGAGGGTGAATTGCTCGGTGTGAAGCCACTGGTTCTCACTTGGAGTCTGGTGGTGGAATGAGCAGGTAACCGTAGGCTGTGGCTGGTTCTGTGGAGGTCGGTACCGGGGGAGAAAGGCAGAGCTATAGAAGTAAGCTGAGAACTTTCGCTTGTTGATAGATGTGACTTGTAACACTTGGACAAGAGATCGAACAAGTCGGCAATGGTCCTATTTTATTAAAGTGTCAAGAACTCAACGTTGGTTCTTATCTACTTAAGATAGCAGACTCGCACTTATTGGATGAAAGCCAGAAAAAAAAAGTATCTATCAAAAAATGCAATAGAGGAGAGAGAGAGGGAAGGAAGTGTCAGATAAGAATCTATCGCATGAAGCCGAGATAAACGGCCAATTAGGGATAGTGTAGTACCACAATGGCGTCGAGAGTGCCAAGAGCTGTACGTATGGCGGCCATTAACGTGATCCAAGGGCCTGCTAGGTGGTTGTAGGTAGGTCAAGAAACTATCCAACTTCGATGCCTACAGAGCTAGCTCAATTGGGTGAATTTTATCAACGATGATACAGTAACTGTACAAGATTGATCTACAAGACAATGTCCAAGAGGCAACGTATGCTGCTCATTATAGTTGTTCAACTTAGGTTGTTCCAAGTGGTGTGTTCCGTGTGGTTGTCCGCAATTACCGAGACTTAGATGGTGGGTGGTGGTGGGTACATCACGATAGAACATTTTTTTCAGCCACAACGTGCCTGCGACAGCCAATTGGCCAGTTGTGTATCTTTGGGAAGATACTAAGGGAAATCTTCTCTCATACAACTCCTTGCAGCTACCTGAAGTGGCAGCAACAGTGATACCAGTGTGATACGACTTGTAGCAAGATAATTCGTTTAAATATTGTCCATTAACTGCAGGCTATGGCGAAATGTTCACTGGAGAATGAATCTCTCTACGAGGGATTGCATCTATACGCGGACGTACAGTGGACTACTATATCTTTAAGATAACGCAGCCGTATTGGGGAAGGGGCACGCAATGAGCGGCACAGTAGAGCACCAGAGTGATACAAAGGAAACTGGGTGTGATCACTACGTACGGATACCCACTGGATGTAGGCTTGGCACTAGCAAAGGAGACTGACTAAATTGGTCCCAAGAGGAGCTCGGTCAAAAAACCGCGGGTTGCTCAAAATTAGTTAGCTGGAAAAATCAACCATTGCCTACACCACCACCATGTCAGCAAAGACGATTGTGACAGAGATGATTGCGGACGCTCCTCCAGGGAATACGTCAGCGATCATCAAGGACATCAAGACAATTGTGGCAGAGCAAGGATCGCGTCAAACCATCGAGGAGATCGTCCGTGATTACCACGTCGAAAAGAACTACAAGCTGGTCAAGGTCGGCGACAAGGGCTTGGCTATAGTGTCCAAGTACACACAGGACGGAGTGAAATTCTTCGATCCGATCCTGAATGTCAAGTTTGACTACGATTTCAACGAGTCTAAGGTGGTCGATGTCGAGCCCGCCAACGGGTACAGCCAAGTGTCGAGCATCAACACTAAGCTAACACAGTACGTGGAGGACCACTTCCCGACGTTTGCCAAGGGCGTCGCCGTCAGAGACGGATCAGAGTTGCATGTGGTAATTGTTGACGAGGACTTGAACGACGGCAACTTCTACAATGGCCAATGGCAGAGCCAGTACACTCTGAACGGTACTAGATTGACGGGTCAGATTAAAGTGCGTGTTCACTACTACGAGGATGGAAACGTGTCGCTCAAGACGGGCACGCAGGTCTCAGAGACGGGAGTGACCGAGCAGAGCCTGATCGAGACGATTTCCAAGGTGGAAAACCAGTTCGAATTGGACATCTTGAAACGGTTTACCAACTTGAACGAGGAACAGTTCAAGAACCTCCGCCGGCAACTGCCAATGAACCGCACAAAGATCCAATGGGGAAAGGCTATTCGTACATACAAGCTTGGCCAATATGCGGTCGATGGACGCAACTAAGATCAACATAAATAGATATATCGCTTATTACAGTCTATTGCTAGCTAGCTAGCTAGCTAGTTCTGTTGCTAATTACCAGTCTATTTGCTAGTCATGATCTAGAAAAGGTGTGTCACAGTAAAGTATAACACAATGAATGCAGCGAGCCCGAGTCCAACCATCCTGCTCATCCGTGGGTTTGCATTCATCACATGTTGGAGCCGCGCAGCTCCATGTTTGACCTTATCGCCCAACTGTGTCATACTGTCCGACAGGCTGTTCATAGTGGACGAATCCTCCTGTGCATATATGTTGATATCATTTGCGACGTTCTTGAAAGCCGAGATCTTGCCCGCCAGCTCCTGGAACCGGGCATCGTTCTGGGTCTCCTGAGACATTGGTGTAAAATAGAAACGTCACCAAGGCTCAAGAAATAAGTAGGCTGGCAGCGGGGTTGCGGCACGTGACAACCGGAGAACACACTGTGACGGCTAAAAGATAGTCATCCCTACACCGGAATTTCTTCCTTCCTTCCTTCCCTTAACGGTGAAATTTTTTTTCATCTCTTCACACTTAACAACCACTAGACATGTCTACATCTAACATTGCTAGCACCAACTGGAAGCTCGTGGAGGTCGGAAGAGTCGTCCTCGTTGGCAAGAAGTTGGCAACCGTTGTCGAGATCATCGACGACAAGAGAGCACTCCTTGACGGCCCAGACTTCCCAAGATCTGCCGTTCACTTCAACAAAGTCTTGCTCACCTCGATCGTCATCGAGAAGCTCACTAGAGGTGCCAGAACCGGCACTGTCAAGAAGCAGTGGATCGCCGCTGACGTCGACAACCAATGGGCCAAGACTTCCTGGGCCAAGAAGCTCGCCAAGCGTGAGAGAAGAGCTCAGCTCACTGACTTTGAGAGATTCCAGGTCTCTGTTCTTAAGAAGCAGAGAAACCTCGCTATCCACAAGGCTATTGCTAAGGCTTAAAAGACTCACCTATCTTTTTACGCTTCTATAATAAAGGTTTCATAGGTATGCTTAGTAAATACGTACATAGTAGTAGTTTCAACCGGCCAGAGCGTGCATGATTTCGTCAAGACTCTGATTAAATTTCTGAGGGCCCGGCGCCAGTCCTTTCTTGATCACGTACAGCAAAAACAGCTTCTTTTCGGTGATCTCGTGCTCGTCCAGCCCTTTCCTCTCATCGAGACACCTCAGTAGAGCCTTCCTGTCAAAGAAAGTCATGAACTGCGGCACCTTGCCCATCAGAACGTTGTCTCTAGTCAGACTTATCACGTAGGTGTCCTTCACGTAGTCTGGATGCTGTGCAACCACACCGTACTTCCCACCTAGGTTCAGGTGTCCCCAGATCTGTGTATAGTGGAACAGGTTCTCCTCAGCTTGGTCACCGACCAGCTCGTCCGACGGCCGAAGTTCCGCCAGATACAAGTCCCTGCTTTGGATGACTTTCGCCAGGTAACCGTCTGCTGTCGGTGCCGACAACCGACCAGCAATGAACAGATCTCCCTCAGGGGCCGACTGAACAATTGTCTGCGCCACTTTCGCCCGGTTGCTCTCAATACCATCGCGAGACGTGCTGGCCACAAATGTACACTTGACGCTTCCAATCTGGCACACCATTGGGAACGAGACCGACCCCGTCCAGAGCACGGGCTCTGCGGACACAGTTGTCTGCGGTGCCAACTGTGCTGGAGCTATAGTGAAAGGATCGTAGTCGTCCTCGTCTGCTGTAGGAACAGGTTCTGGCTTTGGTTCGGCCTTTGGCTTGGGCGTTTCCAACTTGGCAGTACTGTTGAGAATCTTATCGAAATCATCATCCTCAACGTCGTCGCCAGACCTCTCATCCTCATCATCGTCGTCGTTTTCCACGCTGACCGTGAACTTCATCCGTTGTGGTTCCAATAAACCTCCCTCGGCCAGTTGACGGTCCTCCTCATCACGGATCTTCTTTTGCTTGGCGTCTCTCAACTTGTCGATCTCTTCCAACCTCTGGTCTTCCACACTCTTCTGGTTGAACTCAGGCTCCTCGATGATCTCTTCGCCTCTGTGGGTGCGACGGATCTTGACTTTCTCTTCTGTGTTGTGTAAAATAGTCTGTTTGAACGACTGCTTCTTCACCTCGCTGGCAATCTTCTTGATCTTATCGGCCATCATCTGGTCGGGCCGTAACTTCACCACAGCATCGAAGTCGTATTCTAACTGTTCAATCTTGTCCATGAGCTCCGCATTACCAAGATTGTATAAGAGAGTTCTAAACTTGCCCAGGTAGTCCTTCGAGACCGCCTCGATGCCTACAGGAGGAAATGCTTTGAACAGAGCTTCCTCGAGATCCTCTCCCCACTTGTCGGCATCCCCATTCGGCCGTTTCAACCTGAACTTGGCCACAAACTGCTTGATAGCCGACTCTCTAGCCTTGGTAGAAGCATCAACCCGTTTCTCCTTCTTGGTCTTGCGTTTACGCTTGATGGGACGAACATAAACTTCCTCATCTGACTCAATAGCATGCTTGGGCTTCTCAATAGGGTCATCCTCGGAGTCATCTCCAGGCTCTTCGGGTTCTTCAGGCTCCTCGACGTCTTCCTCCTTCACTTCAGGATCCTCTTCGTCTCCAAACCGTTCCTTTCTGTACTCGGCGTATGGAATGGCCAGTTTCAAGTCCGGATACTTGCTAGGGTCGCATTCTTCGCACTTATACTTCTTTGGCAGCCTTTTCTCACGACCCAGCATACACTGGGCGTGCTGCCAAGTGTCACAGTCGTCGCATTGGACCATCACACGATCATCGGTGTCAGAGTCGTAGTTAAGGTCGGTTGTGCCGCACACAAGGCATCTGACAACCTCATTGTCAGGAGTTCCAGTGCCAGAGGTCTTATCTTCGAGCTCGTACTCTTTTTCGAGCTTCTTGTTGACTCCTTTGGTCTTTCTAGTGGATCGACGAGGCATCCCTTGGTGTTAAAGATTGCCTTTAAAATTTCCACCCCCTTGAAATTGTTTATCCCCAATGACCAACCCTGCCAAGGTTTACAGCTTGGATGTACCGAGTTATATCTCGGTGGAATACCCGATGAAAGTCAATGATGTTGAGCGAGCGACATCTATGGTTGGAGGCAGCGATAAGATCGCGCAATGCTTCATCGATCCCGAAGTTAGCCTCCAATTGAAGCTGAGACCTGACGATAGATACTCGCACCCGATCAGCAGCGCCAAAGTGACTCCTGGCGAGAATGTTCTGTTGAAAGTACGTGTTCCAAAGCGGCTACTCCAAGAACATCATGGTGATATACGTGCCACGTTGAAAGAGTGCCAGGAAAAGGAGAAGAAGTACGAGATCGAGCCCGTTGGATTACTGGGGAAGACGTTCCGATTCAGGTCTCTAGCAGACTTCCAAGTACTGCCACGGTCATCACAGTTCACGCAGAACTTTGAAAAGTCTCTGAATGTTGGTGATCTATCGGAAATCAAGTCTTTCGCTGCTGATATCAAGCGGGAATTTGACAGTAAGCAGAGCTACGATAACATCGATATGGACATCCCACCGCTCGTCCGGTACGCGCGTACGGACGTGCCGTTCAACTACAGGTACAGCGGTAACCTTCTTTTGGATTCGAAGGGTGAATGGCAGAATAAAGCGGTCAAATTGCACACGATCTTCGTGAACTGGGGCGATCCGCCTCCTCAGACTTACGATCCCGTCCTTCAAGAGGAGTATGAGAAGGCCGTCAAGGACTATGCCGAGCTGAAAGAGACTCAACGACCTCAACTCGCCGACGAGACGCCGGTGTTCTTCTTTTTGGAGTGCATCAAGCTGTTGCGGAAGTTGTTTGATATGAAACCTGTGTGGTTGCGTCGTCATATCCACTGGATGCTGCCGGAGAAGTTTCGGACCCAACTGCGGTACGCGCTACCTTACGTGGCATATACTACAACGAAAGGCCCATGGCGCCAGTCGTTCATCCGGTTCGGTTATGACCCGGCCCACGACCCAAATGCTGCCATCTACCAGGTGGAAGCGTTCCGGAGTAACCGTAACCACGTGACGGACGACGAAGTCAAGAGTATGATCGACACGGATGAGGATATCTGCATCATTCCACGTACATTGTCCGAGTACACGAAGGAATTCGAAGATCCAGACTCGGAGATCAACAAGTTGCACATTGGCAAGGTTCCACGGCAGTTCTTTTTCGACGGAGAACACCCTGCTACGGTGGTGAGTTTCCAGGTTGGAGACATCGTGGATGCAGATGTCGATAGAATACTGTCTACGTCAAAGTTGGAGCCGTCGTGTGGAGAAGGGTCCGGATGGTACGATTGGAAAACGATCTGTCGATTACGGTCGGTTGTCAAATACAAGTTGAGTTGTATCAACGAGGGCCAACCGATCAGCGAGGACGAGGTTCAGAAGAGGATTCGGAAAGGCGACTTCTCCAAGAACCAGTATGCACACGTCAAGCGGTCCGAGGACGTGGCGGATGATGACCAGGACGACCGGGACGAAGATGACGAGCCCGCCAAGCCTACAGACGGTCCAAGCAACGACGATCTGCTAGGGCGTCTAAAACAGTTTGATCCAAACGGTGCAAGCGTGGTCGAAAAGCTCAAAGGTCTGGTGAACCAGGAGGATGTGATGGAGATCGGATGGGGTGGTAACGATTAAGGTGTATAATAGTAGCGATATGTATTAAAGTAAAGGTCCCCATTATGCAGTTTCTAAACGTGCAACTACTCACTTAGTCTTGACGATCTCGACAGCACTGGCATCTTTGGCGGCAGCAGCGGGAGCCACCGCTGGCACCGCCGGAGTGTCGGGAACCTGCGGCATGTCCAAAAGATACCGGACAATGTTCATTGGGGAGTCTCCAAGAGACTTCCGCCAGTAACTGATTCTAACGACCTGTGCAGCAGCCACCGATCCCAAAAAGAAGTTCACCGAGGCCAACAGGTAGTTCTTTGGCGTGATAACCGTCGCCCAACGGGTCCAAATGGCTCCCGTGGCGAACAACGACAGCTGTTGGATAGCAGACACTTTTTCCACCGGTCTGGCCATCTCTCCGGCACCAGCCAGCACCAAACCCCATTTCATCACTGGGGCCCAGAAGTGAACCGTCTTCGGGCCCGTGGGCGAGTTCATAAACTTTTGGAATGCAGAGGAAGCAGCAGATGACATCTCAATAACTAAAACTAGGCTCTACTCCGGCCCTTTAAATTCCGGTGATTTTTTCGGAGTGGAACCCGGTAGAAGTGTTAGGATGTGGGGATATGGGGACTGGATACGGTTGGATGCTGTACGATTAGGATATTAGGATATATGATTATAGAATCAACTAGGGTCCTCCATCGATGTAGCATTGTCCAGCAATACCGTCAACTTATCGTATTTGGCAAGGAGCGTCGTTAATTCGTTCTGCTGGTTCTCCACCTGGATCATCAAATCGGAGTTTGAATCATGAAGCAAATGAATCAGCCTGTATGTTTCACTGAGTTGTTTCTGGATAGTAGCAGGATCGGTGTCGAGTTGTTCCACAGGCCCATGCACAGGGTTCTCCACCTCTATCTCTCTCTCAATAGATACCTCTCTCTTTTGCTTCTTCCTCTCAAGCTGAGCAATATGATCTTTTAGACGTTTAATCTCCTGCTCTTTCTCCCTAAGCTCTTCTGCCTCTTCGTCACTGATATCCAAAGTCATCTCCTTGATCCAATCTCGCGAATTGAACGGCTTATTGACACGAATTGCAGCTGCAATCTCTGCCTTTCCCTCGAAAGGTTTCTCTGCAGAATTGGTTGTAGATTTGGGGTTTGCTTGGGACTCGCTGATCGCATCGATAGTCACATTTTGATCACTAACGCCGCCATAATCATCCTCAATCCCCTCCCTCGTTTGCTGGTTCGCCCTGGCCTCAATGGGAAGACCCATATACTCATACACCTTCATCAAGAAGGCTCTGTCACACCCTGTATCAGAGAGGATCTGTTCGAACCCATAGCCGAGCCTCCGTAGATCGAGTATCGAAGTGAACGCAGCTCTGTCAGCGTAACCATCAAATACCTCTTGCAAGGGGCCAATAGACTCTCCCCCTTCAGATAACATTGATGTGCTAAGAAGGATGTTTTTTATCTCCAACGTTTCACCGTTAAAACCACAGCGCCATGTCGGATATCAGCATTGGAAATGAGATAAAGGACGGATTCAAGCGCACTGACAAGTGGATCAAAGTGAACATCCAATGGCTCGAAGAATTGCAAGGTTTCTACACTCAAAGAGCCCAGATCGAAAGAGAGTATGCGGAGAAGTTGAATGCGCTCACCACGGAGGCTTTCAAGAGTAAAGCCAAGGCGTCGTCAGTTGTCAGTGTTGGTGAGAACCCATTGGTGACTCCCGGATCTCTTGAATCTGCCAGTATGGTCGCATGGAACGAAGTTCTCACACAATCGGAGAATATTGCCAAGGAGAGACGGCAGTTGGCAAAACAGTTTGATAACGTCGTTGCCAGCTCTTTCAGCCGGATGCAGAACCGGTACGAGGCCATTAGACAACGGTGGAAGTCTGCCGACGAGGAATTGAAGCGTGTGCGCGACGAGCATTACGATGATGTGTCCAAGGCCAAGAAAGTCTACGACGATGCTTGCCAGGCGATGGAGTCGCAACGGAGCAAAGCTGAGCGGGGTAGGGGCCAGGACAAGCTTGCCAAGCGAGAACGCGACATGAAGATTGCCAAGAACGACTACTTGATCAAGATCAATGTGGCCAACCGACTCAAGGACAAGTACTACTATCAAGATGTTCCAGAGCTGTTAGACTCGTTGCAGACGTTGAATGAGTCCAAAGTGAGTCGGGTCAACTCGATCTGGCTGTCGGCGGGTAAGTTGGAGCGCGCTTGCAACGAGAAAGTGTCATCGTATCTCAAGGCGGAAGATGCTGTCATTTCACAGAACTTGCCCCGTCTTGATACTGCCATGTATGTCAAGCATAACATGGGCAGTTGGAAAGAGGCTGCAGACTTCCAATTCGAACCTTCTCCTATCTGGCATGATGAGCCAACGATGGCTATTGATGATGCAGATGCTCTTGATAAGTTGAAAGTGCAATTGGGAGAGTCATCTACCGCCTATGAACGTTACGAGTCCAGATGCCAGGAAGAGAAGCAGGCTCTTGAAGAGACCGTCGAACAGCGCCAGAAGCTTGTCGGTGATACATTCAATGTGGTCCAGATCAAGTCGTCCCAGGACTACACAAAACTAGAAGACTTACTGGGCAAGTCCGTTACCTCATTGCAGCAATTTGCCAACGACGACACCCATAGGGTGTGTGCGGAGGTTGAGATCGAGGTGATCCAGACGGCGACTGATGGTCAAGACATGACAATCAGCAGGTCCGCTACTAAGGTTAAGAAGTCACGGTTTGGTGGACTGCTAGGGAAGAAGACCGTCAAGGAAGCTGACAATGGCGATATGCAATCGATCACTAGCTCCATGAGTCATATTACGGTCAACAGCTCCGGTCGCAAGAATAGGCTGTTTGGAATGGTGAGCAGTGCTGTCAATGCTGTCAGTGGTTCGGTCGGTGGTACAGTCGGCACCAACGGTGGTGCTTCCACTGACACAACAGCCACCGCCAACTACAGATACGATTCCACCGGCGATGATGAGTTGACTGTCGCTGCAGGCACCAATCTGGTCGTTGTGGAAGACGATGACGGATCTGGCTGGACCTGTGTCCGGGATTCGACTGGATCTAGTGGTCTAGTTCCAACCAGTTATCTCACAATTAGACGGGCAGAGTCTTCCAAGAAGCAAGGTCCAAAGGTGGCGCCTAGACGAGGAAAGAAGGTGAACTACGTGGAAGCATTATACGACTACACGGCTCAAGGAGGAGACGAGCTGACTATCCATGCTGGCGATAAGATTGTGGTGACGAAGGGTGACGATAATGGATGGACTGAAGGAGAACTGAATGGGCAAGTTGGACTGTTCCCATCGAGTTACGTAAAGTAAAGGTTGCTTAGATGCAAAGGAGTAGCAAAGTAGACGAGAACTAAGCATCGGGGTGCAAGCGGCGGACATGGTTTTTCAGATGGTCCGACCGCTTGAACACCCTGGAGCAGTGAGGGCATGAGAATGGCGTTAGGTTCAGATGAACACACTGCCAGTGTCTGTGGTACTGGGCCTGGCGTTCAAAGACCTTTTTACAGGTGGGGCAGACGATTCCGTCCTTAGTGATAATACCTGGCTGCTTGAGTGCTGCCTTGCCCTGCTGCGTAGTCCCATTGCGGAGATTTCTGCGGGGAGTGGGACGTTTGGCAGCCTTGCTGGGTTTGGTCTTGCGGGGAGTACTGGACTTGACGGGACCACTACCCTTGAAGGAAGCGTGGAGTGGGGCATTCACAGTCTTGGCAGTGGCCACTGATTTCTTGACTCCGGGGTCACATAGGGTCTCGACTCGTTTGGCAAGGAAAGACACTTGCTTGACGAGTTTAGAGACGTTATTGATGAAATCTGGAATGGCGGTCGGCTTGTAAGGAACTCCATCCTGGTTGTCCTGCAACAGGGTGCGCGGGGTTCCAATGGAGAGACGGCGTTTTAGTTCGTCTGTCAGATCAGCGGAACAGTCAGAGTCTGATGCATCACTGTCATCAAAAGCTTGATCGTCTTCACTTCCATCAGTGTGTTGATCGCCGCCATCTGATTGTTGATCGTCGCGACCGGATTCTTCATCGTCCTCACTCTCTTCATCGTCTTCATCGTCTTCATCATCTTGACTCCCGTCGGAATCGACAACGATAGGGCACTGAGGGGCACCCAAGTTATCACACACATCATAACTGGGTGGCGTTTTGATCACCCTGGATCCATTAGATGGAGGCTGTGGGATTCCGTCGGAGAGGATACCAATGTATTGGCAGGCATCTCCGATGGTGATAACGCGTGCAGGGAGACTAAACGGAGCAATCTCTTCAGGTGCGACGCGTCCCAAAGAGACAGTGTCGGAAGGGATGTTGTCGGAGATAATGGTCTGACGTTTCGAAGGGCGGTTGCCACCAACCATGTAACTCATAGCTGGGTCAGACGAGAGTCCCGAGAGGGGAGCATGCTGAGTGAACGCAGTGCTCGAAACGGTGGGGGATGTGATAACCAAAGGTTCGATTATTCCACCGTTCAGGGTACGGATGATGGGAGATGAAGGTAACATGTAGCCGAATTGAGGGTGTTGGATTGGATGGGTAGCCAATTGAGGCGGCAACTGGCCAGTTAATGCTAGAATGCGGTAGTCTATATTGAGATCGGGAGGAAAAAGGGATCCTAGCACGGCTAAGAAAAAAACTAGGTGATACGTTATATTAGTGTGGGCGCGAGTTGTGGAGGTGGCGATACGTCGCTTTGGGTTTGGTAGGACATTGTGGATCCCGACCATGTAGCTATATAGCACAGTACGCACAAATGGGGGTTCTGTTGGCGACCCGATCAGACCTTTGCAAACCCCTCGCTGCATTGCCGGTTATCGTATTCTGTGGGCCAAAACTAGAATTTCATCTGACCAATCGGGCAAGTAGCCCTTCTTAATTAAGTGCAGGGGGGAGGCCCTTTGGCGAAAAGATAAAGCCAACAACTTTCTCTTCTTAGTTAATTGAGCTTACCAATGACGTCGTACGCACCTTCTACCACGTCGTCGCGGTACTCAGTGTACCAGACGAACGGTCGTCCGCTCTCTGAGGAAGCCACCTACAAGGCCAAGCAAAAGTACGGGCTCTACCAGTCACCAGCCAAAGTGGACATCGGTGTGGACGCCTCGGCACCAGACCAGGCCGCCCTTCTGGCAGCATCGTCGGATCTTTCTGTCCACCCTTATCGGAGGGAGACCTCTGCTGATGCGGCCACGGCTGCGCTGTTTGCCAAGACTGACTCGTCTCCTGCCGCCTGGAAGAGGGGCTCAGTTGCTGTGGATGCCGAGCAAGCAGCCACCTCTGCCAACTCCCAGAAGTATCCATTCGACGCCGAGGCCAAGGAGGGTGCCACCGGGGCCAAGAAGGCTGCGTCAATCGACGAACTGGCCGCCATTAAGCGCGCCTCCCAGAGAAGACTGTCCAAGTCTCAGAGGAGCGAAGCCGCCTTGAGGTCGCTCTATGCATTCGATGAAATCCGCTCAGGAAAGAGCTCTGTGAGCCAGGCTCAGTTCTCCAAGATGGACATTCGGTCGATCAACGATCAGGCCGCTGCCACTGCAGCCAAGACAATGAACTCGCGTCTACAGCCCGGCCCAAATGCCACTTCGACCATCGTCGGTGCCAGAAAAGCCCCTTCCAAGACTGCCTCGACCTCATCTTTCAACATCGGCAAGATCAGCGCCATTGCTCAGAAGTCTGCGCAGAATTCCATCCATGGTCGTCTGCAACAGATCGAGAGAGGCGCCAAGAACCGCGGGTTGCAGACTCGGTCTGACTACAGGGCGCAACCTGCCTACGAGCCCACTTACGGTCTGACTTCTGGCAGTTCCGAGGCCAAATTGGCCAACGGTGCCGCTGCCGCCTCTTTGAAAGAAGGCCCAACTGGCGACTTTGCCTCCTCGGAGAGAGCCACCCTCGCTGGAAACACCCTCGTGGACTCTCGTGTGTTGGCTCTTGCCATGAAGCGTGCCAACGCTACGTTGAGCAAGATCGACAAGGAGAGATCCTTGAACGACTTGTTCAAAGACCCTGCTCTCAATGACAAGGCTCTCAAGATCGCCAAGGAGCGCGTCAGTAAGACACAGACGGCCACTGCCACCAGCGAACCTCAGGTCAACTGCGGTGGCGGTCTGTTCGTGCCTTACTCCAAACTACATGCCATGGCCGAGTCGGTTGTTCAGCCTGCTCTGAAGGAAATTGATGAGAAGGTCCAGTTGCAACGCGACTATGACAAGCAGCACCAGACTCTGGTTGCTCAGGTCAAGGACCGCAAGTATGCTCTCAAGGAAGAGGCCAAGGCTCTCAAGGTTAAGGAGGCCGAACTCCGTGAGAAGGGATCCGCAGAGCGCCGTGTCCAGTTGCAAACCGACAAGGACACTGCTCAGACCGAGCACGAGGAGACTATCAAGCAGCAAGAGGCCGAGCTTGCCGAGAAGCAGAAGGAGTATGACGACCAGATGGCCGTGCAAGCTGAAGCTCAGAAGGAGCTTGACGAGGAGCGCGAGCAGAAACTTTCAGTTCTGAACGATGCCAAAGCCGAGAAGGATGCTACACGTGCTGCCGAGTTGGAGGAGCAGCAGAAGGAGGCTGACACCGATCTGGAGCCAATCTTGGAGGAGCTCAGCAAGGAGAAGGCCGAGCTCGAGAAGTTGGAGGCCGAGAAAGATGCTCAGGAGTCCTTCTTCAATGAACAGAAGTTCCGTGAGCAGACTGCCAGCGAATCTCTTGAGACCACCAAGTACAAGATTGAGAAGCTGACTGCGCAGTTGACTCAGCTTGAGACCGAGTCCGCTAGTGCCACTGTGGCTGCTGACGAGGATGAGGCTACCGAAGCTACCACCAAGGAAATATACGACAAGACCGTGTCCGAGAAGAAGGAAGTTGTCTCTACTCTCAAGAGCAAGCGGTCCGAGCTGGAGTCCGAGCGTGACACCATCAGTGCCAAGCATTCGAAGCTGATCGAGAAGTTGAACAGCTCTGCCAAGGAGAACTTTGATGATGCCAAGGAGATCAACGGTATTCTTCCTGAGCATCTACAGGACACCGTCGAGGAGCCTTCTGAGATAACTGACGACCTGGACCACGACAAGTTTGTGCCGGACGACACTACAATCGAGGAACCTCCAGAAATCGAGGCGGAGCCCGAAGTCACCAAGGACAAGGTTTGGTCATACGAAGATGAGCAGGCTGCCAAGGCTGCTGAGGCTGCCGCAAAGGAGGCACCAGTGGAGGAGTCTGTTGAAGTGTCTGAGGCTGACGGTTTCGCTAACGCCGAGGAGAAATTGGTCCACGGCAAGCAAGGTATCACCAAGTACTTCAAGAAGACTAAGGAAAAGGTTCCTACTGCCGAAGTTGAGGCTGAAGCTGTCGAGCCTGTCGAAAAGACCACACCAGAGACTTCGCCAGAGACCACCGCCGTGAAAGAAAAGCCTACGAAGGCCGAGAAGAAGGCTCAAAAGAAGGCATTGAAGGAGTACCTCAAGGCAGATGATGAGGAGTCCCGCAAGCGGTTGCTCGAGGAGAATAAGAAGTTGAAAGAGAACAAGAAGAAGGGCAAGTTCGGAGAGAAGGTTAGAGTGTTCTTTGGTGGCGAGCCATCAGAGTCAAGCAAGCCCGAGACCACCACTAAAGTAGAGGATGATGCCGACCCTGACAATTTCTCTGGATTCTCCCAGGATTTCACCAAGAAGGAGTGAATATTTTCATTAGTCTCTGTACAATTGATTTCCGTCTACTAAAATCCGGTTCTCTGAAAAATCATTTATACCCCTTTGGGGATAATTGAACTTTCTCTTTTAGGGATAATTGAACTCTTTCTCATGGTACGTTTAAATAAGCAAAAGTCTACGCCGCAGAGGGCGTCGCCTCGTACTTATGTCAAGTCCCCACACATTCACACGCCACAGAAAACCACGCCACGCAAAACCACCTTTGGCAATTCAGGTCTGATCGGGAATCAACCTAGTGAGCCAGGTCTGGTCAAGAAGCATCGGTTCAAGAGTGGTACGGTGGCATTGCGGGAGATCCGCCGGTACCAGAAATCGACAGATCTGTTGCTCAGAAAGCTTCCATTTGCTAGACTTGTCAGAGAAGTTGTTCAGGACGAGTTTGGCACGGGTCCTTCCTATAGATGGCAGTCCATGGCGATTATGGCGTTGCAAGAGGCCTCTGAGGCGTATCTGGTGAACCTGTTCGAAGACACCAACCTGTGCGCATTGCATGCCAAGAGGGTTACCATAATGCAGAAAGATATGTATTTGGCACGTCGTTTGAGAGGAGATTAGATGTCTGGTGTATAGTAAGTATAATAGTGAGTATCGATTGTATATCAACGACTACCGTAGCTGAATAGTACACTTATTATATAGGTACACTGAGGGTCCGTCTACAGCGTGACATGCCAAATGCCCATTGGACCGTTCTCCTTATAGTCCTCCTTGGACAGGTACAACTCTTGGTTACTGGATCCACCAAAGATCTGGCGACATAGGATCTCTCCACCAAGGAACACGCAGTCTTCCCAGCCGACTTTCTTCCACTCGCTAAAGTAGTCAGGTCTAGGCACGAGCCGGATCCGTTTTGGAGCCTGTGTAAGCGACACCTCTTCCAAGAGAGCGGTGGATTCATTGCGGAACGCTGAATTCTGTGTATCCTTCTTCTCCATCTCACCGCCAATGGCATACTTGGTGTACAACTTGACGAGCAACTCCTCCTTGAAACCCTGGATGGCCGAAGTCTGGCCGCAGATGACCAGGTTGTCGTAGCACTCTTGGCGGCGCTTTTCGTCGTGAACTTTCGACAGACTCAGGTAAATGGCATCGCACAGGCTTTCAATCAACTCGCGGCAGCCTTGGAACCGTTCCTTGCCCACTGTTATGGTGTTTCCCTGCGAATCCACGAAAATATTGGTCTCGAGCTCGCTATTAGGTTTAGTAGGCTCGTCCTTCTTGGCACCTTCCTTCTTGGCGCGCTCCTTCTCCTCCAGAATCTCTCTAGTGGACTTTTCACTTGTGACTATGGCGGCAATGTCTAGGATACCTTCCTCCTCGGGGTCCGCCTCTGTCTGTTTCAGTCCTTCGATTCCAAAGAACGATGCCTTGGCGTCCTCCTCACTGAGTTGTTCAAAGATCTCCGACTTCTTAAGCTCTTCGATCTGATCGTCCGTCAAGCTTGGAAGCAACTCGCGCAATTTGGCATTGACAGACGCTCCACCTTGGGCCAGGTAGACAACGGCAGGAGAATACACTTGGAAGTCAATGATAGGAGAGACTTCCGACTTCTCGTAGCCGATATCGACCACGCAAGCATTGGGCAGCGATCCAAACGCGAACATGGAGCACAGTGGTGCCGGAACGACGGCAAATCCACCCAATTGCAACGTCTCAAACACGTAGTTGGTGATACTTTCAACGGCAACGCTGGACCACTTGGAACAGGTCTGAACTAGCGTGAAAGAGATCGAGTCCAGCAGGATCAGAGGGTCATCTTTCAAGAGCGACTTGACTATCACTTTGAACAGGAAGTTGAGCGCGTCCACGTCTTTGATTTCGCCCTTGACGATCGGGTAGACGGCGTATTTGTCACCACCTTCCGGCTCTGTTATTTGGAACAGCGAAGGGTCCCCTGGGTTCCGGTAGACCCTCGTAGGAAGCTGATACTTTGGTGGGGTAATGTTATCCTCAATACCGAACTGGATCAGTGTCTTCTGAGACCCTGGAGCCACGATCAGGTGTGCCTCGTCTCTTAGTGCCATTACTGAAGGAGCGAAGCTTGATGATGTCCAGAGTTTTTTTTTTGCCAGGGCTATAAATACTGGCACAACCCCCCGAAAAACTCTTTTCTCCATACTTACCTTGGGGTGCCTACGGAGATCAACAAGTCCGCTGGCTGCGCTTCTAAGTCTGCAAGTGCACTACCGCTGCTTAGATCTGTGCCCTTTACGGGGGCCTCATAATTTTTGATTGATTTTCAGTTACTCACAGCGTGCTGGGGTGGCTACGAGGGCGTGTATCATCTATGTAGTTTGCCTAGGACACCTTGACGACGATTCTCTTCACATAGTCCATGAAAGTGGCCAGACTGACATCGTCCGTCATTATGACGGCACCTTGCTCTCCATGGGCCATGTTGACCATGTTGTCCACGCTCTTATACGAGGTGGTAGGGCTGAGACGAGACATGAGGAACCGAGCCTGTGATCCACCTTCTTCGGTGTCGATGAACCGAGGCAGAGGGAATCTATCGACGAGAATGTCGGCCGCCTCTTGCCTTGGTTGTGCCAGGAACTCTTTAAAGTAGGCGTAGTCTGGTTGGTCCTGATATCCTTGGCGTCTCCACTCGGCAACGGTTGCTCCATGATAGATGAGCAAGTGGAAGAATGTGTCTAGCAAGAGAATCCGGTCCGGTTGTAAAGAAGTCGAGTCCAGCACGACAGGTTCAGGCTCTTTCTCCAACTGATATGAAGTGAGTGTAGGTTGGATCATGACGAGCGAGTTCATACAGTCCTCAGCGAGGAAGCAGTGACGGTAGTACGCGGTTTCGTCTGGAGACGAGTTGAACACTTGCACGAACGGAGACCGTCTCAGGTGATATATGAACTGAGGGAACAGGCTGAGTTCTGGCGGCACAGAGAATGTCGATGAATCGCCTGCACGGTACGTACCGAAGTAGCGGCATAGATCGATCAGGATCTTATCCAGGTACCGAACAGCATCGAATTTCAGGTCCTTGGTCAATTGAGCCACGGCCTCTCGAGCAACGAGCACCGCTGCAGATTCTTGGTCGAACCCAGTAAGAAGTGTATCGTTTCCGCCTGTAGCGGAGGACCGTTGGGCAGAAGTGACGTGAACACGTCTGGAACCGTCCGCGTGTTGATAAGTGGTGATAAATTGAACTGCAACATGTTGACCAGATCCGGTGCTGACATCTGTGCGCTCGAAATGGAACCCATATGCAGAATGAGGCCAGACCGCACCTAATTTCCATGCATTCTCGGTCCCTTGCAACTTGCTCTGGTGGCCATATATGCTCTTGACTTTGAGTGAGTTAGTCACTTTCAGTTGCAATGTAGCATTCAACCCGAATTGTAACAGTCCAGTCTGTTCGTCAGGCTCAAACAGCTTCTGCATCGATCGTTTGAAGATGGCAGAAGTGAACGAGTCGCTCTGAACAACGACACCACCCGTCAGGTTCGGCAGAGCCTCCATTTCAGCGAGTCCCACCTGGTCGTAGCAACCGATCATGATATCTACAGTGTGTCCGTTGCGTGCCGCCTTCGTTGCCAATGTGGTATAGTGCTTTTCGGCGCTTCGGTACTGCTTCTCCATCTTGGAGTCGTCAGTAAGGTCGTGGTGCGATCTCAGCGGCTCTTTCAGTGGAGATCCAACGATCTTTCCTGGTCCTTCAGTACATGGGCCGCCAGAAAACAGTATAATGCGTGCACCTGTCTTGGAAAGACATTGCGACATCATATGTGTGGCCACAGCTATTGCACAACCGGTAGCACGAGTGCGACGACATTTGGCCGGAGTAGGGAATGAGTCCACCTTCAAAGAATCGATCAATGTGGTTAGGTTAAAATCGCAGATAGTGTGCTGTTGCACAAACCTGGACGTGGCCTGTGGAACGTCGAGCTTCTTGGACACCTCTGCCTCCGAGTAATCTTTGGCTCCGTTGAAAGAGTAGAACGTTGGAGAGTCTTGGCGGCCGATCTCGTAGACGTTGACGTGCTTGCCGAAAACGATGAAACTAATCAGTGCATCGGGGGGAAGCGAGCTGAGGGCAACCAGTAACGAGTCCTTGAGAGCGTCGAACTCGGCCTGTTCGTCGAAGCACGAGTCAACAACGAAGCAGAAAGCAAACGGTTTTTGCACCTCGGGTGGTGGGACGACGTATTCTATGTCATCAGCCTCAGGCGACGCAGCGTAGGGTATTTCGCCTGCATTACCCGGTAAAGCGTTCCGGACCTGGCAGAAGGGACACGTCCACTGCCTTGTGCGGACATCGACAGGGCAGCAAGGCGCGAGAATGGCACGACATTGACGGCACGCTGTTGGCGACGCCTGGACGATCACTTGGTTTGTTTTGGGCCTCAACGGTTGGTACAACCCGGAGATGGGCACCGAACACTTCTGTGCCGTCTTCTTGTCAGCTGGAATTATGTTCCAGGCAAACCGAAGGCCCGTCAGGTCCTCGTACGTCTCAAAGTCCATGACGGAGATCTATAAACAGCTTGGCTGAATTTTTCACACCGCGTAATTCACTAGTCTATGTGGACTTGTGAGGGGCCCCAACTGATCCTGGATGTCCTGGATAAGTTTCCCAATGCCATTTTGGTCAGCATGGATGGCACAGTGCCACAGATGACGCAACGGCTGACCATTCGACAGGAGAATCACGATAATCTCACTGAGTATGTGTATTTTGAGCAAGATCGGCTTCGAAGTCTCTACGACTACCTTGGATGGCTGTTGGTTCGAGAAAATGGGAGACCCTTGGTGATCTCTGGATTACTTGAGTATCTGTCGGAGATCTATGTGGATCTCCTTGATAAATATGAAGCCGGGAACCTGGGAAGTGCCGATTTCAAGGAGTTTACCTTGACCAAAGTCACCATGGTTGCACAGAGGCTGGCCTCGTTGCATGCCATCTTGAACGATCCGCAAGAGGTTGTGGATAGGCTGGAGAAGATCTACTTGCCAGCAGGCGCCAATCCGGTGGCGACGTTTCGACCGGAAGGTTCCAAGATGGTATCGTTATCTACAGTGATGAAGATGCTAAAGTTATGCTAATTGAACTGTGTAGGGGGAGCACTGATTGAACCGTGGGGGCCTAACTGAACTGAGTAGGAGGTGGCGAGCCGTATTTCGCACCATACGATCCGTTGGCATCGACGTTGGTCGTTGGAGGCACAGCAGTTGTCGCATTCCCGTTGTATGTTCCGTAAGGCTGGCCGTACGACTGAGTGGACGGTTGTGACGGATATTGGGACGGCTGCTGTGGATAAGGCTGCGGAGGCAGTTGCCCCGGCTGTGGAGGCCCCTGTTGGGTTCCCTGTCCGTTGTAGCTCATGTTTCCGGTCGGATCAATGGATAACTCGCTGATATCTGGGAAGTATGCGGCACTGTCCTCTGGAGACGCCTGCTGTGTCAATAGTCTCTGGTATAGATCGACACTGGAATCAATATCTTGGTCGACACTTTCCAATTCTGCAATCTTGAGCTTGTACAGGTCAAGCACTTGCTTCAATTGAGACCGAACCGTCTGGATCTCCTCCATCTTGGAAGGAATACCATCCTGGACGAGCGCATTCTCAAACTCTGCTCCCGACACGGAATTGTTCTTAACTCTGGTGTTGAGATCCATCAGTTTCGACAGAAGCATCTCCACATCGAACGATCTACTTAAACTATCCTTGAGCCTGCTCAGGTCTTCCTCTCTAGTCTCTGGCACTTTCTCCACATAGTTAGCCGGAACAATACCCATTTTACCACGCAGGCATCCTCTGAACCAGTCCTTGTTGATAGGGTCCACCACCGTGATGATATCTCCAGTGGTGAATTGAAGAGTATCAGGATCGTCTGTGGAAAGATCGTAGAGTGCGCGCACTTTTGGTGGAGCCGCCTTGGTTGGCTGTGTTGGTGGTGCTGTGGGTGTTAGTCTGGCCGGCTGTTGTGGGGTCGGTGCAGCATTTGCAGCTGTCGGAATACTGTTGATACTTCCGGAATGGCTCACGCCTTGATAACCGGTCTGCTGGGGGGGCGCTGGGTAAGCCTGGTATCCAGCAGTCAAATGAGGGTTATGAGAAGCAGGAGCAATAAAACTCGACCGTTGACTACCAGGCCGGCTGGATTGACGGCTGGTGCTCTCCTTAAGAGACATCTCTATAGCTCTTTTCAAGTCCTCATCTTCCTGATTGCCGTCCAAGTTCGGTTCACGGCCGGAATCCACCTCACTAACGGCCTGTTGGCATAGATATCGGTTAGATGATTGCAACTGGTTGAAAGCATCGCCCATTGCCTTGAGGCTGCTGTCGTCTTTGAATGATTTGCTCAACTTATAGATCTCTTTGATCACAGCGTATTTAACAGTGGTGTGCATTCGATGGTCATTGACGATCTTGACCAGATAGTCGTCCACGAAGGACTTCTTGGCCAGTTCTGCCTTCATCATGGCACCGCAGTTCTCGGCAAGGAAATCCACCAGCGTAATAGTGCGAAGAACGGTGTTGGCGTTGGACGATTGAAGCTTCTGTTTGACGAGATCAACAGCGGCACTGACGTTCTTATTAGGGTCCGACTTGACGGCATCAACTACATCAAGTAACAGCGAGTAGTCGTCCTCGGTGAGGTCGGACGAGGTCGCAGCGTCGACGGCTTTAGATAGAGACGGCATGTGCTAAAGGTGGCGATGTAAATAAGTTGGAGGAGCAGATTTAAAATATTGGTGCAGGGTTGCAAAATACCGGTGCAGTGTTGCAATATAGAGAGAGTTAGAGTAGTCAGCTTGCAGTTGCAGTTGGATCCAACTACCAACGCTACTGCTGCATTATGGCGCCCAACTAGTTCGGGATGGACCCAGACATGTTTTTACAATACGCAGGTAAGCAGAACTCGGGACAATTCCGTCGGAATTGATTCGTTCTGTGAAATGAGAATTTTCCAATCCAATAGTAGTTCCGAAGGAGGGGTGGGAAGAGGGGGCCCGATGGCATTGGCGCGCAGTATTATTGGCCGTCCAGAACTCAACATGCGGGGGTTGTACCAATGAGTGGCAGGAGAAGAGGTCTTGGTCTCGGTAATACAATGGGATTGGGCGCAGTGTGCACACGGATCCACGGTTAATGTGGACTCTGGGCCAATCAAAATGGCCGCTGCTATCTATCTTCACTAATCGTTTTCGCCCTTATCGAAGGGATGGCTTCCCTATAGGGTAATGGTCTTTTTTATTATGAATTGGTTGGCCATCGAGTAGTGAATAATTAATTACCCCTCAGGTCGATCTCTACTTCGTTACCTTTCAAGTGTCACTGGCTTTTTTCCTACGTCTACCCCGCCACTAGTTTGACCCCGCAAATGACGCCTGATTCCATGGTTACGTTGCGCAAGGAGCTCAAGGCAGAGTTTGCGTCTGACGATTTCGTCTCTTTGCAAATTTGGCGTATGTTCAATAATAAGAACGGATTGCTACCTAACAACCGGCGCATCTTAAACATGTCCTGGCGGATCTATTCGATGGATTGTATCAAGAAACACCAGCGGGCCAAATCCCGCCGCAACTCCAAGGGAATTCGCCGCAGAACAACCGCCTCCAACCTCAACTTGCTGAAGCAGCACTCTTCTGAAACTCTCATAGACAAGTCGAAAGAGCAGCAGCCTGACAAGTACGAGCGGTCAGCTGAATTCGATTATATCGACCACATTCGCCGGCTGTCCAATGAGGATTACACCCCGAGTAACAGTGACATGGAGCTCACTTCTTACAACGACCTCGCCTCTTACAACAACGAGCCGATCTCCTACGACGGTATGTTTGCTCAGTCCAACCCGATCGACATCGACTACAACCGCAACAGTTTCAGCTCCGATTCTGTCTTCTCACAACGGCCCTCATTCAATTCGGTCTCGAGCGTGTCGCCGGCACCTTCGTTCCGTCGCCAATCCTCCAGTTATCAGAAGTCGGTCAACGGTACTCTATTCTCCAAGTTGCAAAAGTATCGCATGCAGTTGCACCAATCATGCGCCAAGCGCGGCGATGAATACGAAACTCTTGGTGATACTAGCACCAGCAACAACTTCAAAGAGTTCCTCGATATGTCCAAGTTCGACGACGGCAGCTCCACCAACCAGCCTGCTCCTGCCATTCAGCCTTCGCTGCTCTCGTCACACGATAACAGCAACAAGTTCAAAGTGTCGCTGCGGTCCCAACACCGCCAGTCTTCTACTTCTGGCTCGCAGCCACTTACACAGTCCATTCAGCCTATGCAGCAACCATCCATTCCTCACTGGCGTCAACGCTCCGGCTCCAGTTCCGAAATGGATAACGAGTACAGTCTCGATAGTTACATCTCCATGTTAGAGTCCTCCTTGGACCAACACGAGAAAAAGCGGTTCCAACCGCAGACCTATCCAACGCCAACCACCGTGTCCTCACCGTTGCAACCGTCGTCGATCAATTCCACCGCACTACCAGGATCTTCGCTAATATCTAGATCTTCTTCGTTTGCCAACTCTTCGCCGAGTCACCCAGTCTGTGAGAACTGTCTCACTTCAACTACTCCGCTCTGGCGTAAGACCAGTGACAACAGGTTGCTGTGCAATGCCTGCGGTCTCTTCTTCAAACTCCACGGAGTCATTAGACCTCCAGGACCTGCCCAGAAGCCCAAGCACCGGTACCAGGATCCGGAAACGATCTTAAACATGAAGGAGGCTACACAACATCGTGCGCCTACCTCTTTGGAAGCGAACAACGATATGCCTAACAGTTTGGACGGTGATATGGCTGGAGAGGAATGGAATTGGCTCCGTTTCGAGTAATAGTAATAGATTAGCATACTCGCCATATATGAGTGTAGATGTATTTATGAACGTGTACTGTTATGCTGTCTACTAGTCGGTGCCACGTCTTCACCCTTCTTCCACAACCGGAACACTTGCAACCAGTCCGAGCCCAGTTTTTCCTGTTGGACTATCCGGTTGATGATAATGTCGTCTTCGACGATCTCATCGATCAGCTTACGTGACACTCGGTTGACTAGGTGGTTGCGAGGTGTAGGCCTGTTGGTGATCCTGGACTTGCGGATCCGTGTTTGGGCTCTACCCTTGCCTACTTTCATGGAGTGGTTCACGAAAGCAGCAGAGTCTGATACATAGCCCGTCGAGAACAGATTCACCATGGACCGCCATATTCGTTTCAAAGTGCGCAGACGCGAGTACCTTGGAGGCGGTAATGAACGCATCCCAGAATTGGTACTAGGTTAAGAAACAGTATGAGTTGGTTGAATCCTGGATTGTCCCAATTTAGCTAAGCGCTAGCCTGAAAAATTTAGTCAAGCTACGTGTCAGATCTTGCGTTGACCGGAGATGTACTGTTCTATAGTGTTCTTGGTGGCCGTGCTTGTATCGTTTGTTCTGGCCGGAGCAGACTACTATGCGGTGCTTGGAGTTCCGAAAGATGCCGACGAGAAGGCTATCAAAACGGCCTACAGATCTCTTAGTAAGAAATATCATCCGGATAAGAATCCAGGTGATGACACTGCTCAGCAAAAGTTCATTGAGATCGGAGCAGCTTACGAGGTGTTGATGGATAAGGAGAAACGTCAGATATATGACCAGTACGGAGAAGAAGGATTGCAAAACGGCGGTCCCGGAGGCCCGGGCGGCCAGGGTGGAGGAGATCCATTCGATATGTTCTCCAACTTCTTTGGGGGTGGCAGACCTAGAGGCCGTCCAAGAGGTGGAAATGTCGACAGTGAGGTGGATTTCACGTTGAAGGACTTCTACAATGGTGCCAACAGAGACGTTAGTATCACTTTACAAGACATATGTGACCAGTGTTCGGGAACTGGGTCCGAAGACGGCAAGATGCACACCTGTCCAACTTGCCACGGCAGAGGTAGAGTGATTCAGAAGAGACAGTTGGCCCCTGGAATGTTCCAACAGTTCGAGTCGGCCTGTCCATCGTGCCGTGGAAGTGGTAAACAGATCGACAACCGGTGCCATAAATGCTCTGGCGAAGGTGTCTACCGTAATAAGCGGACTTACAACGTGAATGTGACGCCAGGATTGGAGCGTAACCATGGGGAAGTGTTCCAAGGAGAGGCAGACAAGTCACCGTCTTGGGACGCTGGTGACTTGAGATTCATTCTTAGAGAATCCAAGACCGGCAACCTTGGCTACCGTCGCATTGGCAACAACTTGTACCGTACAGAGGTCATCTCGTTGAAAGAGTCGCTATCGGGCGGTTGGGCAAGAGACATCCCGTTCCTAGACGATTATGAGCAAACGCTGCCACTGTCGCGCAAAGACGGTGTTGTTGTTCAAGACGGAGAGACCGAAAAGATCCCCGGTAAAGGTATGCCTATCCTGGGTACAGATGACCAGCGGGGCGACCTGTTCATAGAGTACCGTGTGATCTACCCTGCTGGAAACCCAAAGAAACTACGTGATGAGCTGTAGCTTGATCTCGAGCTTTAGTTCGACCTCGGGTGTCAGTTTGATCCCCGTCCGCCCGATCCTCGCGTTCGTTTCGTGTACTAATTTACAAACATGACCCGTTTAGTAGCCCTGCTATCAGAGCTGGATCTATGCTCCCAAAATGCTAAGGAATTTCTCTCCTCTGACAGTATTTCCAAATTAGGAAACATTTTGCGTCCTTGCCAGGAGATTAGATAGTAGACCTACCAGATATAAATACAGGTTGGTCAACCCAGGTCAGCGCTTGCCCCCCTCTATTCATCATGTCTACCCAAGTTCAACCAGCACCACCTCCACCTGATGACCCAGAGGCCAAGCTGACCGTGGCAGAGCACACTTTGCCAGCCTCATTCTTCATCTCTGATAAGATGTTTGAGTTTGAAAAGAGAGCTATCTTTGCCAAGTCCTGGCTGTTCTGCACACACACTTGCCGGTTCAAGAAGGCTGGAAGTTACTTTGCCTACAACTTTATGGGATGGAACTTCTTCCTGATCAAGACCAAGAAGGGTGAAATCAAGGCCTTCCACAACGTCTGCCGTCACAGAGCCTACCCTGTGGTGCGTAAGAAAGAGGGAAACTCTATTATTCTCGGTTGCAAATACCACGGCTGGTCTTACAACACTGAGGGTAAGTTGCACAAGGCTCCACAGTTCCAGAACGTCGAAGGTTTCGACCCTGACGCCAATGGACTCTACGAGATCAAGTGCCATGTTACCAAACAGGGACTGATCTTCATCAACTTTGACAACACCGATACTGCTGTGCCATTCGACACTTTCTTCAAAGGACTCGAGAATGAGATGTCTGAGTACGACTTCGACGACTACGAGTACCACATGTCGTACGAGCTCGACGGTGAGTTCAACTGGAAGACTCTCATGGATGGTTACCAGGAGTGCTACCACTGCCCAACTGCCCACCCTGGCTTGAACGCTGCCTTCAAGATCGACACCTACAAGGTTGCTCCAAGAGGCAACTACTGCCGTGCCTACTGCCGTATTGCCAACCACGAGATTGTCGTCGAGGAAGAGGCCGACCCTGACACAGAGTCCAGCTGGTTTGGCTTTGGTAAGAAGAAGGCTGCCACCCAACCGAAGAAGAAGAAGCAGGAGAACCCTGGTGGATCTTTCAACGGCCTTTGGTGCTACCTCTTCCCTGACAACGGTATCAACTGCTACTCGCCAGCTTGGTACTCTATCAGAGTCCTGCCTATAACGTCTAACAGGTGCATCTTGCAGTACGACATCTACACCAAGAAAGGTGCCTCCGAGGCTGATAAGAAGGAGTTTGTTGACTTCCTTCAACAGGTTGAGCTTGAGGACTTCGATCTCTGTGTTCTTACACAAAAGAACCTCCGCCAAGGTATCTACAGTGCCGGTTCTTTGCACCCAACTAAGGAGCTCGGTGTCCGCTACTACCAGGGACTTGTCAGAGATATGGTCAAGGCCCACTACGCCCTCGAGAAGGAGGTTGGCCATGAGGTCAACCCAGCTGTCATCGGAGGTAAAAACTCAGATGAGGTCGATGAGCTTGAGAAGCTCTGCCAGAGCATTGAATGCGAAGGTGTCAACCCAGAGACCGATCTTGGAATCGATTGGTAAATAGTGTTTTTTAGTGTATTTATGGAATCTATTCTTCCCCTCTAGCTTTCAAGATCTGATCAATAACGTCCTGCCTCTTCGTACTATCCACAAATAGCGCCTTGATCATCCCAATGATCTCATGAGTATCCAATTCGTACAACTTGGCCTCGTAGAAGTTGCCCAGGATTTCTTTCAAGTTGCTCACAATCACCAGTCGAACCTGCTCCAACTTGTTGTAACTTGGGCTCTTCTGCACACGATCTGCCAACTTAGTGTCCACGTTCAATGTTGCATCCAACACCTGTGTAATCACTTGGCCGATCGTATCACATTCGTCAGATCCGTACTCTTGACGTATCAACAGCCGGCCCGAGATTGAATTGTAAGTGGCAGCCGTCACCGCCAAGTAGATACTGGAAACCAGTTGCTCGTTCAATGACAGATAGCAGAGGAACTCTCGGTTGATTTGTGAGTACGACTCTGACACCCGTCTGATAAACTCTGGCACTTTCCTGTTGCGAACCGAAGAATCCAAGTAACCGTCCTCAAAGAAGACGGCACTGTATTGGGACACATAGCTCATAGGTGAGCTCGACAATGATCTCATGAGGTTGTCGATGACCCCGTAGATCATTTTCGAGCATGATGTTAAGTCCACTTGATGTTTTGCCACCGTGTGAGTGAGGACGTGCGAATAGTCGTTGTAGAAAAGAATCGGCGACATGTACAATGCATGGTGTTCCACGTTGACCATCATGAAAAACCCTGTCAACAGCTTCTTCGTGCCATCATTGAACTGCATCGATGCATCTTCCAAGTCCTTCTTCTTACCCACCTGCGCTTCTAGCTGTGACAGGTGCTCGTAGTATGCATCAATGATCTTGATCACCTCGTCTGAAACGACAGTATGCTTGAATGTGGACCTCTTTGGCACCTCTGTAGCCTTGACTGCACTCTGTCTCTGTGCTTTCTCTTGCTCTGCCTCTTTTTTATTTGTGACTGCCTCCTTTTCGTCCCAATCATCATTCCAGTCCCATCCTTCGTCGGCATCTTCCCCTGCAGGTTCTGCAGATTCAGCCGGTTTCTGTGGTGATGCTAATTTATGCGGTGATCCAGGCTTCTGAGGTGATCCAGGCTCATCTTTATCCCAGCCATCGTCCCATTCATCGTTCCATCCATTCTCTTCGGCCTCCTCTTCCTCTTCCTCTCTGATCTCTATAGACTCCTCCTTCTCTTGAGCCTCACCAACCTCTTCCACAACCATATTCTTCTCTTTGAATGAGTCCAGATATTCTCTCCATCTGATCTTCATCACTACCTCCTTCACCTCATCCATGGCATTCCCAGCAAGATCGCTGACCCAGCAGCTGATCAGATCGTCCATCCAGAATTCAATATCACAGATTCCATCGTTGGACCAGCCTGGCCTAGCCAGGAGCCGTGAGATCTCGTTGATGCTCTCCAATGTTGGGTCATCGCTCTCGTTCAACTTGGCCAAGAGTAACGGATACACATACTGCTCCGAGAACATCTTTGCCTTGAGAGACCCGAGAATCGTCTTGCCAACCACAGCACGTAGTGTTTGGAATGGGGTCCACGAGTCATTGATCTCATTATCTGCCAGAAACACATCAAAGAACTCGATCACAGCCTTCAAAGAGAGCGTGTAGCTTTCGAAAGTAGTCTCGCACTTCACTAGAGTTACTTCTGACGCTTGTAGTTTGGCCTCATAGCCCTGATCTGCCCTCTCTAACACTTGCTTCACCCAGTTGTTGAACAGTCTGTTGAAATTGAACAGTCTAGTGAGACCACTGTCGTCACCGACGGCGAAGTCATTGCAACTTTGTAGAAACTCTGTGAATGTCATACCTTGCACCGTGTTGGTGTATGTCAAGGAACCGTCGTTAAACTTGAGGTATTCGTCAATGTACCAATGGATAACTTCATCCAACTTCTTGGTATCCTCTTTCACCTTGGTTCCAAGCTCGTCGAAGAGCCGAATGTACTGGCTGTGTAGTTGCAACGTGTCGATGGTCTCCGCAAGCTTAACGCGAAGTTTATTCAAGCTCTTAACGGATGCTTGGAAGTCGATGTTCATCCAATCGGCCTCAGTTGACTCCTCCAATGGTTTTAGTTCCTTGATGAGTCCACCTAGGTACCAAATCTTGTTGCAAATGTCCAATTGCTTCACGTAGTCCTCGTCTTTGTACTGTATCTCCTTCAAGGCGGATCCACGCCGTGATGCAGCCTCCGGGTCTTGTCTCTCCTCCAATTCCTTCGACAGAGCATCTCTATCGTAGTTGTCTATGTAATTTATTGTGCTGTCGTGTAGCTCCTTGGCCCTGGCTTGGGCCATCTCTGCCTCTACTTGCATCGATGAAGGTTAAATTTTCAGCCTTTGATTTCTTGCCTAAAATACACTAGTTTACATATAACTAAACAACGAGGTACTTGTTCATGATCTCTTCGGCGTATTCGAAGTTGTGATGGATGTTGTAGATCATGTATAGGTTGTACGCGCTCTCTTTCTTCAGATCGTACCGTTCATCTTCGACCTCTATATCCAGTACTATCTGGTAAAAGTCGATCGCAATGTTATCCAGGCCCAGCTGGTGGAACGCGCGACCCACGTTGTACAGTGTCTCCATCTTCTGGTAAGGATCTGACATGTCCTTCAGTTTGGTATACTCGAAGAGGAACGTGAACCCTTGCAAGATCTGGAAGTTTGTGTTGAGAGTCTTGCGCTGGGTGGATCTGTTCAAGTTTGACAATGCCAGTAAGAGCAACAACGACGGGTCATTATTGAAGTCCGAGTACAACTTGAGGCAGTACAGTAGCGACGAGTAGTACGACTTGTTCAAATAGAGGAAAGACGCATAGATGTAGTTCAAGAGTGGGTGACTGTGTTCCAGGTCCACGTTATGGTTGGTAATGGCAGCCATTCCTGAAATCGGTTTGCCGCCTTCCCTTAGCGAGTCGTACGCCTTAACCTGGCGAAGAATGTACTTCTGTGTAGACGCATCTGCATAGTGCTCCGAGTTGTAACTGTCTGGGACATATGATGCCAGGAATGTTTTCAGCACCGTGGGCGAGAATTGGTAATCATTCATGAGCGCTCTGAGTTGGTCTTGGATCATGTTGTGGTCTGACACGATCAGTCCGACAGACAGTCCAACGAGAGTCGTTGTGAGTTCCATCTTTTGGAAGACATTGATATGTCTGGCAATTCCCAAAATCGACGTGGCACTCTCAACGTCCCCATCGTACTTGCTGATCATCAGTGCATACTTCATGAACAGGTCGTACCATTGTTCGTATTTGATTCCCTTGAACGAGTCTGTCTGTAGGGCCTGCTCTGGCTGTTCGTAGTGTGACGATAAGATAATCTCATCACCTAGGTACCGCATGCGCGACAACTGGTAGTCGACGCCCTGTTTCGTGATACGTTTGCGCAAGTCCACGTTGAACTTTCTGGCACGCTCAGATGAGAAAAAGCACCGGTACATGGAAAACAACTCGATCAAGTTCAATGCCAGCTCGATCCAGACCGATGCTGCAGCCCTGTTTTCCACCGAGGATCCCTGATCCAACGTATTCTGAAGCCGTTCTGCACGCTCATACATCTTTTGAGTTCGTGTCTGTGACTTCTCCTCGAGCGTCTTGAACTCGGCCTCCGAAAGCGTCACTTTCTTGCGCTTTGTCGGTCTCGTTGGTAGGTCTGCAATCAATGCAGGCTCCGTATCAAAGTCGTCCTCTTCGACAAGTTCGTCCTCGATATCTGGTTCCGACTCTGTCTGGTCCGTCAACAAGCGGGCAGATGCCTTTTCCTTTGCGCGCTGCTCTTTGGCTTCCTTATACAGCCGCGTAGTGGTATCAGTATCACGTAGATAGAAGCAAACCTCTGCGAGGTTGATCTTCACCTCGATATTTTCCGGGTCGTACTCTAACAGTAACATGTAGGACTCGCGAGCACCTTCAAAGTCTTCTGTTTCACGCTGGCACTTGGCAATTGCCAAAACAAGGTCCGTAGTATACTGATCTTCCAGTGTAGATAGCGGTATCAGGTAGTTCAGTGCCTCCTTGTACAAACCGAAACTCTCGAGCTCCATGCCGACTTTCTTGTACAAATCGGCCATATCTTCGAGGGGCTCCTCCAACAGGAACGAAAAGTGAATCTTGGCTTCCTCCTCATTTTCTTTGTTCTGGTTCTTGCAGTTCAGTCTAAACAGTCCCAATTGCACGCGCAGATCAATTGGTAGCGTATAATCTTTTCGTTTCTCATCCAGACTCAGTGCTTCAAACTTGTGGTTTGCGAACCGGCGGTCATCGAACTCGATATCAGCATCCTCATATTCGTTCCAGAACTTCTGGTTCTCCCTGTGCTGAATCCAACGAGCAGTCTGTTTGAGTGCCTTTATTCCGAGTGACCAAGCGCACTTGCCGGAGTAGAGTTCGCATAGAATATTCAGCTCAGAGAAGTCAAACTTGATCGTATTAAGTTTGTCCTCCTCGTTGCTCTTGCGACGGCATACCACGTTATCCTCGAGGATCTTGTTGTACATTGTGATGGCATCGTTGACACGGTTCTCGTCAACGTAAACTTTAGCAAGTTCACGGACCACAGCAGGGTCGTGAGGAAGTGCCTCACGCAACTTGAGTAGACTATCAGTGGCACGCTTGAACTTGTGACGCTCTCTGTAGAGGCGGGCCCTGTCGAATATCGAGGAGTAATCCTTATGTTTCGATGCTCGAATGGCCTTGGTGTAACAGTACATTGCCTGCCGTTGGTGGTGCAGACTGAGCGACAACTCAGCCACTTCACGCCAGAATTTGTAGTCCCAAGCATGAAGGTGGGCTGCCAGCATCCAGAAGTTGGAACAGTTGTTGAGGTTCTCCTGGATCAGTGCAATCTCTCCCAACGTCTTGTAGGCCGCAAAATTAGTGTTGTCAATCTTGACAACTTCCAAGAACAGTTTCTGAGCTTTCTCAAGATCCTGTTGCACAAATGCAACGTTAGCCTCACTCAGTAGAGCCTTGACCTCAGGCGAAGTGGCTTCGCGTCTGATCATGGCCTGCATTTGAGACAATCCGCCTTTCTTCTTCTTCTTCCTGTTTGGTTTGACTTTAAAATTGGCTGCATCACGCAACGCATTATGGAACTCGAACGCTTCGTCAATGTCCGCATCGCTCAACCGGGCATCGTCGTCGTCAGAGAAGGCAAACGATTCTTCTCCTTCTGCGACCGCGTCATCTGCATCATTGCCGGCATCGACGTCCATCTCTTCCTCCGAAAACACCAATGCCTCCTCATTCTCATCGCCTCCGATCAATGCGCGCAATTTGGCGGCATCATTGTCGTTCAATATCCCATCATCTACCTCCATAGTGAACTATCAACAGTAGAATAAACGGCTTAGTTTTTTTTGATCCCATCCAAGGGCAATTTAATCTTCTACCAGGATGTTTTCTGGCTTTGAAATGCCGGGCTTCAGTGTGCCTCTGGCACAGTCTTTCGAAGATTACTTCCGATGCTACCCTATATCGATGATGGTGGCGTCTTCGAACAAGGATACGGCCAATTACGGTGGAAAAGTGTTCCTACCACAGAGTGCCCTCACCAGGCTGACAATGTTGAATATTCGATACCCTATGCTGTTCAAGATCACCTCTGAGACCAGCGGGTCTTACACGCACTCGGGAGTGCTGGAATTCACCGCTGAGGAAGGCAGATGCTATATGCCCGAGTGGATGTTGAAGAGTTTGGGTGTTGAGCCAGGTTCGTTGGTCAAGATTGAGACAACGGACCTCTCTCTAGGTACTTTCGTCAAGCTAGAGCCTCAATCTACGGATTTCCTCGATATTTCCGACCCAAGAGCTGTCTTGGAGAATGCGCTGCGGAACTTTGCCACTCTGACAGTCAATGATATCATTGAAGTCAACTACAATGACATTGTTTATAGGATCAAAGTGCTGGAGGTGAAGCCAGAGTCAGCGTCGCATGGAATCTGTGTGATAGAAACTGATCTGTTGACCGATTTCGCTCCACCAGTTGGATACGTGGAGCCCGATTACAAGAAACTCAAAGAGGAGAACGATAAGAAGCGCAGAGACAAGGCGTTGGATGCTCCTTCTTTGAAGGGCTTGGGCGCAATGGCCATGCAGATCAAGTACAGTGATATGTTAGAAAAGACCAACGATGGCGGTGCATTCCAAGGTACTGGAACGAAACTGTCAGGCAAGAAAGTCGAGGACAACGACGAACCAAAAGAATTACAACTTGATCTGAGTGGTCCTCCGCGAGCCTTGGACTTGCCCGAGGGTTATCTGTTCTTTGGATTCCCTGTCAAGCCTTATAAGGACGATGTCGACAAGGCCGAAGAAGAGAGACAGCAAGAGAAGGAGTCGACATTCCAAGGAGAAGGTCATAGTCTGAGACGTGCCCGCAAGCGCAAGGATAAGAACAAGTCGCATCCTCCCGTTAAGGATAAGGGGCATTCTCCCAATACGATAGTGATCGATTGATGTTTATATACTAATACGGTGGCCACAACAGGAGCTATGCCAGCACGCTCTGTAGTTTAATGTTGCTCAGTGCGACATAATCATCGAAGGCCAGATCGTTATTTTCATCTGGCTCTCCTATCAGTTTGGCCGACCTTAGTAGGCTGGCGAGTTTGCGAAGTCCGAGCTCGTCCCATAACGAGCCCGTGTGTGAATAGTCGTATGTTACAGCCAGAGAACTGCTCACTGGCGATTTGTAACTGACCGATGCGTAATGATACTTGTCGTGGGGTTTGTTTGACGATGAGAACTTGACTGTATCGATTGGACCAAACACTTCGACCAGTCGTCTGAGTAAGTCCTCGTTGAATGTATCTCCCAGCTCTGGACGGTTCTTCCATTTGAACCAAACTTTGACCGGAACAGCCCCAGTCTTCGGTTGTAACGACTCAGATGACCCTTGCCGCTTCAATTGCTCGAACTCGGCATGCAAAGACGCCAATTTCTGGTCCCTTTGCCACTTCTTGCTCACCTTCTGCCTGTGAAGAGCTTCACTATTCAGCAGATCTCGCTTCAACTTGTCCTTCTCGGTCGAAATGGCATCTTTCCTGAGAGTTTGTTCATTCAGGTGTTCATCGTACCGGTTTCGGGTCACGCTGGAGCTCAGAACTTTATAACTGATCGAGATCTCTCTGAACTGCTCCTCTGCATCGTCCGCCTTATTCTTATCAGGATGGAGCATTAATGCCTTCCTCCTATAAGCCTTTTTGATCTGTGCCAACGAACATGACGGAGATTCTAATGAGAGTAACTCGTAGGCATTGCCGGATCGCCCTAGCAACCATTGGTAGTCACGCTCGTCTACAGCATCGCCACTCATCTCATAGTAAAAAAAAATTTCACCCCTTCTCTTCCTCTTCAACATCAGTTCTTCTTCTTAAGGTAAGTAGAAAGAACGCTCTGTTAATGATGAAAATCTACTCAGCTCACTCTGATACTAGTGAAAGATAACAACCCTATCCAACAAATAACTTCTGATAAGAGCAACCCCCCAGTGATTGATCGTATACTAACGACAGTGATGGATAGAAGTGCCAAATAGGTGCAAATAGGTGCCAAAAGACCGAGGTTGGTCTTTTCCGCCCTGTAATCGTAGCCAAATAAGCCTGTGCATCTTTGCATCGTGTATACATGTCTATACAGCTTTCCTCCTGCCCAGTGTGGGTGGTAGCTGTTGAAACCCGTTGCAACTTGTCTCCATAGATAAAGTTCATCAAAGCCTCCATACAATTGGTCGGATGGTCTAGTTGGTTATGGCATCTGCTTAACACGCAGAACGTCCCCAGTTCGATCCTGGGTTCGATCAATGAGTTCTTATTTTTTTTTTTCAACCGTTCGGTTTTTGCGATAGGTGGATCTACTCCACCAAAACTACCTGATTTGGGCATGGCGAAGATTCATTGATATTGAGGCATTCTGGGCTCTTTATTCATTCTTTCTTTCCTTGCAATTACTGTTTCATTATGGCTCTGTTGATTGGTGTCGATGTTGGTGGTACCAACACTGACTGTGTTGCAATAGATCCAACGCAACTTACTTCCAAGACTAAAGGTGTCTTGGGCTGGAATAAGATGGTGACCACCTCGGATGTTTCCAAGGGGATCGAGAGAGGAATTACTAAGTTGCTCGAAGATTGTAAAGGTATCGATAAGAAGGACTTCACGTCTGTGACTATTGGTACTACACACTTCATCAATGCTGTTATCGAGAGAGATCAGGCTAGACTCGATAAGATTGCCGTTTTGCGACTCTGTGGCCCCTACACACGCAATGCCTCGCCATTCTCTGACTTCCCTGCAGGTCTCAGGTATATTCTGGATGGATACATAGGATTTTTAGATGGTGGCTACCATGTGGATTCCAGAGAGATCCAGACTGTGAAAGAGACTGAAGTTCTCAAACATGTCGCCAAGATCAAGGAGTTGGGATTGAAAGCCGTTGCTATCGTGGGGATCTTTTCTCCAATGAAGTCCAAGCAGGAGTTGTATGTGAAACAGATCGTCGAAAGAGAGATTCCTGGCATCAAAGTGTCCATCTCTAGCGAAGTTTCCGGTATTGGCTTCCTGGAGCGCGAGAATGCTACCATTCTCAATGCTGCCACGCTGAACTTTGCTGATAAGATCATCAACTCGTTCTTGCATGCAATGGATAGACTTGGTCTCGGTTGTCCTCTCTTCCTTACTCAGAATGATGGTACTGTACTCCCTGTCGAAGATGCTCGTCATCTTCCTATTCGGACGTTCTCTTCGGGTACTACGAACTCGATGAGAGGAGCCTCTTTCCTAAGTAACGTTCAAGGCAAGAGTGCTGTGGTCGTTGACATTGGTGGAACCACCTGTGATGTTGGTCTCTTACTTCCTTCGGGATTCCCTAGACAGTCCTCATCATATTCGATTGTTGGAGGTGTCAGAATGAACTTCTCGATGCCTCAAGTGGAGAGTATTGGACTCGGTGGTGGCTCGTACGTCCGTGGAGACGAAACTCAGATGACTGTTGGTCCTGATTCTGCTGGTGCTCAGATTATTGACCAAGCTTTAGTGTTTGGTGGTGACAGAATTACTGCTACTGATGTTGCTGTGGCCAGGGCTGACATTATCAGTGAAGAACTCAGAGTCGGTGATCCTGGTATTGTCGAGGACAGGTTCAGTCTAGGCTTCAAGGACAAGTTCAATGCTACAGTCAAGTCGATGTTAGAGCAGGTCATCGACAGAATGAAAACCAATCCTGAAGACATCACCGTCCTGGCCGTTGGAGGTGGTTCGTTCATTGCACCGGATTCTTTGGATGGTGCGTCCGAGGTGATCAAACCGCCTTACTACAGTGTGGCCAATGCGATTGGAGCTGCCATGGGAAAGATCTCGTCGGAGGTTCATGTCATCAAGGTTCTGCCACCGGGTGGCGAAACTAAAGACCAAGTGGTGGAAGAACTCAAGAAGCGGGCAGTTGAAGAATCGGTTGAGAAAGGAGCTCTAAGAGATTCGGTTACCACAGCTTTCATCTCTGCTGAGCCGATTCCGTACGTCGCCAACACCTTTGAGTTCAATATCAAGACCATTGCAGATGTTGATTACACTCGGGTCAGCACCGAGAAGAAGTCGGTGGTCACTACTGAGACTGTCAGTGAGGAAGTTTCAAAGAACACCAAGGTTGCCAATGAGATTGAGGAGCCTGCTGAGGTGGACCATGCCAATTATAAGCCGTTCATCAATGAGGATCGCCAGTGGATCATCAGTGAGACCGATCTTGAGTACCTTCGTATTGGTTGCTACATTGTGGGAAGTGGTGGAGGTGGTAATCCTTACTCATTCTTTTTGCAGGCCCGTAACCAACTTAGAAAGGGTGAGAAGTTGGTCGTTGTTTCTGTGGAAGATGCTCACAAGTACGTCAAAGGTGAAGGCTCGATCGCTCCAGTGTGCTACGCTGGCTCGCCAACGGTGTCTCACGAACAACTTTCTGGCAGTGCATTGCAAATCTGTTACGAGTACATGTCCAAGTACACACAGAAAGAGCCTGAGTTGATTCTTCCTATTGAGATAGGTGGTGGAAATGGCCTGTGTCCGTTCGAGATCTCCTCATCATCTCGTTTGAACATTCCCGTGGTTGATTGTGACTTGATGGGCCGTGCCTATCCTACACATTGGCAAACAAGCACCACAATCTATGCCGGTCCAGAAGAGTGTATGGGTGCGCCAATGGTCTTCAGCAATGGCAACCATAACACTATGATTGTTACTGATTCGAGAGATGACGTCCTCTTGGAAAGATGCCTAAGGGCTTCGCTGTCTGAGATCGGGTCAACTGTTGGAGTCATGAACGGTCCAATGACGTTGGCCCAGGTGCTCAAGATGACCAACCACAGATCGATCTCTCTCTGCTGGCGTATCGGCAGAGCCGTCAAGTGTGCCAGACAGAAATCTGAAATTGATACACTTCCTGCCACCATCTTGGAATCGATCAATGGTGCTGGAAAACTGCTGTTCTCTGGTAAGATTGTCGGTGTGGAGAGAGTTCTTAGGAAGGGTCACGTCTATGGAGAAGTCACCATTGAAGAGTTGACAGATGAGAGACGTAGAATGGTGATTCCTTTCAAGAATGAGAACATCTGTGCTCGGATAGAGAAAGACGGTAGCGAGCCTGAGATGGTTTGCACCGTTCCAGATTTGATTGCTGTCATTGATGCTGATAATGGAGAGGCTGTTGGTAGTCCTGACTACCGTTACGGATTGCTCGTGTTCGTGCTCGGTATGGCACCAAGTCCCCAGTGGACTTCTACAGAGAGAGGACTGGCATTGGGTGGACCTAAAGGATTTGATTTGGATGCCGAGTACCATCCATTGAGTGAATACACACCACCGGTGTCAGTTATCGACGAATTTGCAACCAAATAGATACAAGAGATTTAGAAGAGCCACGTAGGATGCATATATGGTGTTGGAAGTGTATGTAAGACGGCTTCCCATTCTCTCCATGAATTAAACTTTAAAAAACTCTCTGCTTCCGCCGTTCTAGTATAGTGGTTAGTACACATCTTTGTGGCAGATGTAACCCAAGTTCGATTCTCGGGGACGGCAGCATCTTTTTGATATTTTTACCTCATGAGACTTCGGTTGGCTATAGACAATCCGGCGGCATTACGCAAGCCACTGGCGTTGCTTCTGGCCCTCCGTAAGCTGTGTGTGTTCAGGTTTTCGAAAAACGCGTTAACGATCATCTCTTCGGCACTGAATGAACCTCAAGTGTGGACGAAGCTTGATGAGTCGATCTTTCAGATGTTTGAAGTGGAATCGGCCAGAGACAACGTGATTCCGTTCGAGATCAACATTGATCCATTGTACGAAGTGCTCAAGAACTATGAGAAGTCAACAGTGACCAGCAATCTTTCGATCAGATTGCAACGGAAGCCTCCAACGGAGGAATCGAATGGAGCTCGTAATAAGGCGGCAGCGTCGTTGGCCTTGTTCTACACGGAGCAGGTCTCGATGAGCAGTGTTGTGAACCACTCGTTCAACATACCTGTTCGACTGTTGAGGATGGAAAGCGACCAACGGATTCAGGAACCAAGTATAGACACTATGAGCATGGCGATGAAACTTCCAGCCAAGCTGGGGCCTCTTTTCAAACGGATCGAACGGTACAAGATGTCTGAGAGCATCAAGATCATTGGCAATCGGCTGGGCCAGTTGCAATTTGTGATTGATGAAGGCGAGAGACGTGTGGAAATTCAATGGAAGGAACCGTTGGAGGTTTCTATGGGTGACGAACTTACTCAGGACAGTGTAAGTGGTCACGGTACACCTGCTACTTCAAGCGGTGCAAGTGCTCCACGGAGCTCGAGTCGAGGTGAGGACCTGACTCCAATTGTGTTGAAAACTAAGCTGCGGTATTGGAAGATCGGATGCAGGCTTATAGAGTTGTGTGAGGCGATGTCGTTGATCATTCACAGTTCCGGGTGCATTCTGCACTGTTATATCGATCCAGAGCAAAAGTGCGACATCACTTACTACATGGGAGGGTACTACGAAGAATAGAAGGGCCTATGAAGAATAGGAGGGTACTGAATAGTAACGTCTATATATTACTGGTGGGCAATGGCGAAATCAGAAACGTACTTGGCAAGTAGCTCGACACTGTGCTCAGAAACGGCATTGTAAAGAGAAGCTCTCATTCCACCAACGGACCGGTGGCCCTTTAGTCCCGTCAAGTTGATGGCAGCAGCTCCTTGGATGAACTCCGAGTCCAATGAGCCGTCCTTGATGGTGAACACGACGTTCATTCTGGATCTGGCACGTTTCGTCACAGGCACGTTGTAAACGGATGGGTATTTGTCGAGCGTCGAGTAGAGCAGGTTCGACTTGGCAATGTTGATCTTCTCCTGGATCTCAATGCCACCTTTGGCGATCAGGTTCTTGAGAACCAGCTCAATGATGTGCACCGAGAACGTTGGGATCGTGTTGTAACTGGAGTTCTTTTCGGCCTCCAATGAGTAGTCAAACGCAATTGGAGTGATCGGTATATTGAGCTTGCGCAGATCATCGACTGGTGCGTAGTCAAGCAACGATTTGTCGATGATATAGATGGTGATTCCTGCAATACCAACGTTTTTCTGGGCTCCTCCGAAGACAATACCGTACTTGGAGAAGTCGATTGGCTTGGACAGGAAGTCCGATGAGAAGTCTGCCACGACTGGGATTCCCTTGAACTTGTCGAATGGGAACTCGCGGAATTCCACACCGTGGACCGTCTCGTTGTCGCAAACGTAAACGTATGGAGTGTCTTCAGGGCTAGGAATGGTCCACTGATCGAGGTCGGGAATGTCGTTGAACTTACCGCCAACCTTCTTAGAGTTGACAACGATCTGGGTCTCGAATCCGAGCCGTTCAGCCTCTTCGCTGGCCTTTTTAGACCACGAACCCGTCACCACGTAGGCAGGTTTACCGACTTTGCCAGTCTTTTTGGCGAAATATGCGGCAAGATTGGTAGGAATGGACGAGAATCCCGTCGTTCCTCCTCCTTGCAAGAAGATGATCTCGTGGGTGTCGGGCACTTTCCACAACTGCTTGAGATACGTCTTGGTATCGTTGACTATGGCTTCTCCAGCAGCAGACCGATGGCTGATCTCGCCGGCACCAATACCGATGTTGTTGTAGTTGATGAGGTCCTGAGCGGCTTGTTGAAGTACATTAGTAGGCAGCTGGGCCGGTCCAGCGCCAAAATAGTTGGGTTCTTCACGGGTGTAAGACATTGGGAGCGATGAGGAAAGAGTCATAAAATAATTACACATCTGAAAATTACTACTCCATTTTGCTGGCTTCGTCAGTAGCAGCGTACTTGGTGAATTTGTCCGACTTGACAAACTCTATTCCTTGGGTTGTGCCGTTTTTCAGCACCTCTTTGGTGCCCAAAAAGTCTAGTGCGCAAAGCTTTGGCCAATGCACGTACTGGATGCCGTGTGTGAAGATGTAGCGAAGACAGAACAGGTCGATCATGAATAGCACGGCGAGGAACGAGGTGTTCTTCAACTCTGTCAGTGATCCGATAGGCGAGGCAATTGTAGTGATGATCACAATTGTAGCCACAAACACTCCGTACGACACTGCCTTAACAACGGCCGGTCTCTGGTCGTTCAACTTCGCGCTGCTGATCTCGAATGGCAGAGCATTGCCCAGGAAGAGATCAAACCCGTCCTGTCTTGCACCGTCAGCGAAGTTGTTGCGAAAGTACCGAGAGATCGAGTTCCACAGGTCGTTGAGAGCACCTGCCTTGGTTCTCTTGCCGGTTCTTGTGAAATCGGTCTTGAGAGCACCCGTACCAGAGTAAGAGAGCGATACAGCGTCAGCATTGTCTGCCCAAATGTTCATGAAGACGAGATTGAATGCTGGATCAACCACTTTCCAGTCCTGTCCTTTCGAAACGACACCGGAATCCTCCAACTGTTGTTGCAAGTACGAGCGACCAAGCATCGATTGCACAACGTTGGTTCTGTCCAGGCAGTCCATACAGTTGGTTCTCACCGTATGTTGCTGCTGCTTCTGTTGAACTGGCTGCTCCAATGCCACTGAGAACGACGAGTAATCGGTCAATTTCAATCCGTCGTTCGACAGCTTGGATAACAACAGAGCAGCTCTGTCCCAGCGCATCTTGCGACACTCGTGGTGGAAATCAAAGTACGTGTACTTCAATTGCGGGTCCGCCAGCGCAGTGACAGCATTCTCATAGGCCAATTTGACCGGCTTCTCATGTCCTGACTGGTTCACCAGGTTCACCAGGTAGTTAGTGCCGTACTTTGCGATTGTACGGTCGAAGTGCTGTCTCGTTGGAACGAAATCGCTGGGCCCGAGCAGAAGCTCCGGCTTGTATTTGAGATCGTTCATCTCTGCCCAGTACACTGGCACCGATCCTCTCGTTTGAAGGTAGGTGCGCACCGCATCGCCCTTCTCCGTGTGCTCAACGAGGAACTGTTCTGTCTCGTTGAAATTGGCCACGTACCCGTCGCTATTGATACCTCTTCTGAAATATCTGGTACCTGCACGGTACCGTGAACGTCTAGTGATTAATCCAAACGTCACAGGCGTCGCATTGATCGTGGTCTTGACAAACTTCACGTAACCGTATATCAGCGGCAAGATAAAGTGTTCAATGTACCCGTTAGTCTTGGCAGCATCCACAAGCGGAGTCGAAACGTACTGATTCCACGTGAACTGCTCATCAGAGCCTTTGCCCTGCCTGCTGAACGAGCTCGTCAGATCGTAGTTGTACGAGAAGTAGAGCTGCGCCGAGTCCAAGTGGGCCTGCAAGATCTCCAAGTACTTGGTCTCATCCTCATCAAGGCTGGGTTTCTTGCTCAATGGAAGGATGGAGAACGTGGCAACTTTGTACAACTTCTTGTTCTCGTAGATAGTACCACATTCCGATGCTCCATCGGCAGTGATCAGGTAGTGGTTGGCGTGGAGACGAATAACACCGATGATTCCTGCAATGGTGGCGAAGCTCGATAGAAGCGACGTTTTCTCGACGTCTGTCACCGAAACATCGCCCGTCGAGTTGATCAGAATGGCCTTAGAACCAACTTCATTGGATAACTGAGCAACATACCCCTCCGGGCTCTCTGCAATTCTAAGTGCACTCGTCATTAAGGACACGGTAGGAAAAAGTGGTGAACCCTTGGAAAGGAAATTCTGGGATTGTAATTCCCGTGGTGAAATCTATAACGGTAGTCTATATTTAATAATCGAGCATTGGCTTCCCAGGGAAGTCTTTCACTGTTGGAATCGGTATCTCTGGAATCAGGTAGACAATACCTCTGTCATCTACCCTCTCTCTGTCCCGCTCTGACATGTTGTAGATCTCAGCAACGTGATCTTTCAAAAATGTCATCAGTTCAACGTACCGATGCTGTATTTGGTAGGCTTGTTCGACCATGTTTCTGCGCAAAAGGCCTTCGATCAACTGCACAGCATCTGGCATTGTTGTGTCCAGTCTGTCCAGAAGTCTTCCTGTCGACCGCACCAGATATTCCTCCTCGTAGATGGTACCTTTCTTACCTCTGGCCCGTTTGCGCTCTTCACGTCTTCTATTCTTGACCGTACGACGTGTAGCGCCCGTCTTGGCCGTGCCCGAAGTTTGTCCAGTGTATCTAGTAAATACCGATGAGCGTAAAGTCGACTCTGTTGGAGCGATCGATACATTATCGGCATTCTCCGTATTTTCAGCATTACCGCTGTAGAATGCGTACGGATCTGCCTCTTTCTTCTCTCTGAGCTCTCTCAGACGCTTCAGTTGTGCACGTGTCTGGTCACCACATTCAGCAAGCAACTCTGCAATACTTCCAAACCCTTCACCTAATCCAGGATCGATGATCTCTTTCAGCAAAGGCTCTGGAGAAAGCAGAATGGCTCTGTCAAACTGGAAAGCCTTGCAATAGAGACGGAGTGCTTCTTTGGTGTCTCCCAGATACTTATACTCGATTTCAGCAGAGGCAGAATGCTTGTGTGCAATGTTTAGCAACTCGACCAGTCTTTCAGCAGTGTCCTTGACACAATCCAACTCTGTGGCCAAAGCCAAGGCCTCGCGCCACTTCATGGCTTCAATATAGTCAGCTAAAGCTTGATCTTTCAACGCGAGTTTGTCGTAGATCAGTGCAGAGTCCACAAATTCACTCTTATCGTGCAAGTGGTTGCCATAGAGCAGTAAGATCTTATCAAATTTGACGGAGTCGTACCGATAAACTTGCAACGCATGCTTGTACAAGTCGTGTTCCACTGTGTAGTCCTCGATCTCCTTCTCGACACCAGGATCGGTGATCTTGACTAACGAGTCGAAAGCCTTGGTGTAATTCTTGAGATAAGTGTCAACCATGAACCGTTTCCTATCCTGAGGTTGAGTGTGCAACTTCTGAAGGAACGGCAGGTACTCCTTAGGGTCTTTCTGAGACTTCTGCGCAATGGCTAGGGCTAGTGGAATATCGTAGATGCTAAGTGCAACATCGTACAACTTGTTGACGTCTTCCAAGAAGCAGAGATGCTCAATTGCCTTCTCCTTTTGGTCGTCTTTAAGCTGGCTGATAAGTTGCAATGCCTGTTCGTTCTGTGGAGGAGTCTGGCACGCGTAGGCAGTGATGATCGACTGCAGATACTTCTGCTTATACTTTTGTTGAAGCAGAACTTGCAGGATTGCCTCGCAGATATCGTGGACTTTGGTGGTCTCCTTGGATTCATCGAGTGATAGCTTCTCCAGTCCAACTGTCTCCTTATACTTAGTCTGGGAAACGTCCTCATCCAAGAGGCACGACAGAAACAGGTCAAGATACTCTGTGGTTTCCAGCTCATTGATGAAGAGCTCAACATTGGCAAAGAACAGCTTGGGGTCGTAGTCATGCAAGATATCCAGCTGGATCCGGTGTGTACGGCAAATTAGGAAAGCATTCCGGTAGTGCTTCTGCTTGATCTCATTCCTCACACCTGTCAAAACCATGATACGTGGGTAGATTGTCTCGAGGTTACCTCGTGGAGCTTGGAGAGTCACTGAAAACTTGGATGGGCACGAGTTGACGAGCCACGAACCGCGCTCAATCATACGGGTACGTTCATCGTCGGCGCCATCTGATGTGGACTCTAAAGAACCCAGCAGGGACTCATTCAAATGAACGAATTTCAATTCTTGCTGGGCCGTTGTGTATAGAAGATACGAGTCTGTAGCAAGCATCGATGTGACCCCTGTTGATAGCTGTCTCTCTCCAATGAAAAGTTTACCGTTGGATGTGAGTCCACAGGCAAGCGGTCCGTCGACTTGAGCCACTGCAATACTCGAACAGAGTTGTGGGAACTTGCCAATGGATTCATCCAGTGAAAAGACCTCGCCTGTAACTGTCTCGTAGTAAAGAGCGGAGCACGAACTATCTGTCACCAGTAGCACCGCATTGGTGGCAAGTGGGATGGTCGGTCCAACGACAGGTTTGTCGGAAATGTCAATGCTCATGATGCAAGCGCCGAACTGGGAGTCAACCAGAATATAGACGGTGTCGTTCACGATAGCCACCTGGCGAGGTTGGTCTGTATCATAGTCACAGAATTGGGCCTTTTCAAGTTCCACCAAGGTATCTATTGGTGATATGCTGGCTCCAATGGTGATTTCTGCAATGTAGAGATGATCATTGGAAAGGATAGCATATCTCTCGTTGGATTTGGAGCAGGCCATGTCCACTATCGGTTCTCCGACATCTAATTCACGGAAGCTAGCTGGAGGTGGCACGTTGGCACGAGCCAGCGGAGTCATCAAGCATGTAGTTCCATCGATCACCAATGTCGTTCCAATATCGAACGGGGCCGCCGTCGGTCCTGTCGTGATACAGTAAGTCATTTCCACTACAGTGACTCCTCCGTCTGTACCCAGCATCACCCTGTATGGATTCTCAGGGTGGAACTTGGCAAAGTTGATGTGTTCTCTGTTTGCAGTGAACAGTTCTTGCTTCAGGTACCAGTGGTAGTTCTTCGTGTACCATATTTGGACACTGTGGTCCAGTTGTAGCAAAAGAATTTCACTGTTGGAAGACCAGTCGATGTTGTACACTTTGGCTCCTGGGGCCAGTCGTGTCTCGAACTCGCCATGCCGGAGTCCATTTCGTTCAAAGAAGATCACTTGCAAGTTCTCGTACTGTTCTTGAGTGTCCTCGTCGGTTTCTGTCCTGCGTTGCACCGATGCAATCAATGAACCTTGAGGTTTCCACGAAAGGGCGCCTTCCTGCTTGGCGACAGGCTCGGAACAGGCCTGAAGTTGGTTGTCTCTCGAATAAATACGCACAGCTCTTCTCAGTGTGCCTTGAGCATCATCAATGCTCGTTATAGCAAAGTACTGACAGTCTCCACGCCAGGATATCTTGCAATACGATGGATCATCAAGTGAAGACAGTTCGCCCGATTCTAACTCTTTCAACGTCGGATCTCTCAGAATAGCATGGTCGCTGTCAATATTAAGACCAGCATGTTTCAAGTTCTCCCTCTGTCTTTCCAATCCTCTCACTCCTTTACCTTTAAACTGGGTCTCTTTCTTACCCCAGCCAACAGACACTTGGGTATTCAATTTGAGGTCGTCAACTGACTGTGTAGTCTCACTGAGAGGTTCAAACATTCTCGATAGAAGCACAACGTTCTTCTGACCCGTAAGCAATACCAATGTTTCTTCATCTGGCGACCAGGAAGCCGCTAAGATGCCATCATCGATAGATCCAACGATCTCAGTCACCGTAGAATCGGGATCTTGGCCAGTGTTAGCCTGGTAGTCTGCAGTGATGATATCTCCACTGGCGAAGACGAAGACTAGTTGTAATGTATCGACAAAGTGGGCAAAACTGAGTAGGGTGTCACCCTGCTTGACAGGGAAGGATGCAAGCACGTTGACTGCACCATCTTTCATCATCTGTTGAACTTCCATGACATCGGCCTCTGGAGACCCCAGCACGGTGGTTAGCGAGTTGTTGATAACATCGAAGGTTGCATTAACCAAAGTGAGGTCAGGGAATGTGCGAGATTCAGGGACCACTTGGCCCCTGTTGAGAATACGCAGGTTCCTCATCTAAGTAGTGATGCTTGCTAGTTGAAAATTTTATTAGGGATTGTATTTACAGGTTTAGTTAGGCCTTGTTGAGACCGTCAGTGAGCCGTGATTGCACCACGTCCCAGTCGATGCTGTTCCAGACGTTGCTCAGGTATTGTTTCTTTCCGTAGACGCCGTAATCGCGGAGGTAGAACGAAGGGTTGACGCCGATAGCGAGCAGTGGCTCATAGGTGAATTCAAACACCTCGTAAGTGTCCTGAGCCTCAGAAACCGATGGAATCTCCACCTCATCCAGGCCCAGTGCGCTCGACTCGGAGAGTTCCGAACCAGATGCAGCTCTCTTCTCTCTGTAACGGCGAGCGGAAGACACCTGGCCCGACCGGAACTGGTGAGGCGTGCCGTTATCGTAGGTGTTGACGACGGCCAGCGTAGAGAACCGTGCGAGCTCGCGCGATTGGTAGCTGGCATTTTCTGGTTTGATGAACCGGTGAACCAGCCATGTGGATCCGTTTCCTGTGATGGCATTGGCCGATGATAGAAGTAGAGCCTGGAACTCTTCCCAAGAGCCAAAGTTTTTCAGCACCGGTTCGTAGATGGTGTTGGTAAGCGGTGGGGTGTTTGACACTGGCGCAAACACATCCGGTGTCTCCAACAGCGATTGTTTGAGAGCATTCTTGTCCGTTGGTAGTTGGGTGTCCGTTGGCTTCAATGAGGACAGGAAATAGTACAAGTTGTAGATGGATGAAGCGTTCTGGAACACGTAGTCCTCTGTTGGCTGTTTGGTGGTCTTCTTGAGAACTTTGTAGTACTTGTCGATGACCGGGTTCGACGTCGTCAGCGAGTAGTCCTGCATCAGACTAGAAGCGTTGGCTTTACGGCCAGATCTTCTAAGAAATGGATTGGCAGCTGCTGTTTGCTCTGACACGAAGCATGACTCCAGATCGGCGCGACCTGGCGACTCCTTGATTCCATACTTGAGGTCTTCGAGTCTCAGTTGACTCTGTTTCGTCCAAACGTCCTCGAATACCCGCTGGCTCAGCACTCCTGGTATACCATTACTGTCCTGTGTGAAAGAGTTCAAGTTCTCCGATGTAGGCAGTTCAATCTCGGGAGCAGGGTCGTCCGAGTGAGATAGGTTGATGTTGAGCTCTGGCTCGGACATTTTCAACGCCGTGGAGGCAAATCCCCTCTTAAACAGCGCCAAATTCGTGGCCTTGAGACTGGTCAACATGGTTGTGGAGTAAAAAATTTTCCAGCCTCGAGCTAACTAGTTAAGCTTGATCCTGCCAGAATTTCTAGCCAGATGGGAGATCACCATCTCATCCCATAATTTGATGGTGGAGATCGCCGACCTTGGCAATTATGAATCTGTCCCGCCATTTGTCACTGCTTTGATGGAAGCCAACGTATCTGAGCTTGACGATTTGCTTGGGGGTGGATACGATATCCAACTACCCATCAAATTAAGCCAGTCCGTGCGAGAAGTGCCGCTTGCTCTCGCACTGATGGCCAATCGTGCCGGCTCTGTGGGCTGGCTAGTCGAGCACAGGGCGGATCTGAACCACCCAGATCGACCTTCGTTCCCTATTGCTGCTCGTTATTCTGATCCTGAAATAATGCGGTATCTGGCACAACATGGTGCAAACGTTGATGCCGTGTTGAAAGTCGGTGGAGATGCCTACCAACAGGCATTGTATGGCAAGAAGATTGCGAATCTGCCTATTATTGAGGATCTTGGTCATTCGGTTACGGAGCATGCTGGACAGGCGTTCCGGTCCTCCGTATATGATAGGAACCGGCCCGCAGTCGAGTTCTTTCTTGCTCATGGTGTGGACGTCGACTTTTCAGAGCCGGATCAGGTGTTTTCTGATGCTGCTACACCTCTATTGGTGGCGACTCGGAACCAGGATATGGAAATGTGTCAGCTACTGGTGAAGTATGGCGCAGATCTTTTGAAATGCAATCGAGACGGAGAGCGGCCTTATACGGTTGCGATCGAACAGGGCAACGAAGAATTGGCAACGTATCTGAAGTCTTTGGAACCTTCGCTGTTGCACAGTGTGCCCGATAAGTTGGAAGAGCTTGTTGAGTACAAGTTATCGCCTGAGCTGCTCGAGTTCTTACAGAGCGAACAGCGACGCATTGAACTATCAGAATGCGACTTTGGCTTTGTGGAGTTCTTTGCTTTGACGGACACTTTTCCAATGCTGGCCGGCAGTACGAGGGTGCTACGCTTGAGCCGTGTATCTGGCGATTATTCAGAGACCCTTCTGGTGTGGAATCCGGAGACGCAGCGTCTCGGTTACTGGGATATTGAGCAGGAGGAATACGGTGATATTGCACCTTTTGGGGAGTTCATGAGGGATCCTAGCAAGTACATGAACGGAGTACTTAATTAAGTGGTGCATACATCGTAAATCCGATTTCCGTGTCGCGTGAGCTAAACCTCGTATTGACGCATCCTTGCCAGATTTCTATATTTGGTTTTGGCTAGAGAAGCATATAAGGACCTAATTCCACAATTTCCATTCCCACACACAACAGCTCACTATAGAGACCGGGTCAGTTTAAATGCAATGATAGCAGTATGGGACTCCCCCCGACAATTCTCAGTCTAATACTGTGCTTTTTCCTCTGCGGAGGGACAGCTCTGCCGTTGGCGAATATAACTGCGTTCATTGGTTGTGTCAATGCTCTTGGCGCCAATTATACATTCTCCAACAATGACGGCGGTTTCAACCTTTACCACACCAACATCAATCCAACTACTAATAGCTCTTATTGGCCCGATGTTGATGTGTTCTATTGTGCAATGTCCTACCTGTACAATTATACTGTGACCATCACTGCAGATGATGAGCTTGGTATGATTGAGAGCCCAGATACCACGAACATGACATATGCTGATGCCCAAGCAATTGATCTAGTAGAGCAACAGGACTACGTACCAACCAGTTCATCCAGTTTTCCGACTGAATCAAAGCATTTGAAACGTAGTTACACTACTTTGGACTATTACGGATTCCAAAAGCATTGAAATGCGCGCGCCCTCACCGAACGACCATGAAGTTAATTGGATATCAACAGAAGGAGATCTACACCGTTGTAATAGTATCTATTCAATTAACTTTCAATTAATCACGCGGTATCTCTCAGAGAGCCAGTATAACCCCCTCAACGTAGTGTGACAACTCTCCCAATACTTATCCCACAGGTCCACAGATAGAGTCAAGTCTCAGGAATCAGTCCTCGTTAGAGAATTCACCTTTCAGTCACATCGAGAAGTATACTGAATAGCCCTGAGCTGAATTCATGTTTCGACATCGGTGAACTATGATTGGATCTTTATCAGCCATAATACATCAACTATCCATTTCAGCCTTGCATACGTATCCTACTATCTGGTGCACGGGTTCCTTGCTAAGTTTTTTTTTTTTGCTCCGTCAGCTGCTTTTTGCCCACATACCAACTTCTCTTTCTCCTAGAAGCGACATAGCTTATAGGAATTAAGCACCGTTACAGCTAACTCTCTCGTCAAAACATACCGTCAGAGCACATCTGTGAGTAGACGCGAGAATATGTCGGAAGCACAAGAAGCAGACGTCGATTCAATCATCGACAGACTTCTGGACGTCCGAGGTTCAAGACCAGGTAAACAGGTTCAACTCCAAGAGTTTGAAATCAGATACTTGTGTACGCGCGCACGCGAATTGCTCATATCCCAACCTATACTGTTGGAGCTTGAGGCACCGATTAAGGTAAGTACATCACTAACAGCAGCACGAATCTATCGTGGTAAGTTGAAGAGGAAGGAAAGGAGGCGTCTTAAATTTTAAACGGGGTTTTGGCGGGGTTGGCACGGATTGAAGAGCAATTTGGTGGATCGCTCGACATTTTGCGGGTTGGACTTTGACTGGACGAACCACCAGACACTTGGGACCCTTGGGGATCCGGTGAACGCGTCTTGCATATCTTCGTCCAATTTGTGAAAATTGAGTCGGACACCACCCGAACGAGAGGGCAGCCAAAAAAATTAAAAATTGGTGAGTCAGTGGCGCAATCTAGTGGTTGCGCTCACTTTCCAGCGGCTCAATGGCTTGCCTGGGTGGCTACAGAGGCCATTCTGGCATGTCTAGTTGAATTGGTCGATTGAACAGTTCGTTCTATGTGCCAAATACGTCAATCCGCCAAATTCAGCCGAGATCGCGTCACTACATTGACCCGGTATATCCAAACGTGGGGTTGGCCAGCAAGTCATTGACTGGCTGGTCAATGGGTGGCTGTGCTTGATAGCAGGAATTTTGTTCTGCTACGTGCAACGGCTTATCCATCCACTGGGCATACAAATTCGGGTTCCCCGCTTCCGAGATAGTTCCGACATTCTTCAACTTTGACGTGAGATTTGCATGCTGTATTGACATGCTCATTTAGATACTAACCAACAGATTTGCGGAGATATCCATGGCCAATACTACGACCTCCTGAGACTCTTTGAGTATGGAGCATTCCCGCCAGAGGCCAACTATCTCTTCTTAGGCGACTACGTGGACAGAGGTAAGCAATCGTTAGAGACGATCTGCCTGCTTCTCGCATACAAGATCAAATACCCTGAAAACTTCTTCATTCTTCGGGGTAACCACGAGTGTGCATCTATCAACAGAATATACGGCTTTTACGACGAGTGCAAGCGTCGTTATAACATTAAGCTTTGGAAAACGTTCACAGACTGCTTCAACTGTCTCCCAATTGCAGCCATCATTGACGAGAAGATCTTCACGATGCACGGTGGACTTTCGCCAGATCTGAATACGATGGAACAGATCCGGCGTGTGATGCGTCCAACCGATATCCCTGACGTTGGACTGTTGTGCGACTTGTTGTGGTCGGACCCAGATAAGGATATAACCGGATGGAGTGAGAATGATCGAGGCGTCTCGTTCACTTTTGGCCCCGACGTTGTCAGTCGCTTTTTACAGAAGCACGATCTGGACCTGATTTGCAGGGCGCATCAGGTGGTTGAGGATGGATACGAGTTCTTCAGTAAACGTCAACTCGTGACGATCTTCTCTGCACCAAATTACTGTGGTGAGTTTGATAACGCTGGTGCCATGATGAGCGTTGACGAAAGTTTGCTTTGCTCTTTCCAGATTCTTAAACCGGCTGAGAAGAAGAAGTACGGATACGCTAGCCAACTGCCTGCGGCAGGCGGTAAGAAGAGTCCGTTGAAGTGAGGCAAGCTCTAGGGAATATTCCTATAGAGATTCTATTCTGTACACTTCTGGGTAATCGAGGTAGCGTAGCAACGCAACTGATACGGAGCTTGAAGCGGTTGTTGACGGAGATTCGAATGTCGTTTAATGTATTAAGTAAATGAGCATATCGTAGCGTACGTAGTTAATCGTATTTAGCATAGCGGAGTTAGAATATCGAATTCACAATGTTGCTTCCCACAGTCGCACCAGCACCGAAGATGGCAGCGCTGCCCAGTCTGGATGCGAGTCCTGACATGTGTGGGTGGTGGTGTTCCTGCTGCGCAGGCTGTTCCTGTGCCGGCTGCTGCTGCTGAACTGGCTGCTGTTGATATCCAACCACCTGTTGCTGCTGCTGGACTGGCTCGTAGACTGGAATCTGCTGTTGCTGTTGGTACTGCTGGTATGGGAAAGCATTCTGCGATGGCTTCTCAGACCTGGTCTGGGTAGCAGGCTGCGATCCGAGCGGCTTGACGTAGTTGGCTGGGAAGATTCCAGCTCTGCCGTTGCAAGTTCCACGCCACCAAGATGCAGATAGCTTCTGGGTCACGGCGATCTTATCTCCAACGTGCAGTTGCAAGTCTTCAGCCTGTTGAGGCTGGTAAGCGTACACGGCCTCTGCAAACTCCTGGTCAGAGTATGGAGGAGGACCTGATGGGGCCTCAGAGGCTGCCTGTGCGGCCTTTTCTGGGTCAGAAGGAGTTTGCTTGGCCACAGGAGCTGGATTAGAGACTGGAGCAGCAGCAACGGCAGCAACTGGAGCAGCAACTGGAGCAGCAGCGGCGGTAGCAACTAGAGCAGCCTTGGAAGTGGCAAAGTCCACTGGGGCGGCCCCCTCTGTGTACTTGGCAGGCAATGTGCCGACAGTCTGGTCGTAAAAGTTCTGAGTAATCACCTTAGAGTCAAGCAAGAACTGAAGTTCCGTCTTAACGGTGGCAATGGAGCGGTTAATAGAAGCAGACATGGGTAATGGAACAGGGTGGAATTAATTAATTTGCCCATCCCAATCTATTTTTACTAGGTCACTTCGTACATGGCGCTTGCGCCTATCTTATTATACACGGGTTGGCACGAGGGGGATTGTAGCTCGACAGATTCCACTGAGCTGGCTCGTTTCGATTGCCCTCTATAGTGGTCCCAAATAGTCCTCCTTGATCGATCCAATGGCACTAATACTGTTGACATCGGCACGAGTTCCTATCACCTTGATGCGAATCTTGGAACCTTTCATGATAACCTGGTCCTCGGAGATGTATGCGGGAGGAGTATGCGAAGGCGTGTATCTCATATCTGTAGGAATGAGGTGCTTAGACACGAAAACACTCAATGGACCAACGTCGGCAAAGAAGCCCATACTGTTGACGCTAGACACCACTGCATCCACCACTTCACCTTTGAACGGTTTCCAAACGACGGCACGGAACTTCACCTCGAATTCGGCCTCGCCGCTATCGTTCGTCAACACCTTTCCCTGTCCAACGTCGATGTTCATGCAATCAAGCACACATACGATGTAACCGAACTGACCCGTGCAGGTCCCCTCGACATCCGACAGAAGCTTCTGTCGAAGGTATTGGCGCATGTTGGGGCCAAAGTACGATGGGTGTAGCGTCAAGCTCAACTCCAGGTCTTTGATAAAGAACATGGTAACGACGACTATGAAATTTTTTCCTTCCTGAAAATCTTTCTTCAACAGTTAGCACAGCTAAGATGTCTAATAAGATCGGATCGACAGGCCTAGCCTTTGCCAGGGCATGGCACCACATTGATCTTGCTGAGGATACCCGGACGCTGGGTCGTCTGGCCTCACAAATCGCCGTCACCCTCATAGGCAAGCACAAGCCCGTCAGTCACTCTACACAGGACCTCGGAGACTACGTTGTGGTGTCCAACTGCCAGCATCTTCGTTTGACCGGTAAGAAGATGTCTCAGAAGACCTACTGGCACCATACGGATAGACCAGGTACAGGAAAACACATCCCCGTCGAGAAGGTGATTGCAGATTTGGGATATGGAGAAGTTCTTAAGAGAGCCGTTAGCAGAATGTTGCCCAAGAACTCACACAGAGCCACGCGGTTGGCAAGGTTGAAGGTGTTTGACGGCAGTGAGCACCCATACGGTCAGAATATCATCGCATGGGCTGACCAGCAACCTCTGGTGGAGAAGAGAATCAAGGAGTTGGCCGAGCGCAAGAAACAGATCGAGCAATACGAGGCTCGGATGGCCAAGAGAAAGGAGTAGAGAGAGGGAGCTACTACATAGCTGCTTGTACATATACATTATTGACTAGTTTTAGTAGGATCTTGAGTTAACGCACAGAGTATCCCGACTTCTGTGTGTATAATCTTGGAGCAATGTTCATACTCATCAACTCCTGGAACATGAGCTTGGCAGCGTATGGCAGGTTGATCTGGTAGATGTTGGTCTTGTTCTTGCAAGACTTGCACTCGAACTGGTTCTTCTTCAAGTTTGCCACGACCGACATCAGACCACAGATACCGCAAACGTGCACACGGAACGCATCGGAGCACTCCATGAGACGTTCTTTCAAGAAACCGGAAACACCGTGGGCAATCATACAGTCTCTCTCCATCTCTCCGAAACGGAGACCACCATCTCTGGCACGACCTTCCATCGGTTGTCTCGTCAGGTTCTGGTATGGACCTCTTGCTCTTGCGTGGATCTTGTCGTCCACCATGTGTCTGAGACGTTGGTAGTAGGTTGGTCCCAGGTACACCTGGGCCATCAGCTTCTTACCGGTGTGACCGTTGTACATCACCTCGAAACCTCTGCTGTGGTATCCGTTTTCTCTAAGCAACTTGGACACGGCATCCACAGTCAAGTCTGTGAATGGAGTGGCATCACCTTCGTAACCACGCAGTGCAGCCACCTTGGACAGCAGACACTCGATCAAGTGGGCCACCGTCATACGCGAAGGAATACAGTGCGGGTTGATGATGATATCCGGCACGACACCCTCCGCAGTGAATGGCATATCTTCGTGGCGGTAAGTCATACCGATGGTACCCTTCTGTCCGTGACGAGAGGCAAACTTGTCACCGATCTGTGGCACCTTGGTCGTTCTCATTCTCACCTTGACGAACTTGAGACCTTCAGCGTTGGTCGTCAGCATCACCTGGTCGACCAGACCAGATTCGGCCGTTCTCAGCGGAGTCGACGCATCTCTCTTGGTGTGGTACTTGGTACGCTGTCCCAACTCCTCGGTGTCGGGTGGGATTGGCACCGTCTTTCCGATGATGATATCGTCACCAGAGACACGCACACCAGGGGCAATGAGTCCATCGTCATCCAACTTCTCGTACGTTCCAACCTTGAAACCGAGTGTGTTGGCGCGCATAGGCTTCTCGAACTCCTCGACGATAGAGATACCGTTTCTGCGCTCCTGATCCATGTATGTTCTGAAGAAGAGCGAACGGAACAGGCCACGATCGATCGACGACTGGTTCATAATAACCGAATCTTCCTGGTTGTAACCGGAGTAACAGCAAATGGCCACGATACAGTTCTGGCCGGCAGGCAACTCACGGAATTTCAAGAACTCCATCGACTGAGTCTTGGCAAGTGGCTTCTGAGGATAGTAGAGAATGTTGGACATCGTGTCCATTCTCACATTGTAGTTGGTCAAGTAGACACCCATGGCCTGCTTACCCATAGCCGACTGGTACGTGTTACGAGGCGACTGGTTGTGGTCAGGGAATGGGATGATCGAGGCGGCCACACCGAGAATCATCGACGGATGGATTTCACAGTGTGTGAACGAATGCGATTGAATGTGTGTCTTGATACGCTTGGCAGGGTCCATCTCGACTTCGCGCCGTTGGTCCTGTTCAGACATTGGGTACAAGTCTTCCGGTGCCATGGCAATCAGAGTGGTTTCCTCTTCTGCAGCATCCAAGTACTCCACCATACCATCAGTGATCAACGAGTCCCAACCGTAGATTCTGCGGATCGGCTCGTTGGCGTTGCCTTCTTCATCAAACTCTTCGTCAGGAGCGATCTCCTCGATCTCTCTGTCTCTGACTTTAGTGACAGCCTCCTTGGTCAACTTGAGAAGACCCTTGGTAGGACTATCAGGGTCATTGTCCACGATGAACAATGGTCTGTAGACACGGCCAGCGTCGGTGAAGATCTGGAACTCACGCTCACGGATGTCTCTAATGAGCGACACCTCGGGCGAGATCGTACCAGAACGACGCAGTTGTCTCATAGTGTCAACGAGCATACTTGGGTCTCTATGCGTACCGACCCAGTCACCGTTCAAGAAGACACGAGTGGCATTCTTGTGCTCCTGAGGATCGTAGTCGGAAAGAGGCTCCAATCCCCACTCCTCTAACAGATAGCTAATCGGCTCAGAGGATGTACCAACAGATATTCCTGCCATCAGGGACAAGTTCTTGACAAGTCCACAAGCCTGTCCTTCTGGGGTCTCTGCGGGGCAGACGAGTCCCCAGTGGGTGTTATGCAATTGACGAGGCTTGGCGAGCTTACCGTCACGTCCAATTGGGGTATTGGTTCTGCGCAAATGCGACAGAGTCGAGGAGTATGTGTATCTATTCAGCACCTGCGAGACACCGGCTCTGGAGCTCATAGCCTTCTTCTGCTCACCCCAGTTACCGGTGGCAAGCGAGTACTTGAGACCAGACGTGATCGTGGTAGACTTGACGGCAGACACGATATTAAAGTCCTCACCGCGCTCGATACACCGTTGCATGTAACGGTAGATATCTCTAGAGAGTTTGCGGAAGAGGACACGGAAAAGGTTGGCCAAGAGGGCACCGGCCAAATCGAGACGTTTGCGGCCAAAGTGGTCTCTATCATCGGGCTCTTTACGCTCAAGGGCACAAAGCAACAACCGGTTGACGACGTATCCCAAGAAGAATGCCTTGTTGGTCTCGTAACCGTTGTCCTGAGAGATGTGAGGCAAAAATTCACGTTGCAAGATATCCTTGGCAAACTGGATACGGCGCTCGCGCCTGATACCGACGGCGTTACCACGACGTCCGATGTAGTCGAGAGCGACTTCCTGTGATTGGATCAGGAATCCTTCCTCGATACATGGTTTCAACATCTCCATCATCTGCCAGTCGTTCTCGTCGTAACAAATGTGCTGGAGAATATCACCGTCTTCAATGACGCCCAGCGCACGGAAGACGATCACGATAGGGATGTCTGCTTTGATGTAAGGCAAGGTAGTCTTGATGGACCGACCGACACCACCGTTACGCAGCGACGAAGCTCCACCTCTGGTGAGTTTAACCTGGATCGAAGAGATGAGTCTGTTTCCGTACTCCAGAGCGGATCTGATCTCGGCAACGTGAGAGATCGGCGAAGGAGCCGGCTTCTTGAACACATTCACGATATTGGCAGCAGACCGCTCTTGGGCAATGAGAACCTTCTCAGAACCGTTGATGATAAAGTATCCACCCATATCATAAGGACACTCGCGGATCTCGTACAGTTCATCCTCAGACAGCCCGTACAGAGTACAGAACTTGGACTTGAGCATGATAGGCACTTTACCAATGAAGATGGTCTGTGTCTCGGCACCAGACTCGTGGTATTTGACGCCGTGCTTCTCGTCGACCACTTCATCGTCGTCGTCGTCAAACGAAGCTGGAATCGGTGCCAGGTCTTCCAATTCACCGTGGCGGAAGCGGGAGATGTCACCTTCACGGTACCATTGGACCTGTTGGGTGTTATCCTGATCGTCGATACTCTCCTTGACCATCTTCTTCATCTCCACGTAGAGCGGAGCCGAGTAGGTGAGGTTTCTGAGACGGGCCTCTTGAGGAAGCAAAGTGCTCGTAGTACCGTCAGCCTCGGTCTGAGACGGCTTCGAAAGGAAGATGTCACCGAAAGTGATCTCGTACCGTCTGTTGACATCATCAGCCTCAGTAATATGCTGAGCAGGCTGGTCCAAGATCAGCTTCTTGTCCTCGAGAACAAGCTCCTGAATAGAAGACTCGATAAACTCTTCGAACGACTCCAACTGTTGCGACACCAATCCCTTCGCCTCAAAGAACGAAGAGATGACGGTCCAGCAGTCCTCCGTCGAGATCATCTCGTCCTCAGGAATCGCGTAGTCAGCCATCTTTAGAAGGTCTGTCTTAACGATGAAGAAAGAATATACAAAGTTTTTCACGCCTTTCAAGGGATCGCAGGTTACCCGGCCTTGGAAAAATTTACAAGCCCAAGCTAAAACCATCCGAGAATCTTTCAACTTAAGACATGTTCTCTAGAGTGGGTGCCAAGAAAAGCCTCTTTGCAGAGACGCTGACGTCCGCTAGACGGACGCACGTCATCAACAAGTGGTCGCCGTTCCCTCAGAGGAAGAAACCTGCGGGAGATAGGGACGCTAGGGCTTCGAAGTCGAAGAAGATCGTGGAGTTTGTTCGTGAGGCTATAGAGACGGACGAGCCCAGTTTCAAGGTTGGTGCCAAGTCGATCTACTTCCCCTCGGCCAGAGTGTGTCTTCTTCGTCCAAACGCCAAGCATACACCTTACCAGGCCAAATTTATAGTGCCTAAATCGTTCAACAAGTTGGATTTGAGGGACTACCTCTGGCATATCTACGGGCTGAGGGTCTTGAACATCACATCGACACTGGGTCCTGCAACTTTCGACAGAGCACTGCCTGCTCCGTACCGGACGCGATTCAGAAGCCCTCAGGTTAAGAAAATGACGGTGGATTTGATTGATCCGTTCGTTTGGCCAAGCAAGACTCCCGAGTTCAAAGCGGAGGAAGAGCTCGTTGAGCAAGTGAAAGACTACAGAGAGGACAAACAGTCGGCGGTGGGCTCGGATGTGGCCAAGCCATCCAAAGCCTTTGGAGGAATCCTGGAACCAAAGCCACGCGCAATGAATTTCATTCCAAAGGTTCTCAGGAGACAGATGCGCAATACCAAGAGGAGAGACATCGCCGAGAGGAAGAAGGGCGATATTGAGAAGTTCGTTGGCCAGTACTATGACCTTTAATGAGCGAAACCCCCATGTAAATAATCCATTTCCGAATATATAACGACAGAGTGATCACTCTGCTTTACCCTTCCACCAGTTGCGGCCAGACGACTTGCGCGATCCTGTTCGTGATCCTGGACGTGATCCTTGGCCTGAGCTCTGTCTGGAACTGGTCGTTGAAGACCCCCTGGTATCGATATCGCCATAGTCAGGGCCCGTCGGCTCATTGACCAGCTCAAAGCCTTCAGTGGATCCATTGGAGAACAGTCCAGTAATTGCAGTCAGAGGTGCAAGAAGAGAGTTCAGTATAGCCTGTTGTTGCGCTGTCTGAGGCGTTGGAACCGTTCCGTTGAACATATCACTGAACACAGTACCCAAAGTACGCTGCTGGGCTGCTGGCTGTGCGAGATTGGCAGCAGCTGTGGCCGCAGCAGAGACTCCCTTGGCACCTTTCAGCATCGGTAACCCTTTGGAGTCGATATAGGCTGACATTTCCCCAAGATAGTCGTAGATATACTCAGAATAGAGCATGTGGGCGCCAGTAACTTTGGTGTTGCCGTACGGAACCACCGGTAGCACGAGCCACGCCTTCAGGTATAGTATGAGGAATCCCGAAAAGGGTATAATGTTGATGAGAACTCTTGCGACGTGCAATGTACCGACAAAGTAAACGGCTGCCAAGATGAGCCAGTAGGCAATGCAATCTTCCCATTGAGAAATGGTGGTTCTTGGTAGAGTGACGGTGCCAGAGATCGACTCGACCACCTGGTGGGCGGCACCGGTCGAGTGAGTGGAGGACAGTAGAGCATAGGTCCAATAGAGTGGGTATACGAAGCTGATGGTGAAATCAGCAACAGTGATAAGAATAGAGAACATGATGGTCGCCCTGATAATTTATTATCTGTGAATTTTACTTAACTAGTAGGTGGCCCAGTCATCCATATAGGTAATGAGATCTCTCAGAAGGTTGCTGGTCTCCTTCGGACTCGACACCCATGCAGTACAAGCTGCCGTGCGACTGGCATAGTCGTTGGCGCCGAGCGATGAGAACTGGTCACCGATATGTAGTGTATTCTCGGCAACGAAGTGGGTCATATTGGTCCTCGTCAGATACTCCTGTAATATACGCACGCCGTACGCCTTGTCACCAATATCGAACCAGACATCGGCTCCACCGTTGAAGGCACACCATTCGATGTTCTGGGAAGCTTTGAACCGCTTCATGTCTTTATCGAGTCTCAAAACTACCTCTTCCAACTGCTCTCTGATCAACGCATGGCCTTCCAGGGGGACAAGCCCAACAGAATGCTCCTTGTGGATCACCTCAGCCTTGAGTCCAAGCTTGGAAATGAAAGTGTCGAACTTACGGCCAGCGTACTCCAACGAATCGGCGATGTCCTGAGGATCCCAGAGCTTCATATCTGCCAGGAGCCACTCGTCTCTGTGGAGGTGGACCAGCCCCTGTTTTTCACAGTTGTACCTGAACAGATAGTTGGCTTCGCCTCCGACGATGATCATGTTCTGCTTCTGGATGTCTGTCAGAGTGTCGCATTCATTCAATGCCTGGACAAGTCCGTGAAGTCTCTCGTAGTACTTTTCCGCATTGCCGTACCCGGCAGCAGTCACTATACCGACGCAGAGACCCTTCCTTAGTAGTTCAATCATCTGGCCCACCAACGAGGATTCTGGCTCCAAGTTCGATCCGTCCGGATACAGTGTGATATCACCATCGAAAGTGATCAGCTTGAGGGGCTCGGTGGTCATCTTCAGGTAGTCGTCGTTCATTCGAATCTGACTGCCCTTCTTATCTCTGTGGCCATTTTGGAACGTCGATGCAAGCATTAACACCTGTGCTGTGTTCAGGATGATCCGAACATCGTTGAACGAGGGAGCCACCAATCTTCGTTTAGATATGCCTCTTCGTTCGTCCTCGATGTAGAATGCCTTCTCCAGAGGAAGCGGAGTGAAAAACGTACCCACACTGGGCACCAGCTGCTTCAACCTGCCCATCTCTGGTATTCCAGCGTTGGTCATCTCGATATGATTGGACACCAGCTTCTCCAAGTCGGAAAAGATCTCCGCGTATCTTCTCTTTGCTTCCGAGCTTATCATCACCTCCTCCACCTCTGAGATCGTACCAGCAGGCTTGACTGCGTACAGCACGAACGGTGTAGCGAGAAGCCCTTTGATCCACTCGATCAATTCATCCCTCCTGTGCTCTTTCAGAGCATAATCGACTCTGTAACGGGACGTCATTGGAAGAACTCCGTGGTTAAGATAATATTGAAGCAGCCCAAATATTTGGCTTTGGGAGGGTGTCTGAAAAATTTAGTCACTCGGTAGACACTGGACAACGATGCCGTCTGCTAATAAGAAGATTGTCCTGATCGACAACTACGACTCGTTTACATGGAACTTGTACCAGTACCTGTGTGAGGAAGGTGCAGACGTCGATGTGTTCCGTAACGACAAGATCAGCCTCGATGAGATAGAGGCACTCCAACCTGACCTACTGTTCATCTCTCCAGGCCCTGGCCACCCTCGTACAGACTCTGGTATATCTCGAGATGTGATCGATCACTTCAAAGGTAAGCTGCCGATCTTCGGTGTTTGTATGGGCCAGCAGTGTATCTACGAGGTGTTTGGTGGTAATGTTGAGTACGCTGGAGAGATTGTCCATGGAAAGACGTCTCCCATCACGCATGACGGCAAGGGAGTCTTCAAAGGTATCCCTCAAGGTGTTGCCGTGACTCGGTACCACTCGTTGTCGGGATCGCCCAAGTCTCTGCCGGACTGCTTGGAAGTGACGGCCAAGACGGAGCACGGAGTCATCATGGGAGTTCGTCACAAGAAGTACACTATAGAGGCAGTGCAGTTCCACCCGGAGTCGATTCTCACCGAGCAAGGTCATCTGATGATCCAGAACATGCTCAAGATGGAAGGAGGTGTTTGGGGCCACTCGGAACAGAAGCAGGCTTCTAAACCATCGATCCTTGATAAGATCTATGCACAGAGGCGCCAGGATTACAAGCAGATCGTGGCTGTTCCTGGAAAGACCATGGCCGACTTGGAGGCATACTACAATGCTGGATTGGCTCCAGCTGTGATCGATTTCTACGATAGATTGAACGAGAACGTGAGCGTTAAGAAGGCTGCGATTCTCAGTGAGATCAAGCGGGCTTCTCCTTCCAAGGGTGACATCGATGCCACTGCCAACGCCGGTGTCCAGGCTGCACGGTACACCAAGGCGGGAGTTTCTGCCATCTCGGTTCTGACAGAGCCTCATTGGTTCAAAGGTTCGTTGACCGACCTTGAGTTTGCACGCCGAGCCGCTGAACACAGTTCCACCCACAGACCTGCCATCTTGCGCAAGGAGTTTATCTTTAGCAAGTACCAGATACTGGAGGCTCGTCTGGCTGGTGCTGATACTGTGCTGTTGATTGTCAAGATGCTGACCGAGACAGAGCTTTCAGAGTTGTACAAGTATGCCAAGAGTCTCGATATGGAACCTTTGGTCGAAGTGAACACGCCTGCCGAGATGCAGTCCGCCCTGGCGCTTGGCGCAAGAGTCATCGGTGTCAACAACCGCAACTTGAACGACTTCACTGTCGACCTCGATACTACTACGAAGATGAAGAGTCTCGTTCCAAAAGGTGATACAATTCTCTTGGCACTGAGCGGTATTTCTACGCTGGATGATGTCAAAACGTACGAGGCAGATGGGGTGTATGGGTTCCTTATTGGTGAGGCATTAATGAGAAAGGGAGATCAAGTCGGATCTTTCATCAAGGAGCTTACGTCTTAGAGACGAAGATCCCGAAATCCCAAAATGCTCAAATCCCGAAACGCTGCAATCCCAAAACGCTGAAATCCTAATTGTGACAGTACTAATAGCACTTTTTGCACACATATTCTCTTCCAGGAGGCAGAGACAAGGTGGAAACATGTAATTTGATGTAAAATGATGGCATTACGCTAATAGATTGCTCCTTAATCTGATGCCATTACACTAGCAGGATGCTCCCTAATCTGCTCCTAATTTTCTTGGCATCCATCCTCACATTATTTCTACGAGGCGCGGCCCCTGTAAATTTTTTTACCTGGACCTGTTGTGACCACCATGCTTCGCTCTCTTCTGATATCGTTGCTGTTCCTGGTAACGCTGGGGCTGTGCGATGTGGATGTCGAATCTCCTACAAGTTCGTCGACTTACGCGGCCTCTGACAATGAGATCTCTGTGAAAATCGAGTGGAAGGACGACGGAGACTCGCCAAACATTAAGAAGGCTACCGCGTACACTTTCTCGATCTGTACGGGGTCCAACTCTGATATCACGGCCGTGGACAGTGTGACAGTGGAGGAGGCAGACGTCACCGACTACAGTTACACAGCATCATTCACGATCGCTGGATACGCCAGTGGTAACTACTACGTGCAGATCTACGCGACATATTCGACCGGTTACACGATTCATTACACGGACCGTTTCAAAGTGACGGGTCTGACAGGGTCCACGAAGGCATCGGGCTCTGGAGACCCTCCATCTGCAGAGAATTCGGCCGGTGCTGCTGATGCCACGATCAACTCGGCTTCGTTCTCGATAACTTATACAAAACAGACTGGAGTTTCGCGGTTTGCTCCAATGCAACAGCAGCCTGGCTCCACTGTAACGGTGACCACGTGGTCCCGCCGGTACCCAACGTCAAGTGTCACATATTACACGACGAAGCGCAAGAGCCTCGACCAAGTGACGACAATCACGCCCGGTTGGTCGTACACCAGAACGTCGGTGATCAACGCGGCCACGGCTGCTCCGTTCCCCAGCGAGGTTGGATGGTACGCAGCATCGGAGAAGTTGGAAAGTGCCACTCTGGATTCAAAAAGACGCATGCGCAAGCGGAGATGGGACGACTAACTGTCGTGGTATAGACATAAGTACATTAGCATATAAGCCTTATTTTCATCCTATTACCCTAGATAGATAGATTAAGCAGTGTAGAACAGCTCAGGGAACTTGTGCGACAGCTCCACCACTTTATTGAGAGCTCTCTCGTTCAAGTCTTCGCCCATATCAGTCTCCTCGATGACTTTGACCGCGTCGTCCGGTCCAACGGTGGCGACAAACTCGTAGAAGTGGCCCTCGGTCAAGGGCGACTGGCTCACGAAACTTAGCGGGATCTGGCCGTTTGCGTCGATCACGATCGAGCTGCCGTTGTTCTGGATCAACTTGCCAATGATCTTGACAGTCCGGCCTTTGAATTGGCCAATACACGTAGCATCGATTCTAACAGCCTCCATGACGCGTAATGATTATCAGATTGAAAAGAAGCTGGCTGAAAAAAAAAAATTAAAAGCTTTCGACGACTAGGTTCATCATGATTTACTTGAAGACTATGTTGAAAGTGATCGACAACTCGGGTGCCCAAATGGTCGAGTGTATCAAGGTTCTTGGCAAGAGTCCGAAGAGCTGTGCCAATATCGGAGACAGGATCGTTGTGGTGGTGCAAGAGGCCAAGTTGCCGTCAGCGTTGGCGGGAGTGTCTGCAGCCAACAGAGTCAAGAGAGGAGACATCTGCCGGGCAGTGATCACCAGAACGAGGGCGCCTATCCAACGAGAGGATGGGTCGACGATCAGGTTCGACGACAATGCCTGTGTGCTTATCAATAAGAAGGACGAGCCTATTGGAACGAGAGTGTCTAGCGTTGTTGCCAGAGAGCTCAGAAAGAAGAGCTTCAACAAGGTGGTCTCTCTTGCTCCGAGGGTGATATAGGCGGGTGCCATATCCACTACATGTACATAATAGATCGATCTCATTAGCTATCTGTTGCTTCCATACTTTAGTATACCGAAAACGCTTGCAAAAATTTTCTCCACCATCATGCCTTACGGACGTATTGCTAAGGAGTTACGGCCGCTGTATGTCAAGGGCCTCCCGACTTCGAGGGTCTGGAAGCAGTTGGCTCGGTTCAACGAGATTGCAAACTATGAAGGATCCGCCTACCAGTTCCCGCAAGTCGATAAACTGGAGTTGGTCTTCAAAAACCACACTGCCTACGGTCACATGGGAGCTCGCAAGTTCTGGCGCAACAACCTGCCCACTGTTAACTTCCACAACCCTGACATGGGCATAGAGGTCAAGAGGGTGCAATGTGAGACCAAAGAGCAACAGCACCAATGTCCAAGTGTGTTAAAGGTCCATTTCAAGGACGGAAATGTCAAAGAGATCGACTGTAAGGACCGTCAACACGCCGATATAATGACGGAGTTGGTTGATGTTGCCAAGGGAGTTGCTGTTCCTGATGAGCAGATTCCCAAGTTTGAGTATGAGTGATTGGGCAGGCTTGGCTTGGGCTCAGGCCACTCTAGGCATGTATATAATGAACATTTGATAATCCATTTGGTAGCTACGGTGTGTTCAAGTCTGCTTGTTCCCCTTCTCTTCTCCTCTTCTCCTCTTCTCCTCTTCTCTCCTTCCCCATCTCCCCCTTCCTCCCCTTTCCTCCTTTCTTCCCCCCTTCCTTCCCCTCTTCCACTATACTCATCACAATCCCAATTCTCAATGGGCCCATAAATCGGGCCCAGTGAAAAAGTCTCGAGTCGCGTCGTATACATTTTTTCAGGCCATTTTTAAACGAATCTCTCACTACTTTTCACCACTATGTCCTTCGTGGAGACCATCATTTCTGAGACCACGGCGGGTGCGGCCATCGCACTAGCGTGGTTCTTGTCTTTGAGTATCTTTGGCAAGATCTTGCTGGTGCTTTCGCTGCCGTTCGTTTACTCGATCACCTGGCAACTGCTCTACTCGTTGCGCAATGACAGACCACCTTTGGTGTTCTACTGGGTTCCTTGGGTGGGGTCTGCTGTCGTCTACGGAATGCAGCCATACGAGTTCTTCAGCAACTGCCAGAAGAAGTACGGTGACTGCTTTTCGTTCATGTTGCTCGGCCGGATCATGACCGTTTACCTGGGTCCAAAGGGTCACGAATTTGTTTTCAACGCCAAGTTGTCTGATGTCAGCGCTGAGAAGGCCTACGGTAACTTGACAACTCCCGTGTTCGGTCACGGTGTCATCTATGACTGCCCTAACTGGAAGCTCATGGAGCAGAAGAAGTTTGCCAAGGTGGCCCTCACTAGAGAGTCGTTCAAACAGTACGTTCCACTGATCAAAGGTGAGATCCTCAAATACTTTGACCAGGAGTTCAAAGGTGACAAGGGTACCGCCGATGTCATGAAGACTCAGCCTGAGATGACTCTGTACACTGCTTCACGCTCACTCATGGGCAAAGATCTTAGAGATAAGCTCGATGCCTCGTACGCTGGACTCTATTCTGACCTCGATAAAGGTTTCACACCTCTCAACTTTGCCTTCCCTTACCTGCCTCTTCCTTCCTACAAGAAGAGAGACCGTGCCCACGACTTGATCACTGAGACCTACATGGATCTGATCAACAAGCGTCGTAAGGAGGTTGACCTCGGTGACAGAGATCTCGTCGATGCCCTGATGAAGCACTCCACTTATAAAGACGGCACTCAGATGACCGATCAAGAGATCGCCAACCTGATGGTCGGTGTTCTCATGGGAGGACAGCACACATCTGCTGCCACCTCTTCTTGGTTCTTGCTCCACCTCGGTGAGAGACAGGACTTGCAAGAGCAGATCTACCAAGAAGTCAAGAACACTTTGCAAGGTCGTGAACTCGACTGGGATGACTTGCAAAAAATGCCTCTGCTCAATGACACCATCAGAGAGACCCTTAGAATGCACCACCCACTGCACTCGATCTTCAGACAGGTCGTCCATGACCTGCCTGTTCCTGACCGCAAGTGGATCGTGCCTAAAGGTTACTACGTGCTTGCCTCGCCTGGTTGGTCCATGACCAACAATCGCTACTTCCCACACGCAGATCACTTTGAACCACACCGTTGGGACAACTTGGCCGGCGCAGGCGGCGGCTTCAAGGACAAGCCAACTTCCAACCCGAACGTCACCGAGGTGTCTTCTGGTACCGTCGACTACGGTTTTGGAAAGATCTCCAAGGGTGTCTCCTCGCCTTACCTCCCATTCGGCGGTGGAAGACACAGATGTATCGGTGAACAGTTTGCCTACACTCAGCTCGGTACGTTGCTTGTCACATACGTGCAGAACTTCAAATGGAAGAGCCATGCCCCTGAACCGGACTACACTTCGATGGTCGTCTTGCCAACTTTGCCGGCCGAGATCGAGTGGGAGAGACGTACCGAGGCATAGGCATAGCCCAAAGCTATTTATTATGATAATATACAGAATTGACTCACCTAGAATTGACTACTTGCAACTCGGCCGCCCGGCTGTCCGCGCGATGCGCCGCGTCCTCCTTCAACTTGGACTTGATCTGCTCCGTGATCTTTTCCACCAGCTGACTTGCCTCGAAACAGCACTCCATGATCTGTTTCGCATCTATATTCAATCCACCACTCTTCAACACTTGACACACTTCTTGGTTCTTGTTCAGCGTGATCGTCATCGTGCCCAGACTCAGCCTTTCCTCTATCAGACTCGTGTCCACCAGAATCAGCTCGTTGTTCAACTCTCCCTTGACGTTCTCTTCGTCTCCATTAGGATTGTAGAAGTTGAACGTGATGCAGATAGGAATATGTAGCACCGACAGAGGCACCGGGTCTCTCTGTTTCGTATCGTAGACGATCACTTCCTCGCCAGCCACTTCAACGTCGGCCTTTCTATAGTGCAAGAGTGCAGTCATCACTGCAATACACGAGGCGTCGATCAGATTACCGTCGTAGTTCAAGAATTGTAAGTCTGCACGGACTGCCCAGCATTTGGCACCCGCTGTGATGCACAGAGATTCGATATCCAAGGCGTTGGACCGTCTAACGGCCTTCTCGACGAGTCTTGATATCAACAATTCTTCGTTTGCTTGCGATCCTGTCGTACCACTGCCACCAGAGGCCTCAAAAAACGGCGAGCACATCGGTGAGATCTCGGTGTTGATCTGGAAGATCCCATCCAACGGTCTGTCCTCGTATGGAGCGACAATCTCCGCGCTCACTTTACATGCAACTTTGGTTTGGCCCAGGCTCACTTCGACGTGCCCCCATTCACCTGGGAGGATGTCTATCTTGACATCTCGCATCTGTTTCAGCTTTCTTCCATCAAGACGGACGTTTTGCTTGAGCGCATCCAGCACGAACTCCCGCTCGTTCGTCGAAAAGTCGTAGTCTCCCATAACTAAGAGAAGGACCTTAGAGAGGGAAATTTTTCATCCTCCAACATTAAGGCGAACTCGTCATGCTCTCAAGAACAACGTTGCCTTCCAAGGCTCTGCGGTGTGCTGTCGGTTCGGTTAGGACCTCTACGATGACTTCTAGACTGCAGCTGGCCAATGCCACTCGAATGGGTGTCAGTGCGTCGCCACTCGCCTCTATGGCCGTTCGCCCTTACTCGAACGCCTCCAGTCTGTCTTACTTCTCCAACGCCTCGAGCCTGCCCTCCAACACGATCATCAAGTTCGTCCCTCAACAGGAGGCCTGGGTCGTCGAGCGTATGGGAAAGTTCCACAAGATTTTGCAGCCGGGATTGGCCATTCTCATGCCTATAATCGACAAAGTCCGCTACGTTCAGTCCTTGAAAGAGGTGGCCTTGGAAGTTCCATCGCAGAACGCCATCACCGCCGACAACGTGACATTAGAAATGGATGGTGTGCTCTATTACAAAGTTGTTGATGCGTATAAAGCGTCGTATGGAGTGCAAGATCCTCAGTATGCCATCGTCCAACTGGCCCAGACCACGATGCGGTCCGAGATCGGTCAGATGTCCTTGGACCTGTGTCTCAGGGAGAGAACGACGCTCAACCAGCACATCACGACGTCTATCAACGAGGCATCCAAAGATTGGGGTATCGAGGTGCTGCGTTACGAGATCCGTGACATTCGTCCGCCAGTGAACGTGGTGAACTCGATGAACCAGGTTGTCGAGAAGGAACGGCAGAAGCGGGCCATCATCTTGGAGTCTGAAGGTAGTCGTCAGTCCGAGATCAACATTTCTGAGGCCCACAAGATCACCGAGGTGCTCAAGTCTGAAGGTCAGATGAGTAAAGAGGTCAACATTGCCAAAGGTCTTGCCGAGGCGACGGCTCTCAGGGCTCAAGCAGAGGCTGCAGCTATCCGCACCATTGCCGAGGCTATCAAGAGCAGCCCTGCTGGTAAGGATGCCGTCTCGTTGCACATTGCCGAGCAGTATGTGAATGCATTCGGAAAGCTTGCCAAGGAGACCAACACGATGATTCTCCCTGCCAGTATCGATAACTTCCCTCAGTTCATTGCCAGCGGACTCGGAATCTACAACAAGTTGAACGAGCAACAGTTGTCGCAAAAGGTTGTCGAAGGTGTCGTCTCTAAGCCTACCACTACAACCAAGGCTAAGCTCAAGTAACTACTGTAAATATCTGTAACTATATTACTTGTGTTTGAAGAACATGTCCAGTGCGCCTCTTCCAACGGCCACTTTCGGCGCCGTTTTCTTCTGTGCCACCTTCTTTGCCGGCAGCTTGCGCTTCTTATGCAGGTTTTCGTTCAATGCAAGCAGGTTATCCTCTGCGATTCGGGCTTTTTCATCCAGCGCCGCCAGGTCGGCAAGATGCCGTTGTAATGGGGAGAAATCGTACTGTTTTTGCAACAGCTCCACGTAGAATGGCGAGATATATGATGATAGAAGGTCGATCGCCACTTCCTCACGAGCCAGATGCTTTATCTCGTCACCGACGGCTCCATCGAGGTTTCGCGTCAGCTTTCGGGTCAACTTGGAGTCTATAGATTCAGGGAAGTGATCTGCAATAGCCTGCACCTTCCCTTTCAAGTATTCGATGGCCTTCTCCTTAGATGCCTGGTAGAACGTCTCATCATTCTCCACAACGCTGTTGCAGACCGCTTTTAAAGTGTCTTCTGAAACCAGTTCACGAAACTCCATCTGTTCGATAATGTCATCGTACGGCACCAACCGCACAGTTTCTTGCTTGAGTGCCTGCTCAAAGAACGCTAGAACAAAGTAGACTATATTGTATGGTGTCACCACAAACAGCTCCGGTGTACGCCCAAGTACAAGGCAGTCTCCCTCTGATTTCGTTAGAATCAGTGATTTCAATGGCCTGTGTCCATTCGTCAACACCTCCTTGTCATTATAGGCATCTTTGAAGTCGGTCTTGTTCAACTCGTACAGCTGTCCTTCTGCAACAAGATACTCTGTCTCTTTGGCCGTTGCCGGGTCCGCAAACTTGGTCGTCTTGAATCGCGTCGTGTTCTCGGGAACTAGTACGATTCGGACGCGATTCGCATCGATCGGACTCAGATTGTTGTCTTTTGTCATTATATGTACCCACTTGTATCTTCAGATCCTTCCCTATAACTGTGGTTGAGCCAAATCAGATTGATACTACCGGTACGTTGATCCTTTAAAGCAAAACGAGCTTTTGATTTATTTTCAACTTGTTGATCTCTGTCGCTCTTTCGCCTATTTGCATTTATCCTCCAAGATGGACCAGAACTACGGGCGTGATGGAGGACTTCGGTCCGCTAATGAGTCTGGCTCTGATGTTGGCCAGAAGGACTATACACTACCGGGAATCATGCAATATCTTCAATCGCAATTCACACTTGTTGAGAAGAATCGAATGCAAAACGACTTAGAAAAGTCGTCTTTGAAGCTGCAGATCGTCGAGTTGGAGAGCGAGAGAAACTCGCTGCGTTTGCAGAATGAACAATTGAAGGTCAAGGTGAAAGAGTTGGAGAAACAGCTCGGGAACGACGTTCAGGACAAGGATGGTCTTGCCCTGGATACCGTCAGCAGCATCGACGTGACGAAACTCGTCAAGGCCCGCCAGTTCCTCAAGTCGTCGACCGACGAGATCTTGTATCTGTTAAAGACTCCATGTTTGGAGCAAGACCAGACCGATAAAGAAGGATACTTCGTTAAAAAGAGTCCCGACTATGTCGAGATGAACATTCCATTGGAGAATGGTAAGGCGTCCACGAAGAGTAAGATCGCCACCTCTGAGACTCCGAGTTTTGGTACGCTCGTCGCAGGCAAACTCTACCTCTACCTCTCCAAGTCACATACAATAGCTGTCTATGGCAAGTCTGAAAAGTTGAACGAATACGCTTGCCCCGCCAATTTCGACGTCAAAGATATCAAGGCCACGTCCAGCTACGTGGTGGCGCTCGGTGAGCACGAGCTGATCGTGTTCAGTGCTGGTGAGCCTCTAACCTACCAAGTCAGCGCACCAGCTACGGTCGATGTCAAGGATAATCGGATCGTTGTGGTCCAAGCCAGCTCCGTGGAAGTACTCCAAGTGGGCACGGAATTGAAGCAGGTCTTCGCTGCAAACTATAAAGAGAGCGGCGGTGTATTGGCGGCTCAGTTCACAGAAGAACCTAAGGCATACGCGGTGGCTATACTTACCGGTAGCTCTCTGCTGTTGCAACCGACAGATGCTTCAGAGAGCAATTCCGCAAGGGTGATCAACCTGTCCAAGTTCAGCCATCATTTGCTCACATCGAAGGAGCTCGTTGTCAATATGCCTCAAGGTCTGTTTGTCATTGATTTCAGCAGTCTCACCTCGTTCAATCATGTCCCGTTGAAGAAACCGTTGACCGACACGGCCAAACTGGGAGCTTGCCAGGACGACAATTCGATCTTCTACGTTCAGGACGATGGAATCGACCTGTTTAAAGTGATCGAGACAGGAGACGTCCTCAATATTAAGAGTGTGCCGTCGGTAAAAGGTTGGTGTACAGTGGGTGCCATTGATGAGGGCTTTACACTTTGCGCGCAAGACGAAAATGGTGTTCTCGTTAGTACTATATAATGAATTGGTCGCAATTAGCGCCAGGATTTTCTAGTTACCATGGTTAAACCGTACGTGTATGAGTGGCTTCTGATGGAGTCGTTGCTTATGCTCTTTGGTATAGTATTGATCTATGGCGATTACATGCAGGAGATGAGTATCTTCTCGGTAAACGCTAAATTCAATCCAATCCATGTCACTCATACTGATTTCCTTGCTTATAATGAGAGTACTGCATTGCTTCCCAGTCTAGACTTGGTCTATTTTGCTCCAGTGTTCTTTGAGAACGGCACATTAGCACTCGAGTGCGACGTCAAGCTTGCAACCGTTCGGTGCAAGTGTCTGGGGAGAATTCCTGCTCCCAGAGTGTATTTGACCAGTACACGGTTTGATTCTGCTTCTGAACAGATCATATACCTTCCTGGTGGAAGATGGTCTGTCACTCTGCTCAAGAATTACTTCTACCTGTTTGATAACACCTCTAGTCTCGCCGATAAGTTGGAAGCGTCTAGTCTCGCCAGTAGGTTGGAAGTGCCGAATTCTGTGTCCACCAATGTCCCCATTTTGGAACGCCTAAACAGATTGAAAACGATCAACTTCTTTCTGCTAGTATCAGCAGTGGCCCTCGTCTACGTATTCCACCTCCCCAACTATATCTTCATCCATTTCCGACCCAAGGATGAAATGTGTCTGCCGTGGTTGTTTGGAGAAACATCATCGTATGCGAAAATCGATAGATGCCAAAGCTTTTACTTGCTATTTGAAGCCATTCTGTCTGCAGTCTTCTGTATTCACTTCGTTCTGGACTACGTGGTATGCATACTCTTGATGAGATCCACTAGTAGTGTGATGCAAGATATCGGGTCAGTCTCCAAAGGAAGCAATCTGTCCACATTTCTGTCATTTCTCAGCAGATTTCTAAACTTTTTTGTGGTATTGTGCTTCCACTGGGTGTATGCAGGCCTTGTATATCGGTTATCTAAGAGATTATAGACTGCCAAGGATTCAAGCTCAAACTTTCCATATCGGGCAATGAAAATTTTTTATCCACGATCAACCAGATGCTCTTTGCAAGATTGCCACAGGCATGGTCCCTACGTACAATGGGGGCCTGCTGGAAGCAAAGTGCCATCAGTATGAGAAGTTTCCACTTGTCTAGGTCGGTTCGCACCTACGAGGAGGAGAAGGTGATCCTCGACAAGGTGAATAAAGAGTTGGATCCCGATGATAAGAAACGGCTCTCGAAGCTGAGAAACATCGGAATTTCGGCCCATATTGACTCCGGTAAGACCACATTCACTGAGCGTGTCTTGTACTACACTGGTAGAATCAAGGCAATCCACGATGTGAGAGGAAGAGATGGTGTTGGTGCCAAGATGGACCATATGGACCTCGAAAGAGAGAAAGGTATCACTATTCAGTCTGCTGCCACCTACTGCTCGTGGGATAAAGACAACGAGCACTATCATATGAACTTGATCGACACGCCAGGTCACATTGATTTCACTATTGAAGTCGAGAGAGCCTTGCGTGTGTTGGACGGAGCCATTCTGATCGTCTGTGCAGTCAGTGGTGTTCAGTCTCAGACTGTCACCGTGGACCGTCAGATGAAACGTTACAACGTGCCTCGTGTTACTTTCATCAATAAGATGGACCGTATGGGTGCTAATCCATGGCGTGCCGTCGAGCAAGTCAACAGTAAACTGCACATTCCAGCTGCTGCCATCCAAGTCCCTATTGGTGAAGAGAAGGAGTTCCACGGTATTGTGAACATCATCGACCGCCAGAGCGTCTACTTTGAGGGCTCTCAAGGTGAGAAGTTGCGTATCACGAAAGAAATCCCTGCAAACTTGAAAGATTTGGTCGAAGAGAAGCGTCAAGTGCTGATCGAGACTTTGGCCGACGTTGATGATACCATTGCTGAGTGTGTGATCGACGAAGTTGAGCCTACTGTGGACCAGATCCAGTCTGCCATTCGCCAGGCCACCATTGCTAGAAGATTCACCCCAATTCTGATGGGTTCTGCCCTCGCCAACACAGGTATTCAGCCAGCTTTGGACGCTGTCGTTGACTACCTGCCAGATCCATCCGAAGTGCTCAATCAGGCACTGGATGTTGCTCATGATGAAGCCTCCGTTGATATTGTTTCTTCCTCTACCAAGCCTACAGTGGCTCTTGCATTCAAGTTGGAAGAAGGAAAGTACGGTCAGTTGACTTACCTGCGTGTCTACCAGGGTAAGTTGAAGAAAGGCCAGCTTATCACCCACGTTAAGGACGGCAAGCGTGTGAAGGTGTCCAGACTCGTGCGGATGCACTCTGAAGAGATGGAAGACACTGATGAAGTGTGTGCTGGAGAGATCTGTGCCACCTTCGGTATCGACTGTGCCTCTGGAGATACCTTCACCGATGGTAGCGTCGACTACACGATGTCGTCGATGTTCGTTCCTGATGCTGTGGTGTCTCTGTCTATCGAGCCAAGCACTAAGGATGGTGTTAACTTCTCGAAGGCTGTCAACCGGTTCCAGAAGGAGGATCCTACGTTCCGTGTCCACTACGACAACGACTCCAAGGAGACAATCATCAGTGGTATGGGAGAGTTGCACCTGGAGATTTACATCGAGAGAATGCGCAGAGAGTACAACGTGGACTGCAAAGTGGGCAGACCTAGAGTCGCCTACAGAGAGTCGATCGAAGGCTCGAGTCCGTTCGATTACACCCATAAGAAACAGACGGGTGGTGCTGGTCAGTTCGCCAAAGTTATGGGTGAACTGAGTGCCACTGAAAGAATCGACCCTGAAGAGCTCGGTGTTGCTCCTGGTGAAGAGATCAAGTTCAAGAACTCGTTCCGGAGCAAGATCGTCCAGGGTAAGATCTCGGAGAAGTTCCTGTTGGCTTGCGAGAAAGGATTCTTCGAGGCGTGCGAGAAAGGTCCATTGATTGGAGCCAAAGTGCTCGGTGTTGATATGTTCATCAATGATGGTGCTACGCACCCTGTTGACTCTTCGGAGTTGGCCTTCAAGACAGCTACAGCTTTCGCCTTTAAGCAGGCATTTGCCAAGTCGCAACCTGTCATTTTGCAACCTATCATGAACCTGGTGGTGACTGCTCCGATCGAGTTCCAAGGAAACGTGATCAGTCTGGTCAATAAGCTTGGCGGTATGATCCAGGACACTGAGAACCACGCTGACGAGTTCAACATCACTGCGGACTGTGCACTGGCCAACCTGTTTGGTATTGCCTCCAAGTTGAGAGCATCCACCCAGGGTAAAGGAGAGTTTACTATGGAGTTCAAAGAGTACCAGCCAGTGCCACCTCAGGACCAACGCAAGCTGATCGAAGAGCACACCAAGGACAAGTCCAAGTAACCTGTACATACATGTCTATAGTATCGAATTAAACCCATTTATTTATATCAGCTAACCTGTTGTTCACCTTTCACCTTGGGCACCGGCGCATTATCCAAGTTGACTCTACCAGACCTGATCCAGCTTGGATCGACCAACTTGTCCTTAGATGAGTACATGTGCTTGTACGAGCTCTTGATCGTACCTTCGGAAACACCCGTCTTATCAGAGATCTTCTGTAATGTGATGGGCTGCTGGAAGAGGATGGTGGCAAAGTAGATGACAGTGGCGGCGATGGTCGTAGGCGAACGACCCTCTAAGACACCGATTTCGCGCAGCTTACGTGCGATATGTTGTGCGGAACTGGTGATCTGTGGTTGAAGGCCCAAATGAGAACAGAATCTACCGACGAGATCCTCCGGATTGGTCTGAGTCGTGGAGATGTTATCGTTCTGGTATGTGATAGAACCACCGCTCTCCTGGTCCTTCTTGTGGATGATGGTGTTGATGATCTTGAACGTCTTACCAATCTCCTTGCGCGGAACATTGGTCAGAGCCCAGACTTCTTTGAAAGAACGAGGCACCGAAGCTTTACGGCAACCAAGGAAGATGGCGGCGGCCATAATACTCTCCTGAGACTTACCACGGAGCATCTTATCGTCGTAGACCAACTTGTACACCTCCTTGGCACCATCTTGCACAACCTTCGGCAACTGGTAACCGTCGCACATCTGCGAGATCCGCGCATACGCCGTCTGTAAAGCGTGGTCTCTCCTGTCGACAACGGACCGTCCTTGAGTCCTGTTCAACTCTCTGGCAGCCCTTCCAGCGTCCTGACCCGCCGAGATCACCGTCGACAGCTGATCGGAATCCAAAGCCCCGGTGTTGGCCTCTCCCACACGAGAAGGGTCGTCACCGTTGTGGTCGTCGTTGTTGAACGTACGCCACTCGGACCTTGTATCGATCGTCCTGTCGCTGAGCACCAACCCACACAGAGCACACACGATGTCTCCTTCGCTGTGCCGCTCCACAATCTCTGGAGGGTACACTTTACACTCCGGACACGTTAGAACTACGTTGAGATTGACACCTCTTGGTTCCTGTGATGGCATGATGGGTGGCGTGCAAGAGAATAAATTTTAAAAGAGACGAGTTTTTTAAATAGGCCTGCCTCTGCAAGCGAGGCGGGGGGCCTGCCTGGGCAAAGAATTGGGTTTCCAGTATGATTCGTATACAGAGATTAGTTAGCAACCGCAAGAGGAGGAGCCGTCGTCCACGTGAATATTGACGGCATCGGTGTAGTCGTCGCTGTACTCTATGCTCTCCTCCTGTTGCAAGGCACATCTGGCAACAACGTCAAAGGCCTGTTCAACATTGACGGCCTCCTTGGCCGAGGTCTCAAAGTACGGCACATTTCCCAGGCTGGCACACAGTGCTTGAGCTTTCTTTGAAGAAACCATCCGTTTCGACTCGTCCACATCGATCTTGTTGCCAATCACCACGAACGGGAAGTTATCTGGGTCCTTAATGTTGGCTTGGATGAGGAACTCGTCTCTCCAGCTTTGTAGATTCTCGAAAGATTTGGTGTTGGTGACATCGAACACTAGTACGCAGCAGTCTGAGCCTCTGTAGAAGGCGACTCCCAGACTCTGGAACCGTTCCTGGCCCGCAGTGTCCCATATCTGCATTGTAACCTGTTTGTCGTCGATGGTCATATCTTTGGGGAGGAAGTCGGCACCAATCGTCGCCTTGTACTGTTGCGAGAACTTGCTGTTGATGAACTGTTGCATCAGCGACGTCTTTCCGACGCCCGAATCCCCCAGTATAATCACCTTCAGAATAGTCTTCCGTCTGCTGTTCGACATGGTGGTTGTAATAAATTGGCAGGATGGATATCAACACGAAAAGGGAAAATAATTTGGGGCTGGTCTAGCTTCCGGAGAGATAATGTGTTGACATATATGGGGGATATGGGGAGATGAGGCGGGGCAGACGTGGTTGGATGTTACATAGAACAGAGACAACAGCTGTGTGTGTGGTTCCTTTCAGGTGTTCCTATACAAATAAAGTGATATTTGCAAAAGAAGAGGGATATATGTCCAAAGGATACTCTTGGGATCCTTCTCGTCTTATAAGTAACTTGGGAATTTAATATAAAAATTGAAGGAGAGGTAGTAGTGAGCTAACAATATGGTGCTACGAAGGATGATGGTTCATTCTAAACCAGTTTGGAGGCAACTAGAGCCATCTAAGGCCAGTTATACCGACTTTCATGCCAGATTTTCCCGCGGGACTACTAGCCCTGATGGTCAAGTTGGTAAGGCGCCAGCCACACTAGTAATGGAGATCCTCGGTTCAAACCCGAGTTGGGGCATTCTACATTTTTTAGGGATTGAGATAGATAGACATGTTAGTTACTTAAGCAGTCTTGGATGGGGCAGCGGTGCTGGTAGCAGCAGGAGCAGCCTTGGTTGGTGCGCCAGTATCAACCTGGATTCTGTGCACGTTGTTCTGTGGAGTAGAGGCGTCAATCTTTGGCACCTCGACGGACAGAATACCGTTGGCAACCTTGGCCTTGACACTGGTGCCAGAGACGGACGATGGCAAGTGAAGTGTTCTCTGGAACTGGCCCGAAGGTCTCTCAGAGTAGATGAGCTTGTCATCCTCACCAAAGGCAGGCAGAGTTCCCTTGATGGACAACTCGTTGGTGTCCTTATTGAAGTCGATGGTCACCGTATCCTTGGTGATTCCAGGCAGCGAAACCACCAAAGTGTACGACTTGGCGTCCTCGTAGATGTCAATTGGTGGCACAATCTTGTTAGCGGCCAAACTGGCATTCAAGAATGGGTCGTCTCCAAAGATGGTCGAGAATAAGTTTCCGGCCGTCTGCTGAGAAGGAGCGTTGGCGCCTGGGGCGCCAGACACAGAAGGTCTTGGCGTGGCTGTAGGCTGAGGAGCCTGCGAGGACTGGGAAGACTGCTGGGCCTGGACTTGGTTGACAGCGTCGCTGATGGACTGCAAGAAGCTGGAAAGTGGGTCGGATTGGTAAGACATGATAGGATGGGTCAATTGGTTCTGGATAGCACCTCCTTAAATATAGTAGTTGGGCCACGCATTCGGATACCACCAGTTTCCTCCAGAAGAGTCTAGACGAAATAGGAAATTTCTGGTGTACGCGGCTGAAGGGTGGCGAAGTGGTTTGAGGCCACGAGGGCCGCAATCAAGTGCAACTACGTGATGTGGTTGAGTTCTAGAGGTCATTTAGGCGTTGACTAGGCATCCCAGTTGAACTTAAATTGGCCAATGCAATTGTACAGCCAAATTGCTCCATGGTGATAATTAACGAGCGAAATACCGGCCTACGCCTCGAATGTGGCACTTATTTGGGGGGCATGTGGTTGTGGAAATTCCGATGTAGGCGGTCAATTGTGTGGACTGTTCAATGATGTTGCCTGTTCAATTGTGTAGACTGGTCTTGCATACAGCTAGATTACTTACAACTATGTTCAATATGTGTTAGATTCGTTACTTACTTACTTACTGATCGACCTCAGTGGTACCCTCAATCTGGATAGAGTGGACGTTCTGGCCATCCTTGATCTTTGGAACATTGAGCGTCAAGATTCCATCAGTGTAATTGGCCTTAATGGCCTCACCGTCGATCTGCTTTGGCAGAGACAGAGTTCTCTCGAAACGGCCCTGTGGAATCTCGGTGTGAACAACGTGACCTTCAGAGTCGGTCTCGTCATCCTCAATGGATGGCAACTCGCCCTTAACGGTCAACTCGTTGGTGTCCTTGTTAAATTCCACTTGCAACTTGTCCTTGAGTGCACCTGGAAGAGAGACTCTCAACTTGTAAGAGTCCTCCTTCTCCTTGATGTCAATCTTTGGAAGGTACTTTTCGATCTCGCCATTCAAGAATGGGTCTGTAGCAGCGTAGGACTGGGCAGCACTGTCGAGCTGCTTGTCGAGAGCGGCCTCCTTGGAGGCGAGCCCCTTTTGCAAGATAGGTGTAGGGTCCTCACCAGCCAGATAGGCCTTCTTGGCGGCCTTAATGGTTGGGTCCTGAGCCAATTGCTGCTGAGCCTGGCTGACAGCATCGGAAATCGATCCCAAAAGGTCGACGAATGGTGATGAGTATGGAGATGGGTAGAGGAAAGACATGTTAGTATTTGGTCGAAAGTGGAGTGGCTGCGCGCGCCTTATATAATGCGCGGCCAACACGGGCAATTTTTGTAACCTCATCCCGGAAGGTTCAAGAAGGTACTGGAACTTTCAATTGTGGGCGGTTATCACGAGCCATTGTTAGACGCCGCTGTGCGAGGGGATGTGGCAACTGTCGAATGTGGCACACTTGCCATGCCTACTAGCAGTGTCGTTTAATTGTAATCGACTCTTAACGTTCTACCTGTCAAGTCCCAATTGGGATAATTTGGTACTTGGATTTGACTACCATACGGCTGAAGCGATACTTATTGCCTAGTTTAACAGATCCTGTATAGATGGCTTCCGGTCCTTTCCTTTAAGCGAAACCAGCAGTTGCGAAGCCACATCCACGTCCACGTCCGGTTCTGGACGTAGCAACTTGGGCATATCTCTAATTAACGGAGCGGACATTCGTCCGAAATTGTTCGTCGGGGTTAGAGGCATTCCACCAAGGACGTTAGTTCTCGTCACTTCCGTCGAAGGGATTGCAGGTAGAGGCAGCTTGAACGATTCAGGGTTAGGCGAGTCCAATTTGACTCGGGATGCTCTTCTGCTACCGTTCAGAACAGACTCGATCTCTTTCGAGACCGGGTCCAGTTGTCCGCCAGGAACTTCGCCGTCGTTATTCCACACGTCCACAAACAATTGCTCGAAGTTGAACTCATGCTCGATCTGACGATAGCTCTGCAAGTCGAGATCGAAGTCCACAAATTTCAAGTTGCCATTGCGCTGGAACCACTTTTGAAACACGGGCCGTGTCTCATCGGGAGTGAGCATTTGCAGCTTGAGCAGTTTGATCACCAAGTGGAGATACTTGATATACTCGACTGTGGATTGCAAGATGGTCAACTTATGCATCATACTGGAAGTCTCGTAGTTGTTTTCACTGATTCCAGCCAAGATATTGGCGCGACATGCCGGCACCAGGAACTTGAGAGCTTCAAACTCACGGTTCATCTTTATCCGGCGCTTCTTCTCTATTATCGAATGCTGTGTCTTAAGTTCGCGCCGTTTCCGTTCCATGTCCTCTCTCGTAGTCACCTGTGACGACCGCCGACGCTTTCTGCCAGTAGTTGTTCCATTTGAAATGGAACCGACCGAAGGCGACGAAGTCAACGACGGAGGGTCTGTGTAGTAAGTCATTGGGGAGATAGACGGCGAGTGGTTGATCAAGCCGTTCGAGTACTCCTCGTTGGGCACGAACGACGATGTGAGGTAGTTTGAGTTCAAAGTAGTGATCGTGGGACTGGTCAGTTCGGACCCAGGTACCCTGGGGCTCCCCGCGGAACTGGCCCGCTGCATCTGGATGAAAGTTTGCTTAAAGATCGGAGGTGGGGGAAGCACCGAGCACAGCTCGTGCTCGTCCTTGAACCGGTTTGACATGCTGCGAAGTACCGATCTTTCGTGCACGGGGGTCTCACTTTATTTAAGGCGTTTGAGCTCTCGATGAGATATAGCGCACGTGAAAGATTCGGCACAAGACCGGTAGCAACAGCACGTCCCTAATGCAGTCGCAAGTCCCACGTGCCCGACCCACGCTTTTGGTACTTCAGCCACACGCACCGCCACGAAAAAATCGGCCCAAATCCAAATTAGTCATTTGCTCACAATATAATCTCCTCCTACTTTATCTTTTTTTTCTTTGATCATGGACACTTTGCAAGCACCGACGGCTGTGCTCAACCGTCCAGACGGTGGTACACTCTCCAAGAGCGTGACACCATCGATCCTATCGCTTCCGATCAAAAATCCGACGACTCTGATCTCGATCTATGAAGGTTGCCTCAAGCCTCTTTACACTTTGAATGTGACACTCTTGGACAAACTGCACAACCGCTCGGGACTGTCCCTGTTGCTGATACACTTGCACAGACAGTTTATCGACTTGTTCAAGCAGTTGAACGGGTTTAAGAAGCTGATCAACCTGAGCAGGGCCAACAACGACGACAGCTTGAGCAACTTCTGTTTTGTCCGGTCGATGTTGGCCGAGTTTGATACCAGCTTCGGCCTGTTCTTGGAAGAACTGGACGCAGTGAACGGCGAGATCTTTGTAAACGCCAAGTTCTTGGGCCTGGTGCCGTTGAAACAGATCTACTATAATATCGTCTCGAAAGACAACGGAGAACTATTTGTCTTGAAAGACGTGAAATTGCTCGACAAGTTGCGGGTGCAGGTGCTGTTACAATCAGACAGCCTGCAACTGTACAAGGAGCTGGATGGCCAGTTCGACGCCAAAAAGATTGTCAGCGACGACCTGGGTAACTTCCACACGGAGTTGGCCAGGACTATGACGAGAACATCGCAGCCAATCAACGAGATCCAGTCTGCCAAAGACGACTTGCAACTGGTCTCTTCGCCTGAGTTTAAGCAGTTCAATGCACGCCGGTTGCAACTGCTCGGTCTTTTCGATAAGCGCATCTTTTAAGTAACACAAATATGACACTCAATTAAGTAGCAGCCATCTTTCCCATCCACTCTTCACTCGGACTTTGGCCTCCTTGCCGCTGCCTTCCACTTCCAACTCTGCGATTGAACGTGCGCACTCTTCAAGTTGGTTGCGGTCCTTCACCAACCGCCGGATTCGGGCAAACGACCGGATGAAATCCAGCTTGATCCAGCCCTCGCTGTCCATGTGTTGTCTGAGGTAGATATCCTTGCAGAGGTTGTTTGTGGTGAAGTAGTAAGATAGTTGAGAGGAGAGAGGGTCAATCTCCTTGACTGGCTCAACGCCCATTTCCGCTGGTACATACCAGTAGGATGTTCCATAGGCTTCGTATCCAATGTTGGATTCATGGCCAAGATTAGATTCATAGCCAATGTTCGGTTCATAGCCAACGTTCGGTTCATAACACCCTTCATACATTGCCTGATAGTATCCTTCCTGATAGCATCCTTCCTGCATACGGGAACCGTCCTCGTGAAAGTCATCGTGGCTTCCCTCGTTATAACCATCATGGCTTCCCTCCTCTTTTCCAGACGTCTTCTGAGTATCCCTAAGAGCTGTAGATCCCATTTTCCTCTTTCCCTCAGGCCGATTCTTAATCTCCTTAAACACCTTCCGACCTCTAGATGACTTCTTAACCTCGTCAACTACAGAGATGTCGGCATCGAACGGAACCCACCTGTTTCTTCTCGACTTCATAGGAAGAAGTAGTGATGAATCCCTTGTTATTTTTCTCCCATTTATTTAGATCTTGATATGACGCGACTGCCCGCTCCTTTCAAGGTATATCCCAAGGATATACGAAGGACGCGGAAGCTCGAGTCTACAATCTATCCACTACGTATAGCGTCAGGGAAGAGCGTACGACAGATGTGGCAAAACAGCCCGGATCACAATATTGACGTGATTCTACCGTCTCAAGACATCGGAGACACTGCTTTCTACGCAGAGGTCGGCAGTGAGTCCGCTAAGAGAGTTCCTTCGTTGGTGGCACCGATAGGACGTGTGTGGGCAATTTGGTACCTAGATTCTCTACCGGAACATACCGGTGGCGCAGAGATGTCAACAGGTTTAGATTTGACACAGGCCAAGTTCACAGGCCGGATTTCACCAGGAGAGACGGTTGTTCCTCTGGATATGATGCCTCCAAACAGCCCACAAGTGATCGAGTCACCTTTGAAGACGGCAGGACCTTTACAATATCTGGCCGACAGATACTTTGCGACGCTGTATCAAAGTATGCCTCTAGAGTACTTCACCAAGACGACACTACCCAAGGTACACATTCTGGCCAAGGACGAGACCAAAGACACACTGACCAAGTTCATCATGACTGTCGACAAGTTCGACACGAGGCATCCGTTTATTGATTCGGAAACCTGGCTGGATCCTGTAACGTTCCTACACGAGTCAGAGAACGTTTATAGAGACAAGTTCTGGCACGAGACGAGACAGTCCGCAGATTCTACGAGCCTTCTATCGAAACTCAAGATGCGTGAGGCCAAGCTACAGATCCTACTCACCCTAGAAGTGCTGCCCCTGCTGGCAGAGGCTAGTACAACCAAGGACACGAAGCGGACGCGGCCGAAACTGGTCGGAAGGAAGAAACGGCTGGTTCCAACTTTCACTGGAACCGTCGTCTCATACTCGCATACTTCGCCACAGAAGCCTCAAGTATTGGATACAGCCACCGCAGAGACTTATATCAAGACGATGTTTGATAGACTCTGTGTTTGGGATGCTATTTCAGGTGTCACGGCCCACGGAGACCATTCGTCATTCTCATTCTTGAGAACCAGTGTCATCCCATTCTACGCTAAGAAACATCGGCGGCTCTTGAAAGAACTAGTGAAACGTTCCAAGGGGCTCAATCCCGAACAACACTACCACCATCATCACGTCAGCAAACCTCGACCACGGGCCAAACTCGTCAGGCAACCGCTGCCTACGTCGTTCAAACTTAAACGCACATCGTCCAGTTTTGCATCCAGAGAGGACCTGTCCAAGAAGACATTCGAAATGGTCAAGACAGCATCATTCAGGCGCACTGAGTCATCGTCTCCACCTCCGTCGCTCCAACCAGTGGCTCCACCGCCTCGCCTCAACTCAATATTCACACATAGCAAGAAACGGAAGCTGGTGGCACACAAGGCCAGCAAGATCGAAGTGACGGAGATCGAGGCCACGCCTGAAAAGAAGCGCGTTATCAACTTACAGGAAACACTCATGTCGCCAATCGCTACAGGGTCACCGATAGTGACGAGGTCGCCCATAGCAGGGTCACCTATCGTTACGACGACACAGTCTCCTGTGGCTATGCAATCTACTATGGTATCATCGCCAATCGTGAGAGCAACGCCTGCTAAGAATAACAACGGTCTATGCATGGAGTCAACAGTGATAAACTCCCCAGTCAAACGTCGCAAGTTACAGTTTGAGAATATATAGCATTATTGTACATCATTCAGTTCCCAACTCGCCAAAGAACACTCCGTTATAAATGTTGCGTGCATCATCGAGCTCTGCCACAGCGTTGGCAACAGGAGCGCCGACCCTGTCGGTGAGCTTTGCCTTCTCGTCGTCGGTGAGCTCTCCGCTAGCAGACTCCAACGAGCCATCCTTGGCCAGAACCCGCAGGCATTCGATGACTTTCTCCACTAGTAGTTGCATGTTTTTGTCACCCTCTTCAAAGTGAGACAGCATCAGAGTCGACCAGTTTTTGAGGTTGCTCGTTAGCATTATCCGGATCACTTCCGGTCCCAGATATTTCATACCTTTGATGGCACCAAACTGAGTGCCGACAGAACCCTTAGTGGTATTGCTGAGGAATACACGCAGAAGCGTTCTGGCGACTCTCGGCTTGAGTGTGTTATAAGGAGACCCGTACTGATCGACGATATTCTCGAGCAACGACGCAGACAGCTCGCGCACTTTGAAATGCTGCTCGATCTCTTCCTCGGAGCCTTCTGTCGGTCCGATGTTTCTAGCGAGCAACAGTGTAAGAACACATGGCATCAAAGCGTGGATGTATGGTTCGAGGAAGATCGACTTGTTGGTCAGAAGCGAGTAGATCACCATCAACATCGTGGTAAGCATGTCGACGTTCTGTAAGTTGTGTGTGATGGTCTCAGCGACAAACTGTGTGAAATATGGAACCAGCTGATGCAATCCTTGGTCAGACCGGATCGATTCCAGAGTCGCGTTCTTAAGAGACTCGTTGGAGTCATCGACGAGTGCAGCAATGGCCTTGTCGAAGTAGAGTTGCAACTCTTTCGAAAGAACATGTCTGACGAGCGGCTTAACATCGAGATCTTTCTTGACCTCAGCATGAGTGTCTGCTGTAGTGACTCCAGCACGCGAGGTGGTCAAGGAAACATCGTCGTTGTTCAACGAGAAGAGGTTCTGCATCGAACCGCGTTGTGTTGGCGGCAATTGGCGAATCTCGGCTGGGTTTGGGTTCTGAGGGATAGTTGGTTGAACTCCTTCAATAGCCAGCCAATGTGCCGTGACAGAAGACAGCCGAGGCACTTTTGGAAGCGGCTGGTTGACGAGTTTCTCGAAATCCACCTCGTCATCTTCCACATAGTATAGGTTCTGGCCAGGTCCCACCATGGCCTCTTTGAACACGAGAGGTCTCGAAGTATCGTACCCATAGAGAGGTTCCAAGTTGAGTACACGCATGGCTCTGTCCACATCCTGAACGGTGAGCGTCTTGCGCTTGCCATGACGCATAAACTTGAGGGCTTGCTCGAGAATCTCGTGGATTCGGTACTCGACGTCCATGGCGGTGTTCTTGGCCACTTCGTCGGACAATTGTGATGTGATGCCTAAAGCATCGGCAACATCCTTCACTGTGTCATAGGGAGACCAGAGAGTGTGCGATGACGGCACTTGTGCCTGGGCAGGAGCCATGAAGAATGGGAAATGGGACGAAAAAAGTTTACCCGTTGGAATAATTATATTTGGGATTCTATTTAGACTTGGTGATCTTGATGAGCGGGATTGCACCAATATCTGCGAGTCTAGCAGATGATTCTTCATCGAACGGTCCATAACTGTCTAATATGGGCGCCTCTGGATACGCCAGGTTGGGGAATTCTAACCGTTTCTGTATCATATCGATGGTAGATGGATATATCTTCTGCAACGTATTGGAAACGTCCACAGCAGAGGGACAACTTGCCTCGCACCCAGCAAGAAGCACACGCAATCGTTCCATGAAACTCTCACAGTGGCCAAGTATATTAGGTCGGAAAGACAACTGCGGGTAGTTGATCAGACAGTAGAAGTATGCAAGCCCAGCTTGATAGATCTGGTAGACCGATATATACTTGTAATCGATACAAGCCAAGCGGTCCATCTTTTCATAGGTGACAATGTTGTTTTGAGCGGCCTGGAACAACAGTTCAAACATTTGGCCCTTGATGTAAGAGTCTGAGATCCCAGAAAGCGGCCTGTATAGTTGTAAGGCAACACAAAAATAGGTGAGCACCAGGTAGTGCTTGCTGCCTTGGAACATGTCGCGGACTTCTTGACTAGCGCTATTCTCGCAATCTAGCATCTTCAAAAGCCAGGTGTTCATTTGCACCTGAACAGCCTGTCTCCATTTCTCAGAAGATGGAGTCGCCGAGGCCGCGTTGTTGTAGACGAACTTGTGAACCAACGATTGTAGCCGTCTGATCTTGACGAAGAAAAACGGAATGGTCAACTCGTCTGTTGATACAATCATCTTCGAAGTGATATCTACATCATCCAGCGAGAATAGTCTGTTGGCATGGCACGAGATCTCTCTATCCAAGGCATATGAAACCCAGAATAGCCGCCGGTGGAAAGTCGACCGGCAATGTGAAGCTCCTCCGTGGTCCTGTTGTACGCTGTCCAATTTGACTAGGACAGACTCTTCCTGCATATCCAAGTCGATCACCAGTCTCATTGCCGTCGAGACGATATACCAGATTCCGGGAGAAACTGCCTCTAAAAGACCGAAATTGCAAACCAGAAGTAGCGACTGGACCACTCTCACCTGCAACCTGGTATTAAAAGATGGGTCATCATAACTGGCCAGCAGCACAGGTATCGCTTTATAGAACCTCTTGAGGTTCGTGATAGCCATGTAGTAGAATTTGTGGGTCGTCGCACTTATCTCACCCGTGATGCCCAATCCAATGGCCAATGTGATGGAGATTAGAAATCTTTCCCAGTATGACAGAGCTTCCCCATCAACGTAGTATTTCTTGCAGATATCGTAGAGCGTCTCCCGATCTTCCACAATAGGATGCTCGCACCAAGCTCGTGTGTAGTAGTAGTGAAGGATCCTATTACACTCGTCTTGGGTAGCTGGTAAACTTGAATCAACCTGATCTCCGTTCACCGCATCGGTATCAAAATGACTTCCTTCAAAGATCGAACTTCGGCGGATCTTATCGAGCTCGAATATCACCGATCCATTCGTCGGATTAACAATGTCTGATCCCTTCTGAAACGGCACCAATGACATAACCTTCGTCTTCTCCATCTTGGTCCTCACTTCCTTGGCTTGCTCGCTGTCTATACCAAGGGCTTCAAACAACCGCCCATAGTACTCTGCCTTTGCCTCTAACATCTTAAGACGTACCTTCAACGTCTCCATGTTATCCTCCTCTGTGTTTTGCAGTTCAACGCCAAACGTAGACCTGGGCTTTAACTTACGGGTCAGATGATCTTCCAGAAGACACTCTCGGTCTAAACGCTCACAGCGTGAGCATCTTGGATACTTCAAGTCGCACTTACGCTTCAGCAATCGACATTTCTGACATGCCGTGTGAACTCGCGTCCGCATTGTACCGAGAAGTAATCTATAAGAAGGAATAGATAAGGTCAAGGATAAAAATATGGGGGTGAAAATGGTCGTTAGAAAGTATTAGAATGTGCTAGCTATAAAGTAATCGTCTTTAAACTAAACGGTTCCTCATAGAGGAACTCCCATAAGTCCTGGACTTTGACATTGTCGGTACTCAAATGGAAGTCCGTGTCAGCTTTGATGAACTGAGGCTCTGGGATGTTCAAATCCTCAAAGTTGAGTCCCTTGAGGATCTGGGTTGCAATATCGTCGTCATCATTTTCAGGAGCCATCGCTGGGCCAGTGAGACTTAATAAGGGAATGGCACCAACTTTCTGTAAGGAATCCTCAGCCTCAGAGGCAAATGGCAAGTATGTAGCTCCTTCACGAGGTAACGGAGATGTGGAAACCACTTTTGGTGGATCTGTCAACCGCTTTTGGACTATCTCGATGGTAGATAGATAGAGTTGATGCAAAGTGCGATCGATATCTTTGGCAGGAGGGCAACTCTTGGCCAAGCTGGCTAGTAAATTGCTGATCTTATCCATATAGATGGTGCAACTATCAAGGATTCCACTTCGAATAGACAACTCGGGGCAATTTATCACACAGTAGAAGTAGGCCAATCCCGACTGATAGATTCCGTAGACAGAGAGGTACTTGTAATCGACACTTCCCGATTCTGCTATATGACTATAGACGTCAATGACCCTCTTACAGGATGCAAATGGAATCTCGTACTGCTGAGCAGACATGCTGGCACGGCGTGAAGCAGTGGGCCCATACAATGTTTGCATGAGTCCGAAATACGTGAGAATCAGGAAATCTCCCACAGAACTTCTCATCACATCTTGGAGCTCTTCATTATCAGACTGATAGCATTGCAATACTTCTGCCAACCAATTATTCAATTCAATATGCATTCCTTGACGCCACTGTTCAACAGTGGTCGACACCAGAGGTAAATTTCTGTAGATGAATTGATGGATCATCGATTGTAGCTTGCGACAGTTGGTGGTCAAACACGAGATTTTCAATGAATCCGTGGCATCAATCATCTTCGATGTAATATCAACATCATTGAGTGAGAATGGTTTGTTCGAATAGCAACAGATCTGTCTGTCCAAAGTATAACAAGTCCAAAACAATCGTCGGGGAAATCCTTGATCGGCTTTAGGATCGATGCTGACATAGTCGAGGCACACCTTGTCCAACACCGACTCTTTATACAACTCAAGCTCTTTACAAAGCCGCATAGCAGTACTAATGATGTACCAAATGCCTGGGAAGATCGGCTCCAATAGGCCAAACGAACTCACCAGAAGTAATGCCTCTATTGATTGCATTTGCATTCGAAGATTGACATTTCTATCATTGTAACTGCGTAGCAAACAGGGAATCGATTGAAAGAATTTTTGAAGGTGCACAACTGAGGTGTTGTAGTATTTCAGAATGATCTTATTGGATTCACCGGTGATAGCTCGGCCAATGGCCAGAGAAATGTAAAGCAGGAACGACTCCCACGATGTTAGCGGTTGCTTATCAACATAGTATTTGTTGGCAATATCGTACAGCACATGGCGGCTCTCAATAGCAGGATGCTCAATGAATGCCATTCTATAGTAGTTGCCAAGAACCGTAAGACACATCTCGTGGGTCTTTGGTAATGCCACAGTATCTGCAGCCGTCACAGACTTGTCACGAACAGTAGATTCTCCAAATAGAGACAATCCTGGAATCTCCTCTGCCGGATCATTTCCCTTTCCCTTGAAGGGGAAAACCGATAGTAAGTTCATATCTTTCATATTGAGGCTCATCTTAGCCTCATCGTCCAGTGGGGAAGATGATTCGATACCGAATTCACCGAGGATCTTCTCATAGACATCGACTTTCTTTTCCAATCGATCTAACCGTCTCTTGATCTCATGGAAACTCAAGTCACTTTCTACGTTCTGTAGACTTGAAGGGAAACTCGATCTGGGCTTCATATCTTTTGGTAACTGGATCTTCCACGATACATTCTCTATTCATATGCTCACATCGTGAACACCGTGGGAATCGGAGATCGCACTTATGTTTCAAAGAACGGCATCTTTGGCACGCGATTCTAACCCTTTTTGGTGCCATGTTTGCAAGTGAAACTGGATCACCCTCGTCTAATTAACAGGAGAAGTGGCCTCTGTTGAGGTCTTCAATGACATGGTTGCCAAGTGGGTTTTCAATGGAGACGACAGAAATGTTCGCAAGGTCTTTGTTAATGGTCGCTGTGTCGTTGATAAGACATAATTTATCAATCTATTACTATCTCTTCGTAATGCTATTTGTTTGAATTGCTGCTCCCTTTTCTAATTTTGTAACGCCGCATCAGAGATTCGGAGACAAGGTTAATTACTGGGGCAGCCATAGGACTTTCCAGTTTCTGCATTCCCATTGTAGCTGCCATTGGTACCAACATTCACTAAGTGGGTTGTTTCTGGGCGGTGTCGAAATTGAAGGTCACACAGACTATCGTATCTCTCGGCAATCATTTCTGCAAAACCAAGAATTCGAGTTCCCGAGTCGGGTAGTTTGAATTTATGCAGGTCGGATAGATCCGATTCATCTTGTTGCAAGAAAAAAAAGATTCCCTACAGATAAGGTGAGATTTACAAGGGTATAATAATGGGTGCGATGAACCGATGTCTCGGGTATTCGCAAACACAATGAGCTCCACCAAGGTCGGTAGTGATCAAGGAGAGCTTCTGGACGTCAAGTCCCCTGTGACTTCCAATGTGAGATCGCTGACCCCAAAGGGTTCGCTGTACTCACAGATCTCGACGGCTGTCGTCGAAAAGGCCGATCAAACCAAGAAAAGTGTCGTTGCCAGTTTCTACGAGGGAATGTCGGCTATGCTACACGGTGAAACCAGAGGTATCGAAAGAGTGCCTGAAGAGGAGAAAACTCAAACGGACTTCTGGGGCTGTGCTACCATGTGGGTCTCTGCAAACTTAACGGTGAGTGGATTCTCTCTTGGAGCCATTTCTTACACCGCATTTGGCCTTGATTACGGAACATCGATCCTGGTCATCTTCTTCTTCTCCCTGCTTGGTGCGCTACGAACAGCATTCTTCTCTATCTTTGGATCCAAATTCGGACTTCGTCAAATGATCATCTCCAGATACTTGATCGGTAACGTTGGAATGAGAATCTTCGCTCTTTGCAATACTATCGCATGCGTGGGCTGGTCCAGCTGCAACCTAATGCCTTCCGCTCAACTTCTGCATATAATTAATGGTGGAGTTTTACCACCTTGGGCAGGCTGCTTGGTCCTGATTATACTTACTATCTTTGTCAGTTTCTTCGGCTACCATCTGATCCACAATTTGAGAAATGGTCATGGATCCCAGCAATCGTTGTTCTGGTGTCTATTCTTGTTCGCTTTACCAAGACCCACCTTTTCGAACCTGGTATTGAGAATGCTGACGGTACTTGGACCACTTGGGGCAAGGCCGATCAGACATACATTGGTGACATTTTGTCGTTTGGTGGCACTATCTTTGGTGCTGCCACTGGTTGGACAACTTATGCTGCTGGCTACACTTGCTACATGAGATCAGATACTTCCAATGCTAAAGTGTTCTGGTCGGTTCTCTTTGGTGTTACTTTCCCAATGGTGTTTGGTACCAGTATCGGCGCCACCTGTTCCACTGCCACCAAGGTTTCCACAAGAGTACCTTGAATACTACGAGAATGAATCCATTGGAGGAATCGTCTACCTTGTTCTTGTCAAGGACAGTTTGCACCGGTTTGGAGAGTTCCTCTGTGTGATCTTTGCCATTACAACTGTTGCTGGAAACATTCCAAACATGTACAGTATTGCCCTCAACGCTCAAGCTTTCTGGTCACCACTGGGTAAAGTTCCTAGAATCGTTTGGACTTTGGTCGGAAACGGAATTGTGATCGTTCTTTCGATCGTCGGTTACAACTACTTCCAGTCTTTCCTGTCGAACTTCATGAGTCTGGTCGGTTACTACCTCTCATGTTACATTGGAATTGCCTTCACCGAGCACTTTGTGTTCAGAAAGGGTAAGTTTGAAAATTACGATGTCGAGAATTACGACAACCTGTCCAAGTTGAACCCAGGTTATGCTTCAGCAGCCTCGTTCTTCGTTGGTGTTGCAGGAATCGTTCTGGGAATGGACCAAACTTGGTTTTGTGGATCTATCGCTAAAAAGATTGGAGGATACGGTGGTGATATTGCCTTCGAGTTGGGAATGGGATTCAGTTTGACTGCATACCTGATCCTCAGACCTCTTGAGTTGAAGAAGTTTGGTCATTAAATTGCTAATACTAGGTAAGCATCGTTATCTATATACAAATATCAACTTATGCTGCCTGTTTCTCTATGAAAAACACCTCATGGTTGGCTTGACGTACAAAAGTCAGCCGATCCGAAACTGTGCCTGCTACAATGAAGCTTCTTGGGCTCCAATCACCGACACCGTACACTTCAGGGATGGCGTTGCTCAAAGCTGGGAAGAGAGAACTGTAGATTCCCGCAAACTCCAGCACATCCTCTTTAGTGACGGGGACGGTACGTTTAACGTCTTGGAAAGTTTCGTAGATGAAGTCAGCAAATTCTCCTTCGTAGTAGCTGCGATTAGCGACTCGGACAATGTAGAGAAGGACTGCCTGGTCGAGGAGCTTCTTAGTGAAGAGATCTTCGTAATTCATCACTCCAAAGGTTAAAAGAAGTGAATTGGCAAACTGCTGGTCCTTCTTGTAAATTGACTTGAAAGAGAGCGGTTTATAAGTCTTGAGAAGCTTCTTTTCTAGGGCATTGGTAGCATCAACTGCGGACTGGAAGTTGTGCTTTTGACTGGACCGATACTTCTTGACGGTTTGCAACGTCTGAGAATCAAAGTCTGTCGAAATCAGCTTGAACTGACGGAACACATCCACTTTGGTGTTCAAGATTCCCCGGAGTTGAGACAATCCTTCCAACTTCATTCTCCTCGTGTATCCAGTCTCGCTTGGAAGACAAACCAGAGATGCAAAGAAATCAACGAGCATGGAGGGGAGAGGGTCTTTCTTAGTCAACAAAAAGTTGATGCCTGCTTCCGATGCACCTTCAGGGAGAGTGGTAATCTTGGAAGCAGCTTCTAGAGTCTCCTTAGGAACTTTGAGAGACAGATATGTCTCATCGTACTGGTTGTCACTGATAACGAAGCCATAACCAAGTAAGAGGGTGGTGTTAGATCTATCACCGTAATTATTGAACAACTCAAAGTTTGCAGTGAGCTTCTGTTCAGTGGTGAACACGAGATCGTCGTTTTCCACTTTCCAAGTGACTGGAGCGTCATTTTCGTGGTTGAGAAGGTCCAAAACCGGCACAAGCATCACTTTGATTGGACTTTCCGGGTCCAGAAGCAGATGAGGGAAACCACGAGATGCAAAGATACAGTAAGCCCACAAATATGCGGGGAAACTGAGCCAGGAAGTGATCGGTAGAGATAGCATCACCCCCATACCCTTATTGTAATCTCCGTGCTTATACTGGTTGTAGAAGTTGACGTACTCTTCCAGTAGATCCAACGCACTGGCCTTCAATGCAGTATACCAGTCTTCAACAATGGCATCCATATACCGTTGTAGGAACACCTCAGCGTCCGTGCCGTGCAATGCTTCCTTCTGAGCCTCTGTCCAAAAGTATGGCAGGCCTGTCTCACGTCCGGAGGCAGGTAGAAAGTCTATGAACGGCTTGAAATGATCACTCAGATTCACTCCATCTAAAATAAGGTCTTCAGTGCCAAACTTCAACCTGGCAAGCATTAATTGAACCTGCTGGTTCCTGTCCGAACGGATATTATAGAAATGTTCCGCCGTCTTGGGTGTAAGAAGCAAATTTTCTGGTATCTTGATGAGATCTTTACCACTGACGTCCTTCTTAATGACAGCAGATGTTCCTCGTCCTACTATGGGCTCGAAGCTGATCGCATCATCGATGTAGGCGCCGTTTGCTTTGGCCCATTCAATAAGGGCAACTGTTCTATCCATGGCCAAAAATTTCTCCGTCTTCGCCAGGATTTCATGAAATCCGTAAAATCGACCCAGCTAAGAAGCAGTAAGGCCACACACCACGAAGTTGGTCGGATGGTCTAGTTGGTTATGGCATCTGCTTAACACGCAGAACGTCCCCAGTTCGATCCTGGGTTCGATCAATTCTCTTGAATTTTTTTTTGGCTCCGTAAAGCGAGTTAATGAATGAATACACAACTATGAAGGCATAGCGGGCCTCCACAGCCTTCAGGGGCCTCTACAACGGGAGTATTTCCAAGTCAATCAATTGAAGACATAATAAATAACGATCCAGCAGTCTATGAGCCGTGCTGGGTCCACCGAGGCCGAGATCCGACCGTTTACTCGTCGTCGTCATCTTCGACAGGTTTAGCATCGCGCGCCTGCTTGAACTCTTCGAGCTGCTTAACACGTCTCTTGAAGTCTAAGTACTGGCAGTGTTCGTAGTCGTGGCGTTCTGACTCGCAGTTCCAAGGCATGTACCAACCCTCCTTTCTGCACTTGTTCAAAGGGATCAGAAGTCCAGCACAACGGTCTCTAAAGACCAGTGGGACTTCGTTCTTCTTCATCTCTTCACGGGAGATGGGCGCTGGCAGTTCACTGATGGCCATAGTTATATATAATCAGTGGTCAGGTGGAAAAAGACGCTGTGGACGGTTTAGACGGTTTTAGATTGGACAAATTTTTTATATATGTTAGTGGACGATCGATGCGTCTGAAATTTTCCCATAATCAAATCCACGCGTCGCAAGGGTAAATAAATACATTAGGCCTCGTTCCTCTTGGTTGTCATAGGTTATAGATGAACATGCCTGAGAGCACACACGAGGACGTAACAGATCAACCTCAGCAGGGTATTGAAGTTGTTGGGTTGGAGCCGGTCGATTCCGCCCGGGAATTGCCTCTGGATGCAGATATCAGTACAGATCAAGAGCCGTTCGCTGGCCAGTCCAGTGCGAGAGAATCTGACGCCGGTAGTGACGAAGAAGCCAGCGGCAGTGCATACATTGAAGCAGCTGACGATTCAAACCACATACAAGACTCATCTCCGGCAAAGAGACCCGCCAGTCCTCTGCCATCGAGCCCTCAGAAGAGACAGGCTCTACAGACGATAAGTCCTCAAAACAGCCCTCTCAAGAGCCCTCGGCTGACAATGAGTCCTGGGAAGCAACTGTCTAGCCCTCAGAAGGCGCTGGTTAGTCCCCAGAAGTCGTTGGCTAGTCCACGAAAGTCACTAGAGCCAGCAAAATCGCGCCTAGTCATCGAAAGACTCGTGCTTATAAACTTCAAATCGTACGCCGGAAAACAGGTTGTGGGACCGTTCCATCCGTCGTTTAGTGCCGTTGTGGGACCCAATGGATCGGGAAAATCGAATGTGATCGACTCGTTGTTGTTTGTGTTTGGTTTCAGAGCTTCCAAGATGCGTCAGTCTAAACTGTCAGAGTTGATCCACAACTCTGAGAATTTCAGGGACTTACCCTTCTGCCAAGTGGACGTTCACTTCCGGCAGGCTGTTGATAAAGTGGATGCCAATGGTCGCGAATACTCGGAGTATGTTCCAGGATCGGACCTGGTTGTTTCACGGAAGGCTTTTCGCAATAACTCTTCCGATTACTACATCAACGGCAGACGCAGCAAGTTTACCGAGGTGCGCTCGTTGTTGTATGATCAGGGAATCGATCTTGATCACAAGCGGTTCCTGATTCTGCAAGGTGAAGTGGAAAGCATTGCACAGATGAAACCAAAGGCTGACGATAACAGCGACGACGGTCTGCTCGAGTACCTCGAAGATATCATTGGTACCTCCAGTTATAAGGAGCCGATCAATGAAGGCACTAAAAAGATCGATGAACTGAACGATGTGTGTGTGGAGAAGGAGCGTCGGTTTGAGTTCGTCGAGAAGAGCAAAGATGAATTGGAAGAGCCGAAGCAGAAGGCTCTTGAATACCTTGCTCGCGAGAAAGAGTTCCTCATCCAACGATCCACCTTCTTGCAGTATTCTTTGCGCGATGATCAGGCGCACCTCGAAGACCGACTTGCAGAGTTGGAGCAACTCCAGGCCAAGATGGATGAGGCCAAGAAAGAGTCTTCACAGGAGAAAGCCAAGTCTAAAGAATTACATTCCGAAAGGGACAAGCTTACGAAGGACTTGGATGCTACGAACGACGAAATAACAGAGTCGAAGAAGTCATTTAAGAAGATCGAGAGAGAGAAAGTGTCTATGGAGGAGAAGATCAAGCACATGGAAAACTCCAAGAAGAAAGCCGAAAAGTCTCTTGAAGCGCACAAGTTTTCGATTGGTTCTGCAGAGACGACACTCACAACGAGCGAACAGAACTTGGCAGAGTATACCAAGGAGGAAGAACAACTCAAAGTGCAGTTGCAAACCGAAAAGGATGAGCTTGAAAAGATCAAACTGGAACTCTCCGACAAGACCAAACAGTTATCGCAGCAGGTCGATAAGTTGCAGCAGGAGTTGCAACCATGGAAGGACCAAATCGACAAGAACCAAGGTGAACTCGATATCAAAAACTCGGAGCTTGAGATGTTGAAGAAGCAACTCCAAGGGGTGGAGGGTCAGCAGAACAAGTTGCAAGAGGCACTTACAGAGAAGAAAGATCTCATTGATGCTGGCAAAAAACAGATCTCAACATTACATCAGGAGAAGAAGCATGTCAGTTCCCAAATCAAACTCGGTGAAGGCGAAGTTAACGATGCGCGCAAGAAATTACACGTCATGGAGACCCAGTTGGCTAGTGCTCGCCAGAAGGCAGAAGATGCCAAATCTCGTGTGCGATCTACCGAGTCTCGTAACCGCATGTTGAACGCGCTGACGCATTTGCGCGATTCCGGTCGTTTGGAAGGATTCCATGGACGTCTCGGCGACCTTGGTATTATCCCAGACAGATATGATGTGGCTGTCTCGACAGGCGGCGGTTCTCTGGAAGATATGGTTGTGGACACAGTCGAGTGTGCTCAACAGTGCATCGCATACATTCGCAAGAATGGCCTTGGCTTTGGTAAGTTCATTGTGCTCAACAAGCTGCGCAAGTTCAATATGTCCCGGATCCAGACTCCCGAGAATGTTCCTCGACTGTTCGATCTGATCGAACCTCTTGAGCCGAAATTCGCTCCAGCGTTCTACAGCTCGATGTATGACACTCTGGTGACTCCCGACCTGAAAACTGCCAACCGTGTTGCATTTGGCAAGCGGCGGTGGCGTGTGGTGACCGAAGACGGTAAGCTCGTCGACAGCAGCGGTACAATGTCTGGCGGTGGATCTGCCGTCTACCGAGGTGCAATGAAACTCAAGTCGAAGAACAAATCGACAGGTCAGCAGATCTCTCCACAGGAACTGAATAAGCTAGTCAACGACGCCCAACAGAAAGAGGCTGCGTTTGACAGGGCCCAGTCTGCCTACAGAGAGATGGAACAGGCTCTGGGCGAATTTAGAGACCGTCTACCCCAGATCGATAATGAAGAGTCCAAGTTGAACATCGAGATCGAAGGACTGCAAGAAGAGATTGCCAGTATAGAGAAACAGTTGAAGCAGTTGTCTAAAGACAGCAACGAGAACGAGAAGAAGTATAAGAAGGAGATCGCGGACGTGACCAAGACTCTCGCCACACTAGAGCGCAAGAAGGTTCAATTGAAGCAGGACTCTCAAGGACTGGAACAACAGATTGCAGTGCTCCAGCAGCAGATCATGGATGCGGGTGGTGTTCGGTTGAAAGTTCAGAAATCCAAGGTCGACTCTGTGCTACAGAAGCTGGAAATCTTGGAAGAGAAGAGCTCTTCAGACAGTATGGCGATCTCCAAGGCCAAGACTCAGATCAAGCGCCTTGAAAAGCAAGTTGCCGACTGTGAGAAGCAGATAGAGAAGGCAGACAAATCCATCGAAGAGATCAGGGCCAAATTCGAGACCCGGATGCAAGAGTTTGACGAGACGGAGCAGAAGCTGCGGGACCTGACTTCGAAGAAGGACGACCTCGTTGATTCTGTCGAAGGACTGGCTACGAAGTTGGAAGAAGTGGATGCCAAGGTGAACTCGCTGAGACAGGAAGAGATCACTATGATGGCCGAACTTGAGAAATGTCAGATTCTCGTCAACAAGTACCAGAAGCAGGTGGACAACGTGACAGCAAGTGCTGGCTCGTTCCAATTCCGCGACTTGAGCGATAGTATTGATTGGATGGATGAGGAAGAGAGAGCCAAGTACATTCAAAACGAGGAGAGTTTGCCAAAGTTAGAAGCTGAGGATCTGGCCAATATCGACGGTGAAGGCCTGAAGGCAGAAGTTGATTCATTGGAAGAAGAGCTACGTGAGGCCGAGGTCGACTTGGATGTGCTGAAGGAATACAGTGGCAGATATGCTGAGTACGTCGAGCGCAAGGGTGATTTGAATGAATCTGTTCAGTCCAGAGAGAAGGCAAAGGAGGAGTGCGATGCGTTGAAAAAGCGGCGGTATGACGAGTTCATGGCAGGCTTCAACCAGATCTCATCGACTCTCAAAGAGATGTACCATATGATCACGATGGGTGGAAATGCCGAGCTCGAGCTGGTGGATTCGCTGGACCCATTCTCGGAAGGTATTCTGTTCTCGGTGATGCCGCCTAGAAAGTCGTGGAAGAACATCAGCAACCTGTCTGGAGGTGAAAAGACCCTGTCGTCGCTGGCGCTCGTGTTTGCGTTACACAGTTACAAGCCAACACCGCTCTATGTGATGGACGAGATTGATGCCGCGTTGGACTTCCGGAATGTGAGTATTGTGGCCAACTACATCAAAGGCCGGACGAAGAATGCCCAGTTCGTTGTGATCTCTCTGAGAAACAACATGTTTGAGTTGGCAGAGAAGCTCGTCGGTATCTACAAGGTGAACAACATGACTCGGTCGGTGACGATCAACAACCGCGACATGGTTCACAACGTGCCACCACGTGCCATCGAGGCACGCCCTACTGTACCAGCAAACCACCGTGAAACGTTAAAAGAGACGAACGGGAAGGTATAGGTGTATATTATTATAATAGTTGTTGAAGCTGTTCGCCTAGTCTGCCCTGGTTGTAGTCTGTGGGTTCGAAGAAACTCACCTGTGGTGGGTTAGGGCGCTTCTTCGAATGATCACCGAGCTTGGTAACGATAGCCTGATCGCTGACCTCGCAGCGGACAGCCACTTTCTCTGTTGGAACATGGTCTAAAGAAGACTGGAGACGCTCGATGGCCTTGGCCGTCTTATGAGCTTCCTTGCTATCAGGATCGAGTCCTTGCAACACCCGCTGCCGGCTCTGGATAGATCCTCTAAGGTCTTTAATCTCACGCTGTACGAGATCTTCAGGGATCTTCGTACTGAGAGTCAGGTCTTCCTGTGTACCCATCATGAGACAGGCCATTAGAGTATAGTAGGCATCGTTGGCACCATTATGGAGGAATGCATTGGCAATTCCCAGCTTGTCCAACACAAATCCAAGGTTGCTTTTAGTATTAGTGATTCCCTTCAAGTCGTACCACATCTTCTGGGTGTCCATATAGGGCACAGTGTCTGGGATCGGGATGCCCACAGAGTTAAGGAAGCAGATGTCTCCATGGACCCCGTGGCCCACAATACACGAGTCGGGACCCATTTTCTTAAAGATCATATTCATGGTATCACGAGCCTGGTCCATAGAGACAACCATCGACTCACCAGTTATGTTATGGAACTTTGCATCGGGGACCCACTTGCGGTTGCACTTGTCAATGGCTTCCTTGATGATCAGATGAATATTACAAGTCTGAGGAAAGAGCGCGTTCTTCTGGTGAGCTGGGTTGTATAGAATGACACCGATCTCTGTCAAAACGTTCTGAGAGAACTCAAACACTTCGACATCGATGCTGATCAGCTTATGAGAACGCGCTTTCAAGATTTCCTTCGTCTTCTGGACAGAGAGACACTCGTTGGAGGCCTTCTCGTTGCCGGCCTTCTCGGTAAGAATAGAGTCCCTTGAAGTACCGTTGGCTCGTTTGCCGATACGCTTTGAATTGCCGTTGTAACCTTTGGCCATGACGCGTAAAGTGGGAGTTGTTCGGAAAAGAGCACTTGACAAGCGGAGCATGAAAATTATAAATTTGAAGGTAACGGATTCTATTCATGATGGTGAGCTAGGCCCTAAAGAGGGCATAGCGCACGCTATTTACAAATCATTTGTTTCTTGTGACAACAGCATTGGCCAGAAGCTCGAGAGCACTACGGGCATCTGATTCTGGCAGGTAGCGGAGATGGTTCAAGGCCTGGTCTCTGTATTTTTCAGCGAGAACCTTAGTCTTCGGAACACCCTGTGCTTCGACGACGGCCTGACGAGCAATCTCGACATCACCAGGTTCACTGAACTTGCGGGCGATCAACGGGCCGATTTCAGGTTTCAATTCCCATGCGTATAGCACAGGGGCAGTGGCGAGTCCCAGTTTGAGATCGGCACCAGCTGGTTTACCCAGAGTCTCTTCAGGAGAGGTGTAATCGAGCATATCGTCTATAATCTGGAAGCAGAGTCCCAAGTTGCGGCCGAACTCGTAACAGTGGTCAATCATTTCTTCGTTGGACCCGGAAAGAACGGCTGCAGAGCGAGCGGATTTCGAAATCAAAGAGGCCGTCTTGAGGTACGTCTTATGGATGTAGTACTCGAATGCGGCCTTGACGTTCTCCTCGTGAGAGATGTTGCTGTGTTGAATGGTGTATTCCGGAACTTTGACTGGGACCCGACCTGTAGGCTCAGGGATCTGTTTGACCTCGCCAGCGCTCTCAATCTCGGACACTTTCGGTTGCCAGACGGTGTTCTTCAATTGCATGAACTCTCCTTCGACGAGGTTGGCGATTGCCGTCGACATCAGCTCTGTGACCTCGTTGTTGCGCAAGCGGGAAAGAGCGACAGATGCACGGGCAAGCAAGAAGTCACCAGCGAGAATCGACATCTTATTAGTGAAGGCGATGTTGCCAGAGGGCCTGCCACGGCGAGAGTCGGCCAGATCGATGACATCGTCGTGCAAAAGCGACGAAGTGTGGATGATTTCCACGATCTCCGCGAGCCGGCGCTGACGAGGTAAGATCCCGTTGTCCTCATCCATCTGCTTGACTTTATCCGACTGAGCAAGCGGCTTCGAAAGAGGGTTGAGAATCATGTTTGGATTGATCTGAAGCAGCATTTTCAAAGGCGACGCAGACTCCTCGGGGTCAGCGCCGGCAAAGGACCGACTGTTACCAACACCTTTATACTCAGGTTGGTCGTTGATGTCGGTGCAATCGATGGTAATTCTGGTTCTGTCCGATTCCGGAATCTCGGCGAGAGCCTTGGAAAGAAGTAGCACTATGAGTGGTCTGACGTTCTTTCCTCGTGCTTCGAAGTAGTAGGCAGCGACTCTATTAAGAGTCGGGTGACCGGAGCCGATCAAAGCTCCGATATTCTTAACGAGAGACTTCATTTCCTCGGACACGAGAGCAAATGGGTCAGGTTTCGTCGAAACCGGTTGTGGGTTGACCATCTTGCTGGCAGCGTCAACAACGGCACCGTAGGACGATACACCACGACGACTCAGCGGTATATAAAGAGACTGCAAGCGCAGCGGCAATCGCCGGCACCTGGTGAGTCTAAGCATGGAAGTGTGTTAGCTGGTTGGTTTAACTCTTGGAGGGACAAATTTTGGACTCAAGATTTGAAAAGTTCTTCGAAAAAACGAGTCAGCGCTGGGGCAAGATGGCAGACTGGATAACGTCGTTCCCGTTGACACAGCGCACGACCGAGTTTGTCAAGAAGAAGGTATGTCGTGTGATCAGTACGGGTCCGGTACCGCGGCACGTTGGGTTCATTATGGACGGTAATAGACGGTTTGCCAGGCAGAACCAAATGGAGGTCAAGGAGGGTCACAGTGCCGGATTTGATAGCATGGCCAAGACTTTAGAGACATGTTACGACTGCGGAGTGGAGGTGGCCACGGTATTTGCATTCTCCATCGAAAACTTCCACCGTAGCAGTTACGAAGTCGAGTGTTTGATGCAACTTGGCAAGAGTAAATTCAAACAGATGGTTGGTAATGGAGAAATGTGTGACAAATACGGCATAAGGATCCGAGTGCTGGGCAAACGGGACCTGTTGCCATTGGACGTGCAACAGACGTTACGAGAAGTGGAAGAAATCACCAAAAACAACACTAGAGCCATATTGAACGTTTGCTGGCCTTACACGGCGCGTGACGATATCACACACGGTGTGCGCCAGCTCGTCAAGGCCGGCGGAGACCCTGACAAGATTGACGAGGCAGCAGTGTCTGCCAGCCTGTACACTGGAGATTCGCCGCCGCTGGATCTGCTGATACGGACATCTTCCGTGTATCGATTGAGCGATTTCATGCTCTGGGAGTGCGTTGATCCCAGGTGTTACATAGAGATCGTGCCGTGTCTTTGGCCCGAGTTCAATCCCACGAGGATGGCCTGGATCTTACTCAAGTTTGGTTTCAACAGGACCTACTATGGGTTGAAGGTTGACCGTATGTTGAACCTTGACCACGAGAAGGACGATTGAGCTTCCTTTGCAATCATTAATATAATACTACTGTTAGATAGATACATAGAAAGAACCCTTGGTAAGCTACTTGGTGTTTGTGAGCTGTTGTATTGACTATGGCTGCTATGTTCAAGCTGCGTTACTTGGATGCCTCGGCATTCTCCTTCTGGGCAGTCTCAAACTCAGTCTTGAATTTGTCGGCGTTTTCCTTCGATCCAAACCGAATGGCAAAAGTCTGAACTTGTGGAGCACCGTCACTGACATCTCCAGTCACTGTGTACACCCAGGACCTGTCAGAGCCGACGTTTGGCTTCAGAGTGTACTCGGGGGCAATGTAGTGGTTGGCGCACACTTTGAACGTCTTGTCTCTGCGCATGATCATCCGAACCTTGTGAGTCTCCTTGTGCTTCAAGAATCTAACCTCTCCCACTCCACGCTCCTTCCAAGCCTTCTCCTCCGTGTCGAAACGGAACATCTTAGCACGGATCTTGAATTCAACGTCTTCGTTTTCCTCGTTGTTCTTCACTTCGACCTTCTGCAACGTCACCAACGGCTCGAAATGGATACCGTCATCTTCGGCATTGTCTTCGGCCTTCTTGGCTTCTTTCTGCTCGGCCTTCTCCTTCTCATCAGCGGCTTTGTCCTCGGCAGACTCCTTCTTCTCCTCCTTCTTTTCGCTGCTCTTGCCTCCAAACATGGCGAACACATTCGACGTAGGTGGCTTTGGCAGCTCCGAGCTGGCTTTTGTCTCCACCTTTTCGGTGGCGGTCTCCGCGGTCTTCACGGCAGTAGGCTTGGCGTCCTCGCTCGACATGTTAGTTCTAGTGATTTATTTATCAGAATGTTAGAGAATTTTTTCAGTCCACTGTTAAACTAACCCCATTTCCCCCACCCCCACTGTCTGTACTGGGGCTGCTCATTTGATAGATAGCCAATAGACTGAATCGGCAGATTTGTGCCAAGGCTTGCCAAATTTGCCGCCAAATTCCTACTGGTTTACTTGCTTGCTACTGTAGAATGTAGATGCATCCATTCGCAACGTTAGCCGAGCTGCCAATGCCGTCTGACTGCCTATTATAATATTGTTGCTGTATAATGCCTCTCATGATCGATTTGGGTATTTTTTGGGCAAACTGTATCAGTTGCTGTATCTTTTTCTATGATGGTAACAGTTGACACGGGGCAGGACCACAGAAGATCCTCCTCCGGCACCACGTTGACTTCACCTACTAAGAGCACCAGTTCGATGTCCCGTTCACGGTCTGGTTCCATCGGAGTGCCCCACCATCGCCAATCCTCGGATGATATCTCTCCATTTGAAACGCCTGAGCAATACTACGGTCCCAAGACCGACCCGGCCAACAGGAACACTCGCTGGGGTCGTCTACGTACGATCTCTGCGGTTTTTCCACGAAACCCGATCAATTTCAACTCCAATTACTTGGATCCCATCTCTGCAGTCGAGAGTGAGCCTTCTACGGCAACTCCATCGCCAGGTCCTGTTCCTCTGGCTCAACGGCGCTCTCACGCTACAAACGGTCTGTTTGAACTGTCCAGCGGTGATGACTCTGATGATGAGTCTATATCCCCAACGGATGCACTGCCTACTACATCATTACCTCCAGCTAAGCTGACTGGGGAAGAGGCTCACAATTCGGTTTCAGCTCACAATTCGGTTTCGGCACAACTTCCAGACCCACTGAATCTGCCCCTGAAATCTGCTACTGTTAACAACACCCCGGAAGCATCTCAAATCAGAGCCTTGGGGCGCCGCAGAGAGGTTGAGTCCCGCTTCGCTGATAGGCAAGGATTCATCTCAGACACTGAGAACATTACCGACAGCGATTTCGATGACGATGAGCTCGACAGAGATGCCCATCCTGTCAACTCAACAGGATCTCTCGTTGCATTGCAAGACGAAAAGCGTATCAACGAGTTCTTGGATATGGCACACAACGGGAGCGAGTCGCACTCCTCCGACAACCTTGAAGCGGGTCCACATAGATCCAAGAGCTATATCCGACGGTACAATCAGGGCATGGAGAAGTTCAACAAGTGGCAGACTCTCAGCAGAGTCAATGAGGTGGTTTCAAAACGGTCTTCGCCTACGCCTACACCTACTCCAGAAACTAGAGCCATCTCTCCGCCTCCTTCCGGTGAAAGCATGCTTCGGCGTCGCGCATCGGCGGATAACTCTTCTGCTACGGCTACGAAGCGATTCTTCATCAGTGACATAGATTCGACGCTCGAACAACTTCTAGAGAACGAGGATACAGACCGGAATTTCCAGATCACTGTCGACGATACCGGTCCCAAAGTGCTCAAGTTGGGTACGGCCAATTCCAACGGTTTCAACCAGTACGATATCCGTGGCACATACATGCTGTCGAATCTGTTGCAAGAGCTGACGATCGCCAAGAGAATGGGCCGTAAGCAAATGATCCTAGACGAGGCACGGTTGAACGAAAACCCCGTTGACCGGCTCACGAGACTAATCCATACGGTCTTCTGGAAGAATCTGACCCGCCAGATTACAAGGGACAACGTCAACGAGATGGCCTGGGATGAGAAGGTCGATACACCTCTAGCGAAATTCCCTCGTGTCTGGGTGCCATACAACGAGGAAGAGCAGTTCGAGTTTTATAAAGAGGCTGCTTCCAAGCACCCAGAGTGGAAACTCGACGTTCGGTACCTACCTGAACATATCACCGAAGAGTATGTGACGACCATCAACGATTGTCCCGGTTTCCTTGCCCTGGCAATGCGTCATAAGTCTGAGAAGTATGCGGATCTGGAAGGTTACCAGTTCCTCGTTCCCGGAGATAGATTCAACGAGCAATATGGATGGGACTCCTACTTTATAGAATTGGGTCTACTGCGGTCTAGACTGCCCGAACCTTGCATCGGTATGTGCCGTAACTTCATCTTTGAAATCGAGCACTACGGCAAGATTCTGAATGCTAACCGGTCATACTATCTGTGCCGGTCACAGCCGCCTTTCCTTACGCAGATGGCCCTCGAAGTGTTCAATTACTTACGTGTGAATGAGCACAGGGAAGAGCTCGACCTCCTGCGAGATGCTGCCATTGCCTCCATCAAGGAGTACAGTGAAGTTTGGTGTGCTGCTCCTCGTCGTGATGCCAAGACTGGCCTGTCTACATACTGGGCAGGTGGTCTTGGAATTCCGCCAGAGACAGAGCCATCGCATTTCACTACTGTGCTGAAACCGTACCTTCTCAAGTATAAGCTGACCATGGAGGAGTTCACCAAGAAATACAATGCCGGCGAGATCCACGAACCTGACTTGGATGAGTATTTCCTGAACGATCGCGGTGTGCGTGAATCCGGTCATGATACTACCTATCGGTTTGAGGGAGTGTGTGCCCATTTGGCCACTATTGACCTGAACTCTTTGCTTTACAAGTATGAGACCGACATTGCGTTCATCATCAAGACTTACTTCAACGACAATTTCGTCATGCCTAACGGCGTCGTTGAGAAGAGCCGCAAATGGCAGTTGCTTGCAGAGGTGCGCAAGATGCGTATCAACCAGTATATGTGGGACCCAAAAACTTCTCTTTTCTATGACTACAACTGCCTGATGGAGCAGAGGGCCACGTATGAGTCGGTGACTGCCTTCTGGCCGCTCTGGGCTGGACTTGCCGATGAGGAACAGGCTTCTGCATTAGTGGAGAACTCGTTGAGTAAATTTGAGGAATTCGGCGGTCTCGTCTCATCCACACAGCGGTCGGTGGGTAAAATCGGTATCGATAGACCGTCCCGGCAGTGGGATTATCCATACGCATGGGCACCTCATCAGATCATGATCTGGGAAGGATTGGCTCAGTATGGTTACTACAACGTGGCTCGCCGCCTTGCTTATCGGTGGTGTTACATGATGACAATGGCCTTCGTCGACTTCAATGGTATCGTTGTGGAGAAATATGATTGCACCAGTGAGAGACAACCACATAAAGTCGATGCTGAGTATGGTAACCAAGGATCCGGCTTCAAAGGTGTCGCTACGGAGGGCTTTGGTTGGGTCAACTCGTCGTATTTGATCGGACTCGGCTACTTGGATAAAGCTGGTGTCAGAGCCTTGGGAATGGTCACCACACCACAGGCCTTTTTCAGCAGAATGAAGCCATCCGAACGGGTCACCTATGCTTTGAAACCGCTACCTTAAATATTTATATAGCCATCAAATCTTGACTAATTTTTACTTTGACACTTGTCAGGCAAACATCTCATGACCTCGTCCTCCAGGTCGCGTGAGAACTCGTCCTCATGGTCCAAGGACTCCAACATAGGTCCAAATAGCCCACCGCCTTTAAAGATAACCACGACCGGTCCGACCGTCCAGATTCTCGATAGTCGTCTCGGTCTACATCGATCTACATCACAAAGTTCGGCAGCGGGTGCCTCGTTCGCTTCCCCAAGCAATACAATCGTCACAATCAACCCAAGCAACCCACCGTCGCCCATCAAGTCTTCTAGAGGGTCGTGTACGTCGCCACTGTCGTCAGCCTTTGGCAGCCCAGAGCTGTCTCCTTCCTCTTCATTTCTTGCCCCGCCACCGTCACACGAGCCATTAATGACCGCTGATTTTATCCCGTCGATCAGTTCCAATGTGCGCACAGGTCCACTGGGCAGTTCTGCTCGGGCTACGAGGCTGGCACATACAAACTCCGGCTCCAGTATGAACTCGAACTGCCGGACTCCGAATCCACTGAGACGCAAGGTTTCGCCAGCTTCTAGCCAGCGGTCTTCGTCCAGCAGACTCAATGGGTTTGCTCATAAAGTCGGCGAGTATTTCATACCAGGCCACAGGTCCAAGGAGAGCTCGCTGATGCAATTATTCGGGTTCGGTTCCTCGTCTACCCTGAACAATTCTACAGCTGGTACCTCGTCTTCGTCGTCCTCGTCAGGAAACGTCACTCCCTCAGTTAAGGAGACCCATCACGTTCATGTGGAATACGACCCAGTGACACACAAGCGTGTGCTCAATACGTATGAGATCCTGCGTGGGCTTGGATCCGGACAACACGGCAAGGTCAAGCTAGCAAGAGACAATTCCACGGGCCAATTGGTGGCCATCAAGATTGTGGACCGCCGCTCGAAACCAGGTCTAAGCAGATTGACACGCAGAGGAAGCTCTCCAGAGGATAAGACCCGCCGTGAGATTGCTATCATGAAGAAGTGCGACCACCCTCATATCGTCAAGTTGATCGAGGTGCTCGATTCAGAGGCCTCGCGCAAGATCTACATGATTCTCGAATACTTGGAGAAGGGCGAGATTCACTGGCAACGAATGGTCGACAATGACCCTTCCGAGCAACCCGAGCCGCTACTTTCGTTGGCTGACACTAAACGAATCTTCAGAGACGTTGTCTCCGGATTGGAGTACTTGCACCACCAGGGAATCATCCATAGAGACATCAAACCGTCCAACCTGCTTGTCAACAAAGACGATGTTGTCAAAATATCCGATTTCGGTGTCTCTTTTGCGTCGAATCTCGATGCAACGGGCAATGACGACTTGGAACTCGCCAAAACAGCTGGTACTCCAGCCTTCTTGGCACCGGAACTCTGCTCTACCGACGGTTCAGGTAACGTGAAAGTGACTCATAAGATCGATATATGGGCACTTGGTGTTACACTATACTGTCTGTTGTTCGGCCAGCTGCCCTTCCATGGGGACACAGAGTTCCAACTCTTCGATGCCATTAACACGGCTCCTCTCAAGTTCCCTGATATGCTCGCATGGCACGTTTCTCCCGCTCTGTCGCCACATGACCGTCAGGTTTCAGAAGACCTTCTCTGCAAGTTGCTCGAGCGGGATCCAGACCGCCGTATTGATATCGACGAGATCAAGCAGCACCCATTCTTCTTGGAAGGTCTTTCGCACGAGCAGCGCAAGGATTACCGGGCTAACTGGAACAGTGGTATGAAGATCGACGTGACAACCCAGGAGGTTGACAATGCCGTTGTTGGAATTGGTACGCGTATCCGCCGCAAGTTGCACGATGCCTTCTTTGGAAAGCGCAAGAAAGACCAATCCTCTCAAAGCACCAACGCGCCTCAAAACATGACCGCCTCCCATTCGTACATCCTGTCAGAACTGGCAGGCTCCTCTGCATCTTTATCACGGGATTCTTCCCTTTCCAAACAGCGTCAAACGCATCGTCCTTCGCTTCTCAGGAACAGCGCTGTGGCATCAGACCACGATACTCTCTCTGAAGCTCCAACATTAGGCCCCGAATCGCAAGTGGCTTACAAATCGCCATCACCCGTGCCCGTCGAAACGCCAGCTGGTACTGGCACTGGCGCGGAATCTGATACATCGGCTCGTGAAACACCCGAAGACACCCTGGACCCTGACCGGGTCGCCTGTTATTCGCCTAGTTTCGCATCTCTCGACAGCTACTACGAAGAGGCCTTCCAATGCAACGCAGGGGTCACGAATACATACCAGTCAGACAAGGTTCATTGTCCTGACACTGGCATCACAATTCCCGATCATGTCAAACAACAGTCGCCTGCAATAACCACACAGCATACATCTGCGATTAATAAAGCCTCCATTTATGGAAGCAGAATCAACCCTCGCTCGCCCTCATCTTCCTCAACTGGTTCTTATTCGTCAAGCTCTGGCAGTGATGACGGTGACGAACTACTACTGACGGTCAATCCAAGAAGAGAACGCCGCAAAAGCAGAACCAAGAGCAGAAGCTCTTTGAAACGCCCTATCATAGAATTCGATGTTCCTGAGACTGTGTTCTCCTCTGGTGAAGCCGAAAAACAGCGCGAGGTTGATGAGAAGATCAATGGTAGCGACGAAGCATGAAATAATATACATAGCATTAACATTGCACTAAACTATAAAGCGTCTCATCGTAGCGATCTCCAGTTGTGACTTGGCAATAGTTTCTTCCAGCACGGCAGATTCTTTGAACTCTTGTGACTCATCAATTACAAGCATATCTGCTTGCACGTTGATCTGGTTCTCGAACTGAATCAGGTCCTTCACCTTGTACTTGATTGTCATCCGGTACTTGCCCCGCTTGTACAATGCCATCACATCTGTTTCGTCGAGTCCCGTACCTTCTGTAGTTGTCTCATACCGCAAACGCATCGTTCTGAGATCATGTAACAAAGACGAGAACTTGGTCCAAGAGTTACGCACTTCCAATAGGTACTCCTTCAATGAATCGTACTGCATGTTCTGATAGTAATTTTGCATCTCCTGGATGAGTGGCTCGAATTCCGAGTATTGGCTATGCACTTCCACTTCACGAGCACTTGTATTCATATCGACGTGCACCTCGACGGCATTCATCACACACACGGTGAGTTCGTTCTCATCCAGTGAGACCAGTTTGATTCGTGACCGTTTCTCCTCATCAGCAAACTTCTTTTGCAAAACCTCGATCTCACCTTCCGTTGGACTGCGCAGTCCATTGAGTCGCGCTTGAAGCGAGTCGATCTCAGCCTGAAGTTTGTTGTCTTGTTCATTTTGTGTTTGCTCTGCAGATGCCGACTCTACCACTTGTTCTTGTAGCAGTTCAACCTCTTTTTCGAGGTCTGCCTTTTGAGACTTCTGCCTGTCAATGGCATTGCGCACCTCTTTGCACTTGGCACGTTCCTCTTCTGATGTACTATGCTTTTTCTGTTGTAAGCCTTCCACCTGACGCTTTAACTCCTCTTTCTTGACAATCAGTTCCTGTTGACGAGTCATAACAGCCTTATCAATCTCGATTGCCTTGACAAGTTGCACGTCCAAGACGTTCCGCAAATGCTCGTACGACTTTTTCAGTTGGTCAAGCAAGTGACTCAGGTATTGCAGGTTCTCATTCTTTGCTTGCTGACGTGCGTAGCCTGCCAACGCTTGATAATCGATCTTGAGGTCTCGCTGCAACTCCTCTGCCTGCTCGTAATACTCACGAATCGACGTCGGGTTGTTTTCTTTGACACTGTTCTCGAAATCCAGCACAATGCCTCTAATGTTCTTGATACTGTTCTGATACTGACCAATCAGATGCTCAAAGTATTGGAACTCTGGTATGCTATTCACCGCCTTCACATAATCCATAAGTGAGGCAGTGTAGGACTGGTTGAAGTCATCCACCACGAGTTCTCTGTCTGAAGGTCCAATAGCATCGAAGAATTGCACATCCACCTCTTTCAAGAACTGGTTCAATGTCACATTCTCATAGTCGTCATCCTCCTCCTGGGTTTCCTCCCCAGAGAAGACAGAAACCTCTGCCAATGGAACGATTTCTGTCATGCTCATATCCGTCTCACTATCGGTTCCCTGTGATAGTCGAGCTCTCTTGCTCGTATGTCCGCTGTCATCCATATCCAGTGTATGCTTTGTAGGTGTGAATGTCATTGTCATCGTCTTGGTAGCATCGTCAATTTGCAGGCCCTGTTCTGTCTGAGCCGGCTGAGCTGGCTGAACTGGCTGAGTGAGCTCCATATCCGATTGCGATTGAGACTGAGACATCTCTGTCTCTTGCATCTCCCTAACGGCCTCTCTGAAAAGGTTCTCGGCATCCAACTCACTCAATACAGTATCATCTTTGTCTTCATACACCGGGACAGCTTTCACTTCGTGTGTGATGTCCATCGTTTGAGTCGAATCATCCTCATCTATTAGTGGCTTAACCCTCGTAATAGTCTGTGAATAGTCCTCCCCAACCACCTGAGGCTTTAGAATCGACTTACCAGCTTGAGTGATCAACGACTGGCGTCGCAAGGACAATCTGGAACCCGTTGTGATCTTATGAAGCGTAACTTCAGGTGCAAACGACACCCTTCTCTTCTCTTGCTTGTTTCCAGGAATCACAGCAATAGTGTTGTTGTCATCGAGCGTCGGCTTCAGAATACTCTTGGAAGGAACCAACGTATGTCTTCTGTTGGGAATGTTGGTGGAAAACTTGAATCCATGGCTGGGCGGGACGTTTTCCTTAGCTTGTTCATCCATGGTGACAATGATGTAAACAAAAAAAAGCACGATAGAGATTTGAAATGCGATCCGTTTTTTTGATATCGTTGAACTATGCCTCAATAAGTATGAACGAGGGCACTCTTAATATTAATCCCATACGTATAAAACCTATGGGACGATTGCATACGGCTTGTATGCGATGTAAGAAACAGAAAATCAAGTGTTCTGGGCACCGGCCGACCTGCCGAAACTGTGAAAGAGCAGGTCTGGAATGCCAGTATCCAAGACGCAACCAGAAGGTTACTTTGATGCAATCACAGCTAGATAGTATTGAGAGCCATATAAAGAACTTGGAGTCACAGTTACACGCATATAAAGCGCAAGAAACAGCAATCAAGCCATCAAATACAGTAACTGAGACTCGTGATGCATATATTGAGAATCTTGAAACCGAATTGCTGCAGTACAAGGCCAGAGAACAATTGCCTCCTAACAACGATGAATTCGCTCAAGGTCCAGGACCGCATAAAGACAATTCACAGGAGCCTGAAACCAAGAGACAAGGAACAGAGCATATTGAAGATGGAGAACAAGCCCAGGCCGGTGCTCCCGATGCAGATGACGATGTCATCACATTTTCACCTTCAACGATATCAAAGTCTGGCTACTATGGTGCTGCATCTGGAAACAAGTTTGATTCGGAGCTGAAAACTTTCCTTTCCGGTATGACAAGTAGCTCCAGGAATCGACCTCAGGAAAGACACTACTTCAAGGATCCAACACTGGAGTCGCCGTTTGCAGGAGTCATTATGCTCCCCGATAAAAACTACGCCGTGTCTCTAGTCGAAAAGGTGGTCAAGTTTATAGGTCATGAGTACTATCTATTTGATCCGGACAAGTTCCGTCATGAGATAGATCAAGCTTATGAGAATCCAAAAAGGATGAAGCCGCTATGGTTGTGCCACTTTCTGATCACACTGGCATTAGGTGAACAGTATCTGAACGAATCACCTAACAACGACCCGATAGGAATGAGGTTTTATGTTGCAGCTATGAGGTTCTATAAGTCCTCATATGAGGAGCCGACTTTAGAATTCGTTCAAGTGCTTCTGTTGCTTGGCTTCTATTTGCAGGGACTCAATAATACCAACGCTGCATTTTCGTTCTACGGACTTGCAACCAGGTCTTCTTTGATTCAAGGACTCCATAGACATGTTCCAAACCTCGCACCTGAAGAAACTGAGAAGCGTAAAAGGTTGTGGTGGACTGTATTTGTCATGGATACCATCTGGTGTGCGAATCTGGGGCAACCTGTGCATGTCTCTGTGGAAGACACTGATGTCGATTTTGTTGAAGAAAATATCTATGATCTTCGTGATGGTTTCAATTGTGAACTCCTTGGTTACAACGCTAAACTTGCAATTATTCTCTGCTCGGTAATGAGAGATGTCTATCGGCCTATCAAGGGCTCAACTACTCCAAGTATCAAGATCAAGAAGATGCTGGACAGCCTAAAACTCATTGAAGAATATCAACAACGACTGCCTTCTCGAATCAAATACGATCTCATGATTTCGGACGACAGGTCTACAGCTAATCTGTACCTCAGGCTCAACCAAAACATAATCATCATAACGAGGCCACTTTTGCTTTCTCTGTTTAAGGGTCTGATCAAACCGACGCGTACAACCAAGAGGGTCATCACGGCATGCAGAAATGCTGCAAAGCAAAACATAGATATTCTGGTCAATTTGAGGAACAATGAGTGGCTGTCGACTTTCGGATATTGGGATGCTCAGTTTTGTTTTGCCTCTCTTTTGGTTCTGATTATATGCAGTTTCAGTGGGTACCACTGTTCTGAAGTTGCCAGGGGACGTGATCTTCATAAGCACATGAAGGAGGCTGGAAACTTCACAGCTTGTGATAACGAGATCAGACTTATTGAACTGGATGAATTGCTCTCAAAGGTGTCCATGATGCACTTACAAGATAGTGATACTGATTCTTTGCGTTCACCAGCCTCTCAAACTGATGTTGCTCCCAATTCCGATACTAGCCAGCCAAGTGACGATGAGTATTCTGCATTCCGGAGTAATGTTTCACCTAATACCTGGGACATTTTAACGATGAATCTAGAGTTCTGGGGTTCATCGAACCCGCTATAATAGAGAAGGAAGTTTCATCTATTGCATATAACCACGATTTAATGAATCAGCAACACAATCACTATGTAATTTCCTGTAAGGTGGTCTAAAGCCAATCCTGGCCTCTAGCTGTGCGAGCCTCTAATGAACTGCAGAACAATCCATGTTTTGACGTTTTAAGACCCGAACGAACAACACCGGCTAAGAGATTCACGCCTGAAACAATACCATCTATCACCGGAACATTATATTTCTTGACAGCTTCTTCGATGGCATTTTGCATATCTGTCATACCCGCGCAACCCAGTATAATTACATCTGCATCTTTATCTTCTACCAACTTCAGTGCAACCTCTTTCATTATGCTGAGAACCTTCTCTCTAGGTAGAGTATGAAGCTCTGAAACTTTCAGGCCTGTTGAGAGTAGTCCTGCACAGTGGCCCTCTAGTCCATAGGCTCTAACTGCATCATAGTGTCTGATTTGTGATCTATAGACGGTGGTAACGATGCCAAATCTGCCCCCAAGAAGTCTCGCAGTATATATAGCTGCTTCTATTATGCCACATGTTGGCATTTCAAACTCTTCTCTGATGCAATTGATAAGTGGATGGTCCGAGAAGCAGCCAACTAGTACCGCATCTGCCTGTTGGATGTAGGCATATGCATCTCTCATAATTTCTGTTGCTGAGACAATCCCGTCCAGATGACCTTCGATACTAATAGGTGCCCTTGGTGGAGCTGTATATCCATAGACTATGCAGTCACTTGGAAGGTGTTCTTTAACCATTTGGAGACAGTTGGTAGTCATCGATTCTGTACTATTTGGCTGTATCAGTAGAATGTTATAGGCCTTCTCGGCCGGGAGGTTATGGACACAGCTGCCTTTCACACTAGGTAGAGAAGCTAGTTCTGAAATTGTCATGCTAATGTTATAAAGACTCGAATGAGGTAGTTAATGAGCCTTGATCAATAATCTATTTTTCCTTGCATTAGCCCTTGCCTGTCTTCGGTAAAGTTGTAGGAGTTGACCGATTATTTCTAAAAAGATAAGGAGCGGTACACGATAGGTGGAGACGGAAAAGATAGTAGATCACATGCATAGATCTGGCCATGCGACAGGTGGCTCCCTAGATGAGTCTGATATGCAGCATATCAAGAAAGAGTTGGTTTATTGAACTGAATTAGTTAAAACCATTGATTCTCTGAACAACTCTATTCTTTTTTCAATTACACGCTTGACTTTAAATGAGTGATTTCGACCTTGTTATATACAACGGACAAGTGGTGACAGCTTCTGACATATTACCATCTTCTGTCTTCATTGGTATCAGGGATGGTAAAATTGAAGCCATAACTATTCGAAAGATTCAAGGAAAAAAGGAGATCAACGCTGATGGTGGCTATATTATGCCAGGAGGGATTGACTCTCATGTCCATATCGACCAAGACAACGCACCTGTTGGTGATGATTTTGATTCTGGATCTAAATCGGCTATTTGTGGTGGTACTACATGCATTATTCCATTTGCAATTCAGCCAAAGAATGATTTCAATCTCATTAAGGTCGTTGAAGATTACCACAAGAGGGCCATGAAGAAAGGTGGAGTGTACTGCGATTATGGATTCCACCTGATTATCTCAGAGCCATCGGAAGAGCTAATTCAGGTGCAGTTGCCCAAGGTGTCCGAGGTAGAAGCAATCACATCTGTCAAAGTCTACACCACCTATCCCAGATACAGGTTATCTGATGAACAGCTGTTGCAGGTGCTCCTCACTAATAGGAAATTGAATATCACTACAATGATACATGCAGAGAATTCAGATATCATTGACTTCATCAACAAGAAATTGAAGGAAAAGCAATTGACAGATCCGTTCTATCACAGCATCTCGCGCCCCATGGTGGCAGAGGAGGAAGCCTCTAATCGCGTGATTGCACTTGCCAATATGATTGGTGTTCCTATTTTGATAGTTCATATGTCTTCTGAGAAAGCATTGGGTTATGTCAAAAAGGCTCAGAACGATCTTTTACCAATCTTTGCCGAAACTTGCCCCCAGTATTTGTTTCTGACAAGTGACTTTTTGAAGCATGACTGCTGCCACCATCTTCATCATGAAGACCACTTTGAAGGAGCAAAGTATATCTGTTCTCCTCCCTTAAGACAGACAAATGAAGACCTAGAAGGTGTTTGGAAACACTTGATCAATGGTACAGTATCTATTTTCAGCAGTGACCATGCACCATCCAAATATGATCATCCGAAAGGTAAGATGGCTGGATTCATTGATGGGATCCCTCACTACACAAAAGTTCCAAACGGTCTTCCAGGCATCGAAACTAGACTTCCTCTGCTTTTCTGCTATGGTGTGGAAACTGGACGTATCACTCCACAGAAGTTTGTTGAGCTAACATCTACAAATCCTGCCAAAATGTATGGTCTCAATGAGATTAAGGGAACAATTGGTGTTGGAATGGATGCAGATCTTACTATATGGTATCCAGATGGTGCTATGCAGCCATTTGAGTTGAAGAATGTGATGTTGCACCACAGCATTGACTATACTCCGTATGAAGGAATGAAGTTCACCAATTGGCCGAAATACACCATTCTTAGGGGTCAAATTGTGTATGACCGTGATAATGGTGGAGTTACTGGTGGCAAAATTGGACGTTATCTGAGAAGGAAGAGCAGTGCGCTTGTTCCAAAGTTGAGGCCTTTAGATCCCATATACACCTGAATATGGAATGCTGTATTTTTGAAAGCCAGTATATTACATCCATTGAGTATGGGCAGTAGTTGGGACTTTCTTGTTGATAAGTTCTGATCTTTTGGCATTGATTATATCGCTGTTCAAAGATGAAAGTTAGAGCTAATATTCATCCAATTGTAGGTGGATAGATGGATAGATGAATAGATAGTTGAAATCAAGCACTACCGGTGGCCAGTTCCTTGATGTTAACTTGTTTAGCAGTTTTGCCTCTCCACTTCACGTATTCAGCAGATGTTAGGACATCATATTTTGCTGGGTTCTCATTGGAAACGCAGGAGGGAATTGGGACCATTTTATAGTCATAATCAAACCCAAAAAAGAATGGGATTGAGTACCTCTCACCACCACTGGTGTTAACAACTCGGTGGATGGTAGAAACGAACCTATCATTCGTAATCCTCATGAGGCAGTCAGCAACATTGACAATTAGTGCACCTGGAATTGGTGGTGCTTCAACCCAATTACCACTCTTGTTAAGGACCTGAAGTCCCGACGCACTTCCTGGGTTGACAAAAGTGAGAGTCTGGAAATCGGTATGCGGTCTGATTCCGTTAACGTCTTCTTCACTTTCTTCTTGAACTGGATACCGCAGTATCCGCATACCCGCAGATGGTGCCTGAACGGCATCATTAAAGTAATCTTCATCCAGGCCGAAGGCTAAGGCAACAAGCTTAATCATTCTTCTTCCGAGCTTCAAGCATTCAGAATGATATTTCATCATTGTCTCCTTCATCTCGGGCATAGATTCGGGCCACATGTTATCAAATGTCTTGCTGGCCTTTTCCTTTGGAGGAGTGATAGGATCATAGTTGGGGTCGTAATTCAAGTTGAATGCCTCACGAAGATCAGTGTATTTTCTCTGGCCTTTCACGTACTTGGCCATGGGATGGTATCCAGTATACTGATCATCGGGTGCTAATCCAGTATAAACCTTCATCTTCTCTTCTTCTGGTAGGGCAAAGAACTTCTTGGACATTTCAAAGGTAGCATCTGTAATCTCCTGAGGTATGTGATGATTGATAACATAGAAAAATCCCACTTCAGAACAGTCTTTGTAAAGCTCACGAGCAAGGCTTTTCCTCTTTTCAATATCATCAGAAGTTAGGTCCTCCAAGTCCAAGATAGGTAAAGACTCAAAATCATGTTTAGTACTTGTATTAGCCTTGAGTTCGATCTTTTGACCGTTCTCAAGGGTCATTGTAATAGGCGCCGATGTAGAAGTCATTTCAAGTTCTCTTTAATTGAATAGGCCTTAAGGGTCGTTTCTTTGAGATTTAAATACTAATGCAGGCCTGTCATATGACAACCTCCGATCGTACGTTTTTTTGAACATTATCGGAATTGCTTTAGCTTAGCCCGTCAATGGGAGCTGCTCCACTTTCAAATTTGAGTTCAGATCGGAATTGGTCATCTGCATTTACGCAGGATAGGACTCGGTAATTTCTCGCAAGATCTCCGACAATTTTCTTGGTTGCGATAAAGTGTTTAATTGTTACAAAATGAATGTTCTTGATAAATATACATGTTTTCATAGTCCTCTTGAGGTGACATGACATTTACTACGGAGGCAGTGATTACCACCTTTGGTGGAAAGCTTATGAAACTGTCGCATGAGTCCAAGTTCACTAACACGATGATGGAGGTAAACCTTTTTCTTCCCTCCTCCTATTTCTCCAATGGCGCTGCCAAGGTTCCTGTATTGTTGTACTTAGCTGGGCTCTCATGTAATCAGAACAATGCTACAGAGAAGGGCTTCTTTACACCATTTGCAGAGCAGTATGGGTTTGCACTGCTTTGTCCGGACACCTCCCCGAGAGGTGCCAATATTGAAGGTGAGGATGAATTATGGGATTTCGGAACGGGTGCGGGATTTTATGTTGATGCTACCAGGAAGCCATGGTCAAGGAATTATAAGATGTATTCATACATTCTTGAAGAGCTCATACCAAGCATTCAAGAGTCATATGATAACCTTGACACAAATACAATGTCAATTATTGGCCATTCTATGGGCGGATATGGTTCTTTGATGTTTTATTTAAGAAATCCTGGCAGGTTCTGTTCGTGTTCAGCACTTGCTCCAATTACCAACCCAAGCATAGTCCCATGGGGAGAGAAATGTTTTGGAGAATATCTTGGTGATGATCGGGATGCATGGATGAATTACGATCCAACTTTGTTGATCAAAAAATATCAAGGACCAGTATCTCCAATCATGATATATCAGGGAACTGCAGATCCTAAGAGGGAGCAGTTGCTTCCAGAGAACTTTTTGGAAGCCTCTAAGGAATCGGCTTTTGCAGGTCAAGTGGAAATAAAGTATCTGGAAGGTTATGATCATTCTTATTACTTTGTTTCAACCTTTGCAAAGGATCATTGCACATTTCATGCTAAGTATCTTGGTCTTTTGGGAGATGAAAAATAGAACTAAATTCAATTTCATTTTAACCTACATATAAATAAATATCTTAGATCAACTGACTACTCCTTATTCTTGTTGGTGAATGTCATAAAGCTGTCGTCCAGGAACTTCTCGTAGTTAAAATCTACCTGTGCTTCAAGGAACTTTGTTTCGGGGTCAGCAGTCAAATAATGTGTGTATGCAGCTTCTTCATCGGGAATGGTTACTTTTTCCTTTCCCTGTCGTTCAGCCGCATCCACCGAAAGCTGCACCTGGCAAGCATTCTCCATCAGCATGAATAAGAATGATGCTTCATCCACAGTCTCACCCACAGTAAGTAGTCCATGGTTGGCTAGAATAACTCCGTGTGCATTACCGACAGCATCGGCAATACTATTTCCCTCGTCCTTCTCAAGTGCAACACCACCGAACGTCTCATACACTGCCTGGTCTTTGTAGAACATGCATGAATCTTGGGTAAGCATGTCCAATGGTTTGGCAAATGCTGAATATGCTTTGCCATAGACAGAGTGTGTATGGCATGCGGCATTGACGTCTGGTCTAGCTTTATGCAATGCAGAGTGGATTGCAAAGCCTGCTGCATTCACCGTACCCTTGGTATTTCCACCAACAATATTACCGTCCTCATCAACTTGAATCATGTCCTCAGGTGTGAGTTGCATGAAGTGGACCCCTAGCGGATTGATCCAGAAAGTAGTAGGGTCAACTGGATCCCTAATAGATATATGGCCTGCAGATCCACAACCATAGCCCTTTCTACCGAAAACTCTAAATTGTCCAGCCATATGTTCCAGCATCCACTCACGTTTCTTGTACGGATCATCAAATTCAGGAATGGGGAACGGGGTTGGGTTACCCATAGATATGTTTTGCGCCCCTCTTTCCTCCATCTTGTAGCCTTTTGAGGTGGCAGGATTCACTGAGTCAGGAACATTTGCTGTAATCACTTTTGAGCTTACAGTGGTTGTCGTCATTTTCTTCAGATTGAAGGTAATAAACACTCACTCCAAGTTTTACTTTTTATATTGAATTGTGGACGTAGTTTGAACGTCCCCGATAAGAACCTAGGATTTCTTCTTCAGGCTATCGAAACTCCCAATGCAGCTCGCTTATCGCTCCTAATTTCGGAGTACTACTATTTTTTACCGATCTCTCAAGTAAAGAAGACCGACAAAATATGGACGACATTTGGTATCAAACCAGTTGGCGTCACAGGTATCACTCTGATAGCGAATAGATAGAAGTGTGTTCGGATTTTGTTGCATTTAAAGGTCAGCTACACTGCTGATGATAACTACACCGTACACTTCACAACATGACAAGAACGCAGTCATTTATGAAATTCCTCGAGGCCCCAGAAGATGCGGGCCATCTGAAGGTTACAAATCTTCAAAACCCTGATCTTGTCCCTTTACGGCCAGAGAGACGGAACTGGAACCAGTGGGGATTCTTCTGCTACTGGGTCATGCATACTGTTCCCCTGTCTTCTTACACGAGCGCTTCTACTCTGTTAAACTATGGCCTTAACGTCAAATACACCATGGTTGCGGTTTTAGTTGGTAATATTATCACCACCATTCAGTCTGTTCTTTGTGGACAGCCTGGTGGTGATCACCATCTCTCCTATACGATCTACTCCAAAGCATACTTTGGTTCCTATGGATTCTATCTGGCTACAATCATTCGGTCAGTCAGTTGTATCGTCTGGTATGCCTCTCAAGCATGGTTAGGTGGTTTGATGGTCAATTGTATGATTGATTGTCTGAGTTACAGATACTTAACTTGGGAAAATACTCTTCCAGATAGTGTTCCGTTTACCAACCGCGAGATTATCGGCTACATTCTATTTCAGATATTGCTTATCCCATTCCTGTTTTACAAGCCGGAGCATGTTAGGATTCCTATGGCTATCTGTTCTGTGATAACAATTGCTTCTATGATTGGTATCTGTGCATTTTCTGTTACAGACAACAATGGATCGAGAGGAGAGATGATGGTGACTGACAGCTCTCTGAGTGGTTCTGCCTTCTCATGGGCATTTTTCAGGGCTATTTCACAGTGGTATGGTTCCAGCTGCTCCGGTGTTATCAATAAGCCCGACTTCAGCAGATTTGGTAGCACCAAGTATGTTTTTATTCCTGGAACGGTCATTGGAGTCATGTTTATTGGCACAGTTGTTCCCCTACTTGGTGTTATTAGTGCATCTGCTACAGCCAGCAAGTATGGAACAGCTATATGGAAACCTTCGGAACTTATTGATACCTGGTTGCTTGAGTATTGGAATCCGAAATGCAGAGCAGGTTGTTTCTTTGCAGCGTTTTCTTTTACATTCCTGCAGATTGTTTACGATGGTGTCTGCAACTTATGGTCATTCGGTATGGATTTTGCGGCCATTGCTCCAAGGTACATCAACATGAGAAGAGGAGCCGTTTTTGTTGCAATTGTTTCCTGGGTTATTCAACCATGGGTGATGTACAATACCTCTTCAAATTTCGGTACTGTCATGACGGGATTCTCTGTGTTCTTCTCCCCAATCATTGCAATCTTAATCTGCGACTACTTTGTTGTGAGGAAGAGGAAGGTTAAGCTTACTGACTTTTACACAAACAGTCCTGACGGAATCTACTATGGATGGAAGGGAATTAATATTCCTGGTTTCCTTGCCTTTTTTATTGGTATGGCTCCAGGTCTTCCTGGTTTGATTAATGCTGCCAATCCAAAGATCATTATTAGCATTGGTATCACGAGATATTACTATGGAAACGTCATCTTTTCATGGTTTGTTTCAGCTTTCCTGTACTGGTCTTTATCTTTGTTCTTCAAGCCGAAAGGTCTAGGAGAGATGGATGAGGCTGACTATTATGGGACCTATTCTGATGCAGATTGCAAGTACTGGAATGTCATTCCACAACGTAATGTTCCACCCGAAGAACTGAGCAAATATGTTAATTTGGATTCTCTCAATGGTCCAGGTGAGGTTGAAATGTATAAGACGAATACCGACAGTTACAAAAGCGGAATCCCTCCTTCTACTAGCACTGTCGAGTCTGACAGTAAATCTCCCACCACCAAAGAGAAGGAAGCATCAGTTCAAGTCCATGAACTCGAGGCCTGATTTGTATCTTATCTAATTCTGATACAGAGATAAGCAGATTGAAAGAAACCCCAACCTCTATAATCAGAATTGTAGTGAGAAAGTGTATTTATTTGCCTAGGTTTCCCCAAGATCTCTCGGCAAACTCTCATATCTCTCCGAAATTCAGAACAGCACTTGTATTTGAAGTATTCCCGCAGTTGGAGGCATACTTCGTGAATTCTTTAGATTTTGGGTGCTTAATGATGATCACCAGTTTAGACGAACTACCATGTATAAAAGGAAGCTGTGTTAATACTCTAGATGAGACCAAGGTGTACAAGGTCTTGCTGATAAACCCAAACAGTACCAGAGATATGACACTGAATGACCTTATGATGGTGGAAAAGCATCTGTCCCCTGATTGCATAGTCTATGGTTATACAGCTCCTACTTCTGCACCAACTACTATTGGATGCTTTGTTGATGGAGTTATCTCGGCTGCTGATATCATTAGGGATGGATATTCTCTTATCGAAAGGGTAGATGCTTGTTTAGTTGCCTGCTTTTCAGATCACCCACTCACCAACTGTATTCGGGAGGAGTTTGATATTCCAGTCTGCGGTATAATGGAGGCGGCAATATATACTTCGAGAGTTTTGGGTGGCAGGTTTGGAATTTTGGCCACTTTGTACCGTTCTCAGATTAAACATTTTGACGCTGTGCGGGCTTATGGCCTAGACGGAAACTGTGCTGGGTTGCTATCTACAGGTCTGGAGGCAGCAGAGCTCCACAATAAACCAAAAGATGTGGTTATGCAAACCATGAAAGATATGGCACTGAAATTGGTTCTTGAGAAGGATTCAGATGTAATACTTTTAGGTTGCGCTGGAATGGCAGATATGCAAGGGGTCATTGAAGATGCAGTAAAGGAATATAATGTTCCTGTTGTGGATGGTGTTGTTACTGGTGTCAACTTTCTTGTGGGAATTGTACGCTCTGATCTGAAAACGTCTAAACGAGGACTGTTTTCTAGTTCCCGTGATGCAAGACTGGCTAGAGGACAAGACTGGCTCTGAAGAGTTATTATGTAGTCATATTATGCTTCTTTTTCGACGATTCGATACCTATGTGTATATATGGTAGGTTCCAACACATACTAGAGTCTTCATCCTGAGATATGACTGTAATAACTTCACAACACCATTTTATTCTAAAAATCACTATACGGCGGCAATGGAATAGTACCTTTCTGCTCAGTGAGCCGAGTGTAGAACTGAGGTCTGCGGTGTCTTGAGAAGTCAAACATCTTCTTCTTACCATTGACCGATTCGTCAAGATCGATTTCTGCAACCAGGACATCGTCGTCCTCTATTTTGGACTGAATGACAATTGCTGCATTGGGGTCCACGAGTAAAGAGCCACCAATGAGATCTTGGCCTTCCTCATTACCACATTTTCCAACACTAGCCGCAAAGCAGGAGTTGAAGTAAGCATTAGACTGAACAGATAGATCGCTGTGGAACTGCCTGAGGGACTTGTTTTCCTTATCACCAAAGATGCCCTTTGCATTGGCGATCGAGTTATAACCGATCAACATCAGATCCATACCTTGTAGAGCATAGCAGCGCCATGCTTCTGGCCATCTGCGATCATTGCAAATAAGCATGCCAACGGTGGCATCGATCCATTTGGGATTGGTACGCACGGCTTGGAATCCCAAGTCGCCGTATTCGAAGTACTTCTTCTCGAGTTGTTGGAAAGGAACACCTTCAGTAGGCTCTGTGAACCCTGGCAAGTGTACTTTACGGTATTTGCTGACCACTTTTCCCTTATTGTCAACCAAAATAGCCGTATTGAAATGGTGTCCGTCCTCAGTTAATTCTGCATATCCCAAGTAGAATCCAATACCTCTCTCAGCTGATAGATCGAATAACGGCTTGCATTCACCTTTGGTGATATCTCCTTTCTCAAAGAAACTGTCCACCTCTTCCTGGGACTCGATGTACCACTTGGGGAAGAATGTAGTGAGTGCCATTTCTGGGAACACGCCTAGCGTCGCACCCTGATCGGCTGCCTTGGTTAGAAGATTGCACAGTCTTTCGACGGTATCTTTCTTCTTTGCATCCCTAGCAATTGGTCCCAATTGGATCAATGCGATCTTGAACTTGCGAACTCCAGTCATCATCTATAGAATGTTATAGTTGAAGAAGAAAATGTGTCTTTTCAATGACTAATTCCCTATTTAACATTCGTAGAGTCATCTAAATTTCCGGAATAGTCGCACACTTTTGCCGATCTAATCGATCGCATAACCTAGCTCAAGGGAATAAATTGGTGAATCCTTGCACTTTTTATGTGACAGGTAAACTCGCGAAACTAGGCCAATCTGGCGTGATGCAGTTTATGAAAAGGACGTGGTTCAATTTCCTATTAAACAGACTATATATGCGCGCTCAGAAGTGTTCCACTCTAAATGACCATGTACCAGTAACAGCATCGTAACTGATGAACTCTGTGTTCGCAACAGCCTTCAACTTGCGGATATGACGCTTGACAGCCGGATGTTGTGGATCGGTTATCATGGTCTTGGAGTCCTTCGACACCGGGTAGCAGCCCTCCAAGGAGATCTCTGCTGGAACGTTGAGGCCCTCGCCTTCTGCAGGTTTCCTGCTCAGGTCTGGGTAGACGACCACTTGCTTGTTTGAAAAGATCACAATGTCACCGAGGCTGCCAAGCTGAATTGTAGTAATGTCAACTGGTTTGAGGAACTTGACAGTTCCATAGCCTTTCCTTCCAATGCTGAAGTTGACCGAGGTCTGCTCGGATGCAGTCATCTTCTTCAACTCATCAAAAGATGGCGAAGTCCAGTAACCTTCTGGAAGTTGTGCCTCGTGCGTAGTAGGAGCGATAGTCACTGGTGTCACTGGAGCCTTGAGGGTCTTGACTTTGGTCTTGGCCTCTGGCGTTGAAGTGACAGGTGCCTGCACCTGCTCTATAGTAGTGTCAGCATCGGATGCGTCCTTAATGGCAGCAACTGGTTTGTCGTTGTCACCTTCGACTTGGAACGAGGCCTGTGCCGTACGAACCTTTTGGACGCCATCAGTAATTGAGGCATACTTGTGGTCTTTGTTCTTCTCGATGACCAATTTCGTAGCAGTTCGAGATGGAGCAAAGATCGCACTCGACAAGATAGCTTCGTCTGTGCTGTCAGTGATCGGTTCTGAGGCTTTTCCCTTGATAATGTCTGAAGTGGCTGAGCTCGTGGTCGATGATGACGATGATGGAGGTGTGCCAGATGCCACTATGCTACCAACACGAAGAGCAAATGCATCCTTCGGGGTGAACAATGGCTTTGGCTCCAACCTGTATGCAGAAGACAGTGACACTTTCTTTTTACGACGGTCCGCAGGTGTAGCCAAAGGTTTCACTGGTGTAGGTAGGTTGTTTGTAACCGCAGGCATCTGGAATACCGGTCCAACACCATAGGGGTTCTGGCTCGACAGAGCAGCTATTGATTGCTGGTTCTGTTGGCCATTCAATTGGGTCTGGTTGTTGTTCCCGAATCCGAAACCGGCTGGTTTCTGCTGGTTGCTGGCATTGCTGTTACCAAACAAGCCCGTTCCTGCTGGCTTATTACCAAACAGACCTCCAGAAGGTGCAGCAGGCTTGTTGCCAAAGAGTCCTCCGCTTGTGTTGTTAGCGGTGTTGTTGCCAAACATGCTCGTTCCCGCTGGCTTATTTCCAAAGAGGCCACCAGAGGTGTTGTTGGTAGTGTTATTGTTACCAAACATACTGTTTCCTGCTGGCTTGTTGCCAAATAGACCGCCAGAAGTGTTGTTGTTGGAATTATTGTTGCCAAACATACCTCCACTGGTGTTGGTGTTGTTATTGTTGGCACCGAATCCAAACCCGCCGCTGGTGTTGGTATTGGTAGCATTATTGTTACCAAACAGACCAGTACCTGCAGGCTTTCCAAACATTGAACCTCCATTGGCATTGTTGTTATTGGCACCGAATCCCGTGCTGGTGGTGTTGGAGTTGTTTCCAAAGAGACCACCCGTTGTAGCTGGTTTATTACCAAACAGACCACCAGAAGTGTTGTTATTGGCGTTATTGTTACCAAACATACCTCCACTAGTGTTTGTGTTGTTGTTGTTGGCACCGAATCCAAATCCACCGCTAGTGTTGGTGTTGGTAGCATTGTTATTGCCGAACAAGCCAGTGCCTCCGGGCTTACCAAATGCACTAGAGTTGTTGTTGTTGGCTCCAAATGTACTGCCGGTGTTGGCATTATTGTTGCCGAATCCAAACGCAGGCTTGGCTGCATTGGCATTGGCATTACCGAACATTCCTCCCGAGTTGTTCGTGTTGTTACCGAACATACCACCGGAGTTGTTGTTGGCACTATTGTTGCCAAACATACCTCCACTGGTATTATTGTTGGTATTACCAAACGAGGAACCACCAAACGGCGAAGCACTGGTGTTGGCTGTATTATTTGAGCCAAATAGGTTCTTGTTGGCAGTATTACCAGCACCAAATGGCGACGAGTTGTTGTTCGTGTTTCCAAAGCTGGATCCACCGAACGGTGACGGGTTGGCATTGTTCTGTCCGAATGTACTTCTGGTATTGTTGTTACCAAAGGTAGAACCGAAACCGGTGGTGGCGGTGTTTGTAGCACCGAACCCGGTCGTAGGCTTGTTGGCGCCGAACGGCGAAGTGTTGTTGGCGTTGTTACCAAACAGACCTCCACTGGTATTGTTGTTTCCAAACGTCGAGGTATTGGATCCAAACCCGGTGGTCGTATTGTTGTTACCAAACGTAGAGCCTGTGGCACCAAACCCTGTCGAGCCTGTCGTTGTTCCTCCGTTACCGAATCGGTGGTTTTGCAAGTAGTCTTGGACCCGCAACTCTTCAACGGACCAGTTCGAGTATTCTGGCATGGCACTGATACTCTCATAGATCTGGTTGCCTAGAGTTGTGTCTTTCTCTGTGTGCTCTCTGAATGGCTTTGCAGCGGTACCTGGGTTGGGCTGATTGCTGGCATTCATACCAAACCCACCGGTGTTCGTACTACCGAACGGAGAGGCGTTATTGTTGGCTGCACCAAACGCCGAGCCTGTGTTGGCATTGGATCCACCGAAGATTCCACCCGTGTTTGTATTTGTAGAGCCGAATCCTCCTGTGTTGGTGCTTCCAAAGGGCGAAGTGTTCGTATTGGCGTTGGCACCAAACATCGAGCCACTGGCGGTCCGATTGCCGTTGCTGTTCGCTCCAAACCCAAACGACGACGTGGTGTTATTGTTGTTTGCACCAAACACGTTGTTCGTGTTGTTGTTAGCACCGAACGGAGTCACAGCATTGTTGTTGTTGGAGCCGAAGGGAGAAGTGTTGGTGTTGTTTGTAGCGGCACCAAAAGGCGAAGTACTGGCAGTATTGTTGTTGCCAAAGCCTCCAAATCCACTGGTGGTAGTTGAGGATCTGCCGAACATGTTCAATTCTTGTTGTTTATGGGCAAATCACCTCTTCCAACAGAGATACAAAGGTCGTCAAGGTATGAGGAAGCTGTAGATTTTTTCCCCTATTTCAAGAAATGGACCGAATTTCGGGCGGTGCAGTTTTGAGGTTGTAGGTGAAAAATAGGCCAGGATCGAGTCTGTTCTTTAACCAGCTGTCTCTTCCTTAAAAGGTTCTACACGATGGGTATCAGAGGACTAAATGCATTAGTGTCTGAGAATGCTCCAAAGGCAATTCGATCTGCTGAGATGAAGTCGTTTTTCGGACGCAAAGTGGCGATTGACGCGTCAATGTGCCTGTACCAGTTCTTGATCGCGGTTCGTCAGCAGGACGGTAATGCACTGACGAACGAAGCTGGAGAGACCACATCGCACATGATGGGATTCTTCTACCGGACCATTCGAATGGTCAGCAATGGAATCAAGCCCTGCTACGTGTTTGATGGTAAGCCACCCATGATGAAAGGTGGAGAGCTGGAGAAACGACTCAAACGCAGAGAAGACGCCGAAGCCAAGTTGAAAGAGGCGAAAGAAACCGGTCAAGTTGAAGAGCTCCAGAAGTATCAGAGACGTACAGTTCGTGTGACGCGAGAACAGAATGAGGACGTGAAAGTATTGCTGAAATTGATGGGGATTCCGTTCGTCGAGGCACCGTGCGAGGCCGAATCGCAATGCGCGGAGTTAGCCAAGAAGGGTAAAGTGTACGGTGCTGCTTCCGAGGATATGGATACTCTGTGCTATCAGCCACCGTACCTTCTTCGTAACATGACAGCAGCCGAGGCTCGGAAGTTGAAAGTCGACGAATACGATAGCGCGGCTGTTCTGAAAGGATTTGACATGCCTATCGAGCAATTCGTTGATATGTGTATTCTTCTCGGATGCGACTACTGTGAAACGATACGTGGTATTGGTCCTGTCACTGCAGAGAAGATGATCCGTCAGTATGGTTCGTTGGATGCCATCGTCGAAGCCATCGAGACCGATCCGAAGATGGCCAAGTATAAAGTTCCGGAGAACTGGCCTTACAAGCAAGCTAGGGAGTTGTTTTTACATCCGGAAGTGACCGATGGTGATGAAGTGGAGTTAAAATGGGTGGCACCAGACGAGGAGGGTCTCGTTGAGTTGATGGTGAAGAAGAACGGATTCAGCGAGCAACGGATCCGTGACGGATGTGCCAAGCTCAGAAAAGGTTTGAAAGGTGGCACTCAGGGCCGTCTGGATGGGTTCTTCAAAGTCACAGCGTCAGTCACATCGAAGAAGCGTGGGCAAGACGACGATAAGAAGAAGAAAAAGAAGAGAAGACGGTGAAGTAGGCTTACATACTAATTGATATACTAAGACTCCTCGTGTTCGGGATGAATGGCCTTACTGATCTGGTCAGCGACATTGCTCAGTGTAGCTTGCACTGTGTTCAGTGTGGCTGACATCGTGCTAGCCGACGAGCTGCTTAGGGACACAGCGTTGCCAACAAACTTCTTCATGCTCTCATCCATACCGGTGGCATATCTGATGATCTGGGCCAACGGCCATGGTACAACACGAATCAGTGGTATGAAGTTACCATAGAAGGGAAGTTTGATCTCGCCTCTCTTACCAAGAACAACCGACTTGTACACTGTGGAGGCAACATACTTGGGATCGAGTTCGGGAGCAAGCAGAGTCGACGGAGTACGGACTCCTTGGAACATTGTAGTTTTCAATTGACCGGGGCAGATCAGCAACGTCTTAACTCCTGTGGTGTTCAAAGACGGAGGTCCCAGTTCATAGGTTAGAGACTCGTGCAAGGCAATCAAGCCGGATTTCGAAGCTCCATAGGCGCTTAGTCTGGCAGGTGACAGGTAGCCCAAAGTGGAAGCAATTGTCACAATGTATCCACGCTTTCCCTTCATCATCGAAGGCAAAACAGCCTTGATCGTATAGAAGCTGGAAAGTAGGTTGATTTCTAGAGTCTTCTCGATGTCGTCGAATGACAGGTCCACCAGGGACTTGCCCATAGTGATTCCAGCGTTGTTGATCAGAAGTGTGACATTTCCCACGTTCTGCTCGATTTCAGACACTTTATTCACGACCTGCGCCCGATCGCTCACATCACATTTCACATAGATGATTCCTGATAGATTGTTATCTGTTCCAGGGTCTGGAATGTTCAAATCAAACACGATGACTTTGGCGCCGCTGGTGTTGAACTTGGCGGCCAATTCCTTGCCGAGCCCCTGAGATCCACCGGTAATTAGGACAATGTCCCTAGTTGGATCGAACATTGGCCCTATAATTAAGCTTGAGACGTCCATATAGTACTTGTTTGCCCTGTAAAGGGCGTTGGTAATTGGTCCCGTCATAAGAAGAGTAACAGAGAGAGAATCCCAAATCAACCAAATTATCTCCTGCCCAAAAAGGCTCCCCTCAAATCACAGGGTGTTTCTTTCTCCACAACTGAGGATGACCGCACAACCACCACAGGTATTTCGAATCAAGCGAAGAAGAAACGAAGAGCCCCTACCAGCTCTCGTGCTGGAAGGCACGCCATCTAGAAAGAAATCGAGGACTTCCGATGACTGTCTGTTTCGATTGGCAGAGACTACAACTCAGGAGGATACAAGTCAGGCCGTGTTGAATCCAGACTCGTCTGCTCCCACTGGAGGACGTCGCACGTTCATTGTACCAAAGAGTGTCATCAAGGGTAGCACCGGGGAAGATCAAGTGAACCCGGAGCTCCTGGATATGGTGAACGAATATTTACATTCGGAGGAAGGTAGCAAGCCAGAGATCGGTCAAATGAAGCGTCGCAAGTCGAGTGTTTCCGGGCAGCGGCCACAATTGGTTTCTGACAAACGAGAATCCACGCCTGAGGATGTGGAAGAGTTCGTCTACGACGTTTACTACCGGGACTCCTCGGGCGTGTCTTCCAAAGCGATCCTACACAATGTCGGATATGTGAGGTGGGCAGACGACGACTTGGATCTGATTGATGACGAGCCTGATACAACGATACTAGAAGATGACGAGGACTCCAACTCTGAAGGATACTACCAGAACGATTATCCAGAGGACGAGGTTGCCAGTGAAGCCAGCGAGATGTCGATGGCCGAGCCGAGCGACGATCAAGATGACGAGTTCGAGATTGCCAACGACGGCAAGCGGTTCACACCGCTGGACTATGCGTCCCGAAACGGTATAAACACTTCTACAGTCGAGTACGATCAGGCCGTTGACGATAGTGTGGCTCGCGAAGATATGATGGACACAGACGAGGGCAAGCCGCAAGATCTACGCCGAATAGGCCATAGATAGCCACTGTATGATTGTTCTGCCGCTATGTGAGTGTGCTACCATGATGTGATTATCCTGTACTTCAGCCCCTCGCAGTTCTATAAACCCTTAATGAAGATCACGACTTAGCATAGTAAAGCATCTTTCTCGGGAGTGTAATTTTCTCATGTCTCTAAGGGGCGTTAAGAAAGCGCTGCAGCGCACTCCACACATGCTGTTCGGGTCGAAGACCGATGCAGACGACCAAGTGACATGTTGGCAGCGTGATATCAACTCGGCGATAGCTGGGCTAGAATATTTGCAACTAGAGGCCAAGCAATGGCACAAACTCTGGGAGACCTCGGCAGCGGTGATGGTGAGAGTTGTAGACGAATACAACGACATCCACAAGCCGATCTCTTTGAGCGAGAAGAGAGCAGATGATAAGAATAAGGAGGCTTCTACCGGTGAGCAGTTCACCTACATTACACAGCATGAATTGCACGAGGCCCATAAGATGGCCAAGTTGCTCTTCGATGAGGTCTTGACAGCTTCTAAAGAGGAATACGAGAGCTCCAATGCCAAGTGTGGTGCGATGAAGACGAATCTGAAGGCTGTTGCCAAGCTCCTGACGAAAAGAGAGCATAAGAAGGTCGACTACGACATGGAATTCAATACAGTGGATGCCTTGCTAAGTGGGTCCAAGTTCAACGATAAAGAACAGTCCAAGTTCCAGCATGCTCAGTCCAGGATGGCGCAGTCTAAACGGGTGTTTGAGAACATCGACCAGAAGGTGCGCCTGGTGCTTCCTGCTGTCATGGAGACACTGTCAGAGTTCCTCAATAAGCTCGTGTTGAAAATCTACTATAGCAACCTGGCCGTGCTCAAGCTGCTTGTCAAGAATCTCAACAAGTTTGCCGTTTCGCAGGGACTTGTCTACATGGAGCCTCTCTCCTATGATGCAATTGTGTCCCAGTTCACTGTGGCATACTCTGAATCCGAGAATAAGTTGCAGCATCTGGGACTGTTGCAAGACTACACTTCTCTTAAAGATAAGACCGTTGCCGAGAAGGCTGTCGGAACTGCCGGTGCGGTCGCAGGAGCCACCATATCAAAGGCTGTTGACACATCTTCAGCCTTGTATACCAAAGTTACCAAGCCAAAGCAGAAGGTTTCTCTAAAGACGATGACTTTGAAAGATCCAGTGAAAACCTCTAGAGCAGAAGGAATGTTCGGTACATCTCTGGATCCTTTGACTATTAGTCAGTGGCAGATCGAGTCCGACAAGGAGTCTGAGGCCCCAGAAGAAGATCCTGATCTTGATGCAAAGGACAGTGCCAAGGAAACTACCGCTACTGCCACTGCCACTACTGCCACTACCACCACTGCTACTACCGAAAGTACTGGTAACGAGGACTGGATGAGACCGCTGGCATTGAAAAGCGGCATGTCCACTCCGGTTGAACCCACATCAGCAGACAGACCACTCCCAGAGACTCCAACACAGCCAACGAGTCCTTCGCAGACGACCAGTCCTTCTCCACGCCGGTCGCTATTCAACCTGGTCGAAGGTACAGAGACTGCTAGATACACGTCTGTGCGCATCAAGACGGTCAGGCAGGCTATCGCGAAGGCATTCACCACGCCTGTTCTTGAGTCAGCTCCTATCACAGGTGATCTTCCAGCGTTCAGTGAATCATACCGTGACTACATCAGTGCACGCTCGACTCTGACTTCGCAGATCCTTGGCCAAGATTAATAATGCATTCTATAACTAGTAAAGTTCACCTCTTCACCTCTTGCGTGAATACACTCTCGTCGTACTCACAGGTGACGTGCCCACCACCTTGAAAGGTAATGGAGACACTTTGGTGATGCTGATTTCTGCCTCATCACTGCTGCTGACTTCTTCAATGTTCCGCTTTTGCGGGGTCGCACTCGCATCTATTCTCCTCTTAGGTTCGTCTGAGATCACTGTGACAACTTTCACTTCTTCCAATGATGATTTCCCTGAGCTGAGGGTCAGATTGCTAGCCTTGCTATTCCTGTTGGCTTTGGCCCGCTTCAGAGACCGTTCTAACGTTTCGAGCCTTGATTTGCCGTCAGGAGATGTTGCCTCTGTAGGTTTCTTGGGTTCGGGTTCTTCCGCGTTCACCGGTTCCACAACTCTTTCTTCTAATATCATAATATCGTCATCATCCTCAACGGTCTCAGGAATCTCGTCCTGGATCACTAGTCCACCTTCCTGTGCCATTCCATTGGTCAACATACCAACTTCGGATTCATCACCACCGTCTCTCTTGACTTGATCCTTCAACAATCCAATCAATAGATGTCTCAATTTGGGCCGCATCTCTGCAATGTCACTCAGGTTGTACAACACCCAAGGGCCCTTGTGCTTTCTGAAAGTTAGCACGTCACGTTCGAAATCAGAAGGCTTTTGGAAGAAGAGACTGGCGTTGTAGATCAGGTGGAGACCGCAGTCATTGAAGTTCTTCTGCATCGGTGTTCGGCAATTGCGGCGGCGGAAGTCAGCAGCCTCGAGTTTCAAGCCATACTTTTCATCAGCATAGTCGATCAAGAACTGCCGCAGGTACGGTAGAAGTTCACGGTTATCCTTCCTCAAGGAGTCCAGCACATAGATGGTAGTGAACGTTCTATCTTTTGCTTCGGGTGTTCCCTTGCGTTGCGAAGACAGTAGACCTGTCTCTTTCGGGATTTTTTCCCTCTCTGCAGCGAGCTCCGTTAGAACAGGCTTGGTCTTGCTCTCTCGGAGCTCTTTCAATCCGCCAATGATTACAAGAAACCAGTGAAGCTCGGTGATCACCGGGATCACAATGTAATCCTTGTCGAAGAGTGTATCGTTGTTCTTGAACCAGTTGCGGACGTTATCAAAGCACTTCTCCGGCGGAGTACCGTTGCGACCAAGCTGTGTAAAGAAGAACGAGTTGAAGATCTCGATCTGGCGATTGTCCAATGTGCCATTCTTTGAACCTTCGCTATAGTAGTACTGGATGAAGAAATCAACCACGGTATCGTTGACCCAGTTGTCGTTATACAGACACTGGAAATCGTTGTTTGTGAACACCATTGACTTGCCGTTGTGGAAATGGTAGTCCAGGTTGGGCCGCAAGATGATCTGGTCGGCTGTGGGCACCTTCTCAGTGGCACTCGAGTCGATATCGCCGTCGCTATCGGTTTCATCAAAGTACCGAACAGGCTTGAGGTCATCAGATTTCCTCAGACGTGCCTTCATATAGGTGCGAGGTTTGGCGCTGCCGTAGAAGTCTTCCGCAGAGATCGGATCGATCCCAACGGTTCGCATATGGATCTTGTAGACCCACTTTTCCAAACGACAGAATTGATCGTGGGTGAGATTGCTGCCGAATCTGAGCACAAACCCACAGAATCTGAACGGTTCTCCCCTGTATCGACCGTCAATGGGCTCCTTGGGCTTGTCTATGTTGATCTTTATGCAGCCAGTGTCGTCCACATGCCGGATCCAGGCGTCTTTCACGTTAATTGCGTCGATAACGAGTCTCGTATCTCTTGCCTTGTCTAGTAGGCACAACGATTCACCTTCCAGCTTCCACCTAAGATCATCCGTGATGGTTACAACGTTCTCGCATAGACCTTGCACTCGTACTATACGCAGCGAGTGTATACGCGGCGCCATCACCGCGCTGAGCTGATCGGGTGCGGTCTGAGTGTTGGGCCTCGTCAGCGTATCAGTGGGCTTCAATCGAGACCCTCTGACACTTCCACGTACCAGCGACTTCATTTCCTTGTTGAGAGTGGCCCCCCTACGGGTCGGAAGGCGATGCGGATACGGCATTGCTAGCAGATGCAAGCAAGAGTGAGGGATCACCTTTAAAAGTATGGTGCAGAGATGAAAGAACCAGTTCAAGTGCCCCTAAAATTTTTCCAAACCTCTCCACAGGATACCATCGGAGTAAGTTGGATTGGTGCGATGTTGAGATCACAGACACTGAGACATGCTCGGGCTCTGCGAGCAAACTATGTGCCATTGAAAGGTTGTTCAGGTATGTTGACTGTTGACTTAATGGCCCGCACGAGGCAGTTCAACACACAGAGATCTGGACCAAGGCTACAAGACCAGCATTCGCCTATGAAGGTGTTTGTGGACACTTTCAAGAAGGAGTGGAAGAAGAGCAGTGAGTTGAACGATCAAATCAAGCAACTCAAGTCTGCTACAGACGAAATGGGGGACAGTGAGGCTTTTAAACATGCCAAAGAGGCCTATAAGAAGGCCCAGGAGGGCTCAAGCTCGATCGCCAAGACGGCAGCAAAGGCAGCCGAGGCCGTCGGAGGAGCTGCCGAGGCCGCTTGGGAATCTCCAGTGGGTAAAGGAGTGCGCAAGAGTGTTGAAGTCACTGCCGATACCGTCGATAAAGTGATGGAACCCGTGAGAAACACCAAGGCTTACCAGGAAGTGAAAGAGGTGTTCGATGAAGGCGCCTCGTCGTACGGACTGTACGAGACGAAAGAGGAGAGAAAGAAGCGTCGCTTGAAAGAGCTCAAGGTTCGACCTAGGTCCGTCAAGGCCGACCACGATGCTGGTATGGCGGTGGTGGTCACGGATGCCCAACCTACGAACGGTTCGAGCTTCAAAGAGAAGTTGAAGGTGACACCAAATTCCACTTTTGGTAAGTTGCTGGCCACTCTAAGTGAGAAGTGGGAAGAGGCCGACAATCCATTGCTTGTGCTGATCAGAAGCGTCATCAATAAAGTCGGTGGTGTGTTTGCAGAGACGGAGAACGCCAAAGTTGTCAAGGCATTCCAAGCAATGGACCCAAACTTTACTGTGACCGATTTCAACAAGCAACTACGGGAGTACATTGTTCCGGAGGTTTTGGATGCGTACGTGAACGACGACGAGAAAGTGCTCAAGATGTGGCTATCTGAGGCTCCGTATAACATCATCACTACGCAGCAGAAACAGCTTAGAGATAAGGGCATCTGGTACGACGGCCGGATCTTGGATATCCGTGGAGTGGACGTCGTCGCCTACAAGATGCTTGAGCCAAGCAACATCCCAGTGCTCGTGACTGGTTCCAGAGTGCAAGAGATTTCACTCTACCGCGACAAGCAAGGTAAAGTTGTCGCTGGCTCTGAGGACGACATCGTCATGTCATCATACGCCATGGTGATCACGCGTATCCCTGAAGAGATGGACAACAAGGACACCGATGGATGGAAGATCCTCGAGTTTGTCAAGGCCGGCTCCCGTAGTTTCACATAAATTAACTGTAAATAGTAATGTCGATATGATTTATCACAACTTCTGGCCTGGATGGGACGCAAAGTTAAATTTTTTTTTCACTCTACTAAAAGACCTAACTGAGGCCTATTATGACTAGGGGAACTGACATGACTACTGACAGTAGCTCGGAGTCTAGTGATGATACCTCTGACCATAAGAGACCTGTTGAGGAGTCTAGCGATGAAGAAGTGGTCGAGGAGATCGCTGTGTCTCGACCTTCTGCTAAGAGACCAAAGCTCACCGCAGAGGACATTCAAGTTGCCCGTGAGACCGCCGAGTTGTTCAAGTCGAACATCTTCAAGTTGGAGATCGACGAGCTGGTTCGTGAGTTGCGGTTAAAAGATAGAGACTGCCAGTTGATGGAGCACGTTCTTCACAGATTGCATGATACTCTTCAAGCGGTGCCGGAGTCTGATCCGATGACTTTGCAAGAGTGTCTGGACCATTTCAGTGCCGCTGAAGTGGCCATCCCATTCCCAGACCCTAAGCCAACGTCTGTCAAGTACAAGTTCAAGTATGAGAAGCCCGAAGATGTTTCACTCGTTGGATCTTTTGGACTCAAGACTGGAATCAAACAGCCCGAAGGTATGGCCATCGATGTGGCCATGACTATGCCTCGCACGCTGTTTTCACCTAAGGATTACCTCAACTATAGGGCATTCTATAAGCGGGCCGTTTATCTGGCTTGGGTGGCCGAGAAATTGGTCGATTTGTCCACCGGTAACCACCTGCCTATCAAACTCTCCTACGAGTATGCCGACGAGGATGTGTTGTGTCCAACGCTGAGAATAGAGAGCGTTGCACCAGAAAAGCCTTCTGAACAGGACCTCATCTTTGAAAATACCGGGTTTGTTATCCGTCTGTACGCTGCATTCCCCTTCGGATGCTTCGAGGCCAAGAAGTTGCTCCCGGACAGAAACTGTATCCGTGTTCAAGCCCCTGAGGGCGAAGAACTGCCTCCTACGCCACTGTACAACGCATCCTTGCTGACTGCCTCCAGTTATGGCTGCTATACTAAGTACCTGTATGCAGCAAAGAAGACTGCAGAGGCCTTTCGAGACGCATGCGTGCTTAGCAAGCTCTGGTTGAAACAACACGGGTTCACGTCGGCCGTCAATGACGGTGGGTTCGGACACTTTGAGATGGTCACGCTGATGGCAGCATTGCTAGATGGTGGTGGAGAGAACGGCAGCCGTGTGCTGTTACACGGATTTTCGTCGTACCAGTTATTCAAGGCCACTATCCGTTACATCGCCACGCAAGAGATCTGTCACGACGGTTACCTCTCATTTGGTTCCGTTATTGGTGAGCATAAGTCCAACTATAGGAAAGGTGGGTTTGATGTTCCAACGATCTTCGATAGAAACACCAAGATCAACATTCTTTGGAAGATGACACCTTCCTCATACAAGTTGCTGCGACTGTATGCACAGCAAACTTCGAACCTTCTCAACGACGTTGTTCAAGACAGATTCCCACGGGTATTCACGCACAGGGTGAAGCAGCTATTCAAGTACGATACTGTGCTGCATATTCCTATTAGTGCCATAGCACAGTCGGATAACTTTGGGTCGCTCGAGAAGATCTCGTTCTTGACCTATGACAAGTTCATCTGTTGGAAAGTGTACAAGATGCTTGCGGCTGCCCTTGGCAATAGGGTGCTACAGGCAAGTGTGTCTGTTTCGGCAGTTCCTGGCTCTTGGTCACTCATGAGGAGGAGACCTGCCACTGAAGACTCACGGTATATCAACGTCGGACTGTTGATCGACCCAGCTGAGTCTGAAAAGAGAGTCACCAAAGGTCCTCTTCACTCAGAGAAGGCTGAAGGTGAGAAGTTTGCATCGTTCTGGGGTTCCAAAGCACAGGTTCGCAAGTATAAGGATGGTAACATCCAGTACAGTTGCTTGTGGCCCTCGTCTACTACGGAATCCACCACTGTGATCATTGCCAAGTACATTCTCGATTTGCACTTGACTTCAGGCATCTCATCCAAGATCATCATTAATAGCACCAAGTTTGCTGCATTGCTACCACCGTCTTTGACTAATTCCGGTGCCAACTCACATCCACTCATTATGCCGACCCATTACGGCAACCTCAAGCGGTCGTATGATGCTCTATGCAAGATCATCTTCAACAGCAAGACGCCGTTGACTGTCAAGGCTATCCTTCCTTCGTCTGCTGCTCTTAGAGAGACCTCTTTGCTGTTGCCTGTGCCATACACCGTGGCCAATCCAGACTTCTTCTGCGACTCCGTTGTGCAATTCGAGACTTCGACTCGTTGGCCGGACGAGCTGTTTGCCTTGGAAGATACCAAGACTGCATTCCTGTTGAAGATTGCCGCATCCATCAATGGGAAAGAACGATACAAGGCGTTCATGATGAGAGATAACTCGATCCCATACTTGGAAGATAAAGTGACGGTGCTTAACGTGCTGACGCCTGAAGGTTACGGGTTCCGGTTCCGTGTTCTCACTGAACGAGATGAGGCATTGTACCTGCGTGCCATCGAGAACTCCCATGCTAAACAGAAGCAGGCTGTCACCGAAGCGTACGTCAAGTTCTTGCAGAAATACATCAACGGTGTCAAGCACCATCGGTTACTAAGCACTCTGGTGTCAAGATATCCGTTCTTTTCTGCTTCTGTTCGACTATTCAAGAAGTGGTTAGACTCACAGATGCTTCTATCGGTGCTTGCAGAGGAGACTGTCGAGATCCTTGCCATCCAAGCTTTCGTCGACCCATCACCATACTTCATTCCTGCCAGCGTTGAGACAGGATTCCTACGGATCCTTGACTTTATCAGCCGGTGGAACTGGATTGACGATCCACTGATTGTGGACTTGAACGCTGATAGCGACGATGGTCCATACACTGAGCTGTCTGGCGGTAAGCTGTCCGTGGGAGAGTACCAGATCATGACAGATAACTTCAAAGAACTGCGTCGGCAAGATCCAAGTGGAGCCCGGGTGCAATTGTTCGTTGCCAGCCGTATAGACCCTTCAGGTAAACTGTGGACAACCAACAAGACCGGTCTTCCTATTGCGTCACGTCTCACGTCTCTTTGCAAAGCCGTCGTGGGTCTGTTCAGTAAGAGCTTGAACGTGTCTGAGAGTCTTTTGAGACTTTCGTTCACTCCAGCAGTGAAAGACTTTGATTTCGTCATAGAATTGAAGGCACCTTCGGACCTTCGTGAGAAGTCTGGTGTCTTGGCGCCAGGAGAGTTCAAGAATTTAATCAAACCTCCAACTTCGTTCCCAAAACTTCCTGAAACCCAGTTGGATCCGATCCAGGTTTATTATCAGGAATTACGTTGCCGATTCAGCAATGTGGCGGTTCTGTTCGTTCACAGGTTTACGTGCCTGTCCGATAAAGATGGCCAGCACAACGTGATTGCAGGTCTGTTCAATCCTGCGGTGGTCAAGGTCAAAAAGGGATTCCGGACCAATTTGGGCTACAACGTGAAGCCAACAGACGATGGACACGTCGAGTGCAACCAAGAGGTGATTCTGTCACAGATGGTGAAGTTGGGTGGCGACTTGGTCGTTGGATTTGAGAGGTATCATTAATAAAATGTATTATAGAGATGATAGAGGTATAGAAATTATATTTTCCCCCGGAAAAGCACACTTGAAGGATGAAGTTGAAGGGAGAACTCAAGAAAGAGCTCGACCAAAACGACCACCGGGTGCTTCGGCAGCAAAGGAGGACGTTCAGAAAAGACTTGGTGTCGACTCTGAACCTCGTGTGCTACCTGGAGTTGATCATTCTTTACTATGCAGACAACTCGTTGATGCTTTTGCTAATACGATCGTTCGTTCAGTTTATAATAGGGCACCCGCCACCGGATATCGACGAGTGGCGTGGTTTGACACAGAGGCGTACACTGAGCACACCATACAAGAAGAATCTGGCACAGAAAGTTCTGACAATGGCCACGGTAACTACAGTGATGTCGTTGTTACTTCATGTCACTTGGCTGGGCCACAGTGACTTGCTGGCCACTGCACACGATGAGGTGGCTGCCAACGATAGGGCGTACCAGTATGGGCATTTTCTGGTGACATTTGTGGGCGAGAGACGGTTCTCTAGCCGGACAGCCAAGTCGATTTATCTGTGCGGTATCGATCTGCTGATAGTCTGCTTGCAGATCGTCTCGTTCGGTATCAACTACGGGGTCAGACTGGATCTCAGCAAAGGTGTTGAGGAAACCAGTGACGATGAGGCGGTTAGCGAGTACGACGGATACCAAGGGAACCTGTTGGTGTATCGGTTCAAGCCATTCCAAGTGCTTCGACAGAGCTATGAGTATAGCAGTGAGGAGATGCAAGATGCTACCGAAGATCAAGCCAGCGTCAGCAATACCAGCAGCGCTAGTAGTGCCAGCAGCACGCTTCCACCGTTTGGGTTCCCTGGAATGCCAGGAGGTCTTAATGTATAATCTACTCTAATGTACGGTCTATTAGTGTACTTACTGTAAGTTGCCGATAGGACAGTTCTTGAGGTACTCTGCCTTATCTTTCAGAATGTGTGCGGCCTTGTAGAAGATCTCTTCTGGAGGCATGGCACCCGTGCTCTCCACATTGAAGATGAAGTGGTCTCTGCGACGGCCCAACTTGACCTTCGTCTTGAGGTTGTCATGACGGAGAACCTCTCTGGAGACGGTGTCTCGTCTAGGATCTTTCACAACCGCTTCTCCCTTGGTGTTGATATCGATCACGCCCGATGGGAAGCACTTCTGGAACTCTACAGCCTCATCCCCAGTGATAGGCTTGATGATATCGATAGTAGGCATCAGACGGTAAGAGGCAGTAGCCACCGGCGAGAACTTGGCGTGGTCTCCTCCCGTGCCCAAAATGCAGTGTGCCCTTAATGAGATCTCCTGGCCCGGTCTCAGCTTGGTGATCAAGATGTCCGGGTCGCATGGCACCACAGGGTGGTCTTTGAACAGTTCCTCTTGGCGTCCTTGCGGCTCAAACTTGAGGTCTCTGGCGTAGACGTTGGAATTTTTGTACAAGTTTTCGGCGTCGTTGTTGCCCTTGGCCGGGTTCGGGTTCCTGGTGCAAGTGACATTCAACGACAGCACGATGGTGTTCTCATCGTTGAATTTCTCTGCCTCGTCGGCAGATTCATCGATCCATGAGAGAAGATCTGGGTCCACTTTCAAAGGAATCAGTCCTATTCTGTGTGCAAGAACCTCGTCCTGTATAACAGAGGTGTTGTTGAAGATGTAGACGTATTCGGCAGCGACAGACGGAACCTCCGACATCATGATCCGTCTGAAAGCGTTGGCTAAGGAGGTATCGACACCGATCATGTCAAAGTTGGCATTGCGCTCGGTGATGTATGATATGTTGAGTTTGTAGTTGTCTTTGAACTTTTCCAAGTCCCACTCGTTGCCCTCTCCCATGGAGTATCCTGGCAAGTCCGTCGAGTGTGTGTTAGTCACCCTATCTTCTTCGATCCCAACGATGTTGCTCATCTTGAAGAGTGTCTAGCAGTGGGAAAACTTTAGAAATTTTTTTTTCCAGCTTGATTGCGCTTCAAAAACTACCCAGTGCTTGTTGTTATGACTAGTGAACAAACCACCGATAAATTCAAGCATTCCATAACGACAGAGTCATCGTTACCCGCATTGCCACAGAGAGATCCGATCCAGGTGGATTTGCCTGCCAAGTTTGGGCTCGATCGCCTTGAAGGTCAATCGTTTGAGCCGGCATCGCCAGCAGTTGGTGGACAAGCCGATGAGCAAGAAGACACCACAGAGGAGAGCTTAGGACAGAAGACATTGCATACATTGGCCAACTCGAGATCCACGCAAGTGGAAGCAGCGATCAAATCAGTACCAGCGGAGCTGGTCGTTGGACCCAAGGAATACTTTGATACAATCCATTCGAACGATGCCTATATAGAGGTGTTGAGCGAGGTGGAGCAAGGCAATTACGAACTGGCCGACAGCGAGATGTTGTATGCGATTCTCACACGAAGTTTGAGACTTTCGCAGGAAGGAGTGGAGGCTGTGGAGATCGACGAGATCGACTCTAAGCCTTTCGAAGAGAGCATAGCGAGTCTCGGAGTCGGTGGCGACCTCGAAGAACTGGTCAGGGTGTATGCAGTGGTGGAGCGTGACGATGATACGTTGACAACGGAAGGTAAGAAGAAGAGAACACCACATCCACTGATTACACTGACGAATTCAGTGATCAAATCGATCAGAACGAAACTGGTCTTGGCCACGATGGTCTACAGCTCGATCACGAGCCAAGAGTTGCAGTTCTTGGTTCTACGGTCGATCGAGGACAAGTCTTTCAAGTATGTGATTGATTCATATAACTCTGGGACTATCAATGCGGCCAAACTGCAAGAGATGCTTGGATCGGACGAGTTCTGGACCAAGCTTTTGAAATCCGTCACAGAGGTGGGACTATCTGAGTCGCTGGTGCACTCGTTTGTCGTGTATGGAGTGTTCTCATTGGTGGATACGCTGGCAGAGTTTATTACGGAGGGCAAGATCCCAAGCGACAGCATAGAGATACGGTCGGATATCTCAAGATTCCTTAGAGAACACACTATATTGGACCAGAAGGCGGACATTTTGGCAACCGACGAGACGATCAGCAAGGAGCGCGCAAGGACAGACTTCTTGAAGAAGGACCTGGCGGAAAAGAACGACAAGTATGAGGAGTTGTTGAACAATTACAAGCAGTTGAACGAAGAACGGTTCAGTGACGAGACGGTGATGAACAAGTTACAGGCGGAGAACCGTGGACTGAGACAGCGGGTGGACGACAAGAATGGAGAGATCAGCGTGAGGTTGTCTAACTTTGAAGTGATCAAGGCCAACAATGATAAGAACGAGGAGATAAGTGAGATGAACAGTCGGTTGCGCGCCGAGATCAAGCGGTTGACTTTGCAGATCGACGAGTTGAAACTACGGTGATACTAGATACATTAATTGCATTCATAAAGATCATAAAGCTTAAGCGTTCTCGTTGTGCTGAAGATCAGCCTTCTCGGACTCCCAAGCATTGCTGCGAAGAGCCATGCGGTGTTTGTCGGTGAGAGGAGGCAGAGGAGCGACGTTTCTGTGGAACACTTTGCGGTCGATCAGGTTCTTAAGAGCCTTGGTCTGGTAGCGGGCATTGACGTAGGTTGGGATGTCAAAGATGTCATCGAGCTCTTCGAGAGTGAGTCCCTTAGTCTCAGGCAGGAACCAGAGAGCCAAGAAGAATCCGACAAAGTTCCAAGCGGCGTACCATCCAAAGGCACCTTGAGGCTGGAAAGCTCTGAGCAGAGAAGGCCAGGTCAAGGAGAGGATGAAGTTGAAGAACCAGCAGGTGGCAGTAGCAAATGACATGGTAACGTCTCTCACGTAAAGGGCAGCACACTCAGATGAGTAGGTGAATGGCACAGGGCCTTCACTGGAAGAGTAGACGATGGTGAAGAGGTAGATACCGAGAGAAATGACGGCAACTCTGGCGCTCTTATTGGACTCAGGAATCCAGAAGGCAAAGCCAGCCATGAGCAGGAAGACAGCCATGAGTGGGAAGGCGACGAGCAAGAGAGTTCTTCTTCCGAATCTGTCGATGAGGAAGAAAGCTGGAGCAGCAAAGACCCAGTTGAGCATACCGAATCCCCAGGATGCAATGAGAGCGTCTCTCTCTGAGAATCCGGACTCGGTGAAGATGGTAGAAGAGTAATAAGCGATGACATTGACACCACAGAACTGCTGCATGAACATGCAAATCCAGGCACCCAGAGCACCGTTTCTGTTTCTTCTGATGGTAAGCATCTCCTTGACTTTCTGGAAGAATGGAGCCTTGGTGGAACCTTCCTCCATGATGAGGATGTTGGCGTAGAAAGTGTCACGGGCAGCTTGCAAGTCGGTGTTACGTAGCTGCTGCATCGACTTGTAAGCGTCGACGTGGCGCTCTTTACCCATGAGCCATCTTGGGGACTCTGGGCAGAATGGAATCTGGAACATAAGCACGATCGAAGGCAGGCATGCGGAGCCGACCATCAGTCTCCACGAGAGTCCCTCACCGATACCGTGGTCTGGGACTTTGTAGAAGGCAAGAGAGAAGACGTAACCGAGCATGATACCGAAAGCAGTCCAGCATTGCCAGTTCATGACGAGCGAACCTCTGATTCTAGCAGGCGACGACTCGGAAGTGTAGACAGGGACGGTGGTAGAGTTAGGACCGATCGAGAATCCCAGGAAGAATCTGGCTATGAAGAAGTGGTACCAGGTGTTGGTGAGAGCAGACCAGATACAGCAAAGAATACCGATAACGCAGCAGATAAAAATGACACCTCTTCTGGAGAACTTGTTGTTCATCCAGTCGGACATCCAGCACGAGATGCAACCGCAGCAAAGGTAAGGAGCACAGTTGACCAAACCTTTCAACCACTCATCTCTAGAGCTGGAAGATCCAATACCGAAGGCGGCTGGGTAGTACAAGTTGGCACCGTTAATGACGGTCTCGTCCATACCTTGCATGCAGGCGGCCATGGAAGCAGTACACACGAGCCAGTACAGCTTCTTTGGCAAATGCCAAGGGTGCTCTCTCTCATAATGCAACTCCTGTTTTTCCTCTTCACTCAGAAACGACATCGAGTTGTAACCGTTGGGGTCTCTTGCGAGAGCTCCGGCTTTACCGAACAGTTCCTGGTCCAGTCCGTTGGCCTTTGCGTAGCTGCGGCCCATCTTGATCACCTCCTCTTCGGTGTAGTTGACAAGCGGATTGCCCGAACTGACAAACCCGTTGTCTTCAAACTTTTCAGTTAGTTTCTCATCAGAGTTGGTCGAAGACGCTTGGTCTTCAAAGACTCCGTTGGCAGAAGTAGCGTTTGTAGACATTCTGATATTGAAGTTTCTATGAAAAATGTGCCGGATCGACTCTACTTATAATGGCGAGACAAACTACTGACGCATCAGGCGAAATATTGTCCGGCTTGATAGCAACGCAGCTGGCCGTTTCCCTTTTCGGCCTGTGCCCCAGCTTCCGTCCATACAAATTGCGGGGAAGCGCCTGTGACGTCACGGAATCCAGTTTTTTTTAGAGTGCGGGATCCCGAAATCCGTAGTCCTTCAAGTTCGGACAGGCATTTCTCCGACCGCCCTCCGTTGTGGGGCATTGGATCTGTGCACTATGGCAAGAGTGTCACGGTCGATTTTACTAACAATTGACGGCTAGCCCCTCATATCGCGAGTGGAGGGGGGTTTGCTGGATCAATTCAGCTTATAAATCCCATATACTGGCACTGCGTCACAACGGCTCGACATTCTGCTGTTGTACCTACGGGGGGCGCTCTGAGGGCAAGTGTAGAAGATTTGCCATAGTAATGAAGCTGTTTCCTGAAATTCTGGCTCTTGTTTGGGATTACGTCTTATACTGCCGGCAATAACCGGTTGAATGCCGCCGGCCTACCTACAATTACATATTGGCAGAGCCCAAGCCGCGTGTCTCCGCGTTGCACACACCACCCCACGCCTGCCTTTACAGTGTGATGTTGTACATGTTGGCAGTATAGGGTGATATTCGTCCATTTTACCTCAAACCACACTCAAAAGTCTGCTCAGATCTCGTTTACTAGAGCCACTGAATCTTCTCATCGGATGTACCAGCCATTTTCCGTATCTTGGCACCTCTGAAACACGGATCGCGGAGAATTCTTTTTTTTGCTCTTCCGCCCCCCTTGAATGACAGCAGCGCGGCCATTGTTAATTCCGACAGCTCTTCCGCGATGAGCTGTTTCGTGTGAGGTGTTAGTTACCAGGCAAGTAGTGAATAAGGTGGCCATGTCCTCTAGTCTACAGACACAGATTCGTGTCGTCGGTCCCATCGGCAACTTCAACACGAAGAACCCTTGCATCAATTTTGGCTGTCCCCCACTGCACTTCCCTCCATTGTATTTTAGGATTTTTTATGGTCAAGTGGAATTCCGTGAATTTGGTGTCCGAAACGAATCCTCAACTACAGGATTCACAGGTCCTTACCGCGACCTTTTTCAGGCTGCCACGATCAAATCCATCATCACCGGGCATCAGGTTCCCGAGTTGTATGCTAGCCACAGTAGACCCGTACGAGATCGTCGAGCTTGCCGAGCTGTGCCGTCTATTAAACGGAGTTCAACAATCTCATTCAATTCCCCATAATATTCCCCGCCATACGCCCGTACAGCGTTATGTGCGGAGTCCTAAGTGGTGTGCCGTTTAGCCTACACGCCAGTATAGGAAATGCTACTTTTCCACCCCCCTCTGATGCCGGCCTCCGCCCGAGACGGGTGTAGAGCTGGTCTCTTTGCATCCATACACCAATTGTGCTCGTTTTTTACACCCCTACACCGGTGCTTTTTCTAAAGACACGTTTTTCACTCGTGTCGGAAACTCACAAGGAACCATGTTCTTCTTCTACTGGCTTCTACTAGCAGCTATTTGCCATGCCATTGAGATCACCAACGGTATCATTGGCTTGGATTCTGGAGCACATGAGTTTGGTGAAGCGACCCCCATAGTCTTGCAGGCAACTGACCGTGAAATCGAGCTTAGTTTCCAATTGGAACTCGAAGGAGGCAGCGTCGTTCAACCGCCCGTGCCTCACCAGGTGGCCATCATTGTCGGTTCTGAGCAGCTGTCCGGCTCCAAGTATCTCTATCCTAGCTGGCATTCTGGCTCCAAGAGTTACGACTTTAAAATCTCCGTGCCAAAGCTCAGTCCTTACTTGAAAACTCAGGACGAGCTCACTCTCAAGGTTCTCTTGGGTGACACCGACTCTGTCAACAACAAGATCGCCACTGTGGCCACTGTTGTGCTACCTGATACCATCAAGCAGGCTGTCAACGTTGAATTGCCCGAGAGATTCGGCCCAAAGCCAGAGATTTTCCACATCTTTAGACAGGATCCACAGCAAGCACCAGCCGCCATTTGCCAGCTGTTTGCCGCCGCTGCCTCTGTGATCTTCTTTGGTCTCATCTTCTTCTGGAACACCCAGGACGCTGTCAATTTGGACAACATCTCCAAGCTGACGCCTCTAGCATTGCCGTTCGTCGCACTTCTTGCCTTGATCGAGGCCATTTTCTACAGTTACTATCTGGGTTCCTCGATCTTCACAACGCTCGACCGTCTGGCTATAGTTGGAGCTGCCACTGTCTATCTTGGATATAAGGTTCTTCAATCGATGTACCTGGTGCGGACCAAGCAGTGAGGGAGCGAGCGAACGTACGAGCGTGCTCGTGTATAGACTACATAATCAACATCGAATCATCTATCAACTATAGCTATCATCTATCATCTATCATCTATCATCTATCATCTGTCATCTATCATCTATCATTTATCATCTATCATTTATCATCAATCATTAGTATCTATCATTACTTACCACCCGTGCTCTCATAGTTACTCTCCAACGCCCGAAAGTACTGCTCACGAAACGATAACAACCCAGGTATATACCAAGCATACTTGAGCTTACCGCTAATCAACCCCATAGGAACCACCGAGTACGTTCGAGAGTCAACCGAGTCAGTTAAATTGTCCCCAGTGACCCACACGTGGCCCTCGGGTACTATCACATAGTTGTTGTAGTTGTCCCAGTGCTGTTTGTCGTGGTCCGTTTGAACCTCTTTGACTGGTTTCTCCAAACTTCGCAACGTATTCTCGCTCGGATCGATCAGTATTATATCTCCAGGCATGCCAGTAATACGCTTGCACACCCAGTTCTCTGGAGCATTGGGTTTGCGAGCCACAATCACGTCGCCCATCTGAACTCCTCGTCCATACTTGTGCCTCTTATCGACGACGGCATAGTCGTCTGAAACGTGTAGCGTGGGCAACATCGAGTCGCCGGATGTCGAACTGAACTCATACACATTCGTAGAGAACATGTGCAATGCAGCAACCGCCCGTACCGTATAGGAGACGACCTGTATGCCCTCTTGCAAGATGCCCATGTTTAGCTAGCGAGATTAAAATTTCCATCAACTTTACCATGTCTGCTTTTGACCAGCGGTATGAGTTGGAGAAGATCATGGGCAAAGGTGCCCTTGACAGGCTGCCTCGAGGTATCGAGGATATGGGTCAGTCGTTGAAGAACCCGAAAGTGTTGGAGAACCCGCGCATTTGCAAGAGTTTCATCGTGGGCAAGTGCCCTTACGATATCTTTGCCGGCACCAAGGAATATATGGGCCGTTGCCCGAAGACACACCAGGTAAAGTACCGAATGTTGTACGAGGACGCCAAAAAGAGAGGCGTCAAGATGCCACGGCATGACTATGAGCTGGACTACCTAAGGGATTTGGACTATTTCATCAACGAGTGTGATAAAAAGATCAAGCTCGCACAGCAACGGTTGGACTTAGGAGACGAAGAGAAGGAGCAACTGGCCGATCTTACCGGTAAGATTGACCACCTGAGTGAGGAGATTGGGTTGTGTTCAAACGAGGTGCAGTTGCTTGCGAAACAGGGCGATCTGGAGCGGTCGTTGCAAGTATCAAAGCAACTCGAGAGTATGGCGACTGCTAGAAGACGGCTCGCTGATGAGTATACGACGATGGTTGAGAGTATAAATCAGAGTGCACGGCAGAAGTTACAAGTTTGCACGACTTGCGGTGGATATCTATCGACTATCGATGAGGATCGACGCTTGGTAGACCATTTCGTTGGTAAGATCCACCTTTCTTACGTTGAGATCCGCAATATTGCCAACGATATCCGCAACAGACTTGCCTAGGCACTATTTAGGCACTTCTTTCGTTCCAATAGACGGTGGAATCAGGTCTGCAAAGTAAACGAGGACCGGCCGCACTGGGAATCGGACGTATTCCACTGCCAACTGCCAAAGGAAGGCCATAACGAGGTAAGTAACTCCAATCATGATTGTCAGAGTGATCACCATGGCAAGTGCGATCAAAAACAGCGGCAGAAGTCCGATCGAGGCCACATACGCTGCCGCGGTGACCAGGGCAGCTGCAACGGCTCCTCCAATAGTTGTTAATAGACTCATAGATGGGATATGTGGTACAAAAGTGTGTAACTTTGTCCAGACACTCTGAGGGCTGTTTCTATCCATGAATTGTAGGCCGTTTCTAGGGTTAGTTGGGGGTTTGAAGCTGGATGGATACTCACAACACTGCCACGTTCATGTAGTTGCTGTCAGGAGGGATCGCGTAGTCGAGAGCAGACGTAAATAGCATGAGCATTCTATGGGCTGCCACGACGGTGTTGAGGTCGTTGAAGTGGATGTCGTAGTGGCTCTCACCGTCGGAATGGTCTGTGTCTGGTGTCAGCGTGTCCCTGGGAGCGGGACTGGGCAGACGGCGGGAAGAAGTTGAGCTCATTGAGAAGAAGGGATTTCCTAGCTAGAATTCATATATATATATCTATATATACGTTGAGGTGAATCAAGGTGGCTCCACGATGATTGGGTTAAGAATAACTAGCAGTATATAGAGTGCAGTGAAGAAGAGGAAGAACAGAAGTCCTAGTAGCATCAGTATACATATCATAGGTAGCACAAATGGTAACCAAAGAGGAACTGAGGATGTTAGTAGGAGCCAATATTGTGGCAAAGAAACGATCTACTCACTTGTAAGAACAGTTAGTGTCACCACCAAGCCCACAAGCCCTAGCCAGGCGGTAAGGGCGACAGTGTCGGCAAAGTCCATTGTCAATTAAAGAACAACCAAGGTATACCAAGAAAACAAATTTAGTGTCGTGACACGACATATATATTTATGTGACAGGTCCCTAAATAGGGGCTGTTACCGACAATTCCTTGGCAAAGCAGGCACCAAGAGATAAGGCAACCTATAGCAAAGATGAAAACAACTCATCTATTGACGAGCGATAGGTCCGAAGTAATATGATTGGTTGCTTGACACAAATTGCCCCGCAGATGACTACCGAGGCCCCTCAAACCTTAAAAAGGGAAACTGCGATGGTAAAAACTTTACCCAGACAGGTTTAAGTACTGATCTATTAGAAGCGAGTGGTTTCCCTCTGTACACACCAGATGAGTACGGACTCTTTGGAGACGACCTCTAGTGGTGTCAGCTTGATCTCCGTCGAGCAATTGCAGGCTACAGATCGAAGTCTATCGAGGATAGGAAGCCACACGTCAGCCTACGTCAAAAGCATTACTCGAAACGTGCAAGATGACAACCTACAAACCGAAAAGACAATTGAAGGGGCTAAAAAGACCGATCTGGGCCGTATTCTGACCCGGCCGGACTATGCTGATGCAATGAGAGTGGCCACACATCAGGGCCCTTTGGAGACGGAGCTGGGCGAGTGTTTCCCAGACGATGAGAAGCTGTTAAGGTCGATGGCGGCCGAGCCCAGTGAAAAAGAGGCGATATCGGAGGAGGTAGATGAATTGGAGCAAGAAGCTACTGATAAGAAATACCCGCCAGTTGATAGAGGATACGCGTGGGTGGTGTGTTTTGCGGAGTTATTGATGTCGATCTCCACGTGGGGGTCGGGAACGTCTTTCGGTATCTACATCAGTTACTGGCTGAATAATGATACTTTCGTCGGTGCAGACCCTCTCAACTATGCACTGTCATCGTCGATGGTGCTGCTGTTTGCGGAGGCGCTCGCATTTATCGCCATGATGATCGAATATATGATCGGACTTAAATTGACTGTGGCATTGGGTGCGGCTTTACATTTTAGCGGTCTTATGCTCTGCTCGTACTCGACGAAACTATGGCAACTCTACTGCACGCAAAGTGTGATGATGGGATGTGGGTTCGCACTTCTGTTCAACCCGGCCATCGTTATTATGGCTTCGTGGTTCGTCAAATACCGTGCTCTCGCTAGTGGTATAGTGGCCTGTGGAGCAGGAGTGGGCGGTGCCATCTTCACACTGGTTGGACAGGCCCTAATCACCAGAGACAATGATTACCACAACGCAATGCGTGTCGTCGGATACATCACACTGGGATTAAACATAATAGTTTTGATCCTGATCAAGGATCGCATTCCCAAAAAGAGAGACCGCAGTTGGAAAGGATTCAAGAACCAGTGGAAAATCATCACCAGTACGAAGCCAATCAGACGCTGGTATGTGATGCTGATTGCCCTATGGTTCGGGTTTGGTATCATGTCCTACATCATCATGATGCTCTCGTTGTCGTCCTTTGCTACGTTCATCGGCCTCAGCCAGGCCACCGGTGCCCACATCACAGCTATATTCAACGGATGCCAAGCTATTGGACGTCCTATTATCGGAATCATCGGTGACCGGTTTGGTCGAATCAACTCGTCGATCGCCATCAACTGGTTTGTCGTCGTCATCATCTTCGCTTTCTTCATCAACTGCACCAACTTCATCACGCTGCTGTTCTTCTCCATAGTTTCTGGTCTCAGCACAGGCTGGTGCCAAGTGTTGAACCAGGCTATCATGCCAGATGCCATGCCTCTGAAGGAATTCCCTGCTGCATGGACCTACGAGAATGCTATCATTGGTATTTGGTCCCTCGCGGCAGAGGTTATTGCTTTGAAACTGCGTCAACAGGGCAAACCCAAACCTTTCTTACATGCCCAGATCTTTGCAGGTTGTATGGCGTTCATTGCTTGTTGCTGCATCACACCAGTCCGTGAGTGGAAGATTAAACGGGTTCTAAAATCCAGATTGGAGTTTTGCCAAGAAAAACTAAAAGACTCCGCACTGTCTACCGAGGAATCCCAGCTCAATAAGGAACGGCTCCAACGGTACGAGTACCTTTTACGGGACGGTTCCAAGGCATACTGTGAGAGACTTTTCTATCCGATCAAAGTTTGACATGTCAGACTTCGACTTGACACATCACATTCCATTTATAAAGTCGTAACTAGCCAAATACAGTCGTTTTCACCATTTTCGGAACGGAGAATCGGCCGGATTTAAAAATCGATAAAACTCATATCTATTTCCCTCTTCAAACATACCACCCCTGATGAGTAATGAATCGTTGTCGGATACAGCAAGTGAAAGTTCAGTCTCAGTCGACCAGATATACAGGGGGAACAGTGCAGCAGGCTCTGGAGCCGGCTCAAACCATCCAGTCACCAGAAGTCTGTCACGAATCCAGACAGCCACATCTTACGTGAAAGGGGTCCATGCGGACGTCGAAGATGATAATCTGCAGACTGAACGGAACCTTGCGGAGGCCCAAAAGACGGACCTGGGTCGGATTCTCACAAGACCGGACTATGCGGACGCTATTCGTATAGCGACGCACCAAGGACCGCTTGAAGATGAGCTCGGAGAATACTTGCCGGACGATGAGAGACTGCTCAAGATCGTGACAGAGAAACCGGAGGCACAGGCAATATTAGCAGAAGTTAAAGGAATCCAGGATGAAGAGAAGGCCAAGCACTATCCACCGCCGGACGTTGGATATGCTTGGATCGTGTGCTTGGCGGAATTTTTACTGTCTGTGTCGACGTGGGGGTCTGTCACCACTTTCGGTATCTACATCAGTTTCTGGCTCAACAACGATACCTATGCTGGCGCCGACCCAACAAACTATGCCTTATCGTCGTCTTTACTTTTATTCGTTTCCATGTTCCTCACAGGGTTCTCGATGGTCACCAAATACGTGATCGGCCTCAAGGCTACCGTTGCAGTGGGAGCATGTCTGCAGTTTCTTGGGTTCATGCTTTGCTCTTACTCCACCAAGTTGTGGCAACTCTACCTCACACAGGGTGTTCTCATGGGACTTGGATTCTGCCTGCTGTTCAACCCGGCCATCGTCATTCTAGCCTCATGGTTCATCAAATACCGTGCTCTATCCAGTGGAATCGTCATCTGTGGAGGAGGTGTGGGCGGCTGTATTTTTACACTGGCAGGACAGAAAGTCATCTCCCAGTATAACGATACTCACCATGCTATGCGTGTCTTTGGATACACCACTCTGGCAATAAATGTGATTGTCTTTGCGCTGATTCGTGAACGTATTCCAAGCGAGAAAGACCGTTCCTGGGAAGGAATCAAGAAACACGTTTCCGTCCTTACCCGGACCGGACCTATTCGACACTGGTACGTGCTATGTGTGACGTTCTGGTTTGCTATTGGCCTTATGGGTTACCTGATTATGATGTTCTCTCTGTCTTCTTTTGCGACCTTCATCGGCCTCTCTCAGACTACCGGTGCTCACATCACCGCTATATTCAACGGATGCCAGGCCATCGGACGTCCTATAATCGGAATCATTGGTGACAAGTGCGGTCGTATCAATACGGCACTGTCATTCAACCTGATTGTGATCATCCTCATCTTTGCGTTCTTCATCAATTGCACCAACTTCGTGTCGCTCTTGATCTTTTCTATCATTTCAGGACTCCTCTCTGGCTGGACACAGGTGCTCAACCAGGCTATCATGCCCGACTGTGTGCCCTTGAAGGATTTCCCTGCTACCTGGACTTATGCCAACATGGTTGTCGGTTGCTTCTCTCTTTGCGGAGAAGTCATCGCTATCAAGCTTCGCCAAGAGGGCCAGCCTAAGCCATTCTTGCACGCACAAATATTTGCCGGTTGCATGATTCTACTCAGTATGTTCTGCCTAATACCCGTGCGTGAATGGAAAGTCAAGCGGCTTGTCAAAGTCAGACTTGAAGAATGCCAAGAGGTTGAGAATGAGGAGAAGTTCGATGCAGAGCAGGACAGAGATCTCAACAGACAGCGTATAGAACGTTACGAGCAGCTGCTCTCTTCTGGACACAGCGGATACTTCAAGCGGCTCCTGTATCCTGTTAAAGTGTGACTACCGAGATGATGCCATATTCAAGGAATCATCATTTTAACCAATTATATTTATCTCCGTACGGAATTAACATCTCACCCTAAAAAAACACCCGAAAATACCTAAAAAACGCGCACGTAATCGGGGCCAAAATCTGATATGGAGGGGCTCGCAAGAGGAAAAAAACTTAGGAAGTTAATCTCCCCAATGAGTTCTTCATCGCTGTCTGACTCTGTTCAAACGTACGATTCTGATGAGGTCCATGCGCTGGAAGCAACAGGAACTCACTCAACCCTTTCAAGGGTGCATACCTCGTTGTCGCAACTTCACGTGGTGAATTCCATAAAGCGTACAATCACAAATGCCCGCCTGGATGACCATGAGACTGAACAGGACTTGAAGCAGGCCAAAGAGACCGATCTTGGCCGGATTCTGACCCATGCCGATTTCAACGATGCCATGCGCGTGGCCACACATCATATGCCACTGGCTGACGAGCTTGCCAATGCGATGCCAGACGACGAGCGTCTTCTTCGTCGGCTGACTAAGAAGGGAGCGATCGATGAGTACGAGAAAGAGGTTGTTGAAGAGGAGAAACAACTTCCACCCATTGATAAGGGCTATGCATGGGTGATCTGTTTCGCGCAGCTTGCAATGACAATGTCCACATGGGGTTCTTGCACCAGTTTCGGTGTGTACATCAGTTACTGGCTGAACAACGACACATTTCCTGGAGCAGATCCTGTCAATTACGCTCTTTCCTCGTCCATAACGATGTTCATCGCACAAGCTTTGGCTCCTTTGGCAATGATCAGCAACAACATGATTGGACTCAAACCGACGATCCTCATTGGACTTGTGTTCCACTTTGCCGGGTTCATTCTATGTTCCTTTTCCACCAAACTGTGGCAGCTTTACTGCACACAGGGACTTATGATTGGATTTGGATTCTCGCTAATTTTCTCCCCCGCTGTCGTACAACTATCGTCATGGTTCCTCAAGAAACGAGGTCTTGCCAGTGGTATAGTGGTGTGTGGAGCTGGAGTGGGCGGAGTCATCTTCACATTGGCGTCGCAGAAACTGATCCAACAGACCGGCGACTTTAAATGGGGAATGAGAATGCTCGGAATCCTGACTTTGGTCCTCAACTTGTTAGTGTTGATCTTAATCAAGGAGAGAGTTCCTTTCCCACGTGTGCAGTCCAAGGAATCGTTCAAGAAACAGTGCCATATCATTCTGAACATCCACGCCATGAAACATTGGCGGGTCATTGAGATCTCTCTGTGGTTCGGCTGCGGTGTCGTCTCCTACATTGTGCTCACATATTCTCTGGCAGCTTTTGCCACATTCATTGGCCTGTCGCAAGAGGAAGGATCTCATATTACTGCCATCTTTAATGGTTGTCAGGCCATTGGCCGTCCCTTCATTGGAATCATGGGTGATAAGTTGGGCCGGATCAACGTTGCCATATTCTTCAACATATTCGTCATGATCCTCATCTTTGCATTCTTCATCAACTGCAACAGCTTCCTTACGTTGCTCTTCTTTTCAATTCTGTCTGGTCTCACTACAGGATGGTGCCAGTTGCTCAACCAGGCCATCATGCCAGATGCCGTCGCAATGGCAGAGTTCCCATCTGTTTGGAGCTATGAGAACATCATTGTTGGCTGCTTCTGCCTGTTTGCAGAAGTCGTCGCACTTAAGCTCCGTAACATGAGTGCTGCCATGCCATTCTTGCATGCCCAGATCTTCTGTGGATTCATGGTGTTCGCCAGTCTCATCTGCATAGTCCCCGTTCGGGAAGATAAAGTCAATCGGCTGCTACAGGGCAGATTGGAGACAGCCCAAGACGATTATAAGGAAACATCCGATCCTGAATATCAGGAAAAGATCCAAAGGTACGACAGCTACCTCGGTAAAGGGTTCCTACGCTATATAAAGAGGCTGTTCTATCCTATTCGTGTTTAAGCGGCCCTAATAATATTTATTTCGTCGGATTTTATCTCTCGGTGATAAGAATCGTATCCATCCCAATTAAACTTGTCTAGTTCTTTAGGTAGATCCCAAGATTTACATACCAGGGCACCGTCACATCCCATCGGTACCATTGGAAAGCATTCAGCTATGGCCAATTTACAACAAGAAACAAGTCCCAGCGACACAGACAGATCGTCCACAGAGTCGATCTCTAGACTTTCGGTTCTCCAAGACGTGGAAGAGGCCAGAGATGAAGACTTGGAAGCAGAGAAACAGCTTGAAACTGCTAAGGACACAGGCCTGGGACGTGTTCTTACCAATGTGTCTATAGTAGATGCGATGAGTCTTGCGGCTGGCGACACCCGGATCTCTAAAGCACTCGCTGGGGCTCGACCTGACGATGAGGTGCTGCTTCATAAGCTGGCCAACGACCCTGATCTTGTCAATGAATACGACCAAGAGCAGGAAAAGTACCCACAACCAGACCAAGGATATGCCTGGGTGATTCTACCTGCCGGATTTCTGATGGCTATCACGACATGGGGCTCCACCACATGTTTCGGAGTTTACATCAGTTACTGGCTGAACAACGACACGTTCGCTGGGGCAGATCCACTGAACTACGCCCTGTCATCATCCATCACAATCTGTCTTGCCCAAGCAGCTGCTCCTATTGCCATGATCATGTATAGGATGATCGGCTACAAGTGGACCGCTGCCTTGGGAGCTGCATTGCATTTCTTAGGATTCATGCTTGGTTCATTTTGCACTGAACTGTGGCAACTATACTGTACACAGGGACTTCTCATTGGAATGGGGTTTGTGCTGATATTCTCACCTACAATGCTCATTCTACCAAGTTGGTTCCAAAAATATAGGGCCTTGGGCAGTGGAGGAGTCATCGCGGGCTCAGGAGTTGGTGGTTGCGTGTTTGCATTGGCCTCACAGAGACTCATAGACACCAAGGACGATTATCGCTGGGGGTTCCGTATGATTGCATTTGTCACTGTTGCATTGAACATCATTGTGGTCACACTGATCAAAGAACGCATTCCTCAGAAGAAGATTAAAGGCTGGGCTGCGTTCAAGAGGGAGCTCGCTTCCATCATGGACATCAAGACGCTCAAGCATTGGTACGTTATAGCGATCTCGCTGTGGGCCGCTCTAGCCATCGTTGCATACACTGTGATGGTCTATTCATTGGCAGCATTCTGCACATTCATCGGTCTGTCTGCCACCACCGGTTCCAACGTCACTGCTGTCTTCAACGGATGCCAAGCCATTGGCAGACCGATTGTTGGGATTCTTGGTGATAAGTATGGACGTATCAACGTTGGACTTACATTCAACATCATAGTTTTGATACTTGTTTTCGCATTCTTCATCAACTGCACCAACTTCATAACCATTCTCATGTATGCAATCCTGTCTGGACTTACCACTGGCTTTTGCCAGGCACTGAACCAGGCCATTCTGCCCGATGCCGTGCCCATGGAAGATTATCCGTCTACATGGAGCTACGAGAATATCATCATCGGCTGTTTCTGCCTAGTGGCGGAAGTCATTGCCTTGAAACTGAGAGATATGTCAGCTGCCAAACCATTCCTGAAAGCCGAACTGTTCACAGGTTTCATGGTGCTAGGTGCTTTCCTCTTCTTGCTGCCAGTTAGAGAACTTAAAGTGAGGCGGAAGATCGAGGAGAGATTGAAACTGTGCGAGGAAGCCAAGACCGTGCCAACGGCACGCATTGAAAAGTACAGTTTGCTACTGCGCAAGGGCATCAGGTCGTACATATGGCGGCTATTTTACCCCATTAAAGTGTAATTGTATAGAAAAGTATATTCATTCGATCATCACATCCGATCGATATCAATTGTGATCTCGAACTGGTCTCCGGACTCGTCTAGCGAGTCAAAGTTGATGTTCATCAACGAAGCCAGCGACTTGCGGTCGGGATTCTCATCATCTTTATCGAGTTGTCCACTGTCAGCCTTGTAGAGCAAGCTGCGGATAATGTGTGTAGTATAGAACCGGAACTTGGACTCGTCGTCATCAGAGACGCCAGGCATCTCCATACGAAGGATCACAATCGATGTCTTGTGGTTGACTCTCGACACGATAAATTCGTCGATACGATACGACGACCGGTACAAGTCCAACTGGCGAATACTTTTGATGATGCTTCTCTCAAGACGGGCCGGAGAACCCTTGAGAAGTAAAATGTTGCCCATGGTGACGACGAGTTTCCAACCGAATCCTAAAATGAGCATCGAGAGTGCCACCGTCGAGGCCTGATTCAACAATTCTGCCATGCTGGAGGCATGAATTAGAGGGTACACCATACTGTAAAAGGAATAAACAACGGTGAGAACTGTGGTACATCCGTTGATACCGTTATGAGCAAGATTGAATCGGGACCAAAAGGATTGTTTCTTGGGACTTTCTAAAGTGACAGAGCTGAGTCGTTTAGTCAGGCTCTTTTTGGGCGAATCCGGGTCAGGTTCTTCGACTTTCTTGTTGATCACGAAAGATGATAACATTGACACGACAACGATAACACCCAAGAACAACTCGTAGAGCACTGGACTCAATTGGGCACCTTTAGATTCGTGAACGTGGTGTGCATGTTCGTCGTGGTCTGCACCAATGAAATCAATCATGAAATCCTCTGCCATGTGTGAAAGAAGGTCGAATCCGACAAACACAAGCGACACGGACAGACCGAACGCGACAAGCACCTCGATACGGCCCAAACCAAACGGATATCTGATGGAGGCATTACGCCAGACGTCAAAGTTAGTCAACACTTGCACTGCCACTTGAAGCAGATTACCAAACGCATCGTAAAGTACAACATGAGAGAGCGTACTAAGGCAGACGTTGCCAAACTTGAAGCCGATCACGTAGCAAGCAGCTGCCACAGACAACTGGAAGATGCACCAGAGCAATCGCAGGCTCTGGACGCTGCTTATAGAAGCGACAATCTCTTTGAAAGCTGGCACTGGATAGTTGGGCAAAGAGCTTGAAGTGGCAGGCTCCTTTTCAGAGGTCTGGAACATGTTCATGGAGACGGACGAATGCTTATAGTGATGTCCTTTACGACGAGAAGGCTTCGGCAAGGGAGCAGAGCCATCGAGAGAGCCCGATCCAAAGGAAAATGGCTTCGGTGGAGGCGATGCTGAGGCAGTTATGGGCATATAATGTGCTGAAGCGGAAGATCCGTTCCTGGAATGAGTCTTCAACACTCCATTGAGCGAGGAAGCAGATGAGTTGGCCTGTGAGTAGAGCGTTGCGTACCGCGTGGCTTTGGCGGGGCCTTTTGGTCTTAGAGAAGGCGACCCGGTCTGATCTGCTGTATATAAGCATGGCTCCTCCTTCACTTCATCAATGTGTATAGTAACCGCTTCCGGGGTCTTCTGAGGCGGCGTTCGATTCATGGCAAGAGCACGGAATGTGTATAAGCTGGAGCAAAAAAACGACGAGTGTTTTTCACCGCGATCGATGATTGAAGTTGTCTGCAATGATCGATTGGGCAAGAAAGTACGCGTGAAATGTCTACCCGAAGACACAGTGGGGGAGCTGAAGAAGGTTCTGGGGTTACAGATAGGAACGGATGACCAAAAGATCGTGCTGAAGAAGGGTTATATCGTGTTCAAGGACCATATCAGCCTAGATGACTATGAGATCCACGATGGGACGAATCTCGAGTTGTACTACTCTTAGGCGGTGGCAAAGATGTGAAGCGTGCGAGACAGTGTGAGGAATGCCACCCACTTGTATATTATAACGCCCATTTGGCCATGCAATTGTATTATTGATAGACAACCATTGAAGTATAGTATTGCTTAGAAAAAAACCGGGAACAGCCATGGAGTGGTATTACATGAAGTACTCAACATATGGAGCTTTCTTCATCATTTTACCCTCCTCTTCCAAACCGACCTCATTCTCGGAGTCGGGAGAAGCATCGAACACATTGAATCGATACTCATCCTTGGAAAACATCTCCAGAATGGAGGCCTTATTGCCACATCGATAGCAATAGTTTGGGGCGGACCAGACCGTGTTGACTTTGCCCTTCCAGAAGACCTGGTAACCTTCGTTACAAAGCTGATGTGCTCTGTAAATGCGTTCGTAGCCATTCAACTTCAAAAACCGGTTCACCACGTTGATACCAAACTGGTATCCGGCTCCTCTCGAAGAGATTCTGAAATTGAGCAGTTCGATGTCGGGATCGCTCCAAACGAGGTCCGCCATCGGACCATCGTGCGGGATCTCCTTGAACCTATCGATGACAAGGATCGAATCCACCGTTTGAACGTTCGGCGACAGCCCTCCATGCACACAGAACAGAGTGCCATCGATGACAGCTGCGAGAACCAGGAAATCAAACACGTCGGTAAACAGCCTCCATACTTGGCTCTCAGTGCCGTACTTGGTGGCACATTCCGTGTAGAATCCGTAGTTTGTCGTAATCTGCCGTGACTCATGGTTCCCTCGAATCAGATGCACACGCCCTGGATACTTCAACTTGAGCACCATTAATAAACAGATCGTCTCCACTGAATGATAGCCTCGATCGACGTAGTCGCCCAAAAAGAGGTAGTTTGTATCGGGAGGGAACCCTCCTATCTTGAAGATCTCCAACAGATCGTAGAACTGGCCATGAATGTCGCCAACGAGCGTCAACGGCGTCGCTATATGCACAATGTTTGAATCTTTTATGAGCAACTCTTTGAGCTTGAAACAAAGCTGCTCAATGACCGGTTCCGAGAGCAATTGGCCCTTGTATAACCTCTCCAGGCACTCATCGAGGTCAACTGTTGGTTAGTATCGACTCCAATCCCTCTCTATCGTCTATTCTCTGTACTTACTTGACATCGATCTCTATTGATATTTACAGAGAGATTTTAGAGCCAAGAAATTTGGGACTAAAATAGGCCGGCCTACCAGTTGGAGTTTCAGCGGCCATTTGGGGTTTCAGCGGCCACCCACGACCAACTTTGTTCAATGGTTCCGTCTTTCCCACTCCAATTGGTCACAAGACACACTGCATGAGACATCAGGGACCGGTCAAAACCAAATTTGCCCGATTCGTTTAATTGATGGGACAGGCAGCCGCAAAATCGTGGCATTCCAATATCTCCAAACCCGTGTTTGGCTATCAGTTCAATGTAGCAATGCATAAGAAGGGCTTGAAATGCCCATCTGACCTCGGCATAACCCATATTAATGGCCTATTCCAACATCCACTCTCTTCTATATTTCACATTTATTCCAGAGTGCGGTTTTCCCACACTCAAAAAACAGAGTACCACACATTCCACAACAGGGATGCTTGAAGATAACGATCCGTCCACCAGTGTTCGGACGCCAACGCCCTCAGTAACCGATGACGATACTATCAAGAACGAGGACCCACCTTCGGAGGTGTCTCAGCTGCGCAGACCATCTCTCAAGATCAATCTACAATCATTAGAGTCCATGCCCGTGTTGCTATCACCAAGAACAGATGCCGTGACTTCTGAGCACGGATACTTCGATGTCAAGGGCTCTAAAGGAAGCGGCGAGAAGCTATCGCAGATGGACTACAATGCAGACTCACGTACACGTATAGCCAGGGGAAGGCCGAGGGGCCGGTCTCAGAGCAGACCACAGCCGCCTACGATCCAGGGGAAGCATTCCTCGTCCGGTTCTACGCGCAACTTTCGCCAGGGTCACTCCGGAAGCTCATTTTCCAACCAGAGAAACAAGATGTCCATCTTGAAGAACAATCTGGACATGACCCATTCACAATCACAGTATCAACAGCAGGAGAAAGTCTACCTGAACGGTATTACCCGATACCAGAACAAGTACCATAGGGACGACGACTACTACTACGACCGTCTGATCAGCTCTGATGAGGAGGCCGACGAACAGACTGAAGGAGAGACAGAACAGGAGGATGAGTACGAGGAGGAGTCAGGATCTGGCCATGAACTGGTTCTCCCTGGCAGTGGTGTTTCCGCACAGAAGCAGGCACTGAGAGCCTTGGGGAAGCAAGTGGGCATTGCGGACTCGTTCTACGAACAACGCTCAGAGTATTCGCTGGATCCAGATGCTCTACTGGATCTCATGGACCATAACAGAGACATTCAATTTCATAATACCGAGGATAACGACAAAGTCGTCGAGCGGTTGCAATGGCAAGCCATTCTCGACTCGGTGCTCACAGGTGACGTTGTTACAGGTGAGAAGACCAAGATGCTCAAACCAATGTCCGAGAGTGAAAACTACTTGAGGGCCTCATATAAGGAGGAACTCTGGCCAGGCATCCGAGCCAAGCTATTTGGACGTACAGAGGAAGAACAGAAACGGCTCGTCATGTATCACCGGGAACTGGTTGACGATGTCTTAAACGACATCATGAGCTTCAAACTTAACCTTCCTTCGGAGATTGAGGACAAGTCATACGCTGAAAAGGTCAAGTATGCCAAGGAGAAAGTCGATGGCATCTTGCAAAGGTACGACCAGTGCCAGGAGCTCTGGCGGACTTCTACAGAGATGGAGACCGACAAACCACTGTGCGCCAAAGTGGAATTTGTCTCCCGTATCAATGCCCTGACTGCGTGGTCCTCTGTTTCTGCCGCTATCGACTGGGAAGCCAGTGTGCTCCGGATGTGGGTTGGCAACGACGAGCTCGATGTTCTCAAGCCAAATATCGTCGAAGAGCCCGTGGAGGCCAAGAACATCGAAGGTGTCGATCCAACAGAGACACAGAATCCCGCTATTCTCAAGGACGAGAGGTCGTTTGTCGAACGCATGATGAAGGAAAAAGATACAGAGGAAGTGTTCAGCAAGAGACTATTCCAAGGCTTGAATCACTGGATCCTCAAGGCAAAAGAGTCGTACCTTGCGTACCACAAGTACTTTGACTTACTTGGACTACCTTCGTATCTCGACGATCTCTTCAGGCTGGCAGGATTCCCTTCCAAACTCATGAAAGAGTTCATCAAGATGCGCTTGGCTTATGCGCGCAAAGTCCGCAACCCAACGTTGATGATGATTGATCAGACTTTGGAAGGACTTAAAGTATACCTCAAGCTGGCACTCGAGATACGGATATCCTTTATCGAGTACTGTGCCCCAGAGGAAGGTTGGATCTCTCAATTGGACTATCAAGATAAAGAGTTCGACGATGCCATTCTGAAGTGTGTCGCCTACTATGTTCAACTACTCAACAGGAAGCTGCTGGATTCGCCAAAGACATCTAGTTCCAAAGTGAAGACATTCAGAACTTTCAGGGAGCCTGAAGTCTTGGAAAATGAGTGGCGATTTTTGCGTAACGTCGGATGCTACATCGATGGTGGTGCCGCAGAAATTGCTAAGCAGTTTGCTACGCTGACGACACGAATCGCTACTAGACTGAACCACTACGTGCAGAGCCAGTTACAAGGCCCTCCTTACGACGAGAAGGGAATTGACAACCAGAAGATGATCAGATGGTACATGTCTGCGATGGAAAACTACGGACAATTACGTCGTAGACTGATAAGATTCAGTGGTATTCTGTCCGCAAGTTACCAGAACTGCCTGCAGATCGATCTCATCGATTACAGAACCAAGAAGTTCCTTGCTCTATTGCAAGAATCGAACCATGCACTTTACTACAGCAAAGCTCTCGCAGAGCAAGGCGTCTATATATTCGCATCGGAGTCTCTTGCAGACAGACCTTACGAAGTTGAGCGCATATTGAAAGCGTCTCACCTAGGAGCCGATATCTCGAGCATACCAGAAAGACACTTAGCAGTGGTCGATAACTACAACTACTACTCGCATACCTATGCTGCCCCACTGACAGCCACCACGTCGTCATTATCATCCGAGAGTGCCAAGGGCCACGACTACGTTCTTGTGATCACTCCGGCCAATGCCATGCTCTGGGATGGAATTGTGGTTCCGTTTGAGAAATCGCACCTCCCATTCACTCGGCCTAAAGTTGGCCAGGCCACGATGCTCATCAAGGGTGAGGACGGCGAGAAAGGTGACTTGAACCGCTGTGGAGAATGGTTCAGAAAGTGCGTTGGTGACACTGTTGGTCGGGTCTTGCGGAAAGGCTGCTCGATAGATTCTGTCGACAGGGAGTTGAGGACCACCAACCTCCAATTCTTCCGTATGACGACAGCTACCATCGATGCAGCACCACGGATCCGGTCTCAATGCCGTGCTGTTAATGACTGCCAGGAACTGGCACATAACTTCTTCATCTACGTGCGAGATCTCGGCAGAGATGCTGCACGGAATTTGAACCAACAGAGAAGAACAGCAGTGGTGCTTCGACTGATTAACATGTCGATCGAATGGCTCAGTTTCATTGTCGATGATTGCGTGCCAACTGATCCAAAGACGTTCAGATGGTGCGTGACCGCATTGGAGTTTGCCATGGACGTTACTCGTGGATTCAATATTCTCACATTGAACTCAGAGGACTTCTACAGACTGAAAACCAAAGTGGCCGCTTGCATGTCGTTACTGATCTCACACTTTGACATCATGGGAGCTCGTACGAAAGAGTTACAACGTGAACGGATGTTACACTACCAGGCCGTGCCCGGCAAGGATATGTTCACATTGGATGACGCTTCGCTGAGGTCTCTACGCAAGCACATGATGGGCCAAATTGCCCAGATCGAGGAACATCGCCGTGAATTACAGGTTGAACAACAATCTGTTGGCCGTGTGTTAGACGCTACCGACAGCGAAAACCAATTCCTGACATACCTTGCGTCGTCATTCTCATCATTGTCTATCCGGTGGCAGAAGGGCAAGTACCTGGGTGGAGGCACCTTTGGATCTGTCTATGAATCGGTCAATTTGGACACAGGTGGTCCAATGGCTGTGAAGGAGATCAAGTTCCAGAACAGACAGACCATCAAGAAGATTGTGCCTGCCGTCAAGAATGAGATGACCGTGCTTCAAATGCTGTCGCATCCTAACATTGTCCAGTTCTTTGGAGTAGAGGTGCACCGTGACCGTGTCTACATCTTTATGGAGTACTGCAACGGTGGATCGCTTGCAGGCCTTCTGGAATATGGCCGGATCGAAGATGAGGCTATAATCCAGCTCTATACCTTGCAGATGCTAGAAGGTTTGGCATACCTGCACAAGTATGGAGTCATCCACGGCGACATAAAGCCGGAAAATATCTTACTGGACCACATGGGAGTGATCAAATTCATTGATTTCGGCTCATCCAAGATCATCCCAATGAACGGGTCCGCAGGCTCTTCGCCTAACCCTAACGAAGAAGGCTCTGGAGAGTTCACCAAACGGTCTCCGCCATCACAGACGTCTCCACAGATGTCTATCGATCTGATCGTGAAGCGGACCAAAACAATGACGGGTACTCCGATGTACATGTCACCGGAGGCCATCAAAGGTAGCGACACGAGTAAGATTGGAGCCATCGATATTTGGGCGTTGGGCTGCTGCGTTCTTGAGATGGCTACAGGTAGGCGGCCATGGGCTAACTTGGACAACGAGTTTGCTGTCATGTACCACATTGCTGCTGGCGATATCCCACAGTTCCCTGAGGCGAACGAACTATCTCAGCAGGGCCAGGAGTGTCTTGCCAAGTGTCTTATCACGGACCCAGATAAGCGTTACACAGCAGCAGACCTTTTACAGGATCCTTGGATCCAGGCGATCAGAAAGGAAGCGTTTGGTGACTCAACAGATACCAGCAGCGAAACTCTGGACACACCAACTAACTAGCATATTGCATATACAGGATATATATATCATAGTTTGAGGAATGCAGTGTAGACTTCGCCAACGTTCATACAACCAGCGACCTGGCAAGATTCAGGAAGCTTCTTTTTGGTCTTAGAATCTATCAACTGCACATCTCCACCAATACAGAGAAGCTTCGAGTCAAGTTGGATCAATTGCAGTGCTGTTAGCACTATTTCGAAGTCAGCCGATCCTTCACCGAACCCTCGTTTCACAAATGTATAATCGACAGGGGAGATACTCAACTTTTCCAAGTCAATAACGAAGCTGGTGCCCATACCCCTGCTTGAAGGATCAGAAGGAAGTGGAAGCTGTAGAGATATCAGGTCCGTAGTCTTGGATGGCGTTGGTTGGCTGCTGATGAACCTTTCCACTAGCTTCCTGTCCTCAGGTTGATCACCAGCAATCGGTTTTAACATAAAGAGCTCATCCGGCAATGATTTCTTGTGCAAACCGCCAACAAACAGCATATTGTAGGAGTTCATCGAGGAGGCTTGACCACAGATAGGCAGTAATACCTCTTGACCATCATGATTGTGGTAATGCAACTGGGACCACTTTCCGGTATCAAAGTCAAAACGCCACATATCTCCAAGCACATCGGTCTTCATGTAACTAGAACCACCTTGCACTTTGTAGCTCATAGTAGAGGAACCTCCAAAGACAATCAACGATTTACCAACGACAGATTCGTGCGCAAAGTAAGAAGGAGGATCGGCACCACTTTTCATGTTGTCCCAGATCGACATCGAAAAGAATCCTCTTGGTTTGGGCCATTGGGCCACAGGCTCATGCTCTAGAAGACCTGTGAAGTCGGATGATGATGTTTCGTGGGGAAGTATACCGCCGGATTTGTCAAATAGGTAGTTTGAACCACCAATGACGTTGAAACAGCCAACTGGGTAACATATAACCTGATCGGAATAGTTGTTGTTGGACCAGAAGATCTCACACTTCCAGATATCATTGAGTGCAACAAAGCTGCGGTTGTCACTGTGTAAACGATAGCCACCCATCGTGAGGACCAGGGCAGACTTGCCGCGATGATTACCTGCCTTGCGGTCTTTCAGCTCGTCATTATAAGTGGTGCACACGGCAGACAGTCCAAAGCGAGGAATAGCCGTCGGTAGACTGGCACTGAATGCGGGATGAACCGACATTCGGAGCGGTCTGAACCTGACGAGCGCCGCGTCAAAGATGAACAGGTTCTGGGGTAGCACTATTTTGCGCTCCAAAACGACGTGGTTGTCATCGGGATATGTGACAGTTGTCTGCAATTCAAAACCACCGTAGGTACAGAAATGGCCCTCAGAGATTGGCTTAGCCGCAGAGCATAATAGCCTACTGGGACCGAACTTCCTCACGTCGGAGGCAGAGAAGATCTCGTTGATTGGCGAGTCATTGCCGAACTTGCGGGTGAACTCCACACTCTTTCGAACCTCCTTAACGCTTTCTGCACCGACATCAGGGGACGCCACACCGACTCCCGTGGGGACGGTAAGTCCGTCCATGTCGAGGAGCTGGATCAAAGAGTTGGAGTCTGTCGAATACTTGTAGACGATATGATTGGGCGTGAACGCGAGACTTTTCAGTTTCTCCGGCATTAAAGGTGGCGGCAAGTCATAGTCCAGCTTGACAATGACATTGGATGGTGGGATTGTGAAGTTCTTGGTGAGCTCTTGAAGGTAGGCAGCATATCCCTCTCTGGAGCGGCCCGCGAGTCCTCCAAAGATGTAAACGTCGGCACCCATCTTAACTGCGGTGTGGTAAGTGATACCATGAACAATGCTATTCGAGAGCAACATGGGAACGTTCACAAACGAGGTGTACTTGGACCTGGACGGCGTGGGGCCCATTTCATCGTTGGCAAGTCCCCCCAGGGGTTCCAAAACATGGTGAGAATTATAGTATTTGGCAGTGGCCGAGCGCTTCGAACGTGACCCATTCTCGAACATGAGTCCATCCGTGTTCAAATCGGAGAAGTAACGCTGGTAATTCTGCGTACTTGCTGAAGTAGTGTCCTGAACATCGATATCCTGGTAAGTGGGCAATTCTGCAAGGTATTGAAGGTATTGGGGCACATCTCCCGACAGATACTCGTCGAACTTGTCCATATCAACAGTCATGATGAAATGGACGCCGTTGGTCGATCAATGCAACTGCAATGTAACTCAAACGATGAGTACAATACGAAAGAAGACAATTAGGTTGCGCGGCAGACTTTAGCCATATATGGCTGCTGGGTGGGCTCTGAAAAAAGTCGAAAAAAAATTTGTAGATTGCAGCACCTGAGTTTCGCATATGGTCTCCCACTATACTACTCGGTCAGGCTCTTAGGGGCTTAACTACAGTTGATCGGACGGGAAACGGTGCTTTCCCCTAGATATGGCCGCAACCGAAAGGTTTAGTTAGTAGTGTACTGTGTAAGTAAGGCAATATTTGGTTTGACCTTACAAGTCGTTGTGCCATTGATAATGACCTGACTTGTCGACAACTACCACTATCAGATGTGAAGTTAGTGGGATTGATCCTAATGGATTACCAAACTAGATTATTAATGAGTTGGAATCATTTTAAGATTCTAATTTGCGACGTTTGATCGAAAATATCAGATTTGAAAGCAGCAATCAGATTTGGAAGCGATGAGTCAATGAGAAATGAAAGATCTCGCCTCAAAATTGATAACATGCTTTCAAAATTGATATATCGGTTTTACTCATCGCAATACCACTAATCTCCTCCTACTGCTATATATATCGAGGGTTTAGCCCGCTGTGTGCAAGAGGTTGTTCACATTAATGTATATGATGTCAGTCTTTGAAAGTCTGGATAGAGCTTCGCGTTGGCTGGACAGTCACGGCGGTGAAAGCAAAGGTATTCACAGGTATCTTGCAGAGGAAAGAGGGGACGGCAGTCTCGCCCGGATGCTGTTGAAAGTGTGCGGCCTATGGATCTCTGGATGCGGCGGTCTCACATCGATGTCTTCGTACTTTCTTGGGCCGCTGATATTCGGGCTTGGCTACAGAGATACACTTCTCTATGGTATCTTGGGTACTCTCGTTGGATGCGTTGTCGCTGCCTATACTGCGACGATGGGTCCGAGATCGGGTTTGAGACAGATGTGTTCGGCCAGATACCTGTTTGGACCATGGATGGTTCGTATAGTTGCACTCATTACAGTGGTTGGGTTCCTTGGATGGTCGGTGACAAACAATGTTTTGGGTGGAGAGATCATCTCTTACATGGCGAACGGTAAAGTGAGCTTGAGCCTTGGAATCGTCATCGTTGCCATAATCAGTCTGATAGTGGCTCTGTTTGGTATCTACTACTTGCTCAAGTTCGAGACATACGTTGGTCTGGCCGTCATACTGGCAGTGTTCCTCATGTATATCATTGCTGGTCCTGAGATCTCTCAATACCACAGCTTGCAGACACTGCCAGGCATGGACGAAGTGACTAAGATCGGAGAACGTATATCATTCTTCACACTCGCCTACTCTGTCACTGCAACCTGGGGAGGATGTGCAGCAGACTACTACGTGCTGCTACCGGAGTCTGTGTCTCAGTCCACCATCTTCGTCTTTACATTCTTTGCCACGGCCATTCCTACGATCTTTGGTGCCGTCCTTGGTATGCTTATCGGAAATGCTGCTATCGGGTATCCTCTGTGGTATAACGAATACGAGACCGAGTCACTGGGCGGACTGCTGAACATGGTTTTTGACCGGTGGCATGGGTTCGGAAAGTTCCTGCTCATAGTGTTCTGGCTATCCCTGATTACCAATAACACAATCAACAACTACTCGTCTGCGCTCAGCGTCCAACTGATGGACAATTTCTTCTACAAGCACTTCCCAAGGTGGTTCATTGTGATCATAATCTTCGTGATCACGCTCGTTTGCTCCCTGGTTGGAAGGAACTCGTTCTCTACAATCCTTTCCAACTTCTTACCAATGCTTGGTTACTGGATCAGTATCTATGCGACGCTGCTGTTTGAAGAGAACGTGATATTCCGGTCGACAAGGCTGGCAAAACTGTACCGGTATGAACTCTATGGAGAGAAAGTCACCACCGAGGTGACTGAGATTGTCGATAAGAAGGCGGAAGCGCCCACTGAAACGGTTCTCGACGATGATAAAAGCTTTCCACCACCGTGTGCCACAACGAAGGGGGCACCGTACTACAATTTCAATGTCTGGAACGATACAGAATATCACACGCACGGAATTGCTTCGACTCTGGCCTTCCTAACCGGCGTGACAGGAGTTGTCCTTGGAATGAACCAGGTGTACTACATCGGAGTAATTGCCAGAAAGGTGGGCGACTACGGAGCGGACCTGGGAATGCTGCTGTCGATCGGATTCACAGCAGTGTCGTACCCTCCGTTGAGGTACTTTGAGCTGAACAAGTTCGGTAAATAGATTATAAATATCACTCTGCAAAGTAGTGCAAGTAGGCGGCCATGTTCTTGACACCTTCAATGTAGTTCTTGATGTCAAGCTTCTCGTTGATCGAGTGTGCTCCGTCATCACCTTTACCCATAGGGATAAGAACAGCGCTGGTGTTGAGCTCGTTCTCAAAAGTCAAAGTGATTGGAATGGAACCACCTTCGCGGATGAAGTCAGGTGTGACCCCCCAGACGAGCTGTGTGGCTTTAGATGCCGCTGTGAACGCCTTGTTGTAAGGGTCAGACAACCAATAATCACCGTCGTGGACCATTTCGCAAGAGAACTTGCAAGTAGAACCGAGCTCTTTGAACTTGGCAGTGCAGTAGTCAACAACATACTTGGTGAGCTTCTCCGAGTCCATGTCAGGGACCGTTCTAATGGAGAACTTACCACTGACCTTGGCAGGAATGACCGTCTTGGCACCAGCTCCTGAGAAGGCACCTTCAATTCCATGCAACGACAGCGAAGGGTATCTCCAACGGTGCATGAGAATGTCCTTTTTGGCAGTGTAGATGGATGAGTCGGCAGAGCCGGCGGCTTTGGCCAACTCTTCGTCGTCGTAGTCAATGTCCGTGTATAAAGCGGCCTCTTTCTCGGTGACAGGTGCCACCATCTCGTTAACACCAGGAATCAGAATGTGGCCCTTCTGGTCGACCAGCTCTGACATGACCTTGATGAGTGCAGTCATAGGCTCATAGACAATACCTCCGAAGATGCCCGAGTGCAAGTCTGCTCCTGGTCCTTCGACGATCAGCTGGTAGTAGTTGACACCACGAAGACCGTAGGTTAACACGGGCTTGCGTGTTCCCAGCCAGTAGTTATCACAGATACACACACCGTCGACTCCCTTGAAGTCCTTATTGCGCTCGTCGTGGATCAACTTGTCCAGATTGATCGAGCCTGACTCCTCCATACCTTCGAAGCAAGTAATGAGATTCACAGGAAGCTCCAATCCGAGGTTCTTATGGGCCTCAATGACGTTCAACCAGCCAATCACTGGCCCCTTATCATCGGTGGAACCACGGCCAAACAGCTTGTCGTCCTTCTCGATCAACTCAAACGGCTCAGTGTTCCAGCCGTCGTCCAATTGTGCCGGCTGGACATCGTAGTGGCCGTAGACGAGCACAGTCTTCTTAGCTGGGTCGTTGCCGAACTTGGAAACCACCACAGGAGGAAGCTCCAATGCTGGGTCGGTCACAGGTGGTGGCTGGATGCCCAGCTCTTTCAATTCAACGGAGTCGGCACCGAGTGCCTTGAGCTGCCGTTCCAAGAAGTGGCCCATCTCGACGACCTTCGGTCTGAGGGTCTCGTCTCCAGAGACAGAGGGGATGGCAACGGCATCTGCGAGACGCTTGATGTAGGCGGGTTTCTGTTTGTCGACTTCGGCAAATAGCGGCTTAAGAGTTGATTCAACGGAGGACATGTGTAACTTACGTATAAATCTGAACATGATAAGAAGTTAGAATGATTTCTCCCGGTGGGTAGCTGCGGCGACGGAAACGCCACAGGGCAGCAAATCAGATTTATGGGGGAAGAAATCAGTTTACTGGGGGAAGGAGTAAGTTTACTGGGGGGAAGGAGTAAGTTTACCGGGGGAACAAACAGGTTTATCGGGGGCATCTGATATTCTACCGGGCCAAGAACATTTAACGGGAGAGATGAATAGGGGCGGCAATGGCCATTTAAGGGGATTATTAACCGCCAGTGAGAAGGGCAGCTATTCTGCCAGCATAGCGGGAAATTGTCAGCTTACTTGGCATGTTCTGTATTGAATAGATGGGCCAAACTCTCCACCAACAGTATACCCCCGAAAGCCGACGCCTATTACCATTTCGACGGAGTTCTCTCTCGCTCTCTCGTCACCTTATCACCCAATCTCTACTGACTCAGAGGTAAAAATTTTCCACTCGATCGCAGGTAGATACGGGATTTTTTAGACACTTAGTCATCACCTTCCATCTATAAAGGCTGTCTTCGCTCTGCCAACACCTCTAACATGTGTGGAATTTTTGCAGCATACCAAGTGCCTGACATTGAGGCATTCAAGCCGAAGGCTCTCGAATACTCGAAACGGATCCGTCACCGTGGACCAGACTGGTCTGGTAACGTGGTGGCCAACAACACCATCCTGTGCCACGAGAGACTCGCCATTGTTGGTGTCGAGTCCGGTGCCCAGCCTATCCAGTCGAGCGATGGCCGTTACATTCTGAGTGTCAACGGTGAGATCTACAACCACATCAACCTGCGTGAACAGTTGACTGGTTACGATTTCCAGACCCTCAGTGACTGCGAGCCTATCATCCCTCTCGTTGAGAAGTACGGCATTGATGCTCCAAAGCACCTCGACGGTATGTTCGCCTGGGTCTTGTACGATAAGAAGGAGGACCGGATCATTGCTGCCAGAGACCCTATTGGAATCACCACCCTCTACATGGGAAGATCATCCAAGTCCAAGGCTGTGTTCTTTGCCTCGGAGCTCAAGTCGCTCGTCGACGAGTGCGACGAGATCGTCGCTTTCCCTCCTGGTGAAGTCTACGACTCCAAAACCGACAAGATCACCCGTTACTTCGAGCCAAACTGGTGGGACGAATCTCGGGTGCCAACTACTCCAGTCGATTACAAGTTGATCCGGGAAACTCTCGAGAGAGCCGTTAGAAAGAGACTCATGGCCGAAGTTCCATTCGGTGTGTTGCTGTCTGGCGGATTGGACTCGTCTTTGATTGCCTCTATTGCTGCCCGCGAGACCTACAAGGCCACCCGTGAGCCTAAATCTTACGACGACGATGTCGAAGAGGCCGGTGCTAGACTCACCGGTATGAACGACGAAGGTAAGCTGAACTTGACCGGATGGTCTCGTTTGCACTCGTATGCCATTGGTCTTCCAGGCGCCCCAGACTTGAAGGCTGCCAAGACGGTTGCAAAGTTCATTGGTACTTTCCACCACGAGCACAACTTTACCTTGCAAGAAGGATTCGATGCTCTTAAGGATGTTATCTACCACCTGGAGACCTACGACGTGACCACGATCAGAGCTTCCACTCCAATGTACTTGCTCTCGCGTAAGATCAAGGCTCAAGGTGTCAAGATGGTTCTCTCCGGTGAAGGATCCGACGAGATCTTTGGAGGCTACCTCTACTTTGCAGCTGCTCCAAACGCTGCCGACTTCCACGAGGAGTGTGTCAAGCGTGTCAAGAACTTGCATCTTTCTGACTGCTTGCGTGCCAACAAGTCCACGATGGCTTGGGGTCTCGAGGCCCGTGTGCCATTCTTGGATAAGGAGTTCTTGCAAGTCGCCATGAACACCGACCCTAAGTATAAGATGATCGACACCAAGTCTGGTCACATCGAGAAGTACATTCTCAGAAAGGCATTCGACACGAAGGACGATCCAACTGCCAAGCCATACTTGCCAGATGAGATTCTCTGGAGACAGAAGGAGCAGTTCTCTGACGGTGTTGGTTACTCGTGGATCGACGGCTTGAAGGACTTGGCTGAGAAGAAGGTGTCGGACGAGCAGTTTGCTCATCCAAAGCCTGAGTGGGGAGACGATATTCCTCACACCAAGGAGGCTTACTACTACCGGTGCATGTTCGATGACCTCTTCCCATCCAAGGCCGCTGCTTCTACGGTCATGAGATGGATTCCAAAGGCTGAGTGGGGATGTGCCGAGGATCCATCTGGACGTTACGCCAAGATTCACGAGCAGTCCATCATCTAACTGTATCTAATAAACTCTATAATTATTGAATGGCCTAAAGCCTCGATTGACACTCCTCCACGGTCATCTTGATCAACTCAAACGCAACACTGCCCGACTGAGGCAGCTTGATATGGCCATCGGTTGGCCGTCCATAGACGAGGTCCGAAACGTAGTCCACGGAGAACCACTCGCAGACGTCCAATTCTTCATCGAGATCTAACCGGATAGCGTCATCGGAATCGTCCGTCACCACACCAATACAGCCGATCATTAGACAGCAAGGGAACGGCCACGGCTGACTCTTGATGATACGCACGTTATCTTTGAGTCTGAGCCCAGTCTCTTCCCACACTTCTCTCGTCACAGCACCTTCGATGGTCTCTCCAGGCTCCATGAACCCAGAGAAACACGAAAAGAACTTGCCGTCGGCACTCTTGCGCCGCTTGTTGTGACCTAGAAGAAGCTTGGTGCCCTTGGCGTTCTTCAACGCAATGATCACCACAGGATCTGTCCGTGGATAGCAAACGTTGTTAACTTTGGTGCGCCGCACAGGACAGTCGAAGGTATCTTCATGCTTGTCCTCATTGGTGCATTGCATTCTCGTTCCAGCATCCAACGGGATCATCGTGTGGCCGCATCCGGGGCAGAATTGGTACTTTCCCAGCCAATCCATGTACATCTTACCGTAGGAGTAGATTGCCGCATCTATTGGAGTCAACGCCAAGATATCTGCCATTTGAGATAAGAAGGTGACACGTGAAGAACTCTCGAACTTGTCCAGGAGCGACTGGCTCTTGGTAATGTCGAACGCGAGCAGTGGCACGCCAGAATGCTCACCATATGTCAGCTTCAATGACTCATCTATCGGAGAGCCTTGGGTGCCTGGATTTTCGTCCATCCCCAGGAATACTCCCGTAAGTTGGTCTCTGATATGGATGGAGGCCGAGCTGTTCATTGCAGCCCAGTCTTGAACCAGTTTGGCCACATCTTTGTCCTGATCAAGCCGTAGATACCATATCCTATTATCAGCCTGGTTCACAAGCACCCTATAGTCGCTTCGGACGGCATCTTTGCGGTAGAAGATGAGCCGTGTCGCAGGATACTCGCATACTTTGGAAATGAACTCCTTGTTTGGTCTAAGAAACGACAGCCGGTTGATAGGCGCTCCGCCGAAGAAGGTTGTCATGATGCGAAAATTATTATCTATTCTAGTGGGGTATCTATGATAAAGGAGTGCAGGAAGGGGAAGCCGCGTGCATCCTTTGCCTCGCGCGTGACAACGTCGACGGTCTCCTGTTCACCGGCCTGTCTTTCGGATTCAGCCAGCTCGTCTATACGGTCGAACTCGTCCTCTTTCTCCTCGTAGTCGATGTTCTCCTCGATCTCTTCGAAATCGGGAGCAAGATTCGACCACTTCTGTGGCGCTATTACTTCCCACAGATATATCATACCGGTATCCATGCCTGTGGACACAATCGCGCACCGGCGGTAGTTCCAATCCACCTGTAAAAGCTCCTCGTTGGACCCTTCCAACACTTTAACGAGCGACCCCATCCTAGTTTCCCAGATGTAGATGTCATGCGAAGAGCCCAATGTCGACGCACACACATACTCGGAGTCGTGGTTGAACTTGATCGAGTTGTATTGGATCCGATTGACCACATCCTGGTACTTCTGCTCGATCTCCACGGACTTGTAGCCTTCCTGGATGGCATACTGTCGTAGCATGCGATCTCCAGCATTGACGATCAACCGATGACCGTTAGGAGCTATCTCTATACCTTTGATATTGGCATCACACACTTTCACCGAGTATGCTGTCTTCAACGTGGCGATGTCTATCACGTTCATCCATCCACGGTTAGTTCCACAGACGACATGGGACCCATCCGGGGTGATGGAGGCAGTCAATGTCAAATGTTTCCTGGCTCGAAGTTTGGCAGAATCAACCAAATCGCTCACTGCTTCAGTTTGAAGCCGCGTAATGACCGGTTCGTTCTCAAAGTCCACGAATACAGGGTCGTCGTCAAACAATGCGGCGACAAACTGGTAGATATGGCCAGGAACCATCACACAGTTCCAAGCTGGAGACTCGAACGAGACGGTTCGGACGACTTTCTGGGTGCTCAAGTCCCACAAATTCACTTTCCAATCTCGCGATGCCGATAGAAGGTATCTACCACACTTGGACCAACTGAGCTGCGTAATGGCACGTGTGTGACCACGTAGAATCACCGAAGAGTTGTTAGTCTCGGCGTCGATGATCACGATGGTACCATCTGCCAAACCTGACGCCAAATAGTCACCCTTCTCATTGAACTCAACGTATGTCGAATATCCATACGATAAAGTCTCTGTTAGAGTCTCCGGGAAGTCGCTTGCCACTGCAAACGGGTCCAAAAGAGCCAAGTTCATCAAGAGACGCGGTTAGAAGACTGGGGCACCTGTGCACCAAATTTTGAAAAACTGGGTTTTTTTCGCGCTCGATGCCAGATCATTTTTTCTGACACGTCAGGTAGCATTCTTCATCATGAGATTGAGCATCGTAACCTTGCTGACACTGATCCAGCTGTCGTTTGCCGCGGTTCACTTCTACTTGGAGCCCAAAGCCACGAAATGTTTCTACAAGGAGCTGCCAAAGGGCTCGCTTCTTGTGATTCACTACAAGCCAGAAGGCTCGACGGACAACGGTCAGAGTTATAGAGAAGACCCTAACCTGAGCGTTTTGTTCCAGATTGAGGAGGTGTTTGACGCCAATCACAAAGTGGCCAACCAGCGCGGTCAAGATGGCCGGTTTTTGTTCACTGCATTGGACTCGGGTCGTCACCGGATCTGTGCTACGCCAACTTCTGCCAACGGTTACGCTCTGGACACCAAGTCTCGCATCACTCTTGACATGGAAGTGGGAGACCCTTCGTTGATTGTGGCAGAGGATGCCAGCAAAGTGGGAAACAAGTTGCAAATGAGTAACTTGTACCGTCGTCTTGACCAAATTAAGTTGGAATATCTGAGTTTCAGAGGTAGAGAGGCAGAATTTAGAGACATGTCGGAGCAAGTGAACAGTGACTCTGTGAAATGGACGATCATTCAGCTGATTGTGCTTGGAGTGTGCTGTTACGTTCAAATGCAGTCGTTGAAGAAGTTCTTCATCAAGCAGAAAGTTGTGTGAGCGGGCCCACACGCTCTAATCATATAATACAAACAGTATGGATTAGTTAGACTACAGGTTGATATCGTCACCAAATTTCGTATATTAAGACAAAGAAGTACGAGCGAAAAAGATCACTTACAAAAGGAAGGCAGCAACGGCAAGGGCACCAGCGGAGAAGCCGGCAGCGACCTTGTTAGCGGCACCAGAGTAAGTGGCAGCGGAAGAAGTAGCCTCGGCAGCAGCGGAGCTAGACTCGGCCTCGGTGGTAGCAGCAGCCTCAGAAGTAGTGGCAGCAGCCTCGGTGGTGGCAGCAGCCTCGGAGCTCTGGTAAGTAGAGGTGGCCTCGGCAGCAGCGGACGAGGACTCCTCCTCGGAAGCGCTGATGGTGTAAGTGGTGTCCATGTACATGGTCATGTAGTAGGATGTCTCACCCATGGACATCCACATGGTGGTAAGGTAACTAGAAGTAACGACGGAAGCCATATTGAATAAACGATCGATAAGCTAGGTGAGAAGATGAGCCGGCGTTTCACCACCCGCTATTTATATATATACGGCCCCATTTATTCTTCTGGGCCATCTGACTGGCCTGCTTTGACAAAGGACATGGAGAAAATAATTTGCTCGTTGTACTCAATGGGGAAGGAAAAACCATTGTTTTGTCCTTATAGAGTGCGTTAATTGAGCCGCACGGCCAGCTACTGCCTTTTGTGGAAGCCCCATAAACTGTTTAGGGAACCAATTGCTTATATCAGGTTGTTGACATGGAAAATCTGTCTAAGCAAGCCCTGGATGGCTGACGGTGTGGGTGAGCAACCCGGCTGGGGAAGGTACTGGCCGGGGCAAGGGCAGTGGATGCGACTGTCCGGTTTGACGGGACTGTCAGGTTTGATGAGGCTGGCCTGAGGTTATAGTCGCCGGTTGGCTACAACTGTGTTTTGCTCGAACCTCATTCACCACCTTGGCCTTGTGTAGTGTCCTGCGCAGTACATTGGCCGAACGTGGCTAGAACCGATCATTTCTTGGCTAAAATGACCCGCGCTATCCACGCAAAGGGTGTCACGACACACACAAAACCCATAAATAATACGAGCAGATTAATGGAATTCGTTTGGAAAGAGTCAATTACATCCTGGACTGAGCACAATAACAAGCCAAGAGTTCCAGCCAATGCTCAACGTAGACTCATTGCAGACGGGCTTTTAGTACGACAGTCCCATCTGAACTGAGGATCGATTTTTTTTTTTTGGTAGGAGCGAGCAAATTTCCCGAATGAATCAACATATATATGCTCGTAGACCTCCTCGTCTTTTCAAACACATTTCCTTAGTAACAACACTGCCAAGATGACTGAAGTGATCACCTCCAGCTATCTGACCACTATGTGGATGACGTATGGCGCGGAATCCGTCTACATGACCATGTACATGGGTACTACGTACACTACGACGGGTGCAGCGGCCCAGGAGACTGGATCTACCGATGCCGACCTTTCTAAGTCAACTTACCAGAGTACAACAGAGGTCTCATCGACATCTCTGACGGACCATTCTACTAGAACGCTGACGACGAGTTATCTGACCACGATGTACATGTATGGAGAGCTGATGACCATGTACATGGGAACGACATACACTACGACTGACGGTGTCGTTCCTACCACAACCAACACAGACACCGCCGTGGGAACTATGATGATGATGAACCAGTACTTCAACAACCAATGGGACAACTATCCGGTGCTTTTCAAGCAGTTCTACGCACACACTGCGGCTGCATGCTTCGGTATTTTCGTGGTTCTGTTTGCCACTGCCTATGCGTTCCGACTCTTCTCTTACATCCATGCGTACTTGGATCAATACGTGTTCATCAAGACTGAAACGGCTCCAGCCTGTCCTGAGTGTGAGGGCAATATTCCAGCACCTAAGAAGACGGCCGGTACCGTCCTGAAAGCGGTGTTTTTCCCCGGTGCCAAGGAGTCTGCTTATGACGTTGTCAGACTGATTCTATACTTCTTGACGGCGTTATTAGGTTACTGTCTGATGCTTGGAGCCATGACTTACGTCTTGGTCTATTTCTTTGCCGTGTGCCTTGGCCTGGCCTTTAGCGATCTGTTCTTCTTCCGGTGGGGCCGTGCTAAGGGCCACTCCGACACGGAGCTTCCCAAGGGAGAAGTTCATGGGTAACAACGAGTCGGTGAGATGTATTCTTTGAGCGTTCTCTGCTCACCGACAACGAGAACGTGCGATTTATAAATAGCGAGGGTGGCCTCAAGGGTAACTAATACGATTGACTAATTACGAGACTTGTTGTAGTATACAAATGTTAGTTGTTAGGTGACTCAAAGGTAGTTGTACTTTGCCGGAGTCGTTGCATCGTTGTAAAGACTCTGGTTACCCGTTGAACTCAACGACGTCATTCTATCGTGTCCCAATGGCGCCTCCGGTTTTTGCATGATCGGCTCCGTCTCTGAAGTGTTGGCAGCGTTTCTAAGCTCAGCTTCGCGCGCTTTCCTCTTGAGCGTGCCGTTTCGAGACAGCAGCGACTTACCCCTCGTGAGAGTCGACTTGATCTTATCTCCAATGGAATGCGTGTCGGACCGGTCAACGTTCTCCTCCTTGATGTCGGTGCTCGACTTGGAAGAGTCTGCCTGCATGTCACGCAGCTTGTACATCTCTGCGGCCCAGTTAGCATCGTGTCCACGGGCCACCTGGCCCAGATCCATCAACTCATCTGCACCGTCCGGCGATGTGTATAATGACTGGTGCTTTCTACGGAACGATGCACGGTCGTCCTTCGCAGGACTGAACTTGGCATCTGGGTTCTTCGAGAAGATCACCACGCACGCAAAGAAGATCACGTACAGGAGCAACATCAACGAGAATGCTGCGTTCAACACGAAGAAAACCAGTCCCATGATGGAAGCGACTGCTGGAGGTGTTCCAAAGAGACCCGAGTAGAACACGAAGAAGAACGAGTTGACCGTCATCACACTGTTAATACAGATCGACATGATGTTGGTTGGCTTATCCAGGTACGGTTTCTTCACACCCATGTAGATCGTGTATGCGATATCGAGCAAGAAGATGCACAGAGACTGTGCACGTCCAGATCCAGCCGCAAGAGCCACAAAGATTCCCTTCACGAGGATGTGTCCCAACATCAGCGCACACAAGTAGTAATACTGAGCATCCAGCATCGAATACATGTAGCCGTATTTCTTGAGCACTTCCTCGTTACCGTAGAGGATGGCGGCGGCGTTGCGGTGTAATTGCACAGACTCCTTACCATAACGGATGACTTTATAGCACGACCAGCCCATGGTGGCGAGCGACAGTATGAGGAAGAGGGCTGCACACACGATAACAGCGGGCGAGTCCAACTTCATAAACTCCCACAGCGAAAGAATAACCAGCTGAGGGAATCCGATGTAGATGTATCTTCCCAAGACACCTCTGAAAGTGGCTGCCCATGAGTAACCCACATCCAACGTGCGCTTGCCGATAGTTGACTTGCTCTTGACGGCAATCAACCGGAACAAAAACCAGATCACCAGCAGCACGTACAGACAGAGCACGAAGAACGTGATACCTGTAGAAACGACTGCGGTCGGCTCGATGTTCGCCTTGTAACCGACTCTATCGATACCACGCAGGATAACAAGCCATTTAGACCCCTGCACGTTGTTCATATCGACGAGGTCCACCGAATCTCTTGCGTAGAGAGAGACACCGGTCTGGTATGCGGTCTTCAAAGTCTGAGGCACAAGCATACTGAGCGAGTCAGCAATCGACGACTTGATGTTGTCGGTAGTAGCCCAGACCCTCCGCTTGGTGTACTCCCAAGACCGTTGCACTAAGACAGAGGTTTCAGTAGACGTTAAATACTGCGTTGGGGTACCACCAGTGGCTTGCACGTACCAACGAATGATCTTTTGCATAAATCCGACACGAATGAGTCCCATAGACCAGGCCAAGTTCTCAGACCAGGCACCACAAATTGGAGGCACTTTCTCGACATGAAGCATCGAGATGATCACAACCGACTGGAAGTAGGTGAAGAGGGAAATCGACATTGCAGACATACGAGAGGCAGAGGCAGAGTTTCCGTACAGAGACAGGAATCCGGAAATGAGCAATCCAAGGCCGGCAACGACGGCAGTTGCCCATTTGGCACCCATATGCGAGACAGTCTTACCGTTACTGAAGGAAGCTTGCAAGCAACCGACCGTGGTGCCATTACTATCGGTCAAAATCAACCGAACCTGGGCATCAAGATCAGGGAAAGTGAATGCTGCGCCTGGAATCATATTGACGTAAGAGTCGCTGATGTATTCAACGGAATCGATTTCCAACGTTCCAGGAGTCATAGGACAGAACTGCTTCCATGAGATCGAGCAGAAGTTGATGTTTTCATGGATAACGTTCAATCCAAAGGCATAGACACTGACAGAGGCGTAGACGTATTCTGACAGAGCAGAGACGATTTCGATATCGTAAGAGATGGCAGCAGTGTCAGCATTGAATGTGACATCGAAGTATTCTGGAGTGATGTCAGAGTCTTCCATACAGGAGACAAGCGACGTCGCCGTTAACACCCTGTCGGCAACTACCCCTCTAATGGAGACCAGGAGGGTCCACCAAAGAAGTGAGAGCATCATTTATAGGACAGGCTTGCAGAACAGAGCTTTTGTAAGTATCTGATCTTCCGAGTAGTTTGGTACCCGACTAGAAACTGCTGGTCCTTGATAAAACAGTACTGATGATAAACAGACACTGCTAAACCTTTGAGATCAATTTTCTTGATCTGACAAATTTTTTTTCCCTTGCGGTGGTTATGCCCGTAAATACAAAAGCGTGTTTACTGGGCGGAGCGTTGATACAAAAGGGCTCAGCACGGTACAGCCCCACGTTAATAAGAGGGGGGCGATACAACAATACAAAAGTAGGGCAACATCAAGAAGGGTCCTTGTTAATATGAGTTGTTTCTAAAAATGGCATCAAATTGTTGACACTACACAACTGGCCAGCGCGTGTCGTGCGGCTTGGGATTCGTGATGTCATTAACAGTGCCCCACACAGAAAGAAGACTACTCATGTATCATACTTCGTTATTTCATATGTATATAGACTTAGTTAGTACTTTGGCAAAGACTTGACCCGGCGAATCAAATGGTCAACAACCTCAGGGTTGCTGAGTGTAGAGATATCGCCGAGCTGATCCTGCTCGCCAGCGAGGATCTTTCTCAAGATACGTCTCATAATCTTTCCGGATCTGGTCTTTGGAAGATCGTCGACCAGAATGATGAGCTTTGGTGCAGCAAATGGTCCGATCTCTTTTCTGACGGTGAGCACGAGGTCCTTCTTGACGGCCTCGTCGTCATCAACGTTCTTGTTCTTGAGGGCGACGAAGGCAGCGACGGCAGATCCAGTCAGCTCGTTAGGGAAGCCAACAACGGCGCACTCGGAAACAACAGAGTTCTCGATGAGGGCAGCCTCGATCTCGGCGGTCGACAATCTGTGACCGGAGACGTTGACCACATCGTCGACTCTACCGAGAATCCAGTAGAAGCCGTCCTTGTCACGGGCGGCACCGTCACCAGAGAAGTAGATTCCGTGGTATGGGCGCATGTAAGTGTCAAGGAAACGGTCGTAGTCGTGCCAGATAGTTCTGGCCATGGAAGGCCAGGAGGTTCTGATGCACAGGACACCTTCAACTTCATTGCCTCTTTGCTTCTGACCAGTGACAGGGTCGACGATCGAAGGCTCAATACCGAAGAATGGCAAGGATGCAGAACCTGGCTTGGTTGGTGTGACACCGGCAAGAGGGCAGATCAGGTGGGAACCGGACTCGGTTTGCCAGTAAGTATCACAGATGTGGGCCTGGCCGCGTCCAATGTACTTGTCGTACCACTCCCAGACGTCGGCAGCAATAGGCTCACCGACGGAACCAAGCACACGCAAGGAATCAAGCTTGAAGTCCTTGATGTAGTCAGTGCCGGCGCGCTTGAGCAATCTGAGGGCGGTTGGAGCCACGTAGAACTGGTTCACCTTGTACTTGTCGACAATCTGCCAGTACCGGGAGTAGGTTGGGTAGGCAGGGGTACCTTCGAAGACAACAGTGGTAGCACCGTTGGCGAGAGGGCCGTAGACAACGTAGGAGTGACCAGTAATCCAACCAATGTCACCAGCAGTGAAGATAACGTCCTCAGGGTGGACATCAAAGACATACTTTGTGGTGAGCAAGGTGCCCAAGAGGTAACCAGCGGAGGAGTGCTGGATTCCCTTTGGCTTACCGGTGGAACCAGAAGTGTAGAGGAGGAAGAGTGGGTCCTCGGCGTTCATTGGCTCTGGTGGGCAGTAGGATGGGAACTTTGACATCTGGTCGTGCCACCAGAGGTCTCTTCCGAAGGTCCAAGGCAACTGAGTGTTACCGGTGCGACGGAAGACAATCACATTACGCACGTCTGGGCATCCAGTGAGAGCGTCATCGACAATCTTCTTGGTCTGGATGATCTTGCCGCCACGGAGAGACTCGTCGGTGGTAATGACGATGCGGGAGTCGGCGTCCTTGATCCGGTCTCTGAGAGAACCAGAACTGAAGCCGGCAAACACCACAGAGTGCACGGCTCCGATACGGGCAATGGCCATCAGGGTGACAATTGCCTCAGGAATCATCGGCAAGTAAACGGCAACGGTGTCACCCTTCTTGACGCCGAGGCTCTTAAGGACCTGTGCCAATTTGCACACGTCCTTGAGCAACTCACCGTAGGTCACCTTAGAACCTTCGCCGACCTCGTCGGCCTCGTAGATGATCGCAGTCTTGTTAGGGTCTTTGAAAGCCCAGCGGTCGACACAGTTGTAACTCACGTTCAACTGGCCGTCAACAAACCAGGCAGAGGGCTCGCCACCGTTCTCGCGCATCTTAGGAGCGGCAGGGCTCTTGGCAACGGAGAAGGGCCGGATCCAGTCGAGGTTCTCCTTGGCCATACGGCCGAAGAACGAGGAAGGATCGTGAATAGATTCGTCATACATCTTCTGATACTCTTCGAAAGAGGACAACCAAGGTTTACTTGGATGTCTGTCAAAGAATCCCTGTGGAACAGGGACCTGAGTCTCGTTCATAAGGTGGGCGTTCTCAAGTTCTTTTTCTGGCATTCGATGGGATCAGCTGTACCGAATAGAACAGCCAAATCCCTCTCTCTTTATACTTGTCTTGGCCCCGCTAAGTGTTCCCCGCTTTTTTTTTGGGAGAGTGCCGAATTTGGGTGCAAGTGACTAGCTTCGAGGATGATACCGCTGGGCCGGCGGGGGTGGTCAGGGTAGATCCATAGAGGCGCTAGTAGTGATAGTGGAGCTGTTTGTAACCGAATGGGTTCACTACGATGCTTCAATCTTACAATCTACACGAGTTAGATCGACATTATCGACGAGAATCCGTCGAATCCCAGTCGCGATCGGATTCTTTCACTCCGCTGTGAGGCCAACCTCCTATATATAGCCAGCTACAGCCTAGCCGGCTTAAAGCAGCCCTAACACGCGGCAACTACTGTCACAATGCTTCTTGATAAGGACCCTGGTGATCCGTCGAGCCGTTTCCCTTCGTCCCGCTTCCCCTCTCGGGTGTTCCCAAACCAGTTAAAGTGGGGAAGAAGGTATTATTACATAAGCCGAGCTCTGATTTTTCGTTAGCTAAGAGATTAGCTAATCATTTCAGGCCTATATTTTCAGGCTTAGCCGGCCAATATGTCATAGGGGTTCGTTTTTTTTATTTTTGGATGCTTCCAAAATTAGCCAATCTGTTTCACCAAGCGATGGCGGTTAATCGAGTAGATGACGTTTCTGTAGACAAAGTGGCACAAGGCAAGAACTCTAAAGTGCTTATATAGAATCGAACAAATGTTCTGGATATTTGGTGCTCGCTTGTGCTGTCACAACTCTACCGGCGATCCAAACAGCCCCGCTCTATTATCACCCCTTCCCGTCCCTCTCGTTTTCCCTTTTGGTGAATTTTTCGATCTGACTGTTCAGTTGCTTCATCCCTCAGCATTTCGACTTTCCCCATGCTACTCTTCCTCTTACTGGCGTTGATCGCTCCAGCGATGGCCGACAAGTTCATTCGGACGCGGTCGCTGCTCACTTGTATGGAAAACTCCGAGTTCTCCTCTTCTTACTTCGAAGTGACCTACTTCCCAAGCAACAACAGTATCTATTATGAAATTGAAGGCTCCTCGCTGATCACGGGCAAAGTCGAGGCAGACTACTCTCTCGTTGTCTACGGATTGAGTGTGTACTCAGGCACAATCAAGCTGTGCAATTTTGACATCGACAGCATCTGTCCTCTCACGGCTGGACACATTGACATCTCCGGCACCTACGACCTTGGTGATACCTCCTTGGGCATCCCTTCGATCGCCTACGGCGTGCCCGACCTGGATGCTTACGTCCAGGTGAACATTTACAGCTTGGACGACGATGGAAACGTCGACAACTCTACGGCAAACGCCTGTATTCAGGCCAATCTCGAAAACGGTAAAACAGTCCAAACTAGGTACGCTGGCTGGCCTATTGCCTGCATTGCAGGCCTCGGTTTGGTTGTGTCCACGTTTATCTCGTTGTACGGCCACACTGCTACCTCCGTGCATATCGCCTCCAACTCCTGTTCGCTCTTCGTCTACTTCCAGTCGTTGGCTGTTATGGCTTGTATGGGTGTCGCCAAGATGCCCCCTATTGCCTCTGCCTGGGCAGAGAATTTCGTTTGGTCCCTCGGAGTTATCAAGGCAGGATTCATGCAGACCATGTTCTACTGGTATATTCAATCCACCGGCGGTTCTATCACGTCTGTGCTGGCCAACGAGAGTGTCATCTCAATTTCTGTCCAAAAGATGTTGAAGTTCATGAAGAGATCCGTGGCTCTCGCCAGCGGAAGTGATTCCGATGTCTTGGACGACTCTGATCTTTACACCACCGATGAGAACTCTATCGGTTCCAAAGTTTTGGTCCTCAGAGGTATACAACGTGTGGCCTACCTAGCCGACATCGAGATCTCCAACATCTTCATGACCAGTATCACCTTCTTCCTCTTCGTTGGATTCGTGCTCATCATAGCCATCCTGCTGTTCCGTGGCCTCATCAGTCTTCTCTATCGTACCGGCGTTCTAAAGGACACCCGGTTCAGCGGATTCCGTCAGCACTGGCGCAGTACCATCAAGGGTCTTCTATACAGACTGATCGCTCTCACGTTCTCTCAGATCACTCTCATGTGCATTTGGGAGTTCACGAGAAACGACTCCTCTGGTTGCATGGCCTTTGCAGTCATCGTGGGTCTCTGTTCGTGGCTTCTCATGGGCTATGCTACTTTCCGGATTATGAGTTATGCACGCAGATCTATCACCCAGTACGGTAACCCGGCCTACTTGCTCTTTGGAGACTCCAAGTTCCTCAACAAGTTCGGATTCATCTACGCACAGTATCAGGCTGACAAGTACTGGTGGACTCCCGTCTTCTTCATCTACATGTTTGTCAGGGCTCTGCTCATTGCAGTGCTCCAACACCACGGTAAAGCCTGTGCATGCATTATCTTCGCCATCGAATTCATCTACACCGTGATCATTTGCTGGCAGAGACCATACATGGACAAGCGTACCAACGTGTTCAACATCTTCATCGCCGTCATCGATCTCATCAACTCCGTCTTCTTCCTCTTCTACTCCAACGTGTTCAAGCAACCAAAAGTTGTTTCGTCCGTCGCTGCCGTCGTCTACTTCGTGCTCAACGCCATCTTTGCTCTCGTCCTTCTCATCATGACTATTGTGTCCTGCACCCTTGCAGTGATTCACCGAAACCCTGACACCCAGTACGAGCCTACCAAGGATGACCGCCAGGCTTTCATGGGAAGAGACTCCAAAGTGGCCCCTGAGCAGGACCAAGAGTTGAAACAGCTTGGAGACGCTGCCATGCAGGGACATAACAGAGAGTCCATGATCAGTGGCAACTACGAGACCCCTGTTGGAGCCACTGGTGCCGGTGTCGGTGCCGCTACTGGTGTCGCCGTTGGAGCCGCTGCTGATAGTGCTGCTGGTGGTACCACGAGAGACTCTGCACTACCAGTTCCACCTGTCTACAACCACAACAAGTCAAGTCCTTTCGATGAAGATGAGCCTCAATACGTGAGCAGGGACGATCAGAGCAGCAAGTATAGTGGTAACAATGCCGGCAACGCGTACGAGTCGGATCTCCAGTTTACTAGCGGTAACCAGGCCGAGACTGGATACGCAAGCAACTATGCCAACCAGAACTACACCACATATGACAACAATGGATCCAGTGACACTTACTATAACGATCCTGCCTTCAGAAGACGCCATCAAATCTAGATCTATGTACTATACTATATTAAACTTCAGAGGTAAAAAACATCTCCATCTCCATGCTCTTTGGTTATGGAGCTCACACAACCTGACGATCCCAGTGCCACTCAGGTGGATCTCAGTGGCACCCAGCCGGACCCCAGTGGTATTCAGACAGACCCCGATGTTACCAAGGCTGACATAGTATCGGATCTTAGCGATACAGATGCCGATGAAGAGTCTGTGCTCGAAGTGGCATCGTCTCAACCAAAGGCGAATGATTGGACTTCTTTGAATGATTCCCAGTTCATTTCGTTCGTTAACAAGCTTAGTGCTGATGCTACCAAGCTTAGTTCGGAAGCCAGCACCTCATTTGGGTTCAATACTTTGGATGAAGAGGAGATTTTGGCACAAGTACGCCGATCTCCATCGCAACAGTTCTCTCAGGCTCCTATAGATCAAGGAGAGGAGCTGGAATTCGGTGATTACAAGACATACTTCCACAACAAGCAAAGGAAGCAGCAGGAACAGGACGAAGAGTACGCCGAGTTTGTGTCAAAGGCTAAGAACGAGACCAGACCAAAGATCTTCGATGGCTGTGTGATCTATGTCAACGGCAAGACAGATCCCGATATTACGCAATTGCACAAGCTGATCATCCTCTATGGGGGTAAGTTTCTTGCGTTTCTGGGTGCCAAGGGCAATGCTACGCATATAATAGCAGAGAACTTGACACCTCGAAAGAAGCTTGAGTTCCGCAACTATAAAGTGGTCAAACCGCAGTGGATTACTGAGAGTGTCGACCAGAAGAAGTTGCTCCCTTGGTCCGACTATACGCTTATACAGAACGACTATGGACAGAGGCAGATCAAGTTCAAGAGAGTTGAGCCTGATGAAGTCGTGTTGAGAGACGAGCCGGAAGAGATCTCTCAGTTATCTGAGATCACCGATCCAGAACCCGAACAAATCGCAGAAGCACCGCTGTATGCAAAGCATATGACGGCAAAGGACCCCAAGTTCTTGGAGACATTCTTTGCACAATCACGACTACACCATCTGAGTACGTGGAAGATGGACCTGCGATCCAAGTTCTTGAGAAAGGCGGTGGAAGTACTCAAATCAAGAACTGGCAGGTCTACTGAGCAGAAGACCGTCATACATGTCGACTTTGACTGTTTCTTTGCGACCGTCTCTGCTCTCAAGCATCAACATGACATCCACACTGTACCTCTCTGCGTGACCCATGGAAGTAACGGATCTGATATTGCATCGTGCAACTATATCGCACGTAGCAAAGGGTGTCGAAACGGGATGTGGCTAGGCAGTGCTCGGAAACTATGCCCAGACCTGGTCTGCCTTCCCTATGAGTTCGATGACTATGAGAAGGTATCACAGCAGTTTTATGAGATACTGATGAAGATGCCGTTGGACTCTATTCTACCTGTCAGCGTAGACGAGGCTCTGTTGGATGTCACATCAATGGTAGTGACCAAGTCGCCGACTGAAATCATGACCGAACTTCGACAGACCGTCTTCGACCAAACCAACTGCTCTGTCAGTTGTGGTTGTGGAAGCAACGTTCTACTAGCTAAGCTTGCTCTCCGTAAAGCCAAGCCAGATGGAATCCACCAAGTGGGTAATGTCACAGACTTCCTCAAAGATGTACAGTTTCGGGACCTTCCGGGTATCGGTTATTCAATCAATTCGAAACTTGAGAGAAAACTGCAACAGAAGGATATCACCATGGGCCAGGCGAAGGCCATTCGCAAGGACAGGCTAGTGTCGCTCTTTGGAATCAAGACAGGCACCACAATATACGAATACGCTAGAGGAATCGACCGCACCTCGATCGATATTTTGACTGATCCGGACAAGTTTGCACGCAAATCACTGTCCATTGAGGTCAATTGGGGCATCAGGTTCGATGAAGACTTGGAGGTTGAAGCATTTTTAAGCCGTATGGGCCAGTTGTTGAACGAACGACTTGCAGAGTCTCAAACTATCGGTTCTGCTCTAACTTTGAAACTCGCTGTACGCCACCCCGATGCGCCTATATCTCCTGCCAAGTTTCTGGGAATGGGAAGGTGTGAATTCGTGTCTAAGATGTCCAGACTGGGAACTGAGACCAGGGAAGTTGGAATCCTGGTGACTGAGATGAAGTACCTGTGGCGACTTTTGGGTGTTGATCCAAAGGAGCTACGGGGAGTCGCTGTGACCATGACTAAGCTAGTCAACGATGATAAAGTAGATACACAGATGCGGCTGCCAGTGGAATCCGGTAAGTTATCTGTGAAGAATTCTACCCGTTCTCGTTCTGCTGCTGGCCAGCTGGATCTTCCAGAGGAAGTCAATTGGGATGTCTTCAAAGAACTCCCTCAAGACATCCAGCAAGAAATCAAACAGGAACTGCGGCGCAGAGACTTACAATGGACACCACGCAAGAAACGCCGTGGCAGAAACGACATTGCAGAGCTCGTGTCTCCATCAAGGAAGAAGAGGCCGAACCAAACAGTTACCATCACGCAACAGCTAGTGGACTCGTCTGCGAAACTTTACTTCCAAGGGGTGCCAATAACGAGGTTCTCTGAGATTATCAGCAAAGTTGGTGAGTGGATGGCCAGTACAAGTGATGGTCCCAACGAGGCAGATGTGGATCTGTTCATGGACATGATGTTGAAACTGATAGAGGCAGGCGAGCCTCTTAAATACCTTGCGATCGTGGAGTCGTTGGAAAGAAGGCTTACAACGCAACCGAGCGCCCAATGGCAGGAGATATTGGTTCAGTTCCGGACCATCTTCAAAGAGATGGACAGCAATGTGATAATATTCAACTTTTAACGTTAACCTATATACATTTATTGAGCATCCTCTTCGCCACTCACGATAAGCTCCTCAGGAGCCCTCTGTCCCCACTCGGTCCAAGAACCGTCGTAGATGGCAACCTTGTCAGGATCAAAGCCAGCCAAGATCAGACCCATTCTGACAACGCAGGCCGTGACACCGGTTCCACACATGACAATGATCGGCTTGGAGTCATCGACCTTGTATTTCTCGACAACGTGCTTGATGGTCATTGGTGACAGGAATCCCTGCTCAGGAGTCAGCACTTCATTGAATGGAATGTTTTTAGCACCCGGAATGTGGCCCGACTTGACTTCCTTCCGTGGTTCTTTCTGCTTGGCAGTGAACCGATCGTGCGACCTGGCGTCGATCAGAGTGTACTCGGAGCCGATCTTTCCGTCTTCAACGAGCTTCTTCAACTCTTCGTAGTTCACAACTTTTGAAGGATCGAACTCGGCGTTGTATTCAACAGGCTGGTGAGCCGATGGAGAAGTCACCAGGTTCGAGTCTATACGGTTGTGCAACTCGTGAATCACCATAACCAAGTTGGGGTCTCCAAAAGTCTGTTTGAAAGATGGGTAAGTGTTGAGCACGTAGATCTCATCAGGGTCGTGGCCAAACACCTCAAACATCCATGCTGCTCTGCAGCACGAGAAGATACCTTTCTGGTCGTAGAGGAGCAATGGAGCGTCCTTAGGAATGCCCAAGGATCCCACCTCTTTCTCAAACACCTCCACTCTTGGAAGCATGTGTGGAAACTTGCTTGTCTGGTCGGCCACTTTGTCAATATCAAAGAAGACCGACCGGTTGTTGAATCTCTCCTTGCGGAACTCAATGAAAGCATCGATCGGGTCGCCTGGCATGTACCACGAGGCGTCGACGGGGATCACGTTCTGCTCGCCCTTAGCCTTCATAAACCGGTGAATTTGAGCAGGTGCCACCGTACTGATAGACCTGTTCTCTGTCACAAGACTGGCAAGCCTAAAGGACGACCTCTGTAGACCCAGAGGTGTGTGGAGCTTCGTAATACTGGAAAGCATTGAAAGAATTGACGTCTTTTTAGATGGCCAAAACTCTCCAGAGGCTCCATTTTTTTGAAGTGTGCCAGACGGCGACAAATTTCTTTAACCTGTAACTACCAAGTGTTATTCAAACATGCCTGGTAAGTCGGAATCCCGCGCGGCAGAAGTGGTAACTAACTCCGTTGGCGATGATCCTAAGGCTCAAGAAGCTGTGGAGCTTGCCGGAGTTGGAATGTACGACTTCAATCAGATGTTTGACGGCTCGACGAAACACGCTGACAATGCCATGGACTTTAGTGACGAAGATGAGTTGATAGACGAAGACAATGCGTCGGAGACCAAATCAGAGAAGAAGGAGGAACAGGAGGAAAGTGAGGATGATTTGATGGCAGAATTGGAGCAGGAAGGTATGCAAGGTGTCTCAGAAGATGCTGATATAGTTCCAGGAGGTCTGTTTGGTAATGCCTTCCCTCAGGGCAATACGGGGCTGGATGACCTGATGCTCGAAGGTGCCACAGGATTGGAAGAGGATAAGATTCCGATTGCAGAGGATAGTGTCAAGGAAAAGAAGAAGAAGACCAAGAAGCCGAAGATAACCACCAAGGAACTTCAAGAGAAACTTCTGAGGGTTTACTACCCGACATTCCGCAGAGGCAAACCTATCAAGATGCAGACACTCTTCCCTATCATGCCAATGCAGTTCCCATACCAACAGGTTCCTCCAGTGCGAGGACCACTGCTTCCAACGAAGATCAAGTTTGAGTTGGCCCCAGATACTCGCAAGGCCTTCCGGATGGCCACTACGACCAACAAGAAGAAGAACGCTGCCGCCAGTCTCCCAGAACCTCGCGTCTTTGATACTTCGACAGAGTTAGCAGAGGTCGACAAGTCTGCTAATAAGTATGCAGCACCGGAACCGCTCGATTCTTACCAGCAAGACTTGCTTATGGCAGCAGCCGATTGGGACGAGGAGGCCATCCTTGGAGGAGCACCTGCCAACAAGAAGCGTCGTGTTGTTCCTTCAGTGATATATGACGACTGGGCTGAAGATGATGATCGGCTCATCGAAGGTAAGATAGATCTGCATACTTTAGGTCTACGTCTCGACATGAACGATACTGCGTTGATGATGGAAGATGAGGCCAAAAAGAACCGCGAGCGTGCCAACAGGGAGAAGTTTGGACGGGCATTGGCTGTTGCACGTGCAGAGACACCTCTCACTACAGAAGAACTCGAAAGTCGTTACAATCTGTCCAACGACAAGGAATACAACGTTCTCATCAAGAACTTCCACACCAAAGTTCGGTCCACCATTGGAAATCTCACCATTGAGCACGCTCCACCTGCATCTCGGTTACAGTCGCCATTCTACCCAGTCAAGCCGAACTCAGATTCGCTTCGTGAGCTGTATCGTCCGAAGTTCGCTGTGCGTTCCAATACGACGATGCTCTTCTCCAAGCCGAAGGTTCGCAAGCGCAAGAGAGACAGAGGCAAGGACGCTTCACAGCTGTTCCCTCGTACAGAAGACCTTACAGTGGGAGACACTGCGCAATTCTTCTTCATGGAGTACTCGGAGGAAGTGCCTGTTGCATTGGGCCGCCTTGGAATGGGCTCCAAGATCATCAACTACTACAGGAAAGTGACCGAGCAGGATACCTCGCGTCCTAAGCTGCCCATTGGCGAGACCCATGTTCTTGGTTTGGAAGACCGTTCGCCTTTCTGGAACTTTGGTTACGTTGAAAACGGTAACATAGTGCCAACACTTTACAACCAGATGATCCGTGCACCGATATTCCAGCACGATGCTTCACCTACAGACTTTTTACTTGTTAGAAGTGCAGGGAATGGTTCTGCTCAGCGGTACTTCCTCAAGAGTATCGGGAACCTGTTCACCGTTGGACAGACGTTCCCTGCAGTGGAAGTGCCAGGCCCACACTCGCGGAAAGTGTCATCGATCTCCAAGAATCGGTTGCGCATGATTGTGTTCAGATTACTGAATGCGGACGATCATCAGCGACTGCTTGTCAAGGATATATCGAAGCATTTCCCCGAGCATACCGATATGCAGAACCGGCAACGACTCAAGGAGTTCATGGAGTACCGCCGGTCTGGTGAAGACCAAGGATTCTGGAAAGTCAAGGGTCAAGAAAAAGCCCCTAGTTATGACTCGACTCGTCGCATGATCAGCCCAGAGGACATCTGTCTGCTTGGATCGATGCAGGCCGCACAGCAGCGGTTTGATGATATCGAGAGCTTCCGTAGAGAGCGGCTTTCGTCGCTGGGAGCCACGGAACGCGAGAAAGAGCGCGAAAAACAGAAAGAGCACACAGAGGAGTCGATCACATTACAGCTGGCTCCTTGGAACACGACGAGGAATTTCATCCAGGCTACTCAAGGCAAGGCCATGTTGCAAATCCACGGTAATGCGGACCCATCGAAGAACAGTAACCAGTTCTCGTTCCTCAAGATCTCCATGAAGGGAGGATTCCTGAAGAACGTGGAGAACAGCGAGGCAGTGACTCCTGCCACTCCTGCCACCCCAAGTGGGAAGAAGGAGAAACCGCTCCATTCGTACAATGTGGCCGAACAACAGCAGTTGTACGATGAAGAGATTGCCAAAGTGTGGTATCGCCAACGTCGTATTCTGAGCTCTGGAGGCAGTTCTCGTGCGCGTACCGTTGACGATGCCAAGTTGCACGACGATTCCATGATGAGGATGGCCAATAAGGAGATCGACAGAGAGGTGGATGAGCCTGCACGGTTCCTCAAGATTACACGTATGGTGAAGAACAGTTACGGTATCTTGGAGCGGCAAGTCGACGTGATTCGGGACCATAAAGTGGTTGAATTATACGTGCGCCGGAAACAGGCATCTCTGCTGGAGGATCCAACGCAGTTGGACAACGATACTGCAGTGCTGACAAACGACGTCGAAGAGAACATGAAGGTGAAGAAACGCCTGGAGGAAGAGTTGAAGAAGCTTGAGAAGCAGCACGAGAAGAAGAAGAAGAAGATGCCAGGTATCACGGCCGCCAACATCGACTCGCAAGGAAGAATCTCAGGTAAAGGTATTGGCAAGGGTAAGAGCACGAGTCGGCGGTGTGCAACGTGCGGTGCATTGGGCCACATCAGAACGAACAAGTCATGCCCACTGTACTACACGATCCACAACAAGTCGAACCCCAACTACGTTCCAGGAACGGAGAAGAGTGCACACTTGCTGACGATTGCACAGAACGAGCCAAAGTAATAATAATACACTATCGTGAAAGGATTAGTTTATATAAATACCACTAGAAGAGAAGTCCAAGAGTGTGGTCGTACCACCAGGTGCGGTCCAACTTGCCACCAGAGACAGCCTTCTTTTCAGCAAGTTGTTGCTCGTACTCGTACTGCTGCTTGTCGACATCATCCTTATAAGTGATGAGATCGGCCTCGTCTGGCTTGACTGTCTTGGTATGCTTGACGATCTTCCAAGTAGCAAGACAGATCAAGTAGACAGGAATACCAATGTAACCAGTGATGAAAGTCTTGTAATCGAACTCATCACCAAGGAAGACGGTGAAGTTCTTAATAATAGCAATGAGGCAGCAAATGGCCAGAGCAATGTAAGTGCTGTAAGGCTGGAATGGAGAGTAGTAGACGAAATCGGCCTTGCGGTTGTAACCTTGAGCTTCAACGGCCTTCTTAAAGTAGAGGTAAGTGACCAGAATAGAGATCCAAGTGAGCAGACCAAAGATAGAGACGACGTTGACGAAGTAGTTGAAGATAGTCTTCGAGGAGGAGTCACAAACCATGAATGCGAGCAAGCAGAAGAGAGTGGCCAATCCAAGCGCATAGATTGGCACACCTCGCTTATCGGTTTTAGAGAAGATCTTAGGGAACATGCCGTTGCAGGCAAGACCGTAGGCATTTCTTGACGAGATGTAGAGATCCGAGTTACTTGCAGAGAAGACGAAGATCAGAATGCAAGCGTTGAGAACGTGGTTGAGTCCCTTGATCTGGGCGTTGTTAATAGCAACTAGGAAAGGAGAAGCTGCGGCAGTACCGGAGGCCTTGGCGGCAGCGGTAAGACTTGGGTCATTGTAAGCAACGCAGCAACCAACGAGGAAAATGGAAAGAATGTAGAAGATGACAATTCTGAACAGGGTGAGCTTGATGGCCTTCTTAATGGCATATCTTGGGTTCTGGGCCTCAGCAAATGTGATACCAACCAACTCTGTACCGAGGTAGGCGAAGACGGCAGTGACGAGCACGGAGACGAACGAGACGAACTTGGCCTTGGAGTCTGGAGTGATACCATCGTATGGAGCAAAAGCACCAGGATCTTTCCAGTATCTGAAGCCGATTCTGTCGTGGCTTGGGGCACCACCGAGCATGATCACCAGCATGGTGATGATGAGTCCCACGATGGTACACACCTTCAAGGAGGACAACCAGAACTCGAACTCACCGAAGAACTTAACACCCATCGTGTTGATAGCAACGATACAGATGAGCATGATTGCAACCCAGACACCAGGATTCACCTTATCGCGATCGACCCAGTATTGCATGACGAGGGAGCCAGCAACGAGCTGGTTTGGTGACACAATGAGATACTTGCAAAGGTATGCGATACCGACGGCGAAACCAAGGGCCTCGTCACAGTAACGGGTAGCGTATCCGGCAAAACCTTCTCTGACTGGGATGAAAGCGGACATCTCACCCAAGGTACTCATGACAACGTAGACGAGAGCACCGACCAGTGCGTAGGCGATTAAGATACCTGCGGGACCAGCCGTGGCGAGAGCGGAAGTGGTGGAAATAAGCAATCCGGTACCAAGGGCACCTCCGAGGGCAATCATGGAGATCTGACGAGGCTTCAAATCTTGCTTGAGTTGACGGCCTTCTTCCAGAGCGATCGGGTGGCCATCTTGGAAACTGTGAATGGAACGGATGTTACTGAATCCATTAGTGATATCGTCAGACTCGACTGTAGTCTGAGACTGCTTCTGCTTCTCAATATCTGACATGTTGAAGAGAAGTATTGAGGGAAGAGATTTACAGGGTTGCAGAATCTACCTATTTTAAAAGCAATATGTACGTTACCCCCCACCCCCGATGATTTCCGCCAATCGGCTACTCGTCGGTGGAGAATTTGGAATTATGTTGAATGTCTACAATAGATTTTCCCCCGCGCGGTGTTACAAGTCATTCGTTTCATCCAATAGTTCGGCATTGTGTCCAATGCCGTATGAAGAGCTGCCAGATATTTTTTAGGGGTCCTGTTTTTTTCCGAGGAAAGGCGGAAAATTGCTCTAAATGCGGTGTTTGGAGCACCCCGTATTAATTGGAAGCCGAAGATAGGTGAGATAAACAGCGGTCGTGCGAGCACCGCATAGATAAGAAGGGTCCAATGTGTACCGGGGGGAAGTATAGTAATATGATGCGGGGTCGATGTGGTTCCACCCTCGTATGCTAGGGTGCACGGGGCCGACGGCTACGTGATATATTCGCAAACGTATATTAATCTAGAAGACTAGCAGATCAGGCTAGCGCGTTACAACTGGTAGACAAAGTCAGGGTTGAGATCTCCGCCCATGACCTGCTGTCTGTAAGTTAAGGAAGCCCACTTGTCCTTGGCAGCCTGGGTCTGCTTCTGCTTATTTCTGTACATCAGAGCACCGAAGTAGGTGAGGACCAGAACGAGAGCAAGCGCGGTGAATCCAATGTTGACACAGAGACCCATTTTGTAGAGTGGAGCATCACTGTTAGGGAAGATGAACGAGGCAATAATACCACCAATGTTACCGAATCCAATAACGAAAGCGGTACCAACACTCTTTCTGGTGTGTCCGGCAAAGTTGAGGGACATCCAGCAGACGAGAATTGGCATGGCTGTATAGAGACCAGAAGCGATCAGGAAGCAACCGGCGTACTTGATAGTATAGTCACCACCCTTAAGGACGAGACAGAGACCGACAATTGCCACGATACAGGAAAGGGCGCAGAATGCCCAACGGTTCCGAGCAAAGTCGGAAACGAAGGCCAGAACGATAGAGAATCCCATCGAGGCCAACCATGGGTAGATGGAGTGGGCCTGGGCAGCCATGGCAGTGTAACCGAGCTGCTTGATGATGGTTGGAGCAAAGTAAGCGTAGGAGTAAGATGGAACGATCAGAGCAAAGTAGCCGAGGGCAGCAATGTAAAGCAGAGGCTCTTTGAAGACGTGACCGATATCGGCCCAAGTCTGCTTGACCTCGAATCCGGACTTACCAGAGTAAGCCTCGAGCTTCTTCTTGAGGAAAGTACGCTCATTCTCGTTGAGGAATCTGGCCTGTTCTGGGAAGTCAGCGACGGCAAAGAAGAGGAAGATCGACAGGAAGGCGGTCATAGAACCTTCGACGATGTAGATCCACTGCCACGAGGCAAGGCCACGAACACCGTCCAAGTCGTTCAATCTGTAAGCAAGGGCACCGGCGCAACCACCAGCAAGGCAGGTGCACGAGAAGAAGGTAGAGAATCTTCTCTGGGACTCCTTAGCAGTGTAGAAGTTGGCCATGATGTAGAAGATCGAAGGGAAAGATCCAGCCTCGAAGATACCCAGGAGGAAACGGCAGGTAACGAGACCACCGAAGGAATGCGAGTAAGCCATGCAAATGGTGACGATACCGAAGAAGAAGATCATTCCAGCGAGCCAGAAGTGAGGCTTGACGATCTTGAGCATGTAGTTGGACAGGATCTCGAAGATGATGTAAGGGACGAAGAAGACGGTCAGGGCAGTGTTGAATTGTTCTCCAACGAGCTTCAAGTCGGTCTCCATTCCGTACAGCTTGGCGTTGGAGATGTTGACACGGTCCAAGAAGGCCAAGAAGTACATGAGACAGAATGGTGGAACGACACAGAGGTCGATCTTGGTCATCAGCTTACGCTGGTTGATACCGTAGGTTGCAGCGATCTCGTTCACCTCCGCTTTCTTCTGCTCATCGGTGATAGACAGATCTGGTGGAGTAGAGTGGATTCTCTCTATGTCATTTGAGATCGAAGAGTTCTCGTTAGTTTCATCTTTGACGAGGTTCTCGATGCTCGAAGCTGACGAGGCAGCCTCGGCGGTGGCCGCAGTGGTAGTTGGCTTTTCCATGGTGAAGGAGAGTTGATTGATCAGGAAAAAATTTTAGTGTGGGGTTCTTTAAATACCCTTGAACGCCTGCAGATCGTGACTCAGAGGTGGGAACATTCGTATTAATCGTGAATCCAACCGGTTTACAACGTTTCCGAGCCTTTACAAGCCGTCACTAGGGTGATATGAGCATGCTGATGAGGTTCGCATCGAACTTCACCGGCGGATTTGGCCCCACAACTGGGTCTTCTGAGCTATCAGAATCGTAGAGTGAAAAATTGCTTAGGCCGGTTCCGGCCTCCGGTGACGGAGAAAGATGCGGTCTCTGGAGGTCACATGCTAGATCTGCATGACCTTAATGATAGTATTGGAGGTTGTTCCTTGCAATCGGGCAAGGTTCCTAGTCGATATCAGGACATCTTAGAAAGTGTGCAGTGGGGTCTCTTGACAGAATCCGGGGTATTTATAAGATATGTGCCCAGTGCAACAGTGGCTTACGCGCCGCATCTCATTCCGTGAATAACCGCAGCACAGCCTGGAAAATTGGCCATTAGGAGCAAAACATTTGACATTTGACATTTGACATGTGAGCTGCCGCAATGAACGGTACATCGTTGGGTCCAATGGCAGACGTAGCTCGGGCTTTGGTCGGGTGGGCTCAATCTGGCAGGTTGGAAAGTCTCCAAGGGGTCGAATGAGGGGTGTTGAACAAGTCTCGGGTGGTTTGGGCAGGTCGTTGACGGGAAATAACGTTGTAGGCTGAGTATTTGAGAGGTATAACATTAGTAAGCGGAGTCCGGTATGAGAGGAGCGAACATAGATGGTGCTGGCAAGTTCGGGGCGCCAGTAGCACAGTGTAGGGACATTGTGGAACGTTGGTAGGCTTAAATGGGAGCGGATGCTGACGGATCGGACCGATGGACATGATACTAATAGATAGATAGATTGTGAAGACAACTCCTGCAAGAACTCCACCGTGACCGTCTGCTTTGCCCCATAAAGCCAATTACTCGGTAGAGGTCAAGTTGGAAGCAATTAGAACCACCTTTTATGGGTCCTGTGGCCAACTAACGCCGCTGGAAATCATCTAGACGCTGTTATCCGGCCTGTTTGGCGGCGGGTAAACCAGTCCTTCCAGAACCATATACAGCTAATAGCTTGACTAGTTAGTCTATATCTTCCAGAATAGAGAATATACTACTTTGTTCGGTGTATCTCTTTGTTTTACCCCTAATTCATCCATTTCTCCCCTAAATATACCACCTATGTTCATCTACCTGTTCACATATACCATACCGATTTCTAAATCGGGTAGCCGGAAATGTAGTCCCATGTCAACGTTTAATTAACGACCATTCTCCTCCTATAACCGACCCGAACCATCACCATGGCGGTATAATGAAGATTGTCCAATCCCAAGCCCATTAGCCCCCCGGGTATAATCATAAAACGGTACCCCCCTATCTCCCCTTAATAACTCAGTACCAGCTCGCAAATTTCTCCATGGAGCATCCACGTAGCATTCTGCGCAGTTTCGATGCGTTCCCCAAATTGCCGCCTTCCAGCCAAGTGCGGTCCACTCATGGCTCGTTCACTTCGATCCTCATGTACCTCTTCCTGATCTTCCTGATCTGGGTGGAGGTTGGTGGTTATCTGGATGGGTTCATTGACCACCAGTTCACCGTGGACGATCAGATCAGGAAAGACCTTAAATTGAACTTGGACATGGCCATCATGATGCCTTGCAAGTACCTGCAGACGAACGTTCGAGATCAGACAGATGACCGTCTTTTGGCGGCGGAGAAGCTGAATTTCGAAGGTATACGCAAGGAGGTTCCCGCTTGGTACTTTGAACATAAGAAGAAAGTGTACACTCCAGAGTTGGAGGACGTGCTTGCGAACTCTGTGGAGGCGCGGTTCTTCAGTGAAGGTACCCATGTCAACGAGGAGATGCCAGCGTGCCATATCTATGGAACTATACCAATCAATAGAGTGAGCGGCGACTTCCATATCACGGCAAAGGGCCGCGCCTACATGGACAGGGAGAGAACGCCGGACGAGGCTCTCAATTTCACACATTACATCTCGGAGTTTTCCTTCGGGGACTTCTATCCATACATGGACAACCCACTGGACATGACGTACCAGGTGACAGACGACCAGCGTCATACGTACCATTACAAGTTGAACGTGGTGCCAATCGCATATAAGAAGCTTGGATTGGAGATCAACTTGCAACAGTACTCGCTGACGATGTTCGAGTCGTCCAAGAAGTACGTGCCAGGGATTTTCTTCAAGTACGACTTTGAGCCGATCAAGATGGTCACCGTGGAGAGGCGGCTCTCCTTCTGGCATTTCCTGGTGCGACTCATCACAATCGTGGGAGGTATTTGGATCGTCACCAAGTGGGTGTACAGAGCCGGAGAGAAAGTCATAGAGAGCACTCTGGGTAAGGAGTACGTTAAAAGAAGCGAGGAAAAGAAAGACGGTGGACTATTGGATGACCCAGACCAGTTTGAGTCCATTTAGTTGCATTATATAGACTAGAGTTTCTCAATAGCTCCAGGAACAACCTCCGTATATCGGTAGTACTCGTCGTCGTCGAACGTGACGATCTCCCAGTACTTGTAGATGAACATGTAGCAGAACATCGAGCTCATAGAAGCAAACACGCTGCCGTCACAGTAGTGTTGCAGTCCATTGCATATGGTGTTGCTGACTATGTAATTGAGAACCAGTGATGCTCCAAAGAAAAAGCTGGATACGCACAGTGAGCCAATGGCCCACTTATTCAACTCTATGACGAAGAAGCAGACGAAGAGCTGCGATCCGACCCACAGGAGCAGTAGCAATCCGTTGATGATATAGCAGAGTACGAACAGTAGTGATGGACCCAACGTTCCTTTGAATGTCAGCATTGCCACTAGATAGTTGGTAGCAAAGAAGATCGCACAGCCTAGTGACAGAATAGCCATGGAAGTGATAGACCCATCCTCCCACCAGCCGGGACCTGAGAGACCTGAAAACGTTAGTGAGAAGCAACAGACTGCTGCCAATGATACCTGCAAGGAGACAAAGTAGACGTACGATGCTGAGCTTGGAGGTGAGACTCCCGTTTCCACTATAAGGCAGGACAGTACGTAGCATATGGCAGTCCAGAAGAAGAACAGCGTCTCTTTGCGAGCCGCCGACGTATATCTTCGTTGGGCCAAGTATATGATAGAGAGCAGCACTGCCAACGTGGCCATGTTCATGAACGCTGTGCCTATTTCAAATACTAGTGTGTTGGCTATGATGATCGATCTAGCGTAGCACTGTGGCAATACTCCGATCGGAGCACATATTGGTAGAGGTGTTCTCTCACAGATGGATACAAAGTCTGTGAGCATGAGGCAAGACTGTTACTGTCTGTGTGTAGGTACCTATATGCCAATACCTCTAGCGGTTATTCTATCAAGTCCCTGCCAAAATTTTCATGTGACCGATTAGGCAGTGGATATTAAGCGCGCTGGTGCAGTGGCAGATCCAACATTCGGAGGTTAAATCGACCAGAGAGAACGACAATACCCTTCGATGTCGTTCAATAGCGATATATAGATCAGTGTAGTTCACTAATATTAGCCCGCCAACCCCCCAAACCCGCAATATTCCACCACCTCACACGGCTGCTTCCCCAGATTGCAAAATTTTCTACTTCGTCCACTTGACCGATCACTTCTTCTTCATGTCAGACAAAAAAGAGACTGCTTTGGCCCGTATTCTGGGCTCTGCCTCCGCAGGAGTGTGCGAGATCGGTGTGTTCCACCCGATCGACACTATCACGAAGAGAATGATGTCGAACCAGACGAAAATCACCAACTGGAGTGAATTCAACAAGGTGGTCTTTAGAGACAAGGCCTCGGCACCTATCGGACAGCGGTTGACGTCGTTGTACCCAGGTCTGGGATACGCTGCATGCTACAAAGTGTTGCAACGTGTTTACAAGTACGGAGGCCAGCCCTTCGTCAAGGACCAGTTGACCGACAACTTCAAAGAAGACTTTGACAGGGTGTTTGGCCCTCACACTGGTAAGGCAATGCTGTCTGCCACAGCCGGTTCGATCATCGGTATCGGTGAAGTGTTCCTATTGCCTCTGGATGTGATGAAGATCAAATCGCAGACCAACCCTGAAGCTTTCAAAGGTAGAGGCTTTTTGAAGATCATCAAGGACGAAGGTGTCAGCAACTTGTACAAAGGTTGGGGCTGGACCGCTGCCAGAAACGCGCCAGGATCGTTTGCGCTGTTCGGAGGTAACACTTTCGCCAAGGAGTATGTTCTCCACTTGGATGACCACTCTTCTGCCACTGCAGCCCAGAACTTCATCTCGTCGATCTTCGGTGCCAGTGCATCTTTGATCGTTTCGGCTCCATTGGACGTTGTCAAGACCCGTATCCAGAACAAGAACTTTGACTCGAACGAGACGGGTTTGCAGATCATCAAGGACATGGCCAAGAACGAAGGTATCACGTCGTTCTTCAAAGGATTGACTCCAAAACTGTTGACCACGGGTCCAAAGCTGGTCTTCTCGTTCGCCATGGCCCAGACTTTGATTCCTGCCTTTGATAGAGCGCTCTCTAAGAAGAACACCAACTAGAATCTAAAGCAGATCTGCTTGTATATACATGAATTAGTTACTGACATCTTTCCTCTCCTTCTCCAGCGAGTCTTGCAACTCCTGCATCTTCTTCTGCTTCTCCTCTGCCTGCTGCTTGAGCAACTCCTTGCGTTGCTCTTTCAACGTGGCAGCGTCCTCGTAGATCTCCTGTGTAAATCCACTCAATGTGTCCTCGACAACCTCGTAGGTCGGTCCCTGGTTCACTGTTCCCAGAATAATCTCCTTCAAGCTGTTGTCGAAAGACATCGTCGTCGGCTCCTTACCAATCCGGTTGATTCCAGTGCTCCGCATCGTCTGTGCCTCTTGCAACTTACGCTCGCTGAACGCATCGTTCACCATCGTCTCCAACTTCGACTCAGTGATGGCAAACTCCGACGACGCATTGTACAACTCTAGCAGTCTCTGTGCCTTTTTCTGTTTCGTCAACATCTGTTGCGACAGTCTGTTGGCCTTGCGCTTCAACGCAAGAGCCTCCTTCTCCTCGTCTGTCCGTGGCCGAACCAGTGGTCCTTTCAGGTACTGTTCCACCGTTGGAATCGTATACAGCTCTGCCCACGATTGCTCGTGTTGCTCAGCTTCTCTCTCGATCTGCTCCTTCTTCTCTGCAGCCTCCGCCTTGCGAGCATCCACTTTTTCGAGCCGTTTAACCTCGTGCTCGTAAGATTCCTTCAAGTATTGGCGGCGCAAGCTGGCATTTTTGATCTTGTATCTTCTAGACTCAGCCAGTTGTGCCAGCTCGTCCTCGTTGTACTGCTTCTTCGGTTTTGCCACCGTCTTGGCCAGTCTGTCCTCTGGAGTGAACACTTTTGGTCTGATCACATCTCTCGAGATACCTGGAGGATGTGCAACACCTTCAGCATAACCTGTGTCTGGTTCCTTCTGGTACACCTCATGCTTAAACGGCTGCTTGAAGATCTGTCTTGGTTTCGGCAAGATCCCGCTCTTTCCTCCGAATCTCAGTGCCCTATTACCCATCGTCGTAGAGAAAGGTGAGCTCTTTCAGGTTTGAAAAATTTTGAACCTCAACTTTGCGGTGCACTGTTGTGAAACTTGCCCCACTCTGTATACATGGCCCATCTGTCTGACCGTCAACTTGGCGAGTTAAATGCCGCCGTGTTACAGTATCTTGGGTACCAACAGTTGCCTGAGGATGTCATATCACTAGTTAAATCGAAGATCGACACGTCCACGGCGGCTGCCGACCAACACATCCCAGATCATTACTTGGAGAAGAAATGGTCCACGGTGCTCAACTTACAGAAGCGAATATACGGGTTAGAGCGCGAATTGTCGGCGCAATCGAAGGCCATAGAGCGATATGACTCTATGCTGCAGAACGACTCGCCCAGCAAGAATAAAATCGACTGGATACCGTCGCATGTGAGAGCAACTCTACGATATCACACTGGGTCCGTTACCACGCTCGCTTTCCATCCATTCAAACCAATACTGGTCACAGGATCCAGAGACGGTACATTGGCTGTATGGAACTTGTTGGATCTGAAAGAGCCTGTGAAAATAGTGCGAGATGCTCACTCTAGAGGAATCAATTCAGTGTGTTTTCAACAGCTGGAATCCCAGGATCCGTTGCTGGCGTCAGCGGGCTCAGATTTGCTCGTTAAGCTGTGGCAACTGGATGGCAAGACGTACGATGTGCCTATTAAGACGCTGGCGGGCCATCAACACCTAGTGTCGGACGTGAAGTTCTTGCCAAACGACCCTACTTTGCTAGCAACATGTTCCAGAGATAAGACAATCAAGATATGGAACGTGAGCTCTGGCTGGTGCACGAAAACGATCAACGGCCACTCCGACTGGGTCCGTAAGATCGATATTCATAACGACTATATGCTGTCGTGCTCGAACGACCATTCTATTCGACTCACCCATATACCAACAGGCAACGGAGTGGGTCTGTGTATCGGCCACGAACAGGTTGTTGAGGACGTTGTGTTTCTGTCGAATCTAACGTTGAACACTAACAAGGCCGAGGTCGCTGCTTACGATGCTGTTGGGTACACATATTGTGCCAGTTGTGGCAGAGACAACCTGATCAAGATCTGGCAGCTTCCACTTCCGGATTTGACGTCTGGAGTGCCGAAACCGGGCCCGGATCCACGAGGTCGACTGGTTTATGAGATCCGCGGACATACCAGCTGGGTCAAACACTTGGCAGTGCACCCTAGCGGACACTACCTGGTGAGTTGCTCTGATGACAGGAGCATCAAAATTTGGGACTTGCGGAAGATTGCGCAATCACGCAAGGCTCAGATCGAGCCGTCAGGCTCATTAGAGGATAATGACAGCTTTGTGAATGTTGTTGAGTTTGCACCGCCTATTCTCCCGGAAGAAATCCACGAGGTGACCGACGAGGCCGTTGCAGAGGCGATGCTGGAGCAAGGAATACGCTGTTACTTGGCTAGCGGCACTACCGACAACCTGGCTAAAGTGTATACATAGTTATTAGATGTACATTAGAAGATTACTCACTTGATAGATGGCTCGATCTTGGCCCACCACACTTCAGCGCACCGTTTCGAGCAGAAACTGCGCTTGATCGGGATCAACTTGCTGTCTTTGAAATCCCACCACTCCAAGAGTTCAGCTACAGACTCCACAACGGTATTCCCACAGCATCCGCATACTTCTCCGTTGGTACCATGTATCAGAGCCTTGATGGCCTGCTTGTAAACACGCTCGTGAGTGGTGTCTCTCCACTTTAAGATCTCCGACCGTGATATCAGGTACCTGGAGATGGTTCTGCACGACAATTCTGACAGTTTTGGGACCCATGAAGCCCGCTTCCTGATATAATTCTGTTCCTGATTGGCGAGAGCGTCCGACGAGGCGAACTGGCCCTCGGAATCTTGCAATGTCGATAGGTTGCGTGCCAATTTGATCGCAGTGACTGCTGCACCGCTGACCTGCTTGTTGCTGGTAATCCAGTGTAATTTCCCGACGAATCTCAGGTATCTGTCATACTTGTGGAACTCTGAACCTTCAGGAGCATCAACCTCACGCAAATCCTTCTGGTTATTAGCCTCTATCAACTGGTTGGGCCTGATCCGGATGATCTCGAGCTTGTCGCAGTTCAGTATGGTTGGCGGCAGGAACTTGATCTTGTTGTTGGCGATATTCAGAGACCTCAACGAAGTGGCAGCTCCGATCGCGCTCGGGATTCGCGCAATCTTATTGCCTCTTAGCGTAAGAACGGACAATCCACGGATCTCAAAGATACGCGGGGACAACGAACGTAACTCGTTGTTTGATGCAAAGATTTGTAATGACGGTGGAGCAATCTGACCCTCCTTGTTATAGATGACAAGATCTTTAAAGTCGAGGATCTGGTCAGGGAGTGACTGCAACCCGCACTTGTCAAGATTCAACATGTAAGCTTCGTAGTTCTCCTTTTCAGGATCGCGGTCGAACGTCTCATCAATGATCTCCGAGCTACGAGCAATCAGCTCTGGAGGGTTCTTGACCACAAAATAGGCCGGGTCGTCGTACAGGCTGGGTCTGTAACCGCGAGGAAACGTGGAGTCTTCAAGCAACACACCGTAGACTTTACCGTCACGATCCAGTGCTAGCTCTTCGCCTATAGCCTTGGGCTTGTGTAGCAAGACCTGCCTCCTCTTACGCTTCGGCTGTTGAACATCTGACATCACAGAGTTGTTCCTAGAGAACTCTGGCGGCGATGACAGTAACTGGGTCTTGCGTTTTGTCCTGTTTTCCTTGTCAGCGTACGAGTCATTATCGTCATCGATCCCTAGCATGGGCGGGGAGCTTGGAACGCCACTCAATTGTACTATGGAGTCTTGGCGGTGCTTGAACAGGTTCAAGTCAGAGCCAGGACACGACGAAGAACTGTCTGGTAGGGTGATTCTGTCCGAATAGTCCGATGAGATCGTGGGTTGTGTGGAGAACGCGTCTTGCGGTTGTTTCTGGGACGACACGAGCTCCTCAGACACGATGGCATTTGATGCCGTCTTCACGTCGTCTAACTCTTTGGCCCTGGACTGGTTGTAAGCCAGAGGTAAAAGAGGGTTCATTGTAGATCTTGAAAAGATTGGATCGCGTTAGGTCAAAAAGGGGGCAGAAATTGGGATTCGCGACTAGGAAAAGTTTCGCATGACATGAATGCTCTGCTATCTACTGGTATATGCGATATCAATGTAGTAAAAATGGATAGGACGAGTGAGACCAACGCTCCCACGACAGGTCAAATTCCAATCACTTTGGGCTCAGTAAAGATCATAGCACAGGTCAGCCGCCGACGATGGTCACGGCGACGTGCTTTCGGCAGCACCTGTGTATGTGATTGAACTTCTGTTGTATCGTCATCACTGTTGATCCGACGAGGTGACCTTTCCAAGTCGCTTACGCTCACGTCGGACCGACGATGGTGATGGTGATGGCGATGGTGATGATGTTTACGGTGGCTGCGGTGACTATGGGACGACACAATGGTATCAGAAGACCCGCTGTCAGAGCGGCTCTCATCTGTGTGGTCAGAATATCGACGGCCATGTTCGTAGGAATGGTTCCGGAACGACTGGTTCCGCATCGACTGGTTTCGCATCGACTTGTCAAACCAGGCCAGACTCGACCGCCTGGCAGTGTTGACCTTCTTATCGATGTCAGCAAAAGGATCGTCCACCAATTGGTGTTCGAGTATAGCGTTATCAGAAGTGGTTCTGACGATCGCCGTCTCTTGCAACGGATCCTCGTCAATCAAACGGCTCGAAGGCGTTTCGAGAATCCCGTAACTTCTGCGACGAAGCACTGGACGGATTTCGAAACGATCAAGCTTCTGTGTGATGAATTGGACCTCTTCGCATTGATCCGGATCATCCTGCTGGGCCGAATCAGCACGCTGATTCGCGTCTTTCTTGACAAAGTAAACGAGCGATCCCTTCATAGGATATGATCCGGTACGGCTCGTAGCCCCGCTACTGAGACTCGTCTCGGGGCTCCGTGGACTCGAGGGCCCGCTGATGATGGACAGGGAATCATTGGGGTCGGATTCGACCACCAACGACACCCGTCGTAGCTCTCTAGGTTGTTCAGCCATAAGCAAGAAATAACCAGAAAGTGGAGTACTGAGTACAATTATATCAACGCACCTAAATGACGTGGGGCCATAACGCACAAAGCCCAGAAAATGTTAAGCCGGACCGCGCGCGGTCCCCTCTCCTGACTGGAGATAACCACTTGCTACAGATTATGTTGGGGTTGCTGGGCGGATATGCGCTGGACAGTTAAAATAATTGCCCCTGCTAATGAATATCAGGAGATTAGCAACCGTTCATAGTGGTGTTACCCCAGATTATTGGCACCATAATTTGGTCCGATAACTGAACGGGGGGGAAAAAAAAAATAATAGCACCGCCTGGTTTCGATCCAGGGACATCAGGGTTATGAGCCCTGCGCGCTTCCGCTGCGCCACGGTGCTCTCAGCACTAAAAATATGATGTTACCAGAATAGTAGCGGGCGCACGACAATTTGGGTGGACAGTTGCATCCATGGCTCATTTACAGGGTTGTGCGGTGTCGGTTTGCAGTCAAGAAGGCCTGTAGCGATGAAAAGTGTGTTATTTTGTTGCATTCTGGCAAGTGGTTTCTTCCATACTTCGAATTCTGGTTGCTTCGCTCCAGTGTGGTATCTTGACGTTATCTGTGTTATTTGACCAGTCACTAATAATGGCTAGCTAGTCTTGCTACGTCATATCATTGTTAATGGCAGATTGATTTTAGCAGTCCCGCTTATTCAGAATTCCAGCCTATTAGTAATGGCAGAAACGGGCGGATTTGCCACTGCTCACCATAGCAAAACCGGATCTCAATGAAATTGGTGAGATCTGACGGAATTTAGGCAAGATCCGGGCGGGGTTTCCAGATACGGATAGATTTTTCACTTTGACACCTCAGTTGATTCGTTATATATAAAGGGCTGTATATCCGCAGGAGTCTGACACCAAATCCACACAGTACACCGAGAATGATCAACGAAATTGAAGCCATCGGAGTGACCGATTACGACCACTGGCTCGAGCCAGAGAAATTCACTTACAAGCCAAGAGAGTTGAAGCCAACGGACGTGGACATCGAAATCATTGCGTGTGGAATCTGTGGTTCAGATATCCATGCTGCTAACGGTGACTGGGGACGTCCTTATGTGCCAATTGCCGTCGGCCACGAGATCATCGGCAAAGTGGTTGCACTTGGTGAAAAAGTTGAAAAGTTCAAGATTGGTGACAGAGTCGGCATTGGAGCCCAGTGTGACTCATGCGGCGAATGTACTCGTTGTGAACACCACCATGAGAACGCCTGCAGAAAGATGATCGGTACTTACGGTGCAGTTCAAGACGGTTTCCCAATGCAAGGTGGCTACGCAAAGTATAAGCGGTGCAACGAGCGGTTCGTTTTCCGGATCCCAGATGGAATAGACACCAAACACGCTGCTCCCCTACTCTGTGGCGGTATCACCGGATTCAGACCTCTTATGACTGCTGGTGTCAAGGAAGGCACTAAAGTCGGTGTCGTTGGTATCGGTGGAATTGGACACATGACCATCCTGTTTGCAAAAGCACTTGGTGCTGAAGTGACTGCCATCTCTAGATCTTACACCAAGAAGGACACTGCGCTTAAACTGGGTGCAGACCACTATGTGGCCACAAGCGATGAGGACAAATTCCCTAAGGACTATGAAGATTCTCTGGACGTTATTGTCAACACTACTTCCACCTTTGGCAAACAGAGCATTGCAGACCTCATGTTCATGTTGAAGCCATTTGGAGAGTTCCGGTTCATTACTGCTCCTCCTTTGGATGAGAAACTCGTTCTAGAACCATTCAACTTGCTCATGGGTAACCTTTCCGTGCACGGATCGGGAATCGGATCTCCTCAAGACATCGAATACATGCTTGATCTCGCTGAAAAGAAGCAAATCAAGCCTTGGGTCGAGGAGATCGACATCTCCGAAGAAAACGTTGCCACTGCTTGGAAGCGGATGAACTCTGGCGATGTTCGCTTCAGATTTGTGCTCACTGGTTACGACAAGTACTTTAAGTAATATAATATAAGCATACTCTATATAGATTGGGCGAGTCCTTAAAATTGAGATGGGTGATTTTTTGACTCGTTTCACACTCCATGATTTGTCTTCTTCTGCTGCTGTGCCAACTGTGCAGCGCATTCTACCTACCAGGTATGATGCCCAATTCATACAGTGAAGGAGATGAGGTGGCTCTGATGGTGAATCATGTCACGCCGTCGCTGCGGTACCAGGAAAGTCAAACCAAGACAAGAATGTTTTCGTATGATTACTACGACAAGAAGTTCCACTTCTGCCGGCCTGAACAACTGGAAAAGCAGCCGGAGTCGTTGGGATCGATCATATTTGGAGATAGGATCTTCAACTCTCCGTTTGAGTTGTCTCTGTTGAAGAACACAACGTGTCAGAGTGGGTGTCAGGCTACTTATAGCAAGAAAGACGCTTCGTTCTTTGCATCCAACATCCGCGCCGGTTACCAATACAACTGGCTTATAGACGGTCTGCCAGTGGCCAACAAGCTGGAAGATCATACCACAAAAACCGAATACTACTCGTCTGGGTTCAAATTAGGTTATGTTGACGACGACAACACCGTCCATCCGTACAACCACTTTGACCTGTTTGTCGAGTACCACAAGAGAAGCGACGGCAGTTACCGTGTTGTTGGATCGACGGTCGAGACCTCATCTAGAGAGTATACAGACACAGGCAATCCTGACTGTGGTGCCGCTGGACTCGCCCCGATAGTGTTCAACCAAGGCGGCGAGACTGAAATCACCTACACCTATGCGGTGCACTGGGTGCCGTCCGAGACCGCATGGGCCACTCGCTGGGACAAGTACTTGCACGTCTATGACCCGAAGATCCAGTGGTTTTCGCTCTTAAACTTCTCGGTGATCGTGGTGATTCTGTCGGTGGTTCTCACCGAGATTCTGTTCAAGAACATCAAGACCGACATCCAAAGATACAACGAGTTTAATCTGGACGACGATGCCATCGATGAGTCTGGCTGGAGACTCGTCTCGGGAGACGTTTTCCGCCCGCCTCAGAGCCCGATGCTGCTCTCTGTGCTGCTTGGTTCCGGAGCACAACTGCTGCTGATGTCTTTCGTGACGTGCGGATTTGCCCTGTTGGGACTACTCTCTCCATCTAACAGAGGCTCGTTGTCGACAGTGATGTTCATTCTGTACGCAGTGTTTGGATTCTTCGGCTCGTTCGTCTCCGGTTACATCTATAAGATGTTCAACGGTGCCGACTGGCGCACAAATATGATCCTAACGCCGCTGCTTGTGCCAGGAGCGTTCTTTGCGGTGTTCCTGCTGCTGAATGCGTTGCTGGTGTTTGCCGGATCTTCTGGTGCTGTTCCATTTGGCACAATGCTGGCCATTCTTGCCATATGGTTCCTCGTCAGTATTCCGCTCTCTGCCCTTGGTACTCTGGTGGCAGTGAAACGGGCGCCGGTGACGCTGCCTTGCAAGGTGAACCAGATCCCAAGACAGATCCCAAAGCAACCATGGTACATGCAGACGCCATTTCTGGCACTTGTAGCAGGCCTCTTCCCATTTGGCGCAATCTCTGTCGAGATGTACTTCATTTATAACTCGATCTGGTTCAACAGAATCTACTACATGTTCGGGTTCCTCTTCTTCTGCTTTTCACTCATGCTGATGACTACGATGCTCGTCACGCTTCTCTTCATCTACCTTTCGCTATGCCGGGAGAACTACAAGTGGCAATGGGAGGCATTGTTCATTGGTGGAGGAATATCCATCTACGTTTTCGTCCACTCCATCTTCCTCTCTGGGTTCAGACTGGGAGGATTCATCTCCATTGCTCTGTACGTTGGTTACTCTTTCCTCCTCGCCACTGCTGTGGGGCTCATCTGTGGAACCGTGGGATTCCTTGCTGCCAGCTACTTCGTCATCACCGTCTACAGCCAGATCAAAGTCGACTAAGATTTACTCTAATAATTTATACCTATCACAGTGTAGCCGCTCGTTTTCTCCCATCTACCGGGATTACAGCCTCCCGACGCGGCCTGTCCGCCCACATCTGGTTACTTCCCCCGCATTTTTGAAAAATTTTCGAAGAGTACCCTCTCTATACACTTGGTCCGCCATGCCAGAAAGTGTAGAAACCGAAGAACCCACGCTGATCCAACTGGAGATTCTGCTCCCACAGGATCCAGGGAGCATCCAGTTCCCTGCCACTCCTGACGAGAAGATCTTTGAGGTGCGTCAATCGCTCGCAATGTTCCCCAACACCGAGGAATTGACTTCTTACCATCTGTTCCACCAGTCCCAGAAGCTCGATGACGGAGCTTTGCTTGGAGACTTGGCCGACGGTGATAAGTTACAGCTGACCTTGAAAGATGCCCCATACAACAGCAAACAGGCCAGAGAGCATGTCATGAAAGTGAGAGATGCTGCTGGTTTGGACAAACCGTTCTCTTACGGTGGACTCCACGACTTTAGTGGAATCTCAGCCGGTGCCACCACCTACAAGGCGTTGCAACTTGATGAAATCAAAGAGCAACCAGAAGAAGCCGAGGAAAACCCTGAAAAGACGACCGACGAAAAGACAGAGGCTACCGAGGAAACACAGGCGGATTCCGATAAGCCAAAGCCTATTGAGTTAACCGACGAGGAAAAGGCTTCAATCCGGTCTGTGTTGGCTACATACCAGACCGACCCAAAGCTGTCGGCTCCACCGGCACCTACTAAGCTGCCATACGCCCTGCGTGAGCTGTGCATCTCTCCATGGACTCCAGTTTCTCGGAGCAGAAAGCTTCAGGGAGATCTGTTCTACCTGAGAGCTGTCACTTTGGAGGGGGAGACATTCCACATCACTGCGCACTCCACAGGCTTCTTTGTGAATCGGTCGTCGGCCACCCACTTCGATGGACGGCTGCGTCAAATCGCCTCTGCTGGCGGTAAAAACGCCAAGATCTCTCACTCGCACTCTCTGTTTGCTATGCTGGCCTCTCTGTCACCAAAGTTCTCCGAGCAGCTCACAGAGAACCGCAAGGCACTCAGTGAAGTGTCTTCGGAGCTCTTCAACTATCCTACTATTGGCTTTTTGGCTAACCCATGGCTCGTCTCTAAGGACGATGCTTCATTCCCGGACCCTGCCAAGACCCAGGAGGTTTACCTGCGTGGTGGCCTCGACGGAAGCGACCTCCAGAAAGACTGGAACGACGACTTCCAAGGGCTCAAAGACTTGCAGGCTCCATCGTTGGAACAGCGCATCACTAGAGAACAACTGATGAACCAGACCTCGTTTGGATTCACTGTTGCTGCCGTTAGAGGTGCATTGGAAGTTGTCCGCGGTAACCTCGAGCCATTGAACCCTGAAGATGACGCTCTCTCGTTCATCTATCTGCGTAACGGCGTGTTCTACTCGCTTGCAGCCGATTCTGAGGGTGAATTTGGCACCACCGGTGGTAACATCGCTTCGCGCGCTGCAGCCACCAAGGACATTACTGCCATCAAGTTGTTGAATCGTCTCAACATCGAAGGTGTGTCTCACCTCTTAACCACTATTGTCGACTACGCCGGAACCAGAGTCGTTTGCCAGGCTCCAGTGCCAGGTGTTCTAAGCAACAAGGTCGAGTCCGAGGAACCACACTCTATCGTTGTGTACGGCCACTCTGAGGACAACTCCAAGTTGCTCTCTGACGAGCAAACTTGCACTCAGTTCAAGCCTGTTGCAGAGGCACTTCACTTGAAACCTCACAAGGCCTGGAACGAAGATGGTTCCAGTGTCGTCGACGTTGTCACATCTTACCGGACCAAGGGACTCGATGGAACCGATGGCCGCAAGTACATCATTGACTTGTACAGAACGACTCCACTTGACATTGAATTCATCGAGAAGAACTGTTCTGGTGAGGACAAATATCCATACTCCGAGGTCACGTTGAGACACGAGGCAGTGAATGAGTGGTGGAGAAGAGAAGTAGCCGTTGCTGTCAAGGCCGAGACTGACAGACTTGCCAAGGAAGGTAAGAAGCCAGAAGATGGTGATAACAAGGAGACACTGGGCATTGACACTTCTTCGTTCTCTTTGAACCCTGATGCATTCGGTTTGCCAAAGGCCCCAACTGAGGAGCTGGCCAAGCAGCAGGAGGAAGACGAGCAGCGTGTTCGTGAAGTTTCCAAGTTTGTGAGCGAGGTTCTGATTCCAGAGGTTGTTGATGAGTTTGCCCAGAGCCAACTGTACACACCAATTGACGGAAACCACCTGACTGCCATTCTGCACCAGTCTGGTATCAATCTGAGATACCTGGGACTGTTTGCCCAGACTGTCGAGGAGACCAAGGCTAAGCTGGTTGCTGAGAAACAGACGGAGCAGACTGCTGTTGCTGAGAAAAACGTTGTCGAGCAGAAGTTACTCGACGAGGAAGATGCTAAGGCACTTGCCAAGGCTGAAGCTCGTGCCAAGGTTCTCCAAGAAGCTCGTGCCAAGGGTGAAGAGCCACCTGCAGAGGAGGAGGATGACGAGACGACTGAAGAGAGAGAGTTCACCGATAAGGCAACACCTCTTGACCAGTTGGCCTCTGTCAACGCTCTGCACCCAGTCGTGATCAACGAGATGGTGGCCCGTGCTACTAAGCAGTACCTTGGATGTCAATCACATGGCCTTGCTGAAGAGCTGGTGCCATATGTTATTGCCTACGTGCACAACTGCATCCTCTCTTCCAAGCCTGAGAAGCCTGTGCTTGACGAGTTGCTTGCCAACATCTACCAGACAGACGACATCAAGATTCTGAGCGAGACTCCGGCCTCTGTTCGTGCAGCCATCGCCAGACTCGTTAAGGTCAAGTTCCGGTACTCTCTTGCCGAGGACTGGAACACTAGTCTGAACTCCATTGCATTCGTCAAGCGTGTCGCTGAACAGTTTGGTATCCAGTGGAAAGATCGCAAGTATGCATTCACCGAGGAGGAGATTGCTGCCCAGATCGCAGCTTCCACTCCAAGTGAATCCACCGACAACAAGGGATCCAAGAAGTCGAAGAAACACTCCAAGAAGACCAAGGAGTCCACTCAGGACCAGACCATTCTCCTCAAGACAACGTTCTCTCCAGAGGATGTTCTGGCACTGACTCCGATCATCAAAAATGCAGTGTTTGAATCGTCAACGATCGATCAGATCTGGGGTGCTGGTAAGCAGCAGCTTGCTTCGGGTGAGACTGCAGCTGCCATCAACCTGTTGAACGAGGCTATTCAGTGCTACGAGCGTACCTACGGCCCGATCCACCCATACACCGCCAGAGCCTACGGCGAGCTTGCAGAGGTGTGCCTCAAGTTGAATATGACTTCTCAGGCTGTTGATTTCGGCCGTCGGTCGTTCCGGATGATGGAACGTACTTGCGGTGTTGCCTCTTACAGAACTCTGCTGTCTCTGGTGCAACTGGCCGGCTATGAATCTGCCAACAAGCAGTACGCAGATTCCTTGAAGATCAGCAAGCGTATCATTGATATCTGGTCACTGGCACTCACTAAGAATCACCCTACTGTTGTGGCTACGCTGTCATCAGTGGCACTGCTCTTGCAAAGAATCGGTCTCCTTGATGAGGCCAACGAGATCTTTACGCAGACCATCCAGTTGAGCGATACCGTGAACGGCACCGAGTCTAACGTGTCGGGTCTGTTGCGGTTCCAATATGCCCAGAACCTGATGAACGCTGGAAAGATCCCAGAGGCTGGCAAGGTGTTCACTGAGGCATTTGAGATCTTCAAGCCGTCGGTTGGGTTGGGTGACGTTTCTACCAGAGAGGCTCGAAGATGGAGTATTGGTGTCGAGAACTATATGAAGATGAACGAACAGCGCGAAAAGTACATTCGTGATGTTGAAGCCCAACGTGCCAAGCAACTGAGAAAGCTGGAAGCCCAAAAGCAGGCCGCTGAGGCGGCAGAGAAGAAGAAACACAAGGCTTCTTCGCATCTGGCCACCGTTCGCAAGGGCACTGCGCCGGAGATCGGCAAGAAGAGCATCGATGAGATCATGAACTTTATCAATGGAGGCCAATCCACCAAGAAACAGCACTAGATTGGCCCTGTTTCCACGTGTATATACCGTTATGAATGTTGTACAAATCCCTAGTAAAATTTCCCGCACCGGCACCGCACCTGATTTTAACCATTCTCAGCCGTGTGCTAGAATTTCCCCAGCTTTTCTTAACTCGAGAAGAAACACATTGAAATGGGTACCACCGTAACGGTCACAACCAGCAAGATCTTGCCCTTCTTAGAGCCAGGACTGCGTTTTGATGGAGAACTGGACGACTTCGGCGTGTCTGCACTGGTTTTCGCCTACCAAGTGAGGCAACATATCGAGAGGCTGAATGAGCTGATCGGACCATTTAGTGAGAGACAGAAGATCCGCGACTTTGGATTCCGTCTCGGCCGGACCCCTAAGCTCTGGTACAACGGTGTACTGAAGCTGGCCAGAGCCAAAGAGCTCGAGTTGACCTTTTTGCAACTCTTGGAACTATTCAGACAGAGGTACCATCCGGACAACTACGACGAGCTCATCAAGGAGAAGCTTATCGAGATGCACCAGGGAAGAAGAGACCCAGAGGAGTACATCGATGACTTCCTGTCCCAGTATAGACAGTTCGGAGGCTCTGCCTTGGATGCAGAGACCATTTGCAAGTACTTCATCAACGGTCTCCACCCAAGCCTAAGATTACCCCTGGAGGAGCGCAGCTTTGACGATATCGATGACCTTATGAGTATGGTTTTAAGACGCTGGGCTAGCTTTTAGATAGGAACGAATATGAACCGATACCACACTGTTAGAGGTCGTAGTCAGGAGACCGAGGTTTGCTAGGCAGAGCCTATAAGCCTTTATGTAATCATGCCAAGTGAGATACCCCTCGATTAGGCGGCCCCATAATTACCCATTGAAATATGGAAACCATGCAACAAAACCTTTCGGTTGCGGCCATATCTAGGGGAAAGCACCGTTTCCCGTCCGATCAACTGTAGTTAAGCCCCTAAGAGCCTGACCGAGTAGTATAGTGGGAGACCATATGCGAAACTCAGGTGCTGCAATCTACATTTTTTTTTTTTGCGCTTTCACGTCACCAGGTTAAAGTGGGTGGAACTACTTTGGACTCATTGCTGGCTGTATTAGACCTCTCCTAAACATTGTCTTCTCCTTCAATATCTCCATACTCCCAGATACCCTTGTGTGCCCTTTTGGCCACTTTTTCCAGTTCAATAAGCTCGTTCTGCTCTTTGACGAGAAGACGCTCGTAAGGGGAAAGACCGTCCTTCTTTACAAGAACGTAGCCTTTCTCGACAAGCTCCTTATTGATAGACACCGAGGGGTCCTTAGTGGCTGCATCAGGATCGTACAATTCAACGTCTAGCTCGATTCCAGGAGCAGGATTCTTGAAAGTCTCGCACGCAATCAACTGCTTATCCAAAATCCTGTCTTCGAGGTAGTAGATTGCCTCTTCAAGGTACTCGGGTTGGGACTCTGGTGGAAGTTTAATCAGAGACAACTGCGCAATGTGTGCTTGTGGCTTATAAGCAGTGACAGAGTACTGTGATGGAAGGGCCTTGATGTCTGACAGAGGAACAGATTCAACCGTTCCGTAGTCGATCTGTTGCACCTGGCACTTGCTCGTGGCTCTATCATAGGACAACACTCTCGTACGATAGTGCTTGCCGTTCTGAGAGTACTTAGATGCGACCAGATCGCCCTTCTTTGGAGGCTTGTCTATTGGCGGGAAAGTGGTGGCAGAAGCATGGAACTTGAGCATGAACTCCTTAAGTTTCTTGCTGTCAGCATTGATGAACTGCACTGCAATGGTACCATCACTGAGCACCTCAGTAACTTCGATATCGTGGTACTTCTTTTCAATCTTGAGTGATTCCATGCTGGCCGTCACATTGGTAACGTCCTTGGATGGATCGTAGGTGGCCCAGAGTCCACGCTTCTCCTCCTTGGCGGAAGCCTCAGCCTCCTCGAATTGAGTGCCGAACTTGGTCTGGTTCAAAGAACGGTCGTGACACTGTGCGAGTCCATGATCCAACAGCGAGATCTGGAATGGGACATTGGATCCAGGAAGGTACAGATTACCGATGAATCCACCGACTCTGTCTGCACCGTAGATCTCGATCTGCACGTCTCTCTGGTATGCCTTCTGGTTAGCAAAGGCCAGAGCCTCTTTCGAGAATTCGTCGTCTTTGCTCCGATTGGTAAGTCCACCTAGCACGAGAATCAATCTCAGGCTCTCCTTAGGCACGCTTATGATATAACGAGAACTGGACAGAACATGCTCAACCACACCAGACACTTTACCCCTGCTCTCAAAGGTGAAGAGGAAAGGCTTGGCCTTAGCAGCATTTTCAGAGGCATCGACCACGCGGCCCACTGCCGGTGGCTTGCCGTAGATACCCTTGTGGGCCTTCTTGGCAGCCGACTCACTCTCGATCAACGAATCCCAATAGGATGGAACCTCTTCGCCCTTTCTATAATGGAGAACGGTGGCATATCCAGAGGAAACAAGCAACTCTGCCAAGTTCCGGTCGTGAACTTCGATCGTCACCATGGCTCTCTCGCCGTACTGCTCAGAGGCTGGACGAATGGACTCGACGGTCACTTCCACATGCTTGCCAATAGTCTTCTGGCGCACAAACTCTTTGGCAGAACTGGAAAATGGAGCCGTCGTGGCATCACTCTGTCTGGGACCTCTCACTGCTGCCAATTGCACTGTAAGCACAGAATCGGCCGTAGTGATCTCCAGAGTATCGGCAGAGATAATCCTAGTCACAGTGGCAGAGAAACTGCTGCCTGGAACAAACCCACCGTCCGATTTGACGGCCTTGGACTTCTCGACAGATTTCCAAAGGCCTTTGCCGGCGGTCTTGGCAGACTTCTCGGCTTTCCTCAGCACTGACATGCCCTGGGCGCCTACAATAGACGACTGCCAGTCAGCCACTTCCACCAGGCCTTCTTGTAACAGCTTTTCGGAGATATTACCCGCCGGGTGGCTGATCTTACCAACCAAAACACCGGAAGACGATTCACCGAGAACGCTGATGGCCACATCACGGGCAAGCAACCTGTCTTCCACGTAGTTCTTGGCAGCCGTTGAACCAGGCTCAGCAGGCTCCTCACCAACAGCAGTTCTTGGAGCACGCACACCAGCAATTAGTACCGGTAGAACAGATTGCTTCGTCTTGGAAAGTTGCAACCTCACTATAACTCGATCACCGCTGATCACCTTTTCGACTATCGAAGGAATGCCGTCAGTACGAGAATTGGCAACATCCGACTCGGAAGGTCTTGCAACCACCTCAATTGGGGTCAAGTGTGTAGCCCACAGACCGACCTTTGCGGTCTGGGCCTTCGTTTGAAGATCGGCCCACTTTGCCAGATCATCATCATCCTCGGAGTGAAGATCCTCCCTCAACTTGGCACCTCCCTTGGCCAGAACATACTCAGCGAGCGAATTGAACACTGGTGAAGAGATATCACCGAATTCGTGGCCGGATTTCGTCTTGTAGATCACCCAGAAGCGGATCTCTTTGCCGACCAGTAACTTCCTCAAGATTTCTCGAGACTCAAAGCCATACTTTTCGTTCGACTGGATCCGCGGAGCTTGCAGGTGTGCAAGAGATAGCACTCTTTCCTGGTGTCCACCATTCAACGGAGACAGCACGACAGTGTCTCCCGAAAGCACATTTTTCACTCTGGCTCCAAACACTTTCGACATTTCCAACGATGGGAGAAATCGACAATTGGGGCTTATCCAGAAAAACTATCCCCATTTAGACGAGCTAAAATCGGGACTGAAAAATCAACGTACGGCAGCGGCGGCTACAGTGGTTCGGAGTTGTGTGTATTATTAGTTAGATGGGGCACCGTTTTCGATGTTGAACGGATCCACAGAGTTGTTAAAGGTGGCGAGTTTCAACTTCTGCAGGATCGCGGAGACATCCGGAGGCTTCAAATGGTTGATAGCTGACCGGGTTGGTGCCAAGGGCTTTCGAGCCAGCCGCTCGGTCTCCAACCTCTCGGCAATTTCCTTACTCTTAGCAAGCAACTGGGTTGTCTTGGGGACGATTGTAGGCGGCCATGGATATGAGTTGTAAGGATTGAACATCTTAGCGCTAGAAAAGATTCTATCTATCGACGACTCGCGTCGTAATCTATTAATTAGCCAGCAGCTTGGCTAGAAGACTTTGATCTCGGTAGGGCCACCTATATTCGGGTGAACAGGTGTCGTTGTCTTGAAATCCAGCCTCTTCCAATGCCTTCTGAACCGACCACACCATAAGCCACGACTGCGTAGGCTTCGACTTTAGCTGGCGGGCGGCCAAAAGCATCCAAAGAATTGACTTGCGGTCCATACCACTCCTTGACGCAAGTTGTAACTTGTCAGGGTTAGGTTGCTCATAATACGAGCCCTTTTCACCGACAATTGGCTGCGCTGGCAGTGGCTTATCGTAGCAGTAATAAACATACGCAACACGTTCCATGACGAGACTGCAAGAGAGTGTGTCCAACAGGCCCGAGTTGACCAGTTTCTGGAACAGGTGCACTGACTCTGAGAAGTACTCAGAAGGTGGAAGCAACGAGACCCCTGGACTCTGTTTGAGGTTGGCCCCCACTTGGCCAAGAACCAAATACATCTCTGCCACCAATAACGTCAAGCGGATCGTATAAGTCTTGAGGTTGCACCGTGAAAGATACGAGTACGATGAAGACTCCACCAGTGGAGTGATCACATCTGAAATGATCTTGCTGGTGATGCCGCCACCCTTTTGCGAAGTCACGTAGTTCTCCAGTGGGTTGATTTTGGCACTGGCGCCAAGCAGCAGAGAGATCACCATAAACTCTTGGACCGACGAGAGGTGGCTGTATGACTTGTCAGCCAGGAAGTCCTTCTTGATTAATTCGTACGTCGAATATGCGTTCTTATAGTCGCGCAGCATGAAGTACCAGTCTGCCAAATGACGGATCACCGACCGTGTTGAAGACGACTTGTAGTAGCCGCCATTGGTACGGTATGCCTCGTTGTCGTCCTCTTTCTTTTCTGACTTGGTTTCGTGGCTACCAAATGAGAAGATCGACCGCGTTGACGATGAACTGCTTCCCCATAGCCGACCAATACGACCAGTGATACTTTCACGAGGAACCACGTACTCGTCGTTCCAAAACCGGATCTTCCTCAGCATGTAAGGAGCAAGCATCTTGAATATAATATCTCTGATTTGGATGTTGAATGCATCAAAGATCTTTCGTGGGATCTCTATCGTCCTCTTGGTAAGCTGCGACTCTAATCCGGAGGAAATACACGGCGGAGCGTACAGTGTGGCGGTCTTAGTGGACTCTTTGATCTTCTCAAATGAGACCGGCAAAACCAGTGCCTTCTGGGTGACACTGACACGCAGGTTCTCTTGCAATCGAAGACCCTTTTGCAATTGTTCGGGTCTGTCCGAGTCCGCAAGCACCAAAAATAGAGGTAACACCGCACCCTTATCAAACCATTCTGGATATGTTCTTTGGTTCCAATCTAGGAACGACCGTCCAACATCGCGTGGATCTTCGTCCGCAGTACACACAAACAGTTGCATGATAGGATGGCTCAGGTATTCGAATGGCGCCAGAGTGTCTGAGCTCAAAGACTGAGCCAGCAGCTTCAAGTAGGTAGTGTCTTGCAATATCGACGCTTGCACGGGCGAACCTGACTTGGTTTGGTAGAATTCTGTCCTTTCAATGGCCTCATCCGTGCGTGATATATGGTCATCGAGGTATTTCACGTTCACAGGCTCGTCGTAGAGCTCTGGCGTCGAAAAGGCGTTGCTTGACTTCTGTTTCATTAACTGGTCCTCTATCGGCCCTACAAATCGGACCACCAATCCAGGTGGTACCCCGTTGTTTGCTGCCGCACCAGTATCCTCATCTATGAGTGTCTGCTCAAAGAACGAGAGCATCTCTAACATCGATTTGAACCCATAATTGACGGCACATTTGTCTGCCTGGGTAGATGACAACACCGACACTCTCGGGCTGAATCCGTGCACTATGAGCTGCTTTGACAGTAGCGAAGGCGGCCCTCGCAAGTTCGGGGGTACCATGCTCAGCACCTGTGTACTATATTGGTTGCGAATTCCAGGCCAGAGGGCCTCTAATGGATCCGTCATATAGATCAACAGTAAGAGATGGGGTCGGTTTTTTTTTCCAAGCCTGGCTTATACTAGCGATATCCTATTATTAAACAAGCAATGCTTTATTACTGACCTTTGGCCACCTGCATGTTTCCAATCACCTCTCCTGGAGGTAAAGCGGCCATCATCTTTTCTTCTCCCACTCTCGACTTCAGAGGTGCCACGCTGGTGCTCTTTGAGCCCAGTTTCCACACGGCAGCACCAAGTCCGACTAAAAGGAACGTTGTGCCTAAGGCAAGCGCACAGCCCACGCCCACAGTCTGTCCCTTAGTCAAGTAACGAAGACCACCCTCAGCTTTCGAGGAACTGGTCGTCTCAGGGCTTGTCGAGTTGAAATTGGCACTGTAACTACTCGACGTACGAACGATCGACTTCAACACAGAATCACCCGTATCCAAGTCGGTAGCCGTCAGCAGCAATGGGAACCACTGCTTGCCGTTGTATAATGCTGAAGATACTTGTCCATAAGACGTCAAGTTGAAAAGACCACTCAACAGTAGCTGTTGGTTTCCGTAAAGGAATGCCGTTGAGTTTGAAGTTGAATTCACCAGTGCAATATCTGAGAACACGACGTTGTTGGTTTCAATACCGTCCAGCAAGCTTGTGTACTTGGCGTCATCCAAGTATCCAACGAAATCATCACCCAACACGGCAATAAACGAGTCCGTGGATGTGGTGTCGTTCATCGTGGCAAAGTCGAACTTAGTGACCGCGCCTGGGACGGCCTTGCTCAACGTGCTTTCAACAGAGAATTTCTGGCTTGACGAGTTGTATGTACCAATGTTTCCCGAGTCCAGATCTCCAGAAACCAGAGCAGAGTCTCCCTGATAGAATCTGAGACATTCGACTCCAGAGAGAGAATCTGACACGGCCGAAGACAGAGTGTTCTCACTGGCATTGTAGAGGCAGAAGCTGCTGCAGTCACTCGACGTGAAATTACCACCCACCAGAACGCTTCCTGAAACAGGGTCTGTGTCGGCAGTGTTCACGGAACCGGATTCGATGACTGGGTAGGTGATGTTTCCTGAGGCCAGGTTGTAAGCGAGAAGTCCCACAATATCGTCTCCGTTGTATGAGGCCTTCCCAGAGAATCCAACATAGAGGTACTCGTCGTCTGTGTAGAGAGTAGTCACAGTTCCATCGAAGCTGAGGTCACTGCTCAAGTTCTGTGATCCACTGTCACCTAGAAGAACCACTCCTTCACCACCGAGAGCCACCGTTGTCGAGTTGATGTAAATACCAGTACTCATCGAAGACAGAGACTGATCGACTCCCGAGTACGAGGACGAATTCAAGAAAGCCGCGTGTGAAGCAGAAGAGTCGAACTTCGAGATGGCACCATAGGCATAGCCGGAACTGGCCTGCGAAAGGTCGAATCCGAGCGTCGATGTGTTTTGAAGGGTCTCGCCGTCCATATTGTACACCAGAGATGAAGCACTGTCGGAGGTATCGACCGCTTTGCTGTTGGATGTAGACGAATCGACGTCCGCCACAATATACGTGGTACCGTTATACTCGAAAGTGCTCACGGAAGAAACAGACTTGTCAAGATCGAAATCAACGAAAGAACCGTTGTAGAATGTGAGAAGGTCAGCATCCGTGTTGGATGAGTTGACTGTCTCGGTGAAATCACCAGAAATAAGGATACCATCGCCAACCGCCGCAATACTCTGAACAGCACCGTTGAATCCTCCGTCGATGACAAACTCTGTGGCAGAAATCTCTTCGTACGAGTCACTGTACCCGTCGATGTCAATACCAAAGAAGTTTGAGCCATATTCCGAGTCAAAGTCACCACCCACATATAGTTTGGTAGTGTTAACGAGCGCCAGACCGTTAACTGAAGCATTCGATGAAAGCGAAGCTCCGATCTTGTTGATTGTAGTATTTCCAACGGGATATTCAACATCGTCAGTGAAGTTGGCAGGAGAATACTCAAAGAGACCGTTCAAAACAATATCTTCTTCAGTGGTGGTCGAGTTGTAATCAATACTGTTGTACAAGACACTCACCTTCTGCGCAACAAACACAACGGTATCGTCATCGGTACTGGCAGAGTCAAAAGTCATCTCCAAGTATGGAGCATCATCGGAGTTTGTGATCTCAATATCACCTTCATAGACGGTATCATACTTATCATTCTCATTGTTCTGAGAGATAATCTCGGATGCCAAAGAGGTTCCATTTGGAGCATACACGGTGACGTTAACAGAGCCTCTGTAATCGCAGGTTTCATCAGCTCCACAGCCTGGAGTGTAGAAGAGGAACGTAAAGTTTCCAGACGATGGTAGGTTTGAATCGAACTTGTAACCATCGCTCGAACTGAGATCGCTAGCAGTAACGTTGGTCGTCAGGTAGTCTCCGCTGTAACCGGCAACCCAGTCGCTAGCACCTAGCGAGCTGGACGAGCCGACAACATCTTGATCAGAGCAGCCTGGCTCGTTGAGAGTGTTATTGGCATTGATTTCAAGACCGTATCGGAATAGCTGGATTCCCTTCAGTTCACTGGTATCTCCATAATTGTCGAGGATCTGCAAGACGAACGCATTCAATGAAAGCTCGTTGACGAACTCGAACTCCTGGTACTCTTCCGAGAAGCCAAGCGTGCCTTGAACATCATCGACACCAGCAACCTCATAAACACCGTCAGTGGCGTCAGAGGCATTGGCAATGGCCGACTTCAACGTGGAGATCGATGCTAGTGGGCAATCAGCATCACAGTGGGAAATCTCCAGAGTCTCTGGATCAATATAGGTGAGGTTCAGGATACTGTTGGACGGAGCAGTAAGACCACGGAACAACTTGACGGCGCTATCGTCACCGTTGTACAGTCTGAGCTTGGATGGGGTGACCTCGTAAGGGAATTGGACCTTCCAAGTGCCTCCAACTTGCTCAGTACTGAGCAACCAAGAACCTTCGTTGGGACAGATGATCGACGAGGCATCCGAGCTGTTGTCGGAGTTGGCAGTCGTGATAGTAGCATATTTCATACTGATCAGCTGATCTGGGTCCACATAGGTACCTTCAGAGGTGGTATTGGTGGTGGTGTTGAGACTTTGCAACGAATCATCACCGAGTTGTGTGAAAATTCCACCAAACACAACGTTATCCTCGTATTGAACGATCGAGTAGACACTTGAGCCCGAGGAAAAGCCTTGGAAAGGCAGTTCTGACAACTTGTTGTCACTGAAATCATAGACGAGAGCACCGACAGACTCGTTGTATTCGATTGTTCCACCGAGGTATGCGAGATTGCTGTCAGTGTCGACGAGCGCAGTGTCGACGTCACCAGTAACATCGTCCCAGCCAGATAATTGTGTCGATGTTTTGGCATTTGTGTCATAGATATAAGGCACGCCGTCCACTATGGCGAGCAGGGAAGTGTTGTCTATGTTGTAAAGCTTTGATGGAGCAGTGCCATTGAAAGCGTCGGCTGCCAGAGGCGTGACGGTATCGTCGTCGGAACTGAGCTTGTAGAGGGAACCTGCAGAAGGATTGGACAGGTTGTATTTGCTGACAGAGTCGTAATCAGAAAAACCGTTGAACTTACCGAGTAAGAAGATTCCTTCATCTAATTGGGGCCTGTCAAAGGAAGCGGCTGACGTTGTGTTAGCATCTGCCGCAATCACAACCGTCGCCAGCAATGAGACAAGTCTCAACAGCGTGGACATCTTGTTTCTCTTATAGGTAGAAGGAATAAACGAGAGTGAAAGAGAACCAAACGGTGTTAAACCTGTAGCAATTGTGGTGAGGTAAACACTGGTTGTTGAAAAATGATGAGATGTTTTTATCCGGATCAAGAGAAAAAAAATGGGGCTAATTTTGAAAAGGGAAATACTCTGCGTTTAAGGAAGAAGAGACAGATCCCACTATGGGACAATGGAGGACGAAATAGACGTTGTTAAGGCGATCTATCCCGAGATAAAGGGACAAGATGGCACGTACTGGTTAGACATACCTGTGAAAACGGCTCGATCGGTGACAGTCGCATATAATGGGAAGAGGGTCGAGATCTGTCATTTGCCTGCGATAAGGTGTCTATTCGAGGACCGAAAGGGGTATCCGAGCGATATTGCCCCGAAACTGGTCATCAGTGGTGGTGAGGGATGGCTTGAGGGATCGTTGAGGCAGAAATGGGAGGCGGAGCTAATGAAACTATGGCAAGAGACGCACGATCAGATCGTTTTCACCTGGATCGACCACCTGATCGACGTTGTGGCCAATATAGAGATGGCAGAAGTCGATGTTAGCGACGAGTCGCTGTTCAACAGGCTTTTGGAGACAGAGAAACGGACCAAATTGCAGGAGTTTGAGGCATCTACTTGGAGTTGTGGAATCTGTCTGAATGAAAAGTCTGGCAGCGAATCGGTGAGGATTGATAGATGTGGACATGTCTTTTGCAAGAGGTGCCTGAAGGAGTACCTTGGCAGGGCAATAGACCAGGGTGAGATCGATTTGGTTCATTGTCCTTCTATTGAGTGTACAGAGGCGGCCGTGGCTCGACTGGACCGGATTCAATCACCGGCCGACGGAGACCTTTCTCAGTTTGAGCACGAATTCTTCCAGCCACAACTAGATCCGTCACTGCTAGCATCAATAGTGAGCCGAAAGCAACTGGATAGGTTTAATAGCCTATTTGAACGGTTCCAATTCGACAGATACAGGCAGATCATGCCAGAACGTGTTGTTGAATGTCCTAGAGAATCGTGTAAAACATCATTCCTCGCCGGCGATACCAAGCTCGCAATATGTCCCAAGTGCCAGTTTGCCTTCTGCTCCATCTGCCATCATTCGTGGCACGGAGATGCAAACAGTTGCCGCAGTATCATAGGTCACAATGTGCCAAGGGCCGATCTCGACGACTGGATCAATAACGAGACCGACTCTCTCATCAGGAAGAACCTTGCCTTCAAATATGGCCGGCATGCTATACAGATTGCCGTCGAAGAGTACCTCTCAGATACGTTGTTCGAGAAACTCATTCTAAGTGACGATTCAGGAATCGTCCGATGCCCAGCTTGCAAGATGCCGATCCAAAGGTCTGAAGGTTGCAATAAGATGACTTGCAGTCGGTGCCATACGTTCTTTTGCAACCTCTGTTGCACGGTCCTGGATAAAGACGACCCATATGCGCATTTCAACGACCCATACAGTCCATGCTACCAGAGACTATTCGAAGGATTGATCAAATAGATTGATTGTATATTATCTAACGCCCAACACGATAGACTTCTCGCATCAGCCGCCGCCGCCGATATTCTCCACCTTGATCGTAGACCCAACCATCACTGTCATCTATACGGACCTCATCGATAATTCCCAACTCTTCACACCACGAGTACGAGTCAGGATCCACTTCCCACGACTTGTTTTCGACAAACCGCCAGTTCTTGGAAGGAGCCCGCACCAGTTGTAACTGCGCTGTTCCCAGTGGTTTCTTCCGTTGTAGACGTGCCGATGAGCTCGCAGTGAAAGTCGAAGGGGAGTATGAGAACAGTGTATATGTTTCCAAGTCCTTGACATCCTGGACGTCGATCTGGAAGATACACACCTTCCTATACCTGATCTGCTCATCGACCACAATCTGCCCCGTAACATAATCGCGGGTTTTTGCAATAGACTTGGTCGTCTTAGTGCCTGTCTCTGAAGAGGAGAACTGATCCAGCAGTTCTGCACGTTTTGGATGTCCGAACAGTAGAGCCACCCATCCGGCTAGGATGAATATGCCTCTCCATGGAATATACGGTCCCAAGACACAGACGATAGCCGTTAGGCCGATCAAGCCAAAGAATAACAGTGTAGAGGTGGTCTCATTGGCGAAACTGCAATAATGGTGCACGTAATCTTCGCCAGCATCGAGGGACTTAATAACATTCGTTGTTAGGTTTTGAAGATCTCGCATCGAGATCAGAACACTCATCTTATCCATGAAGTTGGAAGGCTCCTCTGACTTTGAATCCTCATCCTCTTTCTCTTCTTCGATTTCTTCGATCAGCTGCTGGGTCTCTTCATCAACTGGGGCCACAGAAGTAGCTGAAGTTGTTGGAGTCAACTGCGATCCAAAGTATCCTTGGTCTCGAAGACTCTTCTCAAACTGGGCCTCTCGTGATTTGCCCAAGCGGTCACCTTCCTCTGAATACTCGACATCATCTTTAGTGACTCCGAGGAACCCAATGGTGGACGAGGCACCACGTTTCCGCTCAGGGATCAGTTCTGGTTTATCAAGTGGATGCCTGTCGATATAAGCGGGAAGAAGTTGCAGAACGACGATGCCCAGTAATGGGTAGATGAGAAACATGAATGGCCACATGCATGCGATTGTGTAGAGGAGCAAAAACGTGAGAGTCTTGTAACCGTTCTCCCAGGTCCATATCGAAATCAGGTATCTCTGGATACCGAAGAACAGAGACATCTTGAAGCTGAGCGTCCGGAAGTTATAGACGAGTGTCGTCACCGACAGAGGTGGTTGGTCGGCCCTTCGCGTATCGTTCAGACGCTTACGGAGCGTCTGTCTCTCCTGTGCGCCGGAGATCTTCGTCACCATCTTATCGAGAAGCTTATCAGAGAAGTGTGCCTTGGCCTCTCCTGGAGGCAACGGCGTGTACACTTCCTGGGAGTTGTCCATGTATGTGTTAGCAGACTCACCTGTCAACTTTTCGAGTCCGATCTCCGACAGACCACTCACGAACGCTGCCAATGTCGCCCTCTTACTGTCTTGAACGTTTCCCACTTTGCGTTGACGACCTATGATATACTCATCAGAGAGACCATGAACGCCCCCAATTGCCTTTGTAGCGATCCTCTTACTGAAGTTGAACGCCAAATGAGACGACCCACTCGATGGGGAGGGGCTTTCAGAATCGTTTGACATGAAGAAGGGAGAGCTATGCGATGGATCAAAATTAAATTATCGGAGACTAGATGGTATTAGCAAAGAACTTATCCTGAAGTAGCTCGCCACAACTGCTACGATGGGGGCCTTCCCAGGCAAAGCATTTCGAAACAAACCGTGTGAAGTCCTTGACAGCGTGCAACTTTTGCGATTCATGGGTGTGAATGTGGCAGGACTTGACGATAAACCGGCCGATCGTCTTGGTGTAGGGAGCAAAGCGTAACTGGGGACGTTTCTTTCTGAGGAAATCGGTTCTGAGTTGACCCGTTTCATCGAATCCACGCCATAGTAACGTATCGTAGTTGATCTTTGAATCCGCAGAGGTGCCCACGATCGGACCTTCAGTGAGAAGCTGCCGTTGTAACGAGGCTATCAACTGTTTCGACGGTGGTCCAAAGTAGTTGAGGAACTGATCCAACAGGGCATACTCATCAGCTGCCTGGAAGATTGGCATTCCCGTGAGCAACTCGATGAAGATGGCACCGACAGACCAGACGTCTATTTTGCAGTTGTAACGAGCGCCAAGGAGCACTTCTGGAGCGCGATAGTAGCGCGATTGGAGGTACGAGAATGAGAGGTGATCTGCGCTGCAGGAGGACCCGAAATCGATCAATTTCACATGGAAGTGGCCCTTATGGAGGTAGACCATAAGATTCTCGGGCTTCATGTCGCAATGAATTGCACCACACCCATGGATATACTTGAGTCCTCTCAATGTATCCCTGGCAAAGGACTTGACCAAGTCCATACCGAGGCCCTCGAATTTGGTGGCTTCGATGATTTGGAATAGGTTCACAGATAGAAGCTCTGTGACGATGCACATATGGGAGCGGAAGTGGAAGTGGTCGATGTAACGGACGAGATTGTTACTATTGAGTTCACTGAACCGCTTCAGGAACTTCACCTCGTTAACTGCCTGCAACGACCACTCCATCTGGTTCTTAATGATCTTGAGAGCCACCACTTTACCAGTCTTATGGTCCTGAGCACTGATCACCGTTCCAAACGCTCCTTTACCCAGTTGCTGGTTGATCTCGTACCGGTATAGCACCTGGTCACCAGGAGTACAGATGTAATTCTTACCGTCGTCGTCAAATCCAAAGTTTCCCTTGAACCCAGCACCTGTAGAGCTCTTCAAATGCCCTGGATAGTAGTATATCTGTGGGATCTTGAGCACCTCTCCCTTCTCATAGACACCCATTGCTTTGTAGATATCAGGTTTGGTCTTGCCGAGGTTCTCTGTATCATAGGGCTGTTGGATCGGTACCGGTGTGAACGATTCCAGGTAGGCTTTGAAGAGACGCCGGAGCGTACGGTTTCTAGTGCAAAGCTCTTGAAGGTCGGCCTCCGACGACACTTTACCTTCCCAGATCTGTTTGCCTGAAAGCGTTTGACTCGCCTCTTTAATGGCCGCGAGCCTTCGTTGATGAACTAGCTCGATAGATGGTATACTAGTGCGTCGTTTCTTTGAATCTGAAGTAGCAGAGGAGGCAGAAGAGGCAGCAGAGGATGTAGCAGCAGAGGATGTACGGGCAGCAGAGATGGCTGACATAGAAGAACCAGAAGAGACCGACCGTCTGTGAATGGACCGTCTGCGAACAGGTAGCCTAGAAACTGAAGAGTTGTAATCGATCTGCTTCAGAGAATTCTGTTTCAAAGAGCTCTGCTTATGGCGATAGCTCGGGGACATGGGGATCTTCGATGGAGTATTACTATCCTTGAGGATCTTGACGATGGATGGCGACTTCAAAGGGATCCTAGAAGTGAAGGAGGCGTCAGGATCCAAGTTGAGGGATCGGAGCCGTTGTTTTAAGGGAGTGGTGGCTGTAAGGCTCTGTGAAGAAGACTTCGAAGAGAGCCTGGTGGGATCTCGAGGGATCACGAAACTTCGAGCATGTTTAACAGGCGAATTGAACCCAAAAGTGGACATTCTGGAGGTCAGATCAGACACACTAGTGTCCATAGACGAGTCCGGGTCCATCGCGAGGATTGTAAACAGAGATTGAAAAAAAGCGAGAAATAATTTGGCGAGATTTGTGCATGTCAATCATCGTAGAGAAGACGGACCCTGCCAGTTATACGACGCAGGCGAAGCTGCTACTGTGCCAGACGATATATGACATACTGTCTACGTCGCCGAAGCAGTTCAGTGCGGCCACTGTGTTGGACAGGTTCAAGACACATCCACTTATAGAAGATGCCGGGATGAAGTTGAACCAGGCGCAACTGTTACAACTGGTGAACCGAATTATGGAAGAGAACCAAGTGCTAACGGCAGAGCAAGTGCCGAAGGCGTTTGAAGAGTACAGAGAGCACGTTAAAGAGGTGATACAGGTTTGTAACGTGTATTTTATTGCACGTACGGCGGAATTGGAGGCGGAGATCGGCCAGAACCAGAAGGAATTTAGAGCAGAGGCCGCAAAGGCTTCAAAGCAGTAGAGGTTGGCCGGATGCCTCTTATCAAACAAGTGAGGACTTGATATATACAAATAGTAACAGGCATTAAATGGGCGAGTCGCACCAGTCTAAAAATTTTAGTCTGAGAGCTGAATCTCTAGAGCAAGTCTTGTTACTCAGGGAGACTCAATAGAGATTAGCGGCCACAAATATGACACATACAAGGGCGCAGATGGACGATCTGCGTCGGTTCCTATCGACAAAGGGCTTGCCGGATTTTGATAGCATGTCTCAATCGGAGAAGGTATCGTTTATCCTAAATTCGAAGGATGTCCTGCGTACAATGACGATGGCCATGCGAGACAAGCCACGGCCACAGAATTCAAACACACAGGAGACGCTGTCAGAGCTCAGTTCACAGGAGAAACTTGCCATGTATGATCTGACGTTAAAGCAGATGCTGGAGCAAGTTCGAAGGAGTACTTTGGGACTAGAAGGTTCAAAGGCTCCAAAGGTTCCAAGGGCTCGAACGGCTCCAGTGGAACGGGTACAGAAGACACAGACGCTTTCACAGGCACAAACAACAGTGACAGACACCACCGAGGGAGTCGCACAACGACAGGCACCGTCCCTACAGCATAAGCCGCAAGAACGGCCGGCGCAAAAGGCTCAGATATCAGAGGCTCAGAAGAGGCGTATCGCTTTGTACAACTACTTGGACGCTATGGGAGAGACCAAGAACATCCCGTCGGTTTACGACCCAGCAAGTGCTCCGTACTTTGATGAGATGATCAAATTCATTACGCAGAACGAGCCGCTAGAAATTCTGGAGAAGGTAGATGATAACATACCAAGACCAGCGGCGGAACCGGCCGATAAGACGGACGCCGAGCCTTGGATAGAAGACGAGAGCCATGACGGAACATCGTGCGAGTTAACGTTTGAGTACGACCAGAACGGAGACCTGGTGAACACAGGAACCGGTTCGAACGACCAACTCAAGCGCACAATTAATACACAGATCATCAAGGCACTTGAATCGTTCAAGTTGGACGACACTCTTGAAGAGGACATCGCCAACGCCATTGCCAAGTCTCTAGGTGGAAACAAGGGCTTCTTGGATAGTCTGGACGATGAGAAAATCACCAGCTTGGACGAATCTGCACCCGTCAAGCCTGCTACCAAAGCAGCCGCAAAGATTGAGCCCGTGCAACCTACCCCTACTGAGACACACGAAGTGCACGAGCCTAAGATGAAGAAAAAGAAGAAAAAGAAGAAGAAGGCTAAGAAGGACTCTGTTCACAGAGGAGACAGCTCATCGGACTGGCTGTGCGAGTTCTGTGAGTACGAGAAGGTGTTTGGGGAGCAGCCTGTGAGTCTGATGGCCTGGTTCGACAAGAAGTTAGAGGACCAGGAACGCCGTGAGGCTTATCATAGACAGAGATTGCGCAGAACTAAAGGTGCAAGGCACAATCTGTCTCAGCCGACGTCGCAATTGTCATCACCGCCGCCAGAAGACGCTGCCAAGTGAATCTACTAAACTGCATCAAGCTTATACATAATAAAAATTTCCACCGTTGAGATGCTCAAGTTCTTTAGAGGGATACACAGCTGTAGGCCTAGCGAGGCTGCTAGAGCTACCGGAGGTCCTCGAGCTCCATTCAACACTCAGTTTAAAGGACAGAGATCGAATTTTGATAGGAATATGCCTTTCAGAAGACCTCAAAAAGCATGGGAGAAAGATGGCGAGGCCAAAGATGTGTGGTTCCGCAAGAAACATGCCAAAGACCACGCTTATCAGAAGAGCAGAGGCACCACAAAGCAGTACAGAGCCCCTAGAGAGTATCATGATCGCCAGGTGCTGCATAAGTTGACGTTGGACCCTCTGGTGGACTACGTTTACGGGTTGAATCCAGTTCTGGCAGCTTTGCAATCAGGCAAGAGAGGCTCGTTTGGACGGCTTCATACTTATAATCTGGGCAACAAATCGCAGGAGGAGAAGCTCAAGAGGGTGGCAGAGGCTAATGGGATCACTCTGGTGGAGTCGACGAAGCAAGACCTCAATCAGATGACGAATAACGGTGTTCACAATGGAATCGTCTTGGAGACGAGACCTTTGGATGTTGAGAGTGTTACCAGTCTGGGAAAGTCTCAGAAAGGCTCTCTCCTTATTGGTGATAACTACACTGAAACGATCGACCCCACAAGGTACCCCTTAGGAGTGTACTTGGATGGAATCTCCGACCCTCATAACGTGGGAGCCATTTTACGATCGGCGTTCTTCCTGGGGGCCGATTTCGTCGTTCTATCCGGCCGTAACTGTGCGTCATTGACTCCATTGGTGTCGAAGACGTCTGCAGGTGCCATGGAGTTCTTGCCTATCTACACATGCGAGAAGCCGTTGCAGTTCTTTGACGATTCTGCCAGTAACGGCTGGTCAATAGTGTCTACGGTTACTCCAGAGACTACGATGAAATACCCTGCCAAGGCAATCCAGGCCGAGGCATTGGCACCATTAGTCCATGAGTCGCCTCTACTGCTGGTTATTGGATCCGAAGGTAATGGTATACGGACGAACCTACTGAACAAGTCGCAATACGTTGTGACGCTTGATTCTACACGGGACACAGGGGCGGTGGACTCATTAAACGTGAGCGTTGCCACTGCGCTTCTCTTGGATAAGGCCACAGCTCCTGTGGAGGAACCGGAGCAAGAGGAGGAAGAGATGGTGACGATCGAGTAATGACAATTCTGTACATAGAGAAGCTAATATTGATGTATATATACAAGTTACTTCTTCTTATCGACGCTCTCCAACAGTCCCAAAAGAGAGTTGAGGACCGAAGTCTCATCCTTATCGATGCCACCGAGTGGCGACCGAGGGCTGATCGAGTTTCTAATCGACGATAGTGACGTGCCACCGGTAGCACGACGTTTGGCAGCCCGAACAGGCTCCACGGAGATGCTGAGCTTCTTCGCATCTAGGTCAAGTGTTGCACCTCTAGTGACAACAGGCACCTTGAACTCTCTACCGAACTTGCCCGTCGAGAGGATCGGTTTGACGGTGTTGTTCAACTTTCCAAGGTATTTCACTCTTGATGGAGACACTGAGGACTGGCCGACGAATCCACCGACACCGAAGAGGTTAGCAGACACTCTGGACTGCAACCAACGTCCTGGAACAACCTTGGAAGCCTCGACTCCGTTGGGAGTCTGGCTGAGTCGGCCTCCAAGCTGATATGAGAGGCCTGCCGTTCCAGACAGCCGGTTCCCGTACGATTCCGGGATTGTGTCTCTGCCCTGTTTGAATGATTTGACAGCGTCTGTCTTGAGGAACTCAGACAACTCCTCAGTCAAGTCCGTTTGATCCAGTCTCTCCGGATACGTCTGTGCGAGCCAGCGAAGGAATGGCCGACGCAGCCTTTCAACGTCCGGTTTGACCTGGTTTTTGAACTTGTGGGAGTTGATAGGCTGTGTTTGGATGTCCAGCACACTTGCTATCGTCTGGGATGCCCCTGCAGCGGCAGCAGACTGCGTGGTGAACTCTGGGAAGAGAGGATTGGCGGTATGTTTGCCGTTTCCAGGACTTTTAGCCTTGACAGGCACTCCCATCTCGCGGAACCTCTGTTTCTTCCAGTAGAAGCCGTTCAACGGCTCATAGTCTGGCATTCCATACTTGTTGTCGAGATCGTTGACCACGATCCGTCTTGTCTTGAGTCTCTTGGGGAGTCTCATCTTGAGGCCAAAGTCACGTCTGCTGTAAGAAGAAGGCAACGATTCGATGATCTGATGAGTTGGGAAGCTCTTTGAAGGGTCGAATGGCGTGGACTTCTGGTTGTTGGCCAGCTGAGCCAGCTTGGACCCGCGGAACACTCGACCGAAATCGTTAGCCAACTTGGACATGGTGGGTAAAAATTTTCCCCCACCAATTTGACGGCTTAGAAGCGGGTGTTTTTTTTTTAATCTTGATCCGGGATGCCAACTCAAGACTTAAACCAACGGTATCGGCGATTGGAGGTCGTCGGCCGCGGCAAGTTCGGCACCGTGTATAAAGGAATGGATTTGAACACGAAGAAGCTCGTTGGAATCAAAGTTTTGAACCTCGATACCGAAGAGAACGAAGTGAAAGAAGTCCAGAAGGAGATCCAGTTCTTGGCAACATTGACCACCGTCCCTAACGTTACACACTACTACGGCTCGTATCTGAACGGCCACGATCTGTGGATCATCATGGACTACTGTGCGGGAGGATCGGTGCGCACTCTGTTACGACCGGGGCCTTTGGACGAGTTACATATCGCGGTGATTGCTCGCGAGCTCCTTTCAGCTTTGCACTTCGTCCACCAGAGCGGTGTCATCCATAGAGACATCAAGGCAGCGAACATCTTGATCACCAAGGAAGGTAACGTGCAGTTGTGCGATTTTGGTGTCGCAGCACAGCTCAATTCGACCGCAGTTAAACGAACCACCATGGCAGGCACGCCTTACTGGATGGCACCCGAAGTGATCACCGAAGGGGCCACTTACAATGTGAAGGCCGATATCTGGTCGTTTGGTATCACCATATATGAGATGGTTACAGGAAACCCTCCGTATAGCGATAAAGATGCCATGCGTGCTTTACAGATGATCACTCACCATGAACCTCCTAGACTCGAAGGAAGACAGTACTCTGCCGCTTTAAAGGAGTTTGTCGCCATGTGTCTTGAAGAGAAGCCCAACTTGCGGCCCTCAGCAGGCAATCTGCTCAAGTCCAAGTTCATTAGAAACTATAAACAGACTCCTACAAGCAGTCTCAAGGAAGTCATTGCACGGTACCTCACTTGGAGAGAGAGACGCAACAGTTCTTCTGCCAGCAGCATCTACGTCGAGGATGAAGAGCCTGCACTGAGTGGAGATGAAACGTATGATGTCAAATGGGACTTTGACTCGTTGAAATCCGCAGAGTATATCGTGGAGAACGGAATCGACGTTGACGATATACCGGAGACGGTGGGGAACACGTTCAGCTCTCCAGTAACGCAGACGCCTACGACGTTCCGCACTCTTGCTACCATGAACACTTCGCCTACGATGCTTGCAACACCTTCTGGCACGCTCTCTGGTACTAATGTGGATACTTCCAATGCTCCTCGGTCGCTATTGAAACTGTTTGAAGACGGCGACGAGTCCGAGTCCGAGTATGAAAATACCACCGAGGAACCAAAGGCACTAGCCATCACCTCACCGATTGTGGAGATGCCTTCTGTGCCAGAGATGCCTGTGCCAATCGAAATCCCAACGATGGATGCCCTTGAAACGAAATCCCAGCAGCGTGCGCGCGCAGCCACCGTCGCTATCGACCATACACCAAGTGGCGGTCTTCCAAAACGCTCCAACAGTTCTGCCGACTTCTTATCTCACGAGGGCATCTCTCCTCAAGTGAGTCGCAGACCCACCATGACCACAGGTCACCGTACTCCGTCTCCCAAGAAGTCTGGGTTCGATCTACCAACGTCGCCTTTACGTACGCCAAAGAATGCCAGTGCTACGCACATGAAACCGCTCCTGAACACGTCGAAGCAGCCTCTCCTTCAACCAATCAACACTGTCAAGGCAAATACCGTCGGCAATATAGGTAACACTCAACCACAGACTGCGCCAGCACTGTCATCGTCGGAACTTCAGCAAATGCATGGCTCTACTTTGGCCCGTTCCCAGTCGCAGTTGAATACGAAGCAACAGGACAAGTTGAACCAGTTCGGTGTCAACATTAACCTGGCCCAAAACATACCGATGGCTATGACTCCAGTGACCGATAAAAGTGGCACAGATGAATCTGATGTCGCACAGACACCTCCTGGAAGCGCAGCGCCGAATACTAGCGTGTCGTCGACGACGTTCTTCCACTCTCACCATGCCCAACTAGACCACTCACCGCAACAGATCACACAGTCGACATCGAACCTTTCCAACTTGTCTGGAGCATCTGAGGATACCGTGGCAACACTGCCTTCGCAATTGCAGTCTTCTCAGATGCTAAATAAGTTGAGCGATCTACAGATTGCAGACGTGTTTGACACCAATCTACCAGAGGCCGTTCTGGAAGAGCCAGTCGATGAGGATGATGAGAAGGATGCTATGGCCGACAACCTTGCCGAAATGATAGGCAAGTTCCGCAGCGTGTTGGACGTTGTTGTGGACCAACTATCATAATCTTTACTAACTTATATGTACTTTATATTCATATCTATGCCTGGAATACGTTGTACGCATAGTGATGCATAACGACTTTACCCTGTTTAAACGCCGGGTCTGGGTGTCTAACGATAGCTGCAGCGTGCGTAGCATTAGTTCCAGTGATGTAGAGCGGGAACTTCTTCCAAGGGAGTCGGTTCAAGTTCTTGACAATCTCACATTGCTCCTTAGAGAGTCCCAAGTCGAAATGTTTGAGGATTTCATGGTATCCTGGATCGGACAAGTCGGTAGGCGATGTCGAGCACAGTTTCCAGAGTGTGGTTGTCCAATGGACTTTACTGTCGTAGTGGAATATCGACTTGTTGGCGTCCGTTGGAGATGTCACTGCATCAAAGACAGAGTCTAAGAAGTAATCGCCCTGGTCTTGGACCTCGTTTTCCAGACGTGACATCTTTGCTGTTGGTGCGTTCTCTGAAAGCTCGTCCAGGCGGGTTGTGTTGACGAACTCGTTCACTTTCGGGGACTCGCGCACGACCCTGATGCCGGATTGGAATGATTGTAACAGGTTGTAAAGAATGAACCATAACACCCACAGAGGCAGGTATATTCCAACACGGAAGAGAAGCGTGACCCACTTGAGCTTGCGGGCCACAAAGTTCGACGTTGCCGCAGCTGCCTGTGCTGACAGATCGTTGTCTTGAGGTGTATCTTCCTGAACCATTTGAGCAATTGTCGACGATGATGTCTTGGCAGAGCCTCCAGAAGCCCCGTCGAACGTGATGGTACCATTAACATCAAGAATGATTGGCGAGTAGCCCTTGAGGAAGCTGAGCTCGAACTTGGATCCATCCTCAAATGCCATGTAACCGTTATCGTCGATGGTCACATTAGGATTTGAGTCCAGGATTTGGAATGGGTTGATGTAGGATATACCAGAAGTCCACCACGACGTTCTTATATCGGAGCGGATATTGGAGTAGAGTGCCAGGTTGTTGAAATTGGCCAGAGCCCTGTAGAAGACAGACTTGGGACTGGCCATCAGAGATAGAAGGGGAACTTTCTGGTGGTCTTTGGATTTAAACACGTCGTCTTTCAAGAACATCTGACGGCCACTGTTGGCCAGGAGACGTGGAACAAGCCAATTGAATGCCTTGATGGAGATGGAGTCGCCTGGGGTCAAAACCCCGACGTTAGGAGAGCAGATCGAGGTGAAGTTCACAGGTTCGATCTGGTCAAAATACCCTTTGAATTCCAGCACCCCAATGGCGTAACGGGACACCAGCCCTCCCAATGAGTAACCCACAATAGAGAACCTAATCACAGGGTTGCCATCGGTCTCTAACCGGGCCGTCTCTTCTAGTATCTCCTCCGCAACGCGAGCACCACACAGATCGATCCCATCGTACGTTCTGTACCTCTCATTGGACTTAGTACGGTAGTAGACGACGTTCGATGTCTCATTGGACTCCTTAAGAACGCTCTCAAGGTAATCGAAGTGCTCTGGGATGCCCCATAATCCATGACATAGCACCACCAGGTGACAGCCAGTAACCATTAGATAAGGAAATTCCTCCCTCGCGCCTTTACTATTTCCTATTCGAATCAGGGACTTGCTCTTTTTCCTTTGTATAAACTGGTTCACTATGTCTGCAACACCAGAGCACTCCAAGATGTTGGGGTATCTGAGACGCAAGTGGAGTCATAAGAGCTTGAATGACAACAAGAACAAGTCTGACCTCGTGGACAGGGAAGAAAAGGAGAATGTTGACCCAGATGGCCCCGTTTCGGAAGTGAAGAGAAAACGGAGCTTCTTCTCACTCAGAAGTGCCAGAGCCAGTGATGAGTTGCTGAAGCCACGGATGTTCAAGACCATCAGTGCCAGTATGTTCGAGGGAATCAATGAGAGCGAGGCCATCGAAGAGGCCGTCGAGAACGTTTCAGAGGTCGTTGAGGACATTTCAGAGGCTTCGAGTTCGTTCTCCGACTCTCAGATTACCACGGAAGAGATTGTTTCATGGTACATTAGGAACCTTGACAGGTCTGTGACCGACTGCGATCTCCGCAAGAAGTTTGCAAACTATGCTGGGCTTCTATCAGTTAAGGTGCCCAGGAATCACGACACCGCCGAGACAATGGGCTACGGCTATGTCAACTATGATACTATGAAGCATGCCGTGGCTGCCAGAGACGCATTGAACTATACCCGGTTTCATGGCAAGGAGCTCTACATCATGCCGTTGTTGCGCGATAAGGAGGTCCGCGAAAGCACCGGCACAAATGTGTTCATCTCGAACCTGCCATTCAACTACTCTACGAGAGAGTTGTATGTGAGATTCAAGGAATACGGTCCGATCATCTCATGCAAGTTCCTAGTGTCTCGACTGCAAGGGTTTGTGGCCTATGAGAAGCAGGAAGATGCATTCCAGATGATCAAGGATTCGGGCAGATGTCAGGTCGCAGGTCGGCCTATCTACGCATCTATCAATATCGTCAAGAAAGACAGAGAGGCTCTTGGAATGGGTAGCACAGAAGATGTTGGAATGAACAGCAGACCCACCATTCCCAACAAGGCCATCAGTCCACCGAAACCAGAACCAGTAAGCACTCAGTTTTCCATCTTCATTCGCAACCTGCCATTGAACATCAGCGACAGAACGATCCGCGAACTCGTTGCTTCGTACGGTGAAGTTCAATCAGTGCTGTCCCGTCAAGTTTACAAGCATGGCGGCACTTGGGCTCTCGTCACGTTGACTGACCAAAAGTCTGTCGATTTGGCTATCCAGAACCTGAACTCGGTTGCTGTTGACGGCCAACGGATCTTCGTCACTAAAGCCATTCCACGCGAGGAAAAGGATTACGCAAGAAGCGATCGCACATATCCAGTTTACCAGTATAAGATCCTGGTGTCTGGACTTGACGTGACCTTGGATAAGCAGGAGTTTGCCACATGGTGTTCTTCCATTACTGCGATCAAGTCCGTCGAACTGTATGGTATGAACGACCACGACGGAGATCTATTCACAGGCTATGGATACATTGCGTTGCTCAATGATATCGAAACAGACAGACTGATGACAGAACTCAAGGCCATCGGATTGTCCTGCTATAAGGTGAACATCAAAGTCCCAAACAGGGACTGCGATTATCCTGCTACTCACTACCAATACCTCCAGAACTCCAAGCGTTCCGTCGAACCTGTCACCATCGAAACCATCAATGAGATGTCATCACCAGTGACCATTTCATACTTGAATCCGGACAGTGCAACCCGTACTGCCACTTTCAGCAAGACTATAGAGCAAGCCAAGAAGTCTGAGGACTTGCAGATCTGGTGTAAGCTCGACAGTTATATCGCATGGATGGCCAGTAAGATCTTCAAGGACATGATGTTACCATCCGAGGTGACTAGAGCCAAGGCCCATTCACTGGCAGAGTACATGGTGAAGTTCTTCTGGAACGGAGAGCTCTTGGAGCTGTTCAATTTTCTGCAGAGCCACCAGACTGACGGATCCGGTAAGATAAGAATACCTCTCAATCCACTGATCCGCGGCCAGTTGATGCAGAGTGGCAAGCATCTGGGGCTGAAGCGCAAGAAATATCGCAAGAGAGTCTGGTAGTCAATAAGTCATCATAATTTATGTTAAAAGTATACTACTAGTGTTACACGAGCTCGACGTAATTGGCAGGGAAGATTCCCTCGCTCGAGCCGATCCTTCCAGTCCACCAGTCGTCAGTGGAGTTGGACTTTTGCACAATGGTGATAACATCGCCCTTCTTGAATGGCAAGTCACCCGACTGCTGTCCTGCAAAGGAATAGAGGGCAATGGCCTTGTTCTTGGGACGTGGCGTGGTCGAGGACTCTCTGCTGCGTTGTGAAGGTGGCCGGAAGTCTGGCTTGGCAGAACGAGGTCTGTAACCAACGGGTGAAGACGTCGACTCCGACTTCTTGGGGGTGTACTTGTCGTAGACGTTGTCCTCCCAAGAGGTGCCGGTGCCCGCTCTGGACCGGCGGCGCGAGGAGTAGTAGGCTCTGGCGTCGTCAGCATCGTCATCCTCATCGGAGTCATAGCCACGGCGAGAGCCGCTTCTTGGCGAAGTGGTAGCGCTATCGCTGAACTCCGATGGTATGTCTCTTAAATAATCGTCGTCGTCCGAATAGTAATCGTCGCCGTCGTGTGGGACTTTACAGAAGGCTCTCGAGTTGAGAATGTGCATCAGAGGCTCTGCCGCTGGAGGTGGTGGCACTTTGCCTGCCAGAATCCACCGAGCCTTGCAATCGTTGCCGTAGAACTTGCGGTTGGCCTCACGTCTCTCGACGAGAACAGAACCTTCCACGGAGACACCTGCAAAGAGTCCTTTAGTTTTAGAGTAGGAGAAGACGGCAGACACGTTCTTCATGGAGGCCGATCCGGCCACCTCGGCATTGCGTCCCAATGGACCCGCAGCCACAGAGATGTTACCACCGAGAGTAATCGAACCGAATTGCGCAAACGATTCGACGGCGGCGTCCGTGTTGAGAATGAAGACGAAATCGGTCACCTCAGCACCGATTTGACCGCCCACACCGGCGCCGGCTGTGGCAATGGCGGATGGTGCCGACCACGAACCATCTGGAAGACGAGCCACAACCACACCGGAGCCGGCACGGCCACTAAACAGGAAGCCCGCCTTCAAGACGGTGATGATGGCGAGTCCCTTAGCTTCGAGCAGCACATCGTGGGGGATAATTTCATCCGGGCCCAGAGCCTGGTTGGGCTTGATGAACGAGGCCAGAACTTTGGCGGCCTTCTTCGATTCACTCTTCAGAGACCTTGGAATAGGGTTATTAAGTCCCATCGTGCTGTGCTTCTCTATTTACTGAGGATGAAGGGCAACTCTTGAATAGGGAAAAGGAAACTTCTCCTGTGAGCGATCTTTTTTTTTTATTTTTTCACCTCAAACGGAGACAGATATGTCTGTGCCTGAGTAGATTGTCAACAGTGCAGTTTTCAACGGTTTCGGGGCGCAGATGGTCTCACAGACACTTCTGTGTGTTGCCTGTGGGCTGACGTGGTCGGCACTAGTAAACACTATATGGAGATTTAGAATTCGATCCGACCTGCCGCCTCTAACGGTCGAACCCTGAATGTCCATTGTAATCCCAGCCGCAGTCTCCGACCGAATGAGAACCGAGAAACTGCTAAGGCGGATGGATAGAGGTGGTGGTAGGTTTTTTTGTGGGTAGCCATTTTACACTAGGCATTTATTTTACGCTAGGCATTTATTTTACTAGGCTCATTTATTTTACTAGGCCGCTTCTCGATGGACACTGAAAGACCTATTAATACGATCAGTGCAGAACTGACCGAGTTGGAACAGCTAGACTGTGACGATAAAAACTGGAAATCGTTGCCTCTGTGTCGTTATGCGGCGTTGGTGAGTCTGTCGAAGGACTTGGACTCGATCCGGATCAAGACCTACAATGACAGGCAATATAGAGAATTGGACACACAACTGCACGATTTGGACAGGCGATTGCAAGATATGATGTATTCGATCGAGCGCAAGATCAATTCACACTATGAGAGAGCTAAAGAGATCGAAAAGAAGCAAGAACGGACCGAGAATCCTAATGGCAGCAGCGTGGAGTTGCAAGCGGACTCTCCGGAGTCGGTGAACGAGTTACGGAAGCGGCTGTTGGCTACCAAGAACAACACAACCCAGTTGGACACAGTGGAGTCGACGGACTACCAAAATAATTACCAGGAATCGATGCAACAGGACTTGCTAGATTCTCTTCCGGCCATGGTGACCGGATTAAAAGATCAAGCTATGAAATTCCAGGACTTGCTGGTTTCGGACGCCCAGGTGTTGAAGGAGGCGACGGAGAACTTCGAAAAGAGCCATGGACGGTTCGGTGTTGTGAGCGATATGCTGTCCAAGTACCATAAGGAGGGTAAACTGGGCATATTCTTCTATATCCGGGTGATTCTGATGGTTGTCGTGGCATTTATATTACTACTTGCTATCATACGGTTGATACCGGCGCGGCACTAGGCTCCCTACATTGTATATTAATGGATGGATAACTCCGTTGGCTTGATCAATTCTCCTTGAGGACCGTCGGCTCAATCACTATCGGCTCCAATGCTGTGCCCTTCTCATACGAATTGCACCTGTAGAGTAGATCTGTGCGTAGGAAAGAGTCCAAGTCCCAATGGTCTCCAGGGAAGCTCGATGTATCTAAAGGACCGATTGCCTGGTTGTATAGATCCACCAAGAATGGGTCTTGCTCAAACGAACTCTCTTTGACCTTTGCCCACTCTTCGTTGATCCACGGGGTTTGTGCATCGTTCACCTCCTTGAATAACCACAGGTGGACTGCCAACTCCATCTGGAACTTGTTCAGCTCGCCTTGCAAGCCAAACACCTCCAGAAATGGCTCGAACTCCTCGTCCTTCCGTATATCCTTGATGGTAACGAGTTGTTTGCGGTACGTCTTCAGTAGACTCTTCTCCTCCTGCTTGAGCGCTCGCTTGGCCCGGTTGTACACGTCCAGTTGGCCCTCTCTATAAATGCGACAGTTCGAGTAGTTGACACTGTCACAGCCTGTATCTTTGGGCATCACATCCAAGTTGTCCTTGAACCGAGCATCCAAACTTTGCCGCAGCTTGACAATCCCGTTCAATCGAGCTTTTAGGGTGGGCCCAAGATCATCCTGATTCCGAGATATTAGTGTGAACAGTTCCAATAGACCTGCTGGAATAGGATGGTCTCTGTTGCACATGAACACCACAAACCCATCGTCCATGTCTGTTTCTTCGTGTGCTTTGGCATCCGCATACACGTTGGACACCACCGAGTAAGTGTAATCGGCGAGTTTGGGCAGCTTGGAGATCTGCCAGTCTGAAAGGTTTGCGTCGCCGATTAGAGGTCGCAACGAGGCTTCATTCAGGCTCAATTGTAAGCAATCGAACGGATTGCCCGGTAGAACAAACCCGTAAGCAAGAAGCAGCTCTTCGTTACCCTTTGGACCGTAGTTATTGCACACTTGCACGCGGTCTGCGGATGTGATCGGTTTGCAAACGTCGACAGTGAAGTTGTGGCCGTCAAATCCCCAGGTCACTTTACTCATAGGTTCATGATTCATGAGATCCACCAATGGGAGCAACATCACAGCGGAAGAGTCGACGGTCGGATCGACAATCTTCAAAGGGAAAGCTCTTGAAGAAACAATTAGATGGCCCCAAAGGTAGTCGTCAAATGTGATATCCGAGCCAGTGTCCTCTATGAAGAGATCATACTGGGCTCTCAGAACCTTCAGCTTCCACTGCGTTCCCTTGTGGAGGTTTGTACCTTCGAGAAGATCCATCTCTTGCTCGTTGTAGGTGATTGGAGAGTGTATCTCTTCAGGGGTCGGAAGAAGGTCGAAATAGGGCGTTTTGCAAGGGTCTTTCAACAGGTATGCCAAGTATGCTTTAAAGATTGCCAAGGGTGGCAACCGTGAATGGAATCCGGGCCATTTGGCCTCGAAATACCGCTGGGCATCGTCGGCCTTGAGGATCATGGTGGTGGGAATTTTGATCCCAAACTCTAAAGTTTTGCCGACATCGGCTGGACTTGGGTCGTAGTATGCAGATACACCTGCCTCTATAGACCATAGCAAGTCGAGCCGACTGTCGATCTGAGCGCCCTGAGCCTTACTCCAGTGGACTAAGGAGTGAAGCTTAGAATCCATGAATGAGTTTTTTTCCCCTGCGATGAGTTAAATACACCGCCACTGCTTTGCCACGATTTTGACGACCCCACGAGGCAACTGATAAGAATGATTACAGGTCACGGTGGCGAGACAAGGCAAGGCGGGCATGTCGGAATTGGGTTGTTAGGGAATGATGTCATTGAATACACTTATACAAAACGGTTTAATGCTTCGGTCTGTTGCGGTTGTTGTGCTTGTTGAGCCGCTTCGGAGTCTTCTTCGTAGGATAGTAGTCTTCCTCAAAGTCATCCTCGGGCTGGTGGTCAACAACAACCGTGGCAGCCTGCTGCTCATCGAGCTTGCTGAGCAACTCTTCGCGATCGAACTTGGGACGCTTCTTGAACTCGGTCAGGAGCTCACGGTCCATCACCGACTTCTCCAACTCGTTCTCCTCGACGACAACGGCCTGGGTTGGCTTCAACGAGGCCACCTCCGCGTAGGAGAGTTTGCGCACCTGAATGTCGATGAAGTCGTCGTCGCGTCTCTTCATGGCGATCACCTCGTCCAGAGGAGACGCCACCACGTTCGATTCCTCGGCCACCGGCTCCACGGGGCGCTTAGTAAACCAACTGAATGGCCACCAACTGCCCTTCTGACTCACTGCGGAGCTGGCGCCACTCACGCTGCCTTTAGACAGAGTATTGAAGTCAATGACGGGCTGAACGTTGATTGTCTTGGAGGAGTTCATGGTTGAATGAATTGCACACGATTACAAGCTGTAAAAGAACGGGGTTGGCCTCTTTCTATCAATAAATGAAGAAGAGGAAGGGCGAGATGTTCGGAGTAAACAAGGACGGGACCTCCTCCTTAGATAAGAAATTATAATAAAAAAACCGTGCACAGCCTGGGTGCAAACCGCGTGGGGAGATCACGAGCGTGGCGCCTGCGATAATGAGGGGGTTCCAAGTGGAGGGGCAGAATTGCCTGTGAAGGAAACAAGAGCAACCCACCTGCCGGTCACAAACTGATACATAAAGTGGATAAAAGTGACAAGCTTGTGCGTACTGTTCTACCATATTGCTAACTCTCAGCCATACGCTTATCAAACCAGATTTTGGCAGTTGAGCCCAGCTGATTAAACGAACGAACCGATTGAATTCTCTCAAAATATATTCTAAGGTTGCTAGGAGATCTTGTGAGTCTCTTTCCAATATGAGCTCATCAACCTCGAAGGAGCCCACACAAGACACCACCACAGAGACCTTGGAAGGAACGACAAAAGTCGGCTCCGAGATGCGCCCTCCAACGCCATCGGGAGCCACTGTTCAACAGCAATTTGCCTCCAATCCACGACTTGCCCCTCACGATTCCGTGCTGAGGGCTCTCCGAGACCCCAATTTGGCATTGCAAGGTGGTGACGGTGGTGCTGATGACGGCTGCCAGGTTGGATCGGCCGGTCAAGGACACCAGAGCGCTTTATCGAACGATAGCAACGATGATAACGCTGGGAGACAGTTTGTTGGACCAGAAGGTGCACACGAGGATGAAGATGATGCACAAGAGTCGCTGGAGAAGTCTGCTGACCGGGGCAATGCACAAGAAGAGACTTCTGCGTCCATTGGCGGAGCCAGTGGCGGCACCGTTCAGTCAGAGCATGGGCCTGCAAATCAGCCATCGCCCACAGACGGATCGTCGCCAGCAGACGGATCATCACCAATTGACGTATCATCGCGTGCTGAAGTGCTATACCCTCTCACACCGGCAATCGGATCATCGGCGGCATTCTCAACAACCTCGTGGCAACACCTGGCAGAGTCTCCCCTGGGGCATGATTCAAACTACGTTGTTCTTGCCTCTGATGGAATGCCCTCCGATAGCCCCATTATTGGGTCGATTCTATCGTCATCGGATGATGAATCCAGGGGGGAACGGTCTCCACAGCTTCTTCATGCCAATGAGTACGGATCGATCATCGCTGGAGAGTCTACTCTGGATGATCAAGCCGTTGAAGACGACTACGAGACCGTAGAAGATGTGGACGTGGACGTGGGCGTGGACGTGGACGACGATGGTTCTTCCACAGTCCCATCGTTCGTCATGCCACGCGTTGTGCTCCCTACAGACTCTATAAATGTGCAAGTGATCGGCCCAGACAACAATCTTCTCATCGAACGGTTGCAGAGCTATAAGAAGACGCTCAAGAAAGTCACGTTCCAGATCGGCGCTGTGCCACAGCCAAAGCTGCAACTTCTGATCGTGAACCGGGACAACTGTCTTATTCCTCGCATCTCCAAGCTGCCATACATTGCTTTGGTGGTCGGATCCGACGGCGCAGAGTACGTGTCGAACTTGCCACCACAGTATATGGTGTCGGAACCGTTGAGATTGGACTCTCTCGACGACGATCTCACTGTTCTGATCGACTTCCTCTCGAGCTTTGACGTTACTGAGAATCTCAACGACCTCATCGATAAAGGAACTATAGGCAGATCTATGAGACTCAACTGCGTCAACTCGGTTCTTTGGGAGTCCGCCTCACGCCGTGCAAGCTTTGACGATAACACGCTCACTGCAGTCAACACTATCACAACAGTCAACTCGGAGCAGGAGTGTGCAGTGGTAACATTCGGGCCTATTCGGAAGACACCGCGACGTTCTTCTGATACAGACGATCCTCCAAAGAACCGCAAGTGGATCGTTGCCAGTGCTTTCGTTGCATTGAGCCTTGGGCTGGTCTCATTCACTCTGTTGTCCAAATGGAACGATACCACTGATGCTGTCAGATCAGTGGGATTATCCGCTGACATGAAACCGACTCAGTCGGCACATTTCGTTCCTCCTCGATCTGAAGAGTTTGATCCATTCGTTGCAATTCGGATCGACTCGTTGGCTGAAGATTTGGCTAGTTGGAGCCGTCTGCTTCTGTCAGAGACGTCTTTCATAGTTCAGCGCGCGCGGACTACATTGAAAGAGTTGATTGCTGTGTTTACTTAGGGCTGTTTGGTGGGTTCTTGATTGTTTTAAATGGCCTTATTCAGGTCATCTGGGTTTATAGGAATTTTTATCTTTTCATCTTCACTTCTATGACGCTCTCCCCTGCTGAAAGGTCATATATTTACGACTCTTTGGTCGCTAAAAAGGTCGGACGAGCTGACTCGCGTAAGCCTGAACAGTTCAGGCCACTCAAGGCGACGTGCTCATTTTTGCCAAACTCGAATGGGTCCTCTAGAATCTTCACAGCAGATGGCCTGGAGTGTCTTACAAGTGTCAAGGCGAAAGTGCTTAGAACGAACGAAATCAGTGATCTAATCAAGGTCGACGTGGACATCCAGGGCCAGAGAGATGATGCAGACCTGTGTCTGACGATATCAAGCATCTTAACGCAGTCGTTGGTGGCTAATCTGAACTTGGATAGACTCAGATTGACCGACAAGTACTCCTTCCAGCTGTTTATAGACATCGTGGTGCTGTCTTTGCCTCAGAACTTCCAATCCTCCGCATATACACTCTACTCGTTGCTTTCGTTGACGTCTATGGGCACATATTTGGCTTTGAAGTCCACGAAATTGCCTCTGATCACTTCTACCACAGAGGATGAGGACGTCGAAGAGGAACCGACGTTCTCTGACGACTGGGAATCGTGCATAAACCTACTTGACGAGTCAGACAGTCCAGTGCTGCTGTTTGTTCTTGCAGCGGCCCGTGATAATGTCATAGTGGACCCTTCGTTGCAAGAGCAAGAAGTGGCCGAACATGGAATCTGCATAGGTTACGCTGGCAAGATTGTTTCTCCAGTGCAATCGGTGGCCCTGACAACGGTGGGCGGTAGAGGTATTGACCCTAAAGTGATATCCAAGGCGATCAAAATGGTCCAGACTGTCGCCGGACCTGTCACTACTGCATTGAACGCTATCGCAAGTGAAGCTCCCGAGTACGATTCTGCTTTCTAATTCTAATTATAATGGTAACGTCTAACAGTGCTGGGCCGAATATGCCTGCACTATAACAGCTGTAGCCGTCTGTATGTTCATCGATCTGACCACTCCCGTCTGTTTGATGATAACACACATATCCAGCTCTGCCAGGATCTCTGCTGGGATTCCTTCCCTCTCCTTTCCCAGTACGATCAGAGACTTCACCGGGAACTTGAGCTCGCTATTCAACTCCACAGAGTTGTCTGTCTGTTCGAGTCCAACCAATGTGTATCCTTCAACCTTCTTCAGACGGAGGAACTCTACAATGTCGCGGATTTTCACCTCCAGCAATGGTTCCCAACGGTCGGCAGTCATGGCCACGCTCAGGAACTCTTTCTGCTTGGTAATTTCCAGATTGTCCATGGTCATCCATCCAGCACCTAAACAGTCGCACAACCGGCAGATACCACCCAAGTTCGGTGCCTTATCGACTAAAGAAGCCATCACGATTAATGGCGAGCGTTTTATCTTGGACGCAGCACGACCATCAGAGTCTGGATCCATCACAGTCTCCCAGGCACCGCTCTTCGTTTGAAGAATCGATGACATTCCCGGTTGGTCCTCTTCATACATGTCCAGCTTGACTGTAGCATCCCGAGGACCTTCCGTTGGTATCCAGAGGTCTTTCTGATCGTGACCGATTGGAATCCGCAGATAGTTGAACTGGTCCCGAGATATATACTTGCGCCAAGTCTTTTCCATGATCGGTGTCACATATCTGTCGGAAATCTTCATGAGAACACCACCGTTGAGTCCACACAGCGACAGATCCGCTATGAAACTCCAGAGGAACGCATCACCAACGCGGAATTTGCCGTACGAATCTGAGATCTCCGCCACCTCTTGAATCCTATCGAGTGAGTGCTTGATGTCTTCAGAGAGGGCCAGGTTATGTTTGGTAGCCAGGTCGCGGATCACGCATGCCATAGATACAGAGAAGTGTCTGTTAGTGGATCTGTTTGAAGTGGCAGATGGAATCACCGTGTCCACCAAGAACTGGGTGATCTCGTCCACCTTGGGCTGTTGCAGAGCAACCAGCATCACAATTCGTTCAAAGGTCGTCACAGCCTTAGGCACTTGCTCATCAACACTTGGCTTGAAATAAGCCAGGAATCTACCCTTGAGGTCAGGGAACCGGAAGATCGCCAGGGCTACAATCCACTCAATGTACGATCTGCACAATGGAGATGCCTCCATCAAGATCCGTGACAGCAGCTTCTCCATGACATACTCCTTGACAGTCTCATACGGGGCAGCATCAAATGTCTCTAGCAGAATCTCCAGCAATTGAAGACGTTTCCATTGCTCCCGATGGTCCGTACGTTTATTGATGTGTAGCAGATGGAACTGGTCTTCGTCCATGATATAGCTCCACATGCCTTTAGTAAATGGTTCAGCGTTGATCGATCCGACCACAACTTTCAAGTAGACCTGGTAGCTCACCTCACGATCTCCATACACCTGTTCGTACAGTCCCATGCCACCAAGATTGTAATTGGTATCATAAAGGTCTGATAACGCCATGTCGATCTCAAACACAGAGTCATCGTTCTGATATAGAACAGCGCCGTTCACAAGTAGTTTGCCCAGCCATAAGGTCTTTCCAAACTGCGTAGTGTCATACACTTGGTAGTCGGAGAGGGCTTTGAAGAAAGTTGGTAGCAACGACTTTCTACCGTATGAATTCTTGATGATTTGGTTAGCAACCAACTGAATAGACTCGGCAATTTCAGGGTTAGTGGCAGACTGTTTCAGGAACACTCGATGAAGGAGCAACCGGATGAACTTGTGATGCAGTGGTCTCTCGTGCATCATAAGTCTGTCTCGAATTAGATCTTCCCATATTTCTCCAATGGTATGGAGAATCGTCTCACTCTCTGTGTTTGTGACATCAGTCGACTCCAACAGAGCATTTAACATATCAATATTACCTCGATGGCCTGGGGAGTGTGACAACGAAGCAACCTTTTCAGACAGTGCAATGACGTTGGCCTTAGTCTCTGCTTCCACTGTAGACAGAGGCAGCAGTTTCGAAATAGAACTCGTAATTATACCATACCATCTGTCTCTAAACTTGTAGAACGAAGTATCGTTGTTGCTTCTAGAGACGCTCTGAAATGCCACCTCGGTGCAAGTAATAAGCTCTTCAATGGCCATAGCAAATCCCTCATTGTATCTGCAATGATCAGCACATACAGAGAGGAAATAAAACTGTGACACCGTGTAGGAAGCATCGTCATAGCTGGAAACAGTCGCAATGTCCTGTGACAACTTCTCAAACAGAGGTTCCACCTTGATTTCGGTCCAGAACTCGTATGTGAAGAGCTCCTTATTGTTGAGGAGCAGTTCACATTGATCATACAGCTCTGACTGGATGGTTTTATCGTCGCTGAGCATTCTACCAACAAGTTGGCCAACCTTTTCCACAATCTTTGGCTCCATGAGAAGATCTTGGAAGTTGAGTTTGGATTCGGCAGCCAAAAAGTAGAACATATCGTCACTGCGTGCCAGAACCTGTGTGGCTAACGTTGTTGGATCGACGTTATTCGTCAACAAGTATGATGTTAACAGGATAAATGCATACAGATGCAGCTTTTTGGATGCACCGGATTCAAAGTAGTCAGATATGAGCGACCGGTTGTAACTGGTGTTCAAGAAATCAAGGAAGAATTCCTCGTTCTCGTAGTAGATATCAAATCCATTGTATCTGACATGCTCTCCAAGTGCATAGAATATGACAGACGGATCGACATTGGTGTGCAAGAGGAACTTTAGCAGCAGGGTCTGTGCAAACTTGTGCCAGATGGCAGCTTCTAGCCTCAACGAAAACAGCTTGCACAGAAGTGGGATGATCTCATCAGTGACTGCAACATTAGCGCTGGATTCTAACCCATTCAAGAGGCCTGCAAGCACAAATATCCGTGCTGGACCGTAACTCATTGGGTTGTCGATCAATATCTGGAAGACCGCAGAGAGCAACCGAGTGATGTCTTTCTCGTCTTCAAAGGAACGGACAATCTTCGAGACGAACTGCTCAAGCTGGCCACCATATTTGCATTCGTAGAATCCATCAGTTTGACGGATATCGATGCCGAAATGGCGAGCCTGCATGGCAAACGGTAGGAAGGTGCCGGTGAGGAAATCCAAGTCGTACTTGAACAACTGGACACTCCTATCCGGTAACATGTAGGAAAGATCCAACGTGAATGTCTTGACTCGTTCAGTAGGTGCATTGAATCCGATCGACAGGATTGTCACTGCGAAAGGGAACGGAATGTCAGAGTCTGGAGATAGAATCTGGACGAGATCGTTTGAGGCAGCACTGGCCTGGTTGATAGAGGTGTCGATTCCAATGATGGTATAAAGCGTGGAGAATCTCTTCCAACTAAGCAGCTCCTGTTCAGAACGGTCAGGTGTCCAACGCATGACTGGCAAGTCTATCTCGGTGGAAAGAGACTGGATTGACTGTTGAAGAAGAACGAGTGCAAACTTGCGGTGTTCGTGAGTAGTACTGAGAAGCCCATCTCTTAACGATGTCCAGTAGATATCACGACTAACCAATGCCTGGAACCAGGTAGATTTGGCCAACTGAGAGGTGCCGAAATGGTTCAGCATCCTCATCCAGAGAATATGAGCATACGAAGTGAGTCTGGTCTCGTTTGCTGCCAACAGTGCCAGAATGCCGTTCCACAGATAGTCGCAGTCCTCGCATAGAGAGTTGATTCTCCAACGAAGGCACTGCGAAGCCAACTGCTCGGCCTTTTCGTTGTCGTGGGTCAAGTATAGTAGACAGACTCTATCAATGTAATGTCCAGTGTATGTGGATGCAAAGGACTGATCCTGAAGGAAGAGCCATTCGAGAAAGTGAAGTAGAGCACCCACATCCATCTCTGACTCTTGAGGATGTTCTAACGTCGGCGTAACGTACTCAAACATGGCTGTATTGAACGAATGCCTGTCAGCTAAACCATTCTGGGTCAAGCGGGTTGCAACCTCCTCTACCAGGGCCGGTTCCAGTTTATCCGTGAATATATGGCACAACTTGAGCACCGAGTCAAAGGAATCTTCATCGTCACAGATCAGCTTGCTCTTACAGTACTCAAAGACCCTGTCATAGAGCTCCGGCTTGACATCTGGGACCTGGCTGACGAGCTCATCAAAGGCCGTCACATACTCCGATTCATGGTCTGAAGAGGAAGACGTGAACGAGTCCAAAAGGTTTAAAGCAATCTCCTTGCACTGATCAGCAGTAAGCTGCTTGGCAATCACAGATGCTGAGCTCATTGCAGAGAGATGTCGTTCCTTGATCCTTTAAAAATTTACTAGATAGATTGATTCCATTTAGCTCCAGTAGTACCGCTATTTCTTATCGGCCAACACCTCGTTGGCCTCGTTTAACACATCAGCATCCTTAGACACCTTGTCAATCCAGCGCTTGACAAGCTGTTCGTTCTCAGTGCGAAGCTGGGCGTTCGATTTGTTCAAAAGGTTGTTTTCGATCTGTAACGATAACAGGCTGTCGTTGATTCCTTGAATGCCCTGCGACCTCACCTTGGCCTCTTCCTCTAGGTTGTTGTTGCGATCTCGAACCTTCACATAGGCGTTCTTAATGTGAACGATGTCGTTTTGCGCCGTTTTCAATTCTGCCTCTAGCTTGGCAATCTGGGCCGTCTGGGCTCCGCATGTCTTCTGTTCCTTGACCAATTGACTCTTAGTATCGTCTAATTGTACCAAGTTATCATCCAGGGCCTTCTTGGTATCGTCTTGTCTCAATACGAGCAACTCAGCAGCGAGATCTCGGAGTCGTTCCGAAAGAAATGTGACTGCGGGGGGTTAGTAAAGCGCAGAAAGCGAGCAAATCATCTACTTACATGATTGAAAGTAATCGGGACCTTGGCAGAGCCGGTCGCGCTCGTCCAGCCTCTGTTTCAATTGGTCCTTCCAATCCATAAAGTTACGATAAGTGAGAGGAATTATTTATTCTACATTGTTACTGTGATGTCAGAAGAGCATCGAGCGGAATCGTCGCAGATCGTACGATCGGCGTCGACAACATCGATATCGAGCGTTCTGTTACATCCGTTCACACTAAACCGTCAATCGACTACTCGATACAGCGTATCTTCCTACCAACAGCGCGATGATAATCTAGATGCACAGACGATCCCAGCGGCAAGGAAACCTTCGATATTGGACATGAGGGGCGCCCAGAGGAACCCTCAGAGTGGGTCACCCACCAAGGCACAGTATGATAGTGGTGGGAATGAGCGCTCTGATGAAACCAGTGCAATAAACAGCCAGGTAGACACGGAAAGCAGCCATATTGACAGTTCAAGCAGTAAAGGCGGCAACCAGGCTCCAGAGGATGGTAGCGATGCAGAGGCTGATGTGACGCTCGAGTCGTATCGCAATGAGATGCGAGACTCGCAGACAGAGGAACAGATGGAGTCAGAGCTGCCGAATGCGCCCCAGAATAGGTGGTTTGGATGGTGGGGAAAGCAGCCAGATACAGTTGCGGAACCAGAGCCAGAGGACTTGGAGCCGAACCTGCTGTCAAGAGTGGTGACTAGCAGCGGTCAATTGGCACCTGTGGTGGTAGATATGCCCAAGAAGAGCTGGTGGTGGGGCTGGTCGTCTGGAGAACCAGAAAGAACCCACAGTGAGGCTACGATCGACGAGCTGCAAGAGACTACTGCAGAGGCCGAGGCCAGTATGGCTGCAAGAACTGCAAGCTATGGCAAGGCGTGCTCGTGGGCATACTGGAGGTCATTTGAGGACCAGATGGGTCTTCTTTCGATAGTTGGATCAAAGTCTTTCAAAGAACCGTACGAGATTGCCAATCCGATCGTGTCCAACTATGCCAAGCAAGAGAGTATGGAGAGTGAGCCGGATGGGGCCGACGAGTCAGTTGTGATTCCTCGGTTCGACTGGAATTATAGAGAGATGGGCCGGCGTACGAAGCTGAGGCTGATGGCACTTCGTGGGCCACTGGCCAGGTTCATACCTGGTGAGACCCACCTGTACAGGACGGAGGAGAGGCCGAACGCCGAGGAGGCTGTTCGCAAGAAAGCTCTGGTGGTGGGCATCCACAGCTTTCTTCCCCATAAGCTAGTTCAGACGTTCGTGGCAGAGTCAACGGGCACTGCTGATGAGTTGGTGACTCAAGGAGTGCTGGGAATGCAGCGGTGGGGAGAAGAGCACGGCGTTGAAGTGGACGTTGATACGATGGCACTGGATGGGTACGGAAAGATCTTTGACCGGGTCAACCACTGTATCTCTCTGATGGAAGGGTACGATCTGGCACACTACAATTTCGTCGTGGTGGTGTCGAACTACCAGGCGGTGGCGATCAGTATTCACGTTCTGGCACGACTGATCAATGCCGGATACCTTGCGAGAGTGGACCGTGTTGGAATGATCAACATTCAAGGTCCTTGCCTTGGGCCAGTCGTGGGACTGGACTCAAAGCTGAGCGTGAAACAGAATTCGGGACTAGAGAACGAGATCCTACTGGAGTTGTTCGACTTCCAAGATCCACAGACGCTGCAAAGCAAAGAGCTGGCACGTCAGTTGCAAATCCTGATCGAGCATAACGTTAAGGCAACATTTATTGGGTCGCTCACAGACACTCTGACGCCGCTATACTCGAGTCTGTGCGTGCACCTGTCACACCCGAACGTTTATAGAGGTGTCTACATCGATGGAGGCATGGAACAGCCGGATTTCCTGGTCACTCTAATGAGTTTGGTGCTGGCCGTGAAGAATCTCGGGTTGAACGACCACGAATTGCTGGTGGAACTGAGCGGGTTCTTCACCGAGTATGCCAATGCTACCAAGAAGATTATGGACCCAAAGCATCGGCCAAACAGCTGGCGCAAGGCCTATCGGAACTACGAAGTGTACAAGCTGGGACTGGCCAACTCGTTGAGTACGAGCGATCTGTTCACGAAGCAAGAGATGCAAGAGGAAGGATGCGACGTGCGGCAGTGGAATTCCAACGAGTACCATCTGCCGTGGTGTATGCGCGGGTTTATGGAGGAGCTGTCACAGCTAAAGAAGAAGGACCGCCAAAGAGACACCGGACAGACAGTGTATCAGCTATTGGAAGAGTTCCGGAGCTGGCAGCCTTCGCAACCCGACTACAAGGAGTTGCGGTACTGTATTGAGGCTTTGGAGCGCATGGACAGGTCGGAGCTGGGGCTATGAGGGCGACAGCGCCTAAATCATATAGATAACCTCTTGCGGGAGTGATTTATAAAAATTCGACGCCGAGTGAAACACAAATTCTCCTATTTACGTTATAAGCCAGAGATCAACTGGCAGGTATATCACACGTTGCCTTCTCTTTTCAACCACCGCAAGGCAGAAACAGAGTCTTTAGCATCGGCCGGCCGAGATCTGACACCTCCGCCAGGACCAGGACAACCACGACGCAAGTCATCGATGAGCAGCGTTTTGTCGTCTTTGGTAAATAGCGTGCGCGGGCTTAGTTCCACCTCTGTGTCCAACACTCGCCGCGGGAACAGCGAGGAGAACCTATCGCGCGGATCTACAAGGCCGCGCAGTGGTACAAGCAGCCAGGAGGTCGCTGCCGTCGAGCCCCATCTACAGGGGGAACCTACGAGCGGGGAATCTCTCATGCAACAGAACGTTGCTGAAACGTCCCCTGACGGTGCGGACGCCTCCGCTGAGACATCTGCAGCTACACCAGCAGAGACTCCTGAGTCGTTACTGCTGCAAGACGATGACGATGAGGAAAACGAAGGCGGTCACTACATAACGGAGTCGGCAGCACTACCGCCTACCCCGCGATCGCCACAATCGCAATCACCGGACGTCTCGACGGCTCTGCCTGCACCTCGGGCATCGAGAACAAACTCGACCGCTACGGAGTCATCATCATCGATGGAGGTGCGACACAACCGGTTTAACCCGCAGATATACAACTACAGCATGGCCAACAGTCCCACTATGGCCAACTTGGCCGACAGAGTCAACGGCAGCTCCGATCATGTATGTACGCCGTTGGCACGGGTGGTCGACGAGCAAGTTGAGCTCGTTGACACTGTGGATTCGGCTCCGATCAGCTCCGACTCCTGCTCGCCTGAGGATTCCGGTATAGTAATCGGTGAGGACGCCCGTTCTGTGCAAGACGCTGGTGTTCACGAGGCGGCGGTGCACGCGGATGTTCAGGATGTCGGACCCGTGGAAGAGTCTGCTCCTAAGAGAGACGAAGAAGGGTACTACTCGATCCGACTGACCCCATTTATTGACCATTCATCTTCCAACCCATACATGTTCTTTGGACCGATTATCAGGCGAATCAAGCCTGGTATGACGATCCCTGTTGGACGGTACACTGAAAAGTGCAAGAGCGCTGCCACGGCACCACAGGGCTCGTCTGCTCCTGTGGTGTTCAAAAGCAAGGTGGTTTCCAGGCAGCACGCAGAGCTGACCGTGGACGACGACGGTGAGTGGTACATTAGAGACGTCAAGTCTTCCAGTGGCACCTTCTTGAACCATGTACGGTTGTCACAGGCTAACGTCGAGAGTGGTGAGTACATATTGGGCGATTCGGACATTCTACAACTGGGTATGGACTACAGAGGTGGATCCGAAGAGATATACCGATGTGTCAAGGTCAAGATCGAGTTGAACAACAGCTGGCGCCGCCGTGGGGCAAAGTTCTCCAAGGAGGCCCACGAGAGGTTAAAGGAGCTGACGTTGACGCGCAAGGAGTCGGAACTAACGCCCTGTGTGATCTGTCTTGGTCCTATTAAGCCGTGTCAAGCGGTGTTTGTTGCGTCGTGTTCGCACGCATGGCATTATCGTTGTATTCGCCCGTTGATCGTCAAGAGTTATCCACAGTTCATGTGTCCGAATTGCAAGGCTGTCTGTGACATTGAGGCAGATTTGGATGACGATGAGTTTTAGCGGGCGCTAGCGGGGGTGAATTAAGCATTGAGCCGATCTATCGGGTGGATTATTGAATCGGGCCGAGTATTGGTGTAATAAGCATTGAATCGAGGGTTGTAGGTGTGGCAGCACATGAAATTGTCCTATAAGGTAGTTTATCAGAAGGTGGTTGGCTAGAGCTTAATTAAAAGTGCCGAGTCACAATCAAATACGAAGCTTCGAGAGGCCAATTAAAATAGAGTTAGTTGCTGGGAAAATCGTCCAGTGGTTGAAACAAACGCTCCGAGAACGCCTTTACGGTTCGCAGAGATAACTACACACGACTAGACATTGTTGTAGGGGTAAAATCGTAGCATGAAAAAGCGTGCAAATATGGAAACCAGAACTTCAGAAAAAAGAATGCCCAAAGGGGAAACAGTCAGAAAGTTTAGTAAAGTGAGTGGTGAAATTGTAGAAAGAAGCCGCGGCGACACGGGAAGACCTGGTAAGAACAGGTCAATGGATGAACAAGAGGTGGTACAAGGGTGCCACAATGGACAGCAGAAAGTGTTGCAGGCACCCCCCAGCACAAGGTGAACAGGACTAGACACGCAGAGCCACAGGTGCTGCACTGTGTGGCCAGACCCTTTCGCGGCTCTTCATTGATGTCGTCTTGGCAAAAAAAAAAAAATCCGACATTTCATAGGGTAGTCACAGTGAAAATTATCTCAAGCATCTCGCAGCTGCGATGGCGACCAGAACAGGTCAAAGGAGACAGGTACAGAGAGCAGATAACAAGAATTGAATTGGAGCAGAGTGGAACTGGGCAGTTGGCAATTGTCACAGGACACTGGCTACCGGCATGCCGTGCCCTTAAAGCCCTAATTATCGGTCGACTGAATCACAATGTGATTAGCTAAAGCTGGAGTTTTCTCATAGTGCATGTGGCGCAAAGATTTCGAGCGACAAGTCCGAGTGGAGTCCGAGGTTAAAATTGGGGTAATATTGGGTCGAGTAAAGCTTGTTAGGTAGATGGGCAGGCTCCGTATGCAGTAGTGAGGGTGTAGAACGGATTGGATGAGATGGCATGGCCTCCAGGCAGCACAATTAATGGTAAACAAGTGATGCAACTTCAGGCATTGCAGGGACTAGTGAGCATCCAGTGAAAGTCAATTAAAACCCTATTTTGACGCGGGACAATCAGAAAAGAAACGAAGAGAAGCGTATCATTTGCCAGTTGGTCCGTGTCGAATTAAGCTTGAATAAAGCTTTTTCGAGCAGCCAGTATAAAGTTGAAAGGTTGGCCGTTTTTTCCCACATCGATTGATCACACCTCTCAGGATGAGTACAGCACTTTTCAACCCTCAGGTGTTCTTCATCGTCTTCAGAGAGACGTTGGAGGCTGTGATCATTATTGCCACTCTGTTGGCCTTCGTGAAGCAGTCGCTGATTGGAGAGCAGAATAAAGCTCTGCGAAGCAAACTGAACAAGCAGATTTGGTGGGGTGCGGCGACGGGAGTCTTAATCTGTTTAGTTATCGGTGGTGGATTCATTGGAGCCTACTACTCTTTGGGTAGTGATATTTGGTCGTCTGCTGAGGACCTTTGGGAAGGTATTTTCTCTATCATTGCCACCGTTCTTATCTCTGCCATGGGTATTACTATGCTTCGTATCAATAAGATGCAGGAGAAGTGGAGAATCAAGATCGCCCGGTCTTTGACTGCCACTCCAGCCAAGAGGTCCGACCGGTTCAAGTTCGGTTACCTCTGCAAGAAGTACGCCATGTGGATTCTTCCATTCTTGACCACCCTTCGTGAAGGTGTGGAGGCCATTGTCTTCGTTGGTGGTGTCGGTATCGGTACCCCAGCTAAGTCGTTCCCTATCCCTGTCATCACTGGTTTGCTCGCAGGTATCCTCGTCGGTTACATTCTTTACAAGGCCGGTTCCGGTACCTCTTTGCAGATCTTCCTTTGCATCTCTACCTGTATTCTTTACCTCATCTCGTCTGGTCTGTTCTCTAAGGCCGTCTGGTACTTTGAGACCAACGAGTTCAACCATAAGACTGGTGGTGATGCCTCCGAGCAGGGTGATGGTAATGGTTCTTACGATATCTCCAAGTCCGTCTGGCACGTCAACTGCTGTAACCCAGAGCTTGATAACGGTTGGGATGTCTTCAACTCGTTGCTTGGATGGCAGAACTCCGCCACCTACGGCTCCGTCATCTCCTACAACATCTACTGGCTCGTCTTGATCTTGGTTATTCTTCTCTTGCTCTACCAGGAGAAGCACGGCCACCTTCCTGGAACCAAGAACCTCACCTTGCAGAAGCTCAACCCAATGTACTACATCAAGCACAAGGATAAGAACGAGCTCACCAAGGAGGAGCAACAGAAGTTGTACGCCGAGGCTAACATACGTATCAGAGAGACTGCTGCTGCAGAGCAGGCTGCTGCCGACGGCACTGCCACTACTGCTACTGCTGCCGCTGCCACTACTGCTACTGCTGCCGCTGCCACTACCACTACTGCTGCCGAGACAGCCACCAACGCTGCCGAGACTACCGGTACTACTGCCACCAAGACAGTTGCTGCTGCCGTTTAAGTGACTTGCTCACCGTCGGCGCAGTAAGCGACACTCATTTTTCTTACTCTATGATGACGGCAATACTGAGGATCGATTCAGTTGCATTCTCGAACACACACACACACACACACACACACACACACAACAATGAGAATGCCTCTGTACCTTCTTCGGGAGATCGTCACCATGTTCTTTGTCTTTTCAGACAACTCTATACACTAGCAACCATGCGGGATGGTTATTATCGATTGACTCTTTTTTATGATTAATATTACTCACGAGCCAGATACTGTAGTAGCACTGTTGGTCAGGTCCTTTAGAGCGCCGTGCGAGCCTTGGCATGAACGCCGCATCGCCCCGCGTGGTTCTCTAATGGAATCCCAAATTAGTGACAGGTCGGACGGCGCATCTGTTATTGAGGCTATTTTCCTCTTGCATAGCAGATATGTTTGCTTGCTTCTCTCCAATTGCGACCGTGAGTAGACCAGCAGCATGCTGAACAGTTCCAGCTTGTAAGAGTCGGGAAATTCAAACCACGAGTCGAAACAGAGCATGAGAAAGTCCTGGATTGACACTGCTGTCAAACAGTTGAAGAGCAATCCGACCAGCGAGTCATCAACCACGTTAATCATCGTGCAAACAAGTTTGGCGTACTCTGTAGCCTCCAAAAGACCGTCGTAGCCGTCATAGTTGAGGAATTCGGCAATGAAACTGAACAGAGCTGTCTTTAAGGATTGCGATATCTGTCTCTCCAAGAGTATCTGCCATAGTGGACACTGTTCCACCACTTTGCTATACACTCTAGCATCGTCATTATATTTGAACCGCAGAGTAACCTGTAACTGAGATATCTTGGTCTCGATGTCGCTTTGGGGGTGGGTGTCGATGTAATGTCTGTCCATGATGAGGTTATCCACCGAGTAATCGGCCAACGGTGGTGGTTTTGGGGATGCTGGCAGTGGATGGTGCTTGGCAAGATATTCATCGAGGTAGTTTGGGTTGGTCACCAGTCGAAATGCTTCGCTCGCTTGTATAGGACGGTGGATCGACCGGGTTTTCAAGTAGAAAGCGACAATTGTTCCAACAGACAGGACAACTTGGAGTGTCATTGCAATGAGGACAGTGAAATACATCCTGGACAGTCTTTCGACGTCATTCGGATTGATCTCTGGCCGCAATGGTGGCTTGGTTCCTGTCGAATACCAGCCAAACAACTCGGCAACTAGAGCAGGAAGTAACATTGACAAGGAAACAAGTCCTGAATTTCTCGGTCTTGAATTTGAGGAAATCTACCTGAAATGTAACCGAGGTAGATATTGATGTATTGATGGATGTATTGATAGATGTTTGTAGTTATATTGTACCTATTTAGCCATGTAGCAACAGTTAAGTGTGCCTAGAGTATCGTCCGACAAACTACCAACCTTCTAGGTGCTTGATTGAATAAATACGTTAATAAATAATGGACCAGCCCAGTTACCCAGTTCAAACGGTGTTCTTGAAGTTGGAAGGACCTTTCTCGTAGCGTGGAGGAGCGTTTCTGTCGTACATGATTCCGCCCGGTCTCTTTGGAGGGATGATTGGATCTGGGTGTTGGAACTTGGCCAGTAGTTCTTCTGTGTTGTTGAGTACAGTCTGTAGTTAGTAGTGTTCGAAATGGCGTACAGATAGTGCAGCGGCAGTGCCCAAAGCGATTCAGATGGTCGCTGGTGCGCCACTGCGTTGCTGGCACTGTCTCTATCTCCAATACTTACCTCCAATTCAACTGGATCCTTGATATCTCTGTTATGCTCGAACCGAAGACGGATCTCGGCTGCCTTGGCTCTGTAGAAGTCGTTGCGGTTTATCCAGTCGTGAGCCGTTCTGAGCGACCGTCTATATAGGCTGGAGACCAGCTTGAGGTTCTGTGGCGAAAATGGAACAGGTGCCGGCATCTTGAACGTGTCGTCTTCAAGAGAGTGAGGAAGCCTTTGGTAAAAAGTTTTCTCCAATAAGGTAAGGTCAATTTGACGCTGTTTGCCGGTGCAGGGGTGAAATTATTATTTTATCTAGCCTAAACTGACGCACGCGGTTCTCTATGGCTTGGTGGGGGAAAGCACGAAACAGCGCCTCTGTGAGGACCAAAACTGGTAAGGCTGCTCGTTCAAAGTTGAACAAGTCTACTGAGGCCAGGAAGGAGGTGGTTTTGTCCGAGGATATGACATTGGATCAGATCAATGCTGCTGATCAGAAGTTGATTCAACAGCTGTTACAGTATAGTGAGAGGATAGCCCAGGTACAGGCCGAGAGGGACTGGTTACACGTGAAGAGGGACCGATTGAGGTTGAAGGGTACGGTTGATGAAGCTGCTGCTTTGGGGTTTGATGATAGTAGAGAGATTGGGGATGAGATTCTTGGCGGGGATGGAGAGGGAGATGGAGAGGAAGAGAATGAAGACGAGGAAGAGGATGAGGATGAGGATGAGGAGGTTGAGGAGGTGGAACATGTGAAAGATATTGAACAGATTGAACAGACTGAATGTGCAGAGACTGAAGACCACCCCGATATCGATGCCGATACCGCAGAACTCTACAGCTTCTTTGCAGGCTTCGACCAGAGCTCCCAGGTGAATGAGGATTCTTACCGGGACGCGTTGGAGCTTCCAATGTCTCCTCTACGACGTGTTAATGCACAACCAACCAAGCCGCTACAGTCTTCCAGTTCACCGGTGCAGTTGAAGCCGGGCCCGGTTCTGTTCAGCAGTCCTAGGACGGCAAAGGTCAAACAGGCACCGAATCCGGCCAAGTCCGCGCCGAACCGGGCCAAAACTGCGCCAACACCAACACCAACCAACCCGGCACCATCTCCATTCCTAACGGCACCATCTCCATCCGGACCATCTCCATCCAAACAGGCACCACCAAACCCATCCAAGAAGAAACGTCGTCCTTCGCGCGATGACGGTGTCATGCCTGACTACTCCAAACCACGCCCATTCAACCCATTCCAAAAAGACTGATCCCGATAGATTAGTAACGCACGGCTGCTGTATACTACTACTATATTATTACCATAATTACCAAACTCACCATTACCACGCAATGGCGCAAGGCCGACTTCCTGGCTAATTCAGCTCGCACGATAGTACTATAATTGGTCGGTTGGTCCGTCCATCTGATCAGATTCCGGTGAATTCTCCACCTCCTCCAGTTGCATTTTCCAGTCAGTTTATTTTCTCTTCTGCTTTACTCTCTCATGTCAGAATCAACTTTAAGACAGCGGAAAGAAACCAGTTCCGCCACTGAAAAGGTCAATGATGCCTCCACAGAGCCGCCAGTGGTCCCTGTGCCAGAATTGGCCTCGTTCGACTTTGCTCTCGTGGTGTCTTCGCCTCACGACGCCAAAACCAACGAGCCAACGGCGGAGGCACAACTCAACCTGAAACGGCTGATCAAAACGCTCGATTTCAACGGATTCAAGATCTCAGTGCGTGCCGACTCCACTCCTGACTCGGTTCTGGTGTTTGTGAAGCTCGCAGACTACGAATCTGTGCTTTCCAAGGCCAAGAAGGTCGACGCTCTGTACCTGGTGACGCAACTGGATGACCAGAAACCAACTATTGCCGACCGCCTGCGTATCGTGTTTGCGAAATTGGTGGGCCCTATCTCCGAGGGAGGTGCCAACATCACAATTGCTCAGGATAAGTGGTCGTTTGTCACCGGTGTGGTGCCTGTGGCCACTTGGGAGAACAGCCGTCAGGCTTATGCCGACTTCCGCAAGGTCATGTACAACGTGTACGATCCAAAGATCCACAAGGCACAGATGCAATTCCTTCTAGAGAACTTTGGCTCCCGCAATGCGATCTATTTCCGCACTGTGAACCTGTATTTGCCATGGCTAGGCACTCTTGCGTTCACTGGTATCGCATGCCACTACTTGCTAGGTGACCTCTCCAATGTGTTCTCGGTTCTCAACCTCCTGATCGGTGTCTCGTTCTACCTCACCTGGTATGGCTACCAGAAGAAGTGGGCCAAGGAATGGTCCACGGTCAATGTGGCCAAGGTGGATGTGTCTCGCACCGATAAGAAGGACCCGCCTTACAAAGTTCTCATCAGAAAGGTGCTCTTTGCACCTATCGCGTTCACTGAAGGCGCCCACCTGTTTGCAGGCCAGTTTGCCTGCTTCCTCCTGGAGATCTTCATTGGCCAGATCTATGAGGGCCCTGGAAAGTCGCTCTTGGGATTCGTGCCAACGATTATCGTCTGCTCGATCGTGCCAATCTTGACTGCCATCTATTCGATCATCGTCAATAAGTACCTCGACTACGAGAACAACCCTACGCGGTCCACACAGAACATGTCGTACCTCGTCAAGATGTTCCTGTTCAACTTTTTGTCGTCGTATGTGCCATTGCTCATCACCTCGTTCCTCTACCTGCCTTCTGGCTACCGTACCAACGAGTACCTCACGACCATTGACACCTACGCTGATACCATATCCAATTCGACCACCTATATCGAGAAGATTCCTGTGAAGACAGAGAACTTTGTGGTTGACACTGGCAGATTGAACACCCAGTTCAAGTACTTTGTGCTCACCAACCAGGTTATTGGTCTCGCCACTGAGTACCTCGTTCCTATTATTGTGCCTAAGGTGTTGGCCCTCATTAAGAAGCCAACTCCCGTCAAGATTGCCGACGAAGACTCCGAAGTTGAGTTCCTCAAGACGATCCGCCACCAGGCTACTCTGGGCGCCTACGAAGCCGACGATGAGTTCCGCCAGTTGGTGATCCAGTTTGGATTCCTCATTCTCTTTGGACCTATCTGGTCCATTGGTGCCACGATCTCCTTCGTTGTTGAGTTGATCGAGTCCAAGGCTGACTACTTTAAGGTTCTCCGTCTGTCACGGCCTCCAATCCCTGACAGAGCCGAGTCCGCCTACCCATGGCCGCTCTTCCTCAAGGTGCTCCTCTTCATTGGCTCATTCACTTCCACTTGTATCACTATAATGTACAACGGAGACAACATTGTTGCCTCTGTGGATGCTTCGTCCGTGGAAGTGGCCTGGTTCTCGGTGTTGCCACCTGCTCTCATCAACACGTTTGCTGTGCAGTTGATCATCTACACCGGTGAGGCTATCATCGACGAGTACTTCACAGACCCAGGCTCCGAGATCGCCAAGAGAGAACAGCAGTTGCGGTCGATTCTTGCTGACACTACTGAGAAGCCATCGATCAACGACGTCGACACTCTGATCAAAGAGGCCTCGACGATCCCAACGTCGATCATCGTCAAGACTGAGAAGACTAAGAAGCAAGAATGATGTATTATACTCTAACTATATCAACACGGGCCCTTTTCCAGATCTCGTTCAAGTAAGCGTGGCCGACTTTAGTCAATTCCTCTGACTTTGGCGCACCTACTAGTAGCTGTGCGTAAGTGCCTTGCGAGTTCATCTTGATGAAACTGCCTGGGTTCAACACCACAACGTTCTTGACCACTTTCACGAAGTACTTCAAGTCCGATGGGATGATCAGAACGTCCGGTAGCGAGCCTGGGAACTCCGACAGACCCATGTATGATACTTGCAAGTCTGCTCCCGAAACGTGCGCTCTATCGCGATCTTTCGTACCATTGCGCTTCTTATAACCGCCTGGGAACGTCGGGTAATACCTGCCCTGCTCCAGAACATGCTCTGCAATCCGGTTGAATCGAGGCTTCGACACATAGCTGCCACTGTTGAGGTCTTTCATGTCATGGAACACGTCGTTGTTCGAACATCCGACAAGCATCTCGTTCAACGAGAAAGTGGCAGGGTTCGGGAAGCATTTGAAATGCTTAGAAAGCCCCATCGACTTGCGATCGAACATCTCCTGAGGGTATGCGGCATGTTTGGTGGTTGCATCACGTGTAGACGGTATGAGAATGACCTGGTGGCATGTGAGCTTGCGAAGAATTGGAGCGATCACCAGTTTGAACACTTCATCCAGGTTCTTGGGCTGCCGTTCCAATTGCGGGAAGTCCAACGTACCTTCCTCTATCTGCCTGTGAGTCACGTCCAAGAATGGTCCAAACATGATTATCGTACTTGGCTTGACCTCACTGTTCATGCGGTCGACGAACTGTTCCAGTAGAGAGTAATCGAGCTCCCGGTTCGAAGTGTAAGGTCCAGCAGTAACGACGAGCTTCATCTGGCTACCAGACATCTGTTCAGAATATGCCTCGATATCCTCGGCACTTGTCACTGGTGCCCCGAGATATGGCAGGTCGTAGTGGCCTGTCACTTTAAATATATTGCCTGTAGGGTTGATTCCTCGCACGCAGACGATCTGGCCTGGGAATAACGAGTAGTCCGATAGTCCAGATACGTCGATACGAACTCTTTGGCCAATACCACCGCTTCTGGATGTTTCCAACATTAGCGAGTTCAGATTCAAGTCGGCATCGAAGTCGGTGAGCGGTGAATCTGGCACAATTCGGCCCACTGCAAGGATTTCAGTCTGTGATTGTAGAGTTGGGTTGCCAAACTCGGACTGTTCAAACTTGTAATGTTTTAGCACTGCTTTGGCAGCGTCGTCGATCTGTTCGTCCAAGTAATCGGCCACTTCCAGCAGCTTCTGGTTCATCGTACGGTACTTGTACTTTGCAGGATCGAAGTTGGCAACGATTCTTGGCTTTTGAGGTTCTTCGGAGATCAGTTCAATGTTATCAGCATTGAGAGATTCCAACACTTCTCCGGACTTTGCAGTGTTCTTACTCGGAGTACTATGGATCGGTGACGACGTGTGGGCAGTGACGAAGCTGGCATCCGACCGTGGAGTGCTTCCTTGCAACTTCCGACGCTTATTGAGCGACGACAGAGGTGTAGAAGGTCCAGTCATGCTCATATTGGGAGTAGTTCTTATGACGGTCCGTTTCACATGAGCCGCTGGAGTCTTCTGGTGGTTGTTGGTCTTGGCCAGTTGTTTCTGGACGTAATCACGCAGTTTGTCGAGGTTCTCCACGGTCAATTGGATATCGTTATCGACAGACGTGGTGATCACGAAAGACTCCCATTTCAAGAAGAGATCCTCCGCAGAGAGCCCAAACAGACTGATCAGCTCCTCACACTTCTGGATGATCGAAGGTTCGTCGGCTTTTGGCCCGAACTTGGACACTAACTGTGAAGAGATGGATGACATCGAGTTCGATCAAGGATTAAGATTTCGCGTCGCGTTTGAAAAATTCATTGCCGATTAGATGCCGGAATGGCTTATGATTAGTAAATGTCCTATCTATACAGCTATGCCTCGATGGCAGATTCCTCTTTGGCTGCAGCTTTGGCAGCAGTCTCCTTGGTCTCAGTCTCAGTGGCCTCAGTGGCCTCAGTAACCTCCGTAACCTCAGACTTGTCGGCAACTGGCTCCTCGGCAACTGGCTCTTCGTCCTCTCCGTCCTTCTTCTCTCTCTTTTGCATCTTCACTTTGCGGCCACGACCTGTAGATCCGCGTCTCTTTCCAAAGGCCTGGGCCTTAGACTCATCGTAGGCAGACTTACTGATGATCTTCAACTCGACACCGTCGTATTTGGGCTTCTCCTCGGCCTCGAGCAACTTGGCAGCGTCAGCAGCATCTTTGAACTCCACAATGACAGCACCAGTGAACTCGCGTTTCTTACGCCTCATTCTGACCTGGTTGGTTGGAGCAATCTGGTTGAAAAAGTCCAACAGAGCGTCCAAAGTGACGTCTGGAGGAAATGGTTCTGCCACGACAGAACGCTTGGCGATGGCCACTTGGATCTGGTTCTGATTCTCTGGCAATGGGGCCTTTCTTCTGACCAACTCACCATCCTCAGACACCTCGAGCAAGTCCTTGGACTCTCTAAGGGCATCGACGATTTGGTCGATTGGACGGTACTTCTTCATCCGCTGGAACTGGGAGATCAACGAGATCGGGACCCAGCCCTCGTTGGCGGCCTGGGTGGTGAACAAGAACTTGTCGTTCAAGAGGTTGGAGTCACTGAAGTAGAACTCCACCTGCTGGAGGATCTTGGACTTGTCAGCGGACGTAGGGGCACTTGCTTCTTCGGTAGCCATGGTGATGATAGCAAAGAGAAGTTTCTGAAAATTTTTATGTTCGGTGCGAGGGTGCTGATCTACGAGATCACTGGGCATCGCAAACTATCTCGTTAACTGTGTGCCCAGAGCCATCGATGACACAATGTTGCACATATACTGCTTGCTCAAGTTCGTGCACAGCTTATCGAATGCCACCATCGAACTGTAATCGTTATTCTGTCTCATTTCCCAGTAGTATATCGAAACGTTCGATACCACGATGTAGTCCAGTGGGAACGCGTCTGGAACTCCTTCCAGCGACTCCAACTTGTGCAGAATGTCGTCCAACGACTCTCCGTTGTTCCAAACGACCACTCGTTCGTTGAAAAACCGGTCCAAATCTGCCTTTGCCACCGAATTACTCATCTCATGATAAGCTGTGTCTAGGAAGGTATTGGCGGTCCCAATCGCCCCCAGCTGGTACGCACAGTCGACAAGTAGCACCAGACCATCCCGATGCAACTCCTCGCGGAGTATCTCCCCTAAAAATTGCAGCCATTGCCCGGTATCTTCCATGTGTACTTGAAGGTAACTCCCACGAGTCACCACTCGGAGCTTACCGTAGTCCAAGGACGGCACAGGCGGCGCGGGCACTTTAACGAGGCACTGCTGTTAGTGTGGGCCATAAGTGGGTTTCTGTCGTACTTACTTCGTTTAATCTCGTCACCTTAACGTTAGAATTAAGAATGTCCATAACGCGTAGAAACTCAGATAGGATCGCGAGTTTATGGTTGATAGTTTACAGGTTCCTATTAGATGATCGAGTTAACTATACAGGCATTAGATTAGATAGCTGAGATTAGATATATGAACTAACTCACTCTGCTGATGGCCTCCAAACCGATGTAACCAAACAATGGGATGACCACATTGTCGTTCATCGTGATGTTGGCCTCTAAGATGGCGGCCAGCATCGAGGAGATGATTATCGAGTAGTTGTTGAAGCTGTTCTCACCGATGGACTGGTATTTGTAGAGAGCAATGGCCGTAGCAAGGAAGAATGCAAACGATCCCTCCATGGTCTTCTTAGTGGAAGGCCAGTACAGTTTGCCAATGGTTCTGCCAACAATTGAAGCCAGAGAGTCTCCCAATCCCAAAATTACCAGACCCACCACTGACGAGCCTTTGCCTGAAGCGTTGTTCAACCACAGCGGGAGGGCAATTCCCAGCACCAGGTAGATGTATGACAGAACATACTTGCCGCGGTGATCTTTGCTATCCTCGAAAGGTGCCATGGTTTGGCGCAAGAACCGTCCCGCCGGTGGTAGGTCGTTGGCTCTGACGATCTCGATCATACAGAACAGTCCAAATAGTCCCACTAGTGCGATCGACGTTAGTTGTGGGTAGTCATAGATCGTTGTGCAAAGTGCTCCGAAGATGGCAAAGTGCCAGATCTTGCGACGGAACATTCCTGGGATCTTGGTCGAAACTAAGAGCACCAGTGGAACCAGTATAGTAAAAGTGACGGCCCATTTCGTGAAGACAGACACCAAACTTGGGTCTGCCTCGATGTAATCGACGATCCATTGCCATGGAGCTTTTCCCAGGACCGGCGACAGGAATCTGTCTGCGAGATAGGTGCCAGATCCGAAGAACACCACGTAGATTAGCGCCAACAGACCCGTCTTCACGCTGCCTTCTGCGGCATTATATGGCACAGACAGCAACGCAGCCAGTCCTAGAGCGACTCCGTAGCTCAGGAACAGTTTCTGCAGGATGATGATCGAGATTTCAGCTTCTGGTTCGACAAAGTTGGTCAATGCCACCACGAGGTGCGATAGCAGGTTTCTCTCAGTCATGGAAAGAGACTCTCCCATGAATTTGGTCAACGCAGTGTATGATCCGAGGAACACCAGTGGTCCAGATCTCGTCTGGAAGTTGTCCGGAATTGGTTGCACTGGTAGTTGCAACATGATCACGTAGGACGACACCAGGCGAACGTAGGGGTGCAAATAGGAGAACTGTCCGACACAGGAACCGACCAAACTGATCTTTTCTGGGAATGCCAGCAGGCAAACTATCACTGGGATGAACACGCAGTAGATGTAATCGAAGGCAGGAAGTGTAGGCTTGGCCATACCTTCACGGGCACCCTCAGAACGGCCGAAATACTGCTGGTATCCCACCCAGAGTGTTCCAACGAGCTGGAAAGCACTGCTTCCCAGGATAATCAGGGCACAGTAGAACGGATCCATCACAGTATCGTCGTCAGGGGAAGCCTCTTGCAGGTTGTTGGCGTAAACCAGCATTAGGTTGGCAAAGAATGCCATGATGACGATCTGGATCACCATTGGAGCATTGACCCCGTCCTCCATACAGTCGAGGTAGTACTCCATGACACTTTCCTCCTCGGGCAATGTAGGCTTCAGTGGAGCTGCAGGTTGGCTTGGCTGCTGCACTATGGGCGTTGCCGTGGCTGTTAGGGGCTTTTTAGCGGCTCCCTTGGCTCTTTTACCGGTCTTCTTGGCCATTTGTTGCTCTCTGTAGATCAAAGTAATTTCTCGAGACTTTATCGGATTTGATTAAGAGGACTGACTGTAATTACAAAATGTGGACAATCGGCACTGTCCTGCGTTTCCCCTAGTGTCCGTTGCGAGGTGGACGTGCTCCAAAGATCGTAGATCCCACACGAACCTCTGTGGATCCCTGGCGAATGGCTTCCTCGTAATCACTGCTCATTCCCATGCTCAATTCGAGCTTCATGCCCAGAGATGCCTCCAGCTTGCTCTTCAACTCGACCAATCTGGCAAAATCGTGGTTGATACCGTCCGACTTGGACTCAGAGATCGATCCAATCGTCATTAATCCGATCAGGTTCAACTTTGGACACTCCTGGTGGATAAATTTGGCGAGAGCTTCACACTCATCGGGGCTAATTCCCGACTTCTGCTCCTCATCAGAGGTGTTCACCTGAATGAAGATGTTGATAACATCCTTGCTGGCACCCTCTCTCGAGTTGTTCAACTTGCGTGCCTTCTTTTCTGTGTCAATTGTCTCAATCGACCACAGATTGTCGATGTGCTTGGCCAGTGCGTTGACTTTGCTCGATTGCAAGCCTCCAATGAAGTGCCAACAGATATCTTTAGGTAGAATCTGGGACTTCTCAGTCAGCTCTTGCACGTAGTTCTCTCCAAAGTGTCTGTAACCGGCGTCGTAGAGCACCTGGACGTCGCTTGCTGGTTTGAGCTTCGACACACACACCAGGCGGGTGTTGGTGTTAATTGCGGCCACTTTGGCCTTGACAGAGTTGGCATTCTCTACCAACTCAATGGCCCTCTCCTTTGTGTATTCAAGACTCATGCTGACGAATGTTCTAAGTCTTTTCTGTGTGAATCGAATAGGGTTCATACAATGACTCAGTGAGAATTAATTTTCAGTCCGCCGCTGATGCCAAATCGAGGATAAGCGAAATGTATGATATTCTATAAAGTGTGACGCATCACTTCAGAGATACTATCTGTGAGCAAAGAGGCGAGACCTGGTACTGTAGCACGAACTGTCAGCCGTAGAACCGATGGAGTCTCTGGATTGGGCTCGATTCGTAGCAATACGGCAGCAGCACTAGAGATCATGTTGAGAATTCCCGCTCCAACAACGTTAAGTTGGTTGTCGTCGACTTCTCGCAAGTTTTCTAGGCCTATGTTCGACACAAACCTGCCCAGAATCGATGTGATTGTTGGTTTCGCGAGTTCTACGATCACTTGACCTTGGCCCTGTAATCCAAGTCCTTGGTCAATCTGTGACCATCTCATGAAGAAATCCAGCTTCGACAGCGGAGCTCCCGCACTGATTCCCTTAAGAAGAATCGTCGGCACTCGTAAATTGACTGTGTTGAGACTACCAGCCATGAACGAGACCACCAGAGTTGGACAACTGCTGTTTTGGAACATCGAATTTAAAGTGACGTCGAATTCCTGCTTGGTCTTCCCACCTTCAGTGATGGTACTATCAGGATGGTTGAGAGTTTTAACAGAGTAGCCAGCATCACTGACAGCGGCCATCTCACTCACCAACCCGGAAATCTTATAGGGAGACTTGTTGGAGAAAGTCAGCGAAACGTGTAGGACGCTCCTCTCTCGTTTCAGCCGGTACACAATGACCATCATCGAGTTCTCATAGAATATACCTTGGTCGAACCGACAAAGTCGGTAGTATCCGTCTTCCCAACCTGAAGATAGTAGACTGACATCGGTGTGTTCAGTCTCAAACAGTGATGATGAGTTGCTGTACACGCTGAGCCGATTCACAGAGTTGTTGCTGTAAGTGCTGAGTCGGTTAGAAGAGCCACTGGCAGAAGTTAGTTTCCTCGATGGAGGCGGCCGCGGAACTTTGGTAGGTGATATCAATGATGATGTGCTGCCACCTAAAGAAGTCCTTGATGCGCTCAGTGATGCTCTTGATGGCGTTAGTGACACCTTCGATGGTGTCAGTGCCGGGATTGACGCCAGTCTTTGAGGAGTCTTCCTTGGAGATGGAGCAAGCGGTCTTGATGGAGAAGGAGACCGTGAGTTCCGCAACGGAGAGGACGATCTGTACTCAGGCAGTATGAAACTCTCCTTGAGTTCATGGAGAGTGCCCAGGCGAGCGATGAGAGGTGAGCCCTTGGAAGTGAACGGTGGCATGGCTGATGTCAGAGACTTCAATAGCTCTGTATTGCCTGTTTTAATCACTGCACTGTACTCCAAAGCACGCTGCTGGATTTCTGGACTGAATGAGTTACCTTCCTGCTCAAACAGCTCCCCGATTCTTTCGTGTAACACTGGTGACTTGGCATAGTACTTGAGGAATGCCGTCAGCATTATGGAACGCGTAGCTGCTCCCGATTGAAGGTAGAAAGAGTTGATCAGATAGAACTGGTCCTCAAGTGCTAACGTATCGGTGACGGTCTGGCCGAACTCGCCCAAGAGGAACGAACCTAGTTTGATGATAGAATCAGGACAATCTCCTCCTTTCAAGTACCTTATCAAAGTGCGGCAGGCCACAGGTTGAATATTATTGTTGTTGACGACGATTTGAGCCATGCGACACCAGACATCATCATTGACATAGTTTCCAGCGAGCGAAAGAAGCTTGGAGATCGTGACAACGAACCAGACTGGGTCTGTAGCATACTTTTCTGCAAGGACAGCCACTTTCACGGCGACCTCTGACCGGATAGAGAACTCTGAGATCTCCAGGTAACCCAAGAACTCTGAGCATGTCTTTTCAACGTTGTTCGAGTTGCACATCATGTAGACGAGATCCATAGCACGGCGCCTCACTGACACATCCTTGTCTCTGAGTAAGACACTTACCGTCTCCAAGTTGTTGTCTATCACTTGGTGGATCTCCTTATTGTCTCTAGCAGCGAGTTTCAGCAATGCTCCAAGAGCTAGGTATCGGGTATTGGCGTCAGTGGACTTGAGCATTCCACAGAGTGCGTTCGCTGCCACACAAGCCTGGTCGCTATCAGGGTCAACGTGTGGCGCAAGTGAAAGAGCAGCAAACAGCACGGATTTCGCCGAGTCGCGCGTCTCGGGTGAACAAGTCTCGGACATCGAAGTCGTGATAGATGTCTGAATGGCGGTCTGAATGATCTTTTGAAGCTGGTCGTGGTTGGCCGAGTCCACGGAAGTGGTATCTGGGATGAGCAATTCGAGCAGTTTGAACAGTTTCACGAGCACGAACGGTGCCATCACATTGTGGAAGTAGTATTCCTTTGGACAGTCCTGTTTCGTGATAAGTTGGTCGAGTTTGCTGACGGCCAGCGTGATGCAAGGACGCGACCGAACGGAATCAACCCGTGCTACCACCTCAAGTATCGGCACCACAGCTAGAACCATTCCGAGATTTGTGGAATGAATCATCGGAATGATCCTTGAGAGGTACTCCGGGTGTCTTGCAAGGATCGAAGGGTCTAGTTTGAGCAGTTTCGCCATGGTAAGCGCGGCTTTCTGATGAACATTGTCTTCAAACTCTGGCGACCTGAGCGCTCCATAGATTCTAGCCTCGTACCGACGCGTGATTATCATGCTGTTGTATTCACAGAGGTCTGCCACAGCCTGTACACCGCAACAGATCATGTCCATGTTCTTTGCAGCGAGATCCAAGTCGATCGATTCAAAGATCGATTCCCACTGCCCTTCATTCATCGTTTCCATGTCCTGTTCCACGAACACACCCACCGCCTGGTAACCAACCATCTTCTCACCGAGCACTTTGGATCTCGTGAGCTGTATGGCCTGGTCGAACCCAAAACTGAGCCTGTTCCCGAGAAGTTGCACGTAAAGGAGCTTGCAAATGTACTTTTTGCGATTATACCCGGACAACTTTGACTGCTGGAACTGTTTCTGGATATGAACCAGCTCAGCTTGCACTGTTCGATCTTCTTCGCCTTCCTCCCTGGAATTGCGCAGATCCGTGAGGAACTGCGCCAAACCTTTCATTTCTGGCGCCATCGTCGGGGTTATAATAGAGGATAAGGAATTTTCAGATCGGGGCTCGTTGAAAAAATACGGATTGAGTGAGTGAGTTAGTTAGTGGGTGCTATTTGTACATTTATATACTAGTAGTTGGTGCTTCCCATGGGGCGGCGGAGGTCCTGCTGCGATCGACGGCCTTGAGCCAACTGGTCGCTACTATAGTATGGCTGGGCCTCGAAGTGGTGGGCCGTGGTAGGAGAGCCAACTGGAGAGTTTGATGCACTAAGGCTTCCTCTCTGCGCGTAAGGACGCGATGCCTGGATATCGACGGGACTATGAATCAACATGGAGTCATCGATCTGATGTGGAGATGGATTGCCTTGAGTCTGTGCCCACTGGGTCTGCTCTAGGTTTGGAGTCGAGCCTGCAGACACAGGCGAGGTGCCGGTCTCCTGGTATTTAGCAGAGTACTTGCGCTGTGGAGTGAAGCTCACGAATGTATCGAGCGTAGAGTTCCGCTTGGAGAACTGGTGAGGCGAAGGCAGCGACTCGAGCTTGCGGGACCGGACCGTTGGCACTGGAGGTTGCGTTCTTGCTTGGGGTTGTGAGTAGCCAGCGTTCTGGTAGCCAGCGTTCTGTTGGTAACCACCATTCTGCTGGTAACCACCTTGCGGTCCATAGCCACCGTATGCGTTTGGAGGGTACTGGGCAGCTCCCTGTGGGTACCGTTGAGGACGGGCCCGGTACTGCTGTTGCTGGTCGAGCATGTGCTGGATCTGCTGGTGCGCATATTGGCCACCTGCTGGAGCCTGTGCCACACCCGATTGAACATAGACAGACGAACTGTCGCTGGCAACACTCTGGCGTCTGTCGAGATCGTCTTCAGGAGCGCCAGTATCTAATGTAAGCTTTGGCTTCTCAGGAGAGGTTCTCTGCGTAGACATCGAGGTGTCCATGTCAGGGAGTGGAGGCATGGACTCGGAACCGGTGTTGAATTTGGCGGTGGCAGAATTCTTCGACTTGACCGAGTTCTCTCTCGAGAAGTACACTTTGTAGACGGATTTCATCCGGCTGATTTGCTCCTCCTCTTCAGGACTGAGCAACTTGTCGTCGTCGTCGGTGGCAACGGCCGCGCGAATATCCGGCTCGCTGTCCTCACGAACGGGCTGACGGGTTGGCTGAATGTAGGTGTTAGAGTTGATCGTCCTGTTGATACTACCCTCTGTAGCAATCGTCTTGACAGGGCTCACCTGCTGGGTGCTCAGGCTCTGCTGGGTCCGAACACTCTTAGTTGGACTTGCTCCTGCTGGAGTTGGACTCTCGTCACGGATTGAATCTAGTGCTGATAGACCTGTACTTCTGCTATGCTGGCTCTTGGCAGGGCTGTTGTCGATGCTATGCTCAGGACTCGAACGAGTGTCTGTGTAATAAGTATCACCAGAAGGTGCAACACTGTACCGATTTGACTGCGACTTGGAGCTAGGGTCCAGACTGGACTGGCCACTAGGGGCTTTGACAGGGCTTGTTCCGTAGCTCTTCGTGGGGCTGGCCCCATAGCTCTTGGCGGGACTTGATCTGTAACTGTGACTGGTTCCGTAACTCTTAGCGGGACTCTGAGTCGCACTCTTCGTGGGACTGTGTGAGTAAGAGTTGACAGTACGCGCATTTGAAGAGATAAAGTTCAGATCCTTATTGTAAGAGGAGTCTGTGCTGATCTCGCCGTCGACGACCTGCGCGTTGTCCATAGATGTGACACTCTCGTTTGGCGTCTGGTAAGTACCTCCAGACATGCCGTTGGAATGGTCTCGCTCGCTGCTGGAGTCGGATAGATGCTGCTGTTGCAAGTTCTTCTCAGCCGGGTTAAATTGCAATTCCGAGTCGGACTGCGGTTGCTGGTAGGTATTGTGAAGATGGGCAGCGGCTGGCTGACTCAGAGGCCGGGTTGTATTGAATGCAGTGGCAGTAATTGCTGTATGTGTGGTAGAAGCGTCGCCGTGATCAGTATTGGCGACGGATCTGTTTCCAGAAGACGGATTCAGATTGGTTTCGACGAATTGCGGGGTCGAGTCCGAAGTATGTCTCGAAGCTAGAGACGTTGATGAGCGGTTCTGCGCCGTGTGGAGGTTGTTTGGTAGCCTGTAGCCGGCGAAATCTCCTCCCAGTTGCCTAGAAAGCTCTTCCAGCGACTGCTTACTGTTGGTCTCCTGAGCATACGGGAGGACGATCGACTCCACGCGGTGTGGGTTGGCAGTCCTGGCCGTATAGTAGCTGTTCTGGCCACTCTGGTTGGTCATACTCTGTTGAGAATCCATGTATGACCTGCTCTGGTAGTCACGAGGGTCCTTGAACGGGTTCTCGGCCGTGTTTATACGACTAGACGCGTTGTTTGTCCTGTATGGGGAGTCGTTGAGAATCTGGCTTGATCCGCTAATATCCTTCTCGTCGCCCATATTAGGCAAAACGATATTATCTCCGTTGAAGTCGGGATCATCGTCTTCCAGGGCCTCCTTCTTGTTGCGCTTGTAGGCCTTCCAAACGAAGAAGCCAATGATGGCTGCGACGAAAAAGCAAGGCAGCACGACAGCCAAGCAGATCTCAAGTGTGGAGGTGGTGTTGCCCGTCTGGCAATACTGCGAGCCTTTCTCTGAGCAGTCGTCTCGTTTGAGCAACTGAATCATGGTGTGTGGTTATGTGGGGGGTGAAGACCGTCAAAAGAGACTGAGATCAACTTGCGGTAAATTTAAAGATCGAGGCGCGTTTTTTTGAAGGAGAATTTTCACACTGTTTTTTTTTCACGTAATGGCTCATGACGAGCGTGGAGAGGGCTAATGATTGTATAGAACAATGGCAGTTGCAAAGGTAGAATGGATGAACGAATGAGAGTTACGGGGAGGTTTGGATGTGTGTGTTGTGCTCATGTTGCGAAAATGGTGCCAGGTGGGCCTACAAATCATATAATGTGGGATCTAGTGGGGGTGAGGGGAAATGGCAAGCAAGCCAAGAGAGCCAAGAAGTTAGCGTAAATGGGGAGGAGGAAGGGAGGAAAAGTAGGAAGATGTGAGGAAGAAGTGGCACTCAAGGCCGAAATACCGACCAGAGTCACCCCACAGGGTCGCCCACAGGGTCGCCCACAGTCTCCCAGCGTCTCCCAGCGTCTCCCAGCGTCTCCCAATACATCGACCAAGCCAACTAGCACTGGCTAGCATTCGCCTGATCGCCTGACAAAGCCCCATATAGAGTGCTTTCGTCTAGTGATTCCAAAAACTGATTCAAGCCATTCTAATTGGACACTCCCCGGATGGCTCTGGTAAAAGGCAAGAACCATGTACGATAGAGAATGATCCTCTGGCTAAAGAGAGAGAGAGAAAAAAACCAGCGGCCTTCATTTAAAGGGCCCAAAGTGAAAGTTGTAGTTACACGACCATCGATAGCATCGAGAATTGACTGGATCAGGAAATACACGAAAGTGGACTTAGTTGAGTAGTATGAGCAAGGTGTTCGAACCGAGCGAGTACCATCTCGGGGAGTTTCGAACAGTACGAAGTCTCGGCCATGGCAAGTATGGCAAAGTGCTGCTGGTCGGCACTAAAGTGAACCATGGCCAGACGAAGGCGCCGGTTCGCCGTGGCGAGTACCTTTATGCTATTAAGATCGTGAACAAATGTGAGAGAGCGACGCTGCGCAGTGAGATGAACAATATAGACAAGATCGAGGCGGAGGTGAAGGTTTTGAACGCCATTAGTGGCTACGGACACCCGAATTTGGTGCAACTGTACTCGATTATCCAGAATCGAACTCACGGCCGCATCTACTTTATCATGGAATACTGTCCTCTGGGCGAATTGACGCCCACCACGTTGCTTCAGAGCACTAAGAGCAATGACTACGCGTTGAACATGCAATGCAAGTTGCACGATTTGGTGCACGGGCTCGAGTTCTTACACTCGCAGCAGATTGTTCATCGTGACATTAAGCCATCCAACTTGCTGGTCACTAAGGACGGAACGGTGAAGATTTCGGACTTTGGAACCTGTTACACGTTGACAGGAGATCCCACCAAAGATGACTACGAGATCTTCAAGAAGCTGGTTGGCACTCCGCTGTTTCTACCTCCGGAGATCTGCTGCGATGAGGCTACGAGAGACACTTCTAAAGGGTCCAAGCTAGCCAAGGGGTCCAAGCTGGCCAAGAGCTCCAAGATCGACCGGTTCTTATCGCGGTGGAAGAAGCAGCACTCCTCCTACCTGTATGAGGTGGATCTGTGGGCACTTGGTATCGCATTATACTACCTTCTCTTCCAGCAGTTCCCGTTCTATGACGAGAACGAGTTCCGGCTCTTCAACTGTATCGTGGACAACGCTGTACCGCCTGCAGACGACTTCGACGACGTGTTCCTGATGCAACGATTGCAAAAACAGGCGCTTCACGACGATCTTCTTTCCTACTACACCAGTCTGCTTGACGTGATATCTGGCCTATTAATCAAAGACCCGGCACAGAGACTCACCCTCAAAGAACTCAAGGCCCACAAGCTGTTTCATTTCTTCCTCGACCGCCACCAGTATCACCAGTCTGTTCATTTCAACGCCAAGTATTCTGGCCCCATCTCCACAGGTGATCTTTCCATCAAGAACGATAATCGGTTCGTCAGGAACTCTCAATCCACTGACTTTCTCAACGACTCTCTTACCACTCCGGCAAGCAGTCCGATGGCTAGCCCGTTGTCCAGTCCAAATGCTAACACGACCAGATTGAAAGGTCCTTTCACCAAGCTGTTTAAGTTGACGAACTCGGGTTCACAACTCAGCGGACTCGACAAGCCGGTGCATCATCATCATCGACGCAGAGCTCCTTCATCTCCTTCATTACACATTCAAACTCATTTCAGCGATTACTCGTCGTCATCTCCATCTCCAGTGGATCATAAGTCGAAGTCATCTCCAACTAATTCGTCTCCAACCAAGTCCTCCCCCAAAAAGTCGTCCGATCTCGAACGATCCGGAAGCAGCAAGATCAAGCACTCAGAGATGATCGACTTTAAGAAATACATTGCTCAGGCTAAGCAGGAGAAGGCCAAGGAGAAGCAGCAGCAGGAAAAGCAGCAGCAAGAGGAGCTAGGTAAGGAGTACAGGATGTACACGATGGATCAGTATCTAGATAAACTTAACTAGATGTAATACAGTCTATAGAACTAGATGCGGTGTTACATAATCAGGTGTGAACCTCTGTACTTAAACGAGGAGCCCACACTCTCGGTGGACGCAGTGAGTGAACGCTTAGGGAATCCTTTGAACGACTTGGCATATGTAGCCACAGAGTGAGCAATGAGTCTCGTGTTCACAATGAATGCATCGTAGGCTAGGTTGTCCAAGTTATCACAGTACTGGTGGTAGCACTCGTCCAAGACTTTGCCGTTGAACACATTCTTCTTCTCGGCGCCGGCCGCGATTCCACCGCCTGGAATGTGGTTGTCGATGAATCCAACGTAGTCACTGCGGCCGTCTAATGGAACGAGGGTATAGTTGAGGCCATGGCTCGTGTAGTAGTCGATGTACAGGTTCTTGAGCTCTTCTGAGCCGGCTGGATTGGCCTTGTTGTTAGCATCATACACCTCGTACTCGTAGTTTGGAGATGCCATCATATCGTAGTCCATGAACAACCGGATCTTGATGTTCTCTTCGGGAGTGAGATGTTCCGCATAGTAGGTGGATCCAAGTAGGCCTTCCTCTTCAGCAGCCCACCACGCGAAACGAACACGATTGTTCAGTTTGAACTTGGTCAGTTGCTTGGCCACTTCCAACAGAGAAATCGTACCGGAACCATCGTCGTTGATACCAGGTCCCGCAGCCACACTGTCAGAGTGTGCTCCCAGCATCACAACGTTGTCAGGGTCACCTTGCACGGACTCGGCAATCACGTTCAGCGTCTTGACAGTACCAACCAAAGAGTCCACATACACAGATGCAGTCAGTTGTTCTCCTGCTTGCACACGAGTAACGTATTCCTCGCCCTCATCTTGAGACAGGCAAACGGATGGAGCCACACTCGAGCCTTTAGGTGGAACTCCCAGTGTACCACGGACCTCGCCAGCCTCGTTGTTGTAAACGATGGCGGCAACGGCTCCGAGTTTAGCAGCATTGATGGCCTTGTCGCCGAAACTGCAGTTACCACGCTGGATAAGCAGAACAGAACCCGCAGTGTCCTTCGGGAAGTCTTCCAGGGAGCAACCTTGGTTTTCCACTGCCAAAAGAGGTCCAGTGACTGGCTTTCTGCCAGGAGTCTCAGGTGACATATCCATTGGCCCTAAAGTCTTTGGAACAACGCCGTTGATTGTCGCATTGTACGAGAAGATCTCTCCGTAGAGGGCGCCGAACTTCTGCGTACGCACTTTATAGAACCCACCGAGCTTGCTGAGCTCCTTCTTGATGTATCCGATGGTCTTCCAGTGTCCAGGAGACCCGATCACTCGAGTTGGATGTCCGAAGGTCTTGTTCGAATGGCCTGCGATTTCAAAGAGCGCCTCGGCCCTCTCTCTGAGGGCATCTTCAGTGATAAGCGATTGCAATTGGTTAGAGTCCACGATGGAAGCTGGTGAGACATCAGACTGGACAGTTTGGTCTGCCAAAACGTTCTGGTCGACGTTTCCGGGCCAGTTGATGCTCAGAGCAGCAGAACAGCTGAGCAAAGTAAAGAGGAGTTTCATCTTGGAGGCGAAAGATTTCCCAGATTTCTCGAGATCTTATCAATTAGCGCCGAGGCGGCGGTGCATAGTAAATTATATAGCGAGCAAGGAAAGAGGAGTTAGACGAGCAACACCGCATTGACAACACCATCACGGTCTGGCTCATTGGTGATCTGGGCATACTTACCCCAGACAACCTTACCACCAGCCGTGACGAGTCCCAACTCACTCACATTCACTTCTATAACGGTACCCTTGGTCAAAACACCCAGCTGTGTGTACAGAGGCGACTGTGGGTTCTTCTTGACTGCCAAGATAGGTAGAAGCACGGTGACTTTCAACTCGGGGTGCGTAACGTTGGCTTTCTTCTGTCTAAGAGCAGAAGGCCGGATAATCCGCTCCATCTTGACGGGACGACGGGTGAATCCTTCTCCAACGAACGTATGCTTTGTAATCATTCTCTTCCACGACCTGGTCTTGCTCTTACCAGTCTTGACCACTCTGAAGGCCTCCTCCTCAGATATTCCTCTCACTTTAGGCAGAGGAACCTGATATTTACTAGCCTTCTCCATGCGCTTCTGCTTGATCGAGGAGCTGATAGCCTTGGCTGTATTCTCTTGCTGTCTATCCAGCAAGTATGTAGGAAGTGCCTCGCCATCCTCTGCTGGTTTCGAAGGTCCTTTCAACTTGCTCTCCTCGTGAGCTCTGATCTTCTTCTTCATTGCAATCTTCTCCTTGAACCGCTTCTGCGCAAACATCTTACCCTTCCATCCCTTCAACTTCTGGGCCTGTTTGGCCACCTTGTGAACTTCACGGGCCTCTTTCTTCCGCTTTCTCTCCTCATAGTCGAGTCTTCGGCCATGTTCCTTGATGAACTGCTCAATGTAGTCGTTTTGAGGCATCCTGGCAGAGTGATCTATAAGGGATAAATTTTTTCCTAATTTTTTTTGAAGGATTTTACCTCACTATGGCCTCCGTTGATTCTCTCTTAGATACCATATTACAATCAGTGGACGGCACTACTGCCTCCATTGACAGTCTAATTGCTGGACTCGACGATAAAGAAGTTCCTGAGTTGATCAGTGAGTTGAGAAAAGAAACAGAAGACAATTCGGAGGGGATCTCTCTGCTGACGCTCAAGAACTTGTCTCTTCTTGGATATTTGGACACTCTAGCTGTCATCATTGGATCAAAGCTGGAATCGTTGACACAGGATGATGATTCCAAGCTCAAGGACCAATCTGTGACGAACTCTGTTGTCCACAGGGTCACTTTAGATAAGGGAGTGAAGCCTTTAGAGAGAAAGTTGAACTATCAGCTCGATAAGCTTATGGACGCTTACAGACGCCGTAAGCATGAGCAAGAAGACTTGGAGAAGAAGAAGGGCCAAGAAGGAGATGTCGATGAAGAAGATGAGGAGTTTTCTGAAGAGGAAGGACTGAATTTCCGTCCAGATGCTTCGGCTCTTCGCAAATCTGTCACATCTTCTGGCAACGACAAGTACAGGCCACCGAAGATCTCTGCAGCTCTGCCACCTACTGCTACACAAGGTAAAGACAAGCGCAGACGTAACCTTCAGAGTATGGATGAGTACTTGGAGTCGTTGGCAGACGCTCCAACGGTGGAAGGCTCTATCGGTGCTACTATCAGCAATAAGGGTAAAGAGGTGAAATCTAAGCGCCAATTAGAGAAGGAGGCACAGCTTACCCGGTACGAGGAAGAGAACTTCATCCGTCTTCCTAAGACGAAGACCCAAACCTCCCAGGATGAGCAGAAACGTCGTCGTAATGAGTTCATGGGAGAAGACTGGTCGATGTTTGAAAACTCTAGAGATATCAGTTCGAGCTTGAAGAGACATAAGAAGCAGAACGCTTGGAGGAATGCCAAGCGTAAGCAGACCGAGTAGGCATGACTCACGGGGAAACACATTTACTATATAGACCAATACACTGGATAAACCATAGCCAAAACCAAAACCAAAACCAAAACCAAAACCAAAACCAAAACCGATACAACCAACCAACCTTTAGGAATACCTTTCGAACTGGATGCCAGGCATCAACGGATGTGAGTCATCCGACATCCTCAGTCCATAAACCGACTGACGCTCGGCGTCGTCTAGAATTGCCGTCACCTTATTCTGGATCCGTTTACCGAATGATGCAAACCGGATCTGCGATAGCAACGGTTTAAGAGCCATCGCAAACCAAAGTTTATACTCGGGAGGGCTTACATCGATGGCCGTCTGCACCACGTAATTGCCGTACCTGTCTTTGACGAGGGAATTCAGTGCAGATGGGATCAGAAGCTCGTCAAGTAGCGGGTTGACGCAGCACCGATAGATTCTCATCTTGAGACACTTCTCGACGACATTCGAGGAGAACTTTTGCGATGATAGACCCACAATGTACGGTTGGACAATTCGGATGAGCTCCTGATCAATCTCAGGTAGGTTCATGTTGATCAGGTACTGCACAACGTAGTTACCAAACTGATCCTGCATGAGAATGATCGAATTGTTCAACACTTGGAGTCCCAACTGTCTAACCTGCTCATTTGAGCACTTGTTCATCAGTTTCTGCAATACACAACAACCATGCTTATGTGTAGAGATGGCCAGCATGTTCGAACACAGCATGTCCACGATGAATTGCAAGTCAGCACTTTGAAACTTCTGGATACATTTCTGGACAACATGGTTGCCGTTCAAGTCCTGGATCATCATAATCATGTGTGGAACCATGTATGATTCGAGCATTCGATGCTGATAAGGGGTACTAAGAGAGTCGATCAACTTCTGGCAGGCGCGAGTGCCGTGCTGGTTGACCGAAACCGTGTAGATGGAAGGCCCCATGTTGAGCAAAATCATCGAGATCTGCTCCGAGTTTGACATACTCATGAGCTTCTGCATCAGGTAGTTGCCAAACGGGTCCACCATCAGTTCTGCAGAGTACGTAACCACTGCTGCAAAGATGACCGGGAAGTTTCTAGTGTAGTTCTCATCGATACGGCGTTGCAAATATCGACAGCCGTGCTGATCCTTGGCAAGGCTGAGCACATCACTGGGATTGTCAAGGTCAGACGATGTCTTCCTGATAGGAGTAGAAGTCGCTGCTGGATTAGGGGTCAATGATGGGTTCGTAGTAGAACTACTAGATGACCGAGCGATCGTCGTGGCCTTCATTGGGGTGCTCCCGTTCATTGCGAGTCCTTCGAATTGCGCTCCCAGGGAGTCAATGTCTAGCCGCAGCCGTTCTGCCTGGGACTGAGGGAAAGAGCATAGCCGTCTGCATTGATGCGATTCGACGGTCCCGTTGGCAAGAAGCGATGGGTCCACAGTAAAGTATTTGGGAGTCCATGCATCATTGAGAGGGGGGCCTGAATTTGCCGGCTGTGGAGCTGGAATGCAATCAGGTGGCGTTTGAGGATCGTTGACGCAGCTGCTAAGGTAGTAAGAGTCGTTCATGCCATGTCCACTGACACTTGAAAATGATCCACTTGGAGTGACAGTGCCGAACAGAGATGAAGACAGCGAGGTGGCCGAGCTGCGATGGCGATGGTGCTGCACAGGCTGATTTGGAGTGAACAAGCCCAGGGCGTTCATGCCAAGAGTTGGCGTGGTAAGCTCGAATTGAGGCGACGCGGAGATGGCAGAGTCATTCTGAAGGAGCGGCGAGCAGCTATCAGATAGTGTGCGAAGTTTCGGCAGAGCCGGCGGGTTGATAACCAACGAATTGTCGGAATCGTCGTAACGCATAGTGATCTGAGACGATGGCGTTGATCTAGTCTGTAAATTGAGCGTAAAAGTTGCAATTGCACAATATGACAAGAGTAGTAGGTCGTGTTGACGACCTTGGGTGAGTACAGATGCTTGTCAGTGGTGTTAATGCCTTCTGGTAGCTTTGGAAGGAGTTAATAAAAGGACTGAACTTGCGGCTGCTGGAAAAAGTTAATGAGCTAAGATAAGAAGTTGATATGTTCAGGGTAGGACAGATATTGATTTAAAGGGGCAAGATGGCGTCTATTTGGTGGATCCACTCTGTTATATATGTGATAGTTGTCCATCGAATCAATACAGATCAGATCCAAATGGGCTCGATCGAGTTCGGTAGCTGTTTAATTGCAGTTCCTTACCAACCACTCATTGGCCTAGATCAGCATAATTCTATCTGGTAATGCTTGATGTGGGGGTCTAATTCATTGGATGTATGCAGTGTTCGTACGTATGTAAAAGTGCAGTGGTATACCCGCCGTTAAAACTAAGTCACGTGGATGATAATCTCATATGGAACTTACAGAGTTGTGGAAGTCACGGGTGTTGTGGTTGGTAATGTAATGGTGGCCTAATTGAGGCACTTGTGGGGGTTAACCCTCTCTAAGGAGCATTTAGTAGTTAGTTTATCAGTTGATTGTTCCCTACTGATTACAACACGTTTCCAAAATAGGAAATGTCTTGATTGGAGATGGTAGCAAGTTACATTAACGAAAGAGTTTAATTTAACCTTGGAGCAGTTGGTTGGTTACCAACTGGTTAGTTACTAACTGGTTAGTTACTAAGTGACTAGTTACCTGAGTCGTACTCTTCGATGTTCCTCAGCAACTCGTAATAGTACACGACTCCTTCGATATGGTTGTCAAGAGACACTCTTTCATCGATGGCATGGGCATTGTAGCGGCCAGTTGATCTGATAGGTGAGAACCGGTAGATGTTTGGAGTCAGCTTCCAGTAGTATCTGGTATCTGTGTTTCCTGTCATGACAGCTGGAGACATCTGGACCTTTGGATCAACGCTAGGGTCGGAATCAGGGAACACTGCAAAGTCCTCGTAGACATGTCTGATGGTTCCTCCAATAAGATCCCAGGTCGGGTTGTTTTCCACTGGAGTCAGTGGAGCAGGGTCTAATTCACCGATTGCAGTCAAAATGAACTTCCCCTTTGGCAGTTCATTGTCTGGCAGGTTGCCCAGGGTGTTGGCAGCACCAAATGCGTCCAATTCCAAGCCGTACTTCTTTGCAACCTTCTTGGTCAGAGTCAATATCTTAGTCTTAACCTCGTCGGTTGACGAGTCGTAGGCAACACGATGGTTGATCTTGGCGGACACTTTCTCAGGGAGAGCATTGATCTTCAAGCCACCGTTGAAAATATCGACGGCCTGAGACGTGGAGACCAGATATCTGGATAAAATGTCCTCATCTAACCGGTTCAGGATTCTCTCCTTAGATGCTGCACAGGTATCCATCTTGGCAATATCGCTCTTGAATGTTGGGTCTATTCCCTTGGAGTATTTGGCCTCGCAGTGTAACATGTAGTAGAGTGGATTGCTGTCAGAGATCCGAAGTGGGTATCTGTTTTCCTCGATGAGATGGACTAATTCGGCTAGAATTCCGATGCTGGTATGCAATGGAGGAACTGATGAGTGGCCACCATTGGTTAGTAGGTCTATGTTAATATCAACGTAACCTTTTTCACCTGTACCGGGGAGTGCAAAGCGGGAGCCATACAAATCGGTGACTCCCAATCCACCTTCATCGATAATTAAGAACAGTGAGTCCTCTCCATATCTTTGCAAGAGGTATTTGGAGATGTAACTGGCACCATAGTGGCCGCTGATCTCTTCGTCGAAGCCAAACGCGATCACAATGGTACGTTTATGGGTGAATCCTCTGGTAAGAAGTGACTCGATTGCTTCCATAAGACCAACCACCGTATTCTTGCAATCACTGCTGCCTCTTCCCCATAGATATTCACCGTCAAAATGACCTGTAAATGGTGGATACGTCCATCTAGGGACGGTATCGGACGGAACAGGGACGACATCTTGGTGGCCAGTGAGAAGAATCGGTTTCAGAGACTTGTCAGAACCAGCAAGAATGAAAACCAGGCCATGTGTGTTGACATGGACCAATTCAGAGGCAGCATTGATCTTCGGGAACGTGTCCAAAAGGTACTTTTCGAAGCTATAGAAGATATCCCAACGCTTATCGTCACCAACAGGTCTCATATCGTCAAAGCTCTCGGTAGCAAGCTGGACGGACTTGGCCCACACGCCCACCGAGTAGTTTCTGTACTCCGGAGTCTTGAAATACGACAGATCTGAGAAGTTCGGGTCTTCCTTGGGGGTAATCTTGACAGTATCTGGGCAATTGAACGAATCTGGGGTAATCTCAGCACTAAACTGACCAAGTCCTGTGAACTTGATTAATGTGGCTCCAATTGCCAACAGAATCAGCATGTGCAAGCCAATCCGTTGCATCTTGCGTTTTTTGGTGTCTAGTGGCTCAATAAACGTCTCTGGCTTCTCCATTTTAATGGTATTCAAGCAGTTCAGTGTAGCGAAAGATGGAGTGAAATGGATTTGTCGCAATTTCCATATCAGTGTTATCACATTGGCGCCATTGTTTTTAATCAGCCCGAGTCGGGCATCTCAATATGTGTAATAAGCTGTTAAAGATTGCCTGACACCAGTGACGTTGCATTTATACCACACAACTGAACCCCAACCCAATTAGAGGCGCCACATCTCTCGTCGCTACTATCGAAGCTCTGTAATCGGAATTTGTGAATCGCACCCGTACACCTCCACGGTGACCTATTTCAAAGGGGAGGAAAATTCACCTCCAAACGTCCAAAGCTTTAAGCAGCATGTCATCACCATTTCTGGGCATCTACGTCGCATTGTACGAGTACACTGCTCAGAACGATGAGGAACTTGATATAGCTGAGGGTGATATACTGTATGTGTTGGAAAAAAGCGATATTGACGACTGGTGGAAGGTCAAGAAGAGAATAGTCGATGCCGATCTAGAAGAGCCGAGCGGTCTCGTTCCGTCCACATACATCGAGCCTGCCCCCGTCAAGGGGAAAGCTGGTGCATTGTACGACTATGACAAGCAAACTGAAGAGGAGCTTTCGTTCTCTGAAGGCACACAATTCGACGTTTACGACACTTCAGACCCTAACTGGGCTCTCGTTGGTAAAGACGGCCAATTTGGGTTTGTTCCCGCCAATTACATCGAGGTGGGTGGTTCCAGTGGGGCTCCCGCCGGTGGTGTTGGTGCTGGAGCATCTACAACGGCTACAAGTGCAGTGACGTCTACTGGAACCTCTTCCGGTACCGCCGCCCCGATTCTGCCTACGGGCTCGTTCCTGCCTCCTCCTACACATGTGGATAGGCAAAAAGCCAAGGAGGATGCGTCGTTGCCACCGACACCGAAGGCGGCTGTCGAAAGTGACGATGAAGCTCCTCCTCCGATGCCACAGCGGCCGCAAACGGCTACTTCTGCGATATCCAGTGATGAAGATGCTCCGCCGATGCCCGCCAGACCTAGCAGCGGCTCCGATAAGACACGGTCGAATTCGGTGATCCCACAGAGTAACAATGACTCCGATTACTTCCGGGACAACTTCTTCAATTGGACGGTGTACGAAATCGAGGGTAAGAAGAAACGTAAGGCCAAGTTGGAGATCGGCGAAGGACAGATCTTTTTGACCCCAGATGGGGCTTCCACCTCGGAAAACTGGACTATAGAGGACCTGACGAGCTGTGACAACGAGAAGAAGCATGTCTTCTTGGAGTTGAAGAATCCAACAGCCTCGTACGAACTACATGCCGGTAGTAAAGATACTGCCGAGGCCATCATCTCCATCCTTGCCGATATGAAAGGTATGACGTCGATGAAGGCGTTGCAAGAGGTCAAAGCTGCATCCGATGGGGGTGCTAGACCTCAAGGTAAAGTTTTGTACGATTTCGAGGCGAACTCGCCAGACGAACTCGACTCTTTCGAAGGTGATCTCGTTTACATTGTCAACGATAAGAAGTCGAAAGAGTGGTGGCTCGTTGAGAACGTGGCCACCGGTCGCAAGGGTGTGATTCCTTCCAACTATGTCAAGGTTTTGAGTACTTCATCTTGGAAGAACATGTTTCGTCGCAGCAGCACACAGTTGTCCAAGTCTTCGCCGAAGAAGAACAGATCTCGCAGTGGCACCAATAGCAAGGAAGACGCTCAGAGGAAGAAGGCTCAGGAGGAGCTTGAGCGCCAGCGTGAAGAATTGGCCAGACAGAAGCGGGCTCAGGACCGCCGTGAGAAGCAGTTGCGTACGTTGGAAGAGAGAGAAAAACTGCGTAAGTCGGACGATGCTGCTCGTGCCAAGCGTGCATCCAAGTCGTCTGATAAGGATTCTTCAAAGCCAAACCCACACCGTGTTCGTACATGGATCGACAAAAGTGGATCGTTCAAGGTGGAGGCCGAGTTCCTTGGCGTGCGCGACGGTAAAGTGCACCTGCATAAGGAGAACGGCGTGAAAATCGCAGTGGCTATCCAGAAGCTCAGTTTAGAGGATATCGAGTACATTGAGCGGATCACTGGTACCTCCTTGGATAAGTACAAGCCGAAGAAGAAGACCAGATCGGAGCCACGGTCTGAGCCTAAGCCTATTGCACCAGAGGCGGACTCTGGTGTCAAGGCGACGGATGCACCGGCAAAGATTCCGTTCAACGAGAAGAACTATGAGTATTGGTTCGACTTCTTCTTGCAATCGGGCATCGATGCCAACATTGTCGATCGCTATGCACAGATGTTTGCCAAGGAACAGATGGACGAGTCTGTCTTGGAAGACATCACACCTTCGTTGTTGAGATCTTTGGGTCTTAGAGAAGGCGACATTCTTAAGGTCAAGAAGGCTCTTGACAAGCAGTTTGGACGTGATAAGAAGGTGGAGCCCGATCAGCCCGCTTCTACGTCTGGTATGTTCAGCGAGGCAGATGGCTCTCTCAAGAACAACAAGGAGGCGTCTTCATCTCCAGCCAAGTTCGAGGACGACGCTTGGGCTGCTAAGCCTGCCAAAGCTGCCGTCACTGCATCTGCCGTCAAGCCGCAGCTTACTGGGTCTATTCAGGATCTCGTCGATATCAAGCCTATGCAAGCTACCAAGACTGCATCCACGCCTGTTCCTGTCAAGCCGATTACTCCAACCAACGATGTCTCTGTGGATCCACTGACTGCATTGCTTACAGGTAAGGCTGGCAACGTGATGAACTCCCAGAAGACGGGTGCCAGTCTCTTTGGCCAGCCTACAGGTGCTCTCATGCCAATGCCAACTGGATTCATGCCGATCTCGATGGTTCCGATGTTGACAGGTCAACTCACTGGTATGAACCCTGCATTGGTGGCTGCTCTCACTGGTGGTCTCACTGGTGGAATTACTGGTGGACTTACGGGTGGACTTACGGGTGGACTTACTGGCGGTATGCCTTCTACAACGTTTGGCCAGCAACGCACTGGTGGAAACAACTTGGTGATGCCGCTGTCGACTGGTGTTCCAACGACAACCTTCGGTCAGCAAGGACTTGTTCAATTGCAACCAACAGGTGTGGTGATTCCAAATACTTCTACTATCCCACCGATGCAGCCAACGATGCGCACTGGTGGTGTCATGCCGACAACTTTCGGCCAAGCCACGGGTGGATTAATGCCAAATACGTTTAGCCAGACCACTGGTGGATTGATGCCAGTTAACACTTTCCAAACTACCGGTGGGTTGATGCCGGCAAATTCTTTCCAGACCACCGGCGGACTCATGCCAGTTAACACGTTTGGCCAACAGCCTGTCAACACGTTTGGCCAACAGCCCGTCAACAGTTTCGGCCAGCCACCTGCCAACACGTTCGGTCAAGCACCGATGGGTGCAATGCCAACAACTTCGTTCGGAGCACAACTAACTGGTGGTGGTGCAGGATTCGGTGTGCCACAGCTCACCGGTATGATGGGCAATGCTACGCTGTCTCAACCGCTTGCACAGCAGCCTACAGGGTCCGGCTTTGGAAACGCTCCATTGCAAGGCCAAGCCACGGGCAAGCAAGCGAACTTGGCCAACGCGACCCCGGACAATCCTTTCGGTTTCTAGACGTTATGTATTACTACAACACAGAATACAAGTCGATAGTAGGACAGAGTTGATTGCTCCGCTATATAACACAAACGCTACACTTACAAATCTCATTTCTTCTTCTCATCCAACCGCCCCATATTAGCCAGTGCTGGATCGGTGGTGGGCTCCACATCGTCATTCTTGTCCTCGTTATTCTTGGCATCGATGGCAGCTGCAGCAACGGCTCCAAGGTCTTCAGTTTTTTGCTTCTTTGCGTAAGGTTCGTCGTAATCAGTGAAGACGATCTTTCCGTCGACGTCGTAGAGCTGTTCCGGTAGTTGCGAGTAAAGCCAGAATAGACCTTTTCCCTTCTGGATGCGGTATTGCTCGAGATCTTGCACGACTTGGTCGATTGTCTTGCTGTTGAAGCGTTTCTTCTCGGACTCGACGAACTCGATCAGTTTCTTGCGGCGTTGAGCAGACTTTGCGATGCGACCTCTGCGCCACCGTGTACCATAGCGTTGCTCCAAGTCTCTGAGCGGCTTCTGGCCCCGGTAGCCGTGCTCCCACTCTTCCCACACGTCGGGAACAGTCTTTGCACGCGGATTGAGGTCAATCTCAGGCAGATCGAGTGATGAAGAGTCGAGGCGTCTTGGCAGTATATGGTGAGAGAACCCACCGATATAACCCTGCGGAGATGAGGACTGTTGGTGGTCATCCTCGCGAGCTTTCAGTCCGTCCTGAGCCTGCTGGGCCAACTCCAACAGCATAAGTCTGGAATCGATCACTTTATCGTTGAACTTGGACTCACCATTGATGGGCAACACTGGGTCCAGCAGAGACGTACTGAGGCTTGTCAGAGTGGACATCTTGACGCGCAAGTCGTCAATGGTGTTTCCAATGGAATCAAACGACGTGGTGATCGAGTCGGTCAGATCCTTCAACTGTGACAGGAAGTAATCAGCTGGCATGTCTTTGCCATCTTCAGATTCAACCTCATTTGCGTGCAACACGGGCTTCTTGGCGTGCAATCCAGTGGCGGCATCCGTGACGTCCACCTCGTTCTGGAACTTATCCGACGACATGGTTTGAATCGAATCAAATGAGTCCCTTTAGAAACAGTGGTGAGAAAGGTTTAAAAGTGAAAATATCGTCCCGCCGTCCCAGTCGGCGTCGATTGGTCGGAATAAAAATTGGCTGTGCCAAAATTGGGTACGGTTTCCACCCAGAATTGGCGCTACTGACTATGACCGATATTAGAAGACAGCAGCTTGACCGGCAACGCCAGGAGCTCAGGTTGCTTGGATTTGGCCGCAAGTTTGATGGGGCCGACTCTTATGGTCCAAGTCGCCCTCAACCGCATGGGGCCACGCTCAAGGGCAAAAACGCGCCCGGTAACGCGTTCAAAGGTAAACGATCCGGGTATCAGGGTAAACCATTGGGTCAACGGGGTACTAACGGTGCTGATAATGTTGGCAGTGTGTCGTCTTCGAGGTTTGTCGTTGAAGAGTTGGATATTTTGAGACGCAAGAACAGACAACTGACCAATGAGACCTCATCTCTGTCATCTCAACTGACCGTTCAAACAAGGGCTGTGGAGTCCCTGCGGCGGAAGTTGAGTCAACTGTACACAAGCGATCGCAAGTTGGAAGGAATGAATCATCGATTGACCGCGGAAAACCACTCGTTGAAGCAGACGAACCGTGATTTGGAGCAAGAGCTGGGAGAGAGATTGGCCGATCTCAAGGCCGTTGTCGAGGAGAACCAGGTATTGAAGCTATCGATAAGAAGTGTGGATCTCGCTGTTCCTTCACAATCATCGCGTCCCGTTGCAAAGGCACAGGTTGATGAACAAATCGACTGTTCGTTCGATGACGCCGATACAACTGAAAAACTGCTCGATCTCGACTTTAAGAGAGATCCCGCCCCTGAAGAGTACACTACAGAGTATCTTCTTCACTTATGATGCTAGTCTTGACCAAAAACGGTTGGATCTTTGGTCGCAACCCGTAAACATTTGTATATTGATTCATAAACCCTCGTCTGTTAAACTGTCAAAAATCACATCTCTAAATCCTACCCAAAATCCTACCCCATTCTTATCAACTATGTCTATTGTGAGATACGACAGTGACGGGCTAGCAGTGGTCCAGTAAGTATTACATGCATGTCAATCTGCTCCATACTAACCATACAGCAAGAATGCACAGTCGAACTCGCTCGTGCTATACGATTCAAGCACGAATCGGTTCCAACTCGTCTCCTTAGATGGCTATAAGACAGTTGAAGACGATGACAAGTCAGAGCCGGCACTGGACTCTTTGGAGTACGACTTCGTATGTCCGAACTGTGGATATAGGCATGAGAAGGAGAAGAGTCCGATATCTGCTCCTTCGACGGCCTCAGACGACTACATTCGCACGAGTGCCGGCGATCTGTTACGTGGAGACTACTTCAAGTTGCTCGCCCAGAATAATACAGACACTCAAGCTACCAATGAGCTCGTACAGAGCGTGATTCAGTCGACTCCTGCCCTTAGATTCTTGGGGGACGCCAAAGTCCGCGAAAAGATACCGTTTGAGTTGATCAACCAAGGATACTTTGCTAAGTTCTTCCACGTGCTCAAGGTCTTGGGCAACGGTGCCAATGGCAAAGTGTACAAAGTGGAGCATGAACTGATGGGATTGAACCTGGGAGTGTTTGCCCTCAAGAAGATCGCCATAGGTGACGATGTTCAGAACTTGGTCAAGACTTTGAACGAGGTGAAGTTTCTCTACGATCTCAGTGCCAATTCTGACGAGACTGCCGGAGCCAATAACGTGATCCGGTATAATCATGTGTGGATTGAAGTGGACACGGTGTCTCAATTTGGACCGAAAGTCCCCGTCATCTTCATTCTCTATGAGTACTGTGACGGCGGTGATCTGGAATCGTTCGTTGAATCCGTGTCACATCCGACCCTCGATATCGCCAGGGAAAAGATGTATAGGAAGATGCGCAAGACACAGCCTGAGGAGGCCGCCAAGTATCGACAGAAATATGCACGCTCGCTCAATGACTACGAGATCTATAAGATCTTCCAGGATATAGTGGACGGCCTACGCTACCTTCACAAGTTGAAGATCATCCACAGGGACTTGAAGCCGTCCAACTGCCTGTTCAAGACGAGGTTTGCTGATAATTACGAGCCACCCATTTCGTTATCGGAACTCTATCGCATACCACCGTTGCTTGTGAGTGATTTCGGCGAGTCCATCATGGAGAACACTCCGCGCAACTCCACTGGTAGTACAGGTACCTTGGAATACTGTGCTCCAGAACTGTTCGAGGCCGATGGTGACCATTTGAAGCAGTTCTCGCATGCCTCTGACATCTATTCGCTAGGAATGATCCTCTACTTCCTGTGCTTCGATAAGTTGCCATTCAATTCGGACTCGCCCGATGAGATTCGTGACGAGATTCGCCACAGAGACCTGTTCGATCATATCGACACTATCCGCAGCGACATTCTCCCTGACTGGGTTGAGCTTATTAGACAGCTCGTCAATAGAGACTCCACTGAACGGCCTACGATCGCTGAAGTCTCCGGAGCCTTAGAAGAAATCAGGGATAAGCTCGCTGCTGGGAGCATTGTGTCGTCTTTGCCCGACGTCAGTCAGTACTACACGTTGGTTGGAGTTGCCGTACTGACGTTGGCAAACATCTGGTGCCTAAACAACGGAATCCTGACCAATCTCGCATACCTCTTACTTGGGTTGTCCATTTCGTCTCCCATGAGGATTTACACGCTGGCTATTGAGTTGATACTTTTGCTGAGTGCATTCATATACTAGGCGTCTCATCTCGTGACCAGGCGCATCTATCATGTACATATTAACATTGGCATCCAAGTCCAACTGCCTTCCCTGTAAACCTGAGATCGATTCTGCCCTGCTGTCGTTCCTCAGACTCCTGTGACGACTGAAACAACGACTCGTCAACATGGTCTATTATATAGTTGAACAACTCACCGATACCGATGTTGGCCTTGGCGCTGGTCTGGATAGATTCGCACACCTCACTGTGTTGTTCCAAGAACTTTGACACATCCTTTTGAAAGCTGCAGCTCTTGACGAGATCCACTTTATTGCCAACGAGAAGCACCTGCATAGGCGAATGTTCCTCTTGCTGGTATTCTTCAAGCTCGTTGATCCAGTACTCTGCCTTGGCAAACGAATGAGAATCGGCAACGTCGTAGACGACTAATGCGACGTTTGCGTTTCGATAGTAAAGGGGAGTCAAGTTGTGGAACCGTTCCTGGCCAGCAGTGTCCCATATTTGCATGTTGATCAAGCTCGTAGACCCGTCAGGCTCGTTCTTGAGGATCTTCTTCGACACGAACGCTGCCCCGATAGTAGCAGCCTTGCCCTCGCTAAAACTGTTGCTCTGGAACCGTTGGAGTATTGAAGACTTGCCCACAGAGGACTCGCCAAGCAGAACTACTTTGACATCGGCCACTTTCGTGGGAGTATGGTTTAAAAAGGCCGAATTAGACCCAGTCGAAGGAAGAGATGGGTCCATAATTGAGGCAAAATAACAGTGTTGATATTTTCTTATCGGATACCATCTGTCAGAAGCAAATGAGTACGACCGCGTTTGAGCTTCTTCCGGGCAAAGGCTTGGGCGATGTTCGTCTCATGTCGACTCTATATCAGACAGTGAAGATTCTCAAGGCAGCTGGGATCGGCGATCTCAAGTTTATCTACAGTACTACTCAGGTTATCATCGTGTTGCAACTCTCCAAATATGATATCAATTTCCTGTTCGATTGCTCGTTCCAAAGGCTCATGATGATCGAGGTCAATCCCAACAAGTCCTGGACACCCAAATATATGGGCAAAACGGTGCCATCGTTTGATTTCAAGCCTGTTTACAACCGTATCTTTGGGCCCACCTTCCCCGGATACTATGATAGCAAAACTCACGATTACTACTTGAGTTACAGCGGTATCGCGTTCAAATACTCGCTTGATGGTCTATCTGGTCTTCCTGGTGTTGATGGTGACGATGGCGGCTCCCTGATTCAACAGATGAGCAAATTGGATACTGCCATACCGTGTTCATCAATTGTGATATTCCACGGCTCCAGCTGGCTGGAGGCCTCGGGGCGTATAAGCAAGTGCTTAGAGAAGGAGACGTGGCCAAGGTTCGGGAGGATTTTCGGTAAGGGGGAGGCACCGGTGGTCTCCAAGCCTAAGAAGTCTGGTTCCAAAAAGTCACAGTCACCACCTCCATTCGACATTGCTAGCATCTTCCCTGCTAAGAGGGACTCTCGAATCACGATCATAGACGCAGATATCCATTTGAATACTGGTTCAATTGAGTTGTCGTTCCTGACTCATCCATGGGCCCAAAAGTATATGTTGTCAATTGGTAGCAAATTGCAAGATGTAATCCATACGCTGGGGCCGCCAGAGGAATCATTTGGCAAAGTGCACAACTACTTCGGATTGGGACTTGACATCGTCTATACGGGTAGTGTTGTGTCAAAGCTAATTGCTCACACAAATGAGGTAAACGCTCTGGAGTTTCTACGCTACGATCGTCTCCATGCTACGTTGAATGATCCGTCATATGTCGGCACAACATCATCGAGTTACTCGGTACTTAAGTTGGAATCTAGCAAGCCCGTCTTCCTGGATAGGAAAGAGTACGAGTTGGACCCGGATAATATCAGTTCCGATAACGCATTTGAGATGGTGAACGGCACAGACGAGGAGCCACTGAGTGAGGAGAGGAAGAAATGGGGGGTTACGACGCTGTATAAAGTGGGCAGGGCGATCTTCGAAGTGATTGTGGACGGGGATCGGCTGTCACGTGTAACGATATTTTGATCATAACAAGTCATATTAGGTCATATTAAGTCGTGAAGAATAGAGTGAACGGTCGTAAAGTCAGTAGGCGAAGCCGATGTACTTTTCGATGGCCACGTTACGCTTGAGATAGGAGATCTCTGGGATCTGGATATCGTCAGTGCGAACCTGGGGCATCTGTTGGTAGATCTGCGAGTAGTTGGAGTTAAGCTTGAGGTCTTTGTAGACATAGTTCTTGAAGTTTTCAAGGGAGATGAAGTAAGGCGAGCAGATCTTCCACAGTTTGAAGTAGAGGTCGATTCTGTTGCCTGGCTGTTGGAAAGAGTAGAGCTGGGGTGAGTTGACGGTGGCATCTCTGAGTGCAACCCAGTCGGCGTGCGCAATGTACTTCATACCAGAGGCAGCATTGGTAGCCAGCAGTTGACGGAACAGAGACAGAATGTCAGTGATGGAGAGCTCGACGGCCGATGATGCCTTTAAGCAGCAGCGGTAGAACACGTTGGTCTTGGAGAAGTGGTAGGCATCGGCCTCTGTCAGGATGTACCTGAATGTCTGGGTGTTATGCCATGCAGTTGACTTGGAAAGCAACACGTTGATGAATGGCTCATCGATCGATCTGATCGATTCATACTCTGCGACGATGCCCTGCAACTGTGCAAAGGCCTCAGGTGAGTACTGTCTGTGCTTGGAAAAGAATATGGAAAGGAAAGAATCATTCAAAGAGGACGAAACCGAGGAGTTCGATGTCTTCTTGGACTCATAATAGTCCCATGTCGTGTGCCAGATACGATTGACACGGCCAAAGTCATGAGTGTTCTGCCAAGTGTTGGTCAGATACTTTTTGATGAAGTTGAGTTGCAATGGCGTCAAGTACGGCATCGATTCCGAGACCGCATCTTGGAAGAAGTAGTCTGCAGTGTCGATATCTTTGCAGAATCCAATGAACGATAAGTGGGCCATGGTCAGGTACGACTTGACATTGATTGGAGGTTCGACACCTTCGGCGTTAAATGAGTCGTAGATGTCTTCAGTGAGCTGTTTGAATATCAGTAGGGCGTCGTCAGTGCGGCCTTTGAAGAGGCAAACGCGGATGATTCCCACTTGCAACTCGTTATGAACCTTGTCGTTCTTGCCCTTGGATGCCTTGATGCGCTGATACATCTCCCAGACTTCCTGGAAATCGAAATCGCCCGACTCGACTAAGAAGGGGAAGATCGCACCGAGAACAGGCTCTGAGGTAAACAAGCGGTTCAAAGTGGGCGAGTTCTTGCCAGATTCCCAGATGTGGACGGCCTCGTAGGTGAAACCCAAGTCCTTGTAGGCCTTGAAAAGATGAGTGAGTCCGTGTGGGTTCATGCTGACGAGTCCGTCAAGCAGATTGTAACTGACCTCACGGATTGTGCAAGTGAGCAGATGATGGATATCCTTGATTGGATTGTGGGCATCTTTGTCGAGGTTCTTCTTCATCTTGGACAGTTCGAGCCGATGAATCCGCAGACCGTTCCTTAGCAATGAAACGAACTCGGCCATACGCTTCTCCTTGAGGAGGCCCGTATAGACTAGAGAGCGGTAGACAGGAATAATACGACGCACAGAATCCCAGAATTGGTTAACGCCGCCGGTGATCTGGCCCGTTGCCAGGTCGTACGTGGAGTTTTCCTTGAGGCACTGATCAAACACTTCGAGCAAGTGGGTCGTAGCGGCGTCAGATTGTTGCTGGCCCTGCATTGACACGGTACTTGCCGGGGCTGTCGGCATATAGACGTTGTTCTGGCCATGGGACGCGCCCGTAGAGAAGTACTTTGCGTTCCCATCGACGAGCATCGAAGAGTAAGGATGCTCAACGAAAGTGTTTAGCAATCTCTGAGGTTGATGTGAGCCGGGTGGAGGCTGCTGATGTTGGACAACTTTCGACGAGACCCTTTGGCCCTGCCTGATCGAGTTCGAGGTGATCGATCTGAGCATTGGAACAGGGTAGTCAAATTGGACCAGAAAGAAGACTGTTGATGGAGAAGGGCTAGCTCGTTTAAGTGGGGAGATTTTACACTCTGGCTGTGCTTGGAGAAAAACGGGCGCTAGGAGGGGAGCGGAGCCGGACCACTGGAGATCAAGTGTGGATTCTGTGGATTAACGGGACTCAGTGGGGGATACAGTGAGCCGGGCCGATCTATAGCGGGTGGAGGTTTGTTTTACTATGGATTGTGGAGCGTTCTCGCTAGATGGCGTATCAAATATTGAGAGATATCGTATTGAAAAGACTCCCAATTCAGGCCAGAATTTGCGACGAGAATATCCGTTGGGCTGGCTGGCTATAGATAGAAAAAAACGGATTCCACATAATATCCGGGTCGCCTAATGTAGTGGCAGTGAATTGTGGATATATGTAGGTATTTTCCGAGATTGGCTTGAATGTGGGCATTAGTTGGGTCGTAGTTGGTCTAGGCGGTTGGATTGACCGATTTGGGCATGTTTGGGGGCAACAGCGGTATTAACTGTGTGGAATGTTCAATAGTATACAGTTGAAAATATGGCCAGTTAGTAATCTTGGCATAGTATTGGGGGAATATGGTGGAAAGTAGATATATGCTAAGGGGGAAGCGGAGCGATATTCTTGTATGCTGCTTGTACAAGTACAATTGTATGGACTGTGTGGTTTACAGCCACATAAAGTTATGATTTTACCCTAATATCTGGAGCCTATTAATGGTTGGTACTCACTCTATCCAGATTCCATCGCCGATTATAATTTACTGTTGATTCCCCGCAAGTGCACTGCCTGAATATTTCTTTACTCTACACAAACCACTGTCACTACTGGGATGAGGATCCTGGCTAATAGTAAGAGGCGATGCCTCGTAATACTATCAAACGAGTTTGCACTGATCTTCAGGGACAGTCGATCGCAGCAAGAGTTTGCCAAGAAGCCCGATAGACCGCCCAAACTGCTCATAGAGTTCGTTCCGGAGGCAACATTGTCCCAGAACGATGCTTCCGGGTTCCACGAGGTTTGCAGTGACAGCGAGCGCCACTTCTATGGACTGCTTGGGTTGTATTCGAATAAGGGACACATTTTTGCAGGGTTTATCACGGAAAGAGTTGAGGTGGGCTCGGCTACTTTGGGAGAGAAGATCTACCGTATAGAGAGGGCAACGTTTGTGTCGCTCTCTGGCGAGATCTACGACTACCACGGGAGTGACGAGCAACAGGAGCCTCCTATATCGACATCTTCCACCCTTTACACTATCCGGAGCGTTCAGAAGTTGCTGGCTTCCGGCACATTCTACTACTCTACTGACTACGATATGACTTCGTCTGTGCAAGAACGAGGGTTCCAACCGGGGGCCACTCACAGATTCGACTCGCAATTGTTCGAACAGAGTTCCCGGTTTGCCTGGAACAGGATGATGGTCAATGGATTGGTCACTTTTAGGAACAGACTGTCCAAGAAAGAATGTGAAGCGTTCGACTCGGGCCAGTTTCTGCTCAGTGTGATCCGAGGCTTTGCTCAATCGCTCACCACATCGGGTAAAACCGATTCTTACATGATAACGATCGTTTCCAAGCAGGACTGCAAGAAGCATGGCCCGTTATTTGGGCCCTACGGTATGGATGACGACGGCAATGCAACCAATTTCGTCGAGACCGAGTTCATTCTCTCCGATAAAACACAGTGCTTTTCGTACGTTGTTCTACGTGCCAACGTTCCTCTCTTTTGGGAGTTGGAGTCCCAGCTTCTTAGTACGAGGATCCATTTCCCGCGGTCTGCTGAGGCTTCCAAGCATGCCTTTTCACGACATTTCCAGATGCTTGTCGATAGGTATGGTCCAATTCATGTGGTGGATGCTCTCTCAGCAAAGGGAAGTCAGCCTGAGCTCAGTCTACAATACCAGAACTCATTGGAGAGTATCAAGGATGAGATTAGTTACATGAAAGTGGACGCTTCTCAGTGCAATAAGCGATCTGACTTCTACACTCTGGGACTGCTGTCGTATTTCGAAGACGCTATCGAGAGTGACGAGGCCTATGTGTGTCTGGAGACCAGCTATGGATTAGAGTGCCGCATGTGGCAGGCTGGTGCGTTCTTAGTGAACACTCTCGACTCGAACGATCGTTCAAACTTCATCGAGACCAAGATCTGTGAGAAGTCGATCAAGAACGCATTCAAAGTGCTCTCTATGGAAGATGACCTGAACTGGCCTGAATTCTGGGAACAGTTCAGTGTTTTGTGGGATGCTAACGGTCATGCCTTAGGAAAGATGTCCGATGTGTACAAGAACTCTCTTCATACGAAGAGCAAGCGCGGTGGATTGGTGGGGAAGATGGCCAACCAATCCATCAAGTATGTGACGCCAGTGTTCCACAACGGACAGCAGGCACAGTTTGACCGGCTTCTTGGTCGTGCTGAAAAGCAGTTCCAGATCGAGTTTGTCGATCCTGTACACGACTTCGTCATGGGAGAGTTGGACCATCTTCGGCAAGAGTTTGTATCTCACAAGCAGGTTCACATCTACACGTGCACATACAATGTGAATGCCGAGATGTACGACGGTGATCTGACAGGACTGATCTTTCCTGATGGCTATAAAGAGTATGATATTATAGTGATAGGACTGGAAGAAGTGATAGAACTGAGTCCTGCCAAGATCATGAACATCGACAAGTCGATCCGTCTGTTCTGGGAGCACAGATTCAAGGAGATACTCCCACAATATACTCTGATCCGTGGAGAGCAGCTTGGAGGCATGCTAGAGCTGGTTTTCGTCCGTGAACAGGACAATCTTCAGCATATTAGTGAGATCTGTGCGTCTGTGAGGAAGACTGGATTGAAAGGAATCGCTGCCAATAAAGGTGGTGTTGCCATTGCCTTCGAGTATTCTCATACCAAGTTCTGTTTCGTGGTGTCACACCTTGCTGCTGGAATGGGCAACGTTGAAGAGAGGCACCAGGATTATAAGACGATCGCCAATGGACTGCGGTTCAGGCAGAACCGTATGATGAGGGACTACGACGTGGTGATATGGATTGGCGACTTCAACTTCCGGATCGATGCCACCAACGACGAAGTTCGTTCAATCTTGCAAAGTGTTCGCAGCAACTCTGCCACCAAGCAGCGGATTCTCAATCAACTGTTTGAGAGAGACCAACTGAACCAGCAGATGGCTACGGGCCAGTCGTTCCCGTTCTTTGACGAAAAGGAGATCACTTTCGTGCCGACCTACAAATATGACAGAGGAACCAGCGAGTTTGATAGCTCCGAAAAGCAACGGATCCCCGCGTGGTGTGATCGAGTTGTCATGTTCACGAGAGACAAGTCGATCCTGGAACAGACCAGTTACGGGTCGATCCCCGAGCTGGAATTCAGCGACCACAAGCCGGTTTACGGAGAGTTTGTGGCCAACTTGGAGGTTGTGGATGAATCTACGCGAGCCGAGTGGGAGCAACGGCTATATACACAGAAGAAATTGGAGATTGACGGTCTCAATTCTATTCTATCTGAGACTCCGACCCGTGCCAACCTCAGATATGGTCTACCGCCGCCGTCAAATAGAGACAGCAAGTGGTGGGAATATGGGGAGGCACAGGTGCGAATCAAGGAACTGGACGATGGCAAGAGCCTAAGTCCGGGAAAGAATCCGTTCGTGAACGAACCGACATTCATTTAATGCATGCGTCCTCAGGGGCAACCACCTTTTGGAAGTGGAGAGCGTTTTCGTCGCCCTTGCGGAGCGTCTGCTGGGCGGTCCAACTCTCTCCAGGTTGTAGTGTGACAAAGTCGTGGACATGGCCAGGCTCAATGCACACCATGTGTAGGTATCCATCCTTGGGTTCGAAATCAGACATGCCGGCGGCCTTTTCGATCCATGGATTCCAAACGACGATATCGGGCAGGTTGTCGCGTTCGATGTTGTGGACAACTTTACCACATTCGATGACCTGAATCAGTCTGTCCATAGGCACCTTCATGTAGATACGGTCGAATTCGGAGAAGAAGTCAAGAGCGGGAGCTTTCTCGATGTAGCTTGCTTTCAAAACTTGATCGTAGCAAAGCTCACCTGGCAGATTATTCACGAGTCCGTCCTCAATATCGTCGATCCGCAGGTACGAGTGGAACAGCCAGTTGAACTTCCATGACTTCTTATCGGTGTTGGATACTTTGATCCGCGTCTTGAGCATATCAGCATTGAGTTCGATCGTCAGGATCAACGTGAAATCGTTGTCGCCCTTGTCCCACAGGCTGTACACTTCTTTGTCGGCGTTCTCTGGGCCCAGTCCAAACTGGACAGTGAGGGGGTCAGCAGAGGTCTGGCCAAGGAACTCCCACGTCGACCTTCTGGCAAACCCATGTTGCGGCATCTTGGACACACTCGGGTCGTTACTCTTGCCGAACACTGGGAAAACCAGTGGGATTCCACCTCTGACGGGCTTGGATCCATCGAGTTTGGCGGCATCTGAAAGGAACAATTGCTCGTTTCCATCGATCGTCCAAGAGTAGATTGTTGCACCGTACTTGAGCACTTCAGCACGTGTGTTTGGGTTTGTCGCAGAGATCAGAATCACCTTGTCTTCGGTTTGTTTGATAGGCATTAAGAAGAGAGTGTGTCAAATAGATGGGAGAATTCTACGAGCGCGATCCGAGTAGAATAATGCAATGAATGTATTAGAGTGGTTACGGTGGGAGTGTTGGCGTCGATGGACCAGCCTCGCTCAATTGAAGCTACCATAGAACTGACCAGCAGCGAGGTAGTAGACAGGCACGTTTAGAGGAGCTAGCAATTCACGGATCCCCTGGCAATTCCAATCTCATGGCCGTAGCTAACGGCCCTTGGCCAATCCATCGTCTCTCAACTTCTCCATGTGTGCCAGGTCGGCCTCGATCTTCTTGGCCTCCTCTTCAGTGAGATTGGTGGCGTCTTTAAGGATCTCTTCGATACGGGCCTCGATTTCGTCGAGTTTACGCTCCATTTTCTGATAAACGTTAGTAAAGGCTAGTCAAAACAGCTCATACTTACACTTGCTTGAGCCTCGCCCTCGTTCAACTGCTGGTATGTCTGTACAAAGGCTGTTTTATTGTCGTCGGTAGTCATCTGTTGGCCCATCTAACTAAGTAATTTACTACGGCCACCTCATAATTTTTCAATACTGGACACGACTATGGTGAACCTCGTACCCGTTGTGACTCTGCTGTTGCAGCTGCTAATGCTGCCATTGGTGACGGCAATTGAGTCTGTGACATCTCCTTACGGTAACAGGACACTTGTTCTCTACGACGAGAGGGTGCAAGCCAACTTCGAGTCTCAGTTCAGCACGTTCCTCGACTTGATCGAGGCGAACGGCGCCCAGTCTCGAATTCTACCTATTGATGGCAAGAGCAGCTTGAGTCTGTTTGATGCCAACCATGACAAGATCTACGAGAACGTTGTGATCTTCCCCTCGAAGGCCAGAACGTTGTCTCACGGCACAACCTTCCACGACTTGGTCGCGTTTGCGGAGCAAGGTGGTAACTTGTTACTGATTTCTTCGAGCGAGGGAACACAGATCGACGTGACTGCCTTCTTGAACCAGTTGGGTATCTATCCATCTCCAAGATCGTACAAGTTCATCGACTACCATGCCGATACCGACACTGTTGATGAGCATTCTGTCGTCCAGAGTGTCAAGCCCGAATTCTTGAACAGTCTCGTTGTGCCTCATACTAGTGACAAACTTGCCTACAAGGACGGCTCGGTGGCCATTCTGGACAACAACAAGTATCTGATTCCACTGTTGGCCGCCTCTGAGAGCTCCGTGACGTACGACCTTGATAAAGGTTACCTGTCAGACGACTCCACGTGGCACTCTGGCTCCCAAGGATTCTTGGCCGCCGCCTACGAGGCCCGTAACAATGCACGTGTTGCCTGGGTTGGATCCGAGTCGTTCTTTGACAACTCTGCCGACCAGTCCATCGAGGACGACCTGATTAAGTGGGTGTTCCAAATCAATGGAGTCATCAAGCCAACCTACTTCCACCACAGTCTAGTCGATAAGGACGGCCACGCGTTGCCTCAAGTCGAGTATAAGATCAAGGACTTCTGTAAGTTCGAGGTGGGCATCTCGGAGTGGGACGGCGCCCAGTGGGGGCCATACAAGGCCGAGGATGTGCAACTTGAGTTCATCATGCTCGACCCTTACTACCGGATCACTCTGCCGTTTGAGCAGGTCAAGAACGGCTCTGCCATCTATGGCACCGTGTTCCAGATCCCTGATCAACACGGAATGTTCACGTTCAAGGTCGATTATAAGAGATCTGGACTCAGCTTCATCGACGAGTCTGTTGTCGTTCCTGTTAGACATCTGGCAAACGACGAGTACCCACGGTCCTGGGAGATCACTAACTCTTGGGTTTACGTGGCATCCTTCGTGGCTGTCGTGTCTGCTTGGCTGCTGTTCGTCTTCTTCTACATCTATTCGGCAGAAAAGCCGATCACCACCGACGAGAAGAAAACCAACTAGACCGCAAGTTAACGGCTGACAATCGCAGCAATACTACACACTAAAAGACATAGTCTATAGATATAAGACCAACATCACCATTAGATAGTTATTAGGGGCCATTGGGGGCCGTTATGGGCCGTTAGACGCCATTAGATACAATCCGGCCTCACGACTGCTGTGGGCGAACAATTTTCACGTTGTTCTTCTTCTTCCAGTCCGTAAACTCTTTCTGTGTACCTTGAACTTCCGTCACGAGCTGTTTAGAAGCATTTTGCATGCCTTCTAGTTGACCTTGCAGAGTTGTGCTGGCATCGGCACAGTTGGTCTCGACCAGCGAGGAGTCCACCATTCTCCAGCACCGGCGGTCTTTAGGAAGAGTCTTCAAAGTGTCCAAGACCACCTTATGCTCGCTGATATCACCATCCAGCTGTGTAACCTTGTTCTGAAGGGTCTCAAGGACCTCCTGGTACTTATTGTACTGAAGTTGAAGTGATTGCGACATGATGAAAAATTAGGATTTTATTTACAGGCTATTTACACGTTCTGGAGGCTCTTAACCACGTCGTCGCAACGGTCACACAGGTCTTTGCCTTCATCCCTGGTGAACTTCCAACACCGAGGACACTTTAACTTGTCACTTTTCACGACATTGATTTGCACACCGTCCTCGATGGACTCGTAGTTAAATTCGGACTCTGGAATCGGCTCGTTCAAGTAGAACTGAGACACCAGCAGGTAGTTGACCAGCTGTGACTCGTACTTCTTGAGAAGATCGTAGGTCTCGCCATCAGCTTTCACATACACAGCGGTTTCAAGAGTGTTGCGGACTGTCTTATCTTTACGCACGGCAGTGTCAATGAGAACTCTGACGTTGTCTCTCAAGCTGAACAGCTTCTCAAAGTCCTCCTCTATATCGGGCCGGTGCCAGGCAGAATCCGCTGTGTACCATCCAGCTTTGAAAGGCGAATCAACGCCTCCAGTGATCTCCTTTGGTGAATAATTCCACACCTCTTGCGTCACAAGTGGCAGAATTGGAGAAAGAACCGACACCAGCACTTTCAGGATTTCCACCATGGTGGTCTGTGTAGCACGGCGTGCAAGACTGTCTCTCTTATCTGTGTAGAGAATGTCCTTGCGGATATCAAAGTAGATCGATGATAGCACAGAGCTTACCATGTAGCTGACATCCTTGGTGATCTTTGAATAGTTGTAAGTCTTGTAACTTTCTTTGCAAGTTCTCTCCAGCTCGTAGGCTTTCGACAGTACGAACTTGTCCAAACCATCTAACTGGTTGTATGGAACTGGCTTGTAATCAAAGTCGCTGAGGTTTCCCAGCAAGAACTTGAAAGTGAACCGGATCTTCTTGAGGTTGTCACCAACTCGCTTGAGGATTGTAGGACCGATCGAGACGTCTGATGAGTAGTCTGATTGAGCCACCCACAGTCTCAAACCGTCAATTCCAAGTGCTGGAATGTGCAAGTTCTTGTTGCCGTTGAGAATATCATCAGGCAAAATTGTGTTGCCAAGGGACTTGGACATCTTTTCACCTTTCTCGTCTAATGTGAATCCATGAGTCACAATCTGCTGGTATGGGAGCACCAGCTTTCCTGGAGAAGAACCCACTTTGATCAGAACGGACGACTGGAACCAGCCTCTGTGTTGATCAGATCCTTCCAAGTACATGTCTGCCAGGTAGCCACGCTTGTTAGCTTGCTCCAGAAGGCCCTCTGCCTCCAGGTGGTCCTTGATGACGTTCCAACTGGATCCAGAGTCAAACCACACATCCATAGTGTCTCTGCCTTTCACATAATCGTTTGGATCACCTTCAAAATCGTCTGGCAGCCATTTGGCCATATCGTCGTCCTTGAACCAACTGTCTATGTCTTCCTTCTCAATGACCTCTGTGATCTTCTGGATCACTTTATCGGTCAGCAATGGCTCTCCTGTGTCCTTTTTATAGAGCACGGGAATTGGAACTCCCCACGATCTCTGTCTAGAGATACACCATTCGTTACGAGTGCGGATGAATGAGATCAACCTGTGCGAACCTTTTTCTGGATGGAACTGGACACGGTTAACGAGAGCATCCACTGTAGGTTCCTTGATCTGAGACACATCAATGAACCACTGTGGAGTGGCACGAATGATGATAGGTTTCTTGGATCTCCAGTCGTAAGGATACGAATGAACGTAGTGGTCGTCTCTTGCAAAAGTCATATCCAACTGTGCTAGTTTCTCCAGCATCTTCTCGTTACCTTCTCCAAGTACTTTGAGTCCGACAAAATCCGATAGTGTTGCAGGAAGATCCGAAGTGTACCTGCCATGGTTGTCCACTGGCGAGTATGGTTTGATGTTATACTGTTTGCAAACGAGGTAATCGTCCTGTCCATGGCCTGGAGCAGTGTGAACAAGGCCTGTACCAGTCGTGTTGGTAACGTGTGATCCGTGAATGAATGGATGTTCGCTGTCGTCGAGGGGATTGATATACTTGAGCGAGAGAAGATCGGACCCGGCCATCTCAACGTCGGTGTCATTTAACTCTGGCTTGAGAGCTTTAACGGCATCCACGAGGTCCGAACTGACAATCACTTGCTCTTGATCACTCTCTAGGATGGTGTAGTTGAACTTCTTGTTGATGCAAATGGCCAGGTTCGAAGCCAATGTCCAAGGGGTGGAGGTCCAGATCAGTGCACACAACTTATCGAACCTTTGCAGTTCGGGTGGGGTGTTTGAGATCGGGAATTTGATGTATGCGGTCTTAGACACGTGGTTGTTGTACTCAAGCTCACCTTCAGCAAGAGCAGTGGCATTCTCACATCCCCAATAGACGGGTTTCTCCTGACGGTGGACCAGTCCTCTGTCAAACATCTTCTTGAAAGCCCGCAACTGGTTGATAACAAAGCTTCTGTGTAATGTCAAGTAAGGGTGTTCAAAGTCTCCCATAATACCCATCTCTTGGAACGACTGCGACTGTGTCTTTTGCGTGGCAAGAGCGTGCTCCCTGGAAAGCTTGATAATATCCAATGGGCTTAGACGTTCATGATGCAGTTTATCAATTTTCTCTTGCACTCTGGCCTTCTCAGGACCTTCCGCCGTCTTCAGCTGCTTCTTGAGAGCCTTGATCTGAGCCTTGCGTTGCTTCCCGAGCTTCTCTAAGGCCTTGATCTCAATAGGAAGCCCATGACAATCCCAACCAGGCTTGTAGTGGACCTTCTTACCCCTCAACAACTCACTGCGAACAATGATATCCTTAAGGATCTTGTTCAGAGCGTGTCCCACGTGCAAGTTGCCGTTGGCATACGGCGGTCCATCGTGTAGGATGAACAGATTCTTGATATCGTTATCCTTCAATGGGCGATCGACGTTCCATCGGTATAACTCGTCGGTTGTCTGTGTTTTCACCTTGGCAACAGTGTCAGGCTCTGACCTGCTTGTGAACTTGCTAGTAGGAAGTGCCACTGTCCCAGAGTACTCGTGCGCGGCATTAAACCGTAAGGCACAGGTCGAGAACCTACGCAAGTACATGATGAAAAAATCTGACATGTATTTTTCACCCTTATGTCAAGACGAGGTTCTCAAGCGTCTCAAGATATCGGGATCCCGATACGAAGGACAAGGACGAGGGCGGAGTCTCTGCTCAACTATGGTGGAGAGAATTCTCTGACTAACTTTGTTGGCTCTGTCAACCGGTCTGTCGGCTACCTGTCAACATCCCTGGAGGAAGAGCCTGGTCCACTGTTGGAAACGATTCAATCTGAGTCTCCTAGCGAGACCAGCCCCCTGGTGACCCCCACGATGGGATCGGTGCCTGTACGTGAGGCTAGCTTGAGTTCTATCAACGAAGAACCGCTTGCCAAGGACGAGATGGTCGTCATAATTGCCAAGAGGTCGACTCCTATTCAAACCATCTTCAATTCTATCAACGTTCTCATCGGACTGGGCATTCTGTCGATCCCACTGGCCTTCCACCTCTCTGGATGGATCGTGGGTCTGATAATATTGACGTTTGCTGCACTGACAACCTCATACACTGCGGTTCTACTGGGACGAATCCTCAATAGAGTCGACAATATCACGAGCTACCAGGACATTGGAGTCTACGTCTATGGACCAGGCATTGGCCGGTTCATCCTGTTCATATTCATGCTAGACTTGTACGGAGCGGGAGTGTCTATGATCATCCTGTTTTCGGACTCTTTCCATGCTCTAATCCCTGAACTGTCATCAGCTGTGTTGAAAGTGTTCGTTTGCACCGTCCTGCTCTTCCTCAACTTACTGCCCCTACGGTGCCTGTCTGTGCTCAGTTTGATCGGTATCATCTGCACTACTACTACGTTCTTTACGATTGTCGCCTGTGGCCTCGCAAAACACACTCAACCGGGCTCTCTATTGGAACCAATGCCAACGAACCTCTTCCCAGAGAGCTTCAAAGACCTCTGTTTCTCGTTGGGATTGTTTTTGGCACCTTGGGGTGGTCATGCCACATTCCCGGAGATTTACACGGATCAAGGCCTTCCAGAAAGGTATCCTCACTGTATGCATGTTACTTTCAGCTTCTGTTACATCGTGGATCTTCTCACTGGAGTCGTGGGCTTCCTCATGTTTGGATCCGGAGTCGACGCTGAAGTCACCCGTAACATCTTGCTAGCCAAAGGGTACTCTCCATCAATCAAGACTCTAATAGTGACATTGATGGGACTTCTTCCAATCTCCAAATTGCCCCTCGTTTGCAGACCTATCATCACAGTGGTCGACCGAATAGGCGGTAGTGATACTCTCACTTGCAAAGTTTTCAAGCGCATGCTGATCAGTCTCTTCTATCTGGTCTCTTCTCTCTTAATAACCAGCTTTGGCAGTATCATGTCGCTGCTTGGTTCCGCTATATGCTTCACTGTGTGTATCACCTTGCCCGTGCTGTTCTATCTGAAGGTCTTTTACAATGAGATCTCCGTGTATAATAAGCTGGGGCTGGAATTGTTGGTTGGTATTTCAGTCCTCTGCACTATTTTTGGATCTCTCAGTGTGATCGTTTAATCTTTACTATGGAAGACTTATCTAATTTATGGTACGTATACGTGTAGCAGTGCGTTGTGATGCTCACACAATGTTGTGACGCTCATAAAAGGTTGTCATTCTCACACAGAGTTGCATCGTGAAAGGACCCCTACTAACGCCAGGCTTCTGTCTACCCTTGGATCCAAGTTTGCCAAGTCAAAAGTCGATATTTCGGTTCCTGATGCTTGCAATGCTGTCATTGACAGTAACACGTTGTCTCTCAAGCGCTCGTCGGGCTTGCTATACGGCATAGTTCTTGTTTTCAAGCGAAAAACCGATCTCAACTACAGAGAGACGAGCAATGTCAAGATGAAGCTGATGAAGAGTTTCGATGTTAGTCTGCCACTGAGTACCAAGAGGGCATTGAATGTGATGGGGGATGATCCTGGCTTTGATATTGACTGGGCAGCTCACTTTATCCCTGAACATCCTTCTGTTAATCCAACGGAGGATGTTCGTTCCAGTGGTTTACGCGTTGCGGGCTTTTCCGCCGAATCGTCGGGGATTGCCGATCCTCTTGACGGGGCTCCCGATATTCCAGAGTTCCATGCGGGTTATGATGCTCCAATGGATATTGGAGTGGATCCTGGTACTTTCCCTGGTGGTGTCTCGTCTGTGATCGCAGATATAGGCGCTCTGGAAGAAATCCCTGTTCCAGATATGGAAATTGAGGAGCAAGCCGATATGGTTCGATCTGCTTTCGGTGATGGTTCGGTGGCTTCAGGCGATAGTTCAGTGGCTTTCAGTGAAGTACCACTGGCTTTGCAAGCCAACAGACGATGCGCTGGATACAAGCGGGTGAAATATAACCCTGTCATTGCATTTACTACGGCAGAACTTAGGGAGTCCCGTCAAAACTACCTTGAGCGGCTCCCATATTCTCCATCTGAAGAGGGCCCAGTTGAAGAATGGTGGATGAAACTTGCTAATGGACTCTCTAGACACACACGTTCGTCTAGTATGACGTCTGTCGAAGCAGGCCGTGGTAGATCTTCCAGTGTGTCGTCTATTGAGCAAGGAAGACGAGGCTCTGGGTCGTTGGGAAGCACTCCTGAGCCAGACATGTATGGATTCGAAGAACCCGAAAACACCATCGATATCGAGTTTGATCAAGCACTTACCAGCATCAGCTTTGATGACTCGATCAAGGTGGCGGAGTTTGAGAAGCAAGTGCTGGATCACGGCAAGGAGCTGGTTTTCGACGATCTGACTCCTGCCAGCAAGAGTGATGCAGCTGACAAGTTCCAGATGCTACTACAGTTTGCTAGTGATGGGTTAATCTCGTTGGGTGTCTGTGATACCGCTATAGGGTTGTCTAAATGGGACCCGTTGGCTCCAGAAGATGTTGGAATTGTGGTCAACTGAATCCCAAAAAATCGGGCAGTGGTGTGGCGCTGTGGCATATATAATATGTGGGCTTGTCGCATTTCACTCCGCAATGATTACTGCTGACCCTGGTTGGGACCAAGAACTTGCTCAGTACGCCGTTGATCCTAAGGTGAAGGCTGCCACCAGAGAGAAGTATAACTTCCGACCTTTTCAAGAAGCTACACCTTCTAAGAGCAAAGTTTCCACTGTGGAACTCGATGCTCTCGACTTTTCCACGTTTAAAGAAGGCCCGGAAGGCCTTGCATCTCGACAAGAGCTGGCTGATCAGCTCGAGAAGTCACTTACCAAGTATGGATTCTTTAAGATTATCAACTTCGGTCTGTCCGAAGACCAGATCCAAGAGATTCTATCAGTTGGCCAGTCGATCTTCGAGGAGTCCGAGGAGACCAAGAAAGAGTACTTTGCCGGAGAACACAACCTGCCTGAGGAAGCAGACAAGCCTCTGGGTGTGATCCGTGGCTCCGGTTACAAGACGAAAGGTTACTGGAAGTACACCAACAATACCCCTGACAATGTGGAGCTGTTTAACGTCAGACACTTCACTCAGCCCGAGACCTTCTTCAGCCGCATCCAGTACCCGGAGTTTGCCACCGCCAATCTCGATACCATTGCATACTTCTTCAATTACATCCACCGGTCGGTTCTTTACAGAGTCGCTAGACTGTTGGACCTGATTTTGGAGCTCCCTGAGAACACTATCTACGAGAGATTCTTCAAGGTCTCGCCGGGAGATCTTCTGCACACTTCTAACGGTAATGCGCGGTTCTTGCTGTATCATCCGGTCTCGGACGATTATAATGAATCGGCCTTCTCGACGTGGATGCGCGGTCACTCTGATCAAGGAGCACTAACGTTCATTCTGTCGCAGCCGATTCTGTCGTTGCAAATTAGGGATTACGAGACCAACGAGTGGAAGTTTGTCACTCACACTCCTGGTGCTCTCGTCGTTAACATCGCAGACATGGTTCAGCAGTTGACAGGTGGATACTTCCGGTCGTCCATTCACAGAGTCGTCACTGCACCTGAAGACCAGCGCCAATTCTTCCGCAACACTGCTCTGTATTTCTCGAATCTGAGACCTGACTCGTTCCTTGACCCCGAAGCTTTGGAATCGCCTAAACTTAACAGACTTGGAATCAATCGTGATACTACATTGCCGCGGATCACTGCTCTGCAATGGGATACTGCCAAGGGAGAGTACTTTAACCAGAAGGCCGAGAATCGTACCACGAATTTGACACTGTTTGGTAGAGAGAGCGTTGGATCATTGATTGGAGAAGAGGTGAGTGCAAAGTAGTTGTGTGTCGTAAGTAATGTTGCTTAATCCGTATTTCGATACTGTGTTCGTATTTCACTGGCCAACTAACTCCCTACGTTGTAATCCATCACTACATTAACATTTCCATTACACTGGTATTTTTCATCAACGCGTCGCGCGCGATATTTTTCACTCATGGCTGAACTGGATCCAACCGAATGGACGTGCTCGTCTAATAAAGCACTGTCGGTGTGGGTAGCCGAGCCCAACGGTGCATTCACATTTGAGCCCAAGTTTACATACCCGATCTTTGGAGATGCGGAGCAGATCTTTGGCTATAAAGGACTCAAAATCAACCTTGCCTACGATTGTAAGTCGTTGAAGCCGTTCCTCAACAGCAAATGGGACGAGAAGCTGTCTGAGGAGGTGAAGGATGTCAACTCACAGATCTTGCCGTTCCTTCCTAAGGACGATGTGGTTATCAAGGACGAAGCGAAGTGGCTGGACGAGATTGATGAGGAAAACTTCCAGATACCAGGAGAATGTGTTAGAGAGTACGAGGTGGATACCGACTTTAGAAACAGCTATAAGGTGTACAAGTTCTCGATACGGGAAGGATTGAATCTGCACAGACGTATGCAGTTGTTTGTGCTGTTTTTCATCGAAGCAGGCTCGTATATTGATGAGACAGACCCTGTCTGGGAGGTGTACTGTGTCTACAAGCACCCGAAGGACGGATCAAAGCCGACGTTTGTGGGTTTCACAACGACGTATTCTTACTGGAATTACCCTGGACATGTCAAGTACGATTCTACAGACAAGCAGCAGTACCGGAAACGGATCTCCCAGGTGATAGTGCTGCCAGCTTTCCAAGGGAAGCACCATGGCCAGAAACTATATGAGACGATCGTTGATGAGTGGTTGGCTGATGACTCTGCCATTGAGATCACTGTGGAAGATCCGAGCGAGGCGTTTGATGATCTGCGCGACCGGTGTGATTTGCAACGACTACTGTTCAAACGAGGATTCTTGGATGATGTTTCACTGCCTGTTAGCGAGGAATGGATCGAACGGACCAGACGCAGAGAGAAGATGGAGAAGCGGCAGTTCTTGCGGTGTCTTGAGATGGCCTTACTGTACAAGAAGAACCATGGGTCTACAGATATCAGCGAAAAACAGATCCGATTACTCGTCAAGGCCAGACTGTATAGAAAGAACCGGGACGCATTGGACGAGCTGGAGAAGGCAGAGATGCGGGACAAGTTGCAAACGGCATACTTGCAAATCAAGGAGGATTACGAGAGAGTGGTATCGAAGGTGGAGCCACCAGAGGAGGACGACGAGGTGGATACCAAGCGGCAGAAGCAGTGAGTCTCTGGAAGTGTATAGGTCAATAAGTCTTCGTTATATGTGGTTTGGGATTGTAAAATAGTCTGGTTGTGTGTATCCTGCCTCCTCAGCGTTTCCGGGCCTTCTGCATGCCTATTAGGGCAGTGTCCAAAGAGATCCATGATCGATTTCCTAATTTGGGTGGTGTAAGGATGGCTCTGTTTCAGCTTTCAGGACGACTTGTCAGCTACTGAACAAGGAGATCCATCCATGGATGAAACTGTGTGATGGTGTGATCCAATTGAACTGGCACCTACCATCACACTACTAAATTTCAGTCTACAGTGCCCAGTATATCTCTCGTAACCAAATATCAACTGTGAAACGCTGCCACATATTTCAGAACATCAACTTTCTGGGGGTGGAAATTCGTTCGACGGCTATGCACAATTGGAAAAGTAAAGGGTTTAATTTGCACAATTTCAGCCTAGTTATCTCCTGAGACTGGCAAGGGGCAACAGCTGAGTGAAATGGAAGTGTTTTCCCCCTCGGATTCTTCCATACCATCCCCATAGAAGGCCAGTTCTAAGTAACTAAAAGCCAAGAACGCGATTGATGAGGAGCCCCTGTACCGCTCACGATTGTCCAAATTCGTTGCCTTCCATTTCCAAATCGGGCAAGTCTGTAAAAAAACATATATAATGCAGATACTCCAAGGGCTCCTTCAAAGAATTCCGACCAGCACTTTGGAACTACTTCTTTCTTCTAAGGCATTGCACTTACGAGGTATAATTGCCCTACTATTGCATCGATTCCATCACTAGTTGACAGTGGTACCAGCAATCTCCATATCGAAGTTCTACAGTTGAAACTACCGTTCCAAGACTCCAAAGATGCACAGAACCTACAGCATGCGCAGCTCCCGTGCGCCAACAGCCAGCCAGTTGGAGACTCCACCTCCACCACCATCGAAGACTAAGAACAGCTTCTTTGGCTCGCACTCGATCTCTTCTTTGGTCAGCACTCGCGTTGCCGGTGCCAGCGGCCCACTCCTTGCAAGAAAGCTTTCGACACTGATCAAATTGGAGAAAGGATGCGAAAATGCCAGTGCCTTGATCGTTCACGAGAGAAAATTGGTTGCCAAGCAGCTCAGTTTGTGGGGAGAGGACTCGTCTGACGACGTTTCCGATGTCACTGACAAGATCGGTGTTCTCCTCTACGAATTGGCCGAGTTGGAAGACCAGTACATCGACAAGTACGATCTGTACCGTGTCACATTGAAGTCAATTCGTGACATTGAGGCCTCCGTTCAGCCTTCCAGAACCCGCAAGCAGAAGATCACCGACGAGATCGCTCACTTGAAGTACAAGGACCCTGAGTCTCCAAAGATCGCCGTCTTGGAACAGGAGCTTGTGCGCGCCGAGGCAGAGTCGCTCGTTGCCGAGGCCCAGCTCTCCAACATTACCAGAGAGAAGCTCAAGGCCGCTTACTTGTACCTTTGCGACTCCCTCAGAGAGTTCAGTGAGAAGGAGGCCCTCATTGCCGGATACGGTAAGGCCCTCTTGGAGTTGTTGGACGACTCTCCAGTCACTCCTGGTGAGACCAGACCTGCTTACGATGGTTACGAGGCTTCCAAGCAAATTGTCATCGACTGCGAGAACGCTTTGGCTACTTGGACCCTTGACAACTCCTACGTTAAGGAGCCAACTTTGTCGCTCCACCACGACGATATCTACGTTCCAGAAGGAGAGCAGGAGGATGCCGAGGCCGAATGGGCCGGACAGGAGGAGGCTCCAAAGGATGATGCTTAAGTATATCGAATGTATTTGATTTCACTAGAGAGTAGGGACCGACGGCTAGTCTAAGACGCCAATCTGAGACGCCAATCTGAGACGCCAATCTGAGAAACGCTCTGAGAGCTTCTCCTAAGTTTTCCTGGCCTGTCTCTGTTTGACATCGCCGTTGATAAACCGAGTGCTGCTTCTTGAGGCCGCTGTAGGTATTGTCTCGTCGTACTTGGGCTGCTTTTGTTTAGGTGCCTTCTTGTTCAGCGAGGACGTCTTGTCGAGGTATATCCAGACAAAGAGGGTGAAAACGGCTGCAACAAGGAACTTGATGAATAAAGATTGAACGATTGTCAAGCTCTGCTTACCTGTTAACACCCGAACTTTGCCTGTCTCCTGAGTGACGGCTTCCGTGACGGAGGCGGCGAAAGAAGTAGTATCAGACATATCGATAAGATAAAACAAAGAAAAAGAGCAAAATCTTGTTCCTCTTATGCTACGACGGCTCGGGAGAAGGTTGTCATCTACGGTGGCAGATTCGAGGCCGCCTGTGATTCTGATAGTATCGATCGGAAACCCACCGAAGTACGATGGTACAAGACACTCTGTTGGGCACTATCTTGTGGATGAGTACTGTAAAAACAACGGATACGACGATGACAGATCCGGAGGTTACACATTCAAGGTGAAGCCTGCCAGTAACCTTGTGTTCTATCACAACAAGGGGTATATGAACACCAGTGGAGAGAAGCTGGCTGGTACATGGTCCCATTTTATGAAGAAAGCTACCTTACAAGATATGAATCCTGCGATGGTTGTTGTCTCCGATGAGCTCGATGCAAGCCTGGGCAAGGTGAAAGTGCGCAAACAAGGAGCCTCTGCGAGAGGACACAACGGGTTAAAGTCGATACAAAGGTGTATCGGTAAGGGATTCACTGGTATTACAATTGGTATCGGAAGACCCGATTCTAGAGATAGCGACGAGGTGGCAGACTACGTTCTGGGCAAGTTTAACAAGAGTGAGAGGCAGGTGTTGGATGGACAAGTAATGGACAAGTTCAGCTCAATTCTAGATGAGATGAAGGAGGGTGCTTATATATATGACTAAAATTCAACCTCTAATGTTAAGAAGTTCATTTCGAGCGTTCAAGCCCCTGGGGGTACGGCTGCTGTCCACGTACCCTCCACCGGGCCCAAAGTCGTGTAGCACAGAACAGGGCCGGCTGCGACTAGAGTACCTGATGCAAGAGCTGAATAAACCGTCCAATGCGCTGCTGAAAGTGCAAGTTTATGAATTTCTCAACAAAATGATGATAACGATTAACAAACAAGAGGCAGAGATGGAACAAAAGAGATATGCGGCATGGATTCCCGCGAGTGTACGACAGATGGCAGCTTTCTGGAAGGCAGGGTTCCAGTCGGATATCACCGAGGAAGGATTGGATGTAATGGACCGTATCAACTTGGCAGGCTACTCGGTGAGGATGACGGATGTCATGTTAGTGTTTGACTATGTAACAGATATATACTACCGTTAACAGAACTTCCATCTGTTACCACAGTGTTCACATGTACAGAAGGTGGTGAGCGGCTCGTCCGCAGACCGGGTCTGCATTTGGTAGTAACTAACCTCTCTCTTCTTGCAACGGCCGCACACGAGACGATCGGTGACAGCGCGCTTCTGGACGGCACCTTGTGCGTTGAACAGGTTCTGCTCGTGCATGTCCTGCATCACTTTCTTTAACGACTCCGGAGCCAGCTCCTCGTTGGTCATGGCCACAAACCGGGCAGGCTCGATGTCACCTTGTACCACTCTCGTGCGGAGCTCAGGGTTCTTTTTATTGCGCAAGTTCATGATCAGAGACCGCATCTTGGTACGGTACTTGTCCTCAACCTTCTCGTCATTCACTTTATAGGCAGCTGCCTCGATGTCCTTGGCAACTTTCGCAATGATCTCCGAATCTACCGTCGATCCCATAGCCAAAGCAGTGTATAATCCGCTGATGGACCCATTCCGCGTGGAGTTGTCGTGGTAGTTGAGTTTAACACCGTCACTAGCTGGAGTTCTTGGTTTCGTGGACACAACAGGAGCAGGAGCGGGAGCTGACTTTTTCACAGCAGCAGCCCGCTTCTTGTGCTTCTCTTTGGACACCTCATCCTTCCATTGCTTGATGATCTTCTTGACAAGGGCACTCACCTCTGGGTCCTCGTTAGATCTAAGCTTGTTGACCGCAACACCCACTTTGGTCTTGCGCAGGAACTGTTCAGTGGCCTGGACTTTGTCCTTGAGCACAGTAAGCAACTCTACGATGGCCTTTGTGTCTGTGGCCTTGTCCAGGTCTGAGATGATCGTCTTTGCCTCACTGACTTGCATGGAGAAGATGGGAAGGAAATCTTAGCGAAAAAACCTCCATTTAATTTCTCCCATGCCATCAACAGTGATCACCATAACTGGGATCCCGTACGACCAAACGGAGGAGCAAGTGCTCGACATAGCCCGCTCTGTGGGTCCGGTGGTGTCGTCGAAGTTGTTGTTTGATAAAGAGACGGGTAAATCGAAGGGGGTCTGTTTGGTAGAGTACAGAGACTCTGAGACGGCGCAGAGTGCCGTTAGGAACCTAAACAACTACGCCATCAGTGGCAATCGGTTCATAAAGTGCCACTTCACTACGCAGGATGCCATTGTAAGGCTTCTACAAGGCGACGGGCCAAACGATGGCAGTGCTGCATCTCGGCGTCGCAACTTGGAGAAGGAGATTCCTCCGCTTCCCTATGGAGTGGATGTCACTGACACGTCCATTGAAGGCTTGAATGCGGCCATCTATGGACAATTGGCCAGTCTAGGCACTCAGAGGTTGAGGAACCTGGTGACAGATGCCCAAAAAATGTCCAAGGAGCGGCCCGAATTGATGGCACTGCTCTTGGAGAGAAACCCTCAGTTAGAGTACGCTCTGGTTCAGGCAGCCATGCTGTTGGACTTGGCTACGCCTGAACAGATTCAAAAGTTGATGAATGCCAAAGTTGCAGCACCAGCCGCCGATGCTCCAGCCAATCTGTCCCCAGATGAACAGGCTGCCGTGGATGCTATCTGTTCCATGACAGAGGATCAGATTCGGTCGCAAATTGCAGACCCACAACAGCAGGAGCTTTACTTGGAGATCAAGAGAAAGTATGCTTAACCAGCTGCTGCTTAACCAAGCTAGCTAGCTGCTTTAGCAACACGGCGCCGAAATCCTCATCCACCCAAAAAACCTAGGACGATCGACCGCGCCAGGGCCAAAGCCCACTTGACTGAAAAATTTTTCAAGCCCAAACTTTCTTCCCACCCAACTGTGATGTATACGTCCAGCATGTCGATTCCTCAGGGAAACAACAGCAGTTGTGTGTTGTACCTGGGTGCTATCCCGTACAACTGGGACGTTGAGGTAATCAAATCTGTCGTTTGCGGGTCCGGTCCTGTCGTGGATGTCCGTTGTATGATGGATAATGCCTCGAAGAACAAGGGTTTCTGTTTTGTCGAGTACTCGTCGCCAGATGCGGCCTCCAAGGCTCTGAACCTGCTCTCCAAGATCAAGATCGAAGGCCGTAAGAAGCTGCGGATCGAGCTGTCCAAGGAAGGTTTGCGCAACCCTGTCCCTGGCCAGAAACCGGAGCTTCGTCTGAACCGGAACTTTCTACCATCGAATGTGATCATCCCGTCGGAGATGCTTTCCGCAGTGCCAAACTCGCAAGTTGCGTACGCTGTGACCAAGGGAGCATCGACGACGTCGGCAGAGATCGCCGCCATCATGGCGTCGAACCCTCAGATCCAACAGATGGTGAGCCAGATGATCGCCAACGGCATGGACATGAACCAGATCTCGGCCGTTGTGAAACAGCTGACGCACTCGTCGTCACAACCGGCCGTGCAACAGCCTCAGCCTCGCCAGAGTATTCCTCAGCAGCTTTCCATGGCCTCCCAGTACATGCCTATGGCCCCATCATCTGACAGATCCAACTCCACTGGCAGCGCCGCACAGGCCGGTGGCAGTCAGATCTACGCCAAGGACAAGGTCAGTGAGACGCTTGCGTCGATTCCTCCAGGTTTGCTTGTCGAGTTGCTGGCCCAGTTGAAGCTGGTGCTGTCGGGACCTTCGCCTAACTACGCCCAGGCAGCTTCCATCTTGCACGACAACCCGAAGCTTGCCGCCGCTGCCGCACAATCTTTACTACTGATGGGTATTATCGACCTTGACGTGATTAATGAGACTATGAACGGCCAGTTTGTTGTCTCTGGTTTCGATGCAACCAGCGCCGCTGCACTCCCTCACACTAATGATCTTCTATCTTCTAATACCGCCACCTCACGCAATGTTGGCGGCTTCCCTGCATCCAACTCGTCGCCAATGCTGTCGTCCTCTTCGAACTCATCCTCGGCTTCTCCGACCCCACTCCCACTGCCTCAGCAGTCTGCCCAGGGACTCCAGAAGCCCGTTAATCCTGAGTGGCTCTCATTCCCTCAGCACACCATCTCTAAGCTGATGAGTATTTCCGACCAGGAGGCGGCTCTTATTGTCCAAGTGCTCAAGCTCACCCCTCAGCAGATCACTAACCTGCCCGAGAACGAGCGGATGATGGCTAACCAGATTAGAGCGCAATACTTGTAGATTTTATAAACTATCTCTGAAATATATCAGTCTCTTAGCGCCATGAGTAGTACTTTGATTCGAGCCATCGACAGCTACCGTGACCAGCCCGCACACCCCATTGCTGATGTCACTGTCGACCCGCTTGCTACTTCACGAATATACATTGATCTCACCCGGGACGATGGTGATTATACGATCGAAGAGCTTCCTCTGGAGGACGAGGTTCCTCGGGAGGACGAGGCCCCGCCTGAAGACCCGGTTCCTCCTGAAGACCACCCGTTGGTTCCTCTTGCAACAATAATTTCTACAATGCTAGAACCAATCGCTGTTATGACTATCACGCAACCTCCCGAGTTCCAGTTTATTAATGGGATTGAAGATCTGGAGGCGTTTCTGGATGGTTTACCCACTGGCTAGTCTCGTCTGGCGAGGGGACTTTTTTCAAATGAAATCCCAAATGATGACAGATTTGATTGCCCCGCAAGTATAATTATGTCTCGTATACAAATGAAAGTGACTGGTAACGACTGGAAACATGAGCCTTTTGGTGAGATGGTCCCATTCCCTTACAGTTGTACCTTCAGTGAGGAGCAGTTCCAACAGATTTCTCTGGGATTCAAGCCGCAATCAATGGATGATAAGTGGTTCATCTACCTGCACGACGAAAACAGTCTCTGCTTCCATAGGAGTTGGACTGGGCTCGCCGTATACCAAGTAAAGTTCCGCAGGGAAAACGGCAGCTATATTGTGGACGAGGCGCTGTATCATAAGGGCTCCCAGGCACACTTCGATGCTTCTACTTCGGTGCATGATGTCAATTTCATGATCTTTTACTATCTCCTGCACGATGATTCCGCTCTACTGAGTTGTTCCGGTCAGAGAAGGTCCTAGCTGGATGGACTGGTCACGAGACTGTATAGATAAATCGTAATTTGACTGGTTGAAATGAATCCCGGTTTTCGTTTCGGGCATCGGATAAAATTAAGATTACCAAGAGGGTTCTGGAACCTTCCACATATCATCGGAGACAATCACCTGTTGGTGGTCACTGTTGCCTTTATCAGCCGTATGTTATGGATCGGCTCACTGTTATCGTAGAATCATTTACTCATTATATAAGCGCTGGGCGAGGTCGAATTTTCTAGCCATGAGTGAACCACAAGAAAACGCCAACGGATCCAATCCGTTGGCAAATAGTGAAGGGGATGCTCCCAACGGAGGCAATAATGGCCCCGCGGATCCTGCTACCGGTCAAACTGGTGGCCCCGATGGCCCCGGTGGCCCCGATGGTCTTGGAGCAGCACGTATCTTCACTTGGCGAACAGAGTTGCCTCTCAATGCTGTAATGCAGAACGTGTTCAATTTCCTGGGGACGGCTGCCCCCGGCGGCCCTGCCAAGAAGAAACGGCACTTCACTAAAGATGCCATTGACCACTTGGAGCCTGTCAAGTTGTCGGATCTGGCAGAAAGCGACCGTCAGTGCCCAATCTGCTTCGATGCCTTCGACGAATATACAACATCACCTGTTGATTCAGGTGCTACTCCCGACGTGATACTACCGAAGCCTTTCGAAGGCTACCAGTTCAATGATCCGTCTATTAGTTTCCCTGAGGATGAAACTGCCCACACAGAGATCCAGTACGATCTAAAATCTGAAGAGTGTTATAAGTCGATACCGAAATCTCTTCATGAAGCCCACTACGCGGTGAAACTTCCGCAGTGCCAGCACGTATTCGGCCGGTCCTGTATTGCTGAGTGGCTCAAGAGTAATGTTTCGTGTCCACTCTGCCGTAAAGAGGTGGTTCCAGAGTTGTCTGAGAGTAACTCTTCAGGCCAAGCTATGATCTTCTATCCAATCGCACTGACAGAGGTGTTTGTGCCAATCGATTGGACTGGACCGATCAGCTCTGGTTACAACATGGATGATCCACCAGTTAACTTCCCGGCGCCGGGCGAGGGGTCATCGATGGGGCGGCGTACAGGTCCTGATCCTAGTTAGGTCGGATCCTAGTTAGCCAGCCGGTTCCATAGTTATTTAATGCATTATGTTTAGTTATCTGTTATACTGCAGTTGTAAGTCATCCATCGTCTCCTTGCTGACCGAGTTGATCAGCCCTTCATAGTTCTCCACACTTCCTGTCAGTTGACTCATCTTGAACTGGACAAACTGCTTCAAGTTGACGCTATGCACAGGATCCTTAGTTTGAACCAGTTCCGTAAACCTGATCCGTTCTCCGCTATCTGGCACTCTGAACTCCTGAACATATTCGTTGTCTGGGTCTTCACCTTCATCCCGCTGTTCTTCGTCTGTCTGGCACAACCGTAAATCTTCGTCATCGTATGGTCCCTGTTGGTGGTACTTCTTGCTATCTCCCGATGGTTGTTCTTGATTTTCATCCAAGAACTTGGCCACATGTGACAGAATCGCATTGAAGTTGGTTGTCAGCACAAGTGCCACACCGTCTTCTGGGCTCAGTTTCTCCAGTTGGTAGTCAATATCAGAGCCTGGATCCTTGGGGATTCTTTTGACAAAGTATTGTGGATCATACAGAGAGATCAGTGCCAGCAGGAACAGTTTGCGTGTCTTGGAATCATAAGTCATCTTCATCAGACCAAGCAACGACCGCATGAACCGATGGAAGAACACGCCCAGCTCCTGGCCCTTTATTGAGCTCATCAACTTGAAGATGAAGAACTGTGGATCGGCTAACACCAGGCGCAGAATTGGTATGGCCGTCTTGATTTCACACGTAGCAATCTCCGAACGTCCCATTAGGTAGTGCATCATCGAGTTGAACATGCCGCTCTCGTACAAATTGGCAATCACCTGCGTGGTGGCCGGTTGCAAGATGAGGATCTCGGTGAGTTGAGACGATAAAAATACAGACTCGTCCCGCATCGTCGGCAGGTACTGTGCTAACAGTTGGAAGATCTGTAGCCCATACTCTGTCTCAAATAGAGATGGGTTGATCAGCGTGTACGACCGAATGATGTTGAGGATCAGCGGCAGGATCTCTGTCCAGTTGGCTAGTCCCGGCACAATCAGCGGGAACCACGATTCATACAGCTCTTGAGGAATCGGTTTTCCGACTGGAAGCTGTTTGAGAACAGCGGCCCAAACGTCAAATCCATCCTCACAGAGCAATGAATAGTACTGCGACCCTTGCGTGCAACACGAAGGAATCAGAGGCATGACCAAAGTATGGATCATGTCGCTCTTTGAGTTGAGCGAGGTGGTCAGTTCACGCAACACACGCAGCAGAGAGTTCTTGATGATAGTCTCGTTTGGTCCTGACGATGCCTCCCACATCTTTGGAACCATGTCTATAACAGCTAGAAGCGATTGGTCGCTCATAAATGGATTCGACCGTTCTATGATCAGCGAAAGAACCTTCAGCACGAATATCTTACTCTCAGGCAAAGTCAGCTTGGCCAAAAGAGACAGCATATGAGAGACGGTTGGGTCGATGAATGGCTGGAACACATTCTTGCGGAATTCCCAGTCATCGACGAGATGCTGTAACGTTTGTATGACGGTCAGAGAAACCACTATATCAGCAGGAGGTTCCATCAATGTGTTCAAGAGGTTGTATGTTGCTATCCTGGTATCTTTGGAGCACTTGGCATCGACCCATTCAGAAATGATTCGGCACACTCGGCGCTTGATAATCTTACGTTCGTCGGAATCGCTTCGAAGAGCCAATGGAATGAAGTAGTTTGGAAGCATCTGGTCAAAGCTGCACTGAGAAGAGATAGACTCGTAACTGAGTTGGAACACAGTCAATATGGCATCCTCGGATAGCACATCGTTCTCCTTGGATAGCGTCGTCTCAATGGCATTCATGATATACCCACTCAGGTAATCTTTGAAATAGATGACGAGATCCTGGAAGTAGTTCTCAGCACATGGGCGGATCTGGAACTCCCAGTTCATTTGCAACTCTTCAGTGACCCACTCCTCTGGCTCCAAAGACCATGCTTCGACGTCACACGGCCGTAACTTGAGGTAAGACTGCATGAGCATCTTGACGAGGTTCTCCACCAGTTTCTGTGTGAATATGTCCTGCTTGACCAGATCCATCGCACGCTGGAAGTCGACCTTGTTAGTTTTCTGTCCAAGAACCGTTGGACCCTGATGGAACCCGAACGAGGTGACTTTCTTAACGATGAGCATCGTTTTCACACCGATCTGCTCCCAGAACTCTGAGCCGTCTCTTTCCTCGATATTATAGATAGTTTCGGCCTTCTGCTGAAGCAATGAGAGTAGAGTAAGAAGGATGTTCTTTGAGGAAGGAAACAGGAGGAAGGAAACAACGTTATCTGAGGCCAGGTTGAAGTAGAGTTTCAGATAACATTTGAGGTAGCGTTCCAACATCTCCAACTGTGTGGACTCGTGCAAGATGAGCAGCTTCTGGAAGTGCTGCAAGCTGGTTTCAAAGAACTCGCTGATCGTATGGTCAGTGTGTGGGGTCTCGTAGCCATCTACGACAGCGCGACGGATGTTCTTGAGACACATGTATCCAACTTCCATGGTGGTTGGGTCGTAGTTGGTGGTCCACAGGTTGAAGAAGTGATGGTAGTACTTGATCAAGTAAGGCACCACTATAGGCATCTTGGCACGCATGGCGCTGCGTGCACGGCCGATTCTGACCGAGCTAAGCACTTTAAGAACCTGGTTCATGATCACTAGTAAATTGTTGATCCGAACCATGCTGAGGGTCTCGCTGAGCCCCGTGACAGACTCAAAGATGTCCGTCATCTGGTTGAACACGGTGGGCCACTCGCCAGGGAAGTCAATGCGGCATATACGTGCCACTATATGAGCGTTTTGGATGGTGAGCTGATTGTTGGACTCGTCCAGCTGATTGAACAGATTTTGACGTATCTTGGCCTTTTCCTCCTTATCTATAGCATGCAATCGCGTAGGTCGCCAATACTGCTCGATGCCGTTCTTCAAACAGATCACGGCGAGCCATCTGATCTGTAAAGGCTGAGACATGTCATTGTAGACTTGTTGCAGTAAGTAATGGTAGCCCTTGGCGGAATTCCATACTTTCAGCTGTGCTTCGGCCACCTCAGAGTCCGTGCCTCGTTCAGACTTGGCAGCCTTGGCCAAAATGGCCACCACATTGTCGTAATTAAGTGGGAGAGACATTGGATTGAATCAAATGAATGGCTCTTAGGAGTAGGGATATTTTGCATTTCCACGACTTGGAGATAGAAATAGGATGGGCAGCGAAAAAAAAAACTTCTTCTCTTGGGTTCATGAGAGAGGAATCATCCATCGAGGCTTTCAAAAGGAGACACACGTCTCAGTAATGGCCTTGGGGAAAGTCTCCGGCAAAAGATATCAGGCGGAAACGTCTGGTGGATCTCATGTAGTCCATCCAGGCCAGTTATGGGCGGAAATTGCGGATGCGGTTGTCCCTTCTGGACTTTACACTCTTGGTGGACCGTCTACTGCGTTTGCGCTCGGCCTGCTATCAGGAGAGCGTCTCTGGGTAACTGGAGTGCCTCTTTGAAAAGGGTTTCGGCCCGTATTCTGCATGTGGCTTTCTTGGAAGCCTAACGATAGTCATGATGATTGCCAAGCGATGGGCTTTGCTCCTCTGCTTGGTAACCCAATGGAGCTCACCCTCTCTGATGAATTCCCACACCCTTTTTTTACCTCGGAACTACGCTCAGGTGGGCGTGGCTCTAAGGCTGAAGTAAAGCAAGCAAGCACCTTCCATATGATGAGAACTATATTTTGAGTCAAGCTCAGAGTTTCAAAGAAACGCGGACGACAACTTAACAAATTATCTGATAGGAAGTGTGTTGATTGTAGTTAACTCTATAGCTATAGAAGACGTCGGCAGGCCTCCACTGTCGACTCCACGTTTGGTGTGTTTACGCTGCACCTGCAGCCCAGTGGTCTGCCAATGAGCGGTCATCTGGATCGTGGTTGATCAGCTCAGACAGGTACAGCACTAAGACAGTAAAGATGTTGACCCAGTTCCAGAACTGGTACGAATGTGCCTCGGATCCCCACTGCCACAACCCGGACTGTTTATCAAGTTCGTCGCTGTATTGGATCATCAGGTTTGTGTAGACGGCAATGATGATGCAAGGCGAGTAGAGGTAGAGCAGTCTGCTTCCTCGTGACTGTTGATCTATGACCCGTTTGGCAGGTTTGTTGCGTGTCGGTGTGGACAGCGGCGAGTCTCTTTGGAACGGTTGCAAGATTGGAATGATCTTCGTAGCAGCAAAGAACACGAGGATTCTGTAGGCCAGCTGTGCCAGGATTGGGAATGTCAGGTTGCTGACACTGATGCGCATGAAATCCCAGAGCGGTTCGAACGACCTAGGGAAGTTCTCCACTATGAAATGGAACATGACCCCGAGGAAGTCCCTGATCTTCACATATACAAGCAGCAAGATCTGGTCTGAAGGTAGCGTGTGTTTCTGTAACGCGGCCTTGGCAGACACGTACGATTCTCTGTTGAGAAGGCTTGCCTGTGAGTCGATCTTTTTAAACTCAGTCATGGCAAACTTGAAGATCGAGTTGAAGTTGCTCTTCGACAACTCAGGGAAGATCTCGTACGAGCACTTGACAATGTATGCCACCAGAAGAGAGCACTCCAATGGCGAGGCGCGGCCCGATGCAACGCCAAACACTGTTATCAATAAGAGACAGGTGAACATCGAGCCCAGTAAAGACGCGCTCACCATTCCAACGTTGCTGAGATCCAGCTCAGGCGAGATGTAGATCTTGGCCGCAAAATACACGCAGGCCAGTAGAATACACGAGCTTGTGATCAAACTCACGATCGACCAAGTGTCAGAACGCCGGTTAAGGTACTGTGAAAGTTGTCCGATCGCCTGGATCGACAGCAGACTGCAAAAGCCTTCCAAGATCGTGAAGAGAGGAGTCGAGTTCACCAGGAACACTTTCCAAACTTCGACTAAGGACCACCACACGCGGGCGGCGGGTGTTTGTGGGTCCGGTATGGACTCTTCAGAGGCAAAGACTGCCAGGAATAACGACAGAATACTTGGCAGGAACATGTGTTGTAGGTAGTACAGGAACGTGGAAATGAACCTGTGGTACTTGAGCAGCCTCAGCGTGGCAAGCGAGAAGTAGAGCAGGAGGATGGTCAGCGAGTAACTCAATCCACAGTTGAGTCCACCCATTTCAAAACTGAGCGGAATGGTTAGCACAATGTAGCAAAGATATATCGTGGAAAGAACGAATCTAAACGTCTGCTGGACCTTTTCCAGCACAGATCTGGCACTCAAATTAGTGCTGGTACCATCGGCTGTTGTGTTCGCTGCGTCTGTGTCGATATGGGGCTTGCTTGGCGACGGCGATTCGTCCAAGGCCAAGTCCGCGTCTGGAGACGATAGATAGCTTGAAATAGTGTCCGCATCTAGCGGCGGTATCGTATCAAGAGTCGCATTTCGCTCCAATGTCTCCCATGAGGAGCCTGAACGTTGTTCCATGACGAACACGTAACGGCGGACAGTTGAGGAAAGATGAAACGATTGTGTTGGTGTGGCAGGGTCCTGAAAATATCTGCCGTGAACGGTACCGCTATCTGGTGTATGGATGTTTACGGTCAGTCGCGTGGTTGGACCGATCTCCCCGAGGTCGGGTCTGTGGGTTGGCAGCGGCTTGGTGGGTGTCCGTATGGAGTCTTGGTGCTTTCGCATCCACCAGAGTGCTAAAAGATGCCGTGTATATGGAAGAGGTAGAATCCCTTAAAAGACCAAAGAATTTTTCAAAGATAGAGTTCCCTTTTAACAGAAGCAGGATGAGTTCAACGGGTGAAAGGCCATGGAAGAAGGCCAAGACCGGCCGTAAAGAGAAGCGGCAGATCAATAGATCGATGGCTCGTCATAAGTATGAAGAACCGGAGGACGAACAGGTTGAAGATGATGGATCTAGCGAAGAAGATGATGAGTACGGTGATTTAGAAGAGGTGAAGCAGAAAGAGCAAGTATACGGATCTCTCGTTGCTCAGTTACAGGGTGAGTATAAGGAGGAGATCGAGGAAGAGGACGATGAGGTTGGTGTTGTTGCTAGAGGTGTTATAGAGGACCAGGAGGCAGACGAGAGTGAGGAGAGTGATGAGGACGAACTGCCTGAGGAAGAGCCTGAGCAGCCTGAAGAGGCCACAGACGACGAAGACGATGTTGATGTTGAGGTTGACGATGCATTCGATGCGCACTTCAATGACGAAAAACGTATAGAGCGTCTGGTTTCGGACTACGAGAAGAAACAGGACAGTGGGAAGAGATTGCTGGTTCTTTCCAACAGGAAGAGGCTGGACGACTACCTACGGCTGGACTATCGATACAAATCTATCGTGGATGAAGTGTCGTTCCCTGAGAGATCGATCAGATCATTGCTGAAATCCACTAATGTCGGATCGAAGGTGCGCCAGAAACTCTTAGAGAATGCTCCAACTACTCGGGTTGAAGTGGACCTATTGGAGTCGCTGCTGACGTATCAGAACATCGGAATGCAGTACTACCACAACAAGGAGCTTCGAAAGAACTACCAGAGGTATTATCTGCTCCATTGCATCAACCACATTCAAAAGACTAGAAGCCGTGCTCTTGCCAATAACGAGAAAAAGAGCCGGATGATCAAGGCCCTAGAGGAAGGAGATGAGACCGACAGTGCAGATGATGACTGGCTGCGTGATCAAGGATACACGCGAGCCAAAGTCTTGATCTTGCTGCCAACGAGAAACTCGGCGTACGAGGTCGTGAGCCAGTTGATCGAATTGGCACAGATTGATAGTGTCGGCAATAGGAAACGGTTCAAGGAGCAGTTTTATGACAGCTTTGGTACGGGCCATAGCCAGTCGGAAACACTGTTCCGTAGAAGACCGGATGATTTCAAAGAGTTCTTCAAGGGCAACTCAAACGACTTCTTTTCGCTCGGTATCAAGTTCACCAGAAAGACTCTGAAACTGTACAGCAAATTGGATCAGTCGGATGTGATCGTGGCATCTCCATTGGGACTTCGGATGATCTATGAGAAGGCTGCTGCTAGAAAGAAGAGCAGTGACTCGGAATTCTTGAGCTCTATTGAGGTCTGTGTCATGGATAAGTGTGAAGGTCTGCTGATGCAAAACTGGGAGCATATCAGAGAGATAGTGGGTGACAAGTTGAATGCGCCACCAACCAACTTCGAAGAGACCAAAGTGGACTTCAGCAGAATCCGCATGTGGGCCATCAACGACCAGTACAAGTATGTGACACAGATCGTGGAGTTCGGCAAGTATGCTACTCCAGAGTTGAATAGTCTGGTGATGAATCCCAAGATCACGTGCAACCTGCAATCGGGAACCTCGCTATTTAAACCGGTTGTGGGCACCGGAGTGTCTGTGATCGAGCAGTTCAAGTCCAAGCTTGTGCGCATAGGTGTGGCGGGCAAGAGCACCAAGTTGCGGCAAGTGTTCACGCGGTTCGAAGTGACTTCGCTGGCTACAGAACCAGATAAACGGTTCGAGTTCTTCAAGAATGTGACTCTACCACAGATCCTGAATAAGAGCTCGTACGATTTCGGCACCCTGGTGTATGTGGCAGACTACGTGGACTATGTTCGGTTGACCAACTACCTTCATGAGAGCACGAGCGTTTCGTTTGTGGCCATCGACGAGTATTCGAGCAGAAGCAAGTTGGATAGAAACCGGTTTGCATTTGCCACAGCCAACAGTGCAGCGAAACTGTTGCTGTACACTGAGCGGTTGCACTTCTACAAGCGGCTGGACATCAAAGGTGTTCGCAACGTTGTGTTCTACCAGCTGCCTACAGACCCAGACTTTTACTCGGAGGTGCTCAACTTTATCGTGGAAGAGAAGGTTCGTGTCGGATTGAAAGAGGAGGAGGACTTCGATCTGAACCTGGCAATGGTGAGGGCATCTTTTAATAAGTTGGATATGATGAAGCTTGAGAAGATTGCCGGGTTGAAGAACGCTGGAGCGTTGTGCAACGGAGAGAACGATATCAATGAGTTTATTTGAGGTGGTATTTGGGTGCGATCACCGCGTATATAGATAGATATAGATGCAAAGGTAACTAGCATAGTGGGCCGTAAACTGCTTCAGCTCTAGGAAGTCAGCTGCTTCAGCCCAACTAGTGCGCACGCTATAGACACGTAGGGGCTCAACCGCTCGCCAATACGTGCAGCCTTCCAGAAGACTCCGAGGACGCCCTTCTTATTCTTGTCCAGAATGGCCGGCCACAAGGAGTGCATGTAAGCAGAGGTGCATACGAGCAACAAGATGACTTGGAGCAGCGAAGTGAAGTTGAACAACGCAGACATTAAGGAAGAATCAAGTTGGTGTTATGGGGTGGAAATAATTTTAGTCGCGAGTCGAGTCGTTAGCAATTGCAGTGATGAACAGCTCCCAGGACACGCCACAGCCCGCCGAGGGTGAGGAGGACATCTTTGAGTTCGAACAGCAAGAGGATTCCGAGCAGGATGTGCGGGTGCACAAAGCGATCGATGCGCTGACAAACCCGTCGCTGGCTGACGAGCACCATGACAAACTGCTTTCTGAGTACCACGAGTTACAGTTGTCTCGAACAAACACCGATTACAGGACAGAGTTCGTTAAAAGGGCCGATGACGAGGACCAGCTTGATGAGGAGGACATCTATGACAAGTTTGTGCCGACAAATGCGGCGGAAATCGCAGAGTATAACCAGCAGAAGGAGGCGGCAAGCTCTGGAGGGCAAGGGAATCTGGATGATTACATTATTACGGAGCCTGTGGGTGCCGATGGAGAGACTAGGATTCGAATTGACAGGCCGGTCGGTGTCTACACGCCGCCAGAGAACTTCTCGCCGGTCTGTGGCAGCATCTACCGCAGTGCGTTCCCAAGAATCGAGAACTTTGACTTCTTGGCTACTCTTAAACTGAAGGCAGTGTTGTGCCTGATCCCTGAGGAGTACCCAAAGGAGAACATCGAGTTCAATGCGAACCATGGCATCAAGTTCTTCCAGGTCGGGTTGTCAGGAAATAAGGAGCCGTTCGTCAAGATCAAGCCGGAACTGGTCACGGAGGCTCTCAAGATCATGGTGGACCCTGCAAACCAGCCGATCCTCATCCATTGCAACCGAGGCAAGCACCGGACTGGATGTATCGTTGGATGTGTCCGCAAGTTGCAAAAGTGGTCTCTGAGTATGATCTTCGATGAGTATCGCAAGTTTGCATATCCCAAGGAGCGGCCGCTGGATCAGCAGTTCATTGAGATGTACGACGACAGTGAGGTATTCAGGTATCTTGGGAAACGAGGGTGGAGTTTGGGGTGGAGCTGAGTCTCGTGGGTTTTTGGCCCATGCGGTCCTGGGCCCTTACGCTTTCCGATATAACGATAATACGATTAGATTTACGATAGATAAGTTGGTAAGTGTCATGTCTGTATGGAGTCGTGTGGCCTTCCTGTGGCCATTGTTGTGGTATCCTGACACACCCGCCTAAATCAAGCTAAAGAACCGCCCTCCGTACACAGCAGTGTTGGCAAGCGCAAACACGGTCAAGAACTTTGGATAGAACTTCCAAGAATACAGGCTCCGCTTGCCATTGACCAGCGTGTAGAGGAACGACCAAGCTCCAATGATACCAGTACCATCTTCGACGTCGTGATCGTAGACGACGAAGCCACCGAGACCAATGAGACCGCCAAATAGCAAGGCAGAAGCGGTTGTCGGGTAGGCCGAGGTGGGTTTGTAGGCTTTTTTGAAGGAGAACATGGACGATTTCTGAGGTGGGGGTTGTTGGGCAGCAGGCTGGTCCGGAGGTCTGACCAATGGCACTATACCGAGGCCGGTGGTGAAGGCCCACGCAGGATATGGCGAGGCGGACCAGGCACGAAGCGTATCTCTCAGTGTCGGGTTCATTGTGGGTGGAGCGGGCTGTGATTGAGGCTGAACCGGTGCAGGCTGTTGTGCTGGAGCAGCTGGCTGTTGGGCTCCCGTCGATTGCGGTGGAGGCGGTGCTGAAGACATTATTTTATAGAAGATGGGTTGTGTCGTTCGGCTTGAAATGAAATTTGGCAGGGAATTTTGGTGGGGCGGAAAAGGTGAGAATTTAGGAAAGCTCACGATTAAAAGCGCAAAGGGTTTGAAGGCAAATATCGTCTAGCGGTGTTTAATACGGGGGCGCGCTGCTGGGGGCGGCGTTACTAGTACGGACAGTGTCCCGATATAAAAAAAAGATGGATATTCCTAATATACAAAGAGTGATCGCAAAGCTTAAGCTCTGTCACCTCTGAGTCTTCTGGCCAGCTGGATGTCCTTCTTCTGGATAGTGACTCTCTTGGCGTGGATGGCGCACAAGTTAGTGTCCTCAAAGAGGGAGACCAAGTAAGCCTCGACGGACTCCTGGAGAGCACCGATGGCAGAAGACTGGAATCTCAAGTCAGTCTTGAAGTCCTGAGCAATCTCACGGACCAATCTCTGGAATGGGAGCTTTCTGATGAGCAACTCAGTCGACTTCTGGAATCTTCTGATCTCACGGAGAGCAACAGTACCTGGCTTATATCTGTGAGGCTTCTTGACACCTCCAGTAGATGGGGCGCTCTTTCTGGCGGCCTTGGAAGCGAGCTGCTTTCTTGGGGCCTTACCACCGGTGGACTTTCTTGCGGTTTGCTTGGTTCTAGCCATAGTTGTGGGATAACTTTTTTTCTAAAATGGGCCGGCGGGGGAGCAGGTCCACTTATATACTTGCGTTGGGGCAAAGCTGTAAACAAGTGGATATGGCATAAGAAATTTTAGTGCGTTCCCACAGTTGTCACGAGGGTGCGCAAATGCGAGCGAGTTTAAAAAACAGTACCGGAAATGTTAGTGCCAATTTTTACTCGCCATGTGAGTAACTTTCAGCACGCGTGTACGGGTGAAAAACAGAGGACCAGTTTTTAATCTGGCGGTGAGTAAAAACTGTCACTAGTACTGGGGGTAGCGCGCGCGTGTTAAATGGGATCCTGTGTCGGGTGGTAACTTGTAAACAATCTCCGTTATAAATAGCGGCCACCTTCCCCTGCAAGAGGCTTTTTTTTACTTAGTATTCAATTATGTCTGGAAGAGGCAAAGGAGGAAAAGGACTCGGAAAGGGAGGCGCTAAGCGTCACAGAAAGATCCTGAGAGATAACATCCAGGGTATCACCAAGCCAGCTATCAGAAGATTGGCCAGAAGAGGTGGTGTCAAGCGTATCTCTGCCCTCATCTACGAGGAGGTCAGAGCCGTTCTCAAGTCGTTCCTTGAGTCCGTCATCAGAGACGCTGTCACGTACACTGAGCACGCCAAGAGAAAGACTGTTACTTCTCTCGACGTTGTCTACGCCCTCAAGAGACAGGGAAGAACCCTTTACGGTTTCGGTGGTTAAACTACCAGATCCTGTTCTGTTGTATAATAGCATCCAATATGATGATTTTTTTTATTACTAGCGTAGAGAGGTAGCACTGGCTGTGCAAATTGCCACCATTCCGTTTGCCGCCGTATTATTGGCTGGGTCTATGATTGCTCTATGTTGCGCCACTGCAGTTTCCACTCTGGGTCCGACGCCTCCCATACCGTTCCCCCCACTTGGTATCGGGAGGCGTGCAGCCGGATTGAGAGATTGTCTGGGTCTCTGTAGAGCACCTGGTGGCACTCGGGGCATTTGCCCGCCTCCATCTTCCGTCGGTCCGCCATTGACCGCTCATATATCTGTTCGAGGTATTGACTGGTCACCTGTTCTTTCGACGTGAACCTTTCTGTGTATTTGTCAGCGTAAAGCCCGTCGTCTATTATCGGATGAAGCAGGTTTCTCAAGTGGATTCTAATCTGGTGTGGATATCCTGAGTGTGGATGGCATTCCACGAGCGAAGAATCCGTGCTGTGGTCGTATTGCAGTCTGGTGAACTCGGTGAGAGCCGGTCCGAACTGTTTCACTGTTCCGATCGCTCCGTAGATGTATACAATTGGGTCATCGCATCGAGCCTGATCCGGGAAAAGTCCTTTCACTGTAGCCAGATATCTCTTGCGAACTGTATGGTCTCTTAGGCTGTGTTTGAACTCGTTCGTGGCTGGGGCACTCTTTCCAAAGATTAACACTCCCGAAGTGAGCTTGTCGAGCCGATGAACTGGGTAAAGTGGAGCCCACGATGGCTTTTCTTCATACAGCATCTGAAGCACACTGTTTCGATAGTATCTACTGGTTGGATGCACTGGCACTCCTGGAGGTTTGTTGACTACCAGATACTTGTCATCTTCGTGTATAATGGAGGGAGTCCCTTCTGGTACTGGCGGCTCGTGCACATGCTCCCAATGGATAATTTGGTCGTCGTGCATCAGCAGTGTAGAAAGAACGTCATCTCCCTCTATCAGTTGCCGATGTAATCTAGAGATCGGATTTCTCAGTATCTTCATCTTGCCACTAGTTATCAGGTCTCTGTAGTAGTCGGAGGTGTGGTTACGGAACTCGCTCGAGAATACATCGAGGCAGGTTCGTCCATACCAGCGTAGTTTGGCGTTGGCTTTATATTCGTGGTAGTAAGGCGGAATTCGTCGCAGCATAGCCCGTCCATGAATTTTCTCCAGGCGTGCAAAGAATTGGTGGTGTTGAGAGGGGAGAATTCTATTGAGTATCCAATTGTAAAGATTAACCTGGAGCAATCCCAATGTCCATTTTGGGAAAGTGTTGATATCCGGAGACATGTCAATCTGAGGTCAGGGGCGCTGTATTAATTAATATGCCAGTTCATTTAAAGGAGGTATTCGGAAAGAGATCCGGTGCAACCTTTGGTGCTTGACTTCTCTAGAGATGTTTCCCGTCGTACTGCCCTGGTTCCCTGATTCTCGGGTCTCTGGGTCTCTTTCTGTCGGGGTTCTCTACCGAGCCTCGTTTGCATTCCATGTCAGATAAATATAGGTTAAGATTAAAAGTTACGTTCGAATTCATCACAGTTTGGCCTTCCACTCCTTGGAAAGGCGGTCAGCAACAGCAGTGATAAACTCCTCGGTGGTCACGTAAGAAGAACGAGCAGTCTCGCCTCTGGCAAGTGCAAGATCCTTGGTCATCTTGCCGTCAACGGCAACAGTGTCAATGGTGGCCTTCTCAAGAACCTCGGCAAAGTTAACAACGTCAGTAGTGCTGTCAAGTTCTCCTCTTCTCATAAGACCTCTGGTCCAGGCAAAGATCGAGGCAATAGAGTTGGTAGAGGTCTCCTCACCAGCTTGGTGACGACGGTAGTGTCTGGTGACGGTACCGTGGGCAGCCTCAGCTTCGAAGGAATTGCCGTCGGCAGAAACCAGCACAGATGTCATAAGACCCAAGGATCCAAAGCCCTGGGCAACGATGTCAGACTCGACGTCACCGTCGTAGTTCTTCATGGCAATGATATAGCCACCATGAGACTTGATCATCTGGGCAACCATGTCGTCAATCAAACGGTGCTCGTACCAGATTCCAAGGGCCTCAAACTTGGTCTTGTACTCCTCATCATACATCTTCTGGAAGGTGTCCTTGAACAGACCATCGTACTGCTTAAGAATAGTGTTCTTGGTTGACAGGTAGAGAGGCTGCTTACGGCTAACGGCCAACTCAAACGAGGCGCGTGCAAAGCCGATGATCGATTCCTCTGTGTTGTACATGGCAAGAGCAACTCCCTTGCCGTCGTAGTCGTAGACAGGAACCTCGATGTCCTTGGATCCATCGGATGGTGTGAAAACCAGCTTCAGGTTACCACCGCATTCTGGAGTGACGATGTTCTGGCACCGGTACTGGTCACCGAAGGCGTGACGACCGATCACGATAGGCTTGTCCCAGTGAGAGATGATTCTTGGGATGTTGTCGATCACGATCGGCTCACGGAAAACGGTACCTCCCAGGATGTTACGGATGGTTCCATTAGGAGACAGCCACATCTTCTTCAAGCCAAACTCCTTGACACGGGCCTCGTCTGGGGTGATGGTGGCGCACTTAACGGCAACTCCGTACTTCAACGTAGCCTCAGCACTGTCAATGGTGACCTGGTCGTTGGTCTCATCTCTGTATTCGATACCAAGGTCGTAATACTTGAGGTCGATGTCCAGGTAAGGCAGAATCAGCTCGTCTTTGATCAGCTTCCAGATGATTCTGGTCATCTCGTCTCCATCCATCTCGACGACGGGGGTCTTCACTTTGATCTTCGTGGTAGCCATCTTACTAGTAAATATCGCTGCTGTGGTGGTGTCAAGCAAACTAACTAAGTTCAAACGGTTTGTCCCTTTTCTTCCTCCGATTCTCTCCGAGTTTGCGCACGCACTACTCGGAGCGCCGAGTCGGGCACGATAAGCGGTAAAAAAGCAGCGGCCAGCGCAGGGGAGCCATTTCATGCGCCTCATTAAGCTCGATGTGGCTTAGATATGTGTGGCTTAGCTCGAAAATTTTTCAAACCGACTGTCGCTCTCATTTCGAACAGACCATATAATAGTTTTGCGCTTACACTACCTTGCGTGTACGAACTAAGAGCTTAGATCAGGATGTCGAGGCCAGGTAAACGAGCAAAGCTGGAGGACGACCTGGACAATCTTCTACCGCACACCCATGGCGACTTGAACCAGCTTAATTACAGTGCCGAGCTGGCCAATATTTACGGCAGCACCGATGTTTCTGGCAATGAAGACACCTCAACGTCGGCCTCGGCGGTTCATCACAGCAGAGGCCCAAGGGGCACACCGGGGGCCAGCGACACAGTTAGAATGGTGAACGAGTCAATCGCTGCACAGCAGCAAGCTGAGGTGGCTGCTGTCGCTGCTGCCTATCAGTATCCGCAGCCAATTGACTACACGAGAACCAACTCTGCAAACAGTGTTAAGATCCAGATCCCTGGCTCTGGCGTGGTCCCAGTGGCAAGTGGAGATGTTTCGCCTGTTGCTGTTGGATCTGTGGGAACTGGAGTCAGCGTTCACTCGCAGTCGCCTGCCTCACAAGTCTCTGCTAAGCATAAATTGTATGACCTGGATCAATTGGCCTCTTCCACGCAAGGCTCGCCTGTGTCAACAGGGCTGCCGGGAATCGGCGATCCAAGCGAGTACCTCATTACACCTATGATTGAAGAGCAGGAGTTCGATAATGTCGATGTCTTGAAGGAGTTCGTCAAGGAGTTTGGTCGCAAGAACGAGTTTGGTATCGCCATTGCCCATTCTAATAGCAAGGCGATCTATTTCACTTGCGAGCTCGGTGGCGCATATAGAGAGAAGAAGAGTAAGAAGGCTGAGTTTGATCCTGCTGACAAGAAGGTCGGTTCCAAGAAGATTCGGTGCCCCTTTGCTATGGTGGCCAACTTCTCCAAAAAGAAGGACTTCTGGACCCTCAAGATCACCCAGAATAAACACAACCACACACGGCTGAACCCGCTGCTCAACTTCCCTATGCTGCGTAAGCGCACTTCTCAGGTCAATGCCACCATCCGGGATCTCTACAGTTCAGGCGACAAGCCTTCCATCATCCATGAAAAACTCAAGGCGATCTTCCCTGGGCTTATTATCAAGAGAGAGGACATTTACAATGAGATCCGTATCCTCAAGAAGAGAGGACTCGTTCCTTCTCAGTCCCAGTTGAAAGCCCGCAAAGCCCGCAACCAAATGAGTTCCTCAGCTTCTGCCTCTACTCAGGCATTGCAGGCTGCCCAGGCATCTCAAGCTTATCAGGCGCAATCTTTGGACCAATCTCATTTGGGAACGCAACCCCTGCCGATTCCTCTCACCGCCTCTGTTCCTCAGCAGCAACACCAGCAACACCAGCAACAGCAACAATCTCAGCCCCTGCCTCCATGGCCAGACTATCAACATCTTAATACTGATGCTAAGAAGGAGGAGGCTGCTGCAGCCGCCGTTGCTGCTGTCGAGGCCTTTAATGAGGCTACTGGTGTCACTGGTGATCAACAGCACCAACAGTTGCCGCAATCAGTTCCCCATCAGCACCAAGCCTTCCAGCATTACCAGAATGCACAGCAAGCCCAGTACCAGTATGCTTATCCTCCTGGTACTTCGGCTAATAAGGAAGAGGACCATTTCAATATTGATGAGCGTTTGCTAGGCGACAATTGATCTCTTGTCAAGCCATCATTTGTATACTATACTATCAATCACGACTGTATCTCTATTATACAACAGGAATCACTGCAACATTCTACTTGTTGTGTATCTATGCTTTGCTACTACCTATAAGAGATACCTGGAGTGTCCAATAACTTCATTACTACCCTGTGTATGATTGTACTTCTATCTAATTTGAGAATGACTAGTACTTACTTTCAACTTGCTGTCAATATAATCTAGTAAGACTCCGTTCTCCTACAATAAGTCATCTAAATGGGTTCTGCGTTCATAATACCACTATATTATTCAGAATATCTTCAAATTACTAGGCTCTGGCGCTATAATCATGAATTACTGAACATTTTGGAGCCTTTGAGAGGTTTGGCATGCTGCTATCACGTCAGACAATCTATAAACTTCTACATCAGCCAGGTAGGGCCGTCTGGGAACCCGTAGAGAAAAGTTATATATCGATATGCACGTGATATTATCCATATGCACTTTTAAACAAAAGGAGAACAAAAGCAAACAAAAGCAAACAAAAGCGAAAGATAAACTGGCGCTTAAAAAACCGTAAATTTAATAAAAACTCTTCTATTTTCCCGAATTTACCAAAATATACAAAATATAAAAATAGCGAATAATAAATCATGAAAAATACTCTGGTGCTTGATATTTTGCACATTTTAAGGAGAAATAAAAAATTAGAAATAGATAAATGATGATACCTTTACCCTTGTTTTTTATAATGAAACCTTAGGCAAAGTTGGTGGTTTATCTCACTATTCTGATAAAGCAAAATGCAAGCATCACATCGAGACCAACATTGGAACAGTATCATATCAATATAATAAGTTGTGTACAAATGTATGTGTACCTACCTACACCTGCTTGGTTCCAAAATCTTTCTGGTCAACAAAGAGTAGTCTGACATCCTTTGCATGAAACATCTCACAACCAACAACCAGCTGCATATTCAACATCTGCTGTTCCTGATGTCGAATTGAGAGAAATGGGCTGGGTCTCTGAAGAAGCATCGGATGAGAAGAGGAAGGCTTACTGAGAAATTCAAGGACCCACTCAATCAGCATCGTGCGTGCGTGCATGCATGCATAAGAGTTATCAAATCCTTCAGGAACTTGGAGGAAAGACAAATTAGTTAAGTTACTACTGACCAATCTCTTTAATGATTGGATAGGTGACCGATTGATGGAAAAGAACGTTGGCAACACGAGCAATCAACACGGAGAGAAGACATTGAATGATCAACAGTCCATTGGAAGAATCAACAATCCATTGGGAGAATCAACAATACTATATAACCTTCTACTTATAGTAAGTAATCTAAACGGACATAAGCAATTGACTATGGTCTTAAATGTAATGTGTAGCTTCAATCAATACAGCGGGCAATGACCATTTGATAAAATGGTGTTTCGGTAAGGCGTATACCCTCCTCTAAAAGAGCGGTGATTGTTTCTGTGAGTAATGGAGATTCTCGGCCAGAATCCACATCATAGTATAGTTTTTGAACAAGGTCCCTCGCCTGTTTGTATTTCTGCGGTGGGATAGGAATGAATTTTCCATAATCATCAATAATGCGTATGGTTTGGATTAGTGTCCGCACCACACTATCCCAAACTAGACGCTGAAGTGAAATTGCCCCCCAAAAGCGGGTATACTCTTTGATGGTCACTTTGGATATATTTTCCATAAGTGTAAGATCCTTATCAAGAACTTCGTTGAACAAGAACTGGTGCAGTTTAGTAATACTGGAACCAGTCGAATCAATAGCAACGCTTTCATCCACAAGCCACTTCATTTTCACTAGCGCAGCCTTGTAAAGATGCCAAAAGGAAAATATCGGCATGAGGCGAACCATGTAGTCACTGTCCAACTGTCCATACATCGTAGTGTCCTGCAACGCTGCCATATGAATCGAAAATTCGTTCATTTGCTTCTTGAAATCCATTAGAGCTTCATCTGTAGGGGGCTCATGCGTATGCTCAACGAGCATTTTGGATGCCCAGGTGCTCATCGTTTGGGCCTGTGTAACCATAAGCACTATTGCAGAGCCTTCACAGAGTTCCGGCATGTGTTTGTTCTCCTGTAGCTTCTTCATCGCTTCTCCAAAGAATGGACCGCAAGGAGGACCCCATCCAGGACCTGTCCGCACAGGAAGCCTTGTAAGGAATGGAGTATCAGCGTCTGTCGACATTTGAGAAGGCCGAATGATCATCAACGAGATCCATCTATCAGCTCCAACAATGAACCAGAACATACGTCTCTTCTCTTCTATAAGCGGCATATCAGGATCTACACCATCATCCTGTTCTGGTCCATACTTGGGCACAAGTTCCCCTTTTGCTGTTGGGAAATCACGACCCATATTCCCATCGGTTTTGACAAGCGAATCCAAATGATCTAGACCCAACAAGAAAACCACCTGTGTACAACGAGATGTCGTAGTGCACGCTTCCACGAACTTCGAATTCGCAAGTTCGTATTGGAGTCTCGCAAACCACACCCACATATACACCGTTGGGTCTGAGTAAAACAAAGATCCTGGTCCCATACCGCACTCTTGCATCCCACAGACTCGAAGATACAGTTTCTCTTTCAATTCTTTGTCATCATGAAGTCTTGAACAGGCATTTGCGATCCTCATCAGCAAGAAGGGGACCAACAACTTTGGATGTGCTTTAAGCTTTGCAAGAAATCGCTTTCGGCTGCAGCTGAAAGGTGGTTCTTGTAAGTAGGCAGAGAATGACTCTAGCCTATATGCATCCCTCATCGATAGCCCAAACTCTCCGGGGTTCAAGGCCTTTTCTAGAACCCCATCCGTATCATCTTCAGCCCAATTAACTTCACCATCATCATCTGCCCAAGTAACCTCCTGTTCGATAACCGATGCGTATGTAGGGAATGTATTGGGCTCTTCAGGTGCTTTCGTGGGCTGTGTGGTGTTGGCATTGACGTCAACAGACTCAAATTGCTTGTTTTGAATTGTCCTGAACTTCGGACCCGTCTTCCTGTGCGCCTTATAGATACAAGGGCTTTTCGTTTCCACACAACGGGAACAACATGGAGATTTCATATCGCACTTGACTTTCCTGGATCGGCACAGCAAACAAGCAACCTTTCGATGCCTTCGCTTCGTCTCCTTTGCCACAGATCCCATGGTAGATGGACAAATAACCTCAATCACTGTTGAAAAGATAAAAAATATTTTTGAGTTAGTTTTCTTCCAGCCAATCAATCATGCCAAACCTACAATTAATGCGGAGCAGGGAGCCATTGAGCAACAATACACACTCTCCTTGACAAGGAATGGTAGACAGCAATAAAAGACTTAATGAGAACCAGCTATGTGTTGTAAAGGTCATTGAGCAAGTACATAAAACCTAGCACTACAAAAGATAACCCAACCACACAAATCTTAAAATTCAATGAGAGGAGATGATAAAATTGATAGATTCACTGGAGTATAAGGCACATATAGGCTCTAGGACACTCATAAAGCACAATTTTTGTATAATGACATATCAGACAATACACAAACCACTAATTCAATGTTAGATAGAAAAGGCGAGATTACAGTAGTATTCAGCTTGGCGTTTAACAAAGATATTCTTTTGTTCTCCATTTCGCTTTTGTTAAGTACCAGTAAATTATTTTTTTTTTTACTAAAAATACAAAGTTGAACCAAAATATGTGTATTTCTGCACAATATCTCGCATAATAAAATAATAAAAATTAGAGAAGGTCTTTGTTTTACAATATTCCCAATTTATTGAAAATAAAGAGATAGCCATATTAATCTATCTGTATTACATGCACATATATAGCGCCTTTTATTCATATACCAACAATATATCAACACCATGTAATCCGTATTCAGTCATAGCTTGCTTAATTCTCCCCAACCACCAACGAGGCATGCCAAATTATCCTTATAATTAATTATTTGTGTACCAAATCAAATAATTAACAGTTTTCGTAGTCACCAGTATTCTTTTTTGTGTGTCAACAAGAGAGAAGAACGAATAGGAATAAATCAAACAGAACGATTCAGCAACTAACACAGCAGCACTGGACTTAATGGATCTATTGCCAACGTATGTTTGTGATCAGTTGCATAGAAGTTGGTACATTGTTGGGAATGCTAACCATGTGGTTAGTATTTGTGTAGAAATCCACAGCATCCCTCATATTTGTAGTCAGTGTGATTTCCGGCCGTTCAGATTTAAGCCTCCGCTCCGGGTTTGGACCAAGTAACGAGTGTTTCAAGAAAGATATAAGTCAGTAGTGGTATCTTCAGTGGTATGATTCGTAAGCTAATTTAGAACGAGTCTATTTGATTTTTATGGGTGGTGACAGACAGGCTAAAACATAAGCTTTCGTAACCACAAAGTACTCTACTCACCAATCCTGATCTCCGTCCCATGGATAATCAGCTGTTTCGGTTATTCCTTCACACCGAAGACTTATTATGACACCTTCCATGGTGCTCACGATCTCATCCAGAGATATGAATTTGAAACACTCTAATCAGCAAGTCTTATTGACAGTACCAATTGACAGTACCAGCGCATCGTGTACTTGTAGGCTTAGTACAATTCTGCGCTCAGGATCTCATTACACTCGAGCATGCCTTTCTGGACCAACTGTATTAGTGTATTAGTATGACCTAGCCGTTTGATCTGGTTCACCAGATACAACGAAAGATTGTGGTGGTCACTTCTAGAACTTTGTGTCTTGAAAGCAGACCCAAGGATTCCTTCGTCACAAATCTCTACTTCGATGGCTTACAAGTTTCATGATTCCTATGTTCAAAGAATAACGAACAATCAAACAATCACATGGAGAACACTTCATAGTAAATCGTAATCGGAGTTATAACAAATGAGGGATGGTACTTGATGAGTGTACAATCAATTCTCAAATGACCGAACCAGGTTGATCTACTTAAAGATGAGCCAAAGCTTCTCTCTTACCTCGTCGTTAGAGAAGCATGTCTAGAAATCTCTAAACCGGTTTAGTGAAAACATGACCGATGTTGATTTCGACTTTCATTAACTCATGCTAAACTTATCAGCTGCGATAACGTCTAATGCTATTCTAAACTAGGCTTTATTGCATCCACAGAGGTGGACATATGCAGTAATGGGTAATGAAATTTCGATAGAAAGTTTCTATTGTCTTGATCGTTGACATTAGCCTCGATAATCTAATTTTGTCAAACTCAACCTCCTTGACTTTAGGGCTGGCTACCTGAGAATAAGTATACTTAACCTCCGGATTTGTCTACCTACTGCTTGATGATGGCATCATCAACCTACTGCTTTATAGCAAGTAACAACCTTGGAAAGTTGAGGTTGTGAGGTCCTCTGTCACCTTTTCTGTGAGACAGGTATACTTGTATATCGGCACTACATGCTTATGCTTCTAGACTGAACTTCTCACCATGATCCTTCAGTATTATGCATTTGGCTAGCGTAATGTTCAACCGTTAAACTGTTAAACCTATCTATCATTCATAATACACTTTCCGTTGCAATCGTTATCATCCATCATGGTGATCATCCATCGCATGTCTTTAGGTCGTGTTTTGTCTATCACTCTCAATAATACATACCACACATAAAGGAATGTATATCTGAAAGAGAATCTGTCCAATAAAGTAGGATCAATCTGGATCACAACCTTGATACCTCTTCTATCACTATCCTTTCAAAATTGATGTTCAAGCTCAATTAAATTAACATGTTGGTTGGTTGGTTGGTTGGCTTTGATTTTAAGAAGAAAGAGACAAGAGTTTGCTCGAATTAAAAAACAAACGTCCCTTATTATTGCACAAAATAAGCATATAAGAAGAGTAATAATAAATTAAGGTTTTTCTCTTAAAGGTCCTTGCTGCACTACTTATATCTTCTAGTATGGCACTATTCAGGTCCATTATAATGTGTATATATAGTCTGCTTGGTCAGATATGCTGTAAGTTCTTTGATAAAAGGATATGAAAGGATATAAATGATATATTTAGCCTTCAACCGTCTTGCGAATATCTAATGTAAATATACCTTACGTAATCAAAAATATAATTTAATCAACAGATTGGGACGAAATATGCACCATGGTTTCCGAATCTTTCAGCTTTAGGGCTTCCGATGTAGGGATCTTCACTTCTTTGACCAGAGGATGGTTTGGCAATTCCTGGTCGTAAGGTATAACAATGCAATATTCACATTCCTTTGGATTGTATGTGTCAAAGTAATCGACCGAGTCCGTCAACTTGAACACAACATTAAGAAGATACACCTCACACCAAGATCAATGATGATGCAAAGATGGGATATGATTATTATAAATGGAGGTAGTGGGCAATCGTGTTCACCTAGAACCGGCGGCCCTCCTTAGGCATTCTCTTGTTGGTCATGAATATCGAGAAGATGAAAGCGGTAACACTGGTGGCCACACCAAGCCAGAAGACACGCTTTATGCAGATAAGGATCACCTTCTTGATGACGCCCTGGTCGTGGTCATTAAGTCTCCTTAACAAAGATATATCAATGACAATATCTTGAATCGGATAAGTATCCTCCTGGAGTTCAATGTGTGCGATTTTGGCCTTCAAGGATGCCGTGTAGATACTTCCAGCGATCTCGGAGAATAGAGCCGTGCCCACACTCCTACCGAAATTCATGAAAGCAGTGGTAAGTAAGGAACCAGAAGGGGTCTGTGGTGCCTCGACAATTGCACTCACCATGTTAGTCTGATAGTTCATACCAGTGGTGACACCCAAGAGGATTTGGAATCCAATATCCATGCCTGCATTGCGGTGATCGGGCAGCAATTGGAGGAGACCAATTGAAACTGGTTGCAGAAGTCCACTCGCCACTATAATTGGCTTCATGTATCCAAAAGTCGTTGTGGAGATACCTGATGCCAAAGATGCCAGGGAAGTTGACACCGAGATTGGGATCATCGAGAGACCTGTGTGCATTGCGTTGTGGCCCTCAATATTCTGGAAGTAGATACTTAAATATTGCATGGCCAGCATCATCGTAGAGTAGCAAAGAGAGAAGTTGAAGAATGGCACCAGTATATTCTTTTTGGTCATGATCTCCATAGGAATGGTAGGATATTTAGACTTGGCATTGCAGAAGAAGAAGCAGATCAGGAGAATTCCACCAATCGTAAAGCAAGAGATCACAGATACACACCGATATGTTGTGCCGGTCTGTCCAAAGGAAAAAGCAAGAAGTATCAGAATCAAGGAAACGATCAGCAAGACGTTATCCATGATGTCAATCTCCTTCATTCTTTCCTTCAGAGTACCTTTTGGTGGCGGAGGGTTGTAGGTGTAGATGAACAATGGTAGGATGATGGCTGCTCAGCAAAGGTTCAAGTAGAAGCACCAGCGCCAGGTGGCATAGGTAGAGAACACACCTCCAAGAAGTGGTCCGATGACTGCAGCAGTGACAAAAGTCATGCTGAGGAATGCCAGAATGATAAGTATCTGATCCAGGCGGACCACCTCCGTGCAGATCATGAAAGTGCTTGTCTGGATGCAAGAGCCTCCAGTACCTTGGATAGCTCTTCCCACGATGAACGTATTCATGTTCTGGGAGACACCAGTTATAAGCGAGCCAATCTCGAAAATGACAATGCCTGCAACCATTGTCCACTTCCTTCCAAAGTTGATCGAAAGTCTTCCCCAGACCTGCGAGCAGGCTCCTAGGGGCATCATGAATGCAGCGGTGATCCATGTCATCTTATTGAATGCGAGGAACTTATTACAGACCGTGGTTAAGATACTGGTCGTGATAGTCTGGTCGAGAGATAGTAGGAACAAAGCCATGACTAACGAAAACAGGCAGAAGTAGAGCTTAGAGCCCGTCAATATCTGGTCCTCTCGTCTAGTACCATCCCCTGGATCGGCGAGTATGAGAGATGAGGCATTGTCGTTGTTATCTTTCTCCTCGATACCCTCTGTGGATCCACGATCCTCCTCAGTGTTCTGTTTAGTTCCATCCTCCTCCTTCGTGCCCTCTTTGGTTCCTCTTTCTGGGGCAGATCTGCCAGAAGTCGGCTCGGTCTCGTCTGGTGAGGCTGAACCCAACGGCGGTGCAACATACGACTCCTTTCCCAGGTCCACTGAATGGACCGAGGCATTGGGGGGCAAGTCATTTGCACCAATGTTGTTAAGTTGTGTGTGTGAACTCATATATGTTGTTCTGAAGAGCCATCCTTTAGCTTGGGCACCCCATTCTTATATAGAACCGTATCGGTTAACTTACAGTATGTCCTTTTTACACCCTGCTTATATGCGGGGGATCGCGGAATATATCCGGAGCTTATACCCGAAGAGTCTGGGCTAAGACATTATATTCGGGAGATCATATCATGTCTTGGTCCCGTGATCACTAAATGTTATGGTTACACTCGGAATCCAGTATATTTAGAAGCTGTCGCTTACAAATCACATTGGTCTCAAGTATGACTTATAGTGGATGATGTATTATACTGAATGGCATGTTATACTCTATAATATTTTTAAGCTTTAGAAACATTTCACAAGTAAGTCCTAGTTAGAAGTAATAATTACCATTAATTTTAGATTAAACTTGCCTTTAAGTAGGAAGCTATCTTTCAGAAATGATCACCTATATGAAAGGTAACAACATAATGAACCCAAGAAGACAGGTCCAAACAAAAAAGACACAATAATGGAAATAAAAATATCATCATTATGTATTCTCCCGTAATCATAGTCTTTCGGTTGCGGCCATATCTAGGGGAAAGCACCGTTTCCCGTCCGATCAACTGTAGTTAAGCCCCTAAGAGCCTGACCGAGTAGTATAGTGGGAGACCATATGCGAAACTCAGGTGCTGCAATCTACATTTTTTTTTTGCACTAGGATTTAGTTGACAGCTCTGGCTATTTATTCAGTTAGTCTAACCTACAGCATGTATTGGCCAGCACCAGTTATAGATATACCTATCAGTATGCATTACTGTACATTAGACCCAGTCTACTTAGAGAACACAAAGTCGTCGTCTTCCCCGTAGCTATCATCAAAGCTTTCATCATCATCGTCACTGTAGACGGCTGTATCTTCGTCGTCATCTGTTTCTCCGGCCTCAAAGTCGGCCTCAGCATCAATGGATTCCATAGACAGATTAGTCAGAGTCTCACCCTTGAGGTTGCGGTCCTGCCCCACTGTGTAGGAGCCTTCGATGGTACAATTGACCAGAGTCGTTTTAGCGCCAACCTTCGCTCCACGGCCGATGATACAGTTTTCCAAGTGAACGTCATCTTCAAGAATCACACCATCCAGCAGGACAGAACCCGATATACGGCACTTCTTACCCACAAGACACTTGGATCCTAGAACAGACCGCTTCACGTTAGTACGTTCTCCAAGGTCAGTTTCTTCTCCGATGATACAGTCAGCACCGACAGTAGCAGCATTCTTAGCACGTGGCTTCTGATTGGCAGCATTCTGGCGGGCTGCTTGTTTCAAAAAGTATCTATTAGCCTCCAAGTAGACGGCGAGGTTGTTACACCTGAGGAAATCAGACTCTGGAGGTAGAATGACCAACCCAACAGTATCTTTGGGGACGGAATGACGCCAGGACCGACGCGCAACATCTCGTTTGATCTTATTAGCAGACCGGTTCGTTATGAACTTGGCATTATCACCACCAACAACCAGGTCAAACAGTTCTGCTTTGCCAAAGAAGATGAAAGCGTCTAAAAGGTTCGTAGACACTTTGGTGGCAGGGTAGCGCCAAAGCAGCTGCGTACGAACATTGAGCGACTTGCAAGTAGACACATGTGACTTGCTATATGAGTCGAGCAGAACCGTGTTACCGTTGTCCTGCTCGGCGTACACTGTGTAGTTGGTCTTCAAGATCTTGGAATCTATCGCACTAAAGGCATTTCGGTAGGAGATAGCCAAGCCCAGATTGTCGTCAGAGTTCTCTCTATAAAGTTCGATGAACACTTGAGCTGGCACGTTCGTGACAAAGTCGCACGGCAAGATGACGATGTTTTCTCGGTAAAGCCAAGGGTTGTTCTTGACAACGTCTTCGAGAATGGATCCTGTGGACGACTGAGAGGAAGAAATGCAGTGTAACTTGGTGGAAGCTTGCAGTTGTGGAGCTCTTCTCTTCTGATATGAGTTGACGTACTCTGTGATGGATGGCAGCGCGTCCTTGTCACTGACAACGGTGATCGTCTTGAAGGGAGCTTCGTCGCACCACTCCAGAGAGTACTCAATCATTGGCTTGTTCGCTATGGGCAACAGCGCCTTGGTTGTACCAGTATCCTTCACCGCCGACAATGGCGACAGATTGGTGCCCTTTCCACAGAAGATGATCGCGTTAAACTCCATGTGTTGTAGTTAGCACCTCTTGAAAGATGAGCCAAATTTTTACCCGTCTTCCATTTTCAAGCTTAGTCGCCACCGAATTAATTTGGACGTTTTCATAGAGGTTTCCTTCCTTCACTGTACTGATTGTTTGATAACGGGAGCAATGAGTGAAGAGAACGACCCGCTATTGGCGGCTTTGAACGAAGAGACTCAAGGAAACGATGCTACAACCACGGCAGAGGCTCCACAGGACCCAGTTGACGAGGAGAGGGAGCGTGCTTTGACGGGTTTGAAAAACAAGCTGATCGAGCACGTCCAGTGGGAGTCGCGGTTGAAGGAGCTCCGTCTCAGCATCAAGGACCTCGACAACGAGTTCCAGAAGACCGAGGATGACATAAAGGCGCTACAGAGCATTGGACAGATCATCGGAGAAGTGTTGAAAGAGCTGGACCACGACAGATTCATCGTGAAGGCGTCGTCTGGCCCTCGGTATATTGTGGGCTGCCGCTCGACCATTCGTCGCGAGAACCTGCTCAAAGGTGTGCGTGTGGCCCTGGACATGACAACGCTCACAATCATGCGGATTCTTCCTAGAGAAGTGGATCCTTCCGTCTATAGCATGACCACGTTCGAGCCGGGAGAACTGTCGTTCGGGTCGATCGGTGGTCTGGGAGACCAGATTCGCGAGTTGCGCGAGGTGATCGAACTGCCCCTGAAGAACCCAGAGCTGTTCCAACGTGTTGGAATCAAGCAGCCAAAGGGCGTGCTGTTGTACGGACCTCCAGGTACGGGAAAGACACTTCTGGCCAAGGCAGTTGCCGCTACGATCGGTGCAAACTTCATATTCTCGCCTGCATCGGCCATTGTCGACAAGTACATCGGAGAGTCTGCTCGACTGGTTCGTGAAATGTTCTCGTATGCGAAGGAACACGAGCCTTGCATCATCTTCATGGACGAGATCGATGCCATTGGAGGCCGCCGATTCAGTGAGGGTACCTCGGCAGACAGAGAGATCCAGCGTACGCTGATGGAGTTGTTGAACCAGATGGACGGTTTCGATACATTGGGAGCGACTAAAGTGATCATGGCCACCAACAGACCCGACACTTTGGATCCGGCTCTATTGCGTGCGGGACGTCTCGACAGGAAGATCGAGGTGCCGCTGCCGAACGAGGCTGGCCGTTTGGAGATCTTCAAGATTCACATGGCCAAGGTGCAAAAACAGGGAGAGATCGAGATGGAGACGCTAGTCAAGATGTCGGATGGTTTCAACGGTGCTGACATTAGAAACGTGATCACAGAGGCCGGATTCTTCGCCATTAGAGAAGACAGGGACTATATTGTGCAGCAGGATCTGCTGAAGGCCTGCCGAAAGATGGTCGACAACAAGAAACTCGAGGGTAAGCTCGAGTATGAGAAGTTGTGAGCGTGCTTGCGCGCCCCTTCACTACATAATCTGTACTAAACGCAACTTAACTATTAGCGCTTTCTATTTACAATGCTTGCACTGCCAGTCTAGTACCCCCGGTACTTCTTGGCAGTCACCTCTTTGACCTTCTTCATGAGCTGGCGCTCTTTCAACTTCTCATCGGCCAACTTCTTCTTATCAGCCTTAGCCTTGGCCTTCTTTTGGCGGGCCTCAGCAGAGTTCTTGTTGACCCAAGCAGCGAAGTTGGCGTCCTCCACCGAGTTCAACTTGGCGGCCACTCTCTCTCCAACGAGCTTGATAACCTCATCGCTTGGCTCTGTAGCAAGGCTCTCTCTAATTTGACGACGTTCTTCAAACATGGCCTTCTTCTTCTCACTGTAAGGCATCTGGAGTCCACCGAGACGCTTGGCCTCGCTGGCATTGAGACGGTGGTTGCCCCACTTGTAAGGACGCTTGGCCAACGGATCTCTCAGCGACTTGACAATCTCCGTTGGAGCGTCGGTGCGGACCAAACAGCTAGGAATATACGTGCGTTCCTCTGCCAACTCCTCCGAAGTGCACCAGGGATCGTCCTTCTTGGGCTCCTGGCGTGGCCAAGGAATGATGACGTTCTCCATGTTCTTCACGAGACGGTATGGCATCATCCGAGCATAGTCCTCATCGTAGTATGCTCCTTTAAACACGACATCGTCGGCCGCTATGGTTTCCTCCTGCTCGATGCCGTCAGCGTCAACCTTACTCAGTGTTCCAACCACCTTAACGTCCTTTGGATCCGTCGTCATTGGATAGTCGATGACATGAGAGTTCTGTCCAGCTTGCCAATACTCCTTAGGGACGACGATTTTCTTGGTTTCCGACAGTTCCAGGAACAGCCGGTTCGTAGGATTATGAAGGGCAAGTACCTTCGTCACATGGCCCTTGAACTTGCCCCTCGTGAGCAACACCTGGTCACCCACCTGAACTTTCCACTCTTCAGGCGACTTGAACCGCTTCTCTCTAGGAAGCTCAGGGAAATCCGCCCGCATCGCCGGAATCTGCGCCCTTTGCGACAGCTGCTGCATCATCTTCTGCATATGAGCAGGCAGCTGGTCCAGGTTGGTTCCATACCGCTTGCTCAAGTTACGGAGAGAGTTCGACATGTTGGTTGTGATCGTGAAAAACTCTGCGCTACGCTGCGAAGACCTAGTGAAGTTTCTGGTGCACGGATGTGGAAAATTCAGAATCTGCCAGGAGAGAGGAGGCTGTGGAAAAGGAGTGAGTGCTAGGAACCCCTGATTACTACGGAACTAGTGGGATCTCGCGGCCCAAAACCAGCCTGGCCTCTAACTGAATCGACTCTAGGCTGTGGTAACCAATTTTATGGAAACTCATAGGCGCAAATACCGATATAACTGAAACCACAACGTGATACCGTATCAATTTGAGCGACGGTAATTTACCAAGCGGTGGATAATTAGCAAAGCAACCAATGGATCCACCAAAGAACAGATAGTAGCCAAGCTGGAGTTTAAAACAGGGTCGGATCGAAGCCCAAATATACGCTGACCTGTCCCCTATTTGCCCCTTCTAGCAACTCGCCTCCCCCGATTATACACTACTTCCCTTTAGGTACGGCTTTTTCGATCAATTAGGAATAGATTTTCACATGCCAATGCCTTTTTTTATAATGGGAAGATATTGCGCGAAGACTTTATCCCTAAAAAGCATCAGATGTCATCCTCCAAACCATCGACCGCCAAGCCTAGCCAGCCAGCCAGTGCTTCCAAGAAGACCACACGCAAAACGACCCCGAAGCCCACCCACGCCGCCTCCAAGCCGGCTCCTAAGCGTTCGGCCAAGCCAGCCGCACCTGCAGTCGCCTCCGTTTCAGAGGTGTCGTTCAAGCCGGCTCCGGTCAAGCCGACGCTCGTGGCCACCCCGGCACAGCCCACTGCACTGACTTTCCAGCACATCACCGACTACCCGCTGATTAATGAGACTTTGGACTTCCTTATCCACTTCCCACTTCTCAGCTATGTGGCTGGATACTTTTCGCTGGTTATCAACTTGGGACTGCTGGCCATCGGCTACTTCCCTACCACCACCTACATCTACAACACCATCGACTACTACCTCTACAGTCTTTTCGTCACCGTCGACTCCCGCTACCCTGAAGCCGCCTCGTTCTCGTACTCGGACGCTGCCGACTACCTGGAAGGTTCTACCGCCTACGTCAAGTCCGAACTTGACGGCTACAAGCAGAAGAACATCGACCCGATCGTCAAGAAGGGCAACGATCTGTATGAGACAACACTCAATACCGTTCTTCCAAACGGTCTCTCCGTTGAAGAGGAGGCCTCACTAGTGGACGCTGATCTTCACTTCGCTGCCGACGATGTTCACGACGAGATCCAGCGCAGTGTTGCTCTTGCACAGGACACCCTGAACCGCCTAGAGCCTCTCCTCAAGCCTTACGTCGACAAGGCATCGGCCATTCCGGGCTACGTCGCTGCCGTTTACAACGAGGAGCTGTCGAAATCCGGCTCCGCCAAGGATGCCATCAAAGTGACCACTTCTCGTCTCTCCAGCGATGCCTTCGAGCACCTCAAGCCTGTTCTTGAGGGACTTGTCACCAAGATTGCTCAGGAGGAAGCCATCCTCGAGAAGGAGACAGAAGAGGCTGCTGAGAGAATCGATGCTGCCAAGAACTCCGAGGTGGACGTTGATATCGTTGTCAATGCTGCCATCACCACGCGCTCGTAGGTAGCCCGCTCTAGCTAGTTTTAATATCAGAATCATTCACTACTGTGCTGCCCTCCTCGGGCCAACCACAATCACCCCGCTATACTCGTCGGGAGAATCACAATCCCTCTCCTCTTTCTCCTCGGGCGGACCACAATCCATCTCCAGTTATGGGAACTACTGTAAATAATGATTGGCCCGGTTCTTGCCGGTGCACTACGATACCGGCAACTTTCCTTCACACACACACAACTGAGGAAGCTGGTGTGACTCGATTGTTTTCTCTAGGACACGCAATTTGCCAAACAGATTGTCTCAAACATTCCAGAGCACCCTGTCAAGATCTCGTGACCACACTGATGTCTTTGCTTTTGCTGGCGGATTAGTCAGGGGGAAAACCACAGAGAGCGTGGCGGTCCAGTGACGGCTAACATGTAAAAGGCCGTGCAAATAGGCTGGAATTCAGCCGTTTGCCCCGACAAGCTGGGTTCCTTCCCGTAGATACCCGTAGATACGGGGAGACTGCACGTGGCGGACGACACGATCTCCACTTTCCCCCACTGGAGCTTGGCTGCTCTCATGAGCCGCTCTCGTTTTGCCAAACTGTCATTACTGTGCGGCTCAACACTAAATGCACATACACAGCCACGAATAATGCAGATTTGCAACCTTACACCGAACGACTGACTAATCCCAAGGCCTGGAATGCGCCACAAATTCTTCTACTGCATAACGCATACGAATTGTACAATACGAAAGTGTCCGCACTGCAGGAGTTCCCTCCAACGCGGCCGGCTATTCCCTGACTGGTCGTCGCTGTGGGGCTCTGAAAACTGATTCAATCGCTTGATATAAATACAGAAATCCTGAATTCCGTCTTCCGGTGAGCAACTCCGGCACACTGTCTGGATCAGCTGCACTCAATCTCCACGTTGCAACAGCTCTATTACCTCGACATGCCTATACGAGGCGGGGGCAGGCACATGGCACAGTTTGAAGACTCCAACTATCGCCGCTCCTATCAAACTGCCCGTGCTCCGTCGTCTGCCATCAACAACTCATCTCCAATTCTCTTGGCTGTCTCTGCTAACGACCAACAACCACCCAAACGTGTCTCCCGGGCCCCTTTGACCGCTGTGGTCTATAAAGGTGATTCATTAAACATTCCTGACCATATACGTGTGCAATCACCGTTCCAACCGGCTACACTACAGTCGGCTCCATTACAGTCTTTCCAACATGCTCCATTGCAACCAGCTCCATTACAATCAGCTCCATTACGATCAGCTTCATTACAATCAGCTCCATTACAATCGGCTCCATTACAATCGGCTCCAGTCCAACCAACTCCAGTCCAACCAACTCCATCACAACCAGCTCAACCACAACCTGCTCCGCTGCAGACCTCGTTGCGACCTATGGCGCAATTACAGCAGAGACCTCTGCGGCAGTTCCAACAGATGCCACCAGATATTTTCTTCCGTGCTGAGCAGCCACCTACGGCCCCACACGAACCCTACGAGCAACCACACAGACCCTACGAGCAACCACCTACTCCATACGAGCAACCACCTACTCCGTACCAACAGCAACTCTACATGCAAATATCCGGAGAATTGCCGCCACTAATCTCTCCTACATCTTCTACATCGCTATCTTCGAGCAGCAGCGATGCCTCGGTTCGTCCATCAAAACACAATCACAGTGCACAACAGCCTCGAAAGAAGTATGCCTCCAGCGTCACAGTCACTACTGCGAATCCGCAGCGGCAACCATCGGCGGCTCGTCGCTTCAAATGTGACCTATGTGACAAGTCATACACGAGGAAGCACAACCTCGTCGCTCATAAGCTCTCTGTTCACACGAACGAGAAGCCATTCACTTGCTCTGTCTGTAAGGCCAAGTTCAAGAGAGAATCCGGGCTCACTAGGCATGTTCGAGAGCAACATACTGATGCTGGCAAGACGTATGTTTGCTCAGGAGTCAATCCAGACGGAACCCATTGGGGTTGTGGCAAGAGATTCTTCCGCGAAGACCAATTCAAGTCCCATCTATCGACTCAGAAAGCTGGATTCAAATGCCTCAAGAACATGACACCAGGCGTTCATACGGAGCTTACTGGGATTGTTGTTGTTAAACGTGAGGCTCCCGAATAGCATGGTGTTATACATAGTTCATACTCCGCGCTGGAGTCCACAGCACTTGATGCTGGATGCTGGATAGTTAATACTCCACGTTGGGCAGTTACACAGTGGAGTAGATAGTCCATACTTAATAGTTCATACAGCTTACAGCTTAGCATCATATTACTCCGTAATTTACACCTTACTAGATTCCGTCCAAACACTGCCAAAACACCAGCCATCTTGCAAGTTCATTTGCACCTCGACCCCAAGGTCACGTGCCATGTTCTCTACAAGTCCCGGGTCTTTCAAAAAGCCTCGTCCGGCGAGACATAGATCGCAGTAGTTCTGTTGCAAGAGATGCTCGGCTCTCTTTCCGGTCCAGATTCCTCCAACGGCGCTCACCAGACAGCTATCGCCAACCACCTGCTTCACAGACTGAGCCATTTCAGTTTGCGGGATGTGCGGAGCCTTGGCAGGTGCCATCCCACCGGAAGACACATCGATCAGATCAACTCCTAACTGAACCAGTAGCGGAGCCAGTTCCAACGAGTCTCTTAAGCGCCAACTATTGACATTATTCTCATCATTATCACTTGCAGAGATCCGGACCCAGATCGGGAACTCTCTACTGGCTGCTCTGACCTCACTGGCAGCTTGAAGAACGTCTCGCAAGATCCTCGTGCGGTTTTCAAGGCTTCCACCATATGAATCCTTGCGCTTATTTCCAAGCGGTGACATGAACTGGTTGATCATGAAGCCATGGGCAGCATGGATCTCTATGAAGTCGAACTCGCAGTCTACCGACCACTGCACGGCCCTTCTGAACTGGTCAACGAACACTGAAATATCCTGGATGGTCATCTCTTTGGCATGTCCGAACTCATCATTTGGAGACGGACCCCACACGTTATCGAGCCATCCACCTAGTTCATTCGGCACCGGACAGTCGAATTTATCAAAGTACAGCGGCAAGCAAGATGCCCTGTATCCAGCATGAGACAATTGAATGCCTATGATCTTGCCTTGGCTATGGTAGAAGTCGACAATTCGTTTCAGAGCCGTCCGCTGCTCTTCCGTGTAGATTCCAAGGCAGTGAGGAGTGATCCGACCTTCGGGCGAGATCGCAACCGACTCCAACACCGTCAATGAAGGTCCTCTCATAGCGTACTGAGCGTAGTGTGCCAGGTGCCAGTCGGTGGCCACCCCATCCTCGGCGGAGTATGTGCACATTGGAGACACTCCAATTCTGTTAGGTAGCGTGATATTTCTCATTTCAAGAGATGAAAACAGCTTGGATTTCACTCCACTCCTGTAAGAACCGGCCACTGCGGGCTGCTTGGGCGTGAAATAAGAGACACATGGTGCTCTATCGGGAACAGCTTTGCTTAAATCGGGTCTGGGAGTCATTTAGTGGAATGAAAATGCTCGGACCGAATCCGAACTTATCCCGACACCAATACACCAATGAGATAATTATTATTATCATTATTATACTACTGTACACATTAAGTGCGATCAACTCAGGTCAAACCCGGCTTCTGCATTGATCGAGTAGACCAGCTTTCTTCTCAACAGCTCCTTATCCTTGTAGTCAGGTAGTTTCAGCAGATTCACGCACGTGGAAGACGTTGGAAGTCTTTCCCTGTCGCTTCCCGAATTACGGATCCCAAAGTGAGGATTCAGCTCTTTGAAGCCAAGTAACGGCTGCTTGGACGAGGACGTGACGAACTTGATGAACTTGGTGCGAAGTTCCGCACTGAACTCTCTCAGGATTTCAAACAGGTACCGAACAGTGATGTCGTCCTTCAAGTACCCGCCGTAGACCACGTTTCTCTCTAGGTCGTCTATATCGATCTCTTTCTCTCCACCTGACAGCAGAGTCTGCAACTCGTATGGGTTGAAAAGAGACAGCCAATGCGGTGGTATCACTTGGAACAGTCCTTCCAGGAAATGCGACGTTTGCACGCTGATTCGGCGGTCCAACTTGTACTTGGCGATGGCATAGACGTACTGGAGCTTGTTGGTACGAGTCACCGCCATCTCTTTGCCTCCAGAAACCAGACTCAGCGTCAGCACCTGGCCATCCAACCGCTCCGTAGTGGTGAATGTCAGGTCCAGAGACGATATGTCTTGATCGGAAAACTTGAGCAGCTTTATCAGACTATGGTACAATTCCACGTCGAAGCTCTTGAGATCGTCGAAGGAGTTCCGATACCTCTGGGACTCCTCATTCAGTGCCGACACCCATCGGTTCAGGAAGAACGGCGCAAATGACACATCGATCAGTACGTTCTCATAGAGGCACTTGCCAACGACCATTCCCAAGAACCGCAGCATTTGGAGCACGAAAGAACGCGACTCTCGATTGTATCGAGTCTGCCCTGGATGCTGTCTCTCGTACTGAAGTTGCAAGAAGTAGCCTGCCGATGGATACAGCTGGGAATCTGATGTCACATCGAAGAACTGGAACCCTCCGTTCCGATCTATATTCTCTTGGCTTGGCACGAAAGCAGACGATGCGATGCTGGTCAACAGCTCCTTGGTTAGACCACCGCCATCAATACCAGCCTCTTTCTCTCCAAACCGGTTCACAAACTCCACTGACAGAGGCCGCTTGAACTGATCTCCAGAAAGAGTGCCGAACTGGTCGAATGAATCAAATAGAATGTTATCTCTGACAACGGTTCCCTGGGTCCTGGCAGCAAACCAACCGCCAATCCGGACCTTATCTTGCTCTATGAGCGAATGGAACAGCTCTGCACGCTGCTCAAAGGGAACCATGTACGGCAAGTACCGAAGAATCAACGCAGAGTTGATTTGCTGGTACGAACCAGAAGTAATGTCTTCACCCAGAGTGAACTGCTTGGCATCGGTATCATAGTCTGGATTCTCTAGGAAGGGCAGAGCTGCCTTCGTGTTGAACGCGGAACTGTCATCAAGGTACCAGAAACTCTCAGTGAATGTCTTGAGTCGCAAGTTGCGCATGTAGATCTGACGTAGTAATTTGAACGACATCTGCGTTGCCTGATTCAGATATGGGAATATCAGCGAGCCCTGATACTCCTTGGCATGGCCTTTGAACCCAAGCACGGCACTCAGGACGAACTGTTTGAGGAAAGACACGAACAACTTGAAATTGTCCAAGGAGAGCTTTCCACCAGTAAAGAGGTCTGCGTCGTGAGTCACAGACAGAACGTACGAATAGAGCTTGGCGAACACGAACAGTGTGGTCCAAAAGATGGTGGGGGTGGACAACGCCAAGTCCCAGGGGTCGTCTTCTCCGAGAAAGATCTGGGCATCCTGTTGCAGAATGTCAAAGAGTCTATTGAGCAAGTCCATCGGTGTAGCAGCGACGATCAGCTCGATAATTAGACTGTTCTGACACTCAGAAGATGGCGAGTACCTGAGCATCGAGTACAGGAAGTTTGTGAACAGATCTAGGTCCTCTGACACCGTTGAGAGAACGTTTCTGGCGAAGTTGGAGAGGTAGAGCTGCGAGGTGCTGGACGGTTTCTCCGAGTTGTCCGGCACCCCGCCCAAAATATCGGTCCAAAACTGAACGGTGTATGGAGTGATGAGCTTGGAGTAGTGAGCTTCGCCCTGATAGAACCACAGCCTCACGACGTTATCGAGAAACACCGTGTTACTGGTCAATGCTGGGATTTTGACCACCTGAGAAAGAAGTACATCTACTCGAGCACAGTCATGCTCTTTTTGCAGGGCAAGGTCGACAAACTGCGTACCAGTAGCATCCGAAAGAAGCGCAGAAGTGGTTTCGTCAGTGCACAGCCCACAGTACCTCCAGACGGCGTCGTAAGACAATTCATCCTGATCTGCTCTAGCACACAGTACAGGCAAGATGACCGAGTAATCAACGCCATTGGCGCCGAAAGTCCGCACTATTCGATCAAGAGAGTCCACAATACGATCTATCAATGGTCCGGAAGTGCTCTGAGCGGCAGATACAAGCGCCTCGGCAGTCTTTTGGGCTTCAAGCGCTGTATCGATGGGGATTTGATCTAGCAGGTCCAGCTGACCCTCGCAACGACTATCTATCCCTCGACGGACCTCATAGGGGAAGAAGAAACGGAATTGACCAAGGTCCCCCTGCCAATTGCCACTCATCCGCCTTCGTTGCTGGCTCAACTCGTTGTAAGCCCTGACTGCTGCCTGGATCGACGTGGCCGCCTCCTCCTTCCGCCTGATGCTCTGGCGACGAGCTCTTTCGCGCTCAGCATTCTGTAGGAAGCTGGCTCGTCCATGGCCCGTCACACTCCGGTTGCCATAGTTGATATGCCTCCTTCCGGTCGTACCAGTGAAGTTGAGGCTCATTAGAGAGATTTCCAAAATCCTAATCGCCTTCAAATTTCAGACGCGATTCTAGAGATTCTACCCTCAAGCTTTAACGCGTTTCTTCCCAACCAATACCCATTAATACCGTGTGAGAATATGTCGAAGCACGAAGGTAGTGGAACTCCACTGAGCTCGCCTAAACGACGCCATATAAACCTGGCTGTCGACTCTTCAGTGGGCTCCGGCTCTGCACACGCGCTCCCTATAGCGAATCAGTCGATTGCCCCTAAGGGCTTCACTATGCCCACACATGGCTCGTTCTCGACGCTGAAATTGCACAAGAAGCTCGTTTCCAAGCAAACAGACAACGAGCCATCTACCTTCGAGAAAGAGCTCGTCGATATGGCCAAGAAGAAGCCCAACCCAGAGGCCTCTAAGCAAATCTGGGAACGCCCTGCGGTCCCGGAGTTCGACCCGGCTACCCACGACATCATTTTCCAGCAGTTGGATGCCGACGAGACGTTCATTGACAACTTCTCTGCCGGCCAGTTCTTTGGAGTCACCGCAGAAGGTCACAGCGTGCTGTGTAATGTGCTCAACTTTAGACATTACTTTTACGTGCCGGTTCCACGCGGGTTTGCCCAGCAGGACTTGCCGGCGTTCACCAAGTACCTCCAGGAGAACTACGAGGGGATCGTCAAGATTGAGGTTGCCAAGAAGGAGTCGATCTGGGGTTATAACGACAACGCCAAGCTGCCTTTCTTCAAGATCTATGTCGATAACTCCAAGCACATCGGACGCGTTCGGTCTGGATTCGAGCGTGGTGAGGTCCATTTCAAAGATCTGTTCTCGCCTGTTGGTGGAATGACCTTCGATAACCTCCAATTCATCATGCGTTTGATGATAGACTGCCACATTGTCGGTATGGGCTGGCTCACTGCACCAGGAGGCAAGTACTCGATCATTCCAAAGAAGGATAGCTGCTCACGGTGCCAAATCGAGATCAATATAGACTATAGAGATCTGATCAGTCACCCATCGGAGGGTGAATACTTGAAGATGGCACCTCTTAGAGTGCTGTCGTTTGATATCGAGTGTTCTGGCCGCAAAGGTATCTTCCCTGAGGCAGAGCACGATTCTGTCATCGAGATCGCCAACGTTGTCTCTAGAGTGGGACGTGATAAAGTGCCGTTCATTAGAAATGTGTTCACTGTGGATACTTGTGCATCGATTGTTGGCTCTGATATCCTATCTTACAAGCGTGAGGAGGACATGCTGATGGGCTGGCGCGACTTCATCGTGAAATCGGACCCGGATTTACTCATTGGTTACAATACGGCCAACTTTGACTTCCCTTACTTGCTCAATAGAGCCAAGGCGCTCAAATTGAACGGATTCCCATACTTTGGACGACTGATCAACTCCCGCCAAGAGGTCAAGGACTCTGTGTTCTCTTCGCGTGCCTACGGTACCCGTGAAAGTAAAGTGGTGAACATCGAAGGCCGTATGCAACTGGATCTGTTCCAATTCATCCAACGTGAATATAAGCTGCGGTCGTACACGTTGAATGCAGTGTCTTCACACTTCTTGGGAGAACAGAAAGAGGACGTGCCTCATTCGATCATCACGGATTTACAGAATGGAACCAGAGAGACTCGGCGCCGGCTCGCTGTCTACTGTTTGAAGGACTCGTATCTTCCTCTGCGACTCATGGAGAAGCTGATGTGCCTGGTCAATTACACAGAGATGGCTCGCGTCACCGGAGTGCCGTTCTCTTACCTGCTTTCGCGTGGTCAACAGATCAAGGTCATCTCGCAACTTTTCCGCAAGTGTCTGGCATTGAACGTTGTCATTCCAAACATGAAGAGTGAAGGTGTGAACGAGGAGTATGAAGGAGCTACAGTGATATCGCCTGCCCGTGGATACTACGACGTGCCAATTGCCACGCTGGATTTCGCTTCTCTTTACCCTTCGATTATGATGGCACATAACATCTGCTACACGACTCTGGTGAACAAGCAGACCATCGACAGACTCGGTCTCAAGGAAGGCGAGGACTATGTGACGTCTCCACATGGAGATCACTTTGTGCACGCGTCTAAGCGTAAAGGTATTCTTCCGACAATTCTCAACGAGCTTCTGACGGCCAGAAAACAGGCCAAGAAAGCAATGAAAGTGGAGACCGACCCATTCAAGAAACAAGTGCTGAACGGTCGTCAGTTGGCACTGAAAGTGTCTGCCAACTCTGTGTATGGATTCACAGGTGCTACCATTGGTAAGCTTCCATGCTTGGCCATCTCATCGTCGGTCACCGCCTTTGGACGTGTGATGATCGAGAAGACCAAGCAGACAGTGATGGGCAAATACAACACCAAGAACGGATACCCCTACGACTCGACAGTGGTCTACGGTGATACCGATTCGGTCATGGTGAAGTTTGGATACCCGGACTTGGAGACGTGTATGAAGCTGGGCCAAGAGGCTGCAGACTATGTGTCTACCAAATTTAAGGACCCGATCAAACTGGAGTTCGAGAAAGTGTACTTCCCATACCTGTTGATCAACAAGAAGCGGTACGCTGGACTATGGTGGACGAAGCCAGAGAACTTCGATAAGATGGACACCAAAGGTATCGAGTCGGTCCGTAGAGACAACTGTCGACTGGTCCAGAATGTGATCACGAGGGTTTTGGAGTTGATCTTGGAAGAGAGAAATGTCCCAGCGGCTGAGGAGTTCGTCAAACACACCATTGCCGACCTGTTGCAGAATAGAGTTGACCTGTCGCAGCTTGTGATCACCAAACAACTGTCCAGACAGGACTATGCTGCCAAGCAGCCTCACGTGGAGCTTGCCGAGAGAATGCGCAAGAGAGACGCCGGCTCGGCACCCGCTGTTGGAGATCGTGTTGCCTATGTGATCATCAAGACGGCGGGAGAGCGCAACTGGGAGAAATCCGAGGACCCTCTGTACGTGCTGGAGAACTCGCTTCCGATCGACACCAAGTATTACTTGGAGAACCAGCTGGCCAAGCCTCTGATCCGTATTTTCGAGCCGATCCTCGGTGAAAGACGTGCCAGAGAGCTGTTGAACGGTTCTCACACGCGTACCGTGCATGTTTCGTCCGGTAAGACGGGTGGACTGATGCGGTTCACACGCAAGGCAAACACTTGTCGAAGCTGTAAGGCGCCGATTCCTGACAACCAGACGCTGTGCAAAAACTGCCGTGGAAAGTCCGGCGAGTTGTATGCGAAAGAGCTCGCGTCCATGAACAACTTGGAGATGAAGTTCGACAAGTTATGGACCGAGTGTCAACGGTGCCAGGGCTCGTTGCATCAGGAGGTGCTGTGTTCTAATAAGGACTGTCCGATCTTTTACATGCGGAAGAAGTGTCAGAAGGATGTATACACACAGGGTGAGGAGTTGAAGAAGTGGGAGAGTATTACGTGGTAGGCGTGGTTGTTGAGCGTTGAGCTTATTTAATAGAATGGAAACAAGAGATGATTAAGTGATGATCAAGAAATGATCAAGTAAACGCCAACTGGCCATCAACAAACCAATCCTGTTTGAACACCGTCGCGCCCATCGACGCCGCATATAATCTACACTTTTCCGCCTCTTCTCCGACTCGAATGCGAATTTTCACTCAGTAAAAAAATATAGGGACTACAACGATCCGTCAATAAGGTTGCGATATTATTGGATGCGAAGCCCTCAGCAGCATAGAAACAACGTCCAAACAACGTGCCACAAAACTCAAACCAAGTTCACCCCCCAGATCCCCCAACCCCCCCCATAATAAACGCCAATTTCGCCCCCTCGGCCGGACGGATAACGTGCGGGCTGATATCCGATGAGTCGGGCAGCTGGAGCTTCGGAGTGCTGGAATTTATTATTTCACCAATGACCGGAGAGCGATTGCTAACCTGAGTGACACCCCCGCATTTTCATATATATAGAGAATTTTTGCCGGCCGGGGTTGTCCTACAAGTGGAGTTATAGCTATATTGGAGACTTTAAGATGTTTAGCCGTAGCTTGATGATTAATAAGGCGGTGAGCCGGACGATGGCCCAGAATATGAGCCGGACTATGGCCACAGTGGCCAAGGGAAGCGCGGGCCCAGCTCAGGGTTACAAGCCAAACTATAAGACGTTCAAGATTTACAGGTGGTCGCCCGACCATCCGGACGAACAACCACACATGGCTGACTACAAGTTGGACATGAACAAGTGCGGACCGATGATGTTGGATGCTCTGTTGAAGGTGAAGAACGAGGTTGATCCAACGCTGACGTTCAGACGGTCGTGCCGTGAAGGAATCTGTGGCTCTTGCGCTATGAACATCAACGGTTGCAACACGCTGGCCTGCATCACGAAGATCAACAAGACGGACGGAAAGGACGTCAAGATCTACCCATTGCCTCACATGTACGTGGTGAGAGACCTCGTGCCGGACTTGACTCTGTTCTACCAGCAGTACAAGTCGATCCAGCCTTACTTGCAAGTCAAGGGCGACCCACCAGAGAAGGAGTTCATCCAGTCGCAGGCAGACCGTAAGAAGCTCGACGGGCTCTACGAGTGCATTCTGTGCGCATGCTGTTCCACATCCTGCCCATCCTACTGGTGGAACCAGCAGGAATACCTCGGCCCTGCCGTCTTGATGCAGTCTTACCGCTGGATGGTCGACTCCCGTGACGATGCCACCGAGAAGAGAAAGTCTCTTTTGCAAAACTCCATGTCTCTCTACCGTTGCCACACCATTATGAACTGTGCACGGACATGTCCTAAGGGCCTCAACCCGGGCAGAGCCATTGCTGCTATTAAGAAGAGCATGGCATTGGAGTAACCGAATCAATCAGCTCATCAGAGAGTCGAGCGAGCCTCTCTTGAGTTCTTCATCATATCAAGCCTGGGCTCCAAACGAGTCCAAGCTCCAGAGCGCAAGCTCACCCGGACCGTCAGCCATGGTCTATAGAGGTATATTTATACTCGCTTTTTCTACAAACCGGCTACTATTATTCCATGAATCTTCTGTAGTGCACACCACCAAGTCCCCACAAGCCTCTTCCCTACCTAATTCAATAATAATCCATACTAACTCACTTCCCCATACTAATACTTTCCCATGCTTGTATCAACCTACTCTTCCCAATTACCCACATTAATTGACCACCTGCCACCAAAACTCCACGCACAACTCCACCACGGGAATATAGACTACCTAACAGCGTCAACGACACGACAACTGGACTCCTCAAGCCTCAGAATAGACATCTGTGTCGACTATAATGTCTCGTTTGATACCCCGTGGATCCTCTTCAGATTATATCGAATGGACACGCAAAAGCAGCCGGAACTGGACGATTTTCCCCTCGAAACAACACAGCTCGTATGGGACGACAAGATTCTGGAGCAACTGGCGCTACGTGGGTACGCCAACGGCACAGTAGAGCCCCTAACGTTCGGCCTCACTGATTGGGGCGACCAAGGGCCCTACTATTTTTTGCACCCGTGCACCTCTGCTGAGCTGTTCTCCAAATCATCACTAACCGATTGGTGGGACTTCTACTCGTCGATCCTCCTCACAGACACCTGCACTTAAAACAGAACCACAGGTCATGTCATCGACATTTGCACAGCTACGTACCAAGACGTTGGGGCTCGAGAACCAGCTCAGTGGTAAGCTTGCCTACTACTCGGAGTTTGCTACCGCGCCCGGTTCGCGGCCTTCGTCGGATGAAACACGCACAAAGGAACAGATCGAGGCGCTACTCACACAGATGACTGCCACTTGTGCGGAAATGCAACGGATCATCGACTCGGATCCGTCCATATCGACGTCTAAAATGCAACAGGTCTCTCGCCATAAGGAGAATCTAAACCAGTTCCGTCTCGACTACGCCCGCGTCGGAAACACCATACAGGAGGAGCGCAACAGACTCAATCTGATGTCTTCGATCCGCGACGATATCCAGGACCGCCAAGATATCGACGGAGGAGACTCTAATGCTTACATGATGGACGAAAGATTGCGTATTGACAGACAACACGGCATCGTCGACGGACTTCTGGCCCAAGTGCTCGAGACCCGGGATGACATCCTGAGCCAGCGGTCCACCTTGAGAAATATGGGCAACAAGTTGCAACGGTCTCTGGCCACAATGCCTGGAATCAACGTTCTTCTTGGCAAAATCAACACGAGGCGCCGCAGAGACCAGATCATCATTGCCAGCGTCATCACCTTCTGTATCATTCTGCTGTGGTGGGCCATGTAATCCACCCTCTTTACTTGCTATCTACAATATACTAGAAATACGGCATATAACTCAACGTTAATCAACCACTACTGCATTTCGCTCAATTTCTTCAATTTCTTCATGTCTCTTGAAGAGTACACTACAGCTCTACAGGCTGCTGTGGAGCAGTTAGCTGCCCATTCTACACTTCAATACATCACGAACCACCCAGCATATGAAGAGGAGAGCTCTTCAGAGTTGCTCGGGGCCCACGGGTTCAACACTGACAACTTACCTCAAGACAAGCAGGGCTTTCTTAACGTTGTCATTAGCAACGTCCTGAGCCAGTACATGGACCAGGATGGTGATAAAGTGCTCGAATCTGCGATTATGCTGGACCTTTCGATCCTTCTGACACGTCTGTGCGATACCAAGGCTGTTGCAATGCACACTTTGAACACGATCTTGCTCACCACTCTACCTTTGGACTCTATAGTGGACGAATTCTCCAAGTATCTCTTTGGGAACAGCTCCAGACTGCTCACACTGACAATGAACAACTCGCTTTTAGGTAAAGTGAAGCCGGGATCGGTGTTGCTGCGCATTGGAAACAACCTGGTCCCACAACTTTACAACGAACTGGAATCTCACGACGAGTTCAGTTCCAATCTGCGTCTTCTGATCCAGAATGCCATCGATATCAACGATAAACTATCTCTAGCGACGGATTGGACAGTCAATGAACAGCAGGGCCTCTATAAAGAGTTCAAGAACTCTCGCAATTGGCCTTCAAACGGTAACGGCGGATCGGGAAGGCCTGCGTCTGCGATACTTTTCGAGGATTACATGGAATTCTGCCTCTGGTTGACCACCAGAACGGTGCCACAGCTGGCTACAGAGCTTATTCCCAAGAGAGGTGACCCTGTTCCGACAGGAATGATACGTAGAGTCGTCAGAGGTGCTCACGAATGCAAGCCTGCTCCACCCACTGACGAGTCCAACCCGTCCTCGTACGAGGTGGATTGGGTCTTGGACCAGGACGAGTTTGGAATTCAAATCAAGTCGCGTCGCAGCTGGCTTGCTTTGGTCTATCAGGTGGCTATAGTGTGCCAGTTCCTCTCAGGATTGCACCATCAATCACTGGAAGATGCCTCCAAAGGTGTCCACGACAAACCCGTTGCTCTACCCTTAGAGCTTCACACCAAATACAGATCCGACCATGTCAGGGACTCGTTCGTTTCATTGATCAAGCAAATCAACAATGACCTCACACCGTCTGAACAGACCGCACTCAAGGCTACACTAGATTCAGAGCTGGTCTGGAGCGCCATGAAGTTGCACCAGTTCGGCCACCCTGACTTGACAGAGCTGGCAAACTTGTCGCAATCAAAGAAACACAAGTGTGATGAGTACTTGGAGCAAGTGGCCAAAGAACCCGCCCAAAACCGGAAGCCGTACTTCCATAAACTGGGCACTCCTCGACTCAGTCGTGCCTGGAAAGTTCAGACCGGGTTCGATCAGATCAAGAAAGGTCTACCGGACAACGCAGAAGTTATAGATGGCTATGATGATGACCTATACAGAGTTAAGGGCCAGTTAGAGACCGCAGACGGTGACGACAAGTCCAAATTAGACCATGAAAAATCCTTGCTGCAATGGAAGCTGCTGAGGCTCTCAAGGAATAGGGGTATTTGGAAGGGGGATATATAGCGCAGCTGATGATAGCTTACATAGTTGGGAACCACTCTAGTCATATACCGCTCTAACGACCCGTAGTAGCAACAAACCGCCCCAAATGCCAACACATCGCAAATCTCAAATCCATTCCTGTGGCACAGTCACGTGACCCATCCTCATCTATTATCAGACCCATTCCCCGAACTCTGTCTCTTGAACATCTCTTTCTTTATGACCGTCACTGAGCCCAACACTGCGACCACCGAGTCGTCCATCGTTGGACTGGCTTCAGCAACTGTTGAAGCTCCCTTCGGAACACCGCTGGACCCGTACCAGCTCAAGGGTAAGGTCTTGACCACTCCTTACCGGGTTATCGAGGCTACGGCGTATCTGCTCTCGGACAGGATATTCAATTTTGCGTTGCCAACAGGGCCTCAAGGTTCGAGAACAGACAACCTGTTGAAGTTATGGACTGATCTGAAGAGAGCAAACCTTCAAGGAGACATTCCTGAGGTCACAGACGTTGCTATCACCACGGGTTCGGGATCTTTGATCAACGGATACCTCAACGAACAGCACTCTGGCTCGGCCACAGTCTTCGGTTCGACGCCTGCCTTGAAGTACTTGAAGTCAAACTTACAGGGAGCCAGCAAGCTTCATCTTTCGTTGCAAATCGCCACCGTTGATTACGATTTCCAGTCTGGCCAGCTCGTTTCCAACTACGGAGATGCCATCGAGGTAGCCCGCTCGCTCAGATTGCCTGTGCTTGTGTCCACCTCTGCCACAGAGGCTCAGCACTACACTGCACTGTCGATAGCTCTTGCCAGGAAAGGTGTTGCCAACATCCACCTCTTCGATGGTCTCTCTACACTGACCAACTCCAGAACCATCACTGGAGTTCTCAGCAGCTCCGAGATCAACCATCTGGCATCTCAGCTCACCAAATCACTCACTTCTGTCAACTCCAAGCTGTCATCAGAGAAGATTCCGTTTGCTCTCGATCAACTCAACGCTGTTCTGGACACTCGTTACGTCTCGTTCGAGTACTTCGGTACCGTTGGAGCCCAGACGCTCTTCGTGGCCTCTGCTGCCGACCCACTTTCTGTGGGTCTCCTCAAGCACATCGATAGATACTCTGCCACGGCTGCTGCTGTCTTGGTCAAGTCTCCATTGCCGTTTGACACTCGTCGGTTCAACGAGATCGCAGAAAGCGCTTCCAAGATTGTTGTTCTGTCTCCAGCACTCAAGAACGATGTTCAGGCATCCCTCTACCTGGATGGCAACTTCTCAGTGCAGGTGATTGATGAGTCTACCGTGCCTTTCGGTCCACAGCAGTTCGAACGTCTCCTGGAAGAATACGTCGATGCCAAGGCCTCGCACACTTCTACAGGGTCCTCGTTCCGTTTCCTCTACAACGACAACTCCAACTGGCTCGATGTCCCTGGCAAGATCGCGTTTGCGCTCTCGTTGGTGCCAGACCTGTCCGTTAGCTACACACCAATCTACGATAACTCTATCAACGCCGGTGTCTTTGCCGCTGATATCCAAGCTGGCAAGGATTACCAGGGCAGATTTAACCTGGTGGTGCTTGAAGATGCGTCTCTGCTCAATGCTGTCGACGTGTCCAAGGCCCTCAAGGACAATGCAACTCTGTTGGTGATCAATCCAGTCGATAAGGTACTGGATGCTGACAAGTTCGTCGAGAAACTGTCTCCAACGGCTAAAAAGCTACTGGCAGAACGTCATGTCGATCTGAGGATCCTTGACTTGAATGCTGTCGGTGAAGATCCAGCCATAGGAGGAAGAACGTCCCAGATCGCCACTCAGGTGGCCTTCTGGACAATTGCCTACCCAGACTTGGAAGTGTCGCCAATGGTCAATAAGATCTGGAACTCTTACGGTTCTGAGGCCGAGTTGCTGGCTTCCGTCATTTCCAACCTCGCCGAGAAGACGAGGAAGGACGGATTCAAAGAGATTACATACCAGACTGAATGGGTCAAGGAGGAAACCGACGAGACTTTACCTCAACTTAGAGCCACCTCGTTCAGCAAGAATCCTAGAGAGGAGTTTATTGAAGACGACGAGATCAGAGTTTCTCCACAGGACTTGCTGGCTAAGCAGCTTATATTCAAAGAAGCTTACGAAACCAAGACGGCCCTTCGTCCAGATCAGCCAACGGAGAACTATGTGATACGGGTCAAGGAGAATAAGCGCGTTACTCCTGCCGATTACAGCAGAAACATCTTTGAGATCGAGTTTGATATCTCTGGCACTGGAATGAAGTACAGTATTGGAGAGGCCCTTGGAGTTCACGCAAGGAACAACCCAGAAACTGTCGAGCACTTCATTCAGTTCTACGGTTTGAACCCTAACTCTATCGTCGAAGTTGTCTCTCATGACGACCCATCCGTTGTCGAGGAGAGAACGGTCCGCCAGGCACTCACGGAGAACGTGGACTTGCTCGGCAAGGCATCCAAGAAGTTCTATGAGTCTTTGATTGAGTATGCCACCGATGAAGCTGACCAGAAGGTTCTTAAGAAGCTCGTTGCACCAGCAGGAGGTGCCCAGCTCAAGTCTTTCCAAGAAGATTTCTGCTACAACTACGTGGATGCATTTGAAATGTTCTCGAGTGCCAGACCGACTGCTGACAAGCTTCTGGAGCTGATTCCACCTCTCAAGAGACGTGAATATTCTATTGCTTCCTCACAGAAGATGCATCCAAATGAGGTGCATCTCCTCGTTGTGGTCGTTGACTGGGTCGACAAAGCTGGTCGCCAGAGATACGGACAGTGTTCTAAGTACTTGAGCGACCTGAAAGTTGGTGACGAGCTGGTTGTGTCGGTCAAACCTTCTCTGATGAAGCTGCCACCTACCACACAACAACCAATCATTATGGCAGGACTCGGTACCGGTCTGGCTCCATTCAAGGCGTTCGTCGAAGAGAGACAGTACCAGCAGGAGCAGGGTGAAGAGGTCGGTGAGATCTACTTGTACCTTGGATCTCGTCATAAGAAGCAGGAGTACCTGTACGGTGAGTACTGGGAAGCCTACCTTGACGGTAATCTGATGACCCACCTGGGTGCAGCCTTCTCGAGAGACCAGGCCAGTAAGATCTATATTCAGGATAAGATCAGGGAGAACCTTGAGGACTTGACGGATCTCGTTTGCAAGAAAAAGGGCCACTTCTACCTGTGTGGTCCTACGTGGCCGGTCCCTGATATCACCGCTTGCCTTGAAGATATTTATACCAACGACGCTGCACGCAGAGGCGAAGAGATCGACGCTGTGCAAGCCGTTGAAGAGATGAAGGAGGATGGTAGATACGTTCTTGAAGTCTATTGATATGTACTTAATCCAGCCAACTTCATTAGTTCCCCCACCGACAGTCTGCTGTTCACCAAGTCTGAAGCAGACTGCGCATCGCTATCCGCGACCGCTTTGGCCACTTTGCGCTTTCTATCTTGCAGGTCTCTGATCCTTGACTCGACTGTGTTTTCCAAGAAGAATTCATAGACGTCGACAGGCTTGGTCTGTCCAATTCTATAGACACGGTCTATGGCCTGGTCCCCCACTGCAGGGTTCCAGAACGGCTCGTACAGTATGACCTGGCTGCAGAAGGTCAAGTTGAGTCCTAGAGATCCACATTTCAAGGAACACAACAATACCGTACACTTTTCGTCATTCTTCACCTTGGCCAGAGCACGGTCTTTCTCCACTTTACTCATCTTTCCATCGTAACGGACAGTCTGGAATCCTTTAGCCTCGATTGTGTCTTCCAGTATATCCAACATCGACGTAAACTCTGAGAAGACAATCGTCTTTCTGGTACGATCTTTACTCAGAATCTCGATCACACGGTCAACTTTGGCCGATTCGGAGCCGTTATCTTTGGGCGTTTCGACTAACGACATACTGGAAAACAGCTCAGACAGATCAAGGTCTTTGAACTGGCTCTTCTCTTTCCTGGTCATAAACGATTCCTCCACTTCTTTCGAATCTTTATCGAACAGGATCTGCCAGTGGTCACATAACTGCCGCAACCGTAACAGATAGACGAAGGCCACCATGTACATGTTCTGACCAGATTTGTCGTGCTCATTCACAGGCCTCTTCGACTTGAGCTTAGTCTCCTTGAAGAATTGGTCCAGTCCCTTCTTTTCCATATCTTCGTAGATCTTACGCTCAAACGTCGCCTGCTCAAGTCGCTCTTTATGGTGGTGTTTCTTGGGCAACTTGTACTCACCATCAAGGACGCTCTTCTTGCGACGCACCATAGACCTTTTCAGCAACTGAGAAAGCAGGTCAAACACTTCACTATTACCAGCGACAAACTTCTTGTTGATCTGTCTCCTCCACAGAGCTGTGTCCCAATATTCATTGATACGAAGAAAATGGAACAGAGCCCCAAGTTCACCGATATCGTTCTGTATGGGTGTGCCAGTGAGACACCAACGTCTCAAGGATTTCACATGGAAACAGGCCACAGCCATCTTACTTCCAGTATTCTTAATCATATGTGCCTCATCCAATATCACCCTCCACCAGTAGCACTGATAGATGGGTGACACTCCAGAGTTGTACTCGTGCATGCAAGTCTGGTAAGATGTGATCACCACATCGTACTTGGCAAGATCTTGCAGTTTGCGGGTTCTTTTCGGACCATGGAACGTCAGCACTGATAGGTTGGTCTTAGTGAGGATTTCTGTTTCCCATTGACTCATTAGCGAGGCGGGACAGATCAGTAGTGTCGACTTGATCGAGACCAGCTTATCGGCCCCGTCTTTTGGCACCAGATCCAGGTCCTTATCATCTAAGTAAGCGTCGCGTATTTCAGTCAGATCATCCAAATCCTTGGCCGGGTTTGATAGAATCAGTGCTAACATCTGCACAGTCTTTCCTAGACCCATATCATCGCATAGAAGCCCGCCTCTTCGTAGTTTATCAGACCGTTCTTCCTCAAGGAAGAACTTTAAGCTCCGCACTTGGTGGTCCAGCAAGCTGATATTAAGCCCATCAACATGCTTATCGGCAGGATTAACGGGTGCCAAAGATTCTGCCTTCTCAGCCAGTGCCATTAGCTGATCGATGGCCTTCTTCTTAGCGTTGTACTGATCAGGATGGTCAAGAAAGCCCTCGCCTTCCTTTCCTTTGGTTGGTTTGACCTTAGACTTCGCATACGATGCGAATCCGGCATTGTGGACCTTGCTCAGGTCGATCTTGCGACCCCATGCCTTACTTTTCACAGAGATAGGCTTGAGAGGATCAATATCGTTGGTTGGGGGTAAAATGGGCACTGGCTTGGAGCTTTTGCTCGGTTTGAGCGATTTGCAAAGAGAGTTGTACTTCTTATCACCTAATGATAGTCCAGATATGTCTGGAAGATCGCTCATTTAGTGCTATCAATCAGATTAGGACATATGATAGGAAAACAATGTTTATCCTGGAGGATCCAAATTACACTTCTCCACAAAAAAAAAAACTTCAACTTGGTGAGCATCTCGAACCGACATTCATTCGTTAAATACAGGCAACTGCTACGGTTAGAGACACAATGATGGCTGAACCGTTCAGTTATCAGCTCGAGGAGCTGGAATCAGCGTGTAGGACAAGAACCGCCGGCTATCAGAACCGCCAGAGAACCTACAGGTCGAACCAGTACATTTCTTCGAACCAGTATCAACCATCGTCGCAAACGGCATACACGGGCCAGTTCCAGAGAGATCTTTCGGGTCAGAACTTTGAGATGAAGCCAAAGAGTGCTGTCCAGCAGCAGACTCCGATGTTAAGTGATTTCCAGGCCCAATTACAGTCGATTCTACGTGCTGCCAGTGCCCAATCGACAGTCCGACCACCATTGGCTTCCACGACGTCGTCCGTGTCATCGAGCTCGATGGCAAGCGACCTGACAACCTTTTCAGAGCTTTCCACGCCCACTTTCCCCTCACAGATCTCTATATCTTCGCAAAACTCGGCCGGTTCACCACTTCTGGGTTCCAGCCACGACTCGCTGGTTTCGAGTAATATCTGGGGCTCTAAGGGGAACAACGGTTTCATGGCGAGTGATATAACATGGTCACGGGCGAACTAGTATGTACATATGAAACAGGGATAGATAGACGATAGATAGATGATAGATGGACGATAGATAGATGATAGATGGACGATAGATAGATGATAGATGGACGATAGATAGATGATAGATGGACGATAGATAGATGATAGATGGACGATAGATAGATGATAGATGGACGATAGATAGATAATAGATGGACGATAGATAGATGATAGATGGACGATAGATAGATAATAGATGGACGATAGATGATAGATGGACGATAAACGACAGACTATAGACAGACGATAGACGGACGATAGACATACTATAGATAGACATACACAGTACTCCTAACCAGCCATCTGCCACTTAGGTATAGATTGGTCAGGGTCTTGCTCCATGGCAGTCTTCTGCCAGGCAGGAACCTTCGAACGGTCTCCCTTGAGAACTTCATCGACTGATGGTATGTCAGAAGTTGATGGGATGTCGAGCGGCGTGGAAGCTTTCGATGCAGCCTTGGAAGCGGACGCTTTAGAGCCATTAGAAGTCGTCGATGAAGTACCGGTGCTTGCCGCTGGTCTGGCAGCAACACTCCCTTGACGGCTGCTGTTACCTGTGCTGGACGTAAAGTAGTTTGCACCGGACCGCTCCGCAGACAGCTCTGCCTTCAACTCCTCGAGCTGTGTCTCCAGTGAAGACAACTCTCCACCGATGGTCTGTTTCTGACTCTCCATGGATCTCATCAGAGTCGTCTTAATGTTATCCACTTCCAGCTTGAGATACTTGAGAGTCTCCTCGTTCTGAAGGTTCTTCTTGTTGTTCTGCGTAATCACAGCATCGATTTGTGTGATGGTTTCGTCGATCTGTTTGCTCTTGGCTTCTTGCTTCTTGTAGAACTCGTCCTGGTCGTGCTCAAACTTGGTCAACAGCGCCTCGATCCGCAGAAACTCTTGATCAACACCTTCTTTCTCCTTGGCAAGCTCTGCCTTGGACGAAGGGACGATCTTCGGCACGATATACCGCTTAGCAACCTGATAAACCCCATACGCCAGTCCAGCTGTAGCGGCACCCATTATCAACAGATCTTTCCAGTCTCTCTCGGGAGCAACCGGCCTGTTGTATGGATACGAGGCGGTATAGTTGGTAGGAGCGTAGTCTTTGACTGGAGGAGGCGGTCCCGGGCCTGGCGACCGTCCTGTATCGGCTGCCCCTGCCTGTCTTAAAGCTTCCTGAATTTCTGTGTCGTTCAGGCCTTTCGACTGTAGGAACTCGATCTTCTTCGCAAGAGACGACTCAGAGACTGCCGGCTCTTGCAAGAAGGCCACCGCGTTCGCTATAAGGTCGTTCCTTAATGACATGGCATGTAATAGTTGAGTCAACTAAATCGGCAAGCAATAGTAAATGCGCAGGCAATTTTTAGCTCCACTGGGATTTACAGTGTAAGGTGGGTAGCAGAAGGGTTGAACTACTAGCAGATTGGAGCAGGTCAGAAGTGCAACAAACAACCGCACCGGTGTAAAAAGACACCAAAAGACCAATGACACCAACAAATATGCAGTTGCATCCGATCCCGCCAAGTTACCCCCAATATTATAGCTTTTCGGCCTAGGATTTCCATTCAGATTACACCACTAATCACGAAAAACCGCCCCTTTCACATCAATTCCAACTCCATTGACAACTCAACTGTTTCCCAAACTACCACTTGCACCCCCTCATTAGCTCCAAACCTCCACACATGCCTGCAATAACCAAATAACCCCCACTAACTGATTCCCACCACGCTAACCAGGCGCGCCGAAATTTCACCGCGTACGTTGTAATCGGATAAAAAGGCTTGAAGACGTAATAAAAATCTTCACAGCAACGCATCACCGGTTGTACACAGTTGAGGGTCTCGAAGACGATGCCTACAGACATCACAACAGACAGCAGAGACACTGCGAACGGCGGCCAATCAGTGGCAGGGTTACCTCCCGCCAATGATCTGCTCTCACGGTTTGGGAGCAGGCTCGAGGCAGAAACTGCACTTGATTCAATCAATTACAAGGAGGCAAACGATCTAAAGTTGACTCAAAACGAGTTTCAGATGCTTGCCACCACCGATGGCATCTTCGTGGAACCACAGACGGTCGATTCGTTGAAGACCAAGCTGACCGAGCTCGATCCCAAGCTGTTCGAAAAGATCTCAAGACGGTCCAGGGTCGTTAAGCAGGAGGAGGAGCCTCTGCACCAGTTGAAGCAGCATAGTCTTGACGAGCTGGTTTCCGTGCAACAATCGGGTGGCGATGGAATCAAGAGGCCCAACGAATTGGCACCAGCAGCCGCCCCGAAGAGACGACGTACCACCGTCCGTAAGACTCGCGCAGGTAAACGCGGTGCCACTGCCGCTCCACAGTACGACGAGTCATTGCCAGCGGACGGTAACAGCAGTGGCGTGACGTTGAAGCTGAATCTGACCGTGAAAGAGCAGAAGGCCATCACGAAACAGTACGACAACACGTACATCTCGATCTGGAAGGACATGTCGAGAAAGGACGGTCCAAAGGCGTACAGAATGTTCCAACAGACCGTGCAAGCCAAGCAGATCAACCTTCGGAAGACGGGCCAATTGGCATCTCGTGAGTCGAAGCGTTGGAAAGTTAAGACCACGAAGAACATCAAGGACCAACAGACCAAAGCTCGTCGGTCGATGCGTGAGATGCTCAACTTCTGGAAGCGTAACGAGCGTGAGGAGAAGGCTCAAAAGCAGCGCCAGGAGCAAGCCACGATGGCCAAGGCTCGCAAGGAAGAGGAAGAGCGTGAAGCCAAGAGACAGTCTCGTAAGCTCAACTTCCTCATCAACCAGACAGAGTTGTACTCTCATTTCATCGGTAACAAGCTCAAGACTAGTGAGATCGAAGGTGATATGGGTGACAAGTCTCTGCCGGCAGGTGCTGTTCGGGATGGAAAGAATATGGACGATCTAGACCTGTCCGCCGATAGAAAAGACTTCCACGAGCTCGACTTTGACTCTACTAACGATGCCGATTTGGAGAAGACCGCTGCTGCCAATGCGCAGAACGCACTCCTTGAAGCTCGCCAGAGGGCACAGGAGTTTAACAAGGGAGCTCCAAAGGATGACTTGAACGAAGGCGAAATGAACTTCCAGAACCCGACCGGTTTGGGTGATCTGACCATCGAGCAGCCAAAGATGCTTGATTGCACGTTGAAGGAGTACCAGAAGAAAGGTCTCAACTGGCTTGCCAGCTTGTATGAGCAAGGTATCAACGGAATTCTGGCCGACGAGATGGGTCTCGGTAAAACTGTCCAGAGTATCTCGGTGCTGGCTTATTTGGCAGAGACCCATAACATCTGGGGACCTTTCCTCGTGGTGACACCGGCCTCTACTTTACACAATTGGCAACAGGAGATCACGCGGTTCGTGCCGGACTTCAAAGTGCTGCCTTATTGGGGAAGTGCCAAGGATAGAAAGATTCTGCGTAAGTTCTGGGACCGCAAGAGCGTCGTCTACAGTAAGGACTCGCCATTCCATGTGGTGGTGACATCGTACCAGCTGGTCGTTGCCGATGCCCAATACTTCCAGAAGATGCGCTGGCAATACATGATTCTGGACGAGGCCCAGGCAATCAAATCGTCACAGTCGACCCGTTGGAAGTCGCTGCTCAGCTTCCAGTGCCGTAACAGACTCTTGCTTACTGGTACTCCAATCCAGAACAACATGCAAGAACTGTGGGCATTGTTGCACTTCATCATGCCGTCGCTGTTCGATTCTCACGACGAGTTCAGTGAATGGTTCTCGAAAGATATCGAGTCGCATGCCAAAGCTCACACGGAGTTGAATCGGTTGCAATTGAACCGGTTGCACGCCATCTTGAAGCCGTTCATGTTGCGTCGTATCAAGAAGAACGTGCAAAGTGAACTTGGTGAAAAGATCGAGATCGACGTTTTCTGCAATCTGACCAACCGGCAGAAGAAGCAGTATAAGATGCTTCGGTCGCAGGTGAACCTGGTGGATCTGATTGAGAATTCGAAGAAGATCCACACTTCGAACTCGTCCGATGACGAGACTAGCGACTCGTTGATGAATGTGGTGATGCAGTTCCGGAAAGTGTGTAACCATCCGGATCTGTTCGAGAGAGCGGACACGCGGTCTGCATTTTCCTGCGGACGGTTTGCAGAGACCGGATCGCTGGTTCGTGAGGCCAACGAGGATCTGTTGGAGTTGGACTACACTGCACGCAACACAATCGAGTTCACGATTCCAAAGTTGGTGTTTGACGAGATCATTGCACCATTTGATGACGAACTTGCGCGCAAGCGGTTGCTTCCACGTCGACTGACGGTGTGGAGCCCGGAAAACATTGCTCGGAGCGAGACTCTGGGCTGTTTGAGAGTGATAGATGCTACACCCAACAAGGTGGCACAGTTGGCTACGCAGAACGCGCTGGAAGTTGCCATCTCCTTGAGAAACTACAGAGGAGATGGAGCTAAAGATGCCATCGATCGGCTCAGAAAGTACGGAGGTGCGCGGAAACCATCGGTGGTCCTCAGTGACGAGCCATACATCAAGGAGCTAGCAACGGTTGCCAGGGACAGCTATTACAGCATGTACCTTGCGAACCAGCCTCAGTGTGCTTTCGAGACGGCCAGAGCACCTCCAATCGAATTGACGTGCTCGCGGCAGCGGTTCAACTTGCGCAAGTCTCAGATGTTGTTTGACAGAGAGATTCGCCAGGCACTGTTCCCATTGAACCTGGATTCGCAGTGGGACTTGTACAAGCACGATGTTCCAATGGAGGCATGGCCAAAGGCGGAGATGCTGCCGGAGAAACTATCGAACCAGGCCACTTACTCGACAATCAGACTACCATCGATGGACAGATTCGTGCTGGATTCTGGCAAGTTGAAGAAGTTGGACGAGATGCTGCCACAGTTGAAGAAGGGCGACCACAAGTGCCTGATGTACTTCCAGATGACCAAGATGATGGATCTGATGGAGGAGTATCTGACTTACAGACAGTACAAGTACATCCGTCTGGACGGATCGTCACGTCTTTCAGACAGACGAGACCTCGTTCACGACTGGCAGACGCGGCCAGAGCTGTTCATTTTCTTGCTGTCTACACGTGCCGGTGGTCTCGGTATCAACCTGACTGCTGCCGATACGGTGATCTTCTACGACTCCGACTGGAACCCTACGATTGATTCGCAAGCCATGGATCGTGCACATCGTCTGGGACAGACACGGCAGGTGACTGTTTACCGGTTGCTTGCACGTGGTACGATTGAGGAGAGGATGAGAGATCGGGCCAAGCAGAAGGAGCAAGTGCAGGCTGTGGTTATGGGTGGTAAGGTGGAAGAGTTGGAAGAGAAGGACGATGCCAAGGAGGATAAGAAGGAGATGGCACGCTGGCTATTGGAGGACAACGAGGATTAGATAGAGCCAAACAATAAAGATCGGCATTTATACGATGGTGGAAGTTTCCAGGAGGTGTAGATTTCGAGATCGATAAGCAGAGGAGTACGAGATCAAAGGATATTGGCGGGCCAATCGACCGGGTAAAACGCTTTGATCCAGCATGTATGCCGATACCAAGCAGAACTGGGCCGTTTTCAAGCCAGCAGCTGCACGGCAATACCCTGAAATATGAAATCAGCCAGTATGTAACACCTCATATAATACGCGGTAATTTTTCATCCCAATCGTTGATACTCCACGATGCCAGATTATACAACAGATCAGGAGAAGGAAGTGAAGCGGATCCTTAATACCGGGTCTACTGACTACTACAAGATCATTGGAGTGGACAAGACGGCCAGTGCGGCCGAGATCAAGAAGGCGTATCGTAAACAGGCGATTAAACTACATCCGGACAAGAACAAACATCCACAATCGGCAGAGGCGTTCAAGAAGCTGGCAAAGGCGTTTGAAGTGCTCGGCGACGAGAAGAAGAAGTCGTACTTTGACCAGACGGGGGCCGATCCGGACTCTCGTGGCGGGGCGCCGTCGGGCAACTCAGGCGGATACTCAGGAGGACAGCAGTATTCGTCGGGCACGCCGTTCCAAGGGTTCCAAGGGTTCCAGGGAGGACATGGCGGGATGAACGACGATCTGTTTGACATGCTGTTTGGTAACGGCAACGGATTCACATTCAGCTTCGACGGGAACGGGTTCCGTAGAGCTGGAGGACCTAATACATTCTACAGGGCTGGAGGCCAGCAGGGCCGTCGTCAAAGGCACAGAAGCCAGCAGGGCACGGGCCGTAGGCGGTCAGAAGGGGCAGCTCAAGGCGAGGAACGCGAGGAGAGTCCGCTGCTGCAACTGTTCTACCAATACCTGCCTCTGTTGCTGGTGGTTGTGCCGATGGTGTTCAATATGCTGGTGGATGCCGTTGGAACGGGAGGCGGGCTGTTCAACAGGATGCCCGACTTTTCTTTCGAGACCAGCCCTGCATACAGTGTTGAGAGAACGACGCCGAACCTTGGAGTTACCTATTACCTGTCAAACGAAGGTCGCCAGCAGGTGTACAGCAAGAACGACAACGGTCGTACATTGCACAAGTTAGACGTCAAGGCCGAGGACAGGTACGTGAAGGACTTACGGATGCGGTGCAAGCGCGAGCAGAACACCAAGGAGAGGATGATTGAGGATGCGTATGGGTTCTTCTTCGTCGATAAGGAAAAGCTCAAAGACGCTCAAGGGTACCGGGCCCAGAGTTGCGAGCGGTTACGCGAGCTGAATCTGTTGTAGGTGTGTGGGTGACGAGGACAGACTGGAATGTCTGAGTGGGCTAGGTGGGCTAAAGACTAGAAGGCCTGGCTGGGGCCAGGTCGGGGTGAGAGCAGGATGGAGCCCATCTACGGTGCAAGAATTGCACCACCACACTCTAAATACACCACCACCCACTCCACCACCGAAATCCACTCAAACCACCCCAATTAGGAAGGAGCTTTTTTGAACTCCGACCACAGAGAGAGAGAGAGCTATTCGCGGGGCAAAGCTAGCAGTCCCGATACTTAACTTAATAGACTTGTTGCCTAATGCAGCGGCAGACAGTAGCAACAGATAGTAGCAGCAGCAGATAGTAGCAGCAGTGAAATCCAGAGTATCAAATGTGCAGTTAACTGGACTGCGCAATCCAGGCAGGCAGGCGGCCTAGCCAGCCAATCCAGATCAACAGGGACCGAAGTGGAGTGGTCAGACCGGGAAGTTACAGTACGAAGAGGGTGCCGTGGGGTCCGGTCAGCTAATAGGAAAGTGGCGAATCACACTGCGAGGCAGGGGGAAATCGGAGCCGGCATTGTGAAAGATTGAAATTGGGTGGTGTGCGGTTCGCGAGTACGAGTACGAAAACGGCAGCAGGGTTTCTGCACTAAGATGTGGAGGCAGTTGCGCATTTAGCACCGCTGTGTACAATGAAGTGGCTACATAACGTTGGACGCCGAGATCGGCCTTGAATGAATCAGGCCATTCGCACTGCAGGGCCGTTCGCGCTGCAGAGTCGTCTGGTATAATTACAGCCCAAGAGCGCGAGCTCCCGCTCCCCCCTCGTAGTGTCAGATCCAGCTAAATATTCGGTTGCCAGTTCCGGAATCTTGCCGTGTTGCTCCAGTTGCCAGGAACAAACAACACAGCATGCACACAGCCATCGGTCCACACACCAGTCTTCGGTCCACACCAGTCTTCGGTGCTTGCTCATTATGCTCCCACATTGATTGGCCATTCTTCTATTTCTCTGCGCTTGCTCGTTCCATCTACACCGCCTAATTTTCCATGTCACTTTTCCCCAAGGCCGGACTTGGAGAATAGTGACAGTTTCAAACAACCAGCCGCAGTGTGCTTCTCAGGAGCTGCCAGCGGTCTCGTACGACTTGCTACAACCAACAACGCGGGAATTCCAAGGCCAAAGTCACCGTCACAGGCTACAAATCCGCCACTTGTTGTTCTTGCTGACCCACTCATTGGCGGAAACCTTCAAAAAAAGAAAGGTGCCGTGCGGCCCGGCCGACCTTGATTAGACAAACCACCTGGTATAAATAGGGATGGCGTCTTGAGCCATCTGCATATCGGTGTCCCCGCTTCTTCTGGGCCCACCTGCAGCAGGGCCCAACTTGTCAACTCAACCTCAACTTGACCCTCCTCACACCTTCTTCACCTCTGCTCTACCTGTAGTCCCTATGGCAACCCACACAGCCAATCAAAAATTTTCATCCGATACTGGCTGCCACTCTCGCACGCCTCCCTTACCAATCTCCCTCCTCGCTTCTTCCCCCTACGTGTGTGGATATCGGCCCCAATTAATTGTACCATGGAACTCGCTTCGCAGCCCATCGCCCAGGGTCAGCAGTCCAGACAGCCATCCAGGCAGCCTCATCGTGACCGCTCACAGCCCCAGCGTATTCAGCAGCCCCAGCAGTTGAACGGCCACTCATTAAACGGCCAGACCCTCAACGGCCAGCCCTTAAAACAGCACCCTCAAACTGGAGGTGCCCAGCCCACACAGGGCCCGCAATTCCAACCCCACAACCAACAGCACGGCCTGTCTAATCAACAGATCCAGGACATATTAAAGAGACTCCAGGACTTGAAGCGTCAGCATGGCAAGGCCGTCACCCAGGTACCCCAATACCTGCAACTGGCTACCATGCTGAGCCAGGACCCCAACTTCCAAAGGCAGAGGAGCAATGCCAACTACTTCAGGGGACGTTCCGGGTCCCAGAACCGTCAGAATACTCCCTTGCAGTCCCAGAACTCTCTCCAACAGCCTCAGATGCAACCTGCCCAACAGCCTCGCCAGTTCCAGCAGCGCTCTGCAACTCAACAGGTTCAACAGCAGACGCCAGCTGCTGGTCCTTCGTCCTCGATCTTTGCTCCCCAGCAAAGCCAGCTGCTCAAGCATCAGATCTCCGCGTTCAAGAGACTCGTCCAGGGACAACCTATCACTCCCGAGGTCTCCAACACGATCAATTACGCTTACAACCAGCTCCATGCTCAGCTTTCTCGTGGAAAGCACCGGCAGCGTATGCCACAGCAGCAGCCTCAACAGGTTCCTCCCCCTCAACCTGCTCTGCAACAGCAACAGCAGCAGCAGCAGCAGCAGCGGTTCAACCAGTACACTAGGAACGTCCAGCTTCCGCAGCAGCAGATTCCACAGCCTCCTCAGGGGCCTCAACCCCAGCCGCAGGTCCAGATTCCTCAGCAGGTTCCAGTGCAGCAAGCTCAGCAAGCTCAGCAACGTCGCAGAGCAAGCTCGCGCTCCTTCAACCGCAGTTCTGCCGCTTCCACTCCGGCTCCAGTCAAGCAGTCGCCAATGCCAATGGCACTCCCAATGGCCAATTCTGCTCAGATACCTCAGCAGGTCCCAGTTCCGACGATCCCAATGCAACATCCGCCACAACAGGCCCCTGTTCCATCGGTACCAGCAGTCATCGAGACTCAAGTCGAAACTGGAGACCCCGTGCCAATCCACGACTTCCGCGCCAGCCATCACGACCTCGCTGTGATTCCTTCCAACAATCCGTTCGATCTAGTCAACAGTTTTAGTCTCCCTGAGGCTGTTCGTGACGTGCCTTACGAGTACTTGAACACCGCCAAATCTAGACTGTTCACCCCATCTCTCATGCCACCAGCATTCGACTTGAAGGGCGCCGCTGCTACAGAACAGCTCTTGGAGAGCCTCTACCTTGATGCTACCGTGCGGTCTGCCGATGGCATCGACCGTGCAGCTCTCGAGCTGCTGCCACTCCAGCAGGCATATCGCGGTTACGTTCTGGCCACCGTGTTCCACCAGAATATGCTGCTCACAAACCAGCTGCCAAACTTCTCCGCCAGAACCCGTGGTATCAACATGGGTGATGCTTCCGTCGTGTTTGCTCTCAACCAGGAACAACACACAATGGTCATCCAGTCTCGTCGTAAGAAGATCGTCGAACGCCAGACTAATCTGTTACAGGCGAGCGAGGTGTACAAGAACGTTGTCGATGGTCGTCGCCAGAGGTACCACAAACTTGGAAAGCAGGTGGCTGCATTCCATAACCAGACTGAGAAGGAAGAGCAACGTCGTCTCGAGCGCAATGCCAAACAGCGTTTGCAAGCATTGCGTGCCAACGATGAAGAGGCCTACGTTAAACTTCTCGACCAGACTAAGGATACTCGTATCACTCATATTCTCAGGCAGACCAATACTTTCTTGCAGAGTTTAACACAGGCTGTCAAGACTCAGCAGCATGACACTGAAGAGAAGCTCACAGTGAACGGCCATACTAAAGAGGAAGAGACTGCTGCTACTGACGACGACGACACAGAGAACATGGACTACTACCACGTGGCCCACCGCATCCACGAGACTGTTGACCGTCAACCCGACATGCTCGTTGGAGGTGAGCTCAAGGAGTACCAAATCCGTGGACTCGAGTGGATGGTTTCCCTTTTCAATAACCACCTCAACGGTATTTTGGCCGATGAGATGGGTCTTGGTAAGACCATTCAGACCATATCTCTTCTCACATATATCTACGAGAAGAAGAACATCACAGGTCCATTCCTGATCATCGTGCCACTTTCGACTCTGCCAAACTGGAATATGGAGTTTGAGAAATGGGCTCCAACTCTTAAGAAGATAAGCTACAAAGGTCCCCCTTCTTACCGGAGAGAGCTCCAACAGCAGGTGCGCAAACGTGACTTCGACGTTCTGGTGACTACTTATGAGTACATCATCAAGGACAAGGCCGTTCTCGCCAAAGTTCCGTGGGTCCATATGATCATCGATGAAGGTCACAGAATGAAAAACGCAAAGTCCAAGCTGTCCTCTACTCTCACACAGTACTACCACACAGACTACCGGCTCATTTTGACTGGTACGCCGTTGCAGAACAATCTGCCAGAGTTATGGGCATTGCTCAACTTTGTGCTTCCAAAGATCTTTAACTCGGTGAAATCGTTCGACGAGTGGTTCAATACACCATTTGCCAACACTGGTAGCCAGGATAAGATTGCGCTATCTGAGGAAGAGACCCTTCTGGTCATCAGAAGACTGCACAAAGTTTTGAGACCGTTCCTCTTGAGAAGACTCAAGAAGGATGTTGAGAAATCGCTGCCAAGCAAGGTCGAGAAAGTCATCAAGTGCAAGAAGTCTGGATTACAGACTAAGATGTACTACCAGATGCTCAAGTTCAACAAGTTGTTTGTTGGAGATAAGGACAGCAAGGCGCCTGTTGGCATCAAAGGTATGAACAACAAGTTGATGCAACTCCGCAAGATCTGCAACCATCCGTTTGTTTTCCCTGCCATAGAGGATATGATCAATCCACGCGGAGAGACCAACGATCTGCTGTGGCGTGTCAGTGGTAAGTTTGAACTTTTGGACAGAATCCTGCCAAAGTTCCAGGTCACAGGCCACCGTGCACTGATCTTCTTCCAGATGACCCAGATCATGGATATCATGGAGGACTTCCTGCGCTACCGCTCTATTAAGTACTTGCGTCTTGATGGTGATACCAAGGCTGATGACAGAACGACCCTTTTGGAGCAATTCAATGCCCCAGGTTCCGAATACTCAATCTTCCTGCTCTCTACGAGAGCCGGTGGTCTGGGACTCAACTTGCAGAGTGCTGACACAGTGATCATCTTCGATACGGACTGGAATCCTCATCAGGACCTGCAAGCCCAGGATAGAGCCCATCGTATTGGTCAGAAGCATGAGGTGCGCATCCTTCGTCTCATCACTAGTGACTCGATTGAGGAGTATATTCTTGAAAGAGCACACCAGAAGCTTGACATTGATGGTAAAGTGATCCAGGCTGGTAAGTTCGACCAGAAGTCCACGTCAGAAGAGCAGGAGGCACTTCTCAGAAAGCTCTTGGAAGAGGAAGAGAACGAGAAGGAGACCGACGAGGACTTGGACGCTACAGAACTCAACCAGATCCTTGCCCGTAACGAGGAGGAGTTCGAGCTGTTTACCAAGATGGACGAAGAGCAGGATACCGCGTTTGGAGGCAAACCACGTCTTTTCACGGAGGCAGAACTGCCTGAGATGTACAACCAGGAACCAGAACCTGAAGATGAACTGAAGGAGGTTCTTGAGTACAACGAACCACGGCATCGTACTGTCAAGCATTACGACGAGACCATGACTGAAGAGCAATGGCTCAAAGCCATCGACGGTTATGCGAGCGACGACGATGACGAGGACAAGAAACCAAAGAGGAAGAGCAAGAAGAGGAGTAGGGCAGCTTCGGAAACGCCCGAGGAGAAGGCCAATGCTCTTCGCAAGAAACCTAGAGGTGTTCGTCCAGCGCCACCGCTGTGCAGAGACACGAGCGAACCGGCCCGCTATGTCAGCGACGCCGACCGCGAGGCCGTTAGAGACAACATCATTAAGATCTTCGAGCATATCGAGGATTATACTGATGAGGATGGACGTAAGCTGTCTGTGATCTTCCTTACCAAGCCGCAAAAGAGGTTGTATCCGGACTACTACGTGATCATCAAACATCCACTGGCGTTTAGCAATATTCGCCGGCGGATCCAACACAACATCTATGACAATCTAGAGGAATTCCTCTACGATGTCCATCAGATGTTCAAGAACGCCCGTATCTACAACCAGGAAGGCTCTGTCGTGTTTAACGACGCTCAATTACTGGAAGATGAAGCGGTGCGTCTCTACCGGGAGCTATCCGGTAATGAGGACGTCCCAGACTTTGACGAGTTTGACCGCAAGTTCGGCATTACTCGTGCAGTCGCGTTTGGTAAGCCCGTCGGAAGCTCCGGCTTTGAAGACACTGCGAACGGGCCCCATCACATTGAAGAGCTAGCTAATTAGCTCGACTATTTTCTACAGACCAAATAGCATCAATACATTAATCTATCAATACACGAGAGCTATCATTGCTCCACCGCTTCATACAACTGCTGGCGGATCGTACATTGCTCCTCATTGAGTTGTGCAGCCACCTCCTGCTCTCGTAGAATTGAAGGTGTCGATAATGCAGTAACCGGTTCTTCATCAAAGAAAACCTTGGAGAGAATGCCAAGGACTAGCAATAATACCAATTGATTGAACCGGGAGAGGGTGTTGTCGAGATCAAACCGGGTTAGTTCAAGCATACTGGCACAGATTAGCATGACGAGAGCAGCAGAACTAAGCACCAAACTCCAAGTATAACTTAGCGTCGTTACCAAGGCCAACGAGCGGAATGGACACCAAATACACGAGCAAAAGCCAAGGACGAACAGAAATGACGATGTAATGTTGCACAGATCAATATAATAGATGTAAGTGAACAAATCTATGACGGTTTGGCTGGTCTTCTCGTATTGACCGGCACAATCATATTGACCGAGATCTCCACGGGCCGAAACGTATATCAAGCAGCCATTTTCAAACAATGAGAGAATATAGATGTTCCTGAACAACTGTATAATGTAGATAAGTTGTAATAACATTAGAGACATTGATTTGAGGGAGCATAGAGCATTAATAGTAGTACAATTGCACATAGAGTGAAACATGTTAGCGCCAGTGTACAATCCTTGAAATTTAGAATCGGGTCAAAAAGTTATAGACACGGATCCAACACGGTGGCTTCTAGATATGGTGACATATCAGCTATTTAGCAAGCAAATCAACGACCAGGTCCGCGTGGAAATCATCTATGAGAACTATCCGGTCATAGGTGGCACAGAAGAGCTGTCAATTCTGATCCGATTCCTCTATGTGGGTGATATACCAGAAAAACGACACATCGATGGACCTCCCCTGGTAACATCGCCCGATGGAGATGCTCTAGGAGCTGAACCGGCCTCGGAACAATCAGAGAATACCAGCGGATGGGGAAGGCGGATCTCGAGTCAATTAAGCCAGGCTACGAGGGCTCTGTTTCTTCAAGAGTTGGAGACTGTGAACGAAAATGACGAGGACGAGGATGAGGTCGAACTGACCAAGAACGACGTGACACTGTTCCTTGGATACAGTCAGGTGCTTGGATACTATACGGTGAACGACGACATTATCGACTTTTCGATCTTCGAGGACCTCCAGAAGAGTACGGTGATCGGAGGGAAGTATGCGGGAATCGACGGCCTCGACGTGCCAAGTAGGGACGCCAAGAGCAATTCGATAGCCACAGGACTTGCAGACTTGTACGGGAAGGAGATAAACAAGCTGGGAAATGGAGTTAAGGAACACTATAAGATGATACCGTTCTATAGCACGAACCAGGAGGTGCTATTTAGCGAGATCTCCTTTGAACCTTCGACTTGGGACGATAACATGAACTCTGACAAGACGGTCAAGAGCTTCTACATCAATCTGAAGCTGCCAAAGGATCTTCCCCCTACATTCGACTCGGAGGCGGGCAAGATCGGCTACACATTCATCCTGGGATATCAGGATAAGAACTTTACTCATGAGACTATCATGGTTCCGTTGAAGATTCAGCCGTACGTGGACCAGTTTGGTCGCCAGCCTCTGTTCCACCTGGAAAGAGCGCGGTTGAATGTTCATCCAGAGAAAGATTTGGCCATCGATATCAACAGCAATGGCAATGGCTCGTTAGGTCGGCGTACCAGTGTGAGTTTTAGACAGATGAGACACGATATCCAGGAAACGGACCCCAAAAAGTTGGCACACAAGTCTTCGGTGGTCAGTTTCGACACGATCCATCGCAGGACGGCGGATCAAAAGGACAATGCGGTCGGTGTTGACTCATGGTCGCAAACGTTCTTAGAATTGACCCGGGATTTGGACAGTTCGTCCCGTAATGATGTGATGAAAGTTCAAGGCCGGTTCGACAAGGAGATGACTGCCAAAGAAGAAAGACAGTTCAATGCTCGTGAGAACCTGATCCATATCATGGCAGACTACAAGAACGTGCAAAAGATCGAGTATGATCCAGAGTTGGACGATGAAGAAGGTATAGATTACATCTCATTGATTCCACGCTCAGAGAACACCAAATACCTTCTGCGACAGAACCATATGACTATCGCCATGTTGGCCCTCGACAGAGGCGTGTCGAAGATTGGTGATATGCTGAACTTGAGCCTCTCATTCGAGAACTGCCAACTGGAGACCAAGGGACTCGAAGTGCAACTCGTGCGGTGCCAGAACTTTTATAGAGACGAGTATCTGCGACAGAACGAGTACGGCGAGCCGTATAAGGGCCTTACCAAGGAGAATTCGTTAGAAACGGTTGTCTTTGAGAAGCTGTTGAGCACTTTCGAGGTGGATACGGTCAGTACTGACATCCAAATACCTTTGGAGACGGAGCCTCAATTCCGCACGAACTACTATGAGGTCAGGTACTACGTGCAAGTGAGGTTCATTCTGTTGGATCAGCATGGGGAATGGGAGAACTTGAAGCAGAAGAAGAAGCAGCAGCAGAAGAAGAAGCAAGAGACAGAGAATGGCGAGGCTACTCCGTTGGTGGACAATTCAGAGCACCCGGACCAGCCGGAGACTCCAAATCATCAGGAACAGCGAGAAATTGATCCAGTTGATCCAAACCACCAGGTCAATAACGACAGCGTGATGCCTGAACAGACTGTTCCTACAGCTCAAACGGTCTCTGCGCCTCTGCCACTTCGTGTTTTCGACCTTACAGACATCTTCGTTGACACTTCCGGTTCAGTGCTATTCAAAGGCCAGGATCACTTTGAAGATGCCTATGACTTCACTGTGCGTGTTCCTGTGGTGATTCTACCGAACTACGAGCAGCAATTTGGCTGCGTTACCAACTTCTGAGTCCAATCTTATATACTGTACATTACATTGACGATCCGAAACGGTTTTCAGCACGACGCGAAATTTAAAGGCCCCAAAATTTGGCCTGGTAAAAGGACTCCATCTCATATTGAACATGTCACCAGAGCGCTCAAAAGTGGCGTTGGCCTCTTCACGACCGCTCTCAGGCAAGGATAAAGCAGATATCCTTGATCGCAAAGTGGCTGATCTGAAGCGACGGTCGCGTATGAAGCGAATGTCTCCACCCGACGCGAGAACGAACGACATCTTAAGCAAAATCCACGCTAGGTTCCATAAACCGTCAAAGATCTCTCCATTCAGGTCCCAGTCTGCTGTCGACAACAACTTGCCTTTGAAGTATCGTCCTAAACATCGAATAGACCCATCAAACTTGCTAGAATCCAGCATACACAAGTTTGATCGTTCCCCACGAGGCGGCTCTCCACGACACGCTAATGGCTCTTCCCAATCGCCGGGAAGCCTCAAAGGACTCTCACAACATCTTTCTACGCAGTCGCCAGATAGTTCGAGTGATTCCTTACTGTTCTGCTCTCCAGATGTCTCGGCATCGGCTCCTCAACCAGAGACAGATGCCCTTGATTCTTCACCGATAAGACAGCGTAAAGGCGTGCCTTCTACGCCAATCAAGAAGGTTGTGTTTTCGAGCGACGTGGAATGCTCCCCAGAGGTGTCATCACCACCGTCTCATCGCGTTCGTGAGCCCAAATCGATCCTGAAGAACCTGGCCGATGCCCAATCGCCAAATACCACCATGGAGATGCTCCAACGTGACCTAACGCTCGCTGACAGTTGGCCGAGCGGGTTTGTGTTGCAACTGAGCCCAGGATCCACTGCAATCCGTCAAGTGATCGACGGATGTGTCAGGGCATTGCAATACCCAGACTTCCCCCGGAACTACGAAGTTCTTGCTACTCTCAACGATATAGTCAAGTCTACCAAGGATTCTACCAAGGGAATCTTCACCAAGGATCAGGCTCTGTCATTGACAAAGGCAATCGATGCCGACCTCATGAAAACAGCAGAACAGCTACGCTCTGGAAGTAACGCTTTCCGCATCCGAATGTCGATCCAAGCAGTCAAGTTGCTCACCTATATCATGGCTCGTTACGAAGTCCGCGGTGCTGCATCTATACTTCGACGCGTCTCGAGTATGTTGCTCAGTGCTAACCTCTCTAAGGGTCTCGCTGCTGCACTTTTGCAGCTTATCAAGGAAGAACAGAATAATCTGTCATCTTCTGCCGTGGAGAGCATCACTGACTCCATCTTGCAAATGAAACACTTCGTCAGTACCACGATTGTCACAGAAAAGCTCATGACTTTGAAGCGGTTCATAGCACAGTACCCAGCGGTGATGAGCAAAATCAGCTACCTGTGGATGAGCTATGTTCTGTGTTGTATCCTCAACACCGACGTTCCTTCGTACGAGCGAATCGTTACTGCGTGCAACTACGTGCTCAACGAGTTCGCTCATAATGCAGAGTCTAAAGACGTTGTTTTCCGACTTCTAAACGAGACGTTGGATGACAACGCTTCATCGATCCGGTCTCAAAGTATGGAAGAGCTGACTCCACAGACCAAGATCGTCGATGCCATGACAATGACACTCATCTACATGATTAACCGCGGCTGGCCAAGACACGCCTTTGACATATGGACCCAACTCACCTATATGGTTGGTTTCCAATTGACTAACCAGGTCGAGCTCGAGAACTGGACTGGAATGCGCCAATGGATCAAAGTGTTTGACGAAGGTATGAAGCTCGGCGGCGACTCCGCTGTCATGGCATTGGAGTCTTGGAAGTGCATTATCTACAACTACCAGAAGTCTTCACGTTGGAACTCGTCCATGAAGAGAGAAATGTTTGAAAAGAAGCGGGCCATCTTCCTCTATCCGTTCACAATGGTCCCGGAAACATCTTCGCGACAGATAGTTGACGAATACCTCGTCCTCTACCACCGTCTCGCAAAGTTCCTCTGCTCCATTGTGACACACTCAACGTCCTCTAAAAGAGGTGTCAGTTCCAACTGGGTCGTGGACACACTTCTGTCTCTATTCTACTCAGTCTTTCTCAAGCGGCCCGAGTTCTTCAGTACCGGTCAACGGATGCTACTTGACTTGCTTAGGTTCAAAGACCAGAATAAGCTTGAGTCGTCAGAGGCCTGCTTCAGAAAGACGAACCTTGAAGGATGGTCTCTTTCGTGCTTGCCGAAACAATTCCTCATCTCCAATTACACGTCGTTCTATGCGGTGGTTCAGTCGTTACTGTTGAAAGAGAGTGTACCGATTTCTTGCAAAGTGGTCACTTTCAATCAACTGACATTTGCGCTCAGTGATTGTACGAAGAACGCGATCATTTCATCTGATGCCGCTGACGGGTTCTCCAACCTGTTCAGCACATACCTCCGGCAAGTGATGGATGCGCATAATAAGGGCCAGGCAGAAAAACCCCAGATCCAGTACTTGTGTGATGTAGTGCTACGGTCGAAGTCCGTGTTTGGAACACGGATATTCACCAACCAGGACTTCTCACTGCTAGGTGCGTTCATCGTGCAATGGTATGGACCAAGAGGAATCCATGACATGCTTGCGATTCTCAAACCGTTCCCAGAGATGATGACGCTCTTCTATGGGCTGACAATGCTTGACGATCCTGATATCAATGATGCTGTGCTTCTAGAGTTGGTTCATAGTGACATCAAGTTGTCTAAATTGCTTAGTGATGACGAAACATGCAAGGAGGTGGTTGAAAAGCTACACATACTGACGTCTAATGCGGAGCTCATGAAACCCAAGGTAAAAGAGGAGTTCATCAATGCTACCAGCTTGGAACAGTTACAGCTTCTTATGAGCCTCCTTCCAAGCCGAGTCAGCCACGTCTTCTTACCACTCTACCTCTCTCCATACTGCCGTCTTGCAAGCCAGACCGAGATGGAGTCCAATCAAGAGCTCTTAGACAATTTCCTCCAGATGGCAAACCTCACAGAACTAGATGCGCTCACTAAGGAGCTTCCAACTGACAAGTTGCCATACTCTTGGTATAAGGCGATCCTTGCAAAGGCTCTCAGCTGTGAACCGGCGCCAAGTACCAAGTCAAAGAACATCAGAGCCTGGCTTACTAAGAGTGTCTCGTATTTGGAAGACAAGTATCACTCTGATTGTATGCCATTCTACGAGCTGACCAAGAAGACATCCTATGAGGTGACGCTCGTGAAAATAGCTCTAGCGCAGGCCCACGAAGTTGAGAAAGCTAAGCGGAGTAAGAAGGAAGAGGCTGAAAGACGCATGCGAGAGCAGGTTCGCAAGAGGATTGCTCATGGTCATAAGGACGTCGCTGGAGTGACAGAGGTCGAATCATCAGAACTACCAGACACTCAAGAGGTTGAGAATGAACAGGAAGAAGCTGAGAAACAAGTGGATAGGAGCGAGGAGAAGCCAAGCCAGGAAAAAGCCAGCCAAGATGTCCAAGTTGGCAACTCTGGATCAGGATCGAGCGGCTCGTCAAATGATGCGAAAAACGATAAAGAGAACGTGGAACCAGTAGACTCTACGTCGTCGTCAGACTCCAATGGATCTTCAAAATCCGTACAGGCCATCACCGAAGAGCAGAACGAAGGCATCCTAGACGATTCCTTAGACGAAAACTCCGTTCAAAGCATGATTATGGCGCAATCTACAGCAGCCACTGGACTCGACAGGCCATCAGCTGATCTAGATGATTCGCAAGAGGAGCCATCAGGTGATGCAAATGAATCCCAAGAGGACTCGTCAATCTCTGCATGCTCAAAACGGGTTCATGAAGATGACGAGCGTCCTAGAAAGAAGGCCAAGAAAGGTGTGTCACTGCTGGAGTCTGCAATGGAAGACCTTCTTGAAGAGCCATCACAATTGCAAGGACTTGATAAAAACAGACAGAGACTGCTAGAAGACAACCTATTGGAGTTGCTCGTTCGCCTTAGAAAGATCTAACTTTACTAACCAATACCATTTATATATACAAGTCGTAGCTATTGTAGCGTGATGCTGAAGTCGGCAGTCTTATCACCCAGCACTGGTTGCACTTGCTCAAGAAGATCACCAGAAATCGGATACTTTGCACTGTAGCTCTGTAATAATCGATACAGAGCATCAGGGTCATTGGCCTTGACGAGAACGTCGATTATCAGCCGGTGCATCTGCCTGTTGAGCTGGATTCTGTCCCTGAAGGCATTGTAGAGAGGCATAACACTCTCTGCGGACTCCTCTTTGGCACACAGGATTCGGAATAGATACAGGAAAGTCTCACTATTGGGAGGACAGTTCTGCTTCTTCATCATCGAGCGCATCAGCAGCAGCGCGAGTTCGTGGTCATTCGTGGTGTCACCGATGACTTTCAGAACAATGTTTAGAGGCAAGACATTGAAAGTCTTGTTCTGTGTTGCCTGAGATCTGTTTCTATACTTCTCAGACATCTTTTCAGGCTTTCCCAGAGATGATTCTGCCACTTGAGTGTCAGTAAGTCGACCCAATTGCACGTTGGGGGTGAGCAGCGGAGAGTACCGATTCTTAAACTCTTTCACGTGGAATCCGTTCAACTGTTGAATGAGAAGAATGGCATCATCATAAGACATCTGCGGGTTTTTGGCGGCTAACGAGGTGGTCAACGATGTGAAATCGGCAACACGCCAACGTTGAGTCCTGTTGAAGCCAAGGTTATCAAAATAACCACAGCTGACGACAGCAGGCCCTCCCAACTTGCCAATGTAACCGTTGAACCGATACAGGGTCATTTTATCCTTGAACTGTTCAACACGTTGTGGTCGTAGTCGTTCCTTGTGCATCCGATCCACCGAGTGCCGTATCACAGCGGCGAGAGGTGTGAAGAGCATGCTCTTTGCGAGCAACTCTGCCATTCTTTCCAAGAGCCCGTACGTGGTAGTAACAGGCCCCAAGAGCCGGGAAAACCGTGTGATCAGAGCCAGTCTATTCTTTTCATCCCGAATAACCTTGTCAGCCCACTCTGCTATCACCTGTGGCTGTAATCCAAACGCATACTCATGCTTCTCTAAGATAGTCATGAGGTCTAACAAGTCCTGAAGATTTCCCCTTATAAGCAAGTGAATGGCTAGAAGATCCACACAGAACTTGTCCACATGCTTGGGAGTGCTGTCAATCAATGCCAGCGCCTCCTTGTACCTCTGAGACACAGTATAGTCATGAACCAGCAGACTAGCCAACTGTCCCGAGACGGTCCTGGAGTACCTTGACAAGTCGATCCGGCGACTGTACTGTAACCATTTATCGTGCAATATGTTCAGAGAATACTCTGAGAGAGTATCGCCTCTCTGCAAGCCGTCCACGATCTGTTGAACCTTGACAAGCTTGTCATTGTCGTTCCCTTTCGTATCAGAGAGTTCGTGAACGCGATCGTCGAGCCACGGGTTCGTAGGCGAGTCCACGAACGCTGCCAACTTCCCAGCAGACGTTCTATAATGTCGCACCACGAAGCCCGGCGCGCACCATCTCTGTGGACGAGGCAACTTGGGAATCCTCATCATCACCCAAGGACTTGAAAAGGCTATGTCAAAAAATTTTCCAATCTAAGCAATGCTGGGTCGTCTAGTTGCACAAAGTATACGGACATCTGGCGGTCGCACCGCCTCACACAGGATGGTAGCACCTCTATGGAGACCGAAAAGTGCCCTGTTTCATCCAGTTGGTGCACGGAGTCCAATATTGGCCGTGATGGGACTCAGATTTGCCAGCACCGATTCAACGAAGGGAGTGATCGATGCTGCGACAAATACCGCTTCAGAGGCGGCCAAGGCAGTGTCAAATGGCGCTGCGGATGCTGCTAGCAGTGTGGTGGATGCCGCTGATGCCGCTAAGAAGTTCGATACCTCGTTGGGATTCGATTCAGTGTCAGATGCCGTTGCAAATGCCTCCGGCACTGAACAGATGACGAGCCTGAGCAGCGACCAGCTCGGTTACCTGCACTCGGTGGGCCTGGCAGACGGCTGGTGGCCTAGTGACATTTTCCAGGAGGCGTTGGAGCTCGTCCATGTGTATACGGGAATGCCATGGTGGGTGACAATTACCGTTGCTACGATTGGTTTTAGACTGGTTCTTTTCCCTCTCTTCATGAAGTCCTCCGATACTATGGCCAAACAACAGGCTATAGCACCTCAGACAAAGAAGCTCCGTGAGGAGATGAGCAAAGCTGCTAACACAGGCGACACGCGGTTGCAACAGGTGAAGATGTTTGAGATGAGGAAACTCAACAAGCAACATGGCATCAAGTACAGAGATATGTTCATGTCTCCAGTTTTACAGATGACATTTGCCATGGGTGCCTTTTTTGGAGTCCGTGAGATGTGCAACCTCCCCGTGGATGGATTCACGACCGGCGGTGACTGGTGGTTCCAAGATCTGACCGTTGCCGATCCATTCATCGGATTGCAACTGCTATCCGCCTTCCTTTACTCTGGATCGTTTGCATTAGGAGGAGATACCGCTACTGCCTCTTACGGGCCTGCCATGAAGAAAGTGTTCCTTGGTTTGCCGTTCGTGTCCATTCTATTCACCTGGAATCTCGCCTCTGGTACCATGGTCTACTTGACAGCCAACGGTCTGTGTTCCGTCATCCAGTCGCAATTATTACGGTCGCCTGGGTTCCGTAAATGGGCCAAGATGACTCCGCTGAACCCTAAAGCTGCCGCCGAAGCCGCTGCCAAGAAGGAGAAGGTCGAAGGTGGTGTCATTGGAAACATGACCAAGAGTTGGAAAGACATGCAGGAGAACGCCGAAGTTCGTGCAGAGATGGAAGAAAAGGGTCGCAAAGCTACTGAGATGCAACGTAAACGTGCCAGAGCGACCCGCGTCGTTGTCAAGAAGAGAAAATGACCTGTATATAGCCTGAACATATCTTAGACCTGCTTATGATTTGTAATACGTTTATCATGGTAGATAGTAATAAATAGATGGCCGGAGGTAGTTTGTGCGGTCTGGAATCGACACACCGGCACTGCTAGCGCTCCTGATGGACATGGAAGCCCTCATAATCAACACGGAAGCACCACAGAACCACCCCTAATGAACAGTCTTCAATGCCTTGGAGATCTCGTCCTCACTCAACGAGTTCAGGCTCTTTTTCACCTCCACACCCTTGTCCAGTCTCACAACAAGCGTAGGTTCGACACCACTGCACTCTCTGATCAAGATTGGAACCTCTGGGTTGGCAGTCTTGAGTGGTTTGTATGATTTCAACAGGAAGTTTCTGGTAGGTTAGTATGGGGACAGTTTGGGTCCGTGGACGACGGTACTTACTTCACGGCCTGCGAGGACTCTCCTGTTTGTGAGAACAGGAATCTCAGCTCTCTAATGTTCTTCGAAAGCGCTTGAACGGCAGACATGGTATAACGAGGAAAGGTCCAATGAGAAAATGAGTTAAAGTAAAAAAGTTCGTAGTTTGGTGCAGGGATTTCTGAGATGCAAACAATTGGGATTCATTCTATGGTGCGATTAGGTATTTTCACGGTTCAATATTAATGATGTTCCGTCGATGGCATCAGCAAGAAACTGCTGATCATTACTCAGCACAATATTGGACGTTGTTTGGATGCTGAAATGGAGCACTCCGATGCCCAGTTTCCGGGATACCGTGCCTCTTAGCTTACCCACTGTGGTAGAGTGAGGAAACACTCTCTGCTCAAGCAACAGGGCACCAGAATGGTCATAGACGTCAAGGGTGACAACAAAATCATCCACCGACAATGAATCGTTCGGAACGTTGTCGGTTTGCCCATTTCTAGCAAGCAATTTGCTCCAAGTTGCAGGCTTAGGGAATTCTCCGTTCTTAATACAACTGATCAGATATAACTCGTAATTAGAGCGCTGTTCGGCCGTATAATTGGTTCCATTCACATACTCCAGCGTTGGAATCCTGCCCAATGTGTTGGCCAAGCACTTGTCGTAGTTCAAACTACCGTTGAACACAGGATTACCCATGAGTTTCAACGATTTTAACCGTGGGAACGTTTCATGAAGCTGATCGATCTCGTTCCAACTGGCAACATCATTATTGGACAGATCCAATGTGTCCAGTGGATTAATAGAGTTATCCACACCTTGAGTGGAGCTCGCAACACCCGTCACCATGTTGTTGGCCAGGTTCAGTGCCTTGAGAGAACCAATACTCACTCCTCCCTCTATACTGTTATAGGACATATTGACATCCACCAGATGGCTCCACGAGTCCATACTCGGGAACGTTTCCAACAGGTTGTTGGATAGATCGATCTTGGTCAATGATGGGAACGACTGCTGCACTGCTCCCAGTATATTATAGAGGCCCAGTTGGCACGAAGACAGTGAGAGTCGGTTCACCTGGACAGCCCCCAATACCGTGCCACCAAACGTATCATTGGCAAACCTATTTCCACTGAGTCGTAGTATCTTCAGAGTGGGAAGTGCCCGACAAACACGCAAGACAGCGGTCCAATCGTCGATAAGATTGTAACTGATATCTAGATCAGTAACAGCAGTCAGCTGGTCCATTCCCTGTCCAATCTCGTTATTGACCATCATATGATCAAGTCCAACAACTTCCAACGAGGCAAAGTCGGCCTGTCGTGACGAAACCTCCTGGAACCCGTACTTTTCCACAACTTTAGACCCGATCATCACTTGATCGTCCATATCAACATCTTCGTCGTATTTATATCGCAATGCATCCATGAAAGATCTTCCATTCGCGTTTAACACACGCCCTTTGCTCAGTCTGACAGTTCCGTCCTCCATCGACCTGGGAAGCTTGATGAAACTGCCCGAATTCACACCTCCAACGGTCTCAAAGTATCTGTACCTCTGATTTTGCCATTCAAGCGATCCGTCGTTCTTCCCAAGCTCGGCATCGTCCCATTCGACGCCAATGCACTCCTTATGAGGCCAGGGTGCCACTTCGCCCTCGAACCTGATCGTACCCAGCTGCTGGTTTCCAGATGAATCCGTTACACAGAGCCTTCTGCCAAGCATTTACAAGTTAACATTTTAACCAAACATCCCATGAATCAAATACGAAAGATTCAGCAGCTCAGTGAGCTGGAGCTGGCTGAGGGGACTCCCGTATCGGCCTCGTGGCATCAGGACTACAAGAATAGCTCCTATATCTACATTGGAGGGCTGCCCGAGAAGATGAACGAGATGGACATACTGATAGTGTTCTCCCAGTATGGGGTTCCGACTGATTTGAAGGTTATTAGAGACATTGAGACGGGCAAATCGAAGCGGTTTGCCTTCCTCAAGTATGAGGACTTCAGATCGACTATATTGGCTGTCGATAACTTGAACGGGTACGAAATAGCAGGTTCAAAGCTGAAAGTTGACCATGCTCGATACCATCCATTTGAATACTCTGGCGAAGATGACGCCAATATCGAATGGGACAACGCTCTCCATGAAGAGATGAAGAAGGACTTTGCACCAAAGGCGCTTGCTATTGAGGAGAAGCCGCGGGACGGGGACGGGGACGATGCTGGACTACAGGAAGATGAGGATCTTGCTGATCCGATGGCAGAGTATATCAGTGCGCAGAAGGAGAAGCACCGGCATCACCGGCAGAAACACCGGCATCACCATCATCATAGGCACAGCGAGGGAGCACAAGGCTCATCATAGGAACATCATAAAGTTCATCATATAGTACATATTATCTAAACCTCAACACACCGTTGAAGGCAGAGAGAATGGATCGTTTTCATCATGAGTACGCACTTTCTCAGGAGTAGAGTCGAGTTCGTCGAGGATATTGGATGTGCTTGCCACGGTATTGTCAGCACTATCGGCCTTGATCACTGGAGGTGTGTAGTAAGTGTCGTCGCGGTCCTCCATCGAGATGGCAGCAGCAGGTTGCCCGTCGTCTTTGGGCGTGAGAGTCTTATCGGATCCTGTAGGAGAGGACTTTTGGGTATCATTAGTGGCGGATTGGGCAGGGAGAGGTGGGTTGCTGGTCGTAGAAGCTGAATTGGTCGTAGGAGCTGAATCGGTAGTCGGAGATGAATCGGTGGTAGGAACTGATTCAGTGGTATTAGGAGCGGGCTCGGTGTTCGCCGAATCGCTAGCAGCCTCAGTAGAGCCCGGCTCTTCCTTTGGCATCTTCGGCGTGGTCTCTCCATCGATCGGCACAGACCCACCAGACACATCAGCATCTGTTATAGTAACATTGCCTAAATCCAGGCCAGAACCAACGTCACCTTTCTGGGCAACGCTGTCAGAGATGGCAGTCTCCAAACCAACTATCGACTTGGTGCTCTTGAGAATAGCTGTAGAGGCAGCCTGGACATGATCGAAGGATTCCACGTAGTAATCATGCTTGAGTCGATCGATCTCGTCCAATTGCTGTGTCAGATCTTGCAAATTCGTCCGGTAAGCTGTGATGTTCCTATACTTCTTCTTGGCCAACTTGCGATTGATATGCTCACTCGTTTTCAACGCATGAACCTTCTCCCTGGACTCCTGTTGGAATGCCAAGTCCGCTTGCAACCTGAGCTGTTGGAAATGGCTAATCTCTTCACTGACAGGCACTTCAAAGTCGGAAGCCAGCACCCTCTCGAGCAATTGCTGCTTATTGGCAATGAGATATTGAACACCACTACAATTCATCAACCCGTCCGAGGCCGAGCCTGAGCCTTTCAACCTGGCACACGCTTCCAAGGCAGAGCCAAAGTCGCTCGCAGCACTGCACACTTGGTCCAAGGCGGCCCTGTAATTCTGAGATGCTCTCAAGAGTTGCGTGTAAACGTCCAGAGTTTCTTTAACATCATTATCAGTGATCAGAGTTTCGAGGTCCAGCGCCGACGGCGAGCTCTGTAAAGAGTCTGACACAGACAGAGAGTAATTCATGTTGGATGAGGAGATCGACAGATTCGAATTGCCCTTCCTGGACACAGGAGACCCGTTCTCGGTGGTGCCACCGGTGTTGACCAATGCAGGGGGCTGGTTCTCATCTCCAGGGGTTTGCAGGCCACTAGATTGTCCCTTTTTCGGGGTAGACCCATCCACGTACTGTAAGAACTCCGATAAGTGAGCCGGAGGCGGCACATGACGCCTGGGTGACTTTGGGGGAGACGTCATATTAAGAAGGGAGGTAAATAAATGGCAAGAGAGATTACACTTGGTGTAGATTTTAAAACCACTCGGGCTGAAAAATTTTAGACTGGACCATCACTACTATGTTCACTGGACTACGCCTGTTCAGTACCGCCCGGGTCGCGTGGCAACACCAAGCCGCATCCCCAAGCAGACAGACGTTCAAGAAGCTTGATACCCGCAAGACTTACCTGATGGACGTCTACAAGTACTTCTGGGAGACCAACAGCATCGTGTTGTTCGCTCACCACAACAACCTGGAGTCTAAAGAGAACGAGAAGATCCGCCGCGAGTTGCACAAGGTCAGCAAGGACATCCAGTACAGGAAGGTGAAAACGTCCGTGTTTCGTCACTTCTTGAGAGCCTCGGAGCAACCAGATCCAGCCTCGAAAGCTGCCCACAAATACGTTAAAAGGCACAAGGTTCGTCATCCATTGGAGCCGCTTCTTGGCGGTCCAACGGCGCTGATTCTCGTCAAGGACCTCGATCCACATGCTGTCAAGGGAATTTGGAAGGTGCTGGGCACCAAGAAGGAGAGACTGTTCCTGATGGGAGGTAAAATCGGCCAGAACTACTACGATCTGTCTCAGATCAAGGACTTCAAAGAGATGGCCTCTTTGCCTGAGCTCAGAGCACAACTGGTTGGTTTGTTGACACAGGCCAGCGGTGGAGGGCTTGTCAAGACTTTGGAGGCTGCCAGTAGCAACCTGGTTATGACTATGGAGGCTCGGAAGAACCAACTCGAGGAGGCTAGTGGAACGAAGCCTGAAAACTAATGTACATAGACCTATACATAGCGTAAACGAAGCGTTTAACATCTTGCTGTGTTAGTAGTGTTGCCCCCTCCTTACCATCTTGGCCAACCCAAATACTTGTCGATAAGATTTTTGCAAATTGTTCATCATGTCCAAGAGAGAAGAGTACCGCCAAAAGCAGGAAGTAAAGCGAGAAGTGCTTCAAAAACATGTCACAATCGAAGAAAATCTCAAGCACAAGGCTGAGGACGCCTTGGATGTCAAACTGCCGAAGAAACGGTACTACAGACAGAGAGCACACTCTAATCCTTTCTCTGATCACAACATGAAGTATCCTGTGAGCCCAGAAGAGATGGACTGGCAGACTCTGTTCCCGTACTACCACGATGACTCCATGAGTGCAGGTAAGATCTCAAAAACGGTGCGAATCGCCGATATTGGCTGTGGATACGGAGGTCTTACAGTGACTCTGGCGGAACGATTCCCTGAAGAACTGGTGCTAGGCATGGAGATCAGAGTCCAGGTCACACAGTACCTGGAAGACCGCATTTTGGCACTACGAGAGAATGCCAGCGAAGAAGGTGGGTTCCAAAATGCTGCTGTTCTTAGAGCCAACGCCATGAAGTTCTTGCCAAACATGTTTGAGAAATCACAGCTGTCAAAGATGTTCTTCTGCTTCCCGGACCCTCACTTCAAGTTGCGCAAGCACAAGGCTCGTATCGTGACTACTACTTTACTGAGCGAGTATGCCTACGTGCTCAAAGAAGGTGGAATTGTCTACACCATTACTGACGTTGAGGATTTGCACAACTGGATGGTCCAACATTTGGACAGCCATCCGCTCTTTGAGAGGCTGTCAAAGGAGTGGGAGGCTACCGATGAGTGTGTCGAGATCATGACCAACTGTACCGAGGAAGGAAAGAAGGTGTCACGTAACCAAGGATCCAAGTTCATCGCCTGCTATAGAAGGTTGCCAAACCCCGTCATCATATAAAGCTCTAATTATACTATAAACCGTTCTGAACGTCCTACTTATACCATGAACCGTTCCGAAACATCGTCATCCGTGGCCTTCTTACCGAACATCGACGATATAGCATCTGTTCCCTTGCGAATAGACCCAACCAATGACCTGGAGTCCTCTGTTTTATACTGGTAAATGCTCTCCAAGTCGGGTGGCTCAATCTCTTGCGCCAAGAACGGTGGCTGATTGCCCCTAGGTGCTGATAGTATCGGAGAAAGCTCTGCACTAGTACCAGGAGGAACCCTGGCCATCTGTGCAGGTGTCCCTGAGCGCACACTGGGCTCGTAGTATGAGCCGGTCTGTACGGAAGACACAGAGGACCGGTCGTCAAACACAGAATCCATGTCTTCCAACGAAAGTCCCTTCGTCTCAGGGTATAGTTTCCAGACTGTGATCGCAGACAGTACACAAGAGCATGCATGGATCAAGTAGAGACGCCAACTGATCTTCTCCAAGAGGATTGGTGCCATCTCTCCAACAATAAAGTTACACAGCCAGTTGGTAGCCGTGGCCAGTGCTGCTCCAGAGGCACGGGCCTTGTTGGGAAGCACCTCAGGTCCGATAAGCCAACCTATTGGACCCCAGCTTGTACCAAAGCTGGCGTTGAAACACATCACTGCTACCACAACAGGGTAGGCCCACTGTAATGCGGTGAATGCGGAAATTGCCACCAAAGATAGAGCCATGGTAATTCCACCCAGTGTGAGCAACGGTTTGCGTCCCCACGTCTCTGACAGCCGCCAGGGAATCACTGTCGAGAACAGGTACAACACCGAGTTGCAACCTGTCATCAGAATAGCTTCACGGCCGACCCAGCCGGCCTCTTCAAACACGAGAGGAGCGTAGTATGATATCACGTTGATACCATTGAACTGTGCGAACATCTGCGCCGTGCAACCAACAAATATCCGTTTGGGATACCGGCGGATCGCGTCAATGTAGTTGAGCTCACCTTCTAACCGGCCCATCACGACAGATTCTTTGATCGCCTTGTATTCCTCGATGGCCACATCGCTGTGCACTTCACCTCCAGCAAACAGATCCGCTAAAACGACGAGTCCTTCAGCATCGTGGTCGTGTTCTAGTAGCCAGCGAGGACTCTCAACGAGTTCAAACGAGCCCAAGAACAGAATGAATCCAAACAGCACTTGCAATGCCAACGGTATACGGAAGGACATGTCGTTTTCGATGTAACTGCAACCGTAATCGATCCAGATCGATGACGAGTAGCCCAAAACATTACCTGTGAACTGGGCACAGCCAAGAAGACCTCTCATATCGGACGGAGCAATCTCGGACATGTATGTTGGGGCTGTTCCTGATAGGTAGCCGACGCCCAAACCGCTGATAAATCGTCCTATTCCCAGCTTTATGAACGAGGTGGCTACAGTTTGCAGCACACCTCCAATACAGAACAACGCTGCTCCCAGACGCGTGGTTTTGCACCTTCCAAGTCTATCAGCAACATGGCCCAGCGTAAGTGAAGAGATCAACGCGCCGATCTCCAATATAGCAACGACAGTACCGATTTGAACGGCGTTCGGGTGGCCAAAGTACTCCTCAAAGTAGTCATTGGTGAGAATCGACGAGAAATATCCTTGATCATAGCCGAACAGGAACACACAGATACTAACGAAGCACGATGTGAATACCAGCAGCGGTCTTCCGACGAGCGCAGTCTTTGGAATGTCTCCAGGGCCTATAGTACGGTCCGGTTGGTCCATCTATGACGTCAGTATGAGTGAATGCGGGTTTTTGGTGACGATCCGGTGTGATCCGACAAGTATTTGGTATGAATTGGCAAGCAAACGATGCGATAGTGTCAATGCTATGCTATATGGATGTCCCAGAGGCGTCAGATGTCTAAATATCGCGGACTGTGCGAAAGAGAATGATGTATCTACGAAAGGAAATTATTCCTGATAGGGAACTCCGTAGGTACAACGTAGTAGTATAGTCTATTATTATGAGGCGATGGAAACGTATGAGGTAGTGCTAGGCACTCTTCAGCACTCGGCGACAACAGTCTGATCATACCGTCTCGATGCTGAAGGTTACTCCGGGCAATTTGGTGATTTCTGCTGTGACGACTGCTTTAACACCTAAAGATGCCAAGATACCACGGATTAGGCCACAAGGGAACTGTAGGAATGGCTGCGCTTTCAAAATACTATCTTCTTCACCCTTTATGCTGTAGAAGTTCCGCAACGGCCGGAAACTGTTGTCGACGAGAACGAAAGTCCCGATATGGTTGGTGCGAAGATTGTCCATCTGCTTGGAGTAGAACACGCGCCACACGTCTCGACAGATGAACTTCATGATCTCCAAGCTGTCTTGCAGCCGCATGTTCGCGTTCTCGGCGGTGCTCCTGGCGTAGACGAGGCAATCCGTCACTTTATATCCGATCTCGTAACCGTACTTTTCAACCTTATAGCTGCTACTGGCCTCCTGGTACTTTGGATCCTTCATGTATTCGATCCTACCAGGCTCGAATGTAGGATCTTCCAAGCTCATCTCGCCTAACAGAGCAGAGACGTCCTTTTCGCTGCGAAACAGTCGTCCTTGCACTCTTAGCGACAGTGGTACGCATTCTGCGATCAGATAGTCCAATGACAGCAGATTGACCTGCTTATTGAACAGATCTGGCTCCTTAGTGGACTTTGATGCGGTTGATTGTGACGATGCCACCGACGAAGTCCTCGTGGGCGTCCTCGTTGGTGTTCTTGACGTGGCCGAATATGGGGCCGATTTAGATGCTGTAACGTCCTTTGAAGACGGCCCTTTCGGGCTCTGCACAGGTGAAACGGGGCTCTTCGGCGGATTCGCCTTGGTTGCGGGTCCTGTTGGGGCCTCTGCAACCCTTTGGGCCAAGTGAGACAGAGGAGATGCACTCATGGCGTTGGGCAAAATTTCTGGTGGATCAAAAGTGTAGATCAAAACTATAGATCAATTGTACCTAAAGCAAGTTATTTATCAAGTTTCCGGGTCAACCCTGGTTGTAGGAGAAACGAAGAGGAACTGATCATCGAAGATCTCTTCTGGATTCGTTTGCAACCTTTTCCATGACCGAATGTACCGCTCGTTGACGTCGGCTTCGAATATACGCAGCCGGCGCGTAGTACCTCCATAGCCAGCATAGCCGCCTTCTCCAGAGCCTCCTCCGTAGCAGAGCGACATATCGTCGTGTTGAATGCAGTAGTCGTTGCAATGATCATGTCCCACCGATAAAACGCGAACATCAGCCTCTTGAAGCTGGGTGAACATGTGCGAGTTGAAGATCGGCGCCGTGCAACCTTCCTTATAGCTTCCAACGATTGGTCGGCGGTTGCCGTCGGGTCCTTGCATGTCCATATACTCAGGCAACGGAATATGGAAGAATGCCATCGACAGTGTGATGCCCGCAGCAGACTTCTCCGTCTCCTCTGTGTATTCTTTCTGAACGAGTTCTTTCTGGCTCTCCTTGAGGTAGTCGTAGCCACGAACGCGGCCCTTGGCACGACTATGAGAGTCCAAGAAGTACATGATCAGGTCCTGCTTGTAGAGGAACCTGCTGCTTTGGACCGTCAAGTCGTAGTTGCCCACTCCGTCCACGTCTTCAGGACCAGCCTCCGACAACGACAGTGGCAGTGTATCAAGTAACTGATAGATCTGCCTGCGAGATAGATCACCTTCAGAGTCGTGGTTTCCCATCACCATAGCATATGGAATGCCTCTCTTGATGAACGGATCCACCAGCTTGAATATAGCCGTCTCGAAATCCTTGGAATCTCCCCCAAACACCTGGTCCCCAGTGAGAACGATCAAAGACGGTTTCTCGATCTCCAGCACTTTCTCGATGAACTCAAGTGTGATTTGGTCCGCAAGACACTGGTCTGGAGTTAACGTCTCTGGGAACTGGTCGCGACATTCGCCGTAACCGGCAACGAAGTGTGCGTCTGCCACCTGCAAGATCTTGAACTTGTCCTCTGCATCAAACCTCAGAGCCGGTTTCTCTAGACGCTCCGGATCGCCTGTCTTCACAGATATGTATGCCTCTGTGTCATAAATATGGAAATCGCGCGTGCCATCTGGCTTCTCCCGTAATCCCTTCGTGTTCTCGTCCTTCAATTCTAGCCGGATCGGCTTGTCAAGTACCGTCCAACCGACTCGAGGATCCACGGCCATTCTTCCAAAGAGAACATTGATCGATTTCAATGATTTCTCCTCGTTATAAGGCCCCATCTCAACGTAGACGCCGTTTCCGATCGACTTCAACTTCTTTGTGCCATCGTCATGCGTGTAAATACCGTTGACAACCGATTTACCCTTGGCTTTCGAGACATCTGTAGTATAGAATTCGATGAATGTCTGATGATTCCAGCTTCTTCCAAGCAACAGGTCCTTGGGAACTCGCGTCCACCCGCATCCGCCAGTCAGATTGGGTGCGGGAACGGCCCCAAATAGCGTGAACTCCGTGTGGAATCTCACGTCCGTCACTACTTTGTCATAGAAGGCCGTGTCCAGTAGAAGCGGTCTTTCTCTCAACAACCGCCGCCGGGTATCGTAGCTCAGCCCTAGCAGTGTCACCAGCACGATTACTAGGGTCATTAACCAGAACTGGCCCCTCCTGGACCGCCTCAACACCCCCAGTAAAGAATGTCTCATCGTTATGAAGAAGGAAGAGATGGCTAATTTTGCTAATTATAGCACGTCCCATTGCTATACCTCGTATTGAATCTATTTAGTCCCGTCCCATTTGCTAATGTTGTAATTGCGCGTTTGCTCTGGATGATCGGCACTGCCACTGCTTCGTGCCGCCACGAGGTTGTGCCGCTGCGCTAGGCCCTGCAGCCTGGCTTCCACCTCTCAACTACTTTTCAGGCCGATGGTCGTCCTGGAATTGCAATCCACCATGGGCAAACTTCGGGTGTAAGTTTGGCCGAACGTGATGAGGATTCGTCACCTTTGGGTCCTTTGGATCGACCAACTTGTCACCGAATTTGAGTTTCAATCCCGGTTCGCCCTTTAGTGGGTCCTGTTTGGTTCCCCGCTCGGTCGTGGGGCTCTTTTCATCGCCATTGCCCTTGACAATGTCTTGCGGTTGTGTTGGATGCGAAATGGCCATAGTAAGAGCGACGAGAATCACAATAACTAGAGCTATGAGGAGCATCGATTGAGGCAAAGTTATAGATAATTTTGGTCAGGTGAATTTCCGAGGGCCAATTCTTGAGAGCCACAGCGTGGGAATGAGACGAGACGTAACGATGAGGATTATTAGCATTATGAGCATATATATGCCAACGTAACCGGCATGGCGGGTATCATCGATAGCAATTGACCACCGTGGTACACTTGATAAGACGTTATTGGCAGTGAAAAGAACTTATATTGAGTGTGGAAAGAGCTTCATTCATTTTACTATATCATGATAGCCGAGGTGCTGAGAGACTCAGAAACGGCCGCCCTGCTGGCCACCCTGCTGGCCGTAGCCACCCTGGTTTCCGTAGCCGCCCTGCTGACCGCCCTGATTGAAGCCACCCTGGTTGAAGCCGCCCTGCTGGCCTGGACCTCCCTGAGGTGGTCTCTGCTGGCCGCCAAATCCGCCTTGCTGGCCGCCAAATCCGCCTTGCTGGCCGCCGAAGCCGCCTTGCTGTTGGCCGCCGAAGCCACCTTGCTGACCGCCTCTCTGGCCACCCTGTTGACCACCATATCCGCCCTGCTGGCCTCCAAAGCCTCCCTGCTGTGGGCCTCCCTGCTGTGGGCCTCCAAAGCCTCCCTGCTGGCCGCCGAAGCCACCTTGCTGCTGGCCGCCGAAGCCGCCTCGTTGCTGGCCACCTGGGCCGCCCTCTGGTCCGTGATGAAAGAGTCCCATTTTAACTTGATTGATTGATTGGATTTCACCCTCCAAGATGGATTTCACCCGCTTTTTATACTCCATACTTTCCCCATTCGAAAAAAGAAATTGTTCTAGGCCACGTAGGCAGTCAACGCGACCAAATGAAACGAGGCTAATTGCGGCTGCTTAGTTCCAAGGATTTCTCGTTTATCTATACAATGGCTCCAGCAGAGTCCAACCTACCACTTTTACAACGTATAACTTTACCATCTAACTTTCTACGTCAATTATACGACGCCGGTGGCTGCCACCTGACATATAATTTCATCGACGCACCAATTGCTTCTCTGCACTTGACCGTTGATTGGCGATCAATGGATCGGTTTTTTTCACTTGAAGATCATCCTCAAAAATGGATGAGTCAGCATACTCGCGGCGCCCTTGCGCTTCGTGTAGTCAGTCTCAAACGTCTGGTCCAAGAAGTCTCTTGCTTCTTTCGAGCAGTTGGTAGGGTAGTCTGGTAGAGTCAAAGTACCGATGCGGAAGATCGTCTGCATCTGAGAGAATCCTGGGTAAGGATGCTCGGCCGTCATCATCTCGACAGCCACGCAACCGACCGACCAGATGTCAGATTTTTCCGTTGTAGCTATCTGCTTGACCACTTCTGGTGCCATCCAGTACACAGATCCTTGGAATGACACCCGGTTGTGGTCTTTATCGGCCTGAGGCTCGTCCTCCGCACCCGAGATTCTCTTGGAGATACCAAAATCTCCAATCTTGGCAGTGCCGTTGATATCCACTAGGATGTTGGCACCTTTAATGTCTCGATGGATGATACCTTTGCTGTGCAGGTATCTAACGCCGACAAGTATCTGTGTGAGGAAGTTGCGAATCAGTGGCTCTTCGAACGGTCCGTACGTCTGTAACATCGCAGAAACAGACCCTCCTGGCACGTACTCGAGAAAGATGAACATCTTCGTGGCATCCGATGCAGATCCAAGGTATCGCACGATATTCTCATGGTCCAAGTCCCTCAACAGGTTCATCTCCTGCTTCAATGCGTTCGCAACTTTATCCCTGGACCCTTCGCGTGGCAGATCAACCTCTTTCACCGCCATTAGTTCTCCGGTCAGTCCATCCAGACCAAGATACACTGTTCCGTAAGATCCCTGCCCGATCTTCGATCCCTTATGCCACACAGACGGACCCTGGTTCTTCTCACTCGTTAAAATGCTCACTAGACTTCCGTCTTGGCCAGATCCAGGTAGAGATGTAGAAGAAGCCTCCTCTTCAAGTGACATATCGTTATAAGCATCCAGAAGGAAGTCTCCATCGTCTTCGTCGTCTAAGAGCGAGATCTGCGACAATGTAGCCACATCTGTGTTGTCTTTGACGGTACCTGACACCGTGTGTGTTGCCGTGTCTGCACCTATCACCGTATCTGGTGCTGCAACCACTGTATCTGGTGCTGTAACCACTGTATCTGGTGCTGCCACCACTCCTGCTGGCTCGGCTGTTCTCTCAACTATATCCTGCTCGGCACCCTCCCTCGCGTTGGTATTCGATAACAGAACATCGCCAACGGTCTGGTTCAACCTGAACGGCAGCGCTGTGCCAACACTTGCAACTCCACTGGCACCACTGAGCCGCGAATAGTTCGAATAGATCGAGTTCCGAACACTGTATTGCACACTGCTTCGGTTATCGGCAACATCCATGTTTCTCATCATCTTGCTACCGTAGACGGACAACCGGTACGAATTGCGCACTGCCTGCTTCAATTCCGACGATTTGACATCCGGGAAGTACTCGTACAAGTTGGTGGAGATCAGTTGGCTCGGCGGCCGTTGGCCCATCACTCGTTTGATCGAAGATCCGCCACTGCCTTCTGCAACAATCTGGTTCGATCGTCCGATGGCATCATTCGACGGAGCTTCGCCTGTCCGACAGAAGAGAATCCTGTTCTTTTCCTCACGGCTCGTTGAATTGCACACTGTAGCAAGCTCCACGTTGAACATCAGGTGCACCGAACGGGTCCGATCGATGTAGTAAGTAGACCACTCCTCAGCGATCATCGCTCCATCCACATCTACCCGCTCTAGAATTCGCTTTTTGATGGCTGATGCCGTCGTACAACCGGTAATATCCACTTTGTGAGTGTTTCCATCCTGTGTGATGGCCGTAATCATGTTCTTCGTCCCAGAATACATCTCGTTATCGCGATCAGTCTCGTCTTCGTTGACATCGAGCCATTTCTGCATGGCGCCGGCCAATTCATGAGTGGAAACTTGCGACTTGACTTTCTCCATGTTCAGCATCTCTATCAGTATCTGTAGCCTCAATCTGTCGCCCACCTTAGTCACTCCGAGCTCTTTTAGGGCCGGTCGATCCATGATGGCCAAGAGACTCAGATCTATGTCATTATCAACAAATAGTTCCAGATACTCCTCACACTCGACGGTTTCGAGTGCTCTTAACAGCTGTGATATGTCGCTGTGTATTAGTAAGGTGCCCAAACACTCGATTGCATCGTACTTACCCGTCATTTAAGGACATCTCTCATGCCAACACGAAACCTAAATTATTTGATGATCATTTCCTAATTTGAATACATACGAAGGACTTTCTTCACAGCATCATTACGTCCGATTTCTGTCTCCAGATGGGCTATATCGATACACTTCTGCTCCAGTAGCTCCCTGTAGGTTCTTTTAAGACTCGTGAAGTGGTCAACGATCTCTGTTATGGTCAGGTGGCACTGGTGGCCCTCCAACAGCGTGGCAAAGAACTCGGTGATCAACGAGATAGAACGGTGGCAGATCGTGGCAAATGCCTGCTTCAACAGCGTGAGAAACTCTTCCAGTTGTCTGACAGTATCGTATGAGTGTACCAGATTCTTGCCAAGCATCTGCTTTATCAAAGCCCGCAACATATCGGTGCGAGTATTGAGAAACATACTGGTAGAAACCAACTGCTTTGCTACCATCTCCAGTTGATGCTGCGTCTTCTCAGAATACAGCTCGTAGCTGGTGGTGATTGAATTCTCAAAGAATAGTTCAGTCTGTGGGGTCGAGCATGTGTGTGTTTCAACTGCCATCTCACTGTACCCGTTGAACAGTGTCGAGATCTTGAAGTTATGCTGGCATATCACCTTCATCTGGTTGATCAACGAGTCTGTTTGCTTCTTAATGGAGTCAATGTGCCCCAGGTACGCTTTGATCTCATATTTCAAGTAGCCAGCCACCTGATCAGTAGCATTCTTCTTGCTGATCTCGGCCCATGCTCGATGGTGGTTGTTTTTCCAACTGTCTGGCACTAGCAAAACTGTCACCGGGTGGTCGATCTGCGGGCTTTCAGTGATTTTGGCTGCCATTTCCTGGATTCGAACGTCATCAATCTGTTCAATCAATGCTAATAGATCCATAATACCTTCCTGAGGAGCCATCAGTGCCTCATGGAATGAACTGAATCTGTTGATCAGTAATAGATTTCCAATCGATACTAACCAGCTACCATAGTTTGGGTCGCTTTCCAACTGCAAAGCAAGTTCTCCACGACGGACGGAGGAAGACAGATACGATGGATAGATGTGTAGTGCCCTGACCAGGTGGTCAGTCACCGTGGGAACGACTCCCTCGGGCAGCTTTTCAATGAATAGCTGGTTGATGTTGGCTAGAGCCGTCGTGTTACCAAATAGTATCGACCAGTACTCGTCAGATGCCACAATCCCGTTCTTATAAGTGTAACTGACCATCGAATCCTTGAGTGCTTGAACCAGGTGAACAGACTGAGCCACTGACTTGCAAGTGCTTCTCAGTGGATTCTTAAGGTAGTGGTAATTCTGCGGAGTCTCTGGTAGCACCTTCTTATCGTACTCTCTGCGTGGATTTCTGGGTGGAATCTGGAACGATGGCTCATTTTCTGGCTCAATGAACCCGTTCTCTGATCCAACGGCCGACTCCACCTCTTCGTACACCTTCTCATTCATCAGAACCTGTCTAGTATCGTTGCGAAACTGCATTCTTCTGATCTCTTCACCAGAATCTCCCCTTGAATAGTACCACAGACTCTTAGAGTAGGGATTGTTGGACACAGCCGGGCTAGCGTAAGCCTGTTGCATGTACGGGTTATAATACCGGATCTCCTCATTCTGAGACATCCGATCGAGGTAGATTGAGGAAGAAGAACTCATAATTAGCGGTGATAATTCGCCCTGCTGCAAACGCGCACAAATCCTGAGCGGCTCCTAGAAAGTGTCTCAGACTGGTTTCAGATTTTGATCAAGATTCCAAGCCAGAAATTATTCCTAGGAGATACACAGCATGTCACTAACGTCGTGGCGACAGTTCCCATTCTTCGACTGTGTCCCAATTAAGGACCCGTCGTACGGTTCTCAAGACGGCAAGATTCTGTACTCGGACTCTACAGTGAGCGCGCTTTGTTCGACGCCCCGATATCTCGTTATCGCCTCTGAAGAGGCCAAAGTCAAGTTCGTCAACAGCGACTTCCAATTGGTGAGCACCTTCGCTGCTTACGACCCGGACTGGACTATAACTCGAATGCAGCATGTGTCTGGAGGTAACAGTCTCGATATACTGTGCACTATTGCGGAGAAACAGGGTCAACCATTACAACTGAAGCTGTGGGATGTCTCACGGGTTCTGGAGAAGCAAATCGACTATAACTCAGACTTCCGCACCTCTTGCAAGGTGTCCAATGCCGAGAACAACTATCCTCTGACCTGCTTTGCATCATCGTCGGACTTTTCTGTGCTGGCTTTCGGTTTTGCCAACGGTACTGTCATACTTGTACGTGGTGATATGTTACACGACCGCGGTTCGCGGCAGAGGGTGGTCTACGAGTCGGAAGAACCCGTCACTAACGTCAAGTTCCGCGATGACTCGTTACTCTTCGTCACCACAGTCACTCACATAGCAACGGTTCAGACTTCAGGAAGAAATAGGGGACAACCAGAGACCGTCTTGGATCCAAGGCAAGGTGCCGATATCCATTGCAGTGACATGGTTTTACGCAATGGACGACGGAACTTGGTGGTTGCTCGCAATGATGCCATTCAGTTTTATACTCCTCGAGGTAGAGGCAAGAGTCTGCTCTTGGAAGTGCCCAAGAAACGTGTCCATACATTCCACGAGCGCTACTTGCTCTTGCTCACGAGCACGACGACCAAGATCGCCGGTTCTGCCGCTCTCACCAACGGGCTGTTGGTCATCGATATCGTGGACAAGTACATTGCATTCAATCGCACGGTTCCAAGCCCTGCAATCGAGGTGTTCGCCATGTGGGGCGATCTCTACGTTTACACTTCAGACGGCATTCTGTATCGTCTCCACGAGAAACCTCTTCAAGAGAAGCTGGAGATCTTGGTTCAACGTGAGCTGTTCTCTGAGGCTATAAAGCTTGCCGAGGAAGGTGATAATGGAGAGCAGATTGATCCAATCCAGGTGATGAAGATCGAGAAGCAGTACGGAGACTTCCTCTACTCGAAAGACGATTTTGCAACAGCCATCGACCAGTATATCAAGTGTATTGAGTTGGGCAAGACCAGCGAGGTCATCCAGAAGTATAAGGAGAGCTCCAAAATCCAGTACTTGACCAAGTACTTGGAACAACTCGTGGCCACAGGCAATTCCACCGAAGACCATATTACATTGCTTCTCTCGTCCTATTGCAAGTTGAAGCAGGACGATAAGATACTCGCATATGTCGACTCGCTAGAGGTTTCGCCTGACTATGAGGTGGTTGATCCACTGAAGGACTTTGACAAGCCTACTGTGATCTCGCTCTGCCGTGAGAGCTCCTATTTCAAATTGGCCGCACATATTGCCAAGAAGTTCAATCTGGCCTCGACTGTCGTCGACATCGAGTCGAATGACCTTAAGAAACCCAAGGCAGCTATGCAGTACATGAGACAGCTTCCGATTGATGAGCTGTTACATGTACTTCTAGAAAACGTTCAGCCTTTGCTGGATCAAATGGCGAACGACACTACGCAGCTTCTCATCGATGTGTTCACTGGTCACTATAAGCCAGATACTCCTGCAGATAGTGAACTTGAGTCTGTGGCATCGTCCGCTCCATCTGCTCCTTCCAAACAGGACTACCCGGTTATGACTTCGTACAAGCAGTTCTTCAGTTATATGAAGGTCTCTGACACTCCGGACGCTGCCCCTTCTGCTCCAACATATCTGCCGCCCAAGCCACGACTGATCTTCCAGTACTTTGTGGGACATCCGAACGAATTTGTCATCTTCCTTGAGGCTTGTATCGAGTCCTATGATAGGTTTGGTGGTAACGAGAAGGATAAGAAAGATATCATGGCCACTCTTTACGAGATGTACCTCAACCTTGCAGCCAAGATGCCTGACGAAAGGGCTCAATGGGAGGCCAAGGCCAAGAGTCTACTTGAAACGATTCAGGCCGAAAAGAACTGGACCTCCGAGGAAACTACAACCTTGCTTCTGCTATCGAACGTGTTCGGTTACAACGAGGGAGAGATTATGATCAGAGAGTCTGCCGACGAGGCCTCGGAAGGCTTTGGTGTGGACCTGTTCCGTTCAGCAGTGCTCTCTCAAGACTATCTCAGATCATATGATCTCATTGAGAAGTACGGTGAGAGGGAACCCGATCTCTACTGCTCTGGTATCTCTGTCTACACTTCGCGTGAGGACATCTATAAGCAGATTGGCGAGACGCGGATCTTGAACCTCATAGATAAGATCGAGCGCAACAAGCTTCTGACACCACTGGAGCTGATCAAGCAACTGAGCAGAAACAATAACGGGTTTGTCAAGCTTGGACTTGTCAAGGACTATCTGATTAACTACATCAAGAGGCAGAAGTTGGAGATCAACAATAACGACAAACTCATAGACAGCTATAAGAAGGAGTCTGACAAGACCGACTCTGAGATCAATGATCTGTTACACAACAACCAGACCGTCAACCAGCCTCGGTGCGCTTCGTGCACACAACCTCTCGATTTCCCAGTGATCCACTTTAAGTGTGGCCATACCTATCACGAGCACTGTTTGTTGATCTCTAAGCCGGATACCACCGACTTGGAAGAGGAAGACTTGGAATGTCCGCGGTGTTCATCTCAATACGATTCGATGCAGGCACTAAAGAGACAGGAACACGAGACAGGTATGAAGAACGAGATGTTCGATGCGGCACTGGAAGGAAGCAGCGATAGATTGAAGGTGATGATGGGCTTCATAGGTAGAGGCGCCATGGAACCGACTAGGGTGTTATACGAGAACGATGTATAGAAATAGATTGGGGTAGTTTTACATAAGGATGTCAGCGTTGTTGTCACAGGCCGCCCTGCACTTTGCGATGATCTCCTTCGTAGTCATCTTCTCGCTGGCATCCTTGAGCCCGGCTTCCTCGTACAACTGGAGGAGGTACTTTGGAACAATGCTGAGTTCGTTGTGGTCCTCGATCATGGTGGAAATCACTTCTATAGACAGGAAATGATTCTCGCCGCTAGGTAATAGCGCGGCAGCATTCTCTTCCGGTGTCATATTCTTTGGATCCGCATACAGGATGTTCGGTGTAAGAACCGTCGCAAGGTTATGCGTGTCCATCTTGGAGCCGGTGTCCTTATCAATCTGAGAGAACGTAGCAACCCAGTTCAAGAAGGCAAACAGCACTTCTGTCAAATCCCGGTGGGCCTTTGGCAACATGGCGTACGCCATCTTCAGGATCAGGTCGCGTTTCTCGGATCCTTCTGGGTACTTGTGCGACAAGACGAACAGATCGTAGAGCCGGAAAGTGAGCAGCGGGTTCGGCATGTCACGACAGTACCGTTTCAACAGCGCAGCCAATTGAATTGGGTTCTCCGTGTATAGGTCAGGCACCGTGTTTGGATGTGAATCCACTTCTGCAATCAGTTTCTTCAGTCGCCGGATGTTACCGTTGAGGCGGAACACTCCTTCTGCACTGAGGTCCTTGGTGTGCATGACGTTGATGAGCTCGTCGATCAGCATTGGGATACGCAATTTCTCTGGACCAATTCCCAGGTCGCTGTCCACACCGTAGTTGGTATCCACGACATCCAATGGCACGCCAAAGATCTTGCCGTTGCCAGGGGAACTCTTTTTGGATCCGAACAGTCGACCCCAAATCGAAGGCGACTTACGGGCATCCACGAACGATATACAGTCATCAAGACTGAGTTCATTGCCGAGAGCTTCGTGAAGAGCAAATGCAGCAACGTGGCGCATAACTTCAAACTCGCGGCTGCTAAGCTCGGAGAACCGCACCACGCCCGACTCTGTAGTTTCAGCAGGCTCCACAGGTTGCGTACGTGTTATCACTTCTTTGGTGACGGGCATAGTCGAGGTAGCACTCTCGTAGTTGCGCTTCTGGAACCGGAACGCATTTGGACGGTACTCTCGAGCCTGCTCGGAGGAAACAATTCTTGGGATGTCATCCAGTGTCAGACCTTTCTCGTTCTTAAGAAGTTCGGATGTGGCACCGAGATCGATATTTGCCGGAGAGCTATCCATAGGCACGTCTGCGATCCTTAGCTTCTTGGATCCTTTGCGTCCCAATGACTTGTGGGTCTTGACGAAAGCCGGCGAGGAGTCTGTATCTTCCATGGATGAAGAAGCTGCCTCTGGTGCCTGCAATATGACAGATTTGCGGATCTCGTTGGTGGCAGTACCAACTTTACGGTCTTGACGCAGAGACCGCATTCGTTTGACATCGGTCACCTGTTGAGTGTACGAATCGTCCTCTCCAAGAGCAGAGCTTGTGTTGAACAGGACGCCTCTTTTCTTCATAGCATGCCTAGTGCGATTCAGAGCAATTTTCAACAGATAGATCAGCTCCTCGTAGCGAGAGACCAGCTCGAATCCGGTTGTTGCGGTTGGGCAGCCGGATGAACAGCTATCGCAGAGCAGAGAGTCAGAGGCCTTGTCGTAGGCAGCCTCGGCAAGAAGAGCCGAATTTGCCATGTTTTTATGACAGTTTGAGCAGATGAAGCAGCCAGGATGCCAGCGAAGGCCACCCAGTCTGTAACATTGGGCCTCGATACTGTCACCACAGGCAACACATAGGTCACGAGCGTGAGAATCGACGTCGAGTGGGAAGACGTCGAGAGGAATTGAATCATGTAAAGATATCTCTTTGAGATACTTGTCTGTTGGGCCAGTCGAGGAGGTAAGACGGTTGTACTCCAGAGCATGCATAAGCGAAGAGCGAGAGATTAGCTTAATGTAATGGGCGAGAGTCGAAATCAACGAAAGAAGTTGTCTGGAGTAGTCTGGTGAAGAGAGGGTGGAAGGATCCACGTCACGTAGCAGCGCAAGGTAGGTCATGAGCTTCGAAGAGAGGCTGCGCGGTTCCTTCGTGAGTGGAGACATGTGCTGGAAGCGTGGATTGTCGTAGTCGATATGTATATGAGAAGACTTGGCCTGGTCGTTGATCACATCCACTCCTTTGAACAGGCACTCAATTTTGAGCACAATGCGGCCTGCCGCTAGTAGACCCTGCTGCTTGTTGTTGGTGGTGGCCGCGTGCAACATATCAGATATGCAAGACGCGCACGACTCTTCAAACTCAGAGAGCGTTAGCCAGATAGACATTGTCATACGCTCAACGCGTCTCTCAATATCGAAGAGCACGGCGGGAGGCAGGTCCTTGCCCTGCTTTTCAGGGGTGAGTCCTATGCAGTCCGTCGTCACGTTGACCCCCCAGAATTTGTGGATCATAAAGCACTCCGGGTGCCACTGCTGTTCCTTACCACCACGATGCATCTCCACATACTGCTTGAGAATGGCAGCACCACAGGCCTGGCAGTGCGACGCATGCACCTTAGAGTAGTGATAATGACAGTAGATCTTGCCTCCGTGCTCGTAGTAGTCCTCAGTCTCGAACACTTTATGGCAAACGTTGCAATAGAAGTGCTCTGGGTGGTACTTGTGACCGATCGCCGTGATATATGCTCCACGGATGGCATTATCGCAGGTGAAACAGATCAGATCGATCCGACGGAAGTAGTCATACTCACAGAGTGGGACGGTTCCGATTCCAGGCAGGTCCTCCGCAAAGAACTTGTCTGAACACTGTTTCCCGCAGTCGTGACAGGTGAAGCATTCGATATGATAGACGTGGTCCATTGCGCGCACAAGCGTGCCGATGATCGGGCCGCCGCATTTTTCGCAGGTATTGGACGTTGTAGTCAACGGTGTAGCCTTCCTGCTGTCCACCGCGTTGCTGGTTTGGCTAGTATTATTGGAACGAGTCTGTCGTGTCATGTTGGTATTTGTAGCGCGCGGTGAGGCGGGGATCGGCGAGGAGGGCGCGCTTTTGAACGAATTTGGCGTCTTCGGCAACTTGGGCGATGGTTTCACCTGGTTGATGTGTTCGGACGCGTCTCCTAATGGCTGGGTGCCGTTGGCGGCCGTTCCCAGGGGCGGAATGTAGCGTTGCCAGTCTTGAGGGGTCTTTTTCGGTGTAGACCCTTGAGACGAGGTCCCACTCCGTACCGACGGCTTGACCATCGATGTGAACTGTTGTGGTGAGAAAGACATCGGTTAAAATGGCTTGCCACTGAACTGATTCACTGAGATGAACGACTTGTAACTGGAATCTGCTCCTTAAGAGTTTTCGAGTTTGCTTGATCTTGTGTTTGCTAAAAAAAAATCGATCCCAGATTCGACCTCTCAGCGTCGCGTCGTCAGATAGGCAAAGCGTCTTTTTCCTAGGCTATATTTCTACTGATAACCGAATATGGCAGTGGTTTTCTGTAAAAGGGTCTCGATGGGTCAAAAGAGACGCAAATACTCGAAAAATGGGTGCGATGAGTGTCGAAGGCGACGTATCAAATGTGACGAGGGTCATCCAGAATGCGGACGGTGTCGTCGACTCAATAAGGAGTGTGTCTACGATAAACGGTTGAAGTTCACCAATAGTCGAAGCTTTACTATCGAGAAGGAGAAGATGATCGATTTTAACCAGTGGGATGCCGGTATGGCCCATTCTAAAAGGTCTGCTATGCCTGCCCTGTCTGATACCAACTCTAGTGCTGTCCATACGGCTGCTTTAGGTGCCCGTGGAGGCAGTGCTACAGGTTTGACAGCTCCTTTCAACAACTCGTCTGCTCCTGTCGGTTCGGGAGGATCCAACGGGTCCAACGGGTCCAACGGATCACCTATACATTTGCCATCGTTGGAATACTCAGTACCAGGCACTGGAGCATTTCCTGGCATCACAGGGTCGGCGTTCGTCGAACAACCGCCAATGTCGGTTCAAAACCCTCCAGTGAACATTCCACAGTCGTTTGCCGGATCTTTCGACCCGTCAGTGCCGTCAGCGTCGCGCGAACCACCTCGTTTGCTCTTTACTACCAAGCCTACCCAGTGGACTCAACCACCTCAACCACAGCAGACCGATGAAATCTTCACGGGTGCCAGCAATGTTATCTCTGATCTTAACGAGATGATCCAACATTTTGACTTCCATTTCGGAGGGTTCAACGGTGACTCTCCTGTTGATGATAGTATAGACAACTCTAACAAGCACTACATCAAGCGGTTGGCCGAGTCTTTAAAGAGTGACTATACAACACCTAAAAGTTCGTCCTCTGAAAGCTCGCAGAGCTTGAAGCGGTCGCCAGATTCTAAAGAATCAGAAGACGACTTCCGTGTCCGGCTCGCCTATCCACCACCGCCGCTCTCAGTGATGGTGTCAGATTCCGTGGATCGGTTTGACTATTTATCGATTATAAACGACTCTGTCAACGAGTCTGATTTGATCATGCTGGCCAGGTTCTACAAGTGGTCCCCTACTTCTTCTCACATCAACTACCTCAAGATCTTCATCACCAAGATCCACATGAACATGCTGCCCTTCACCACTTGCTTCCTTGATAACGCCTACATCAACTGCTTCCTGTTCGAGGGGAAAGGTGCTCCCTACTTGCTGTTTGCCATGCTGGCCGTGGCGGCCCGGTTCGAGATTTACCAGGTCAACCGTTCAGGCAAGCCCGAAGACCCTGCCGTTAAAGATCGGCTCAAGTATCACCGCAAGTTTCGGTCGTACTACCTGAGTTCGTGCCTCAAGTCCTTGGATACCATTATGCACTCGAAATCACTTATCCTCGATAACATCGAGTCGTTGCTTCTGACCATCCAAGTCTTGGCCTGTGACTACTCTGGAACCCGGGGTTCCGAGTGGAGAGCTCACTTGAAAGGTGCTAAGGATCTTCTCATCAAATACTGCAAGTTCCGGCCTATCTCGTTAGAATTGGTCATCGTTTGGCTCTGGTTTTACGCCATGGAGATCTTAGCTGGACTCACTGCGTACGATGGAGGTACCATCCACGATTTCCAAGAGCTTCAAGAATTCTTGGGTGTTGTTAAAAGCACTAATGCCGACGTTGGTATATCCATGCGCAAGTTTGGGTTCCTCTTTGGCGGTTACCATGTCGATGATACTGGTAATCCTGTGATCGGTGAAGAACCGCACGTGCTTTCCGAACTTTCACGCCGGAAGAAGCCTGATCATGAGGACTACATTGTGGTTGGTGGTCGGCGGATCCCCAAGCTGGTTAATTTCAACCTCTACCTCGGTTATAATGACGATGTTATGGATGTTTTCAACGATATCGTGGTGGCCTTGGAATGTATCAGACAGTGGAAGACTTCCAGCAAGGATGAGCGCTTGACTCGAGTGTTGAACCGTCATGGAAACGTGCGTAACGAGTATCTGGTCAGTATGATGACGAAGATCTCCAAAGCACGGTCATTCCAGATGATGAACAACCAGCCGCCGTTCCGAATCCCACCTGATTCGCCATACCACCCTCTTAATACGCAGAGTTACCATTACAACAACCCAACGGGGGCCAACGTGGTTATGTCTGGATACATTCACAACACCAACACGCAAACAAGTTCTGCCAACGAGAGTGAGAACTGGTACTCCTGCTTTGACCTGTCCCAGCAGCTCTACACGGACGCATCGCTTTTGAGGATTCTCGTGGCCAAGCAGTTCTACTGTACTGATGGTATGTCGATCAAGAGTTCGATGGTCCAGGATGTGGTTGAGCGGATGCTTCGTTCATTGCAATATCTCGTTCAGTACAAGTCGCACATTAGTGAGGAAGATATGAGCATGCTTGACGACTACTACAACGTTGCCAGCAACGAGGACCACGATGAAGGGCCTGTGGATGAGGAACCGGCCGAGGACAGCTCTGCGGTGGCCGAAATAGACAAGGTTGAGATTGATAAGGCGGAAATAGACAAGGCCGACCTTGGTATAGAGAAAGAGCACGAGTTGGAGACGGCTATCGACGGCGGCAAGTTACCGTTTGAAAAATACCTCTACTACCAGTTCGACAACCGGCTGGTCATGATGCAATGGCCGCTGTACATATGTGGTCTGTGTTGTATCGAGCCGATCCAGAAGTTGGTGATTGACTGCTGCTTCAATGCGTTGATGAGCCTTGGAGTGAGCTCTTCGGAGATCATGCTGGCCAAAGTGAACAAGTTTTGGCGGTTACAGAAGCTGGGTGAGTTCGACTACGAGAAGCAGGATCTGTTTGATGATGGCAGCGATTCGGTGCCTTTCTTGTAATACATGCGGGTAATATACATATTAGTCTACCAGTTCTCCAGGCCTTGCAAGGTCCTTGGAAGAGAGCCAGTAACGTTGTTCGTCCAGGTACTTGTCCTTAGCGACCTCTTTCTCGATACGGTCAGCGACATCCTTTTGCTCATCTTCTTCAACATTGTGGATGTCTGGGGGGATCTCCTGCATCTGCACAGACGGAGCATAGTCCAGATACCTGAGATTCTCCATGAGTTGGACACGGACGTTGTCCAGGTAGTCTCTGGTGTTCTTATTCTGAATACGGCCGCCCAAGTTTGGATGAAGCGAATAGTCGGGTCCAAAGAACGACCGGAACGGTAAGTCGTCCGGTAAGTGTGAGTTAAGACGCTGGTTCGTCATGACACTCGTCTCGTAACACCAGAGCCGGCTCACGTTACGTGGAGTGTAACCACCTCCTCCAACAACCACCATAGGTAATCCAAAGCTCTTGATGAACTTGACACACTCTCCATGTGCATGGACACTCAGGTTGAATCCGCCGAGTCTGTCGCAACCGAGCGAGTCTGCTCCACACTGTTGGATGATTGCAGACGGTTGGAACTTGGTGATAACTTTCTCCATGACCGATTTGAACATGGCAATGTAGTCTTCGTCTTCTATTCCGTCACGGTATGGCACGTTTAAGGCGAAATGCTTACCGTTTCCCAACCCAACCTCGTCGTAGTTACCCGTGGCAGGGAAGAAGTAGCCGTCGTACTTGTGGAAAGAGACCGTCATGACTCTGTCGGTCAGATAGAATGCCTCCTGGACACCATCACCATGGTGCAAGTCGATATCTATGTACAGGACTCGAGGGTACACTCTGAGTAGGTTGAGCGCGGCCAGAACGATGTCGTTCACGTAGCAGAAGCCCGAAGGCTCGTGTTTCTTGGCGTGGTGCAAACCACCCGACCAGTTGATGGCTATGTCGCTCAGTCCGCTCGTAATCTTGCGTGATGCATCCAGCGAGGCGCCAGCGTACATCCGACAGTAGTCGTTCATGCCTTGGAACACTGGATTGTCGTCGTTGATGTTAAACTTGCCCAAAGTCTCGCCGTACTTCTGGGCGTTTTCTGGCGTCACAGACTCCAGAAACTTAATGTAGTCCTCGGAATGGAACTCCAGCAGTTCCTTGGAGGATGCTCGCTGTGGCAGGTACACATCCATCTTGTCGTACAGCTTGTAACCGATGACTAAATGGTCGGTAAGCATCAGTCTGAACGGCTTCATAGGATGCATCACTCCATAGTGATACTTGGACACGGCCGGGTTGTAGTGGTACGAAACGCGTGGATTATACCCACCATCGTCGAATGAATGTACGACCGGTTCGAAAAACGGCGTATATTTGGCCGTCTTCGAGTCCGTTGTAAACGTCTCCATGGTATGATATGACAAAGATTTTCCAGCCTCCTCTTTAACAATTTATTTGGGTGTTTAAATGTTATCCTTTCGGGCTACCCTGCGTGCAACTGGCTCTGCAGTGAGTCGGGCAGGTGCGCGGCGGCTCCTCAGTACTGTGGAGCCCACTACAGTGAAAATATCTGCGAAAGACCTTGGCCCGGGCGGTTCGGGAGTCAATATCCGGACGCTGGAGAGAGCCTTTGGTAAGGACTCTCTAGGGATCGTTCTGATCAATGAGCTGCCTGACAGTTACTCCAATCTACGTCGCAGAGTGTTATCGCAGGCCAGTTTCCTGTTGCAGCTTCCTGCCAAGTCTTTGGAAGCCCTGGAGGCTCCAGAAGCATTCTATCTGGTCGGATGGAGCAGAGGTAAAGAGAAGCTTGCCAGTGGGTTGCCGGACACCAACAAGGGCTCTTACTACATCAATTGCTCGTTTTACAAGGACCCAAAGTTGGAAGGTCCTCCGCCAGAGGATTGCAAAGGGTTTGAGGACTACAAGGCGTACACGGAGTGGAACAGATGGCCTGATGAGACCCAATTAAAAGGTCTACGCAGCTTCGAGAAGAACTGTAAGGATCTTATCAGTATCATTGTGGATGTTGGTTCGCAGGTGGCCAAGTTCTGTGATGCGTACTGTCAGGTGAAGCGGATCACGACCAGAAATCGTGGAATCTCTCAGATGATCCGTGAAAGTACAACTTCCAAAGCTCGGCTTCTTCACTACTACCCTGTGCCAGGATCGTCTCCAACGGCTGCAGAAGATGACTGGTGTGGTGAACATAACGACCATTCGATCTTGACCGGCTTGACGTCCCCTCTGTACTTGGAAGACATTGGTGGAATGTACCAAGACGCAGACATGTCCAACGATGCCAACTGTGGACTGTTCATCAAAGATCGCCACGGGAACCCAGTCAAAGTCGACATTCCCGAAGACTGTCTTGCGTTCCAGACGGGTTCTGCCTTGGAGGAATTGACCAAGGGCTCTTTCAAGGCAGTTCCTCACTATGTTCACGGTCCAAGCGTTCCTGACGTGTGTCGCAACACTTTGGCCGTGTTCTTACAGCCATCGTTGGCGGAGAAGGTTAACGATGACGAGACGTTTGCTGCGTTTGCAAAGAGGATTCTACAGGCGAACCATTAGATGGAGGACCAGCAGGCGTCCCATTAAGCGAACGGTCACACTGACTGCACATAGTATTTATCGCGATCGCAAGCTTCTAACTCGCGTATTTAATCATCGCATATCAAATATAGTAGCGTGTTATTACACATATACAGTGGCAGTGAGTACATCTGTGGCACCTGTAGCAACACCCCTTGCACGCCCTGACCTCTGAGTTCGAGCTCACCAGCCGTCGTCGATTCAACAGCTTCTTCCAGCTCACTCGGCTACTCATCTTGCTTTAATCATATTAATAGACCTATGCTAAGCTCCCGGCACTATGGCACAGAGCTTAATCTCTGTTTCTTCTTCTGTAGCCCTCACCACCCTCTCTTCTTGGACCACCAAAGCGTCTGCCCTGCTGTCTGTCTGGAACAGCGTCGACCAACAGAGTCTTTGGAACAATTCCCTCTGGCAGGTTAAGGTACTCTCTAAGGTACTCGAGACCCTCGTCCGTCAAAGTGTAGTAGTAGTATTGCCAAGAGAACTGAGTCTTGACGAAGCCCTTGGAGGTGAGAGACTGCATCGACTTGATCACGTACAAGTTCTTAGTATCAATTTCGTCATGCTGAACCTCGTAGTTCTTTGGTGCAACAAGCACACCCTCCTGGTAGAGGTACTGGTAGATCTGCTTTCTATCGCTCTTTGGAATTAACATGGCCGATGTAGTTGGTTGATGTAGTTCTCAAGACTGTGAAAAGTTTTGCGTTCAGATTGAAAAATCTAGCCTAGGAAAATTACATTGCGGTGTGGGGGTGAAGGACGGCGCAATTCTAGGACCTGCTGCGTCACGTGATTCGGAGGGGCAGGGAGGTGGATTTATCTAGATAGCCAGGAGAGGCAACACACTTACTTGTTTGTTAGTTAAATCACCCTTAGAGCCTCTTCTTTTATGCCCACGCTTCAAGGCCAGGATGTATTGAACGCATCGGGGCGACCTTTCGCAGTGGCAGAGCTCTGGAGTGAGGACTCCAGAAGTTCCATAGCCAAAGTCAGGGAGTATCTGCCCGATATCCGTCTTGATCCGGATGAGGTCGATCAGGCCGAGACTCGGCTCAGCAAGAGGCGAATTCACAATGTCCCCATGATCAACATGGTTATATTGTCGGTATTTGCTTACTTCCTAGTCAGACTCTCCTTCCGGTACCACCGGCTCTACACCAAGTCCTCGTTGGTGGCTACTGTCTGTACCAATCTAGTGCTGTTCGGTATCGCTGATACCTTGGCGCAATCGATCGCAGCCTACTATGCGTTAGATAGAGTGGTTCCCACCGTTCGAAGCCCCACCATTGATGCCTATGAGGGGCCGGACGGGCCGTTTGTCGACTTGGGAGACATGGAACAGGTTTACGACGTTGAGTCGCAACCTCAGGACAACCGAGCCGAGATCGTCCACGCAACCCGGTTTATCTTCAAGCGATTCGCTGCTTTCATGAACTGGGGGTTCATGATGGCATTCTGCCAGGTCCTGTGGTACCTGTTCCTCAACAACATGTATTTGGACATGCCCACGATCGTCAGCGTCTTGGAGCGGGTTCTGACCGATCAGTTGATCTATTCGCCGATCTCCCTTGCATGTTTCTTCACATACTCTACATTTGTCATCGATGGCGGTGACTGGAATGACGCCAAATCCAAGCTGCGCCGGCTGTATCTGTCGACACTTGCTTTCAACTTCTGTCTATGGTTCCCAGTGCAATTCATCAACTTCTTGGTCATGCCTAAGAAGTTCCAAGTCCCGTTCAGCTCTGCCATCGGTGTTCTATGGAACTGCTTCCTGAGTTTCCGCAGTGCCTCATCATGAACTGAACCAATCCTCAAAAATCTTTGCTATCTACAACTATTCCAGATCGGGAAATTCTTTTCTCTCCTTGTACTAATGACATCTCCTTTAACCGGAACTGCTGAAGCTCAGGACTTCCACTACAACCTGCCTTCCGCTTTGAAAGATGCTGCTCCGCAAGATGTTGGCTTGGTGTGCCTGCCCATCCAGAGGAAGATCATGTCCTACCGCAAAGGTGCCAACTATACCATCATGATGGTTGGTGAATCCGGTTTGGGCAAGACTTCGTTGATCAACACTCTGTTTAATGCCATTCTATTGCCTATCAAGGACCGACCAGGGTTCTCTATGGACGAAACTGGCGATGATAATGTGTTTACCAAGAGAACCACCATCATCGAGGCTCACCGTATGAAGTTGACCGAGGACGGGTTCACGATCAACTTTACGGCCTTGGATACTCCTGGATTCGGCGACTACATTGACAACCAGTACTGCTGGTATCCTATTACTCGGTACATTGATGAGCAGTATCGTCGTATGGTGTACCAGGAGAACCAGCCGGACAGATCTCTGTTGCAACACGGAGAAGTCCATGCCTGCCTCTACTTCATCAAGCCGTCCTGCTTCGGACTTAGCAATCTTGACATTGAGGCCATGAAGAGTCTGTCTACAAGGGTCAACCTGATTCCTGTGCTTGCCAAAGCCGACGGGTGCACTCCTGATGAGATCAAGTCGGTCAAAAGCTACATCAGGGATTCTCTCAAGGAGAACTCGATTGAGATCTGTCAGTTCGTCAAGGACTCTGCCTCTGCATCCAAGTTGATTGCAGAGATGCCATTCTCGATTATCAATACCTATGGTGAAGTGAAAGGTCGTCAGTATGACTGGGGTGTTGCAGAGACTATGAACCCAGACCACTGCGATTTCGTCAAACTGCGCGAGTTTCTCATGGGCAGCCACATGGGCGACCTGATCCTGTCTACTGAGAGCTACTACGAGCAGTACAGAGCTGACTTCATGAAGTATCGGCTGGCAAAGGCTCTTGAGGTCGACGATATGACGACTCAGAGCTGGGCTGAGTGCAGTGACGATGACGAGACCGTTGTTGATGAAGGCAGCATCGTTGAAGGCAGCATCGTTGAACAACATAGCACCAATGTTGTCGAAGATCCACTTGAGAATGCTCTCGACACGTACGATGCTACTACTGTCCTCAAGATGATCGAGACCATCAGCTTGAAAGACATCCAGGTGGAGCTGACCCAACTAAACCCAGCCTATCTCGACATGGAACAGGCCGTCAAGGATAAGTTCATTGCCATGGTGAAAGCGCAGAACGTCAAATTCAACGAGTGGAAGAAGAATCTGTTCACTAAGCAGGCAGAGTGCAATCAGGATATTGACTCGATCCATGAGCAGCTCGTCAAGTTACAGGACGAGATACGTGAGCTGGGGGAAGTGTGAGATATACACGGGCTAGACTATAATATAAGTAAGTGTGAGCTACAAGCAGTAAGTGTGAATAATTGGTGTAGTTAATCGTGTGGATCTGGTAAACCTTCCGAGTCCCAGACCAGGTCGTAGCCTTCTTCGACGAGAGTCCGAACCGTGTCCAAGGAGGCAATCAGCATTACAACTCTTGAGTTTCCATCGTCACCTCTCTTTCTACGGTTCTCCTTATAGACTCTAGCGATACGGTCGGATGCAAAGCCTGGCAGCGAGCTCAACTCTTTGAAAGCCGTCTCCACAGCGGGCATAGTGCGCTCGATTCCTCCATTGACTAGGGCAACCGTGTAAGACAGTTCGTTGGGCACGACACCGAGATCCTCCAGATGAATCGGGTTGTTAGGGTACGTGTCGTTGAGCAGCTTGAGCATGTTGGCGTTAACAGGCTTGAACACCGGGTCCACGAGCGGTCTGCTGATTGGCGCCAAGAACCGGTTGGTAGCAGCCAACGTTCTGGTGCCGGTTTCTCTCGCAGCCACATACACGTCGTTCAATGGGCTGATCAAGATATCCCGGATGTCTCTCATACGGAGGGTCTTCACCTGAGGAGCCCTCTCTTCCAGCCGGTACAGAGATTGGTCGACGTAGTTGTCGGCTCCAACAGTGTACTGTCTGACGCTGTTGGACATGGCCAGTCCCATCAGATAGTCCCTCATAAAGTGGGGGGCTGGAACAGTATGGGCGATCCGGATCCACGACTCTGCAATAGGGAACCTCTTCAGATGAGCATAAGTCTTGAGCTCCTTGCGATCAAATCCCTTTGGAGCCAAATCAGTTTCCTCGACATTCTCGGCTTTCTGGGCACCCTGAGCACCCTGGGCAACTTCAGAGTCTGGAACTGGTTCCAGCACCTTGTGTGCATCCTCGTGCTTCGATTCCCCTCCGTTAAAGGCGGTCATTAGATCAACTTCACTCATTAGGAGTTGTACAAAATAGGAAAGCTAGGAGCAGCGGCTAATGGATTTTTTTTATTATTTTTTTCTTCGACCCGCCCATCGACGTGTAATCATATTTCCATATTGGGCAGTGGGTAAACACTAGCGCTAAGTTATCCTTGCACAATAGCTGTAGATCGCTCCCTTTTGCTACACACTTTACTTGGAGAAGGTCCGGATGGAAGTCACTGAAAGACCGAGCAAGAAGCCCAAGAAGTTCAGTCTGTTAGACGACTTCGAGGCAGGTAACACCTCACTGGGGGATATCATCGAGTTGAAGGAGCCCAGTGCATTCAATTTCAACGACTACCTGGTTCAGTTTGCACTCAACAGGAGTAACATGACCGAGGTCGTTTACCAGCCGGCTCGGCTGGATTTTGGCAAGGTTAAGAAGCTGGATGTGGACAGTGAACCTGGTGATACCACATTGGAAGAGACGGATGACGAGCTAGAAGCGAGCGACCTGGACGATTTTGACATGCAAGTGAGATCTTCCAAGTTCGATAACGTCAAGGACTCTCAGGAGCATCTAGAGGCAGACTTTGGAGTGGATCTCCATGAGTTTGTGGGTCAGAACCATGACGATATGATGCTGGATGAGATCTTTGACAGAGAGAAGCAGTTTGACGACCTGGAGTTCGAAGGAGGAGACGAGAACAGTGGCAGCGACGATGACATGGACGTTGAGTATCCATTTGAAGCATCATATGGCACGTCTATGGGTGGGAACCAGCCGCAGATCTTTGAAGATCACGGCTATTACAGGGACAGTTTCATGCCAACCAAGTCTCCAGGCCGTGTGTGCAGTCCAGAACACCGCAAGCTGCTGAATCCGGGCCACTCGACAATCCACTGCCGCAAGAACCTGTTAAATTTAATTGTGGAGTCGTCCGACGGTAATTTGGATGATGCTACCAAATATGCCACCGAGATCAACTCTCAGAACAGCTCAGGCATTCCTCTTCCAGAGAAGACTACGGAGCTCGTGACGATCCCAACTACGGGGCCTTCCAGCAACGGAATACGCAAGGCCGCCATAGTGAGGGCCACGATGGCCATGGGAGGCACATATGCCGGCTCTATCAAGAAGAGAGTCGGCTTCTATACAGCTGGAGAGAAGCAGGAGTTTGTCCAGTTAAAGGATAAGGAGAACGAGGCACCGCTGACTAAGCAGTTGGACAAGCCTAGCAGACGGAGGGTCCAGTGGGCCAACACCTTGGAGTGGTGAGCATCCCGAGCCCCATACCTACAAGTAATACGATACGATACCGCAATAACTATATAGAAAAACTGCACTTGGCTGCTTGCTAGTTCGGCACAGCCTTCTTGGCATTGAGAATCCTCTTGCGGATGTTGCCAACGGCGGCCTTCTTGGTCCGCGGCTTGGTCTTCTTCTTCTTCTTCTCGTTCTCCTCGATCTCTGCCTCCACTTTCTCCATGAACTCTTCCTCCGACAGATCCTCGTCCTTCAACTCTATGCGTCTCTGCTCGATGTAACGCAGCCGACTGTCGTGGATAGGCAAGTACGGATCCGTAGGAGCATACGACGGTCTCTTGATGCGATGGATGTCGAAGAACTTCGGCACACAGCTGCCACCACTGAATGCAGAATCATCTGCTGCGGAACAGAGGCACTCATTATCGGTGATCAGCTCGATGCTGCCGTCACACTGGAGATTTGGGTCGTGGAAGTAGCCCGTGTTGGAAAAGTAGCGCAGCTTCGTGTACGGTAATAAATAGGACACTGCCATGGTATGAATCGGAGCGTCTCCCCAACGCTCGTAGTAGATGCCTCCTTGCAAGTCTAAGTAGTTGAAGAAGTGCATGTACTTGTCGGAACGGAAAAAGTCCATGTCTCCGATCTCAAAGTTGGACCAGAAGTGGCACATATTGAACGTCTTGCCGTCGTCGTCTGTGACGAACTCAGCGTTGTTGTCCTTGGCAATGCGCTCAGGGAACTTCTTCGCATAGTCCTTGACACGGTCGTACAGTGTAGCCACTGTGGTATGCAACTCGAGAGGCGCCAGTGTGAACCCATACAGTCGGTCCTCCTCTCTCATGACCCTGAATGGGTCGTATTTGATGGAGCATCGGAATTCCACACCTGGCTCCACCCGCCAGTAGTACTTGTATGACTTCATGACATCGAGCTTGAAGAACAGCCCGGAGAAAAACCTGCACATGTGTCTGTAGTTCTCGCTATCTCCATACTTGATATGCTGTCTGTGCATGTTCTTCCGCACGATAGCGGCCTGTTTCTGGTCTATAAATGACGGGTAGTCCCAGTCACGCTTCGGCAGATGCACGAACTTGGCCGTTCCTGAGCACATCTTCGACACCTGTTCGATAAATTCGTCACTAAACGGTTCGTTGTTGGCAAAGACCCAGTCGTAGTGGAAGTTCTTATTGAACCGGTCTTCAAAGTTCTTCACCGTCTGCAACATCGGATAAACCTCGTTGTTACGAACCAGCGTGAAGATCGTCGCGTTCTCACGAACCACCGGCTCGAAGTACCGCTTCTCCACGACGACCAAATTGTCCTGCGCCTTCTTTGATTCATCAAATTGCGATTTATCGGGACGGCTCGGAAGATGATCGTCTATACTGGCCGGGACGGGCTCCTTCTCGGAATACTGAGAGAAGAAGAATGCCGTCATGACCAGGGCGACCAGCCCCAGCATAACAAATCGTCGAACAGATACAGCTTTGTGCATGTGGCGGAGCTGTTGACAATTCAAAGATTTTAAGCGGAATTTATATAATATGCCAAGAATTGGTCGTGTGCTACTAGTAAAGCTGTCTGCCCGTGTAGACTATTTATCCCTATACAGAGTGAATCGTTATTACCTTGACGATCTAGTGATGGTGAGAGTGCGACTCTGTTGGTTTTGGCACACAGTCGATGGCACCGCAGTTGGCAGTGGCGTCAACCAAGCAGTTGGTGTCACCGTGACCCTGGGTGTTCTCCGTACCGTAGGCTGAGCCGCGTTCACCGCTCAGCAGGGCCGAGTTCTCGGTCGTAGATCCATTACTGTCGCCCTGCAAGTTGGCAGTAGACGAAAATCTCTTTGGAAGCATGTGCTCTCTAGCGTAGAAGTTGGAGAACTCCGGCTGGATGGTGGCGGAATGGATTCCAAACTGATGCAAGACCATTTTGATCTGGGATGCAACCGAGAGGAACTGTTCAGGCGAACAGCTGAGGTCCGCATGCATGGAAGCAATGAAGTACGACTCGGTCAAGTTCCAGATGTGGAAGTCGTGGACGGAGATTACCTCGTTGATTCCCACGATCTCCTGGACAACTTCGTCGGAGTTGATCGACGAAGGTGTTCCTTGCAAGAGAATGCGACCCGATGACTTGCACAGAGGCATAGCCGTGGAGAAGATGATCGCAGTGATGAACACGGAGACCAATGGGTCAAAGTAGTACTTCCACCAGTAGTCAGTCTTCCAGATGAAGATGGCCGTTAGGATCACACCGACGTTACCCAGACAGTCTCCTAGCACGTGCAAGAAGATTCCTTGCATGTTCAGCGACCGCGTCTTCTTGGCGCGCCGGTGTGGAGCGTGAGCGTGTCCGGCAGAATCGTTGTGGTCTCCAGCTTGTGGAGGACCCTGGTTCAACCGGTTCACCACCGACTGCGGCAGTATGTTCTCGATATCAGAGTCCGACGAGTGGTTGTCCTGTAGCGGGGTGGTCTCCGACACTGGGGCAGCGTCCCACTTGCCGCCGTTGCGAGCATATTCGTCTTCTGTTTCACGTGCCTCAATCTGGTCCTCTTCCATCTCGGACTCGGGCTCCTCTCCCAGCTCCATGTCATGGTCTTGGCTGTGCGAGTGAGTGTGGCCTTCGCCGCCGTCATGGAACAGCAACAGACCCACCAGATTCGATGCCAGTCCAAGGAAACCGACAATTAGGATCAATTGAGGGTTGTCAATGATTGGAGGACTGATAAACCGCTGGATGGCCTCGACGAAGATGGTGAAGCACAGAGCCAACAGGAAGATACCGTTGACAAGAGCTCCCAAGATCTCAGCACGCTGCCATCCGTACGTGTACTTAGCGTCGGCCACCCTGTTCTTGGCCACGTTGACAGCCCAAAGCGCAACGAGCAGAGACAGGATATCGTTCAACATGTGGAACGAGTCTGCAATCAAAGCCAACGAGTTCACCATGTAACCGATGGTTATCTCGGCCAGGAAGAACACCGTATCCAGTGCCAACAGCGCTATAATCTTAACCTCTTTCTTACCTAAAGACATCTTTCGCTGTTTGGCACTTCGCAAAGTCAATTGGCTACTTTGGTTTTTATATCCGCAAAATTTTTGCGTCGATGCCGTCAGCCACCACTTGAAGCGTCTATTTCCCCCCCCCCCCCCCCCCCCCCCCCCCCCCCCCCCCCCCCCCCCCCCCCCCCCCCCCTCTCCCCTCCCCCCCCCCCCCCCCAACTTTCATCAGATCTATGCGTGCATTATCCCTACAAATGCGCATCCCCCGCGCCTATTGGACGTATACTGACTCCGGGCCAATTACATGCCGCTCATTCGACCCAATGCCGTCCATTTCATTCTACCTACTGCAACCTAACGCTTCATTTCAGGCGAAACTAACTCATCCTTTCGTATGTCGGGTGCCACCTGGTATGCCCCGTAGAGTCCGAATTTTTTCCCTGTGATTATGTAATCGCCCAGCCTACGGGGGGCCTCGAGTTCCCGCTTGCCTTTATTACCATGTACCTTGCTGGTCTGAGAGTCAATGCAGCCAAATTCGTCCATTGTTAATGCCTATGTAGGTGACTACCCGTAATACTGTTACAGCTCGTTCCGCAATGAACAGATCCAGCGAAACAACGGTGTCTTCTCAGATCCCCCTTGACTGTCTATTGGCTGCTCGCGCGAACTGCCTGTCATATTTTGATCGTTTCGATAAGATCCTTAGAATTAGATGCTGGAATTAAATGATGGCTTCTGCTGCTTCCATAGACACCCGCTGGGTGTAATTTGGTCGATCGAATCACCCCGGATTTCCCATATAACACGTTGTACACCGCAATTCAATCATATTAGCAGCAGCGCATGCGGAGAACTGGTGTGCTTGTGATGTTGCACCACCGTTTTAGTTACCCACGAATTGGGCGTGTAGCGCAGTTGGTAGCGCGTTCGCTTAGCATGCGAAAGGTCCAGGGTTCAACTCCCTGCTCGTCCATTTTTTTTTAATAATTTTTTTTTGCTGTCCCCACTCGTTTTGGCTGGCTCCCTGGCTCTACCTTCACTATGATGGATATCCATATTAAAATACAAATCAAATAGTGTAACTAAACCTCAAACACCTCGATAGTAACGGCAGAACTATCCTCGGCAGTCAGCATACACCAAGCAGCGCCCTCAGACTTGGCCTGCTGGTCGTTGCTCACCTCGTTCTGTCCGTACTTGGTTGGGTTGATCTCGCAAGTGTCACCGTTGCACTTGTCAGAGTCGTTGCAACTAAGACGAATACCGAAACTTGGCTTGGTGTTCGCGAATGGAGAGCCCGAGTCGACATAGATTGGGTTCCAGCCGATCTTGGCGTAGGTGTTTCCATCGTCGTCCATGTTAAATCCGGCAACGTACGGCGACCAGTTACCGTATGGGTTAGAGGTAGAACCCCAGACGCAGCCCTCACTAGCAGACACTCCCGGTGGGTTGATGTAGTAGTGAGCAGCAGTTGAGGCCCAGTAGTCGGTACCGGGAACGGCAAGTGTTTCCGTGCCGGAAGCATCGACGTTGGTTGGAATCAGCATGGCTTCGTTACCAGGAAGAACAGTTTGGCAGAATGCCACGTTCTTTGCGACCTGGTTGTCCACGCTGGCGGTTCCCTTACCCTCGTAGCAGTAGTCGTTGGCGGTGACTTTCTTCTCGAGCTCACCATCGGAGTTGCAGTAGACTCCTCCGTATTGGGAGCCAGGGTAAGTGTAAGAAGTGACTTCAGGGTCCCACTGGCCCATCAGATAACCTGGCTTGCAAGCGTATTGGCACCAGCTGCCAGATGTGCAAGAGTCCGACATGGCCCAACCATCGTTGGTGCCATCCTGAGACAACTTGACCATGTTAGAGCCGTCTGGGAAAGAGCATGTAGCAGATCTCTTGACGGGGAGAGCCGTAGCGACGGCAATCAATGTAATGAGTGAAAGCATAGTGAAAGAACGAAAAGGAATGTGTGTCTTTGGACTAGTAAGGAGTGAATGTTGGCTATAGTAAGGAGTGTAGACTATAGTAGGGAGTGTGTTGACTATATGAAGGAGTGAATAGTCAATATGGGTGGGTATATGGGGCTTGAATGATCGTAAAAACTGCCGGTGGATGCTCTCCACTTATATACCATATTGATCCACTAAAAAGAAAAAGGTCAACGTCAAATGCCCCAATATGGAGTCATAGGCCTTGAAGCTAGCCGCTCGTCCAACCAGAGCTTTGCAATCCTTTGAATCACCCGAGAATCTTGCACCGCAGACATTTTTCGTCATGCGGAGTGACATCATTTATTAGGAATATGCAAGATGTTATTCCCAATCTAGAAGGTCTCCTTCCTGTTTTGATTCGGCTCACAAGATAATAATTACCGGGCCACCGTTGGGCCCCGTTCGGCATATAACATCAGCAGCACAATAACCGTATGTGCAACTGTATATTCTCGGCATCGCCCAGCTTTTCCCCTTCCTGCCTCGTCTTTTCCCCTGGTAAATAGGGCTCTCCATATTCCTGCAAGCCAACAATCAAACTTTTTCTATCCTTAACGAAACTGTTAGCTGTTTCCGTATTAGGTCAATTCACCCGCAGTTTTGGGTCTTTTTTTTGGCTATAAGACCGTTGATGGGTTTCTTTTTCATTACCTAAATGAGCTGCATGTCTTCCAAAACAGAAACGGTCTAGACCGGGCCATTCTCTCGGCAGATAACTACTATATGCTGCAAGATCGGATGCACTCTTAGAGCGGTCCTGTGCAGGGTGGCCGTAACGAGCAACTGCGATCTGGCAGGCTTCCCGCTGTGGCTGCTACTGTAAATTATATGGTTTGCAAAATGACGGTGTACTATTTGCGGTTGCAGCATCAACGTCACCTTCTGATCATTGTGTCGTTGGTATGAACAACACGCTTTCATCAGAGACTATCAGAGACTGTCAGAGACCATCAGAAACCGTCAGAGACATCATTCCACCGGTCAAAGCTGCCAATCTGTCCGCAATCCCCAATACATCTCTACACCGTCGGCGCCGGACTTGCTCATTTTTTCAGGGTCTTGGCATTGCCTAATTAGGAAATTAGTGGGGACTTGCGTATGAAAATCCTTTTTCAGAATGACACACCTTGCAGTATTAATATGGCCCGTTTCATAGACTGGGGGGCCGTCAGAACTGAACGCTGTTGCACTGCTGATCTATACGGGTTCGTAGGCACCCTGGCTCCCGGGAATAAGTTTTTTTTCTCTCTGATTAAGTAATCCGGCGGGACGATCAGCGACGATCGAGAGTGGCTCGCGTAAATGGGTCAGGCGGGATTCGAAGCGACGGCATCGCTGTTGGTGGTGTACAGAGATGAGGGGAGGTTTTTCTGTCGTGGTAGCCACGCGCCTATGGGCGTCAGACACGGTAGTGCTGTGCCAGTGGCAGTAGTGTCACAGTAGTCGGCCTTTACACCAATTTAAAATGACCGTTAGATAACAATTCCGCTACCGCCCACTTATATGGAGCCATCGATATCGTATCTAATCAGTGCAGTCTCTCTTGGCTGTTTAGTTCGGCCGCTTCTAACTACCCGTTGCTATGACCATGGCCAGAAAACTAACTCCGCTCTTTAGGACACCCTTACCCATATTAACCGGCCGCCACCGAGTCTCTCCTACCTCTGCAACGCCTCTATCGTCCATCATCGAGGAGAAGCTACCCTGGCAACCAATTTTACTTACCCGACTCTGCCCCTGTAATTTTCACAGGAGAATCCAGAAATTGCTTCTCTCTCGTGGTAACTCTTTTTCGCTATTTGCCGGCGAATCTCTTACAAGGTAAGTAACTACACGCTATACACTGGCAGGCTGGTTGGACCCGGCTGGCAGGGTGGCTCTGGGGGTGATTGAAAACACAAACATGTCGTATTTGCTGGTCGTTTCTAGAGGATATGACACCTCTTGATGATCCAGGGCAATTCTGCCGTTCTGGTCCATCTGCACATGACAACACTGATAGCATCCGCTTGATGTGGTATGAGCAGCATTGATGGCTTTGTATCGTCAATTACAACTGGACCATCCCTCCAAATAACCCGGCCTATCACAGTGACCCATCCAGTGTCTCCTTTTTTTTTTCTAGCTTACTAACAGTGCGCCAAAAATTTTCTCTAGTCAGGACTAGAAGACGTCTTAGTTTGACGGAATCGGGCCTGAATCTTTGGAGAATTGGCCTCACAGCACTTTGAAACTGCACCAACTTCGTCTCAAAAGACTTGTACATTAGCAGCAGTCGCCTGTACCATATTACCAGTCCATTTGCATCCATGTCTGACCAGACTACTATCTCATCTGCCGAGGACTCCTCCTCCGGCTTGAATGCAGCAGATGCAACCACCACTACAACTCCGCCCACCGGAGAGTCCCGCAAGGACCTTGGATCTCTGTCAGCACAACATACACAACAGCAGCAGCAACAGCAGCAGCAGTTCGACGATCTCTTGGCAAATCTGAGCCTCGTTGACGACCCGTCCTCCAGCTCGCTCTTCTCCACTCCGCAACCGCAGAGCCACCAGAGAACCAGCTCCGACTTCTTGGGAAGCGGCGGAGCTTGGCCCTCTCTGTCGCAATCGATCTTGCCAGACTTTTCCACGCAAACTGCCGACGGAGTCGACCGACCTTCCTCGCTGTCTCCGTTCTATCAGACTTCCACTCAGAGCACTCCATTTGCCACGGGTTCTTCCCGCAACAATGCGACCAACTCTACCAACTCGGCAGCCACCGCTTCCACACAGTCGCTACCTTTCAGCCTGCCTGATAAGGACGGCTCGTCAAATGGCTCGCACTCTCCGGCTACACTTGGACCACCTCTCCTAGGAGAGACTGCTCGCAGATTGAAGTACCCAACCGATGACATGCTTTCGATAGGCATGAACTACGGGTCTTCGCTCGGGTTCAACTCGAATTTCGACAGTTTCCAGAACACTCAGGCCGCATACCCTGCATTCGTTCCTCAGGCCGGTTACAGGAAGCCGTTCAAGAATCAGCGCCAGCGTCAGCAGCCGATCAAGCCATCTACCAGCACGATGCAACCAGTTTCTCCGCAACAGACACAGGCAAAGGTGCCTATATCGCCATCACTTGGCCAGCGGTTCGCGGGAACGGCAAACGTCCACAGAAAGCATACCTCTGGCAAGCGCAGAGGCGAGGACGCTGCAAAGTACGTCAATGCATCTCTGGCGGATTTCCTCAACGAAATCTACTACCTTTGCAAAGACCAGCATGGCTGCCGGTTCCTGCAGCGCCAGTTGGAGATCGGTGGACCTGATGCCGCTACCAAGATTTTCAATGAGATCCAGCTCAACGTGATCGAGCTCATGATCGATCCATTCGGAAACTATCTCGTCCAAAAGCTTTTGGAAAGGGTCAACGAGGAACAGAGAACCACCCTCGTTCGTAATGCGTCCTCGCAGTTTGTGCGTATCGCTTTGGACCCTCACGGTACTAGAGCATTGCAGAAACTCATTGAGTGCATCGATTCGCAAGAGGAGTTCGACATCGTCGTCAACTCGCTTTCCTCGTATGTTGTGTTGCTGTCGAGAGATTTGAACGGAAACCACGTCATCCAGAAGTGCCTCCAACGGCTGCCTCCGGAGTCGTGTGATTTCATCTTCGAGGCTGCCTGTGACAACTGTGTCAAGATCGCCAAGCACCGTCACGGATGCTGCGTCTTGCAACGTTGCTTCGACCATGGTATCACCGACCAGTGTGAGAAGCTCAGCTTGAAGGTTGGTGAGCACTGTGTCGAGCTCAGCGTCGATCCTTATGGAAACTACGTTGTACAATACGTCCTGTCCATGGAAGAGGCCCGGCTGCGCTCGCAGACCGGTCTCGAGCAGGATTCTGCTACCACTTCGCAATCAATCGAACTGATCATCAAGGCTCTCAGCGGAAGCCTTGTCAAGTTGTCCACTCACAAGTTTGGATCCAACGTCGTCGAGAAGTCTCTGCGGATCCCTACTCTGGCTCCGTCTCTCATCAACCAGCTTCTCAAACAACCCGAGGCCCTAGGCCTTCTGCTACATGATGCCTATGGTAACTACGTGCTTCAGACTACCTTGGATGTTGCCGACGATGCTAGCTTCAAGAGACTCAGCGAGATCCTGAAGCCTTGCATTCCCGATGTGCACAACACTCCCCATGGTAGAAGAATCATGTCCAAGCTCATCTCCAGAGGCGGTGCTACCTCTTCACTTGGTGTACAACTGCCTCCTGTTGCCTCTAACAATGCTCCTCGTCCTTACAGACCGAAGAATAATTATGGCTATGCTCGCTCGTATAACTATGAGGCATGATCAACTATGTATATCTACTAGACTATATATCTAACTGTATCTTACTTATATTTCCGTTTCTGGCAGCCTTCAAATCTTCAAGAGCAAAGTTTTTTTTATTTGGTGTTTTTCTTCCCCCTTTACCCTCTCATCATGAAAAGACCTTTTGTTATCCGTAAGGGAAGTAAGCACGACCAGTTCTACAACGAGCTTCAGGATGAATTCGACGAGGAGTTTGGTTACTCCGAGACCGACGATTCCGACCTTGATTCTGACGAAGTTGAGTTGGTTTCTGATTCTGACCTTGATTCGTCCGAGGATATGATCGAAATTGTCGAAGCTGACGATGATGAAGACGATGACGATGATTCCCCGCCCGATTTTTACGTGATTCTGAATTCTGATGACGAGTTGGAGTTGATTGATGCCGATTTGATCGATCCTGATGCCATTGAGTTTGAAGGAATCGATGATGATGACGAGGACGAAGACGGTGAGCCAATCTATAAAGCTGACGAGTTCGGTGGAACTCTCGGTGTCACTGCTATGATGCTTGGATTCCCGGTCCTCATGTACTACATGTGGATTTCTCAAGAGTTCTACTATGGAAAGTTTGCTCAACCTCTTCCTGGGCAAGCATGGGATCTCTGGCTTACTCAGATGCTCGGATACATCAAGGAGTACGGTCTTCCAGACAAGCACTCTGCGTTGATCTTCGGTATCTTCTCGGTCTCGCAATTTGTCTTCTACTTCACGTTGCCTGGTGACTGGACCAAGGGTCAGCCTTTGAAGCACCGCAACAACGAGCAGTTGCCATACCTCTGCAATGCGTTTGTTACCTTCTACACCAACATTGTCATCGTTTTGGCGCTGCACGTTTCTGGAATCTACCGGATCTACGACGTTCTGGACAACTTTGGACATGTCATGGCCTGCGCTATCGTGACAGGATTCACCATCTCGATCTACCTCTACATCTACGTTGTTTGGATCAAGAAAGGAGGTGACAGGCTCACGGGCAATGCCATATATGATATGTTCATGGGTGTCACTATCAACCCGCGCATTGGAATTGTCGACATCAAGATGTTCTTCGAGGTGAGACTCCCATGGTACACGTTGTTCTTCCTTGCACTTGGTGTTGTCGCCAAGCAGATCGAGCTCTATGGTAATGCTTCCGTTCAGGCCTGGTTCTTGCTGGTCGGTTACTACTTGTATGCCAACGCCTGCTCCAAGGGTGAAGACCTGATTGTTCCTAGCTGGGATATGGCCTACGAGAAGTTTGGATTCATGCTTTGCTTCTGGAACATCGCCGGTGTTCCTTACAGTTACTGCCAGAGTGCTCTCTTCCTCTACTACCACAAGCCGGAGGAGTACAACTGGCCTGTCTGGTATAACATTCTCTGCTTTGTGATTCTGTTCGTGGGTTATTACTTCTTCGACACTACCAACGGCCAGCAGAAGCACTTCCGCAAGGTGATGGCTGGAGATAATGTGGTCCACAAGAAGTTCCCATTCCTGCCAAAGCAGGTTCTTGAGAATCCTCGCTTCCTCCAGTGCAAGAACGGCTCTACGCTGTTGATCGATGGATGGGTCAGACTCGCCCGCAAGATGAACTACACCGGTGACTACATGATTTGTTTGTCTTGGTCGATGATCTGTGGTACCGGTTCGTTCTTCCCATGGTTCTACCCGATCTTCTTCTTGGCTGTTTTGCTTCAACGTTGTAACAGAGACAACATCAAGTGCCAGAATAAGTACGGCGAAGACTGGGACCGGTACTGTGAAGAGTGTCCATACCAGTTCATTCCATACGTGTATTAGTCCAGAATCGTCGTCTATATGTACCAATATGAATAGAGATAGTGTATCAATTACGATAAATTTGGTATGCTAATCCTCCTCGGCAATGGCAACGAGTCTCTCATCGATCTCCTCGGTCGTCAGCACTCTAAAGCCTTCTGCAGTGGCAACACCAATCTCCAAGTCGTTCTTGCGGAACTCGGTACTCAGAGTGTTTCCCAGCGTTTTGATTGCAAAGTCAACCACTTTGGTCCAGTCGCCCTTTACAAGCAGCTTAGGCTTGCCGTTCTCGTCTTTGGACCCGTTCTTGGTCTTCTTCTTGTACTCTCTTTCCAATGCCGTGCCCACTTCTTGCTGTTTAGGGCCCGTAGTGGCCGCCTGCGCGCTGCAATAGTATCCAGCCGGGTCTGTCTTCAACAACGACGGGCCCAGCTCGTCGTCCACGCCAATGAACAGCAAAGAGACACCCATTGGACGCATATAAGCCCTCTGCGTGTACACCTGAGCCAAGTTGGCCATTCTCTTGGTAATGGCGTCCACTGGCATCTCGTAACCGTACTTGTACTTGAACTCGGCAGCCTCTGAGCGGGCTCTGATGGCCAACGACCGTCCGTCTGCAATGGATCCTGTGGCCAGCATTCCCACGTGCGGTGACACCTGGAATATGTAGCTGATAGTGGAAGGATCCAGTAACACGTCCGGCACCTTCTTCTGGGACACGAACACTGCGGAATCTTCTCCCACAACGCCCAGGCACGTTATATTAGACTGGTTGATTGCCTTGAATGCGTATTCAACTTGGTACAGTCTTCCCTCGGGGGAGAACACCGTGATATGTCTGTCAAATCCAGCCGATCCTGACATCTTGCCCTGTTGCCCTCGTTGGAAAAAACACCGACAACTTTTTTGGGAGGCGATTGACGATCGACGCTGGACATAATGTATGGGAAGAGCGTAGATGCCAGATGATTTGATCAAACTTGGTTTTCCAAGCTGATATTGCCTGGTGTGATAGTCCCAGCAGTATCTATGGAGTTGTGTAAACTACATTATACGTTCAGATTCCCGCCAATTCCCGCCAATTCCCACATTTTCTAGTCCTACTCCGAATTGTCTTCCCCCCTTCATTCCCTCTAAATCGGATTGATCCAATTCTTTTAAATACACCCATGTTCCACAGGAAGAAGAATAAACAGCCGGAATTGAACCTAAATTCCAGTGATTACCTGCCTGCGCCGAACCCCAACTCGCTACAACCGCAGGCTGCCACTGGAGCCCAGCCACGGCCTCTTCCGGCGCCTCGGCCGCCCCAGATCCCTGTTCAGCAGCCTCAACCAAGGTTCCAACCAACAGTCATCAATAACTACTACTATGTTGGCCCGCCGAACGGAGTGATGGGCGTTCCAAGTCAACAGCAGCATCCACAACAGCCACAGAGTCCTCAGATCCAGCAAGTCACCGCACCGGGCCGTGTGCGACGGCAAAGACCCGTTTCTCAGTCTCAAATGACGCGAACTGTCAGCTCCGGTAGCTCCTCGTCCCGCCACCATCCTCTGCCAATAGCATCAAGGATACCCTCCGTCAATGGCTCCATCAAAGACCCTGACATTTACTCCTCGACGTCGCTGGTGTCTCCTACGCGAAGAACCAACCGCGATTCATATACTTCTGTTGCCTCTGATGGTTACTCCTCTGATCCTGGAAGTACCAACGTGGACCTCATTCATTTGCTGGATCAGATTCCGGATTCCGAGATCACTGTGCACAACAGACGGCTTTACAAGGTGTTTGACAGCTTTGAAACCGACCTCATTGGAGACGAAGAACTTCGCGAGCTTAACGTTGACCCTTACACACGACGGAGGTTCGCCAGGTCCTCGTGTACTATCCTAAGCAAAGTATTCTCTTCCAAGAGCACGCCAGGAAAGCTCGACTTCCGCAACTTTGTCCGTCTTTGCAACTTCCTCAAAGGATGTCTCAGCTCGTTCCAATACTACGACACCGACAATTCGCACCGCTTGGAGTTTGGCGAGTTCGAAAACGCTCTCAAGTTCAACGGGATGGCCTGTCCACGGCAGTTGAGCGATAGAATCTTCCGCAACTCTGACTATGTGACATTCGAAGGTTTTGTCGTCGCCATAATACAGATCAGACGTGACGAGCATCAGAGGACCTAACCGGTCGGATATTCATAATTAATCATATACTATAGTACATATCTAGAAGAGACCTTCAAGGTCGTCGTCATCATCTTCGGCTTCATCTTCGGCGTCTGCTTCCGCTTCCGCTTCAGCTTCAGCCTCCACTTCGGCTTCAATTTCAGCTTCCTCGTTGGCTTCCTCATTAGCTTCCTCGTCACCTTCCTCGTGGGCTTCCTCACCTTCTACACCTTCAGTATGCCTCGATGACTTTCCATGCTTCTCTGGCTCCTCTGGCTCCTCTGCTTCTGGCTGCTCCTCTGCCTCTGGCCGCTCCTCGTTTACTTGCTCCTGCTTCATGTCCAGCTCCTGTTGTAAACGGTTGATCACATCGTTGATTCTGTTCCTCATGATCGGGTTGTTGGCCTTGTGGAGATCTCTGCGCTTCTGCTCAATAGTTGCCTGCAACTCTTGAATCTCTTCATGAAGCATGGCATTGTGCTGCTTGTTTTCGTCCATCTCTTTGGCAAATCCTCCAACTTTGCCACCTTCTTCATCCTCTTCGTCCTCGTCTTGATCGTCCTCGTCTTCTGACTCCTCCGTCTCTTGCTCCGTGACGGCTCCTTCAACCACTTCTTCTTGCTCGCTCTCTTCCTCCTCCTCGACACGGGCCTTGGTCACTGTCGAAACACCTCCATCAGTCTCTTCCGCACTCTCTTCCTCTTCTTCCTCGTCACTCAGTAACTTGTCCAGCTCGTTGTCAATCTCGTCCTCGGCATCCTTCTTGACACCCAGGTTCAGAACAACGCGCTTCTTCTTCTTCTTCTTGCGTGGTCCAAGACCAAGGGAAATGCGTGCGCTTGGATTGTTCAGCATATTGGACTCGATAAACTCATAGCTAGTGGTCTCTGCCTCGGCGTCGCGCTTCAATAGGCGTTCCACCTCGTCTTCGACGTTTTGAATCACTTGCTCTTGGTACCTCATCTGGAACTTGTCTCTAACGTTCTTCATAGGTGGAGTCAACCCGTCAGGGAACGATTCTCCGTACTCGTTGTCCACTTCGATCGTGGTGATCTCGTCTTCGCTGTTCAACTTCTTCACCATGAGAAGCATCTGGCACACGTTCATCGTCTTGAAGATGTTCTTCTTGTCGACACTCTTGTGCACCTCGACCACCGTGGGCAGGTTCACCAGCTTACCGCCATACATGACGCCATTGACCTTCAATATGGCCCGTCGTCTGTCCTTCCATTTAACACTGATTCCACTCATATCTCCTGCCTCTACGCAGGCTCTGAGTGCATCCAAGGACTCATCTTGCACCATTCGGAGCACAATGCCTTCCTCTATGAGCGGGTCATCCTCCCTGTCCGGGTCTTCTGAATCGTAGCCGTCACCAGGAACCATCGTTGGTTTCACACGGATCGTGGGCACATGGATCTTGGGTGCCTTCAACTTGATATTGGGCATAGTATTGGAAGCTCTACGCTTCGGAGGCTTCACACTCACGTGTACCGACGGCTTTCCCTCTTTTTTAGTGGCCAAACGTAGCTTCAATTTAGGCATACTTGTGATACACTCGAGGTTTAAATTTTTATCCCCCTCAATGTCCCCCGTACCTGTTGCTACCAAAGTGATATCCAAGACTTTGGAGACTGCTAAGAGCTATCCAGAGGCAATGGCCATGCTCAGAGAGGGTAAAGTGGAGAAGGCACTCATGTATGAGAAGCCTGTCTACGATGAAGTCTTCCAAAAGTTACAACTGAAGAGTCAGTATTCTGATGCCTCTAATCGGCTCAATATTATCGAATACCACGGCAACTACTCTCCCTTTTCCTACTACCTGAACGAGGAGTTGAAGCCGAAGAACTACCTGATGTTCACCCAAAACAAGATGGCTTATAAGTGGTGGGACACCTTGAAAGGTAAAGATTCAAGCCTTGACAGGATAACTTTGAATAGAGAGCAGGAAAGTCTCCCTGTTCGGCACTCATTCTTGAGGAATTCATTGAAGGAGGGTGTTATAGACCCAGATTTTGATAAAGGGCCGGGCAAAGTGAACCAGAGTCTACTTCTAACGAGCAACTGTGTGGACTTTTGCGGTCCAACGACTCAACGTCTGTTTCTGTTCTTCAACCAGGAAAAGACGTCTCTGTTCCGCTACAACAAGGTCAAGTACCTGGCGTGGCTGCCTGCAAGCGAACTAATGCGATACTGTGCTCCTTTAGGTAATGGAAAGAGACGTACCAACACACTAATGGCTACACTGTTCTCAGACGTGAAAGTTCACGCCTATTCGAACTTTGCCAATAAGACCTTTGCTAAGAACTGGGATGAACTGTTCCCAGATGCGATCCAGCTTCCTCGAGCTCCTGATAGGAAAGACTCATGCCTGATGGAGTTCCAATCGAACTACGAAAAGTACACTATAGACCACCCGAAGGAGTTGCAACTGGTCATCCACAAACTATACACTGGCCAGGGGAAGAAGGTGAAGGAGTTGCTGCCTTTACTAGGAGGAGGTGCTGAGGAGTTCCTCGAGAAGGAGATCGACCCTGCCATATTAGAAAAAACTCCTACGAACGTCACCGAGGAAGAGTTCATCGAGATCAGTGATGCCTTTTACAACTGGCCGTTCAAGGAGGATATCAACCTTGAGACGTTCCTAACGGCACCGATGTTCAAGGAGGAGGACTAGCGACCCCTCTGTTTAATGAGGAGCTGGGTCGAGCATGTATATACATTTATAGCCTGTAAATAGAGATTGGCATCTATCGTTAGTATGTCTTGAATGGACTGAGTTGACGACTTGTTTCAGATAATAAAATCATTGGTGTATACATTAAGCTAACCCTTTGGGCGCTTTGATATTAGAGATGCCAGAATGAGTGATTCATCATTTGAAGTCTGCTGCGGTACCTACCTTAGCAAGAGAAGCAAGAGATGCTTTCAAGGAAGAGTTAGGTGAAAAAAATTTATCACCACTTAGCCTGCGGCTTCATTGTAGTGTACCGGCAAGAGAATCTGGGGCTGTTTCAGTCGGTGGCTCCGAATGTTCGGTGGAACTAGCACGAGACGCTATGTGTTTGGTCAGATTCCGATGGAACACTCTAAATTGATAGAGGAACCGGATCAGAATGTACTCGTTGATGAACAGGTTGAACTCCAACAAGTATAAGTAGGAGAGCTCGAGTCTGAACAGATCTTGCACATTCTGGAGGCCTGTAATCTTGCAGTAGTAGGCCTGCTTGAAGTTCTTATCCTCAATAAGCTTGAGTGAGATCCGAATCACGCTCAACACCAGGCGGAAAACGTCCAGCGGTTCCACCGGTGTCAGTTGGATTGGTTCTTCTGGCTCTTGCAGAGGCAGCACGCAGTTGTCGTTCTCTGCACGCAGGTTGAACGCCACATTAAATAGGAAATAGCTGGCAGTGAGCACCACAGCCGGTGATGGCGACAGGAACCTGTTGATCCGCTCCAAATATGTCGTCACAGACAGTTTGGGTTCTTTCTTCAAATAGAACCGTCTCGCTATGTTCAGACACAGCTCCTGGTCCATGTTCTGGCTGTACGATCCTGCCACTTCACGGATCTGTTCCACCTCCAATGGTTTCACGCTCAATTCTCCAAAGTTATGGTCGATCTTGGACTTCTTGCGGAAGTTAATCTCCAACTCTTCGTTGGATCGACTCTTGAATTTGCGAAGATCTTCCTCGCGTGACGCCGATCGTTTCGCCTCCACACTGGCCACAACTTCTTGCAACAGTACAGGATACTGCCTGAGAGACTCCATCTTCCAAATGTCCTCGCCCTTGGACCCTGTGTCGGGGGTTTCTGTCGTTTCATCGCCATCTGGATGTCCGGCATCTTCCTCGACGCTGAGCTCTTCTGACAACCGCAGATGCTCAGGATTGTTCACAATGTGTTTACTCATCAGCTGCTCTCCCATACTGCCAAACAACAGCTTGCCCAGGTCCAATTCGCCCTGTTTATTGAGCTCCGTCACGGTTAGCAGATCTTCCACCAACAGCTTGAACATTGCCATGGTCTCCGCCTGTTGAAGCTCTTTCAAGCTCGTAAGCTCGTCTAGCGTATACTCCATGAGTCTCTCGGTGTCCACGCTGTCTATAGGTTCTGGTTTCGGGTGGTTAGTGGGCTCCGTAGGCTTCGTCGTAGGCTTCTCGTTCATATCGCTGTCCATCGTGCTGACAGAACATCCGCGGGCCATTCCAGTGGCCGCTTCACCTACTGAGCCTTCCTTGGGACTGCCATCAACGAACGTAGGTCGTTGCGGTTTCAATCGCACGGGTATTTCGTGCTCTTCGTGCTTGTCGTCTGACATAAGGAGACTAACACTAATGTAAACTTTAGTCGGATTAATCCTATTAATCCTGATTTTTTCTAAGGTGAGTGAATTACTAGTACTAGATACAATTTTAAGATGACCTCTTACAACTCGTCCTTGTCCCAGTCATCGTCATCGTCGTCCTCATCCTCCTCGTCACCAGCACCGGCAGCACCTTCAGCGCCACCGTAAAGCTTCGAGGTAATAGGGTATGCGACCTTCGAGAGCTTCTCCTTCTGCTCTTCGAACTCTTCAAGGGTAGCGTCTTCGCTGTTTTCCTCGAGCCACTCCAGAGTCTCACCAATGGCGTCCTCGAGAGTCTCCTTGTCGTCCTCAGACAGCTTGGCGCCGAAACCGGTCTCGTCGCTCATCTGGTTCTTGAGCGAGTGAGCGTAGTTCTCGAGTCCGTTTCTGGCCTCGATCTTCTCTCTGAGGGTCTTATCCTGCTCAGCAAACTGCTCACCTTCCTCGACCATCTTCTCGATCTCCTCCTTGGACAGTCTGTTCTTGTCGTTGGTGATCGTGATCGAGTTAGACTTACCCGTTCCCTTGTCGACGGCAGAAACCTTGAGGATTCCGTTCGAGTCGAGAGTAAAAGTAACCTCAATCTGTGGAACACCTCTTGGAGCAGGAGGAATGCCGTTCAACTCGAACTTGCCCAGAATATTGTTGTCCTTGGCCAAAGCTCTCTCACCTTCGTAGACCTGAATTAAAACGGTCTGCTGGTTGTCGACAGCGGTCGAGAAGATCTGCGATTTCTTGGTTGGAATAGGGGTGTTTCTCTTGATCAGAGTGGTCATCACACCGCCAGAGGTCTCAATACCCATGGTAAGTGGGTTGACATCGATCAGAACAATGTCCTCCACACCTTCCTCTCCAGAGAGGACACCGGCCTGAACGGCAGCACCGTAGGCAACGGCTTCATCTGGGTTGATGCTCTTAGAAACCTTCTTACCCTTGAAGAAGGTCTCAAGCAGCTCCTGGACCTTTGGAATTCTCGTGGAACCACCGACGAGCACAACATCGTCGACCTCTTCCTCGGCAACCTTGGCATCCTTCAACACCTGTTGGACCGGCTTCAAAGTCTTCTTGAACAGATCAATGTTGAGCTCCTCGAACTTGGCTCTGGTCAAAGTCTCGGAGAAGTCGACACCATCGGCAAAGTTGTCGATCTCGATTCTCGTAGACATCTGCGACGACAGAGTACGCTTAGCCTTCTCGATCTCTCTCTTTAAGCGGGCAAGAGCACGGTGGTTCTTGGAAACGTCGATGTTGTTCTTCTTCTTGAACAACTTGACGAAGTGACGAGTCACACGGTAGTCGAAGTCCTCACCACCCAAGTGGGTGTCACCAGCGGTAGAAAGCACCTCAAAGGCACCACCAGCAATAGAAAGCAAAGACACATCGAACGTTCCTCCACCAAGATCATACACGACAATCTGCTTCTCCTCCTCACCCTTGTCAAGACCGTAGGCGATGGCAGCAGCGGTAGGCTCGTTGACGATTCTAAGAACGTTCAATCCGGCAATGGTACCGGCATCCTTGGTGGCCTGTCTCTGGGCGTCGTTGAAGTATGCAGGAACAGTGACCACAGCGTGTGTCACCTTCTTTCCGAGGTAGTCCTCGGCAATCTGCTTCATCTTACCCAAAATCAAGGCCGAGATTTGCTCCGGAGTGTACTGCTTGGTCTCGCCGCTAACAGACACCTCCACAACAGGTCTTCCATCCGAGTTCACAACCTTGTAAGGCAGACGCTTGATCTCACGCTGGATCACCTTGTCTTCGAAACGGTGGCCCATAAGACGCTTAATGTCGTAGATTGTGTTATTGGTGTTGGAAGGTGCCTGGTTCTTGGCAGCATCTCCAACAAGTCTCTCCTCGTCCGTGAACGCCACGTACGATGGCGTTATACGGTTACCTTGGTCGTTAGCCAAGATCTCCACTCTGCCACCCTTCATCACACCGACACACGAGTAGGTGGTACCAAGATCGATACCGATGACGGTTCCATAGTTTTCACCGTCGGCAGCAACCAATGATGAGTCCTTCGATGCGAATGGAAGCACCACCATCAGAAGTGCATAGAACACGAGTGCCACAACTGACACTGTAGAACGTTTAAACATGTCTATAATGAACAAACTCTTCTTAGCGTCTGAAAAATTTATGGGCCCGCGCTTTATATATAGCCTCGACGCTTACGTGTTAAAAACTACGTGTCGGGACGAATCTTCTAGGCCGTCCTAATTAGGAATTCAAAGAGGCGAGCCCAAGAAGCCAGCGGTGTAAATTGCACTTGTTGTGACGCCTTCCTGGGGTAACGTGAGGTGGTTGGCGGACCGTGGTTTGTTTAGTGGGTGACTGGGGCGCTTCTAGTCGACTAATCAGGGGCTTGCGAGAGGCCAGTCGTAGATATTCACCGTTGTTTGAGGGTAAAAGTCGTGAATTGGCTTTATAACTGTAAACGCCGTGCCTTGATGTCTATCCTTATGCTAATTCCAATGTCGTGTTCTCGCTATCTTTGCCTTTAGGGCACACTCCATCACTACCTAACATGTCATCTCTCAAGTCCCTACTAGGAATTTTTCAGCCTGCAAAAAATTTGAAAAAAATTGTGATCGATACTATGGCAGGTGCTAAACGTAAGAAAGGTGCTAAGTACACCGATTTCATTGGCACCATCTCTGATAGTGAGACCAACAATGTGCCTAACCTGGATGAGGTTAATGATGACAAAAAAAATGTTCAAATGAACCCAAATTTTGTATTCGATGCAGGTGATGATCTTGATACCGGCTTCGAAGGTTGGGACTTGGACACTGTTAAAGAGGACAAGAAATCGGTCGATCTTGACAACATCATCAGAAGAAGAGGTGGACTGATGGGTAAAGTGATCATCGAGGATAAAAAGAAGGATGATGACGAGGAAGACGACGCAGACGATGATGAAGATGAAGAATCTGATCAAATCGAGCAAGCTGAGGAAGAGAAAGCTGCTGACGAGCTTGCTGAGGAGGGTGATGACGAATCTGACGATACTGATGGATCTGATGATGATGAACTGGCCTTGGATGGCTTTGGTATGGGAGCACCTATCGCTGAAGAGGACGATGACGAAGACGAAGACGAAGACGAGGAACAGCAGGAAGAACAGCAGGAAGAGCAGGAAGAAACTGTTCCTCTTGAAGCTAATGGCTCCGACATTTCGGATTCGTCTGATTCGGACTCGGAAGAAGCTGTCAACAACTTCTATGACACAGCAGAAGGTGAGAATTCGAAGAAAATCCTCTATAAGGACTTCCAATCGATGAAACTTTCTCGTCCGGTTCTCAAAGGCCTTGCTGCGCTCGGTTATACCAAACCAACGCCGATTCAGAGTGCCTCTATTCCAATCTCCCTGATGGGTAAGGACGTTGTGGCAGGTGCACAGACTGGTTCCGGTAAAACTGCCGCATATATGATTCCGATCATTGAGCGTCTGCTTTACAAGCCTTCGAAAGTCCCCGCTACCAGAGTCGTCGTTATGGCTCCTACGCGTGAACTGGCACTGCAAGTGGCAGATGTAGGCAAGAAGATCGCCCAGTTTGTTGGTGGAATCAGTATTGGTTTGGCCATCGGTGGTTTGAACCTCAGACAGCAGGAGCAACAGCTCAAGACGAGACCAGACATTGTCATTGCCACCCCAGGTCGTTTCATCGACCATATTAGAAACTCTCCTTCGTTCAGTGTCGATATGGTGGAGATCATGGTGCTAGATGAGGCCGATAGAATGCTCGAGGAAGGATTCCACGATGAGATCTCGGAAATTCTCGAGTTGCTCCCTCAAAAGAGACAGACGATGCTGTTCTCTGCTACGATGAATTCTCACATCAAAGATATGATTCAGTTGTCCTTGGACAAGCCTGTGCGGATCATGATCGATCCTCCAAAGGCTTCTGCTTCCGGATTATTGCAAGAGTTCTGCCGTATCAGGAAAAGAGAGGAACTCAAGCCAGCTTTGCTCTACGATATCATCTCGAAAGTAGACAGCCAAAAGAGAGTCATTGTGTTTGTGGCTACCAAGGCTCTTGCGCACAAGTTGAGAATCATTGTTGGTTTACTGGGTCTTCGTGTGTCTGAATTGCACGGAGCATTGACTCAGGAGCAACGTCTCAAGAGTATCACTGACTTTAAGAAGTTAGATGTGCCCGTCTTGATCTGCACCGATCTGGCCGCTAGAGGTCTCGATATTCCTAAGATTGAAGTTGTCGTTAACTACGACATGCCTAAATCGCACGAGATCTATCTCCATCGTGTGGGAAGAACGGCCCGTGCTGGACGTGAAGGTATCTCTATCTCGTTCGTTGGTGAATCCACCAAAGAGCGTAAGATCGTCAAAGAGGTCATTGCCAGCGTTGCATCTTCCGGAAAGGGTAAAGTGGTTGGTCGTAAGATCAACTGGCCTGCTGTGGATAAGATTTCAAAGTTGATTAACACCAAGAAGGATATGGTGGAAGAGATTATGGATGAGGAGCAAGCAGAGAAAGAAATGTTACATGCAGAGATGGAGTTGCAAAAGAGTGAGAATGTGCTACGGTATCAGGACGAAATCCATTCGCGGCCAAGAAGAACTTGGTTCCAAAGCGAGGACGAAAAGAGAAGAAGCAAGACTGTCTCTGCTCTGGGAAGAATCAAGAAGAAAGATACCCGTAAGGACAGGAAGAAGGCCGAAGATAAGGAGGACGGTGGTGGACGCAGCTACAAGAAGACCAAGAATGATAGAATTGGTGACTACACGGGCAAGACGAGGCACGAGAAGCTCGTAAAGAAACGCAAAGCCAAGCATGACCGCCGCGAGTTCAAGAAGCGTCGCTAGCTAGCTCTAGGTATATAATTAGAGTTAAGAGATCTCTTGCATATATTCGGTATAAAAATGAAAGTCTTTTAGGCCACTAGGCTAGGTCATAGCGGTGACCAGCTTAGTCGTAGTTGAGCTGGACGTCAAGAGGCTCTTCGGCCTCGGAGTCCCAAGCAATAGAGAGGCTGGTGACTGGAGAAGAAGTGTTGGAGTTCTTGAACTCGTACCAGAGGACGGAGTCGCCTCTCTTGTAGATGGAGGAGTGAGTTCTGGTGGTGATCTTTCTCCAGGTCCAGCCTGGGGCAGGAGCGGCGAGAGCGGCAGTAGCGAGAGCGAGAGTTGTGATTGCGGCAACGGAGAACTTCATAATTAGGAAAAGGGAAAGGCTGATAGTCTTATTGATGATATTAAGCGTGAAGGTGGGTGCGGAAGGCCCTCTTTTATATTGCAAAGGTAGTGAGAACCCCAAGGAACACTTGGTTTCAGATCCTCCTTACCAGGCTAAATGAGGAAATTTTTTATGCATGAAAAATTTCCTCATTAAGCCTGGTAAGGGAACCTGAGACACTTGTGGCAGCAACTAATCGTAATAGAATTGGGTAGCCAATTGCGAGAGTTGTTCGGGATCATATGTTTTCACTGCGGCGGATTTATCGTCCGAGTCCGGTAGATCGATCAGTTGGATCTCGGTACGAATTTTGGTCAACTCGTTGATCTGATACAGGGTATCTTCCGAGAGTTGGCTGCTCTGGTTCAACAGCATCCGAAGTCCGTCCAGCCAGCTGTAACGCACACTTTCAGAGTCCACATAGAACACAAACGGCTTCCTTCCCGTCACGGAGATCTCCATGCGACTCACGCTCAGTCGTGGACTGATGTTGACGAGGTTGCCCTTTTGGATCGTTTCCGAGATCCGGTCTGACTTCACGTTGGTGATCTGTTTGAAGTCGATCCGGATACCGTCACGATCAATGTTTGGAGTCCTCGTGTGCTTTCGTTGGAACTCTTTATAAATAAGGGAGTTGCTGTTCGACGAAAGAACCACGTAGTAGTACGATGCGTTCTCTGTAGCGGCCCGCTTCTCTATTGGGTTGTGTATGTGGACCCAGGAGCCTTTGGACAGTTCGATGAATCGTTGACTCTTGACGAAATTCACCACCTGTTGCTTGATATCCTGGTTGAACGATGACATCGACTGCGACCATGCGATATCCTTGGACGCTTTGATCTGTTCAAGTTGGAACTTCTTCAACTCGGCGTGCTTGAGGTTCTCAACAGATTCTATCACGTTATCGAGTGTGTTGTCGGTCAGCTGAACCTCGTAGTAGTCGAGCAACGAAGAAACCAGTTTGGCAACCCGATCAAAGTCATCTGTGACGGCGTGCGAAGCCATCCAGAACCGCAGAGATGAAGCCATCAGGGAGTAGTAGAGTTCGCTGTTGAAAAACGCAAAGCATTGCGCCAGTCGTGGATGGTTTTGTGCATCAATGTTGTTTATGAGGTCAGTGACAGTCGTAGCAAATAGCATGAGCGGGAAGTAAGTCTCTGGAGTGGCAAACATGGCATGTTCAGAGAAGTTCTTCCGGAATTGCATGTTAGCACTCTCCAACATGACCAGCAAATCCAACGTCGCCACTGCACTGAAGTGTTCCACTATGTACTCGTACGGATCCTCTGTGTCCTTGAGTCCAATCCGCTCGTAGCTGGTGAACTTAGCGTGGCCTTCTCCAAGGGAACGGCCCATCACTTTGGCACATTCGTAAGCGAGAGTCACGAACGGTTCTGTGCCCATGTCAGCACCTTCAAGGTACTGTAAATTGCGCTGTGAAGAGGCACCCACCGCTGCCAGGCTGCCCAGTTGCGTGCGAACTTCTGGAGTCAACGAACCGACGTTATCAAAGAAATGTGTCTCCAAAAGATACCTCGTCTGCACGACGATTCCATCTGCTCCAGTCATTCTCAATTGAATCTGTGCCACAAAGTGTAGGATCATATCACACAACCGCAGGTCACTGCTGCTCACTTTGTGAGCCAACCGCTCATAAAATGGCTTGTTGGCATAGCAACTAAGCAGAAGGGGGTCGAAAGCATGCGTAGAAGTCGAACTAAACAGAGAACCAACTAGGAAAACTGTGCTGATATGTAACACAGACTTGAGAATTTCGTTCTGTGCGTGCACTGCAATGTTGAACAGAGCCTGGAATAGCGGCTGGTCGAATAGTGAGGCCGTTGAGTTGTTCGGAGACAGATAGTCTACCGTCTTAGCGAGGACCACGATTGAGTTGAGTTTCTCGGCGCTTTTGCCATTCAGAATCGCATCTCGTAGACTAGTCACATATGTTGCTCCAGTGACATCGTTTAAGGTGCCATCGGTGCCCCTTAACGTTTTTAACTGAACGTTGATTGTCGAGTAATCCATTGTCGGAGTGGAAGAAAATTTGTGAGCCCGTTGGATTTCAACCGAGTATGTGAAGCCGCGCAAACTTACGCCGCAGCACATACTGTTGCTAGTGTTTTGGGTTGGATTTATGTTGTATTTGGTGTTTGTTTCAATACTTTCATCCGATTTTCATGTATACTAGAGGTAATTTGGAGTTTCTATGGTTTCATTGACCTCCCTATATAAACGAACCTCATTATGACTCGCCTAATTCCACTCTTTAGCGACAGTCCCTGCGGCATGGAAAGTTCTCGTTGGTATAGCCTTTCCACTTGAGACTGGGGCATGAAGTAATCCCAATCTGTCAATTCGAGGATTCTGCCAGCATCAATTAGTGGTGGAATGTTCGTTGGCAGGGCCCCGTGAGTCTCTCCGTCTGGTAAATCTATTCCCCATGGAACTCTCCAAGCTGTGCTCATTATCGGATCATTGTAGCTCGGACGTTTGGGGTTGAATAGTTGTTTGTGAGCCAGCAATTCGACCATTTGGCTCTTTACCAGGTCAAACTCTACCGTCATAGGATCTGCCACCCTCATTGGGCCCATGATAAGGATTTTCCTCGAGTATCTCCGGTTGCAATAGTTGATCAGTTCATTCGCTGTTGGCTTATCTCCAAACAGTCTTATGCTTCGTCTCTGAATAGAATCGATAGACATCTCAAGCCTTCCTATCTCCGAGCCCGTGAAATAGGCAGGTCCAATGCATGTGCCTTGGTTCCTGGAATGGAAGCTGAAGACGGTGCGACTTCGAGTAGCGGGCTTCTCTATCTCTTGGGCCGAGTCCAGGGACGTTTGATCTTTCCTCTCTCGTAGTAATCTCTTTCCTATCATCTCCTTTCCAATGTGTTCTCGGTTACACAGACAGATTTGCTCCCCCTTTTTGAACATCTTTGGCTCCTGTTGAGTGTTATAGTAGTAGTTGATCTCGTACAGATCTCCAACTTTACCATCCACTATTGAGAATATTCTGTCACCATACCGCAATATAGTATCCTGACAAAGCTCAATGAGGTACCAGTTGTCCAAACTGGTCTCCTCGTCCCTCAGAACTGACACCATACTGCAACCTTCGATCTGATCACACGCAAAATCAAATCCTTGAATATGAATAACCATTTCAAGATCGTCAATATACTCTGACCCACTATTACCTCTCTCGTCAAAGTGGCCACAGAGTCCTCTTCCAAGTAGTTTGCACTGATCGACTGGAACTGACCTGTCAAAGTATTGGTTGCCGATTTTCCATTCCGTCTGGATGCTTTCGGTCTCTGGTTCCAACTCCAACTCTAATTCTTCCTCTTCCTCTTCCTCTTCCTCTTCCTCGGTTGCATTCACCTCGGCTTCTTGCAAAGGGCTTTCATTGTCACCTTGTGCATTCTTACTCAATGGTCTAGTTAGTTTGGAAAGATCATTGGAAGACGAGCCTATAAGGCTATGGACTTTGTTTTGGAACAGTGCCCCAAGTACTTTTGCAGTTGATGATGATAGTTCTTCTGCTGTGTGTGAAGAGTCTGATGAACTAACTAGAATCGTGTCTTCTGGCTTGGACGTGTTCGAAGCTAGGATTCGTATGTTAGTGAACCTAGTAAGTGATGTGAGAGTATCCATGCTAAGGATAAATGGCCAGTCCTTTCCCAACAAGGAAATTTATACTCCTGATAGGGTGAGAAGACGTATTATCACTTACTGTAGTATATCAAAATTATATAGGTCCAGTTATCAGTATGAGGAGCACTAGTACTTGACATAGTTCTACTCCTTTTCGGTAAGACCATATAGTAACATAATTCATTTCTATTTCAATAAAAATTGGAGATTTACCCACAGTATCCACATATTATGCGCATATAACAGGTAGCGAACATCCAGACTTGTCTTCAGGCCAAACAGCTCGAGCATTGAGTAATAACGCCAATATGAACACTTCCTCATAACAACAAGACTGATGTCATATCACGACATAACATATATAATATTATAAGGATTTTCAAAGCGTGAACTGAACATATCATATTAAACGTAAATTATCTTCCGTACCTTTTGAGTTCGAGGTATCTACAAGGCGGATACACTACAGCAGTGAATGCCAAAGTAAGCCAGACTCCAACATCTCCACCATAGTCGCCTATCATGGCAGCTATCGGGCCAATGTAGTAGACCTGGCACATTCCAACAACTGCACCTGCCACTCCGCAACAGAATGCAAACGCTGCTGCGTATCCATGAGGCAGCTTTTCTTTATCATTCCAATCTTCCCAGTTGAAGCTGCTTTCTGAACCATGGTGGAAGATCATAGTCTCTTCGAAGAGGACTGTAACGAAAATGCAAATCCAATATCCAATCATCGGCAAGAAGTTGTTGAGGTAGGTAGACAGCGTATTTCTTCCAGCCATGGCGCAGATCAAGCAGACAAGGAAACCAACAACTGTAAGCAACCAACGAGGGAACCTTAACAGAGATTTATGAATCATCTGGATCGAAAGTGGTATCGAATAGACGTTGAGAATGTTGTTAGTGAGAAGAGAGAGAAGCAGGATCACAGTAATGAACTTTCCACCACCGTTCCATCGGGATAACGACTGGTTAATCAAGCCACCATTACCATAGGTATCATATGCTGCCTGATACTCGTCATTTTCAAAGTATGCGGAACCAATACAGATGGCAAGCGAGCCAATAAACACCGTTGGCAAGCACATACCCAAGAAAGTTGTCCAAAATGTGGCCCAGGCTGAAGTTCCCTCAGGGAACAGAATGTAATAATCGCTGGCCACTGTTGCCCAGGCAGCATTGGTACCGAAGCAAATTGTGAAAAAGGAAAGGCAGTCTCCAGCGATGGTCATCTCATTGCCATACGATGGAGTGACGTTATCGAAGTCCTTTCCTGCGCAAATGTAAGTAAGAAGGAAGAACAGAATCAGAGGTAAACTCATCCACATCTCGCATTTGTGAATGAACTTGATACCGACTATAGCACCAACACATGAAAGCACTGCAACAATAGCAATACCAACCTCTATAGGACACTTTCCGTCGGACATGGCTTGCAAAATCTGTCCACCAAATACACAGTCAATGATTGAGAAACCAGACACACAAATGTAGTTCAGAATACCACAAACAGGTGCAAAGTACCAACCAAAGAAGAACCGAGCTCCCACCATCTGTCGTAGACCCGACTTTGGGCCAAACGTACTAGTATATGCAGTAATAGCAGACCCAAAAACGGTACCAAAAATTCCTGATATCAACGACTCCTTCAACGAAATTCCACAGACGATGGGTCCCAGGAAGAAGCCAGATGCAGACGTCAAAGAACCACAACCAGCGCACCACAGGTAGAACATGTGCAGAATCGAAAAGTTGGTGTCACGCTCATCTGGTGGAACTCTTTCGATGCCTCTAGTCTCTGCTCCCATAGCATCAAGCTTATTGGAGATTGATTCCAGTTTACCAATACGTGGTGTCTCAGAGGTCTCAACGGATGCTTCTATATACTCTTTCTTCTTCACCATCTCGTGTAAATATCCATATCTCTGTACGAAGGACGAGATATATGTGTTGTGACTAAATTTTTCAACCTGTCAAAACACGATGAGATGATCCGAGATGCTTTAGCACCTTTAAAGTCCCTATATGGTTATTTGAGTTCGAATTTATAGTAGCTGTCAATCAGCAATACACACCAGTTCCTCCTGGGATCTTCTGATGTCCTATTAGGTGATTGGTTCGAGGCAGAAGGAGCCGAATCCTCGGATTCAGTAACCTCGGTTAGACTGATAACCGCGGTTGGTCGAATAGACCAGGAAGGTGTGAATAAGATCAGCTGACGTTCCCAAACTGGCTCAGAACAACCTTAACAGGCTTATAGATCGATTCCTCGGGCGAATCCTCGGGCGAATCCTCGGGCGATTCCTTAGGCGGTTCCTGGGTGGCTAAAGACTAGACCAGTTTTGAGCCGTCCTTAATATCCTCCCAGCTATCAAAGCTGCGCACAAGTTCCAGTAATGAGTCCAGCTCATAACTGTCATCGAGAGGATTTTTATCAGAAGAAGCCAAATGGCGAATAGCCGTTGCTGCCATCTTCTTCATCACCGATGCGCACAGCGACACGATGTTTTCCCTGTCCGAATCATTGATACGATCGAGCACCACTATCGATTCATCGCATTTGACCTGAATATCCTGAACTGTGATATCAGTTGGTATCTGATTTAATTTGGAAATGCAGTAGTTGTACATCACAGATGCTGAGAATAGAGACGACACCGAGAGTATCCGATAAGTTAACTTCTGCTTATCGCTCATTCCTTGGAAGATGTCTATGACTTGGCCCGATGCTCTTAGAAGCTTCTCGGAAGGTTCTTTCTTGTAGAGCAGGCAAATAGCCTGATAGTAGAGAAGTGAGAGGTATCCTTCATAGAAATTGCTCCTGCCATTGAACTGATTGCTGAACTCTTCAAAATCCTGTCTCGTTTCATTCAACCGAGTCAGCAAGGTTGCCTTGGTCTCTTCAACATTGAGCTGATCGAATCCAGACAGTTTCGTGTATAGGAAGGTCTTTATCTCAGAGATCGTCCTAAAGTATTTGATGTAGAACAGCGAGTAGCTCTTTGAAGAATACTCCGTGCATGCATCATCATCAACTGCCTCAAAGTATTTCGTTGTAATGCAAAATTCATCGATCAAATGGGGTTTGGATATGCAAAGACACACGTATCGATCCAAGAGGTAAGCAGACCAGAAGCAGCGCCGCTTTATGTCCAATTTCTTGGGGTCCTTCTCCAAAGAAATGACCTTTTCATCATAGAATCCATTTTTGATAACTGACGAGCAAATGATGCTTGATATGTTCCAGAGTCCTGGATCACACGGTCTGCAAAGCGCAATCTGTCCCCGAAGGAGGTATGCTTGTATCTTTTGAATAACATCCAGGTCATCGCAGAGCATATCACCAAGTTCATCGGCAATTTGAAGATAGTAGTCACGATTGTACAAGTTGTCAGATTGTCCCAGCGATCCATGCGAGCATTCCAGATTACTTGCAGAGAGGGCAAAGATCAGATTGGCAAAATAGAGATTCTTCAGTGTGTCCAATGAAAGCTTTCTGTGAACTATGCGTGCCAGTTTAGCCTCCATAATCTGATAGAACGACGAATATGTATCCACCTGATTCAGTACAGGAAAGATCGGGTACTCGTTCTCGAAGTAGATCTTGAGCAGGTAGTTTGAAAACTGAGTGCTGGGAAGCTTTCCAAAGTACTGTTCAAGTAAACTACTGTCGACTCCGCTGATCTTCAGTGACGACTGTCTTGGCGGTTGAATGATCTGTCTTTCCAGGTATCTATGGATCGGACTGCTTCCTTGATCTGCGTACAACGAAACATCATTTGCAATCGGCGGCATTTTCTGATCATGTGTGTCCTCAATAGAGGCATATGTCTGTAATATACCAAGTTTTCCCGACGTCAGAGGTCTCTTTCTCAGAGCAACTTCGTAACTTTCAATTCGTCGCTCTAATCGGGAAATATAGTCTCTCGGTACGAGACTACCAGAGATGATGTCCAACTGTAAGCATTCCGATCCACTTTTTTCACAGTTCTTGCACCGCGGCCAACCTTTATCGCACTTTCTCTTGCGCCTTTGACATCGATCGCACGTTAGACGATTCATGTTGTGTTTCTTATCAGTCAAGAAATTTTATGCCTCGAGAAGGTAGATCATTTGCAAAGAGTGTCTCGTATTAATTATATACCGTACTTCTTAAGTTCGAGGTATCTACAAGGTGGATACACAACGGCAGTAAAGGCCATCGAAAGCCAGACTCCAACATCTCCACCATAGTCACCTATCATGGCAGCTATCGGGCCAATATAGTAGGCCTGACACATTCCAACAACTGCTCCCGCGACACCACAGCAGAATGCAAATGCTGCAGCGAACCCACGAGGCAGCTTGTCCTTGGTATTCCAATCTTCCCAGTTGAAGCTGCTTTCTGAACCATGGTGGAAGATCATAGTCTCTTCAAACAGGACGGTTGCAAAGATGATGATCCAGTATCCAATCATTGGAAGGAAGTTGTTGAGATAGTTGGATAGTGTATTTCTTCCAGCCATAGAGCAGATCAGGCAGATGAGGAATCCGAAAACAGTCAATAGCCACCGAGGAACTTTCAACAGAGACTTGTGGATCATCTGAATGGACAGCGGCATCGAGTAGATGTTGAGAATGTTGTTAGTGAAAAGAGAGAGGAGCAGGATCACTGCAATGAACTTTCCACCACCGTTCCATCTAGACAGCGCCTGATACACCAAACCACCATTACCGTAAGTATCATAGGCCGTCTGATAATCAACATCTTCGAAGTATGCAGAGCCAATGCAGATGGCAAGCGAGCCAATAAACACAGATGGTATGCAGATTCCCAAGAAAGTGGTGGTAAATGTTATCCAGGCAGAAGTTCCCTCCGGGAAGAGAATGTAGTAATCACTTGCAATAGAAGCCCATCCAGCATTGGTACCGAAGCAAATGGTGAAAAACGAAAGGCAGTCACCAGCAACAGTGAGGCTATTGCCATACGACGCAGTGACGTTGTCAAAATCCTTTCCTGCGCAAATGTAAGTAAGAAGGAAGAATAGCATCAGAGGTAAACTCATCCACATTTCACATTTGTGAACAAACCTAATACCGACTATAGCGACAATACCTGAAAGAACAGAGATGATAACAATACCGACCTCTATAGGACACTTTCCATTGGAAATAGCTTGCAAGATCTGTCCACCAAACACACAGTTAATGATTGAGAAACCGGAGACACTAATGAAATTGATGAGGCCACAGACAGGTGCAAAGTACCAGCCGAAGAAGAACCGAGCTCCCACCATCTGTCTTAGACCCGATTTCGGACCGTAGGTACTAGTGAACGCAGCAATAGCAGCTCCAAAGACGGCACCGAAGATTCCTGAAATCAAGGAATCTTTCAACGAAATTCCACAGAGAATGGGACCCAGAAAGAAGCCCGAGGCCGATGTTAATGAACCACATCCACTGCACCATAGGAAGAACATGTGCAGAATCGAAAAGTTGGTGTCACGCTCATCTGGTGGAACTCTTTCGATACCTCTGCTCTCTGCTCCCATAGCATCAAGCTTATTGGAGATTGCTCTGAGTTTACTCACATGTTGTGACTCAGCGGTCACAACTGAAGCGTCACTGTACTCTTTCTTGTCCATGATCTAGTACAATCACACCATGTCTGACCAGAAGAAGGACGAGATATATACACGGAGTGAAATATTTTAAGCTCATGCACGATGGCGGAAATTCCCACCAGATAAGAATTTGTTGACGAACGATCCTCATCGCTGCATAAACGGTGGGAATTCCCGCCTCTGATATCTGTTCGAGACGATCTTATAAAAAAGGTCAGTGTGCAGTCATTTCTCGATAAACCAACCCCCAAATGACCAAGCTTATTCTTACAAATGGTGAGATTCTCACCTTGGATGAAAACGATACTTTACTGACCAACCATGACGTTGTGATCGATCAGGAAACTGGATTGATCGAGCAAATCGTGCCAAGTTACACACCTGAAAAAGGTGATACTGTATTGGATTGCACTGACCAAGTTCTGATGCCAGGTCTTGTCGACATGCACTTCCATAGTGCTGTTGCCCGTGGCTGGAACGATAATATGCCACTCAAGGAATACCTAGACGAATGCTGGTACCCATCTATAAAGGCCCTCGATGAAGAAAGCTGCTACTGGGTGGCTTTGGCGTCATACCTCGAGGCCATCAAGTCAGGTACTACCCAAGTCAATGATATGTACCGATTCCTCGGCTCATTATCGAAGGCCGCCAGTGAAATCGGTATCAGGGCCACTCTTTCAAACGATGTGTGTCTTCCAGAGTTTGGAAGTGATACATTGAAGGACCAACGAGAATCACTTGAAAAGTACAATGGTCTCTGCAATGGACGTATCAGTGTTAGGGTAGGTATCGAATGGCTTCCAAATGGTAGCAAGCAACTGATGGTTGATGCACGGAAGCTGGCCAACGAGTTCCATGCTGGAATCCATATCCATCTTAACGAGAGCACCACTGAGGTCGAGATTGTGAAGGCCTATGCAAACGGTCTTGGTCCAACAGAACTCGCCTACGAGGCTGGCCTGCTTGGCCCCGACTGTATTGCTGCTCACTGTGTTCATTTGAGTGATCGTGAAATTGAACTCATGGCCAAGACCAAGACTTTTATCTCACACAATCCATCCTCAAATGCCAAACTTGGCAACGGTATTGCCCGGTTAATGGAATGGCAGGAGCAAGGCATTGTTGTGGGACTTGGACACGATGCTGCAGAGTGTAATAACTCTAGAGACATGTTTGAAGTGATGAAATTTGCTTCCTTGATTCACAGAGCCAGCAGGCAAGACCCATCGCTTCTTCAAGCCAAGGAGATCTTACATATGTGTTGTATCAATGGTAACATTGGTCTCAACTACGGCAAAAAGCAGAAGATTGGTATACTGAAGCCTGGCTATAAGGCCGATATTATCACACTTTCAATCAAGCACGAGAAGTTCATTCCTATCTCTAGAGGGGTCGATGTTGAACACTACTATAGCAATATAGTGTTCTCGTGCAATGGAAGTGTCGTTAACAACTCCATTATCGATGGACAAATTGTGATGAAAGATCGCAAAATGACGACAATTGATGAAGACTTGGTGATATCCAAAGCCAACTATTACTTCAACGCCATTAAGGACACTATACACTTATAGACATCTAATAGAGATAGATTACTTGACTTAGGTTCATGCTGTGGCCATTAATCTATAATACATATCAATTCTTCTTACCCTTCTTCTTCCGATTTCTCTTCTTCTTAGATGACTTGGGAGCGGAAGGAGATGTGTTCTCGTTGGACGGTTGGACCACTGGCGATTCCAGCTTAGGTTGAGAGACAGCCAAAGGCTCTTGAAGAGGTTTCTTAACAGGTT